>OX336388.2:18925866-20225866 GCA_946902985.2 Meconema thalassinum
TTAATTTCTGGTCTCATGAGTGGAACGGGGTACACTCAGCCTTGTGAGGCAAAACTTACAGGATCTGGCTTTTGATTCATACCTCAACCATTCTGCCTAACCCAACTTCACCTAACCTAACCTAACCTAACCTAACTTCAAAGTCAGAGCAAATATGAAAGCAAATGTGAGAGCACACATAATAACCTAAGTTATAACCTAACCTAACTTCACCTAACCTAACCTCACCTAACCTATCATAACCTAACCTAACGTAACCTACCTAATTTAAAATTGCAAGCGAAAAAAAATTAGCAAAAAGTAAGAGCAAATGTGAGAGCACAAATAATAAACTTAGTTATAACCTAACCACACCTAACCTAACCTAACCTAACCTAACCTAACCTAAACTAACTTAACCTAACCTAACCTAACCCAACTTAACCTAACCTAACCTAACCTAACTTCAAAGTGCAAGCAAAAAAAGTGAGAGCAAAAATTGTAATGAAAAAATTAAGAGCAAATGTAAGAACACAAATAATAAACTTAGTTATAACCTACCCTAACCTAACCTAACCAAGCATTTCCTCACCTAATTTCACCTAACCTAACTTCAAAGTAAGTGCAAATATAAGAGCAAAAAGTGACAGAAAAAGTAATATCAAATAGTGTATGCAAGAAAGCAAGAACAAATGAGAGAGCACAAATAATAAACTTAGTTATAACCTAACCTAACCTAACCTAACCCCAGAAACCTCATTTTAAGATTATAGATTTTACATTTTAACATTTTACATTTTAACATTATAGATTTTTGATTTTTTCATTTTACTTTTTTAGATTTCACTTTTTTGATTTTTTGTATTTCAGTTTTAATTTTTTTTATTTTACATTTTAAATTTAATATTTTTTGATTTTAGATTTTACAATTTCCATTTTCCGAAAAAAGTCACTTACCTAACCTCACTAAACCTAACTTTACCAAACCTAACTTAAGCTAATCCAAAGGGCTAATGCACATACACAAAGTATATAAGGACACATGCAACTCTCCTTATGCTAGTCTTATTGGCTACTGTACAACATGATCACTACCCAACCGTTTTTTTTTTCATTTTGTTGTTTACTCATTTGTCAATTTTCCAATTTCCCATTTTCAGTTTTTTTAAATGTCAGTTTTAAGTTTTTTTTAATTTCATAATATGGAAACATGGATTTTGCATTTTGTTGTTTACACATTTGTCAATTTTCCAATTTCCCATTTTCATTTTTTTTAAATGTCAATTTAAAGTTTTTCAATTTCATGATATGGAAACATGGATTTTGCATTTTGTTGTTTACACATTTGTCAATTTACCAAATTCCCATTTACAGTTTTTAAAATTTTAGTTCAATGTTTTTTCTATTTTGTCAATATGGAAACATGGATTTTCCAATTCGTGTTTTACATGTTCATTTTGCATTAGGAGTGGAGAGAGGTGGGTAGTAATTAAAAATGTACAAGCAGTGTCCATACAATATTTTTTATTTGAAATACATGTACACTATTTACACTTAAATACATTTTTATATATAGTCTATTTTTTGTTATAAATTGTACAGTTGTTTTTATTTTGTTTTCTATTTTATTTATTTTTGATTATGAATACTATTTTTTTATTTTTGTAGTGCTATTGTTTTATTTCCTAAATTGTTTTGTTTTATGTATTTGCTAGTTGCAGGCAGAAGATTTTGATATTCATAACTTAACTCTTTAAGCATGGTCAATGATTGAGTAATGACCATAGGCATGTGTACCTATACCATTAGCATCAATCACTCTTTTATCATCACCAGGACACAAACCAATTTTGTTTAGCCTTATAGATGATATGTCATGTTGTTTAGAAGCGATAATGTTCATGGGTATTCTTTTTACATTGTTTTTCATGACACAATCCTTATAATCTTGAAAGCTTATACAATTTTTGACAACACCTCTGCTAATACCTTTAATCTTTTTGATTTCTTTACCATTTATGTCTAAAGCATACATTTTAGCTCTAAGTCCAACAAATGCTTTTATAATTTGTCCACAAGCCTCGTCTTTAAATTTCCCCAACGTTTTCTTGTTTGATGTAGAGTAACATATGTGATTAGTAGGATAATCTGATGTGTCCAGGTGTTGTAGGAAATCCAACTTGTCTTGATATACATCTGGGGTGTTAACCAAATATATGAACGAGTCAGTATCCATATACATGAGTTTAAGATTGTCCATGCCATAATAAGGTAGCAGGACATCATAGTGGTGGGAATAAATGAGAGTTTTTGAAATATCCAGTATACACATTCCAATATATATAGGCTTATTGAATACAATGTTACGTTTAGCCATGTGGAAAGCAGCTAGGTTAGGGCCATAAATTGTTCTGTCGATAAATGTCGGCTTTGCTATTAGCTTTTCTGCCTTTTTGCTGTCAGTCACAAGACGTATGTCTATTCTTTTACGGATATTTTCCATTGTTTTCCCAAAAATGGCATTGTTGAATAATTTGTACAGATTTTTCTCAAAATCATTTTTGGCTTGTTTTCGAAGGTTGTTATTAAAATCAACGTATGCCTTTAACCAAGGTCTTTGTTTAAACTTTAACACACGATGAATTTTTATCAATTTTATTCCATGATCTAAAGCCTGTTTTAATGCCATGTAGTGAACAACATATCGCCTTCGATTTCCAAGATGAGGAATTAGTTTTTTCAGAGACGAATCCTTAGGTTGTGTACACTCTGGTAGGAAAGGTAAATCGTTGTGTAGATCATGAAGGTCAGATGGGTAATCAACATCAACGTCTAGAATGTATCCCACAGGATCGTCTTTCTTTAGTTTTTCTAGATCAACAGTATCTGGAGAAACCCACTGAAATCCACCATAAGGAAGGGAGTGGCACATAGCCCACCCGTATTGGTTGTTGGCATCATCATAGGTAATAAACTGCGATGGTTTCTCAGAATCATAGGTTTCCATGTATTTATTGTTAGCTTCAGCATACCGATGAGACACCTGGCATATGCCTCCACGTATTCCAGACTCGATTAAAAGAATCTGATCGTAATCCTGTAGCAATTCCAGTTCAATGCCTGTGTAAAGGAGCATTGCCTCGAAACTTAAACCAGGCGAAGTAAAGAAGTGTGCAGCATCCACTCGGTGTGTTTCTAGTGTTTTGTTTCTAAACGTTTCAAAGCTGTCTGCAAGAAGGAGTACATCTGATGTTAGGTAGAGGTCACTATATTCCCCTAGAGTTTTAATGTTGAACTGATTCCAGACATTTTTGGCATGTTCATAGTCTTCTTGACTAACATTTTCTTGACTTAATTTGTTAAAGAATGCCTCTTTTGGAGGTAAACACGTTTCACTTAACTTTTCCCATGAGTCAATGTAGTCATAACAAAATACCCCTTTACGAGTCATGAGCATTGCATTTTCTTTTCCAAAGTACTTGTCTGTTTCAGGGTATAATGTTAAGTTGGAAACTAAGTTTTCCAAACTACTCGGCATTAACCGAAACGTATCCACAAATCTAAGCTTAACATTTCCTACATATTTCGTAAAGGAAATGTACTTTTCTTTGGAGTTAGCGATAACATCCACTCTCTCAGTAGTACACCCCAATTGCTTTACAATGAAATTTGCGTCGTAGCCACTCATATTATGTAGAAACACAGGAACGGGGTTTCGTGTTTTACACCTCAAATTACAGTTATTGTGAGCACTTCCACGGTATTCCCCTGTAATATGGCAGTGGTCTCGAACTTTCCAGTCCTGTTGGGTAAATGGTTTTTGACACAAATAACAGGTTTCAGAACATTGGAACTCTGCTTCTTGAGCCTGAGTTAAGGCCTTTGGAACATTTAAGCTGTAAAGGCGATCAATTTCATTAGCTATTGAGATCAAACAGTCCATAAACTTTTCTGCAGCGTCAGGCCCACGATAAATAACAGGTTGGCTTGAAAGATTTGTCTTTATGTGTTCCACAGCAGGTGAGGGTTTAACGTATATACCAAAGCTCATAGGAACATGACTCTGGTATGGCACTGTATAACTTGCCTCAGGATTAGGTAGACATGTTTGATAGGGTAAGAGTATACTTTCAAAATCTGCATAGATAACGTAAGGTATTCTCAGCATTTTTTCAACATTTAAGAATTTGACAATGGGGTTTTTAATAGGCATTTCAACCCTAGCAATGTCATGCTGGACACACAAAGCTCTATGTTCTTTCATTTTTTCCATTCCTTGTTGTCCATATCGATTATCAAAGTGTGTAAAACACCGTTTACACGTATATATTTTATGTTCATGGCGGGTAATCTGATGTCTTACTAGTTTATCAAAATCTTTGATAAAGACGTAGTGGTTCTGGCCGGATGATGAACTTAGCAAAAGGAGGTCGCGATGGTCTTGCAGCTCTTGATCCACAACCTTTAGAGGGAACAGTTTATTGTCTTCTTCCAATCCAAATACATTAATGGATATATCGTTAGCTTTTTCAAATTTGGGAATGTCTGCTAGCGATGTAGGAAATGATATTGTTGAAAAATCATACTTGTTTTCCAGATCCTTGTATTTACTAATGCGTTTAGCATCAGTTTTAACCAGTTTTGCTAAAATGGCATACATAAAACACCTCTCATCTTTAAAGTTTTGAGGATTAATGCAGGCTTTTCTTGCTTGTATAACTGCTGGTAATGGAATATATGTGCTTCCACGCAAGGGATTATACTTATTTATTTTTAATCGTACTCCTTCCACTGCTAACAAAGCCCAATTACTGCCTTTTAGCTCAGATTCCTCCATTTCCGTAGTTAACTTTGTAAATTGTGTTTCCAAGAAACTACTTAAGTCAGTTTCCAAAAATAGGGCCTGATTTCGTGTTTTAAAAGCACGATCTGTAATTTCATTGGTAGATGTATGAATGAATCTACATTCAGCCACAAGATTAACTTTTATCGACTTGTGCATTGCTAGTTCTTTCTGCATAGCTTGCATTATTTGCTGTTTGGACTCTTTAAGGTATGAATTTAAATCCTTGCACGTATCGCAACGAATGAAATAGGATTTAAGTCGACCTTCAAAAGATGTCTCATATTCAATAAGTCCATTTTTGTCAGGGACCAATGACAGTAGGTAATGTTTTGTAGGCTCTGCTTTTTGTCTTTTAGCTGCCGACACAACATTACAACATTCTTCATGACGACGTCCATTGTAGGCATTGTTGAATGTACTACCACAGGTCTTGCACTCATGAAATTCACCACACGATACTTCATGTCGCTTCCTATGATAGTCTCGAAGAAAAGTCTTTCCACACTCTTTACACATATAGCTAGGAATGGCTTCTTCCATTATGAATGTTGATTTCTGCAAACAGCTGCTTACTGCGTATCACAGGGCTAGAGGTTGGTCAGTGAGACGGTCTTTCACGATGTGAACACCGTGAGAGGTAGTAGTCAACTAGTGATATTCTTGTGAAGGGTCCACTAATATACCCCTAGTCTAGACCAACAGCTCTTTACAGCGTATGACAAGGCTGTAGACTGGACAGTGAGACGGTCTTTCACGATGTGAACACTGTAACAAGTAGTAGTCAACTGATTATATACTTGCTAAGGGTTCTCTAATATACAATAGTCAAGACCAACAGCTACTTACTGTGTAGTACAAGGCTGTACAATAGTTGTTTTGACAGTCTTTCACGATGTGGTCACTGTGAATGGTAGTAGTCAACTGATGATATTCTTGATAAGGGTCCTCTAATGTACCCCTGGTTAAGGGTAACAGCTGTTCACTGCTTATGACAAAGCTAAAGACTGGTTGCTTCAACGGTCTTTCACAATGTAAACACTGTGACAGGTAGTAGTCAACTGGAAATATTCTTATGGCCTACTCAAGGTTATCAGGTACTTACTGCATATCAAAAGGCTGTACACTCATGTGTGTTAGGCACTCTTTCTTGCTAAGGACCCCAATATTCCCTACACAAGGCTATACATGTTAGTTCTAAACACTTAGTGATTAATTGTATATTCAATTTTTGTACAAAGCTTATACAAGCACGTTTTTATGAGGTAAAACTTTGTTAAATAGCTGCATGCGACACACAAAGTATGTTGCCGCTATCTAGCGGTGACTATGAGAACTACTTGAACGACCAGCATGCTACCTAGCGCTCCATTTCAACACTCGCTCACTGAACGACCAGCATGCTATCTAGCGGTCGATAGCAATACTCCTCAACTACCAGCCTGCTATCTATCGGTCAATATGACAACTCACTCAACTACCAACATGCTACATGGCTTTTTTGGTCAGTTTTTTGTTGGCTTTTTTTTTGGTCAGTTTCTGTTGGCTTATGTTGGCTTTTGTTGGCTTTCATATTTGCTCTTGCTTGTGGGGGCTTATTATTTGGTCTTGGAAAGTATGTCAGTCCTTTTTTTATGGCTGCAAAATGCTTACAGCCATGTTTGTAAGCAGCAACAACAACAACAGCAACACACAAAATTCCAAAAAAAAATCCAAAGTACTCTAAGGTTTATCAATGACTCTCAACTCTTACACTTACCTCTATCCCATGCATAGTCAAAAATTAGTGTATTTTTCAAATTTTTCAAAAATATTTGGAAAGTTGGCTATATCATTAATCTAAAAATCCTGAAAAGACATATGTTAACTCCAACACCTACCTCTATACCACTCTCAGTCCAAAAATAGTGTATTTTTCAAATTTTCCAAAACATATTTCCAAAATGGGTTATATTTCCAAAATTAAAAAGTTAACAAAAACGTTTGTTTGACATAAATGAATGGCCTTTGTCCCCTCTACCACTATACCAAGTCCCAGGTCTCCAGGACAAAAAAATAAAATTTTTAAAAAGCGTTTTATTTCCAAAATTAGGAATTTTACAAACACATTTGTCTGACGTAAATCAATGGTCATTACCCCCTCTATCCCCACACTAAGTCTCATGTCTTTAGAACAACAAAAATAAAATTTTGAAAATGGACTTATATTTCCAAAATTAGGAATTTTACAAAAACGTTTGTCTGACGTAAATCAGTGGTCATTACCCCCTCTACCCCCACACTAAGTCTCATGTCTCTAGAACAACAAAAATACAATTTTGAAAATGGGCTTATATTTCCAAAATTAGGAATTTTACAAAAACGTTTGTCTGAAGTAAATCAATGGTCATTACCCCCTCCACCCCCACACTAAGTCTCATGTCTCTAGAACAACAAAAATAAAATTTTGAAAATGGGCTTATATTTCCAAAATTAGGAATTTTACAAAACCGTTTGTCTGACGTAAATCAGTGGTCTTTACCCCCTCTATCCCCATACCAAGTCTCAGGTCTCTAGGTCAACAAAAATAAAATTTTGAAAATGGGCTATATTTCCAAAATTAGGAATTCTACAAAAAAGTTTGTCTAACGTAAATCAATTGTCTTTACCCCCTCTATTCCCATACCAAGTCTCAGGTCTCTAGGTCAACAAAAATAAAATTTTGAAAAAATAGTCACTATTTTGGAAACTAGGAATTCTACGAAAAAGTTTGTTTAACATAAATGAAAGGTCTCTATCCCCTCTACCTGTAAACCAAGTTCCAGGTCTGTACGACAAAAAATAAAAAAAGATCAACTGGGAAAGTAGGCGATTTTTCATAAAACCAAACATTCTAAAAAATGTTCTATGGGCTTAAAGGAATGGCCTCTATGTCCTTTATTTTTTATAATAAAACTTTTTTATTTTTTACATTTTTTTGAAAACACTCGAATTTTGAAATTTTTATATTTTGGAAAGTAGAAAGTTTACAAAAAAATTTGTTTGACATAAATCACTGGCCCTGACCCCATCTACCACCAAAATAAATTTCAATTCGCTAGGACAAAAAATAACAGTAGTGGAGTAGTGGCGCTTCCAAGCCACCCGGCGTTGCTCGGGCGGCGTTCATGTTAATAAGTGGATATCTCGCGAACCCATGATCGGAATTTGACATGCAACATATCAAATTATTCAGGCTGACGCTCTCTCGATCATGGGTTCGCAAAGATATCCACAATATCAGCGTAGCCGAGCGCCACCGGGTACGTTGGAAGCACCACTACTCCACTACTGTTATTTTTTGTCCTAGCGAATTGAAATTTATTTTGGTGGTAGATGGGGTCAGGGCCAGTGATTTATGTCAAACAATTTTTTTTGTAAACTTTCTACTTTCCAAAATATAAAAATTTCAAAATTCGAGTGTTTTCAAAAAAATGTAAAAAATAAAAAAGTTTTATTATAAAAAATAAAGGACATAGAGGCCATTCCTTTAAGCCCATAGAACATTTTTTAGAATGTTTGGTTTTATGAAAAATCGCCTACTTTCCCAGTTGATCTTTTTTTATTTTTTGTCGTACAGACCTGGAACTTGGTTTACAGGTAGAGGGGATAGAGACCTTTCATTTATGTTAAACAAACTTTTTCGTAGAATTCCTAGTTTCCAAAATAGTGACTATTTTTTCAAAATTTTATTTTTGTTGACCTAGAGACCTGAGACTTGGTATGGGAATAGAGGGGGTAAAGACAATTGATTTACGTTAGACAAACTTTTTTGTAGAATTCCTAATTTTGGAAATATAGCCCATTTTCAAAATTTTATTTTTGTTGACCTAGAGACCTGAGACTTGGTATGGGGATAGAGGGGGTAAAGACCACTGATTTACGTCAGACAAACGGTTTTGTAAAATTCCTAATTTTGGAAATATAAGCCCATTTTCAAAATTTTATTTTTGTTGTTCTAGAGACATGAGACTTAGTGTGGGGGTGGAGGGGGTAATGACCATTGATTTACTTCAGACAAACGTTTTTGTAAAATTCCTAATTTTGGAAATATAAGCCCATTTTCAAAATTGTATTTTTGTTGTTCTAGAGACATGAGACTTAGTGTGGGGGTAGAGGGGGTAATGACCACTGATTTACGTCAGACAAACGTTTTTGTAAAATTCCTAATTTTGGAAATATAAGTCCATTTTCAAAATTTTATTTTTGTTGTTCTAAAGACATGAGACTTAGTGTGGGGATAGAGGGGGTAATGACCATTGATTTACGTCAGACAAATGTGTTTGTAAAATTCCTAATTTTGGAAATAAAACGCTTTTTAAAAATTTTATTTTTTTGTCCTGGAGACCTGGGACTTGGTATAGTGGTAGAGGGGACAAAGGCCATTCATTTATGTCAAACAAACGTTTTTGTTAACTTTTTAATTTTGGAAATATAACCCATTTTGGAAATATGTTTTGGAAAATTTGAAAAATACACTATTTTTGGACTGAGAGTGGTATAGAGGTAGGTGTTGGAGTTAACATATGTCTTTTCAGGATTTTTAGATTAATGATATAGCCAACTTTCCAAATATTTTTGAAAAATTTGAAAAATACACTAATTTTTGACTATGCATGGGATAGAGGTAAGTGTAAGAGTTGAGAGTCATTGATAAACCTTAGAGTACTTTGGATTTTTTTTTGGAATTTTGTGTGTTGCTGTTGTTGTTGTTGCTGCTTACAAACATGGCTGTAAGCATTTTGCAGCCATAAAAAAAGGACTGACATACTTTCCAAGACCAAATAATAAGCCCCCACAAGCAAGAGCAAATATGAAAGCCAACAAAAGCCAACAAAAAAGCCTACAAAAGCCAACAAAAGCCAATAAAAGCCAACATAAGCCAACAGAAACTGACCAAAAAAAAGCCAACAAAAAACTGACCAAAAAAGCCATGTAGCATGTTGGTAGTTGAGTGAGTTGTCATATTGACCGATAGATAGCAGGCTGGTAGTTGAGGAGTATTGCTATCGACCGCTAGATAGCATGCTGGTCGTTCAGTGAGCGAGTGTTGAAATGGAGCGCTAGGTAGCATGCTGGTCGTTCAAGTAGTTCTCATAGTCACCGCTAGATAGCGGCAACATACTTTGTGTGTCGCATGCAGCTATTTAACAAAGTTTTACCTCATAAAAACGTGCTTGTATAAGCTTTGTACAAAAATTGAATATACAATTAATCACTAAGTGTTTAGAACTAACATGTATAGCCTTGTGTAGGGAATATTGGGGTCCTTAGCAAGAAAGAGTGCCTAACACACATGAGTGTACAGCCTTTTGATATGCAGTAAGTACCTGATAACCTTGAGTAGGCCATAAGAATATTTTCAGTTGACTACTACCTGTCACAGTGTTTACATTGTGAAAGACCGTTGAAGCAACCAGTCTTTAGCTTTGTCATAAGCAGTGAACAGCTGTTACCCTTAACCAGGGGTACATTAGAGGACCCTTATCAAGAATATCATCAGTTGACTACTACCATTCACAGTGACCACATCGTGAAAGACTGTCAAAACAACTATTGTACAGCCTTGTACTACACAGTAAGTAGCTGTTGGTCTTGACTATTGTATATTAGAGAACCCTTAGCAAGTATATAATCAGTTGACTACTACTTGTTACAGTGTTCACATCGTGAAAGACCGTCTCACTGTCCAGTCTACAGCCTTGTCATACGCTGTAAAGAGCTGTTGGTCTAGACTAGGGGTATATTAGTGGACCCTTCACAAGAATATCACTAGTTGACTACTACCTCTCACGGTGTTCACATCGTGAAAGACCGTCTCACTGACCAACCTCTAGCCCTGTGATACGCAGTAAGCAGCTGTTTGCAGAAATCAACATTCATAATGGAAGAAGCCATTCCTAGCTATATGTGTAAAGAGTGTGGAAAGACTTTTCTTCGAGACTATCATAGGAAGCGACATGAAGTATCGTGTGGTGAATTTCATGAGTGCAAGACCTGTGGTAGTACATTCAACAATGCCTACAATGGACGTCGTCATGAAGAATGTTGTAATGTTGTGTCGGCAGCTAAAAGACAAAAAGCAGAGCCTACAAAACATTACCTACTGTCATTGGTCCCTGACAAAAATGGACTTATTGAATATGAGACATCTTTTGAAGGTCGACTTAAATCCTATTTCATTCGTTGCGATACGTGCAAGGATTTAAATTCATACCTTAAAGAGTCCAAACAGCAAATAATGCAAGCTATGCAGAAAGAACTAGCAATGCACAAGTCGATAAAAGTTAATCTTGTGGCTGAATGTAGATTCATTCATACATCTACCAATGAAATTACAGATCGTGCTTTTAAAACACGAAATCAGGCCCTATTTTTGGAAACTGACTTAAGTAGTTTCTTGGAAACACAATTTACAAAGTTAACTACGGAAATGGAGGAATCTGAGCTAAAAGGCAGTAATTGGGCTTTGTTAGCAGTGGAAGGAGTACGATTAAAAATAAATAAGTATAATCCCTTGCGTGGAAGCACATATATTCCATTACCAGCAGTTATACAAGCAAGAAAAGCCTGCATTAATCCTCAAAACTTTAAAGATGAGAGGTGTTTTATGTATGCCATTTTAGCAAAACTGGTTAAAACTGATGCTAAACGCATTAGTAAATACAAGGATCTGGAAAACAAGTATGATTTTTCAACAATATCATTTCCTACATCGCTAGCAGACATTCCCAAATTTGAAAAAGCTAACGATATATCCATTAATGTATTTGGATTGGAAGAAGACAATAAACTGTTCCCTCTAAAGGTTGTGGATCAAGAGCTGCAAGACCATCGCGACCTCCTTTTGCTAAGTTCATCATCCGGCCAGAACCACTACGTCTTTATCAAAGATTTTGATAAACTAGTAAGACATCAGATTACCCGCCATGAACATAAAATATATACGTGTAAACGGTGTTTTACACACTTTGATAATCGATATGGACAACAAGGAATGGAAAAAATGAAAGAACATAGAGCTTTGTGTGTCCAGCATGACATTGCTAGGGTTGAAATGCCTATTAAAAACCCCATTGTCAAATTCTTAAATGTTGAAAAAATGCTGAGAATACCTTACGTTATCTATGCAGATTTTGAAAGTATACTCTTACCCTATCAAACATGTCTACCTAATCCTGAGGCAAGTTATACAGTGCCATACCAGAGTCATGTTCCTATGAGCTTTGGTATATACGTTAAACCCTCACCTGCTGTGGAACACATAAAGACAAATCTTTCAAGCCAACCTGTTATTTATCGTGGGCCTGACGCTGCAGAAAAGTTTATGGACTGTTTGATCTCAATAGCTAATGAAATTGATCGCCTTTACAGCTTAAATGTTCCAAAGGCCTTAACTCAGGCTCAAGAAGCAGAGTTCCAATGTTCTGAAACCTGTTATTTGTGTCAAAAACCATTTACCCAACAGGACTGGAAAGTTCGAGACCACTGCCATATTACAGGGGAATACCGTGGAAGTGCTCACAATAACTGTAATTTGAGGTGTAAAACACGAAACCCCGTTCCTGTGTTTCTACATAATATGAGTGGCTACGACGCAAATTTCATTGTAAAGCAATTGGGGTGTACTACTGAGAGAGTGGATGTTATCGCTAACTCCAAAGAAAAGTACATTTCCTTTACGAAATATGTAGGAAATGTTAAGCTTAGATTTGTGGATACGTTTCGGTTAATGCCGAGTAGTTTGGAAAACTTAGTTTCCAACTTAACATTATACCCTGAAACAGACAAGTACTTTGGAAAAGAAAATGCAATGCTCATGACTCGTAAAGGGGTATTTTGTTATGACTACATTGACTCATGGGAAAAGTTAAGTGAAACGTGTTTACCTCCAAAAGAGGCATTCTTTAACAAATTAAGTCAAGAAAATGTTAGTCAAGAAGACTATGAACATGCCAAAAATGTCTGGAATCAGTTCAACATTAAAACTCTAGGGGAATATAGTGACCTCTACCTAACATCAGATGTACTCCTTCTTGCAGACAGCTTTGAAACGTTTAGAAACAAAACACTAGAAACACACCGAGTGGATGCTGCACACTTCTTTACTTCGCCTGGTTTAAGTTTCGAGGCAATGCTCCTTTACACAGGCATTGAACTGGAATTGCTACAGGATTACGATCAGATTCTTTTAATCGAGTCTGGAATACGTGGAGGCATATGCCAGGTGTCTCATCGGTATGCTGAAGCTAACAATAAATACATGGAAACCTATGATTCTGAGAAACCATCGCAGTTTATTACCTATGATGATGCCAACAACCAATACGGGTGGGCTATGTGCCACTCCCTTCCTTATGGTGGATTTCAGTGGGTTTCTCCAGATACTGTTGATCTAGAAAAACTAAAGAAAGACGATCCTGTGGGATACATTCTAGACGTTGATGTTGATTACCCATCTGACCTTCATGATCTACACAACGATTTACCTTTCCTACCAGAGTGTACACAACCTAAGGATTCGTCTCTGAAAAAACTAATTCCTCATCTTGGAAATCGAAGGCGATATGTTGTTCACTACATGGCATTAAAACAGGCTTTAGATCATGGAATAAAATTGATAAAAATTCATCGTGTGTTAAAGTTTAAACAAAGACCTTGGTTAAAGGCATACGTTGATTTTAATAACAACCTTCGAAAACAAGCCAAAAATGATTTTGAGAAAAATCTGTACAAATTATTCAACAATGCCATTTTTGGGAAAACAATGGAAAATATCCGTAAAAGAATAGACATACGTCTTGTGACTGACAGCAAAAAGGCAGAAAAGCTAATAGCAAAGCCGACATTTATCGACAGAACAATTTATGGCCCTAACCTAGCTGCTTTCCACATGGCTAAACGTAACATTGTATTCAATAAGCCTATATATATTGGAATGTGTATACTGGATATTTCAAAAACTCTCATGTATTCCCACCACTATGATGTCCTGCTACCTTATTATGGCATGGACAATCTTAAACTCATGTATATGGATACTGACTCGTTCATATATTTGGTTAACACCCCAGATGTATATCAAGACAAGTTGGATTTCCTACAACACCTGGACACATCAGATTATCCTACTAATCACATATGTTACTCTACATCAAACAAGAAAACGTTGGGGAAATTTAAAGACGAGGCTTGTGGACAAATTATAAAAGCATTTGTTGGACTTAGAGCTAAAATGTATGCTTTAGACATAAATGGTAAAGAAATCAAAAAGATTAAAGGTATTAGCAGAGGTGTTGTCAAAAATTGTATAAGCTTTCAAGATTATAAGGATTGTGTCATGAAAAACAATGTAAAAAGAATACCCATGAACATTATCGCTTCTAAACAACATGACATATCATCTATAAGGCTAAACAAAATTGGTTTGTGTCCTGGTGATGATAAAAGAGTGATTGATGCTAATGGTATAGGTACACATGCCTATGGTCATTACTCAATCATTGACCATGCTTAAAGAGTTAAGTTATGAATATCAAAATCTTCTGCCTGCAACTAGCAAATACATAAAACAAAACAATTTAGGAAATAAAACAATAGCACTACAAAAATAAAAAAATAGTATTCATAATCAAAAATAAATAAAATAGAAAACAAAATAAAAACAACTGTACAATTTATAACAAAAAATAGACTATATATAAAAATGTATTTAAGTGTAAATAGTGTACATGTATTTCAAATAAAAAATATTGTATGGACACTGCTTGTACATTTTTAATTACTACCCACCTCTCTCCACTCCTAATGCAAAATGAACATGTAAAACACGAATTGGAAAATCCATGTTTCCATATTGACAAAATAGAAAAAACATTGAACTAAAATTTTAAAAACTGTAAATGGGAATTTGGTAAATTGACAAATGTGTAAACAACAAAATGCAAAATCCATGTTTCCATATCATGAAATTGAAAAACTTTAAATTGACATTAAAAAAAAAATGAAAATGGGAAATTGGAAAATTGACAAATGTGTAAACAACAAAATGCAAAATCCATGTTTCCATATTATGAAATTAAAAAAAACTTAAAACTGACATTTAAAAAAACTGAAAATGGGAAATTGGAAAATTGACAAATGAGTAAACAACAAAATGAAAAAAAAAACGGTTGGGTAGTGATCATGTTGTACAGTAGCCAATAAGACTAGCATAAGGAGAGTTGCATGTGTCCTTATATACTTTGTGTATGTGCATTAGCCCTTTGGATTAGGTTAAGTTAGGTTTGGTAAAGTTAGGTTTAGTGAGGTTAGGTAAGTGACTTTTTTCGGAAAATGGAAATTGTAAAATCTAAAATCAAAAAATATTAAATTTAAAATGTAAAATAAAAAAAATTAAAACTGAAATACAAAAAATCAAAAAAGTGAAATCTAAAAAAGTAAAATGAAAAAATCAAAAATCTATAATGTTAAAATGTAAAATGTTAAAATGTAAAATCTAAAATCTTAAAATGAGGTTTCTGGGGTTAGGTTAGGTTAGGTTAGGTTATAACTAAGTTTATTATTTGTGCTCTCTCATTTGTTCTTACTTTCTTGCATACACTATTTGATATTACTTTTTCTGTCACTTTTTGCTCTTATATTTGCACTTACTTTGAAGTTAGGTTAGGTGAAATTAGGTGAGGAAATGCTTGGTTAGGTTAGGTTAGGTTAGGTTAGGGTAGGTTATAACTAAGTTTATTATTTGTGTTCTTACATTTGCTCTTAATTTTTTCATTACAATTTTTGCTCTCACTTTTTTTGCTTGCACTTTGAAGTTAGGTTAGGTTAGGTTAGGTTAAGTTGGGTTAGGTTAGGTTAGGTTAAGTTAGTTTAGGTTAGGTTAGGTTAGGTTAGGTTAGGTTAGGTGTGGTTAGGTTATAACTAAGTTTATTATTTGTGCTCTCACATTTGCTCTTACTTTTTGCTAATTTTTTTTCGCTTGCAATTTTAAATTAGGTAGGTTACGTTAGGTTAGGTTATGATAGGTTAGGTGAGGTTAGGTTAGGTGAAGTTAGGTTAGGTTATAACTTAGGTTATTATGTGTGCTCTCACATTTGCTTTCATATTTGCTCTGACTTTGAAGTTAGGTTAGGTTAGGTTAGGTTAGGTGAAGTTGGGTTAGGCAGAATGGTTGAGGTATGAATCAAAAGCCAGATCCTGTAAGTTTTGCCTCACAAGGCTGAGTGTACCCCGTTCCACTCATGAGACCAGAAATTAAATTTCTTGGCAGAGCCGGGATTCGAACCTCAGGAATGACCTCCAAGAATGCTAGTCACTACACTAAGTGGTTGACAATATAAGGCTGGTCTTGATTGTACACGATCAATCAATAATTACCTAATAATAATAATAATAATAATAATAATAATAATAAATATTCCATTTAGCAACTACACGGCCGAACTCTCCCTGTGACATCATTCATGGTCTCAGGACATGGCGGCCATCTTGCCCATTAGCCCCTGCCCCAGCTCTGACTGACCCCTCCATAAGAATAACATAGAGTGATTGCGCGCGGCGGCCATCTTGCCCATTAGCCCCTGCCCCAGAACCGCCCTTTATATCCTACTGGTGTTGATCAATCAATATGGTTTAAAGTCATTTCTCGACGGAACGCACAAGTTTGAACTTGTAGGCAATACTAACACTCATCGCTGCAGTATTTTCTCTACCTTCAACATTGACTTTAAAACACACCCCGATTCCATTGGTCCATTACTCGGATTTAAACCACGTGTGTTGGAGCCCAACAAAAAACATGAATCGGACCATGAAGTGAAATTCATTGAGGACCATCATGTGTCGGTGACGTGTAATATTATTAGCCAAGTGTACACCAATCAAGAACCATCGCATTCGCTTTATGACTTTATTGTGACATCGCCCAATGGGTATATTATTCGTGAAAACCCTCCAGTGGTGCTTTTTCATGCTGTGGCTGTTGATAGTATTAGTAATATAACATTAAGACTGATCAATAGAGATCAACAACTCATTGATCTAGATTCCACCACACCAGTGACTTACAAGTTGGTGCTAAAGCCACTATGAAATTTGTGTATAAAGCAACAACACCGTCTAGGAATAGTGTTAGTTGTTTGCCACGTGAATACACGTTAACATCTCAAGGCAAGCAGATTTTACAGCATTTGGGTTACCACGTCAACCCTCATAATGAATTCTATCCTAGAGATAGCAAACCACATCGAGGAGCAACCAGGAGTGGTAAGAATTGATCTCCATTCCTATCAAGCTCAAACACCTGGACGCAATAACAATGATGAAATTCAATTTGTTATCAACAACCAAGATATTTACACCCTACCGCATGAAAGTGTTATTCAGATTGAAGGTCGGCTCACCAAAGCCGATGGCTCTACACCCACTACATCCAAGTTGGCCAACCATGGTTTGGCCTTTCTGTTTTCTGAAGTGCGGTATGTCATTAACGATATCGTGGTGGATAGCACTCGAAATGTGGGCATTTCCAGTGTCATGAAAATATACCCCTCTTATAGTGAGGAAGAAGGTAAAACACTTTGCATGGCAGGTTGGTGTCCTGACTCGACCAATGACTGGATGGTACACACCGATGGGACCTTTACTGGATATTTACCTCTTAAACTGGTTCTAGGCTTTGCCGAAGATCACCAACGCATTGTGGTTAACGCAAGGCAAGTGCTTTACCTAGTGAGAGACAGGAGTGATAATAATGCACTCAAGGGAGCTGACAATGCCCCCATCGATTCAAAAGTTCAACTACAACGCTTGCTATGGAAAGTGCCTCATGTGACCCTTGAAGATAGCAAAAAACTGGACATACTCAAAATGGTAAAGAGAGATATGCCTCTACCCATGGAATTTAGAAGCTGGGCACTCCATGAGTATCCGCTATTGCCCACCACCAACACACACAGTTGGTCTGTAAAAACAGCTCGCTATACAGAGAGACCTCTCTACCTGATTGTGGGTTTTCAAACGAATCGCAAGTATCAACAAACCAAAGATGCCACGCAATTTGATCACCTGCAATTGAGAAATGCACGTCTTTTCCTCAACGGAGCTGTGTTTCCCTATGAAGGACTGGATTTGGATTTTTCAAAAAATAAGTTTGGCCCCCTGTACGACTTGTTTTCTAAATTTCGATGGTCGTATTATCAAAAAGAGAACGGCCCCATGCTACTACCCCAAGCGTTTAAGGCAAGAGCGCCACTGATTGTCTTTGACTGTTCTTACCTGGAAGAGTCTGTCAAGCCATCCAATATCGACATTCGACTAGATTTTGAAACGCATGACAATGTACCAGCCAATACGACGGCCTACTGTTTAATTATTCATCACAAACAAGTCAACTATTATCCACTGTCCAACCAAGTGACGAGTGTATAAATAACAGCTCAACCCACGTCAAGCCGCTCAGTCATGTCTTGCTTTAAAGCCTCAAGAGACGTTACATCCATGAATTTAAACTCTGAGGAACAACGTTTCAAGACTTTTGCCACGTGGCCAGTGCCTTTCATAAACCCTCAAGACTTGGCGGCCGCTGGATTCTACTATTTAAAACAAGAGATGAAGTGAAATGTGCCTTTTGTCCCATCATCATAGACCAATGGCAGGAGGGCGATGAACCCATGCAGGAACATCAGCGCTGGTCACCCACCTGCCCCTACCTGTGTAGAATGAAAGTGGGAAATATACCCTGTCATTCAAGCTATCCCTCACTTGTGTCTCTGGGTGATGAAAAAAATACAAGTTATGATACATGTGGGCCGTATGGTATCCATGGTGCTTCGGTGAGCAGCTCACCATCAAAAACACCTAGTTTAGAGACATTGGGACATCATCGGTGTTATGGACGTTACAAACACAAGAGACTATATTGTTGTATCAGTTGCTATCGTCCTTATCCCAAAATGACAAAGGCCTGTAAGACGTGTAATGATAATAAAATGATGTAATTCTTAAATTCTTATTTTTGCATGTCCCTCTGTCCTACCCTAACCTTCTTTTTTGAAACTAGCATGGCAGGTAAGCCCATGCCATGATCACACTTGATCGTCAGTCAGTCGTCAGTTGAACTTGGTCCAGGCAAGCGTCAACATGTTGCGCACACTCATTGTGGATTGCCAAGGGTTTAAAATTGGTGACAACAAATTTATATTTAAACAAGTGGCCGTGATCGATTGTACCACGTTTTGGATATCGCAAGCTACGCATTTGCTATTTAAACCACCCCATGCTTTTGATTTGTTGTGTGAAAAAGACCGTAAACAAACCCAGTGGATTGAAAATCATAGGCAACTAGACTGGAATCAGGGAACCATTTCCTATAAATATTTGGATGTGGTTATGAAAGCACACTTGTCCTCGGCCAATGTGGTATTTGTGAAAGGTAATGAAAAACGTCAATAGTTGCAACCATTTTTGGCGTCTTACTGCCAATGTATCGACCTCATGGAGTTGGGCTGCCCCTCCCTGCAAACGCTCATGGATACTTGTTCCTGTGGCAACATTACCCATACAGCTCTATCGCATGCGTGGCATCTCTTTCATTGGTTAACCACTCATGCCTGCTGGGAGTTGTTGAACAAAATTATAACTCGAGATTTACCTGTGAATAAAGTCAGTGAGATTTCTACAAGCGACGTGTAAACATCTACAGCACGTGATACCATGGAGAAAGGCAATGCTACGGACAAAGCCATCGGCAAGTTCTTTGTGTGCAAAAAGAAACTAGACAGTTTTACCAAAGAGGAACTCTTGGCGCTGCCCAAGTCGTTCATTTATTATGTGGCCGCCAATGCAGTGAAAGAAATCTGGCAACATGTACCAAAATCATGGACTCAAGACCCTGTGTTGAGTGAATTGCAACCCTGTACGGATTACGATCACCATAAGCAAGTGGCCATGGCAAAAATACCGTCTATGCATCAGTGTGCGACTTGCCAGCTAGTGAAACTGTATCACGGTCATAAAAGTCCATGTAAATACTTTGTTGAATCATTCCACGAGTGTCATGGCGAGAAAAAGCAACAACAACAAACACAAACATCGTCCACAGAGGAGGAGGAAGACCAAACCTTTTTACCATCGATGGAAAAGGATATGCCAGACCTGTACTGGCAATGGCGTCATTGACAAAGTGATTCAATACATACCTTTCGAAATCCATCTTCCAGGTTATCGTTTTTGCGGCCCTGGAACTCGTCTCGAAAAACGTTTACAACGTGGTAATGTACCCATTAATCTTTTGGATCAAGCATGCAAGGAAGATGACCTTTCTTATCGCCATAGTCATCCTGGTTTAAGACATGTGGCAGATAAATTGTTATTAAAGAAAGCTAAACAACGTTTCACATCCAGTGATGCCTCAGTGGGTGAAAGGATGGCAGCCCTAATTGTCATGAGTGCTATGAAAGGAAAGTTGATGATGCATGGACATAAACATTGAGGAGTGAGGAATTGGGATTTGTTTGTATTCTATTTTTCTTTTGTCAATTCACTATGAAATAAAAAACAAAGGTATACCAGAGCACGATGATTTGTGTTTTTATTATTTTTAAAAATCGTGATGTTGATGGCTGATTTTTTCATTTTACACATTTCACACATGATGAATTCCACACACTGCCATTTGTCATTTTGCAATTTACAGATTTTAAAAATGTTCGTTTTGATGATATGGATTTTTCCAGTTTGTTGATGACACATTTTAAACAATGTCTGTTTGAAGTTTTTGAATTTTCAAATTTCACACATGCCCATTTCCAGTTTTTAAAAATGTCCGTTTTAAGTTTTGCGTTTTTGGTGATATGGAAACATGGATTTTCCATTTTGCTGTTTTCACATTTTTCCCTTTGGTGTATGTCGAAAGTTGAGATTTGACAATGATGTTGATGCAAGTGCATGACCACAACGATGCTGCAGTGAGTTTATGGGTGTTTGGAGAAACGTCGAGGTCTACGACTACTGCAGGTAAGACTGTTTTTACAAAAAAAAATGTCTATTGACTGCCACATTTCAATGAAAAAACTAAACTATTTAAAACAAAATGAGTATATAAGTGACCATTTACCTCCCTCCCCACCCACCCACCCTACCTCACCGTGTTTGCTCTGGTCAATCATACACACCAGTTTTCTCTCTCCACTCATACATTCACACCTGTCTTTGGGAACAAACACAACCACTTTATTTATTCCCAAAAGCACATTCTCGACATGCACACTCATCCCAAAAGAACTTTTTAGTTTATCATTTACATTATGAAAAATAATTAAATACTAGTTATTAAAGTTACTAAAAATCTTACTTATTTCATATTTACAAAAAAAAACTCAACTTTGTACAGCGTTAAAAAAATCACACTATTTACCAATCAAAAAATTTAAAAAAAATAAGGTTGCATAGAACTTTTAAAGAGCAAAAGGTCCAAGTGGGTTGTCACTATTTTACAAAATCTACTATTTACAATTGCAGAAACCAATATTTACAAAATTCTAAATCTACAAGTTACAAAAAGCCATGTCCCATAAACGATTAAACAATGAAATCACACCTCCTCCTCGTTGCGATTATAACCCCAGGGCAGGCTGGTGAGCAGGTCATCAGCCCACACACGCTTGTTATCCATGGAGGCGAGGGTGCGTTTTCTCTGTTCCACAAGATACAAATAATGGTTGCTGGATTGTATCCTGCACTGTGTATGAGACATAGCTTTGCCAGTAAGTAAAACCGCTAGGTAATCGTCTACACGTAGCGATTTTACCACTGCCCTACCTAAACCTTTTGCTCTTTTGGCTTCCTTAGAGTCGAGTGTGCGATAAGCATACATTTTCGAAGCCAAACCTATGAATTCCGTCATAATGGAATCACCGCATTCATCTTTTAAAACGCCCATTTTCTTCTTGTTTTTTATGGGCAGCTGAAACACGTTGTCAGCGCTATAGCAAGAGGTGTCGAACCAGTCACTATGTTGCCTCATGACGTCATAGGGGTTGCAGTGGCGAATGTGGTAAATGAATGAGTCCGTATCCATATACAAAAGAGAGACGTCCTCAAAATGGCGTTTCGCAAACTCATAGTGGAATCGATACATGACCGATTTAGAAAAGTCTAAAATGACTTGACCCAAGTAAATGGGCTTATCCATGGTCACGCTGGTCTTACTCATTTCAATAGTAGCCAAATCCTCATCGATAATTTTGATCGATTTGAAATTTGGCTTGGCAATGTACCGCCGGGCACCCCACCGCCCCTCCCAGACATTCACTAATTTAATGTCACGGTATTTGCGGACATTCTCCATAGACTTGCCATAGATGCAGTTGTTCATTAATTTAAAAAAATTAATTTCAAACTGCTGTGTTGCCATTTGTCGGTGCTCTGTGTTGAGTCGCATGTATGGCTCAAGCCATGCTTTTTGAGCAAAAGAAATACCCCTGTGGATTTTCTTTAACACCAAGCCTTGGGCGAGGCATTGCACCAACATTTGGATATGTACCACATACCGATTTTTGTTGTAAAGTGTGCCCATGAGTTTTTCAATTTTCACTTTACTATCAGGGGGAACCATTTGCTCAAGGCAGAATGGGAAATCGGCATGTTCATCATACAAGGATGAGGGGTATTCAATATCCACTTCTAGCACATATCCACGGCCTGTTTCTTGGCTAGCCATGTTCACATCAAATTCTGACACTTGTTTGTCTGTCAGCCAAGCAAACTTCCCATAGGGCAAAGGCTGACTCATGGCGTAACCGTACAAATTATTCACGTCATAGTACATTAAGTATGATTCTGGTTTGTCTAGTGAATAATCAGGCATGTAGACATTGTTCGCTTCGGCATGGCGTTGGTTAAGTGACACAAAGCCGCCACGAATGCCCTTTTCAAAAAATAGAACCATGTCTACGTCAGTGAGTAAATCCAATTCCACTTGAGTGTATTTCAAAGCGGCATCAAACGAGAGTCCAGGACTCGTGTAATAGTGAGCCGGGTCAAGACCGTAAATGTGTTGACACAAGTTACGGAATTTTTCAAACACATCAGTGAGCAGCAATACATCCAGTTTTAGGTAATGCAAAGCATATTCACTTAGCGTCTTCATGCCAAACACTCGCCAAACTTGACATGCATGTGCATAGTCTTCATCGGAAACGGTACTGCGTGTTAGTTTCGAGTAAAATTTCTCTTGTGGTGGGAGTTTTCTTTGCTTTAACACGTCCCAGCTGTTGCAGAAATCATACGGGAATATACCTTTCCGAATGCACAACTGAAATTGCTTAGGATCATTAAAATGCATTCTAGTATTTTTTAATTCCTCCTCATTCAAGCCATTCACAAGGCTGTCTAGCGAGGATGCCATAAACTTAAAGGAATCCAAAAATCGAATGCTAAAGTCGCCCAACCTCCATGTCAGGGCCGTAAAACGCTCATGGTTTTGGGGAATAATGGTAAACGAGCCCTTGTTGACATGGCCCAATTCACGAATCAAAAACTGAATGTCATAATTCGCCAGATTGTGGAAAAAGACAGCGATGAAACGAGGAGCTGGAAAGTTCAAGTTGCATTTGCTGTGCGCAGCTCCACGAAAATCCCCTGTAAAATGCGAGTGGTCTCTGACTTTTTCCTCTCTATTTACAATAGGCTTTTCGCAAATATGGCATGTCGTGGCATGCTCATACTGCTGCTGCTGTTCTGGAGATAGGCTCATGGGTACTGGGTGGTCCAGTAATTCCTGTACATCATGAGCCAACTTGACAAGTTCATCCAAGAACCATTTGGCACAATCTGGCCCCTCGCTGTATTTGTAAACGGATTGAGTGGGGTCATAGGCACACACCACATTAAATCCTATGGCAAAGGGTTCATGTTTTTGAATGGGTGTGGTTGAGCTCATGGAGGGATCTGGTTCACAACCCGCCATGGGTGTGGTGAGAGCTTCGAAATCTGCATACACCACATAGGGGACAGTGTCACGTTTGTGAATGTCCTTAAACTTTAACACAGCCTTGTCCCCTTGTGGCAATATCAGTCTCACCGCTTCCTGAGTAACACAATCTACCCTATGACGTTCTAAGAGCATGGGGGTTGTAAAATATTGCAAGCAACGATCACAAATATGTTTTTTACCATGTGCTTTGGACGCTTGACTGCTTAGCAATCTACTCAGGCTTTTAATGAGGCAATAGTGATTCACTTCTCCGTAAGACAGATATAAAAGATGAATGTGATGTCGTTTCGGTTGTTTTGTAGCATAAAGAGGACCCACAATCTCATCACCATCATGACCATACACCATGAACGAAAAGTCCTGGTTGTCTTGTTCAAACCTATGGATCTCGGTTAAGTCCATAGGGAACGACACTCGAGTTAAATTTAAAGTTTGTTTTAATTCATCAAACTTGGCCTTGTACTTTGCTGGTCTGTTAACATGACGATCTTGAGCTGGCTGCAAATACGCAGCCACAGCCCACAGAAAACATTCATCATCAAAATTTTCAATATTCACCACAGCCTTTTTCAAAGCTATTGCTGGTGGTGTTTTAATATAGCTAGACCCAGCATTCAACGGGTTGAATTGACAAATGTTGATTTGTAAATGATGAATTTTGTCTAAGGCAAGGCCACTCGGTCCTTGTTGCAGTTTATCAAATTTTGATAGCAAGACATTCACCACGTGGGTTTCATACCACTGTTCCAAATTATGGGCTATGAATAGCTCTTGCATTTTACTGCAAATATAGAATGTCTCTTTATGCTCTACGTCCTTCTTTTTATATATGAAATCGCACACCAGTTCTGTATTCACCTTTAAAGCCGTATGCAACCTTTGCGCTGTACAAATTTCAATTTTAAAAATTTCAAAACAAGATTGTAAAAATTATTTGGGAATCAAACTTTTTCTAATATTGACCACACGACCAGAGCACACACGCGATTTGAAACAACTGTTTAGAGGTTCCCAAGTTAACGTATTCTCAGCAGTAAAAGACATTATTTTGAAAGAACACTCTCACCTGAGTTTTCAGCTGTAGACTGCTTGACAATGGTTCCACTCTAAAGCCACTTGGTTTTCAACTGTATTTGCTATAGCAGTGAACCCTTTTTTTTCCAAATATCTAAAAAGAAATAAAATAAACCACCATAAGTATATCCATTCCATATAGTTTATGCCTTTCATAAACAAAACAAAATCAAACAGGTTATATATATAAAAAACAAATCTCACCTTGACGTGTAATGCTTTGCTATATTCCCGTCTCGTGGGCTAGTATGGAAATGGTTTTCTTTTCTATCTTTCTCTTTCTTTAATATATTTCCCACAGACACACGACAGGTAGGCTATACACGTTATCTGCAAACAAATAAATAAATAAAATCATTAATTACCTAATCAATAAATAATTGCATGTATTTATATAAAAATCAATAAATATATAAATAAATAAATAAATAAATACCTACCCCACAACAAGGTTAAGTATTTTCCACCAACACCTAAACTGTTAAACAAGACCAGGGGTTTCATGCAACGCAGTGTGTTCAAAGGTAGTCCACCCAAGTGAGAGTGGAAATGATAACGACATGTCTTTATATATGCTACGTTGCATGTATAATCTTTTTTTCCCACGCTTTGACCATTCTGTTATCAGGCACGTCCCAGGCGAACACCTGTGCCGGATCAAATTTCACATGAACTTGCATTTTGTCACGTACGAAGCAAAACAGGATGTGACTTGTTAACAGTTATCATGCACGTGGACAGATAACACCCAAGCGAACACCTGTGGAAGATCAAATTTCACATGGACTTGCATTTTGTCACGTACGAAGCAAAACAGGATGTCACTGGTTTAGCGTACATGTGGTTTCACACATGTGTGCACGCCTTTCGCACTTCCCTGCCAGCACAATGGTCAGATTATTTCACCTTCAAGCGTCATGGTCATTTTTTCCATTGCACCTGTTGTCAAGTCAGATCAACGCCTTCCAATAAGCTCCAATGACCTACACCTCCTGTAAGTTTGTTTTCTGTACTCGCTTCGACCAACATAGAATCAAGTTCTCATCACCGTTTACACGTTAAAGGTAAAAAGTGTTAAAAAAAACGCACCCTCGCTCTGTCATACACCGACCAGCCGAAATAGCGATTGTTCTATTACGCATGGTCCGTGTGGTTAGCGACAGGTTCGTTGAAACACACACACACACACACACACACCCAGCCGTATCGTCTCTCTCAACCACCACGCTTTATAAACATTATAAACAGGTAAAGAAAAAGAAAACGTTATTTCAACATGTACGGCGTTAGGCCCTTTGTGAATTTTTTTTTGGACAAATAGCTACCACATTTGAAAGGGGGCGTTAGCCCGAGTCCTAGGACACCTCGTACATGTCTCTAGCGTTATTGGTTCGTGACATATCGGCAAAAATCATAAAAAACACGTGTTTACCCCAAAATCGCATTTCCCAATTTTTTAAAATTACAACGAGTGGTCCATAGCAAAGAGGACGTCACCCCGAGTCCTTGGACCCGTCGTACATGCCTCTAACGTTATTGGTTCGTTAGATATCGGCAAAATCACAAAAAACATGTGTTTACCCCAAAATCGAGTTTCCAAATTTTTTTTAAAATTGCAACGAGTAGTCCATAGCAAAGAGGACATCACCCCGAGTCCTTGGACCCGTCGTACACGCCTCTAGCGTTATTGGTTCGTGAGATATAGCAAAAAGTCTAAAATCACGTTTTTACCCCAAAAAGACTGTGTTTCCCAGATTTTCACCTTTTCGACACGTACATTCCCGTAAAGAGCACGACGAGACGAAAATAACGAATCCAAGCACGCCCTCCTAGCATGGCTCCTTCCATTCCAAGGTCGCAGGGGCTCACCACTTGCTTTTGGAAGCAGCTCCCCCACCATCCCACTACTACACACAATTTTTTTCTCTAGAGACTTGAAATTTATTTTGGGGGTAGAGGGGGGTAGGGACCATTGATTTACGTTAAACAAGTTTTTTTGTAGAGTTCCTAGTTTCCAAAATATAGGATTTTCAAAATTCGAGTGTTTTCAAAAAAAAACATAAAAGTAAAAAAGTTTCATTATAGAAAATAAAGGGCATAAAGACCATTCGTTTGAGCCATGGCACAACGTACTATCCTGTTTGGTTTTCAAACTATCGCCTATTTTCGAAAACAAAAAATTTCAAAAAAAAAATCTAAAATATAACGAGTGGTCCATAGCAAAGCCCCCGTCATCCCGAGTCCAACGACACTTCATTCGTGAATCTCCGACAACGGGTTCGGGAGTTATCGGCTCGCATTGGGAGTAGTGGTGGGGGGGGGGGGGGGGCAGAACTCCTATTACTCCACTACTAAGGGACTATAATAAAATTACCAATCCAAGCTTAGTAATATTACAAGTGTTGCGAATTACCTCCCAACTATGTTTTAAGAGAGTGTGTTAGTATTTTTTTCTCTGCCAGGTAAACAAACTATTCAGAAACTTGAAGCTAAATAATTACATTTTCCTTCATTTGGTTATTAATAAAATCGGTAAAAATAATCTTGTGAGAAAGAAAATAATTGGAAATCTTAATAAATTTGACAGCCTACACAATCTAAATATTATCTTTTGTGAAAGAAATGAACCAGCGCAACGAATAAGGAACTCTGTGCCATTTTTGTAGTTATGTGTAAAGTATGTTTTTGTTGTTTGAAAACGCGGTGTTAAGTGAATATCGTCCAAATTTTATACGAGTGATCCCTAATATCATATAAACATTGTAGTTTACTTGTGTGATGCTTCAGTGACAACTGAATATAGATCTAGGTATATTTTTGTCTATAAAATAGGAAGAAGGACTCCCGTAACAGGTTTTGTTGTCTCGGAGCCCACTCGTTAACAGCATGCATTTCTTGTGACTGGAGTCCTTATTCCACTGAACGGATGGTAATAGCTATATTAATTTCGGAGGGGAAGTAAAGCCGGCGGGCCCATGTCATAGATTTATGGCATGTTAAAGATCCTTCCATTAATTGCACCTGTGTGAAGCTAAATTGGATAGGTTAAGAATGTAAACAACGCTCTTATGTTTCTATGTTCGTTTCCAAGAGCCGACTGCGGCGGCGTCTAGTAGCTCAGTTCTCAACTTGGCCTAGTAGACGTTGACGGTAGATTTTGGCGGGCTAAAGTAGGAACTATCTGAAAAATTCTTAGTTGCAGTACTTAAATTAACAAACAGATAACACACACTAATACAGTCATCACAATTAACACCGGTTATCAGACAGATTCTACACACACCCAAGGTACACGGGGCTGCAAACACAGACATGGGTCTCATTCACACGTCTACACACAGAACGTTAGTGGGCTGCAAACACAGACTTGGGTCTCATACACACGTCTACACACAGAACGTTAGTGGGCTGCAAACTCAGACTTGGGTCTCATTCACACGTCTACACACAGAACGTTAGTGGGCTGCAAACACAGACTTGAGTCACATTCACACTTCTACACCCAGAACGTTAGTGGGCTGTAAACACAGACTTGGGTCACATTCACACTTCTACACCCAGAACGTTAGTGGGCTGCAAACACAGACTTGGTCTCATTCGAACGTCTACGCACAGAACGATCGTGGGCTGCAAACACAGACTTGGGTCTCATTCACCATTTCTACACACAGAACGTTAGTGGGCTGCAATCACACACTTGGGTCTCATTCACACGTCTACACACAAAACGTTAGTGGGCTGTAAACACAGACTTGGGTCTCATTCACACTTCTACACACAGACCGTCAGTGGGCTGTAAACACAGCCTTGGGTCTCATTCACACTTCTACATCCAGAAGGTTAGTGGGCTGCAAACACATACTTGGGTCTCATTCACACTTCTACACACAGAACGTTCCTGGGCTGCACACACAGACTTGGGTCGCATTCACAAGTCTACACACAGAACGTTAGTGGGCTGAAAACACAGACTTGGGTCTCATTCACACTTCTACACACAGAATGTTAGTGGGCTGTAAACACAGATTTGGGTCTCATTCACACTTCTACACACAGAACGTTAGTGGGCTGCAAACACAGACTTGGATCTCATTCACACTTCTACACACAGAACGTTAGTGGGCTGCAAATACAGACTTGGGTCTAATTCACAATTCTACATACAGAACGTTAATGGGCTGCAAACACAGATTTAGTTCTCATTCACATTTCTACACACAGAACGTTAGTGGGCTGCAAACACAGACTTGGGTCCCATTCACACTTCAACACACAGAACGTTAGTGGGCTGCACACACAGACTTGGTTCTCATTCACATTTCTGCACACAGAAAGTTAGTGGGCTGCAAACTCCGACTTGGGTCTCATTCACACTACTACACACAGAACGTTAGTGGGCTGCAAACACAGACTTGGGTCTCATTCACACTTCTACACACAGAACGTTCCTGGGCTGCACACACAGACTTGGGTCGCATTCACAAGTCTACACACAGAACGTTAGTGGGCTGAAAACACAGACTTGGGTCTCATTCACACTTCTACACACAGAATGTTAGTGGGCTGTATACACAGATTTGGGTCTCATTCACACTTCTACACACAGAACGTTAGTGGGCTGCAAACACAGACTTGGATCTCATTCACACTTCTACACACAGAACGTTAGTGGGCTGCAAATACAGACTTGGGTCTAATTCACAATTCTACATACAGAACGTTAATGGGCTGCAAACACAGATTTAGGTCTCATTCACATTTCTACACACAGAACGTTAGTGGGCTGCAAACACAGACTTGGGTCCCATTCACACTTCAACACACAGAACGTTAGTGGGCTGCACACACAGACTTGGTTCTCATTCACATTTCTGCACACAGAAAGTTAGTGGGCTGCAAACTCCGACTTGGGTCTCATTCACACTACTACACACAGAACGTTAGTGGGCTGCAAACACAGACTTGGGTCTCATTCACACGTCTACGCACAGAACGTTACTGGCTGCAATTACAGACTTGAGTTTCATTCATACTTCCACGCACAGAACATCAGAGGGATGCAAACACAGACTTGGGTCTCATTCGCACTTCAATACACTGAACGTTACTGGGCTGCAAACACAGACTTGGGTCTCATTCACACTTCTTTACAAAGAACGTTAGTGGGCTCCAAACACAGACTTGGGTCTCACTCACACTTCTAAACACAGAACGTTAGTGGGCTGTAAACACAGACTTGGGTCTCATTCACACTTCTACACACAGAACGTTATTGGGCTGCAAACTCAGACTTGGGTCTCATTCACACTTCTACACACAGAACGTTACTGGGCTGCAAACACAGACTTTGGTCTCATCCACACTTCTATACACAGAACTTTAGTGGGCGGCAAACACAGACTTTGGCCTCATCCCCACTTCTACACACAGAACGTTAGTGGGCGGCAAACACGGTCTTGGGTCTCATTCACACTTCTTTACAAAGTACGTTAGTGGGCTCCAAACACAGACATGGGTATCATTCACACTTCTAAACACAGAACGTTATTGGGCTGCAAACACAGACTTGGGTCTCATTCACACTTCTACACACAGAACGTTAGTGGGCTGCAAAAACTGACTTGGGTCTCATTCTCACTTCAACATACAGAACGTTATTGGGCTGCAAACGCAGACTTGGGCCCATTCACACTTCTACACCCAGAACGTTACTGGGCTGCAAACACAGACTTTTGCCTCATCCACACTTCTACACGCAGAACGTTAGTGGGCGGCAAACACAGTCTTGGGTCTCATTCACACTTCTACCCACAGAACATTACTGGGCTGTAAACACAGTCTTGGGTCTCATTCGCACTTCAATACACAGAACGTAACTGGGCTGTAAACACAGTCTTGGGTCTCATTCACACTTCTACACACAGAACGTTAGTTGGCTGCAAACACTGACTTGGGTCTCATTCACAATTCTACATGCAGAACGTTAGTGGGCTGCAAACACAGACTTGAGTCTCATTCACATTATTACACACAGAACGTTAGTGGGCTGCAAACACGGACTGGGGTCTCATTCACACTTCTACATACAGAACGTCAGTGGGCTGCAAACACAGACTAGGGTCTCATTCACACTTCTACACCCATAACGTTAGTGGGTTGCAAACACTGACTTGGGACTCATTCACAATTCTACACACAGAATGTTAATGGGCTGCACACAGACTTGGGTCTCATTCACACTTCTACACACAGAACGTTAGTGGGCTGCAAACACAGACTTGGGTCTCATTCACACGTCTACACACAGAACGTTAGTGGGCTGCAAACACAGACTTGGGTCTCATTCACACGTCTACACACAGAACGTTACTGGGCTGCAAACACAGAGTTGGGTCTCATTCACACTTCTACTCACAGAACGTTAGTGAGCTGCAAACACAGACTTGGATCTCATTCACACTTCTACACAAAGAACGTTAGAGGGCTGCAAACACAGACTTGGGTCTCATCCTCACTTCTGCACACAGAACGTTACTGTGCTTCAAACACAGACTTGGGTCTCATTCACACTTCTACACCCATAACGTTAGTGGGTTGCAAACACTGACTTGTGTCTCATTCACAATTCTACACATAGAATGTTAGTGGGCTGCACACAGACTAGGGTCTCATTCACACTTCTACACACAGAACGTTAGTGGGCTGCAAACGCAGTCTTGGGTCTCGTTCACACGTCTACACACAGAACGTTAGTGGGCTGTAAACACTGACTTAAGTCTCATTCACATTATTACACACAGAACGTTAGTGGGCTGCAAACACTGACTTGGGTCTCATTCACACTTCTAAACACAGAACTTTAGCGGGATGCAAACACAGACTTGGGTCTCATTCACACTTCTACACGCAGAAAATTAGTGGGCTGCAAACACAGACTTGGGTCTCATCCACACTTCTGCACACAGAACGTTACTGGGCTGCAAACACAGACTTGGGTCTCATTCACACTTCTACACCCATAACATTAGTGGATTGCAAACACTGACTTGTGTCTCATTCACAATTCTACACATAGAATGTTAGTGGGCTGCACACAGACTTGGGTCTCATTCACACTTCTACACACAGAACGTTAGTGGGCTGCAAACGCAGACTTGGGTCTCGTTCACACGTCTACACACAGAACGTTAGTGCGCTGCAAACACAGACTTGGGTCTCATTCACACTTCTACACACAGAACGTTAGTGCGCTGCAAACACTGACTTGTGTCTCATTCACAATTCAACACATAGAACATTAGTGGGCTGCAAACACAGACTTGGGTCACATTCACACTTCTATACACAGAACGTTACTGGGCTGCAAACACAGACTTGGGTCACATACACACTTCAACACACAGAACGTAAGTGCGCTGCAAACACAGACTTGGGTCTCATTCACACTTCTACATACAGAACGTCAGTGGGCTGCAAACACAGACTAGAGTCTCATTCACACTTCTACACCCATAACGTTAGTGGGTTGCAAACACTGACTTGGGACTCATTCACAATTCTACACACAGAATGTTAGTGGGCTGCACACAGACTTGGGTCTCATTCAAACTTCTACACACAGAACGTTAGTGGGCTGCAAACACAGACATGGATCTCATTCACACATCTACACACAGAACGTTACTGGGCTGCAAACACAGACTTGGGTCTCATTCACACTTCTACTCACAGAAGGTTAGTGGGCTGCAAACACAGACTTGGATCTCATTCACACTTCTACACAAAGAACGTTAGAGGGCTGCAAACACAGACTTGAGTCTCATTCACACTTCTACACACAGAACGTTAGTGCGCTGCAAACACAGACTTGGGTCTCATTCACACTTCTACATACATAACGAAAGTGGGCTGCAAACACAGACTTGGGCCCCGTTCACACTTCTACACACAGAACGTTAGTGGGCTGCAAACACAGACTTGGGTCACATTCACAATTTCATACACAGAACGTTACTGGGCTGCAAAAACAGACTTGGGTCACATTCACCCTTCTACACACAGAAAGTTAGTGCGCTGCAAACACAGACTTGGGTCTCATTCACACTTCTACATACAGAACGTCAGTGGGCTGCAATCACAGACTTGTGTCTCGTTCACACTTCTACACACAGAACGTCAGTGGGCTGCAAACACAGACTTGGGTCTCAATCACACTTCTACATACAGAACGTCAGTGCGTTGCAAACACAGACGTGGGTCTCATTCAAACTTCTACATACAGAACGTCAGTGGGCTGCAAATACATACTTGGGTCTCATTCACACTTCTACATACAGAACGTCAGTGCGCTGCAAACACAGACTTGGGTCTCATTCACACTTCTACATACAGAACGTCAGTGCGCTGCAAACACCGACTTGGATCTCATTCATACTTCCACGCACAGAACATCAGAGGGCTGCAAACAAAGATTTGGGTCTCATTCGCACTTCAACACGCAGAACGTTACTGGGCTGCAAACACAGACTTGGGTCTCATTCACACTTCTTTATAAAGAACGTATGTGGGCTCCAAACACAGACTTGGGTCTCATTCACACTTGTAAACACAGAACTTTAGTGGGCTGCAAACACAGACTTGGGTCTCATTCACACTTCTACACACAGATCGTTAGTGGGCTGCAAACACTGACTTGGGTCTCATTCACACTTCTACTTACAGAACGTTATTGGGCTGCAAACTCAGACTTGGGTCTCATTCACACTTCTACACACAGAACGTTAGTGGGCCGTAAACACAGCCTTGGGTCTCATTCACACTTCTACACACAGAACGTTAGTGGGGTGCAAACACTGACTTGGGTCTCATTCACATTATTATACACAGAACGTTAGTGGGCTGCAAACACTGACTTGGGTCTCATTCACACTTCTACACACAGAACGTTAGCGGGCTGCAAACACAGACTTGGGTCTCATTCACACATCTACACACAGAAAATTAGTGGGCTGCAAACTCAGACTTGGGTCTCATCCACACCTCTGCACAGAGAACGTTACTGGGCTGCAAATACAGACTTGGGTCTCATTCACACTTCTACACCCATAACGTTAGTGGGTTGAAAACACTGACTTGGGTCTCATTCACAATTCTACACCCAGAAATTTACTGGGCTGCACACAGACTTGGGTCTCATTCGCACTTCTACAATCAGAACGTTAGTGGGCTGCAAACACAGACTTGGGTCACATTCACTTTCTATACACAGAACGTTGCTGGGCCGCAAACACAGACTTGGGTCCCATTCACACTTCTACACACAGAACGTTAGTGCGCTGCAAATACAGACTTGGGTCTCATTCACACTTCTTCATCCATAACGTTAGTGGGTTGCAAACACTGACATGGGTCTCATTCACAATTCTACACACAGAATGTTAGTGGGCTGCACACAGATTTGGGTCTCATTCACACTTCTTCACACAGAACGTTAGTGGGCTGCAATTACAGACTTGGGTCTCATTCACACGTCTACACACAGAACGTTAGTGGGCTGCAAACACTGACTTGGGTCTCATTCACACGTCTACGCACAGAACGTTACTGGCTGCAAACACAGACTTGAGTCTCATTCGTACTTCCACGCACAGAATATCAGAGGGCTGCAAACACAGACTTGGGTCTCATTCACACTTCAACACACAGAACGTTACTGGGCTGCAAACACAGACTTGGGTCTCATTCACACTTCTTTACAAATAACGTTAGTGGGCTCCAAACACAGACTTGGGACTCATTCACACTTCTAAACACAGAACGTTAGTGGGTTGCAAACACAGACTTGGGTCTCATTCGCACTTCTAAACACAGAACGTGAGTGGGCTGCAAACCCAGATTTGGGTCTCATTCACACTTCTATACACAGAACATTAGAGGGCTGCAAACACTGACTTGGGTCTCATTCACACTTCTAAAAACAGAACGTTTAGTGGGCTGCAATCACTGACTTGGGTCTCATTCACACGTCTACACACAGAACGTTTGTGGGCTGCAAACACTGACTTGGGTCTCATTCACACGTCTACACACAGAACGTTAGAGGGCTGCAAACACAGACTTGTGTCTCATTCACACTTCTAAACACAGAACGTTAGTGGGCTGCAAACACAGACTTGTGTCTCATTCACACTTCTAAACACAGAACGTTAGTGGGCTGCAAACACCGACTTGGGTCTCATTCACACTTCTACACACAGAACGTTACTGGGCTGCAAACACAGACTTTGGTCTCATCCACACTTCTACACACAGAACTTTATTGGGCGGCAAACACAGACTTTGGCCTCATCCCCACTTCTACACACAGAACGTTAGTGGGCGCAAACACGGTCTTGGGTCTCATTCACACTTCTTTACAAAGAACGTTAGTGGGCTCCAAACACAGACATGGGTATCATTCACACTTCTAAACACAGAACGTTAGTGGGCTGCAAACACAGACTTGGGTCTCATTCACACTTCTACACACAGAACGTTAGTAGGCTGCAAAAACTGACTTGGGTCTCATTCTCACTTCTACATACAGAACGTTATTGGGCTGCAAACGCAGACTTGGGTCTCATTCACACTTCTACACACAGAACGTTACTGGGCTGCAAACACAGACTTTTGCCTCATCCACACTTCTACACGCAGAACGTTAGTGGGCGGCAAACACAGTCTTGGGTCTCATTCACACTTCTACCCACAGAACATTACTGGGCTGTAAACAAAGTCTTGGGTCTCATTCGCACTTCAATACACAGAACGTAACTGGGCTGTAAACACAGTCTTGGGTCTCATTCACACTTCTACACACAGAACGTTAGTTGGCTGCAAACACTGACTTGGGTCTCATTCACAATTCTACATGCAGAACGTTAGTGGGCTGCAAACACAGACTTGAGTCTCATTCACATTATTGCACACAGAACGTTAGTGGGCTGCAAACACTGACTTGGGTCTCATTCACACTTCTACACACAGAACTTAAGCGGGCTGCAAACACAGACTTTGGTCTCATTCACGTTCTACACACAGAAAATAAGTGGGCTGCAAACACAGACTTGGGTCTCATTCACACTTCTGCACACAGAACGTTACTGGGCTGCAAACACAGACTTGGGTCTCATTCACACTTCTACACCCATAACGTTAGTGGGTTGCAAACACTGACTTGTGTCTCATTCACAATTCTACACATAGAATGTTAGTGGGCTGCACACAGACTTGGGTCTCATTCACACTTCTACACACAGAACGTTAGTGGGCTGCAAACGCAGACTTGGGTCTCGTTCATACGTCTACACACAGAAAGTTAGTGGGCTGCAAACACAGACTTGGGTCTCATTCACACTTCTGCACACAGAACGTTACTGGGCTGCAAACACAGACTTGGGTCTCATTCACACTTCTACACCCATAACGTTAGTGGGTTGCAAACACTGACTTGTGTCTCATTCACAATTCTACACATAGAATGTTAGTGGGCTGCACACAGACTTGGGTCTCATTCACACTTCTATACACAGAACGTTACAGTGCTGCAAACACAGACTTGGGTCACATTCGCACTTCTACACACAGAACGTTAGTGCGCTGCAAACACAGACGTGGGTCTCATTCACACTTCTACACACAGAACGTTAATGCGCTGCAAACACAGACTTGGGTCTCATTCACATTTCTACATACAGAACGTCAGTGGGCTCCAAACACAGACTTGGGTCTCGTTCACACTTCTACACACAGAACGTCAGTGGGCTGTAAACACAGACTTGGGTCTCATTCACACTTCTACATACAGAACGTCAGTGGGCTGCAAACTCCGACTTGGGTCTCTTTCTCACTTCTACATAGAGAACGTCAGTGCGCTGCAAACACAGACTTGGGTCTCTTTAACACTTCTACACACAGAACGTCAGTGGGCTGCAAACACATACTTGGGTCTCATTCACACTTCTACTTACAGAACGTCAGTGGGCTGCAAACAGAGACTTGGGTCTCATTCACACTTCTACATACAGAACGTCAGTGCGCTGCAAACACAGACTTGGGTCGCATTCACACTTCAACACACAGAACGTTAGTGCGCTGCAAACACAGACTTGGGTCTCATTCACAATTCAACACACAGAACGTTAGTGGGCTGCAAACACAGATTTGGGTCTCATTCATACTTCTACACCCATAACGTTAGTGGGTTACAAACACTGACTTGGGTCTCATTCACACTTCTACACACAGAACGTTAGTGGGCTGTAAACACAGTCTTGGTTCTCATTCACACTTCTACACACAGAACTTTAGTGGGCTGCACACACTGACTTGGGTCTCATTCACATTATTACACACAGAACGTTAGTGGGCTGCAAACACTGACTTGGGTCTCATTCACACTTCTACACACAGAACAGTTAGCGGGCTGCAAACACAGACTTGGGTCTCATTCACACATCTACAAACAGAAAATTAGTGGGCTGCAAACACAGACTTGGGTCTCATCCTCACTTCTGCACACAGAACGTTACTGGGCTGCAAACACAGACTTGGGTCTCATTCACACTTCTACACCCATAACGTTAGTGGGTTGCAAACACTGACTTGGGTCTCATTCACAATTCTACGTTCAGAAATTTAGTGGGCTGCACACAGACTTGGGTCTCATTCACACTTCTACACACAGAACGTTAGTGCGCTGCAAATACAGACTTGGGTCTCATTCACACTTCTACACCCATAGCGTTAGTGGGTTGCAAACACTGACATGGGTCTCATTCACAAATCTACACACAGAATGTTAGTGGGCTGCACACAGATTCGGGTCTCATTCACACTTCACACAGAACGTTAGTGGGCAGCAATTACAGACTTGGGTCTCGTTCACACGTCTACACACAGAACGTTAGTGGGCTGAAAACACTGACTTGGGTCTCATTCACACTTCTACACACAGAGCGTTAGTGGGCTGCAAACACAGACTTGGGTCTCATTCACACGTCTACGCACAGAACGTTACTGGCTGCAAACACAGACTTGGGTCTCATTCATACTTCCACGCACAGAATATCAGAGGGCTGCAAACACAGACTTGGGTCTCATTCACACTTTAACACACAGAACGTTACTGGGCTGCAAACACAGACTTGGGTCTCATTCACACATCTTTACAAATAACGTTAGTGGGCTCCAAACACAGACTTGGGACTCATTCACACTTCTAAACACAGAACGTTAGTGGGCTGAAAACAAAGACTTGGGTCTCATTCACACTTCTACACACAGAACGTTAGTGGGCTGCAAACCCAGATTTGGGTCTCATTCACACTTCTATACACAGTACATTAGAGGGCTGCAAACACTGACTTGGGTCTCATTCACACTTCTAAACACAGAAAGTTAGTGGGCTGCAAACACTGACTTGGGTCTAATTCACACTTCTATACACAGAACATTAGAGGGCTGCAAACACTGACTTGGGTCTCATTCACACTTCTAAACACAGAACGTTAGTGGGCTGCAAACACTGACTTGGGTCTCATTCACACGTCTACACACAGAACATTAGTGAGTTGCAAACACTGACTTGGGTCTCATTCACACGTCTACACACAGAACGTTAGAGGGCTGCAAACACAGACTTGGGTTTCACTCACACTTCTACACCCATAACGTTAGTGGGCTGCAAACACAGACTTGTGTCTCATTCACACTTCTAAACCCAGAACGTTAGTGGGCTGCAAACACTGACTTGTGTCTCATTCACACTTCTAAACACGGAAAATTAGAGGGCTGCAAACACAGACTTGGGTCTCATTCACACGTCTACACACAGAACGTTAGTGGGCTGCAAACACTGACTTGTGTCTCATTCACACTTCTTCATACAGAACGTTATTGGGCTGCAAACACAGGCATGGGTCTCATTCACACTTCTACACACAGAACGTTATGGGCTGCAAACACAGACTTGGGCCTCATCCACACTTCTACACACAGAACGTTAGTGCGCTGCAAACACAGACTTGGGTCTCATTCACACTTCTACACACAGAACGTTAGTGCGCTGCAAACACAGACTTGGGTCTCATTCTCATTTCTACATACAGAACGTCAGTGGGCTGCAAACACAGACTTGGGTCTCGTTCACACTTCTACTTACAGAACGTCAGTGGGCTGCAAACACAGACTTGGGTCTCATTCACACTTCTACATACAGAACGTCAGTGCGCTACAAACACAGACTTGGGTCGCATTCACACTTCAACACACAGAACGTAAGTGGGCTGCAAACACCGACTTGGGTCTCATTAATACTTCCACGCACAGAACATCAGAGGGCTGCAAACACAGACTTTGGTCTCATTCACACTTCAACACACAGAACGTTAGAATGCTGCAAACACAGACTTTGGCCTCATCCACACTTCTACACACAGAACGTTAGTGGGCGGCAAACACAGTCTTGCGTCTCATTCACACTTCCACACACAGAACGTTACTGGGCTGTAAACACAGTCTTGGGTCTCATTCGCACTTCAATACCCAGAACGTTACTGGGCTGTAAACACAGTCTTGGGTCTCATTCACACTTCTACACACAGAACGTTAGTTGGCTGCAAACACTGACTTGGGTCTCATTCACAATTCTACATACAGAACGTTGGTGGGCTGCAAACACTGACTTGGCTCTCATTCACATAATTACACACAGAACGTTGGTGGGCTGCAAACACTGGCTTGGGTCTCATTCACACTTCTACACACAGAACGTTAGCGCGCTGCAAACACAGACTTGGGTCTCATTCACACTTCTACACGCAGAAAATTAGTGGGCTGCAAACACAGACTTGGGTCTCATCCACACTTCTGAACACAGAACGTTACTGGGCTGCAAACACAGACTTGGTTCTCATTCACACTTCTACACCCATAACGTTAGTGGGTTACAAACACTGACTTGGGTCTCATTCACATTCCTACACACAGAACGTTAGGGGGCTGCAAACACAGACTTGGGTCTCATTCACACGTCTACACACAGAACGTTAGTGGGCTGCAAACACAGACTTGGGTCAATTCACACTTCTATACACAGAACGTTACTGGGCTGCAAACAAAGACTTGGGTCACATACACACTTCTACACACAGAACGTTAGTGCGCTGCTAACACAGACTGGGGTCTCATTCCCGCTTCTACATACAGAACGTCAGTGGGCTGCAAACACAGACTTGGGTCTCATTCACACTTCTACACCCATAACGTTAGTGGGTTGCAAACACTGACTTGGGTCTCATTCACAATCCTACTTACAGAATGTTAGTGGGCTGCACTCAGACTTGGGTCTCATTCACACTTCTACACACAGAACGTTAGTGGGCTGCAAACAGAGACTTGGGTCTCATTCACACGTCTACACACAGAACGTTCGTGGGCTGCAAACACAGACGTGGGTCTCATTTACACGTCTACACACCGAACGTTACTGGGCTGCAAACAGAGAATTGGGTCTCATTCACTCTTCTACTCACAGAATGTTAGTGGGCTGCAAACACAGACTTGGATCTCACTCACACTTCTACACAAGGAACGTTAGAGGGCTGTAAACACAGACTTGGGTCTCATTCACATTTCTACACACAGAACGTTAGTGCGCTGCAAACACAGACTTGGGTCTCATTCACACTTCTACATACATAACGTCAGTGGGCTGCACACACAGACTTGGGCCCCGTTCACACTTCTACACACAGAACGTTAGTGGGCTGCAAACACAGACTTGGGTCACATTCACACTTTCATACACAGAACGTACCTGGGCTGCAAAACAGACTTGGGTCACATTCACACTTCTACACACACAACGTTAGTGCGCTGCTAACACAAACTTGGGTCTCATTCACACTTCTACATACAGAACGTCAGTGGGCTGCATACACAGACTTGGGTCTCGTTCACACTTCTACACACAGAACGTCAGTGGGCTGCAATCACAGACTTGGGTTTAACACTTCTACACACAGAACGTTAGTGGGCTGCAAACACTGACTTGGGTCTCATTCACAATTATACACACAGAACGTTAGTGGACTGCAAACACTGACTTGGGTCTCATTCACATTATTACACACAGAACGTTAGTGGGATGCAAACCTTGTCTTGGGTCTCATTCACACTTCTATACACAGAACGTTAGCGGGCTGCAAACACAGACTTTGGTATCATTCACACATCTACACACAGAAAATTAGTGGGCTGCAAACACAGACTTGGGTCTCATCCACACTTCTGCACGCAGAACGTTACTGGGCTGCAAACACAGACTTGGGTCTCATTCACACTTCTACACCCATAACGTTAGTGGATTGCAAACATTGACTTGGGTCTCATTCACAATTCTACACACAGAATGTTAGTGGACTGCACACAGACTTGGGTCTCATTCACACTTCTACACACAGAACTTTAGTGGGCTGAAAACACAGACTTGGGTCCCACTCACACTTCTACACTCAGAACGTTAGTGGGCTGCAAACACGGACTTGGGTCACATTCACTTTCTATACACAGAACGTTACTGGGCTGCAAACACAGACTTTGGTCACATTCACACTTCTACAGACAGAACGTTAGTGCGCTGCAAACACAGACCTGGGTCTCATTCACACTTCTACATACAGAACGTCAGTGGGCTGCAAGCACAGACTTGGGTCTCATTCACACTTCTACACCCATAGCGTTAGTGGGTTGCAAACACTGACTTGGGTCTCATTCACAATTCTACACACAGAATGTTAGTGGGCTGCACACTGATTTGGGTCTCATTCACACTTCTTCACACAGAACGTTAGTGGGCTGCAATTACAGACTTGGGTCTCATTCACACGTCTACACACAGAACGTTAGTGGGCTGCAAACACTGACTTGGGTCTCATTCACACTTCTACACACAGAACGTTAGTGGGCTGCAAACACAGACTTGGGTCTCATTCACACGTCTACGCACAGAACGTTACTGGCTGCAAACACAGACTTGGGTCACATTCATACTTCCACGCACAGAATATCAGAGGGCTGCAAACACAGACTTGGGTCTCATTCACACTTCAACACACAGAACGTTACTGGGCTGCAAACACAGACTTGGGTCTCATTCACACTTCTTTACAAATAACGTTAGTGGGCTACAAACACAGACTTGGGACTCATTCACACTTCTACACACAGAACGTTAGTGGGCTGCAAACCCAGATTTGGGTCTCATTCACACTTCTATACACAGAACATTACTGGCTGCAAACACAGACTTGTGTCTCAATCACACTTCTAAACACAGGACGTTACTGGGCTGCAAACACAGATTTGGGTCTCATTCACACTTCTATACACAGAACATTACTGGCTGCAATCACAGACTTGTGTCTCATTCACACTTCTAAACACAGAACGTTAGTGGGCTGCAAACACCGACTTGGGTCTCATTCACACTTCTACACACAGAACGTTACTGGGCTGCAAACACTGACTTGGGTCTCATTCATACTTCTACATACTGAACGTTATTGGGCTGCAAACACAGGCATGGGTCTCATTCACACTTCTACACACAGAACGTTATGGGCTGCATACACAGACTTGGGCCTCATCCACACTTCTACACACAGAACGTTAGTGGGCTGTAAACACAGACTCGGGTCTCATTCACACTTCTACACACAGAACGTTAGTGGGCTGCAAACACTGACTTGGGTCTCATTCACAATTCTACATACAGAACGTTAGTGGGCTGCAAACACTGACTTGGGTCTCATTCACATTATTACACACAGAACGTTAGTGGCCTGCAAACACTGTCCTGGGTCTCATTCACATTTCTACACACAGAACGTTAGCCGGCTGCAAACACAGACTAGGGTCTCATTCACACTTCTACACACAGAAAATTAGTGGGATGCAAACACAAACTTGGGTCTCATCCACACTTCTACACACAGAATGTTACTGGGCTGCAAACACAGACTTGGGTCTCATTCACACTTCTACACCCATAACGTTAGTGGGTAGCAAACACTGACTTGGGTCTCATTAACTATTCTACACACAGAATGTTAGTGGGCTGCACACAGACTTGGGACTCATTCACACTTCTACACACAGAACGTTAGTGGGCTGCAAACACAGACTTGGGTCTCATTCACACTTCTACACCCTTAACGTTAGTGGGTTGCAAACACTACCTTGGGTCTCATTCACAACTCTACACACAGAACGTTAGTGGGCTCCAAACCAAAAATTGGGTCTCATTCACACTTCTATACACAGTACATTAGAGGGCTGCAAACACTGACTTGGGTCTCAATCACACTTCTAAACACAGAACGTTAGTGGGCTGCAAACACTGACTTGGGTCTAATTCACACTTCTATACACAGAACATTAGAGGGCTGCAAACACTGACTTGGGTCTCATTCACACTTCTAAACACAGAACGTTAGTGGGCTGCAAACACTGACTTGGGTCTCATTCACACGTCTACACACAGAACATTAGTGAGTTGCAAACACTGACTTGGGTCTCATTCACACGTCTACACACAGAACGTTAGAGGGCTGCAAACACAGACTTGGGTTTCACTTACACTTCTACACCCATAACGTTAGTGGGCTGCAAACACAGACTTGTGTCTCATTCACACTTCTAAACACAGAACGTTAGTGGGCTGCAAACACTGACTTGTGTCTCATTCACACTTCTAAACACGGAAAATTAGAGGGCTGCAAACACAGAATTGGGTCTCATTCACACGTCTACACACAGAACGTTAGTGGGCTGCAAACACTGACTTGTGTCTCATTCACACTTCTAAACACAGAACGTTATGGGCTGCAAACACAGACTTGGGCCTCATCCACACTTCTACACACAGAACTTTAGTGGGCTGCAATCACTGACTTGGGTCTCATTCACACTTCTACATACAGAACGTTATTGGGCTGCAAACACAGGCATGGGTCTCATTCACACTTCTACACACAGAACGTTATGGGCTGCAAACACAGACTTGGGCCTCATCCACACTTCTACACACAGAACGTTAGTGCGCTGCAAACACAGACTTGGGTCTCATTCACACTTCTACACACAGAACGTCAGTGGGCTGCAAATATAGACTTGGGTCTCATTCACTCTTCTACATACAGAACGTCACTGGGCTGCAAACACAGACTTGGGTCTCATTCACACTTCTACACACAGAACGTTAGTGCGCTGCAAACACAGACTTGGGTCTCATTCACATTTCTACATACAGAACGTCAGTGGGCTGCAAACACAGACTTGGGTCTCATTCACACTTCTACTTAGAGAACGTCAGTGAGCTGCAAACACAGACTTGGGTCTCATTCACACTTCTACATACAGAACGTCAGTGCGCTACAAACACAGACTTGGGTCGCATTCACACTTCAACACACAGAACGTAAGTGGGCTGCAAACACCGACTTGGGTCTCATTAATACTTCCACGCACAGAACATCAGAGGGCTGCAAACACAGACTTGGGTCTCATTCACACTTCAACACACAGAACGTTAGAGCGCTGCAAACACAGACTTTGGCCTCATCCACACTTCTACACACAGAACGTTAGTGGGCGGCAAACACAGTCTTGCGTCTCATTCACACTTCCACACACAGAACGTTACTGGGCTGTAAACACAGTCTTGGGTCTCATTCGCACTTCAATACCCAGTACGTTACTGGGCTGTAAACACAGTCTTGGGTCTCATTCACACTTCTACACACAGAACGTTAGTTGGCTGCAAACACTGACTTGGGTCTCATTCACAATTCTACATACAGAACGTTAGTGGGCTGCAAACACTGACTTGGCTCTCATTCACATAATTACACACAGAACGTTGGTGGGCTGCAAACACTGGCTTGGGTCTCATTCACACTGCTACACACAGAACGTTAGCGCGCTGCAAATACAGACTTGGGTCTCATTCACACTTCTACACGCAGAAAATTAGTGGGCTGCAAACACAGACTTGGGTCTCATCCACACTTCTGAACACAGAACGTTACTGGGCTGCAAACACAGACTTGGTTCTCATTCACACTTCTACACCCATAACGTTAGTGGGTTACAAACACTGACTTGGGTCTCATTCACATTTCTACACACAGAACGTTAGGGGGCTGCAAACACAGACTTGGGTCTCATTCACACGTCTACACACAGAACGTTAGTGGGCTGCAAACCCAGACTTGGGTCACATTCACACTTCTATACACAGAACGTTACTGGGCTGCAAACAAAGACTTGGGTCACATACACACTTCTACACACAGAACGTTAGTGCGCTGCTAACACAGACTGGGGTCTCATTCCCGCTTCTACATACAGAGCGTCAGTGGGCTGCAAACACAGACTTGGGTCTCATTCACACTTCTACACACAGAACGTTAGTGCGCTGCAAACACAGACTTGGGTCTCATTCACACTTCTACATACATAACGTCAGTGGGCTGCACACACAGACTTGGGCCCCGTTCACACTTCTACACACAGAACGTTAGTGGGCTGCAAACACAGACTTGGGTCACATTCACACTTTCATACACAGAACGTAACTGGGCTGCAAAACAGACTTGGGTCACATTCACACTTCTACACACACAACGTTAGTGCGCTGCTAACACAAACTTGGGTCTCATTCACACTTCTACATACAGAACGTCAGTGGGCTGCATACACAGACTTGGGTCTCGTTCACACTTCTACACACAGAACGTCAGTGGGCTGCAATCACAGACTTGGGTTTAACACTTCTACACACAGAACGTTAGTGGGCTGCAAACACTGACTTGGGTCTCATTCACAATTATACATACAGAACGTTAGTGGACTGCAAACACTGACTTGGGTCTCATTCACATTATTACACACAGAACGTTAGTGGGATGCAAACCTTGTCTTGGGTCTCATTCACACTTCTATACACAGAACGTTAGCGGGCTGCAAACACAGACTTTGGTATCATTCACACATCTACACACAGAAAATTAGTGGGCTGCAAACACAGACTTGGGTCTCATCCACACTTCTGCACACAGAACGTTACTGGGCTGCATACACAGACTTGGGTCTCGTTCACACTTCTACACACAGAACGTCAGTGGGCTGCAATCACAGACTTGGGTTTAACACTTCTACACACAGAACGTTAGTGGGCTGCAAACACTGACTTGGGTCTCATTCACAATTATACATACAGAACGTTAGTGGACTGCAAACACTGACTTGGGTCTCATTCACATTATTACACACAGAACGTTAGTGGGATGCAAACCTTGTCTTGGGTCTCATTCACACTTCTATACACAGAACGTTAGCGGGCTGCAAACACAGACTTTGGTATCATTCACACATCTACACACAGAAAATTAGTGGGCTGCAAACACAGACTTGGGTCTCATCCACACTTCTGCACACAGAACGTTACTGGGCTGCAAACACAGACTTGGGTCTCATTCACACTTCTACACCCATAACGTTAGTGGATTGCAAACATTGACTTGGGTCTCATTCACAATTCTACACACAGAATGTTAGTGGACTGCACACAGACTTGGGTCTCATTCACACTTCTACACACAGAACTTTAGTGGGCTGAAAACACAGACTTGGGTCTCACTCACACTTCTACACTCAGAACGTTAGTGGGCTGCAAACACGGACTTGGGTCACATTCACTTTCTATACACAGAACGTTACTGGGCTGCAAACACAGACTTGGGTCACATTCACACTTCTACAGACAGAACGTTAGTGCGCTGCAAACACAGACTTGGTTCTCATTCACACGTCTACATACAGAACGTCAGTGGGCTGCAAGCACAGACTTGGGTCTCATTCACACTTCTACACCCATAGCGTTAGTGGGTTGCAAACACTGACTTGGGTCTCATTCACAATTCTACACACAGAATGTTAGTGGGCTGCACACTGATTTGGGTCTCATTCACACTTCTTCACACAGAACGTTAGTGGGCTGCAATTATAGACTTGGGTCTCATTCACACGTCTACACACAGAACGTTAGTGGGCTGCAAACACTGACTTGGGTCTCATTCACACTTCTACACACAGAACGTCAGTGGGCTGCAATCACAGACTTGGGTTTAACACTTCTACACACAGAACGTTAGTGGGCTGCAAACACTGACTTGGGTCTCATTCACAATTATACATACAGAACGTTAGTGGACTACAAACACTGACTTGGGTCTCATTCACATTATTACACACAGAACGTTAGTGGGATGCAAACCTTGTCTTGGGTCTCATTCACACTTCTATACACAGAACGTTAGCGGGCTGCAAACACAGACTTTGGTATCATTCACACATCTACACACAGAAAATTAGTGGGCTGCAAACACAGACTTGGGTCTCATCCACACTTCTGCACACAGAACGTTACTGGGCTGCATACACAGACTTGGGTCTCGTTCACACTTCTACACACAGAACGTCAGTGGGCTGCAATCACAGACTTGGGTTTAACACTTCTACACACAGAACGTTAGTGGGCTGCAAACACTGACTTGGGTCTCATTCACAATTATACATACAGAACGTTAGTGGACTGCAAACACTGACTTGGGTCTCATTCACATTACTACACACAGAACGTTAGTGGGATGCAAACCTTGTCTTGGGTCTCATTCACACTTCTATACACAGAACGTTAGCGGGCTGCAAACACAGACTTTGGTATCATTCACACATCTACACACAGAAAATTAGTGGGCTGCAAACACAGACTTGGGTCTCATCCACACTTCTGCACACAGAACGTTACTGGGCTGCAAACACAGACTTGGGTCTCATTCACACTTCTACACCCATAACGTTAGTGGATTGCAAACATTGACTTGGGTCTCATTCACAATTCTACACACAGAATGTTAGTGGACTGCACACAGACTTGGGTCTCATTCACACTTCTACACACAGAACTTTAGTGGGCTGAAAACACAGACTTGGGTCTCACTCACACTTCTACACTCAGAACGTTAGTGGGCTGCAAACACGGACTTGGGTCACATTCACTTTCTATACACAGAACGTTACTGGGCTGCAAACACAGACTTGGGTCACATTCACACTTCTACAGACAGAACGTTAGTGCGCTGCAAACACAGACTTGGTTCTCATTCACACGTCTACATACAGAACGTCAGTGGGCTGCAAGCACAGACTTGGGTCTCATTCACACTTCTACACCCATAGCGTTAGTGGGTTGCAAACACTGACTTGGGTCTCATTCACAATTCTACACACAGAATGTTAGTGGGCTGCACACTGATTTGGGTCTCATTCACACTTCTTCACACAGAACGTTAGTGGGCTGCAATTACAGACTTGGGTCTCATTCACACGTCTACACACAGAACGTTAGTGGGCTGCAAACACTGACTTGGGTCTCATTCACACTTCTACACACAGAACGTTAGTGGGCTGCAAACACAGACTTGGGTCTCATTCACACGTCTACGCACAGAACGTTACTGGCTGCAAACACAGACTTGGGTCACATTCATACTTCCACGCACAGAATATCAGAGGGCTGCAAACACAGACTTGGGTCTCATTCACACTTCAACACACAGAACGTTACTGGGCTGCAAACACAGACTTGGGTCTCATTCACACTTCTTTACAAATAACGTTAGTGGGCTACAAACACAGACTTGGGACTCATTCACACTTCTAAACACAGAACGTTAGTGGGCTGCAAACACAGACTTGCGTCTCATTCACACTTCTACACACAGAACGTTAGTGGGCTGCAAACCCAGATTTGGGTCTCATTCACACTTCTATACACAGAACATTACTGGCTGCAAACACAGACTTGTGTCTCAATCACACTTCTAAACACAGGACGTTACTGGGCTGCAAACACAGATTTGGGTCTCATTCACACTTCTATACACAGAACATTACTGGCTGCAATCACAGACTTGTGTCTCATTCACACTTCTAAACACAGAACGTTAGTGGGCTGCAAACACCGACTTGGGTCTCATTCACACTTCTACACACAGAACGTTACTGGGCTGCAAACACTGACTTGGGTCTCATTCATACTTCTACATACTGAACGTTATTGGGCTGCAAACACAGGCATGGGTCTCATTCACACTTCTACACACGGAACGTTATGGGCTGCATACACAGACTTGGGCCTCATCCACACTTCTACACACAGAACTTTAGTGGGCTGTAAACACAGACTCGGGTCTCATTCACACTTCTACACACAGAACGTTAGTGGGCTGCAAACACTGACTTGGGTCTCATTCACAATTCTACATACAGAACGTTAGTGGGCTGCAAACACTGACTTGGGTCTCATTCACATTATTACACACAGAACGTTAGTGGCCTGCAAACACTGTCCTGGGTCTCATTCACATTTCTACACACAGAACGTTAGCCGGCTGCAAACACAGACTAGGGTCTCATTCACACTTCTACACACAGAAAATTAGTGGGATGCAAACACAAACTTGGGTCTCATCCACACTTCTACACAAAGAACGTTACTGGGCTGCAAACACAGACTTGGGTCTCATTCACACTTCTACACCCATAACGTTAGTGGGTAGCAAACACTGACTTGGGTCTCATTAACTATTCTACACACAGAATGTTAGTGGGCTGCACACAGACTTGGGACTCATTCACACTTCTACACACAGAACGTTAGTGGGCTGCAAACCCAGATTTGGGTCTCATTCACACTTCTATACACAGTACATTAGAGGGCTGCAAACACTGACTTGGGTCTCATTCACACTTCTAAACACAGAACGTTAGTGGGCTGCAAACACTGACTTGGGTCTAATTCACACTTCTATACACAGAACATTAGAGGGCTGCAAACACTGACTTGGGTCTCATTCACACTTCTAAACACAGAACGTTAGTGGGCTGCAAACACTGACTTGGGTCTCATTCACACGTCTACACACAGAACATTAGTGAGTTGCAAACACTGACTTGGGTCTCATTCACACGTCTACACACAGAACGTTAGAGGGCTGCAAACACAGACTTGGGTTTCACTCACACTTCTACACCCATAACGTTAGTGGGCTGCAAACACAGACTTGTGTCTCATTCACACTTCTAAACACAGAACGTTAGTGGGCTGCAAACACTGACTTGTGTCTCATTCACACTTCTAAACACGGAAAATTAGAGGGCTGCAAACACAGACTTGGGTCTCATTCACACGTCTACACACAGAACGTTAGTGGGCTGCAAACACTGACTTGTGTCTCATTCACACTTCTAAACACAGAACGTTATGGGCTGCAAACACAGACTTGGGCCTCATCCACACTTCTACACACAGAACTTTAGTGGGCTGCAATCACTGACTTGGGTCTCATTCACACTTCTACATACAGAACGTTATTGGGCTGCAAACACAGGCATGGGTCTCATTCACACTTCTACACCTAGAACGTTATGGGCTGCAAACACAGACTTGGGCCTCATCCACAGTTCTACACACAGAACGTTAGTGCGCTGCAAACACAGACTTGGGTCTCATTCACACTTCTACACACAGAACGTTAGTGCGCTGCAAACACAGACTTGGGTCTCATTCACATTTATACTTACAGAACGTCAGTGGGCTGCAAACACAGACTTGGGTCTCGTTCACACTTCTACACACAGAACGTCAGTGGGCTGCAAATATAGACTTGGGTCTCATTCACTCTTCTACATACAGAACGTCACTGGGCTGCAAACACAGACTTGCGTCTCATTCACACTTCTACACACAGAACGTTAGTGCGCTGCAAACACAGACTTGGGTCTCATTCACATTTCTACATACAGAACGTCAGTGGGCTGCAAACACAGACTTGGGTCTCATTCACACTTCTACTTACAGAACGTCAGTGGGCTGCAAACACAGACTTGGGTCTCATTCACACTTCTACATACAGAACGTCAGTGCGCTACAAACACAGACTTGGGTCGCATTCACACTTCAACACACAGAACGTAAGTGGGCTGCAAACACCGACTTGGGTCTCATTAATACATCCACGCACAGAACATCAGAGGGCTGCAAACACAGACTTGGGTCTCATTCACACTTCAACACACAGAACGTTAGAGCGCTGCAAACACAGACTTTGGCCTCATCCACACTTCTACACACAGAACGTTAGTGGGCGGCAAACACAGTCTTGCGTCTCATTCACACTTCCACACACAGAACGTTACTGGGCTGTAAACACAGTCTTGGATCTCATTCGCACTTCAATACCCAGAACGTTACTGGGCTGTAAACACAGTCTTGGGTCTCATTCACACTTCTACACACAGAACGTTAGTTGGCTGCAAACACTGACTTGGGTCTCATTCACAATTCTACATACAGAACGTTAGTGGGCTGCAAACACTGACTTGGCTCTCATTCACATAATTACACACAGAACGTTGGTGGGCTGCAAACACTGGCTTGGGTCTCATTCACACTGCTACACACAGAACGTTAGCGCGCTGCAAACACAGACTTGGGTCTCATTCACACTTCTACACGCAGAAAATTAGTGGGCTGCAAACACAGACTTGGGTCCCATCCATACTTCTGAACACAGAACGTTACTGGGCTGCAAACACAGACTTGGTTCTCATTCACACTTCTACACCCTTAACGTTAGTGGGTTACAAACACTGACTTGGGTCTCATTCACATTTCTACACACAGAACGTTAGGGGGCTGCAAACACAGACTTGGGTCTCATTCACACGTCTACACACAGAACGTTAGTGGGCTGCAAACACAGACTTGGGTCACATTCACACTTCTATACACAGAACGTTACTGGGCTTCAAACAAAGACTTGGGTCACATACACATTTCTACACACAGAACGTTAGTGCGCTGCTAACACAGACTGGGGTCTCATTCCCGCTTCTACATACAGAACGTCAGTGGGCTGCAAACACAGACTTGGGTCTCATTCACACTTCTACACCCATAACGTTAGTGGGTTGCAAACACTGACTTGGGTCTCATTCACAATCCTACTTACAGAATGTTAGTGGGCTGCACTCAGACTTGGATCTCACTCACACTTCTACATACATAACGTCAGTGGGCTGCACACACAGACTTGGGCCCCGTTCACACTTCTACACACAGAACGTTAGTGGGCTGCAAACACAGACTTGGGTCACATTCACACTTTCATACACAGAACGTAACTGGGCTGCAAAACAGACTTGGGTCACATTCACTCTTCTACACACACAACGTTAGTGCGCTGCTAACACAAACTTGGGTCTCATTCACACTTCTACATACAGAACGTCAGTGGGCTGCATACACAGACTTGGGTCTCGTTCACACTTCTACACACAGAACGTCAGTGGGCTGCAATCACAGACTTGGGTTTAACACTTCAACACACAGAACGTTAGTGGGCTGCAAACACTGACTTGGGTCTCATTCACAATTATACATACAGAACGTTAGTGGACTGCAAACACTGACTTGGGTCTCATTCACATTATTACACACAGAACGTTAGTGGGATGCAAACCTTGTCTTGGATCTCATTCACACTTCTATACACAGAAAGTTAGCGGGCTGCAAACACAGACTTTGGTATCATTCACACATCTACACACAGAAAATTAGTGGGCTGCAAACACAGACTTGGGTCTCATCCACACTTCTGCACACAGAACGTTACTGGGCTGCAAACACAGACTTGGGTCTCATTCACACTTCTACACCCATAACGTTAGTGGATTGCAAACATTGACTTGGGTCTCATTCAAAATTCTACACACAGAATGTTAGTGGGCTGCACACAGACTTGGGTCTCATTCACACTTCTACACACAGAACTTTAGTGGGCTGCAAACACAGACTTGGGTCTCACTCACACTTCTACACTCAGAACGTTAGTGGGCTGCAAACACGGACTTGGGTCACATTCACTTTCTATACACAGAACGTTACTGGGCTGCAAACACAGACTTGGGTCACATTCACACTTCTACACACAGAACGTTAGTGCGCTGCAAACACAGACTTGGGTCTCATTCACACTTCTACATACAGAACGTCAGTGGGCTGCAAGCACAGACTTGGGTCTCATTCACACTTCTACACCCATAGCGTTAGTGGGTTGCAAACACTGACTTGGGTCTCATTCACAATTCTACACACAGAATGTTAGTGGGCTGCACACTGATTTGGGTCTCATTCACACTTCTTCACACAGAACGTTAGTGGGCTGCAATTACAGACTTGGGTCTCATTCACACGTCTACACACAGAACGTTAGTGGGCTGCAAACACTGACTTGGGTCTCATTCACACTTCTACATACAGAACGTTATTGGGCTGCAAACACAGACTTGGGTCTCACTCACACGTCTACGCACAGAACGTTACTGGCTGCAAACACAGACTTGGGTCTCATTCACACTTCTTTACAAATAACGTTAGTGGGCTACAAACACAGACTTGGGACACATTCACACTTCTAAACACAGAACGTTAGTGGGCTGCAAACACAGACTTGCGTCTCATTCACACTTCTACACACAGAACGTTAGTGGGCTGCAAACCCAGATTTGGGTCTCATTCACACTTCTATACACAGAACATTACTGGCTGCAAACACAGACTTGTGTCTCAATCACACTTCTAAACACAGGACGTTACTGGGCTGCAAACACAGATTTGGGTCTCATTCACACTTCTATACACAGAACATTACTGGCTGCAATCACAGACTTGTGTCTCATTCACACTTCTAAACACAGAACGTTAGTGGGCTGCAAACACCGACTTGGGTCTCATTCACACTTCTACACACAGAACGTTACTGGGCTGCAAACACTGACTTGGGTCTCATTCATACTTCTACATACTGAACGTTATTGGGCTGCAAACACAGGCATGGGTCTCATTCACACTTCTACACACAGAACGTTATGGGCAGCATACACAGACTTGGGCCTCATCCACACTTCTACACACAGAACGTTAGTGGGCTGTAAACACAGACTCGGGTCTCATTCACACTTCTACACACAGAACGTTAGTGGGCTGCAAACACTGACTTGGGTCTCATTCACAATTCTACATACAGAACGTTAGTGGGCTGCAAACACTGACTTGGGTCTCATTCACATTATTACACACAGAACGTTAGTGGCCTGCAAACACTGTCCTGGGTCTCATTCACATTTCTACACACAGAACGTTAGCAGGCTGCAAACACAGACTAGGGTCTCATTCACACTTCTACACACAGAAAATTAGTGGGATGCAAACACAAACTTGGGTCTCATCCACACTTCTACACACAGAACGTTACTGGGCTGCAAACACAGACTTGGGTCTCATTCACACTTCTACACCCATAACGTTAGTGGGTAGCAAACACTGACTTGAATCTCATTAACAATTCTACACACAGAATGTTAGTGGGCTGCACACAGACTTGGGACTCATTCACACTTCTACACACAGAACGTTAGTGGGCTGCAAACACAGACTTGGGTCTCATTCACACTTCTACACCCATAACGTTAGTGGGTTGCAAACACTGATTTGGGTCTCATTCACAACTCTACACACAGAATGTTAGTGGGCTGCACACAGACTTGGGTCTCATTCACACTTCTACACACAGAACGTTAGTGGGCCGCAAACACAGAGTTGGGTCTCATTCACACGTCTACACACAGAACGTTAGTGGGCTGCAAACACAGACTTGGGTCTCGTTCACACTTCTGCACACAGAACGTTACTGGGCTGCATACAAAGACTTGGGTCTCGTTCACACTTCTACACACAGAACGTCAGTGGGCTGCAATCACAGACTTGGGTTTAACACTTCTACACACAGAACGTTAGTGGGCTGCAAACACTGACTTGGGTCTCATTCACAATTATACATACAGAACGTTAGTGGACTGCAAACACTGACTTGGGTCTCATTCACATTATTACACACAGAACGTTAGTGGGATGCAAACCTTGTCTTGGGTCTCATTCACACTTCTATACACAGAACGTTAGCGGGCTGCAAACACAGACTTTGGTATCATTCACACATCTACACACAGAAAATTAGTGGGCTGCAAACACAGACTTGGGTCTCATCCACACTTCTGCACACAGAACGTTACTGGGCTACAAACACAGACTTGGGTCTCATTCACACTTCTACACCCATAACGTTAGTGGATTGCAAACATTGACTTGGGTCTCATTCACAATTCTACACACAGAATGTTAGTGGATTGCACACAGACTTGGGTCTCATTCACACTTCTACACACAGAACTTTAGTGGGCTGAAAACACAGACTTGGGTCTCACTCACACTTCTACACTCAGAACGTTAGTGGGCTGCAAACACGGACTTGGGTCACATTCACTTTCTATACACAGAACGTTACTGGGCTGCAAACACAGACTTGGGTCACATTCACACTTCTACAGACAGAACGTTAGTGCGCTGCAAACACAGACTTGGTTCTCATTCACACGTCTACATACAGAACGTCAGTGGGCTGCAAGCACAGACTTGGGTCTCATTCACACTTCTACACCCATAGCGTTAGTGGGTTGCAAACACTGACTTGGGTCTCATTCACAATTCTACACACAGAATGTTAGTGGGCTGCACACTGATTTGGGTCTCATTCACACTTCTTCACACAGAACGTTAGTGGGCTGCAATTACAGACTTGGGTCTCATTCACACGTCTACACACAGAACGTTAGTGGGCTGCAAACACTGACTTGGGTCTCATTCACACTTCTACACACAGAACGTTAGTGGGCTGCAAACACAGACTTGGGTCTCATTCACACGTCTACGCACAGAATGTTACTGGCTGCAAACACAGACTTGGGTCACATTCATACTTCCACGCACAGAATATCAGAGGGCTGCAAACACAGACTTGGGTCTCATTCACACTTCAACACACAGAACGTTACTGGGCTGCAAACACAGACTTGGGTCTCATTCACACTTCTTTACAAATAACGTTAGTGGGCTACAAACACAGACTTGGGACTCATTCACACTTCTAAACACAGAACGTTTGTGGGCTGCAAACACAGACTTGCGTCTCATTCACACTTCTACACACAGAACGTTAGTGGGCTGCAAACCCAGATTTGGGTCTCATTCACACTTCTATACACAGAACATTACTGGCTGCAAACACAGACTTGTGTCTCAATCACACTTCTAAACACAGGACGTTACTGGGCTGCAAACACAGATTTGGGTCTCATTCACACTTCTATACACAGAACATTACTGGCTGCAATCACAGACTTGTGTCTCATTCACACTTCTAAACACAGAACGTTAGTGGGCTGCAAACACCGACTTGGGTCTCATTCACACTTCTACACACAGAACGTTACTGGGCTGCAAACACTGACTTGGGTCTCATTCATACTTCTACATACTGAACGTTATTGGGCTGCAAACACAGGCATGGGTCTCATTCACACTTCTACACACAGAACGTTATGGGCTGCATACACAGACTTGGGCCTCATCCGCACTTCTACACACAGAACGTTAGTGGGCTGTAAACACAGACTCGGGTCACATTCACACTTCTACACACAGAACGTTAGTGGGCTGCAAACACTGACTTGGGTCTCATTCACAATTCTACATACAGAACGTTAGTGGGCTGCAAACACTGACTTGGGTCTCATTCACATTATTACACACAGAACGTTAGTGGCCTGCAAACACTGTCCTGGGTCTCATTCACATTTCTACACACAGAACGTTAGCCGGCTGCAAACACAGACTAGGGTCTCATTCACACTTCTACACACAGAAAATTAGTGGGATGCAAACATAAACTTGGGTCTCATCCACACTTCTACACAAAGAACGTTACTGGGCTGCAAACACAGACTTGGGTCTCATTCACACTTCTACACCCATTACGTTAGTGGGTAGCAAACACTGACTTGGGTCTCATTAACTATTCTACACACAGAATGTTAGTGGGCTGCACACAGACTTGGGACTCATTCACACTTCTACACACAGAACGTTAGTGGGCTGCAAACCCAGATTTGGGTCTCATTCACACTTCTATACACAGTACATTAGAGGGCTGCAAACACTGACTTGGGTCTCATTCACACTTCTAAACACAGATCGTTAGTGGGCTGCAAACACTGACTTGGGTCTAATTCACACTTCTATACACAGAACATTAGAGGGCTGCAAACACTGACTTGGGTCTCATTCACACTTCTAAACACAGAACGTTAGTGGGCTGCAAACACTGACTTGGGTCTCATTCACACGTCTACACACAGAACATTAGTGAGTTGCAAACACTGACTTGGGTCTCATTCACACGTCTACACACAGAACGTTAGAGGGCTGCAAACACAGACTTGGGTTTCACTCACACTTCTACACCCATAACGTTAGTGGGCTGCAAACACAGACTTGTGTCTCATTCACACTTCTAAACACAGAACGTTAGTGGGCTGCAAACACTGACTTGTGTCTCATTCACACTTCTAAACACGGAAAATTAGAGGGCTGCAAACACAGACTTGGGTCTCATTCACACGTCTACACACAGAACGTTAGTGGGCTGCAAACACTGACTTGTGTCTCATTCACACTTCTAAACACAGAACGTTATGGGCTGCAAACACAGACTTGGGCCTCATCCACACTTCTACACACAGAACTTTAGTGGGCTGCAATCACTGACTTGGGTCTCATTCACACTTCTACATACAGAACGTTATTGGGCTGCAAACACAGGCATGGGTCTCATTCACACTTCTACACACAGAACGTTATGGGCTGCAAACACAGACTTGGGCCTCATCCACAGTTCTACACACAGAACGTTAGTGCGCTGCAAACACAGACTTGGGTCTCATTCACACTTCTACACACAGAACGTTAGTGCGCTGCAAACACAGACTTTGGTCTCATTCACATTTATACATACAGAACGTCAGTGGGCTGCAAACACAGACTTGGGTCTCGTTCACACTTCTACACACAGAACGTCAGTGGGCTGCAAATATAGACTTGGGTCTCATTCACTCTTCTACATACAGAACGTCACTGGGCTGCAAACACAGACTTGGGTCTCATTCACACTTCTACACACAGAACGTTAGTGCGCTGCAAACACAGACTTGGGTCTCATTCACATTTCTACATACAGAACGTCAGTGGGCTGCAAACACAGACTTGGGTCTCATTCACACTTCTACTTACAGAACGTCAGTGGGCTGCAAACACAGACTTGGGTCTCATTCACACTTCTACATACAGAACGTCAGTGCGCTACAAACACAGACTTGGGTCGCATTCACACTTCAACACACAGAACGTAAGTGGGCTGCAAACACCGACTTGGGTCTCATTAATACATCCACGCACAGAACATCAGAGGGCTGCAAACACAGACTTGGGTCTCATTCACACTTCAACACACAGAACGTTAGAGCGCTGCAAACACAGACTTTGGCCTCATCCACACTTCTACACACAGAACGTTAGTGGGCGGCAAACACAGTCTTGCGTCTCATTCACACTTCCACACACAGAACGTTACTGGGCTGTAAACACAGTCTTGGATCTCATTCGCACTTCAATACCCAGAACGTTACTGGGCTGTAAACACAGTCTTGGGTCTCATTCACACTTCTACACACAGAACGTTAGTTGGCTGCAAACACTGACTTGGGTCTCATTCACAATTCTACATACAGAACGTTAGTGGGCTGCAAACACTGACTTGGCTCTCATTCACATAATTACACACAGAACGTTGGTGGGCTGCAAACACTGGCTTGGGTCTCATTCACACTGCTACACACAGAACGTTAGCGCGCTGCAAACACAGACTTGGGTCTCATTCACACTTCTACACGCAGAAAATTAGTGGGCTGCAAACACAGACTTGGGTCCCATCCACACTTCTGAACACAGAACGTTACTGGGCTGCAAACACAGACTTGGTTCTCATTCACACTTCTACACCCATAACGTTAGTGGGTTACAAACACTGACTTGGGTCTCATTCACATTTCTACACACAGAACGTTAGGGGGCTGCAAACACAGACTTGGGTCTCATTCACACGTCTACACACAGAACGTTAGTGGGCTGCAAACACAGACTTGGGTCACATTCACACTTCTATACACAGAACGTTACTGGGCTGCAAACAAAGACTTGGGTCTCATACACATTTCTACACACAGAACGTTAGTGCGCTGCTAACACAGACTGGGGTCTCATTCCCGCTTCTACATACAGAACGTCAGTGGGCTGCAAACACAGACTTGGGTCTCATTCACACTTCTACACCCATAACGTTAGTGGGTTGCAAACACTGACTTGGGTCTCATTCACAATCCTACTTACAGAATGTTAGTGGGCTGCACTCAGACTTGGGTCTCATTCACACTTCTACACACAGAACGTTAGTGGGCTGCAAACAGAGACTTGGGTCTCATTCACACGTCTACACACAGAACGTTAGTGGGCTGCAAACACAGACATGGGTCTCATTTACACGTCTACACACCGAACGTTACTGGGCTGCAAACAGAGACTTGGGTCTCATTCACTCTTCTACTCACAGAATGTTAGTGGGCTGCAAACACAGACTTGGATCTCACTCACACTTCTACACAAAGAACGTTAGAGGGCTGCAAACACAGACTTGGGTCTCATTCACACTTCTACACACAGAACGTTAGTGGGCTGCAAACAGAGACTCGGGTCTCATTCACACTTCTACACACAGAACGTTAGTGGGCTGCAAACACTGACTTGGGTCTCATTCACAATTCTACATACAGAACGTTAGTGGGCTGCAAACACTGACTTGGGTCTCATTCACATTATTACACACAGAACGTTAGTGGCCTGCAAACACTGTCCTGGGTCTCATTCACATTTCTACACACAGAACGTTAGCAGGCTGCAAACACAGACTAGGGTCTCATTCACACTTCTACACACAGAAAATTAGTGGGATGCAAACACAAACTTGGGTCTCATCCACACTTCTACACACAGAACGTTACTGGGCTGCAAACACAGACTTGGGTCTCATTCACACTTCTACACCCATAACGTTAGTGGGTAGCAAACACTGACTTGGGTCTCATTAACAATTCTACACACAGAATGTTAGTGGGCTGCACACAGACTTGGGACTCATTCACACTTCTACACACAGAACGTTAGTGGGCTGCAAACACAGACTTGGGTCTCATTCACACTTCTACACCCATAACGTTAGTGGGTTGCAAACACTGACTTGGGTCTCATTCACAACTCTACACACAGAATGTTAGTGGGCTGCACACAGACTTGGGTCTCATTCACACTTCTACACACAGAACGTTAGTGGGCCGCAAACACAGAGTTGGGTCTCATTCACACGTCTACACACAGAACGTTAGTGGGCTGCAAACACAGACTTGGGTCTCGTTCACACTTCTGCACACAGAACGTTACTGGGCTGCATACAAAGACTTGGGTCTCGTTCACACTTCTACACACAGAACGTCAGTGGGCTGCAATCACAGACTTGGGTTTAACACTTCTACACACAGAACGTTAGTGGGCTGCAAACACTGACTTGGGTCTCATTCACAATTATACATACAGAACGTTAGTGGACTGCAAACACTGACTTGGGTCTCATTCACATTATTACACACAGAACGTTAGTGGGATGCAAACCTTGTCTTGGGTCTCATTCACACTTCTATACACAGAACGTTAGCGGGCTGCAAACACAGACTTTGGTATCATTCACACATCTACACACAGAAAATTAGTGGGCTGCAAACACAGACTTGGGTCTCATCCACACTTCTGCACACAGAACGTTACTGGGCTGCAAACACAGACTTGGGTCTCATTCACACTTCTACACCCATAACGTTAGTGGATTGCAAACATTGACTTGGGTCTCATTCACAATTCTACACACAGAATGTTAGTGGATTGCACACAGACTTGGGTCTCATTCACACTTCTACACACAGAACTTTAGTGGGCTGAAAACACAGACTTGGGTCTCACTCACACTTCTACACTCAGAACGTTAGTGGGCTGCAAACACGGACTTGGGTCACATTCACTTTCTATACACAGAACGTTACTGGGCTGCAAACACAGACTTGGGTCACATTCACACTTCTACAGACAGAACGTTAGTGCGCTGCAAACACAGACTTGGTTCTCATTCACACGTCTACATACAGAACGTCAGTGGGCTGCAAGCACAGACTTGGGTCTCATTCACACTTCTACACCCATAGCGTTAGTGGGTTGCAAACACTGACTTGGGTCTCATTCACAATTCTACACACAGAATGTAAGTGGGCTGCACACCGATTTGGGTCTCATTCACACTTCTTCACACAGAACGTTAGTGGGCTGCAATTACAGACTTGGGTCTCATTCACACGTCTACACACAGAACGTTAGTGGGCTGCAAACACTGACTTGGGTCTCATTCACACTTCTACACACAGAACGTTAGTGGGCTGCAAACACAGACTTGGGTCTCATTCACACGTCTACGCACAGAACGTTACTGGCTGCAAACACAGACTTGGGTCACATTCATACTTCCACGCACAGAATATCAGAGGGCTGCAAACACAGACTTGGGTCTCATTCACACTTCAACACACAGAACGTTACTGGGCTGCAAACACAGACTTGGGTCTCATTCACACTTCTTTACAAATAACGTTAGTGGGCTACAAACACAGACTTGGGACTCATTCACACTTCTAAACACAGAACGTTTGTGGGCTGCAAACACAGACTTGCGTCTCATTCACACTTCTACACACAGAACGTTAGTGGGCTGCAAACCCAGATTTGGGTCTCATTCACACTTCTATACACAGAACATTACTGGCTGCAAACACAGACTTGTGTCTCAATCACACTTCTAAACACAGGACGTTACTGGGCTGCAAACACAGATTTGGGTCTCATTCACACTTCTATACACAGAACATTACTGGCTGCAATCACAGACTTGTGTCTCATTCACACTTCTAAACACAGAACGTTAGTGGGCTGCAAACACCGACTTGGGTCTCATTCACACTTCTACACACAGAACGTTACTGGGCTGCAAACACTGACTTGGGTCTCATTCATACTTCTACATACTGAACGTTATTGGGCTGCAAACACAGGCATGGGTCTCATTCACACTTCTACACACAGAACGTTATGGGCTGCATACACAGACTTGGGCCTCATCCACACTTCTACACACAGAACGTTAGTGGGCTGTAAACACAGACTCGGGTCTCATTCACACTTCTACACACAGAACGTTAGTGGGCTGCAAACACTGACTTGGGTCTCATTCACAATTCTACATACAGAACGTTAGTGGGCTGCAAACACTGACTTGGGTCTCATTCACATTATTACACACAGAACGTTAGTGGCCTGCAAACACTGTCCTGGGTCTCATTCACATTTCTACACACAGAACGTTAGCCGGCTGCAAACACAGACTAGGGTCTCATTCACACTTCTACACACAGAAAATTAGTGGGATGCAAACACAAACTTGGGTCTCATCCACACTTCTACACAAAGAACGTTACTGGGCTGCAAACACAGACTTGGGTCTCATTCACACTTCTACACCCATTACGTTAGTGGGTAGCAAACACTGACTTGGGTCTCATTAACTATTCTACACACAGAATGTTAGTGGGCTGCACACAGACTTGGGACTCATTCACACTTCTACACACAGAACGTTAGTGGGCTGCAAACCCAGATTTGGGTCTCATTCACACTTCTATACACAGTACATTAGAGGGCTGCAAACACTGACTTGGGTCTCATTCACACTTCTAAACACAGAACGTTAGTGGGCTGCAAACACTGACTTGGGTCTAATTCACACTTCTATACACAGAACATTAGAGGGCTGCAAACACTGACTTGGGTCTCATTCACACTTCTAAACACAGAACGTTAGTGGGCTGCAAACACTGACTTGGGTCTCATTCACACGTCTACACACAGAACATTAGTGAGTTGCAAACACTGACTTGGGTCTCATTCACACGTCTACACATAGAACGTTAGAGGGCTGCAAACACAGACTTGGGTTTCACTCACACTTCTACACCCATAACGTTAGTGGGCTGCAAACACAGACTTGTGTCTCATTCACACTTCTAAACACAGAACGTTAGTGGGCTGCAAACACTGACTTGTGTCTCATTCACACTTCTAAACACGGAAAATTAGAGGGCTGCAAACACAGACTTGGGTCTCATTCACACGTCTACACACAGAACGTTAGTGGGCTGCAAACACTGACTTGTGTCTCATTCACACTTCTAAACACAGAACGTTATGGGCTGCAAACACAGACTTGGGCCTCATCCACACTTCTACACACAGAACTTTAGTGGGCTGCAATCACTGACTTGGGTCTCATTCACACTTCTACATACAGAACGTTATTGGGCTGCAAACACAGGCATGGGTCTCATTCACACTTCTACACACAGAACGTTATGGGCTGCAAACACAGACTTGGGCCTCATCCACAGTTCTACACACAGAACGTTAGTGCGCTGCAAACACAGACTTGGGTCTCATTCACACTTCTACACACAGAACGTTAGTGCGCTGCAAACACAGACTTTGGTCTCATTCACATTTATACATACAGAACGTCAGTGGGCTGCAAACACAGACTTGGGTCTCGTTCACACTTCTACACACAGAACGTCAGTGGGCTGCAAATATAGACTTGGGTCTCATTCACTCTTCTACATACAGAACGTCACTGGGCTGCAAACACAGACTTGGGTCTCATTCACACTTCTACACACAGAACGTTAGTGCGCTGCAAACACAGACTTGGGTCTCATTCACATTTCTACATACAGAACGTCAGTGGGCTGCAAACACAGACTTGGGTCTTATTCACACTTCTACTTACAGAACGTCAGTGGGCTGCAAACACAGACTTGGGTCTCATTCACACTTCTACATACAGAACGTCAGTGCGCTACAAACACAGACTTGGGTCGCATTCACACTTCAACACACAGAACGTAAGTGGGCTGCAAACACCGACTTGGGTCTCATTAATACATCCACGCACAGAACATCAGAGGGCTGCAAACACAGACTTGGGTCTCATTCACACTTCAACACACAGAACGTTAGAGCGCTGCAAACACAGACTTTGGCCTCATCCACACTTCTACACACAGAACGTTAGTGGGCGGCAAACACAGTCTTGCGTCTCATTCACACTTCCACACACAGAACGTTACTGGGCTGTAAACACAGTCTTGGATCTCATTCGCACTTCAATACCCAGAACGTTACTGGGCTGTAAACACAGTCTTGGGTCTCATTCACACTTCTACACACAGAACGTTAGTTGGCTGCAAACACTGACTTGGGTCTCATTCACAATTCTACATACAGAACGTTAGTGGGCTGCAAACACTGACTTGGCTCTCATTCACATAATTACACACAGAACGTTGGTGGGCTGCAAACACTGGCTTGGGTCTCATTCACACTGCTACACACAGAACGTTAGCGCGCTGCAAACACAGACTTGGGTCTCATTCACACTTCTACACGCAGAAAATTAGTGGGCTGCAAACACAGACTTGGGTCCCATCCACACTTCTGAACACAGAACGTTACTGGGCTGCAAACACAGACTTGGTTCTCATTCACACTTCTACACCCATAACGTTAGTGGGTTACAAACACTGACTTGGGTCTCATTCACATTTCTACACACAGAACGTTAGGGGGCTGCAAACACAGACTTGGGTCTCATTCACACGTCTACACACAGAACGTTAGTGGGCTGCAAACACAGACTTGGGTCACATTCACACTTCTATACACAGAACGTTACTGGGCTGCAAACAAAGACTTGGGTCACATACACATTTCTACACACAGAACGTTAGTGCGCTGCTAACACAGACTGGGGTCTCATTCCCGCTTCTACATACAGAACGTCAGTGGGCTGCAAACACAGACTTGGGTCTCATTCACACTTCTACACCCATAACGTTAGTGGGTTGCAAACACTGACTTGGGTCTCATTCACAATCCTACTTACAGAATGTTAGTGGGCTGCACTCAGACTTGGGTCTCATTCACACTTCTACACACAGAACGTTAGTGGGCTGCAAACAGAGACTTGGGTCTCATTCACACGTCTACACACAGAACGTTAGTGGGCTGCAAACACAGACATGGGTCTCATTTACACGTCTACACACCGAACGTTACTGGGCTGCAAACAGAGACTTGGGTCTCATTCACTCTTCTACTCACAGAATGTTAGTGGGCTGCAAACACAGACTTGGATCTCACTCACACTTCTACACAAAGAACGTTAGAGGGCTGCAAACACAGACTTGGGTCTCATTCACACTTCTACACACAGAACGTTAGTGCGCTGCAAACACAGACTTGGGTCTCATTCACACTTCTACATACATAACGTCAGTGGGCTGCACACACAGACTTGGGCCCCGTTCACACTTCTACACACAGAACGTTAGTGGGCTGCAAACACAGACTTGGGTCACATTCACACTTTCATACACAGAACGTAACTGGGCTGCAAAACAGACTTGGGTCTCATTCACTCTTCTACATACAGAACGTCACTGGGCTGCAAACACAGACTTGGGTCTCATTCACACTTCTACACACAGAACGTTAGTGCGCTGCAAACACAGACTTGGGTCTCATTCACATTTCTACATACAGAACGTCAGTGGGCTGCAAACACAGACTTGGGTCTCATTCACACTTCTACTTACAGAACGTCAGTGGGCTGCAAACACAGACTTGGGTCTCATTCACACTTCTACATACAGAACGTCAGTGCGCTACAAACACAGACTTGGGTCGCATTCACACTTCAACACACAGAACGTAAGTGGGCTGCAAACACCGACTTAGGTTTCATTAATACTTCCACGCACAGAACATCAGAGGGCTGCAAACACAGACTTGGGTCTCATTCACACTTCAACGCACAGAACGTTAGAGCGCTACAAACACGGACTTTGGCCTCATCCACACTTCTACACACAGAACGTTAGTGGGCGGCAAACACAGTCTTGCATCTCATTCACACTTCCACACACAGAACGTTACTGGGCTGTAAACACAGTCTTGGGTCTCATTCGCACTTCAATACCCAGAACGTTACTGGGCTGTAAACACAGTCTTGGGTCTCATTCACACTTCTACACACAGAACGTTAGTTGGCTGCAAACACTGACTTGGGTCTCATTCACAATTCTACATACAGAACGTTAGTGGGCTGCAAACACTGACTTGGCTCTCATTCACATAATTACACACAGAACGTTGGTGGGCTGCAAACACTGGCTTGGGTTTCATTCACACTGCTACACACAGAACGTTAGCGCACTGCAAACACAGACTTGGGTCTCATTCACACTTCTACACGCAGAAAATTAGTGGGCTGCAAACACAGACTTGGGTCCCATCCACACTTCTGAACACAGAACGTTACTGGGCTGCAAACACAGACTTGGTTCTCATTCACACTTCTACACCCATAACGTTAGTGGGTTACAAACACTGACTTGGGTCTCATTCACATTTCTACACACAGAACGTTAGGGGGCTGCAAACACAGACTTGGGTCTCATTCACACGTCTACACACAGAACGTTAGTGGGCTGCAAACACAGACTTGGGTCACATTCACACTTCTATACACAGAACGTTACTGGGCTGCAAACAAAGACTTGGGTCACATACACACTTCTACACACAGAACGTTAGTGCGCTGCTAACACAGACTGGGGTCTCATTCCCGCTTCTACATACAGAACGTCAGTGGGCTTCAAACACAGACTTGGGTCTCATTCACACTTCTACACCCATAACGTTAGTGGGTTGCAAACACTGACTTGGGTCTCATTCACAATCCTACTTACAGAATGTTAGTGGGCTGCACTCAGACTTGGGTCTCATTCACACTTCTACACACAGAACGTTAGTGGGCTGCAAACAGAGACTTGGGTCTCATTCACACGTCTACACACAGAACGTTAGTGGGCTGCAAACACAGACATGGGTCTCATTTACACGTCTACACACCGAACGTTACTGGGCTGCAAACAGAGACTTGGGTCTCATTCACTCTTCTACTCACAGAATGTTAGTGGGCTGCAAACACAGACTTGGATCTCACTCACACTTCTACACAAAGAACGTTAGAGGGCTGCAAACACAGACTTGGGTCTCATTCACACTTCTACACACAGAACGTTAGTGCGCTGCAAACACAGACTTGGGTCTCATTCACACTTCTACATACATAACGTCAGTGGGCTGCACACACAGACTTGGGCCCCGTTCACACTTCTACACACAGAACGTTAGTGGGCTGCAAACACAGACTTGGGTCACATTCACACTTTCATACACAGAACGTAACTGGGCTGCAAAACAGACTTGGGTCACATTCACACTTCTACACACACAACGTTAGTGCGCTGCTAACACAAACTTGGGTCTCATTCACACTTCTACATACAGAACGTCAGTGGTCTGCATACACAGACTTGGGTCTCGTTCACACTTCTACACACAGAACGTCAGTGGGCTGCAATCTCAGACTTGGGTTTAACACTTCTACACACAGAACGTTAGTGGGCTGCAAACACTGACTTGGGTCTCATTCACAATTATACATACAGAACGTTAGTGGACTGCAAACACTGACTTGGGTCTCATTCACATTATTACACACAGAACGTTAGTGGGATGCAAACCTTGTCTTGGATCTCATTCACACTTCTATACACAGAAAGTTAGCGGGCTGCAAACACAGACTTTGGTATCATTCACACATCTACACACAGAAAATTAGTGGGCTGCAAACACAGACTTGGGTCTCATCCACACTTCTGCACACAGAACGTTACTGGGCTGCAAACACAGACTTGGGTCTCATTCACACTTCTACACCCATAACGTTAGTGGATTGCAAACATTGACTTGGGTCTCATTCAAAATTCTACACACAGAATGTTAGTGGGCTGCACACAGACTTGGGTCTCATTCACACTTCTACACACAGAACTTTAGTGGGCTGCAAACACAGACTTGGGTCTCACTCACACTTCTACACTCAGAACGATAGTGGGCTGCAAACACGGACTTGGGTAACATTCACTTTCTATACACAGAACGTTACTGGGCTGCAAACACAGACTTGGGTCACATTCACACTTCTACACACAGAACGTTAGTGCGCTGCAAACACAGACTTGGGTCTCATTCACACTTCTACATACCGAACGTCAGTGGGCTGCAAGCACAGACTTGGGTCTCATTCACACTTCTACACCCATAGCGTTAGTGGGTTGCAAACACTGACTTGGGTCTCATTCACAATTCTACACACAGAATGTTAGTGGGCTGCACACTGATTTGGGTCTCATTCACACTTCTTCACACAGAACGTTAGTGGGCTGCAATTACAGACTTGGGTCTCATTCACACGTCTACACACAGAACGTTAGTGGGCTGCAAACACTGACTTGGGTCTCATTCACACTTCTACATACAGAACGTTATTGGGCTGCAAACACAGACTTGGGTCTCACTCACACGTCTACGCACAGAACGTTACTGGCTGCAAACACAGACTTGGGTCTCATTCACACTTCTTTACAAATAACGTTAGTGGGCTACAAACACAGACTTGGGACTCATTCACACTTCTAAACACAGAACGTTAGTGGGCTGCAAACACAGACTTGCGTCTCATTCACACTTCTACACACAGAACGTTAGTGGGCTGCAAACCCAGATTTGGGTCTCATTCACACTTCTATACACAGAACATTACTGGCTGCAAACACAGACTTGTGTCTCAATCACACTTCTAAACACAGGACGTTACTGGGCTGCAAACACAGATTTGGGTGTCATTCACACTTCTATACACAGAACATTACTGGCTGCAATCACAGACTTGTGTCTCATTCACACTTCTAAACACAGAACGTTATTGGGCTGCAAACACCGACTTGGGTCTCATTCACACTTCTACACACAGAACGTTACTGGGCTGCAAACACTGACTTGGGTCTCATTCATACTTCTACATACTGAACGTTATTGGGCTGCAAACACAGGCATGGGTCTCATTCACACTTCTACACACAGAACGTTATGGGCTGCATACACAGACTTGGGCCTCATCCACACTTCTACACACAGAACGTTAGTGGGCTGTAAACACAGACTCGGGTCTCATTCACACTTCTACACACAGAACGTTAGTGGGCTGCAAACACTGACTTGGGTCTCATTCACAATTCTACATACAGAACGTTAGTGGGCTGCAAACACTGACTTGGGTCTCATTCACATTATTACACACAGAACGTTAGTGGCCTGCAAACACTGTCCTGGGTCTCATTCACATTTCTACACACAGAACGTTAGCCGGCTGCAAACACAGACTAGGGTCTCATTCACACTTCTACACACAGAAAATTAGTGGGATGCAAACACAAACTTGGGTCTCATCCACACTTCTACACACAGAACGTTACTGGGCTGCAAACACAGACTTGGGTCTCATTCACACTTCTACACCCATAACGTTAGTGGGTAGCAAACACTGACTTGGGTCTCATTAACAATTCTACACACAGAACGTTAGTGGGCTGCAAACACAGACTTGGGTCACATTCACACTTTCATACACAGAACGTAACTGGGCTGCAAAACAGACTTGGGTCTCATTCACTCTTCTACATACAGAACGTCACTGGGCTGCAAACACAGACTTGGGTCTCATTCACACTTCTACACACAGAACGTTAGTGCGCTGCAAACACAGACTTGGGTCTCATTCACATTTCTACATACAGAACGTCAGTGGGCTGCAAACACAGACTTGGGTCTCATTCACACTTCTACTTACAGAACGTCAGTGGGCTGCAAACACAGACTTGGGTCTCATTCACACTTCTACATACAGAACGTCAGTGCGCTACAAACACAGACTTGGGTCGCATTCACACTTCAACACACAGAACGTAAGTGGGCTGCAAACACCGACTTAGGTCTCATTAATACTTCCACGCACAGAACATCAGAGGGCTGCAAACACAGACTTGGGTCTCATTCACACTTCAACGCACAGAACGTTAGAGCGCTACAAACACGGACTTTGGCCTCATCCACACTTCTACACACAGAACGTTAGTGGGCGGCAAACACAGTCTTGCATCTCATTCACACTTCCACACACAGAACGTTACTGGGCTGTAAACACAGTCTTGGGTCTCATTCGCACTTCAATACCCAGAACGTTACTGGGCTGTAAACACAGTCTTGGGTCTCATTCACACTTCTACACACAGAACGTTAGTTGGCTGCAAACACTGACTTGGGTCTCATTCACAATTCTACATACAGAACGTTAGTGGGCTGCAAACACTGACTTGGCTCTCATTCACATAATTACACACAGAACGTTGGTGGGCTGCAAACACTGGCTTGGGTTTCATTCACACTGCTACACACAGAACGTTAGCGCACTGCAAACACAGACTTGGGTCTCATTCACACTTCTACACGCAGAAAATTAGTGGGCTGCAAACACAGACTTGGGTCCCATCCACACTTCTGAACACAGAACGTTACTGGGCTGCAAACACAGACTTGGTTCTCATTCACACTTCTACACCCATAACGTTAGTGGGTTACAAACACTGACTTGGGTCTCATTCACATTTCTACACACAGAACGTTAGGGGGCTGCAAACACAGACTTGGGTCTCATTCACACGTCTACACACAGAACGTTAGTGCGCTGCTAACACAGACTGGGGTCTCATTCCCGCTTCTACATACAGAACGTCAGTGGGCTTCAAACACAGACTTGGGTCTCATTCACACTTCTACACCCATAACGTTAGTGGGTTGCAAACACTGACTTGGGTCTCATTCACAATCCTACTTACAGAATGTTAGTGGGCTGCACTCAGACTTGGGTCTCATTCACACTTCTACACACAGAACATTAGTGGGCTGCAAACAGAGACTTGGGTCTCATTCACACGTCTACACACAGAACGTTAGTGGGCTGCAAACACAGACATGGGTCTCATTTACACGTCTACACACCGAACGTTACTGGGCTGCAAACAGAGACTTGGGTCTCATTCACTCTTCTACTCACAGAATGTTAGTGGGCTGCAAACACAGACTTGGATCTCACTCACACTTCTACACAAAGAACGTTAGAGGGCTGCAAACACAGACTTGGGTCTCATTCACACTTCTACACACAGAACGTTAGTGCGCTGCAAACACAGACTTGGGTCTCATTCACACTTCTACATACATAACGTCAGTGGGCTGCACACACAGACTTGGGCCCCGTTCACACTTCTACACACAGAACGTTAGTGGGCTGCAAACACAGACTTGGGTCACATTCACACTTTCATACACAGAACGTAACTGGGCTGCAAAACAGACTTGGGTCACATTCACACTTCTACACACACAACGTTAGTGCGCTGCTAACACAAACTTGGGTCTCATTCACACTTCTACATACAGAACGTCAGTGGGCTGCATACACAGACTTGGGTCTCGTTCACACTTCTACACACAGAACGTCAGTGGGCTGCAATCTCAGACTTGGGTTTAACACTTCTACACACAGAACGTTAGTGGGCTGCAAACACTGACTTGGGTCTCATTCACAATTATACATACAGAACGTTAGTGGACTGCAAACACTGACTTGGGTCTCATTCACATTATTACACACAGAACGTTAGTGGGATGCAAACCTTGTCTTGGATCTCATTCACACTTCTATACACAGAAAGTTAGCGGGCTGCAAACACAGACTTTGGTATCATTCACACATCTACACACAGAAAATTAGTGGGCTGCAAACACAGACTTGGGTCTCATCCACACTTCTGCACACAGAACGTTACTGGGCTGCAAACACAGACTTGGGTCTCATTCACACTTCTACACCCATAACGTTAGTGGATTGCAAACATTGACTTGGGTCTCATTCAAAATTCTACACACAGAATGTTAGTGGGCTGCACACAGACTTGGGTCTCATTCACACTTCTACACACAGAACTTTAGTGGGCTGCAAACACAGACTTGGGTCTCACTCACACTTCTACACTCAGAACGTTAGTGGGCTGCAAACACGGACTTGGGTCACATTCACTTTCTATACACAGAACGTTACTGGGCTGCAAACACAGACTTGGGTCACATTCACACTTCTACACACAGAACGTAAGTGCGCTGCAAACACAGACTTGGGTCTCATTCACACTTCTACATACAGAACGTCAGTGGGCTGCAAGCACAGACTTGGGTCTCATTCACACTTCTACACCCATAGCGTTAGTGGGTTGCAAACACTGACTTGGGTCTCATTCACAATTCTACACACAGAATGTTAGTGGGCTGCACACTGATTTGGGTCTCATTCACACTTCTTCACACAGAACGTTAGTGGGCTGCAATTACAGACTTGGGTCTCATTCACACGTCTACACACAGAACGTTAGTGGGCTGCAAACACTGACTTGGGTCTCATTCACACTTCTACATACAGAACGTTATTGGGCTGCAAACACAGACTTGGGTCTCACTCACACGTCTACGCACAGAACGTTACTGGCTGCAAACACAGACTTAGGTCTCATTCACACTTCTTTACAAATAACGTTAGTGGGCTACAAACACAGACTTGGGACTCATTCACACTTCTAAACACAGAACGTTAGTGGGCTGCAAACACAGACTTGCGTCTCATTCACACTTCTACACACAGAACGTTAGTGGGCTGCAAACCCAGATTTGGGTCTCATTCACACTTCTATACACAGAACATTACTGGCTGCAAACACAGACTTGTGTCTCAATCACACTTCTAAACACAGGACGTTACTGGGCTGCAAACACAGATTTGGGTCTCATTCACACTTCTATACACAGAACATTACTGGCTGCAATCACAGACTTGTGTCTCATTCACACTTCTAAACACAGAACGTTAGTGGGCTGCAAACACCGACTTGGGTCTCATTCACACTTCTACACACAGAACGTTACTGGGCTGCAAACACTGACTTGGGTCTCATTCATACTTCTACATACTGAACGTTATTGGGCTGCAAACACAGGCATGGGTCTCATTCACACTTCTACACACAGAACGTTATGGGCTGCATACACAGACTTGGGCCTCATCCACACTTCTACACACAGAACGTTAGTGGGCTGTAAACACAGACTCGGGTCTCATTCACACTTCTACACACAGAACGTTAGTGGGCTGCAAACACTGACTTGGGTCTCATTCACAATTCTACATACAGAACGTTAGTGGGCTGCAAACACTGACTTGGGTCTCATTCACATTATTACACACAGAACGTTAGTGGCCTGCAAACACTGTCCTGGGTCTCATTCACATTTCTACACACAGAACGTTAGCCGGCTGCAAACACAGACTAGGGTCTCATTCACACTTCTACACACAGAAAATTAGTGGGATGCAAACACAAACTTGGGTCTCATCCACACTTCTACACACAGAACGTTACTGGGCTGCAAACACAGACTTGGGTCTCATTCACACTTCTACACCCATAACGTTAGTGGGTAGCAAACACTGACTTGGGTCTCATTAACAATTCTACACACAGAATGTTAGTGGGCTGCACACAGACTTGGGACTCATTCACACTTCTACACACAGAACGTTAGTGGGCTGCAAACACAGACTTGGGTCTCATTCACACTTCTACACCCATAACGTTAGTGGGTTGCAAACACTGACTTGGGTCTCATTCACAACTCTACACACAGAATGTTAGTGGGCTGCACACAGACTTGGGTCTCATTCACACTTCTACACACAGAACGTTAGTGGGCCGCAAACACAGAGTTGGGTCTCATTCACACGTCTACACACAGAACGTTAGTGGGCTGCAAACACAGACTTGGGTCTCATTCACACTTCTACTTACAGATCGTTAGTGGGGTGCAAACCCAGACTTGGGTCTCATTCACACGTCTACACACAGAACGTTACTGGGCTGCAAACACATACTTGGGTCTCATTCACACGTCTACACACAGAACGTTAGTGGGCTGCAAACACAGACTTGGATCTCATTCACACTTCTACACACAGATCGTAAGAGGGCTGCAAACACAGATTTGATTCTCATTCACACTTCTACTCACAGAACGTTAGTGCGCTGAAAACACAGACTTGGGTCTCATTCACACTTCTATACACAGAACGTTACAGTGCTGCAAACACAGACTTGGGTCACATTCACACTTCTACACACAGAACGTTAGTGCGCTGCAAACACAGACTTGGGTCTCATTCACACTTCTACACACAGAACGTTAATGCGCTGCAAACACAGACTTGGGTCTCATTCACATTTCTACATACAGAACGTCAGTGGGCTGCAAACACAGACTTGGGTCTCATTCACACTTCTACTTACAGAACGTCAGTGGGCTGCAAACACAGACTTGGGTCTCATTCACACTTCTACATACAGAACGTCAGTGCGCTACAAACACAGACTTGGGTCGCATTCACACTTCAACGAACAGAACGTAAGTGGGCTGCAAACACCGACTTGGGTCTCATTAATACTTCCACGCACAGAACATCAGAGGGCTGCAAACACAGACTTGGGTCTCATTCACACTTCAACACACAGAACGTTAGAGCGCTGCAAACACAGACTTTGGCCTCATCCACACTTCTACACACAGAACGTTAGTGGGCGGCAAACACAGTCTTGCGTCTCATTCACACTTCCACACACAGAACGTTACTGGGCTGTAAACACAGTCTTGGATCTCATTCGCACTTCAATACCCAGAACGTTACTGGGCTGTAAACACAGTCTTGGGTCTCATTCACACTTCTACACACAGAACGTTAGTTGGCTGCAAACACTGACTTGGGTCTCATTCACAATTCTACATACAGAACGTTAGTGGGCTGCAAACACTGACTTGGCTCTCATTCACATAATTACACACAGAAAGTTGGTGGGCTGCAAACACTGGCTTGGGTCTCATTCACACTGCTACACACAGAACGTTAGCGCGCTGCAAACTCAGACTTGGGTCTCATTCACACTTCTACAGGCAGAAAATTAGTGGGCTGCAAACAAAGACTTGGGTCCCATCCACACTTCTGAACACAGAACGTTACTGGGCTGCAAACACAGACTTGGTTCTCATTCACACTTCTACACCCATAACGTTAGTGGGTTACAAACACTGACTTGGGTCTCATTCACATTTCTACACACAGAACGTTAGGGGGCTGCAAACACAGACTTGGGTCTCATTCACACGTCTACACACAGAACGTTAGTGGGCTGCAAACACAGACTTGGGTCACATTCACACTTCTATACACAGAACGTTACTGGGCTGCAAACAAAGACTTGGGTCACATACACATTTCTACACACAGAACGTTAGTGCGCTGCTAACACAGACTGGGGTCTCATTCCCGCTTCTACATACAGAACGTCAGTGGGCTGCAAACACAGACTTGGGTCTCATTCACACTTCTACACCCATAACGTTAGTGGGTTGCAAACACTGACTTGGGTCTCATTCACAATCCTACTTACAGAATGTTAGTGGGCTGCACTCAGACTTGGGTCTCATTCACACTTCTACACACAGAACGTTAGTGGGCTGCAAACAGAGACTTGGGTCTCATTCACACGTCTACACACAGAACGTTAGTGGGCTGCAAACACAGACATGGGTCTCATTTACACGTCTACACACCGAACGTTACTGGGCTGCAAACAGAGACTTGGGTCTCATTCACTCTTCTACTCACAGAATGTTAGTGGGCTGCAAACACAGACTTGGATCTCACTCACAATTCTACACAAAGAACGTTAGAGGGCTGCAAACACAGACTTGGGTCTCATTCACACTTCTACACACAGAACGTTAGTGCGCTGCAAACACAGACTTGGGTCTCATTCACACTTCTACATACATAACGTCAGTGGGCTGCACACACAGACTTGGGCCCCGTTCACACTTCTACACACAGAACGTTAGTGGGCTGCAAACACAGACTTGGGTCACATTCACACTTTCATACACAGAACGTAACTGGGCTGCAAAACAGACTTGGGTCTCATTCACTCTTCTACATACAGAACGTCACTGGGCTGCAAACACAGACTTGGGTCTCATTCACACTTCTACACACAGAACGTTAGTGCGCTGCAAACACAGACTTGGGTCTCATTCACATTTCTACATACAGAACGTCAGTGGGCTGCAAACACAGACTTGGGTCTCATTCACACTTCTACTTACAGAACGTCAGTGGGCTGCAAACACAGACTTGGGTCTCATTCACACTTCTACATACAGAACGTCAGTGCGCTACAAACACAGACTTGGGTCGCATTCACACTTCAACACACAGAACGTAAGTGGGCTGCAAACACCGACTTGGGTCTCATTAATACTTCCACGCACAGAACATCAGAGGGCTGCAAACACAGACTTGGGTCTCATTCACACTTCAACGCACAGAACGTTAGAGCGCTACAAACACAGACTTTGGCCTCATCCTCACTTCTACACACAGAACGTTAGTGGGCGGCAAACACATTCTTGCATCTCATTCACACTTCCACACACAGAACGTTACTGGGCTGTAAACACAGTCTTGGGTCTCATTCGCACTTCAATACCCAGAACGTTACTGGGCTGTAAACACAGTCTTGGGTCTCATTCACACTTCTACACACAGAACGTTAGTTGGCTGCAAACACTGACTTGGGTCTCATTCACAATTCTACATACAGAACGTTAGTGGGCTGCAAACACTGACTTGGCTCTCATTCACATAATTACACACAGAACGTTGGTGGGCTGCAAACACTGGCTTGGGTTTCATTCACACTGCTACACACAGAACGTTAGCGCACTGCAAACACAGACTTGGGTCTCATTCACACTTCTACACGCAGAAAATTAGTGGGCTGCAAACACAGACTTGGGTCCCATCCACACTTCTGAACACAGAACGTTACTGGGCTGCAAACACAGACTTGGTTCTCATTCACACTTCTACACCCATAACGTTAGTGGGTTACAAACACTGACTTGGGTCTCATTCACATTTCTACACACAGAACGTTAGGGGGCTGCAAACACAGACTTGGGTCTCATTCACACGTCTACACACAGAACGTTAGTGGGATGCAAACACAGACTTGGGTCACATTCACACTTCTATACACAGAACGTTACTGGGCTGCAAACAAAGACTTGGGTCACATACACATTTCTACACACAGAACGTTAGTGCGCTGCTAACACAGACTGGGGTCTCATTCCCGCTTCTACATACAGAACGTCAGTGGGCTGCAAACACAGACTTGGGTCTCATTCACACTTCTACACCCATAACGTTAGTGGGTTGCAAACACTGACTTGGGTCTCATTCACAATCCTACTTACAGAATGTTAGTGGGCTGCACTCAGACTTGGGTCTCATTCACACTTCTACACACAGAACGTTAGTGGGCTGCAAACAGAGACTTGGGTCTCATTCACACGTCTACACACAGAACGTTAGTGGGCTGCAAACACAGACATGGGTCTCATTTACACGTCTGCACACCGAACGTTACTGGCCTGCAAACAGAGACTTGGGTCTCATTCACTCTTTTACTCACAGAATGTTAGTGGGCTGCAAACACAGACTTGGATCTCACTCACACTTCTACACAAAGAACGTTAGAGGGCTGCAAACACAGACTTGGGTCTCATTCACACTTCTACACACAGAACGTTAGTGGGCTGCAAACAGAGACTCGGGTCTCATTCACACTTCTACACACAGAACGTTAGTGGGCTGCAAACACTGACTTGGGTCTCATTCACAATTCTACATACAGAACGTTAGTGGGCTGCAAACACTGACTTGGGTCTCATTCACATTATTACACACAGAACGTTAGTGGCCTGCAAACACTGTCCTGGGTCTTATTCACATTTCTACACACAGAACGTTAGCAGGCTGCAAACACAGACTAGGGTCTCATTCACACTTCTACACACAGAAAATTAGTGGGATGCAAACACAAACTTGGGTCTCATCCACACTTCTACACACAGAACGTTACTGGGCTGCACACACAGACTTGGGTCTCATTCACACTTCTACACCCATAACGTTAGTGGGTAGCAAACACTGACTTGGGTCTCATTAACAATTCTACACACAGAATGTTAGTGGGCTGCACACAGACTTGGGACTCATTCACACTTCTACACACAGAACGTTAGTGGGCTGCAAACACAGACTTGGGTCTCATTCACACTTCTACACCCATAACGTTAGTGGGTTGCAAACACTGACTTGGGTCTCATTCACAACTCTACACACAGAATGTTAGTGGGCTGCACACAGACTTGGGTCTCATTCACACTTCTACACACAGAACGTTAGTGGGCCGCAAACACAGAGTTGGGTCTCATTCACACGTCTACACACAGAACGTTAGTGGGCTGCAAACACAGACTTGGGTCTCGTTCACACTTCTGCACACAGAACGTTACTGGGCTGCATACAAAGACTTGGGTCTCGTTCACACTTCTACACACAGAACGTCAGTGGGCTGCAATCACAGACTTGGGTTTAACACTTCTACACACAGAACGTTAGTGGGCTGCAAACACTGACTTGGGTCTCATTCACAATTATACATACAGAACGTTAGTGGACTGCAAACACTGACTTGGGTCTCATTCACATTATTACACACAGAACGTTAGTGGGATGCAAACCTTGTCTTGGGTCTCATTCACACTTCTATACACAGAACGTTAGCGGGCTGCAAACACAGACTTTGGTATCATTCACACATCTACACACAGAAAATTAGTGGGCTGCAAACACTGACTTGGGTCTCATCCACACTTCTGCACACAGAACGTTACTGGGCTGCAAACACAGACTTGGGTCTCATTCACACTTCTACACCCATAACGTTAGTGGATTGCAAACATTGACTTGGGTCTCATTCACAATTCTACACACAGAATGTTAGTGGATTGCACACAGACTTGGGTCTCATTCACACTTCTACACACAGAACTTTATTGGGCTGAAAACACAGACTTGGGTCTCACTCACACTTCTACACTCAGAACGTTAGTGGGCTGCAAACACGGACTTGGGTCACATTCACTTTCTATACACAGAACGTTACTGGGCTGCAAACACAGACTTGGGTCACATTCACACTTCTACAGACAGAACGTTAGTGCGCTGCAAACACAGACTTGGTTCTCATTCACACGTCTACATACAGAACGTCAGTGGGCTGCAAGCACAGACTTGGGTCTCATTCACACTTCTACACCCATAGCGTTAGTGGGTTGCAAACACTGACTTGGGTCTCATTCACAATTCTACACACAGAATGTTAGTGGGCTGCACACCGATTTGGGTCTCATTCACACTTCTTCACACAGAACGTTAGTGGGCTGCAATTACAGACTTGGGTCTCATTCACACGTCTACACACAGAACGTTAGTGGGCTGCAAACACTGACTTGGGTCTCATTCACACTTCTACACACAGAACGTTAGTGGGCTGCAAACACAGACTTGGGTCTCATTCACACGTCTACGCACAGAACGTTACTGGCTGCAAACACAGACTTGGGTCACATTCATACTTCCACGCACAGAATATCAGAGGGCTGCAAACACAGACTTGGGTCTCATTCACACTTCAACACACAGAACGTTACTGGGCTGCAAACACAGACTTGGGTCTCATTCACACTTCTTTACAAATAACGTTAGTGGGCTACAAACACAGACTTGGGACTCATTCACACTTCTAAACACAGAACGTTTGTGGGCTGCAAACACAGACTTGCGTCTCATTCACACTTCTACACACAGAACGTTAGTGGGCTGCAAACCCAGATTTGGGTCTCATTCACACTTCTATACACAGAACATTACTGGCTGCAAACACAGACTTGTGTCTCAATCACACTTCTAAACACAGGACGTTACTGGGCTGCAAACGCAGATTTGGGTCTCATTCACACTTCTATACACAGAACATTACTGGCTGCAATCACAGACTTGTGTCTCATTCACACTTCTAAACACAGAACGTTAGTGGGCTGCAAACACCGACTTGGGTCTCATTCACACTTCTACACACAGAACGTTACTGGGCTGCAAACACTGACTTGGGTCTCATTCATACTTCTACATACTGAACGTTATTGGGCTGCAAACACAGGCATGGGTCTCATTCACACTTCTACACACAGAACGTTATGGGCTGCATACACAGACTTGGGCCTCATCCACACTTCTACACACAGAACGTTAGTGGGCTGTAAACACAGACTCGGGTCTCATTCACACTTCTACACACAGAACGTTAGTGGGCTGCAAACACTGACTTGGGTCTAATTCACACTTCTATACACAGAACATTAGAGGGCTGCAAACACTGACTTGGGTCTCATTCACACTTCTAAACACAGAACGTTAGTGGGCTGCAAACACTGACTTGGGTCTCATTCACACGTCTACACACAGAACATTAGTGAGTTGCAAACACTGACTTGGGTCTCATTCACACGTCTACACACAGAACGTTAGAGGGCTGCAAACACAGACTTGGGTTTCACTCACACTTCTACACCCATAACGTTAGTGGGCTGCAAACACAGACTTGTGTCTCATTCACACTTCTAAACACAGAACGTTAGTGGGCTGCAAACACTGACTTGTGTCTCATTCACACTTCTAAACACGGAAAATTAGAGGGCTGCAAACACAGACTTGGGTCTCATTCACACGTCTACACACAGAACGTTAGTGGGCTGCAAACACTGACTTGTGTCTCATTCACACTTCTAAACACAGAACGTTATGGGCTGCAAACACAGACTTGGGCCTCATCCACACTTCTACACACAGAACTTGAGTGGGCTGCAATCACTGACTTGGGTCTCATTCACACTTCTACATACAGAACGTTATTGGGCTGCAAACACAGGCATGGGTCTCATTCACACTTCTACACACAGAACGTTATGGGCTGCAAACACAGACTTGGGCCTCATCCACAGTTCTACACACAGAACGTTAGTGCGCTGCAAACACAGACTTGGGTCTCATTCACACTTCTACACACAGAACGTTAGTGCGCTGCAAACACAGACTTTGGTCTCATTCACATTTATACATACAGAACGTCAGTGGGCTGCAAACACAGACTTGGGTCTCGTTCACACTTCTACACACAGAACGTCAGTGGGCTGCAAATATAGACTTGGGTCTCATTCACTCTTCTACATACAGAACGTCACTGGGCTGCAAACACAGACTTGGGTCTCATTCACACTTCTACACACAGAACGTTAGTGCGCTGCAAACACAGACTTGGGTCTCATTCACATTTCTACATACAGAACGTCAGTGGGCTGCAAACACAGACTTGGGTCTTATTCACACTTCTACATACAGAACGTCAGTGGGCTGCAAACACAGACTTGGGTCTCATTCACACTTCTACATACAGAACGTCAGTGCGCTACAAACACAGACTTGGGTCGCATTCACACTTCAACACACAGAACGTAAGTGGGCTGCAAACACCGACTTGGGTCTCATTAATACATCCACGCACAGAACATCAGAGGGCTGCAAACACAGACTTGGGTCTCATTCACACTTCAACACACAGAACGTTAGAGCGCTGCAAACACAGACTTTGGCCTCATCCACACTTCTACACACAGAACGTTAGTGGGCGGCAAACACAGTCTTGCGTCTCATTCACACTTCCACACACAGAACGTTACTGGGCTGTAAACACAGTCTTGGATCTCATTCGCACTTCAATACCCAGAACGTTACTGGGCTGTAAACACAGTCTTGGGTCTCATTCACACTTCTACACACAGAACGTTAGTTGGCTGCAAACACTGACTTGGGTCTCATTCACAATTCTACATACAGAACGTTAGTGGGCTGCAAACACTGACTTGGCTCTCATTCACATAATTACACACAGAACGTTGGTGGGCTGCAAACACTGGCTTGGGTCTCATTCACACTGCTACACACAGAACGTTAGCGCGCTGCAAACACAGACTTGGGTCTCATTCACACTTCTACACGCAGAAAATTAGTGGGCTGCAAACACAGACTTGGGTCCCATCCACACTTCTGAACACAGAACGTTACTGGGCTGCAAACACAGACTTGGTTCTCATTCACACTTCTACACCCATAACGTTAGTGGGTTACAAACACTGACTTGGGTCTCATTCACATTTCTACACACAGAACGTTAGGGGGCTGCAAACACAGACTTGGGTCACATTCACACTTCTATACACAGAACGTTACTGGGCTGCAAACAAAGACTTGGGTCACATACACATTTCTACACACAGAACGTTAGTGCGCTGCTAACACAGACTGGGGTCTCATTCCCGCTTCTACATACAGAACGTCAGTGGGCTGCAAACACAGACTTGGGTCTCATTCACACTTCTACACCCATAACGTTAGTGGGTTGCAAACACTGACTTGGGTCTCATTCACAATCCTACTTACAGAATGTTAGTGGGCTGCACTCAGACTTGGGTCTCATTCACACTTCTACACACAGAACGTTAGTGGGCTGCAAACAGAGACTTGGGTCTCATTCACACGTCTACACACAGAACGTTAGTGGGCTGCAAACACAGACATGGGTCTCATTTACACGTCTACACACCGAACGTTACTGGGCTGCAAACAGAGACTTGGGTCTCATTCACTCTTCTACTCACAGAATGTTAGTGGGCTGCAAACACAGACTTGGATCTCACTCACACTTCTACACAAAGAACGTTAGAGGGCTGCAAACACAGACTTGGGTCTCATTCACACTTCTACACACAGAACGTTAGTGCGCTGCAAACACAGACTTGGGTCTCATTCACACTTCTACATACATAACGTCAGTGGGCTGCACACACAGACTTGGGCCCCGTTCACACTTCTACACACAGAACGTTAGTGGGCTGCAAACACAGACTTGGGTCACATTCACACTTTCATACACAGAACGTAACTGGGCTGCAAAACAGACTTGGGTCTCATTCACTCTTCTACATACAGAACGTCACTGGGCTGCAAACACAGACTTGGGTCTCATTCACACTTCTACACACAGAACGTTAGTGCGCTGCAAACACAGACTTGGGTCTCATTCACATTTCTACATACAGAACGTCAGTGGGCTGCAAACACAGACTTGGGTCTCATTCACACTTCTACATACATAACGAAAGTGGGCTGCAAACACAGACTTGGGCCCCGTTCACACTTCTACACACAGAACGTTAGTGGGCTGCAAACACAGACTTGGGTCACATTCACAATTTCATACACAGAACGTTACTGGGCTGCAAAAACAGACTTGGGTCACATTCACCCTTCTACACACAGAAAGTTAGTGCGCTGCAAACACAGACTTGGGTCTCATTCACACTTCTACATACAGAACGTCAGTGGGCTGCAATCACAGACTTGTGTCTCGTTCACACTTCTACACACAGAACGTCAGTGGGCTGCAAACACAGACTTGGGTCTCAATCACACTTCTACATACAGAACGTCAGTGCGTTGCAAACACAGACGTGGGTCTCATTCAAACTTCTACATACAGAACGTCAGTGGGCTGCAAATACATACTTGGGTCTCATTCACACTTCTACATACAGAACGTCAGTGCGCTGCAAACACAGACTTGGGTCTCATTCACACTTCTACATACAGAACGTCAGTGCGCTGCAAACACCGACTTGGATCTCATTCATACTTCCACGCACAGAACATCAGAGGGCTGCAAACAAAGATTTGGGTCTCATTCGCACTTCAACACGCAGAACGTTACTGGGCTGCAAACACAGACTTGGGTCTCATTCACACTTCTTTATAAAGAACGTAAGTGGGCTCCAAACACAGACTTGGGTCTCATTCACACTTGTAAACACAGAACTTTAGTGGGCTGCAAACACAGACTTGGGTCTCATTCACACTTCTACACACAGATCGTTAGTGGGCTGCAAACACTGACTTGGGTCTCATTCACACTTCTACTTACAGAACGTTATTGGGCTGCAAACTCAGACTTGGGTCTCATTCACACTTCTACACACAGAACGTTAGTGGGCCGTAAACACAGCCTTGGGTCTCATTCACACTTCTACACACAGAACGTTAGTGGGGTGCAAACACTGACTTGGGTCTCATTCACATTATTATACACAGAACGTTAGTGGGCTGCAAACACTGACTTGGGTCTCATTCACACTTCTACACACAGAACGTTAGCGGGCTGCAAACACAGACTTGGGTCTCATTCACACATCTACACACAGAAAATTAGTGGGCTGCAAACTCAGACTTGGGTCTCATCCACACCTCTGCACAGAGAACGTTACTGGGCTGCAAATACAGACTTGGGTCTCATTCACACTTCTACACCCATAACGTTAGTGGGTTGAAAACACTGACTTGGGTCTCATTCACAATTCTACACCCAGAAATTTACTGGGCTGCACACAGACTTGGGTCTCATTCGCACTTCTACAATCAGAACGTTAGTGGGCTGCAAACACAGACTTGGGTCACATTCACTTTCTATACACAGAACGTTGCTGGGCCGCAAACACAGACTTGGGTCCCATTCACACTTCTACACACAGAACGTTAGTGCGCTGCAAATACAGACTTGGGTCTCATTCACACTTCTTCATCCATAACGTTAGTGGGTTGCAAACACTGACATGGGTCTCATTCACAATTCTACACACAGAATGTTAGTGGGCTGCACACAGATTTGGGTCTCATTCACACTTCTTCACACAGAACGTTAGTGGGCTGCAATTACAGACTTGGGTCTCATTCACACGTCTACACACAGAACGTTAGTGGGCTGCAAACACTGACTTGGGTCTCATTCACACGTCTACGCACAGAACGTTACTGGCTGCAAACACAGACTTGAGTCTCATTCGTACTTCCACGCACAGAATATCAGAGGGCTGCAAACACAGACTTGGGTCTCATTCACACTTCAACACACAGAACGTTACTGGGCTGCAAACACAGACTTGGGTCTCATTCACACTTCTTTACAAATAACGTTAGTGGGCTCCAAACACAGACTTGGGACTCATTCACACTTCTAAACACAGAACGTTAGTGGGTTGCAAACACAGACTTGGGTCTCATTCGCACTTCTAAACACAGAACGTGAGTGGGCTGCAAACCCAGATTTGGGTCTCATTCACACTTCTATACACAGAACATTAGAGGGCTGCAAACACTGACTTGGGTCTCATTCACACTTCTAAAAACAGAACGTTTAGTGGGCTGCAATCACTGACTTGGGTCTCATTCACACGTCTACACACAGAACGTTTGTGGGCTGCAAACACTGACTTGGGTCTCATTCACACGTCTACACACAGAACGTTAGAGGGCTGCAAACACAGACTTGTGTCTCATTCACACTTCTAAACACAGAACGTTAGTGGGCTGCAAACACAGACTTGTGTCTCATTCACACTTCTAAACACAGAACGTTAGTGGGCTGCAAACACCGACTTGGGTCTCATTCACACTTCTACACACAGAACGTTACTGGGCTGCAAACACAGACTTTGGTCTCATCCACACTTCTACACACAGAACTTTATTGGGCGGCAAACACAGACTTTGGCCTCATCCCCACTTCTACACACAGAACGTTAGTGGGCGCAAACACGGTCTTGGGTCTCATTCACACTTCTTTACAAAGAACGTTAGTGGGCTCCAAACACAGACATGGGTATCATTCACACTTCTAAACACAGAACGTTAGTGGGCTGCAAACACAGACTTGGGTCTCATTCACACTTCTACACACAGAACGTTAGTAGGCTGCAAAAACTGACTTGGGTCTCATTCTCACTTCTACATACAGAACGTTATTGGGCTGCAAACGCAGACTTGGGTCTCATTCACACTTCTACACACAGAACGTTACTGGGCTGCAAACACAGACTTTTGCCTCATCCACACTTCTACACGCAGAACGTTAGTGGGCGGCAAACACAGTCTTGGGTCTCATTCACACTTCTACCCACAGAACATTACTGGGCTGTAAACACAGTCTTGGGTCTCATTCGCACTTCAATACACAGAACGTAACTGGGCTGTAAACACAGTCTTGGGTCTCATTCACACTTCTACACACAGAACGTTAGTTGGCTGCAAACACTGACTTGGGTCTCATTCACAATTCTACATGCAGAACGTTAGTGGGCTGCAAACACAGACTTGAGTCTCATTCACATTATTGCACACAGAACGTTAGTGGGCTGCAAACACTGACTTGGGTCTCATTCACACTTCTACACACAGAACTTAAGCGGGCTGCAAACACAGACTTTGGTCTCATTCACGTTCTACACACAGAAAATAAGTGGGCTGCAAACACAGACTTGGGTCTCATTCACACTTCTGCACACAGAACGTTACTGGGCTGCAAACACAGACTTGGGTCTCATTCACACTTCTACACCCATAACGTTAGTGGGTTGCAAACACTGACTTGTGTCTCATTCACAATTCTACACATAGAATGTTAGTGGGCTGCACACAGACTTGGGTCTCATTCACACTTCTACACACAGAACGTTAGTGGGCTGCAAACGCAGACTTGGGTCTCGTTCATACGTCTACACACAGAAAGTTAGTGGGCTGCAAACACAGACTTGGGTCTCATTCACACTTCTGCACACAGAACGTTACTGGGCTGCAAACACAGACTTGGGTCTCATTCACACTTCTACACCCATAACGTTAGTGGGTTGCAAACACTGACTTGTGTCTCATTCACAATTCTACACATAGAATGTTAGTGGGCTGCACACAGACTTGGGTCTCATTCACACTTCTATACACAGAACGTTACAGTGCTGCAAACACAGACTTGGGTCACATTCGCACTTCTACACACAGAACGTTAGTGCGCTGCAAACACAGACGTGGGTCTCATTCACACTTCTACACACAGAACGTTAATGCGCTGCAAACACAGACTTGGGTCTCATTCACATTTCTACATACAGAACGTCAGTGGGCTCCAAACACAGACTTGGGTCTCGTTCACACTTCTACACACAGAACGTCAGTGGGCTGTAAACACAGACTTGGGTCTCATTCACACTTCTACATACAGAACGTCAGTGGGCTGCAAACTCCGACTTGGGTCTCTTTCTCACTTCTACATAGAGAACGTCAGTGCGCTGCAAACACAGACTTGGGTCTCTTTAACACTTCTACACACAGAACGTCAGTGGGCTGCAAACACATACTTGGGTCTCATTCACACTTCTACTTACAGAACGTCAGTGGGCTGCAAACAGAGACTTGGGTCTCATTCACACTTCTACATACAGAACGTCAGTGCGCTGCAAACACAGACTTGGGTCGCATTCACACTTCAACACACAGAACGTTAGTGCGCTGCAAACACAGACTTGGGTCTCATTCACAATTCAACACACAGAACGTTAGTGGGCTGCAAACACAGATTTGGGTCTCATTCATACTTCTACACCCATAACGTTAGTGGGTTACAAACACTGACTTGGGTCTCATTCACACTTCTACACACAGAACGTTAGTGGGCTGTAAACACAGTCTTGGTTCTCATTCACACTTCTACACACAGAACTTTAGTGGGCTGCACACACTGACTTGGGTCTCATTCACATTATTACACACAGAACGTTAGTGGGCTGCAAACACTGACTTGGGTCTCATTCACACTTCTACACACAGAACAGTTAGCGGGCTGCAAACACAGACTTGGGTCTCATTCACACATCTACAAACAGAAAATTAGTGGGCTGCAAACACAGACTTGGGTCTCATCCTCACTTCTGCACACAGAACGTTACTGGGCTGCAAACACAGACTTGGGTCTCATTCACACTTCTACACCCATAACGTTAGTGGGTTGCAAACACTGACTTGGGTCTCATTCACAATTCTACGTTCAGAAATTTAGTGGGCTGCACACAGACTTGGGTCTCATTCACACTTCTACACACAGAACGTTAGTGCGCTGCAAATACAGACTTGGGTCTCATTCACACTTCTACACCCATAGCGTTAGTGGGTTGCAAACACTGACATGGGTCTCATTCACAAATCTACACACAGAATGTTAGTGGGCTGCACACAGATTTGGGTCTCATTCACACTTCACACAGAACGTTAGTGGGCAGCAATTACAGACTTGGGTCTCGTTCACACGTCTACACACAGAACGTTAGTGGGCTGAAAACACTGACTTGGGTCTCATTCACACTTCTACACACAGAGCGTTAGTGGGCTGCAAACACAGACTTGGGTCTCATTCACACGTCTACGCACAGAACGTTACTGGCTGCAAACACAGACTTGGGTCTCATTCATACTTCCACGCACAGAATATCAGAGGGCTGCAAACACAGACTTGGGTCTCATTCACACTTTAACACACAGAACGTTACTGGGCTGCAAACACAGACTTGGGTCTCATTCACACATCTTTACAAATAACGTTAGTGGGCTCCAAACACAGACTTGGGACTCATTCACACTTCTAAACACAGAACGTTAGTGGGCTGAAAACAAAGACTTGGGTCTCATTCACACTTCTACACACAGAACGTTAGTGGGCTGCAAACCCAGATTTGGGTCTCATTCACACTTCTATACACAGTACATTAGAGGGCTGCAAACACTGACTTGGGTCTCATTCACACTTCTAAACACAGAAAGTTAGTGGGCTGCAAACACTGACTTGGGTCTAATTCACACTTCTATACACAGAACATTAGAGGGCTGCAAACACTGACTTGGGTCTCATTCACACTTCTAAACACAGAACGTTAGTGGGCTGCAAACACTGACTTGGGTCTCATTCACACGTCTACACACAGAACATTAGTGAGTTGCAAACACTGACTTGGGTCTCATTCACACGTCTACACACAGAACGTTAGAGGGCTGCAAACACAGACTTGGGTTTCACTCACACTTCTACACCCATAACGTTAGTGGGCTGCAAACACAGACTTGTGTCTCATTCACACTTCTAAACCCAGAACGTTAGTGGGCTGCAAACACTGACTTGTGTCTCATTCACACTTCTAAACACGGAAAATTAGAGGGCTGCAAACACAGACTTGGGTCTCATTCACACGTCTACACACAGAACGTTAGTGGGCTGCAAACACTGACTTGTGTCTCATTCACACTTCTTCATACAGAACGTTATTGGGCTGCAAACACAGGCATGGGTCTCATTCACACTTCTACACACAGAACGTTATGGGCTGCAAACACAGACTTGGGCCTCATCCACACTTCTACACACAGAACGTTAGTGCGCTGCAAACACAGACTTGGGTCTCATTCACACTTCTACACACAGAACGTTAGTGCGCTGCAAACACAGACTTGGGTCTCATTCACATTTCTACATACAGAACGTCAGTGGGCTGCAAACACAGACTTGGGTCTCGTTCACACTTCTACTTACAGAACGTCAGTGGGCTGCAAACACAGACTTGGGTCTCATTCACACTTCTACATACAGAACGTCAGTGCGCTACAAACACAGACTTGGGTCGCATTCACACTTCAACACACAGAACGTAAGTGGGCTGCAAACACCGACTTGGGTCTCATTAATACTTCCACGCACAGAACATCAGAGGGCTGCAAACACAGACTTTGGTCTCAATCACACTTCAACACACAGAACGTTAGAATGCTGCAAACACAGACTTTGGCCTCATCCACACTTCTACACACAGAACGTTAGTGGGCGGCAAACACAGTCTTGCGTCTCATTCACACTTCCACACACAGAACGTTACTGGGCTGTAAACACAGTCTTGGGTCTCATTCGCACTTCAATACCCAGAACGTTACTGGGCTGTAAACACAGTCTTGGGTCTCATTCACACTTCTACACACAGAACGTTAGTTGGCTGCAAACACTGACTTGGGTCTCATTCACAATTCTACATACAGAACGTTGGTGGGCTGCAAACACTGACTTGGCTCTCATTCACATAATTACACACAGAACGTTGGTGGGCTGCAAACACTGGCTTGGGTCTCATTCACACTTCTACACACAGAACGTTAGCGCGCTGCAAACACAGACTTGGGTCTCATTCACACTTCTACACGCAGAAAATTAGTGGGCTGCAAACACAGACTTGGGTCTCATCCACACTTCTGAACACAGAACGTTACTGGGCTGCAAACACAGACTTGGTTCTCATTCACACTTCTACACCCATAACGTTAGTGGGTTACAAACACTGACTTGGGTCTCATTCACATTCCTACACACAGAACGTTAGGGGGCTGCAAACACAGACTTGGGTCTCATTCACACGTCTACACACAGAACGTTAGTGGGCTGCAAACACAGACTTGGGTCAATTCACACTTCTATACACAGAACGTTACTGGGCTGCAAACAAAGACTTGGGTCACATACACACTTCTACACACAGAACGTTAGTGCGCTGCTAACACAGACTGGGGTCTCATTCCCGCTTCTACATACAGAACGTCAGTGGGCTGCAAACACAGACTTGGGTCTCATTCACACTTCTACACCCATAACGTTAGTGGGTTGCAAACACTGACTTGGGTCTCATTCACAATCCTACTTACAGAATGTTAGTGGGCTGCACTCAGACTTGGGTCTCATTCACACTTCTACACACAGAACGTTAGTGGGCTGCAAACAGAGACTTGGGTCTCATTCACACGTCTACACACAGAACGTTCGTGGGCTGCAAACACAGACGTGGGTCTCATTTACACGTCTACACACCGAACGTTACTGGGCTGCAAACAGAGAATTGGGTCTCATTCACTCTTCTACTCACAGAATGTTAGTGGGCTGCAAACACAGACTTGGATCTCACTCACACTTCTACACAAGGAACGTTAGAGGGCTGTAAACACAGACTTGGGTCTCATTCACATTTCTACACACAGAACGTTAGTGCGCTGCAAACACAGACTTGGGTCTCATTCACACTTCTACATACATAACGTCAGTGGGCTGCACACACAGACTTGGGCCCCGTTCACACTTCTACACACAGAACGTTAGTGGGCTGCAAACACAGACTTGGGTCACATTCACACTTTCATACACAGAACGTACCTGGGCTGCAAAACAGACTTGGGTCACATTCACACTTCTACACACACAACGTTAGTGCGCTGCTAACACAAACTTGGGTCTCATTCACACTTCTACATACAGAACGTCAGTGGGCTGCATACACAGACTTGGGTCTCGTTCACACTTCTACACACAGAACGTCAGTGGGCTGCAATCACAGACTTGGGTTTAACACTTCTACACACAGAACGTTAGTGGGCTGCAAACACTGACTTGGGTCTCATTCACAATTATACACACAGAACGTTAGTGGACTGCAAACACTGACTTGGGTCTCATTCACATTATTACACACAGAACGTTAGTGGGATGCAGACCTTGTCTTGGGTCTCATTCACACTTCTATACACAGAACGTTAGCGGGCTGCAAACACAGACTTTGGTATCATTCACACATCTACACACAGAAAATTAGTGGGCTGCAAACACAGACTTGGGTCTCATCCACACTTCTGCACGCAGAACGTTACTGGGCTGCAAACACAGACTTGGGTCTCATTCACACTTCTACACCCATAACGTTAGTGGATTGCAAACATTGACTTGGGTCTCATTCACAATTCTACACACAGAATGTTAGTGGACTGCACACAGACTTGGGTCTCATTCACACTTCTACACACAGAACTTTAGTGGGCTGAAAACACAGACTTGGGTCCCACTCACACTTCTACACTCAGAACGTTAGTGGGCTGCAAACACGGACTTGGGTCACATTCACTTTCTATACACAGAACGTTACTGGGCTGCAAACACAGACTTGGGTCACATTCACACTTCTACAGACAGAACGTTAGTGCGCTGCAAACACAGACCTGGGTCTCATTCACACTTCTACATACAGAACGTCAGTGGGCTGCAAGCACAGACTTGGGTCTCATTCACACTTCTACACCCATAGCGTTAGTGGGTTGCAAACACTGACTTGGGTCTCATTCACAATTCTACACACAGAATGTTAGTGGGCTGCACACTGATTTTGGTCTCATTCACACTTCTTCACACAGAACGTTAGTGGGCTGCAATTACAGACTTGGGTCTCATTCACACGTCTACACACAGAACGTTAGTGGGCTGCAAACACTGACTTGGGTCTCATTCACACTTCTACACACAGAACGTTAGTGGGCTGCAAACACAGACTTGGGTCTCATTCACACGTCTACGCACAGAACGTTACTGGCTGCAAACACAGACTTGGGTCACATTCATACTTCCACGCACAGAATATCAGAGGGCTGCAAACACAGACTTGGGTCTCATTCACACTTCAACACACAGAACGTTACTGGGCTGCAAACACAGACTTGGGTCTCATTCACACTTCTTTACAAATAACGTTAGTGGGCTACAAACACAGACTTGGGACTCATTCACACTTCTACACACAGAACGTTAGTGGGCTGCAAACCCAGATTTGGGTCTCATTCACACTTCTATACACAGAACATTACTGGCTGCAAACACAGACTTGTGTCTCAATCACACTTCTAAACACAGGACGTTACTGGGCTGCAAACACAGATTTGGGTCTCATTCACACTTCTATACACAGAACATTACTGGCTGCAATCACAGACTTGTGTCTCATTCACACTTCTAAACACAGAACGTTAGTGGGCTGCAAACACCGACTTGGGTCTCATTCACACTTCTACACACAGAACGTTACTGGGCTGCAAACACTGACTTGGGTCTCATTCATACTTCTACATACTGAACGTTATTGGGCTGCAAACACAGGCATGGGTCTCATTCACACTTCTACACACAGAACGTTATGGGCTGCATACACAGACTTGGGCCTCATCCACACTTCTACACACAGAACGTTAGTGGGCTGTAAACACAGACTCGGGTCTCATTCACACTTCTACACACAGAACGTTAGTGGGCTGCAAACACTGACTTGGGTCTCATTCACAATTCTACATACAGAACGTTAGTGGGCTGCAAACACTGACTTGGGTCTCATTCACATTATTACACACAGAACGTTAGTGGCCTGCAAACACTGTCCTGGGTCTCATTCACATTTCTACACACAGAACGTTAGCCGGCTGCAAACACAGACTAGGGTCTCATTCACACTTCTACACACAGAAAATTAGTGGGATGCAAACACAAACTTGGGTCTCATCCACACTTCTACACACAGAACGTTACTGGGCTGCAAACACAGACTTGGGTCTCATTCACACTTCTACACCCATAACGTTAGTGGGTAGCAAACACTGACTTGGGTCTCATTAACTATTCTACACACAGAATGTTAGTGGGCTGCACACAGACTTGGGACTCATTCACACTTCTACACACAGAACGTTAGTGGGCTGCAAACACAGACTTGGGTCTCATTCACACTTCTACACCCATAACGTTAGTGGGTTGCAAACACTACCTTGGGTCTCATTCACAACTCTACACACAGAACGTTAGTGGGCTCCAAACCAAAAATTGGGTCTCATTCACACTTCTATACACAGTACATTAGAGGGCTGCAAACACTGACTTGGGTCTCAATCACACTTCTAAACACAGAACGTTAGTGGGCTGCAAACACTGACTTGGGTCTAATTCACACTTCTATACACAGAACATTAGAGGGCTGCAAACACTGACTTGGGTCTCATTCACACTTCTAAACACAGAACGTTAGTGGGCTGCAAACACTGACTTGGGGCTCATTCACACGTCTACACACAGAACATTAGTGAGTTGCAAACACTGACTTGGGTCTCATTCACACGTCTACACACAGAACGTTAGAGGGCTGCAAACACAGACTTGGGTTTCACTTACACTTCTACACCCATAACGTTAGTGGGCTGCAAACACAGACTTGTGTCTCATTCACACTTCTAAACACAGAACGTTAGTGGGCTGCAAACACTGACTTGTGTCTCATTCACACTTCTAAACACGGAAAATTAGAGGGCTGCAAACACAGAATTGGGTCTCATTCACACGTCTACACACAGAACGTTAGTGGGCTGCAAACACTGACTTGTGTCTCATTCACACTTCTAAACACAGAACGTTATGGGCTGCAAACACAGACTTGGGCCTCATCCACACTTCTACACACAGAACTTTAGTGGGCTGCAATCACTGACTTGGGTCTCATTCACACTTCTACATACAGAACGTTATTGGGCTGCAAACACAGGCATGGGTATCATTCACACTTCTACACACAGAACGTTATGGGCTGCAAACACAGACTTGGGCCTCATCCACACTTCTACACACAGAACGTTAGTGCGCTGCAAACACAGACTTGGGTCTCATTCACACTTCTACACACAGAACGTCAGTGGGCTGCAAATATAGACTTGGGTCTCATTCACTCTTCTACATACAGAACGTCACTGGGCTGCAAACACAGACTTGGGTCTCATTCACACTTCTACACACAGAACGTTAGTGCGCTGCAAACACAGACTTGGGTCTCATTCACATTTCTACATACAGAACGTCAGTGGGCTGCAAACACAGACTTGGGTCTCATTCACACTTCTACTTAGAGAACGTCAGTGGGCTGCAAACACAGACTTGGGTCTCATTCACACTTCTACATACAGAACGTCAGTGCGCTACAAACACAGACTTGGGTCGCATTCACACTTCAACACACAGAACGTAAGTGGGCTGCAAACACCGACTTGGGTCTCATTAATACTTCCACGCACAGAACATCAGAGGGCTGCAAACACAGACTTGGGTCTCATTCACACTTCAACACACAGAACGTTAGAGCGCTGCAAACACAGACTTTGGCCTCATCCACACTTCTACACACAGAACGTTAGTGGGCGGCAAACACAGTCTTGCGTCTCATTCACACTTCCACACACAGAACGTTACTGGGCTGTAAACACAGTCTTGGGTCTCATTCGCACTTCAATACCCAGTACGTTACTGGGCTGTAAACACAGTCTTGGGTCTCATTCACACTTCTACACACAGAACGTTAGTTGGCTGCAAACACTGACTTGGGTCTCATTCACAATTCTACATACAGAACGTTAGTGGGCTGCAAACACTGACTTGGCTCTCATTCACATAATTACACACAGAACGTTGGTGGGCTGCAAACACTGGCTTGGGTCTCATTCACACTGCTACACACAGAACGTTAGCGCGCTGCAAATACAGACTTGGGTCTCATTCACACTTCTACACGCAGAAAATTAGTGGGCTGCAAACACAGACTTGGGTCTCATCCACACTTCTGAACACAGAACGTTACTGGGCTGCAAACACAGACTTGGTTCTCATTCACACTTCTACACCCATAACGTTAGTGGGTTACAAACACTGACTTGGGTCTCATTCACATTTCTACACACAGAACGTTAGGGGGCTGCAAACACAGACTTGGGTCTCATTCACACGTCTACACACAGAACGTTAGTGGGCTGCAAACCCAGACTTGGGTCACATTCACACTTCTATACACAGAACGTTACTGGGCTGCAAACAAAGACTTGGGTCACATACACACTTCTACACACAGAACGTTAGTGCGCTGCTAACACAGACTGGGGTCTCATTCCCGCTTCTACATACAGAGCGTCAGTGGGCTGCAAACACAGACTTGGGTCTCATTCACACTTCTACACACAGAACGTTAGTGCGCTGCAAACACAGACTTGGGTCTCATTCACACTTCTACATACATAACGTCAGTGGGCTGCACACACAGACTTGGGCCCCGTTCACACTTCTACACACAGAACGTTAGTGGGCTGCAAACACAGACTTGGGTCACATTCACACTTTCATACACAGAACGTAACTGGGCTGCAAAACAGACTTGGGTCACATTCACACTTCTACACACACAACGTTAGTGCGCTGCTAACACAAACTTGGGTCTCATTCACACTTCTACATACAGAACGTCAGTGGGCTGCATACACAGACTTGGGTCTCGTTCACACTTCTACACACAGAACGTCAGTGGGCTGCAATCACAGACTTGGGTTTAACACTTCTACACACAGAACGTTAGTGGGCTGCAAACACTGACTTGGGTCTCATTCACAATTATACATACAGAACGTTAGTGGACTGCAAACACTGACTTGGGTCTCATTCACATTATTACACACAGAACGTTAGTGGGATGCAAACCTTGTCTTGGGTCTCATTCACACTTCTATACACAGAACGTTAGCGGGCTGCAAACACAGACTTTGGTATCATTCACACATCTACACACAGAAAATTAGTGGGCTGCAAACACAGACTTGGGTCTCATCCACACTTCTGCACACAGAACGTTACTGGGCTGCATACACAGACTTGGGTCTCGTTCACACTTCTACACACAGAACGTCAGTGGGCTGCAATCACAGACTTGGGTTTAACACTTCTACACACAGAACGTTAGTGGGCTGCAAACACTGACTTGGGTCTCATTCACAATTATACATACAGAACGTTAGTGGACTGCAAACACTGACTTGGGTCTCATTCACATTATTACACACAGAACGTTAGTGGGATGCAAACCTTGTCTTGGGTCTCATTCACACTTCTATACACAGAACGTTAGCGGGCTGCAAACACAGACTTTGGTATCATTCACACATCTACACACAGAAAATTAGTGGGCTGCAAACACAGACTTGGGTCTCATCCACACTTCTGCACACAGAACGTTACTGGGCTGCAAACACAGACTTGGGTCTCATTCACACTTCTACACCCATAACGTTAGTGGATTGCAAACATTGACTTGGGTCTCATTCACAATTCTACACACAGAATGTTAGTGGACTGCACACAGACTTGGGTCTCATTCACACTTCTACACACAGAACTTTAGTGGGCTGAAAACACAGACTTGGGTCTCACTCACACTTCTACACTCAGAACGTTAGTGGGCTGCAAACACGGACTTGGGTCACATTCACTTTCTATACACAGAACGTTACTGGGCTGCAAACACAGACTTGGGTCACATTCACACTTCTACAGACAGAACGTTAGTGCGCTGCAAACACAGACTTGGTTCTCATTCACACGTCTACATACAGAACGTCAGTGGGCTGCAAGCACATACTTGGGTCTCATTCACACTTCTACACCCATAGCGTTAGTGGGTTGCAAACACTGACTTGGGTCTCATTCACAATTCTACACACAGAATGTTAGTGGGCTGCACACTGATTTGGGTCTCATTCACACTTCTTCACACAGAACGTTAGTGGGCTGCAATTATAGACTTGGGTCTCATTCACACGTCTACACACAGAACGTTAGTGGGCTGCAAACACTGACTTGGGTCTCATTCACACTTCTACACACAGAACGTCAGTGGGCTGCAATCACAGACTTGGGTTTAACACTTCTACACACAGAACGTTAGTGGGCTGCAAACACTGACTTGGGTCTCATTCACAATTATACATACAGAACGTTAGTGGACTACAAACACTGACTTGGGTCTCATTCACATTATTACACACAGAACGTTAGTGGGATGCAAACCTTGTCTTGGGTCTCATTCACACTTCTATACACAGAACGTTAGCGGGCTGCAAACACAGACTTTGGTATCATTCACACATCTACACACAGAAAATTAGTGGGCTGCAAACACAGACTTGGGTCTCATCCACACTTCTGCACACAGAACGTTACTGGGCTGCATACACAGACTTGGGTCTCGTTCACACTTCTACACACAGAACGTCAGTGGGCTGCAATCACAGACTTGGGTTTAACACTTCTACACACAGAACGTTAGTGGGCTGCAAACACTGACTTGGGTCTCATTCACAATTATACATACAGAACGTTAGTGGACTGCAAACACTGACTTGGGTCTCATTCACATTACTACACACAGAACGTTAGTGGGATGCAAACCTTGTCTTGGGTCTCATTCACACTTCTATACACAGAACGTTAGCGGGCTGCAAACACAGACTTTGGTATCATTCACACATCTACACACAGAAAATTAGTGGGCTGCAAACACAGACTTGGGTCTCATCCACACTTCTGCACACAGAACGTTACTGGGCTGCAAACACAGACTTGGGTCTCATTCACACTTCTACACCCATAACGTTAGTGGATTGCAAACATTGACTTGGGTCTCATTCACAATTCTACACACAGAATGTTAGTGGACTGCACACAGACTTGGGTCTCATTCACACTTCTACACACAGAACTTTAGTGGGCTGAAAACACAGACTTGGGTCTCACTCACACTTCTACACTCAGAACGTTAGTGGGCTGCAAACACGGACTTGGGTCACATTCACTTTCTATACACAGAACGTTACTGGGCTGCAAACACAGACTTGGGTCACATTCACACTTCTACAGACAGAACGTTAGTGCGCTGCAAACACAGACTTGGTTCTCATTCACACGTCTACATACAGAACGTCAGTGGGCTGCAAGCACAGACTTGGGTCTCATTCACACTTCTACACCCATAGCGTTAGTGGGTTGCAAACACTGACTTGGGTCTCATTCACAATTCTACACACAGAATGTTAGTGGGCTGCACACTGATTTGGGTCTCATTCACACTTCTTCACACAGAACGTTAGTGGGCTGCAATTACAGACTTGGGTCTCATTCACACGTCTACACACAGAACGTTAGTGGGCTGCAAACACTGACTTGGGTCTCATTCACACTTCTACACACAGAACGTTAGTGGGCTGCAAACACAGACTTGGGTCTCATTCACACGTCTACGCACAGAACGTTACTGGCTGCAAACACAGACTTGGGTCACATTCATACTTCCACGCACAGAATATCAGAGGGCTGCAAACACAGACTTGGGTCTCATTCACACTTCAACACACAGAACGTTACTGGGCTGCAAACACAGACTTGGGTCTCATTCACACTTCTTTACAAATAACGTTAGTGGGCTACAAACACAGACTTGGGACTCATTCACACTTCTAAACACAGAACGTTAGTGGGCTGCAAACACAGACTTGCGTCTCATTCACACTTCTACACACAGAACGTTAGTGGGCTGCAAACCCAGATTTGGGTCTCATTCACACTTCTATACACAGAACATTACTGGCTGCAAACACAGACTTGTGTCTCAATCACACTTCTAAACACAGGACGTTACTGGGCTGCAAACACAGATTTGGGTCTCATTCACACTTCTATACACAGAACATTACTGGCTGCAATCACAGACTTGTGTCTCATTCACACTTCTAAACACAGAACGTTAGTGGGCTGCAAACACCGACTTGGGTCTCATTCACACTTCTACACACAGAACGTTACTGGGCTGCAAACACTGACTTGGGTCTCATTCATACTTCTACATACTGAACGTTATTGGGCTGCAAACACAGGCATGGGTCTCATTCACACTTCTACACACGGAACGTTATGGGCTGCATACACAGACTTGGGCCTCATCCACACTTCTACACACAGAACTTTAGTGGGCTGTAAACACAGACTCGGGTCTCATTCACACTTCTACACACAGAACGTTAGTGGGTTGCAAACACTGACTTGGGTCTCATTCACAATTCTACATACAGAACGTTAGTGGGCTGCAAACACTGACTTGGGTCTCATTCACATTATTACACACAGAACGTTAGTGGCCTGCAAACACTGTCCTGGGTCTCATTCACATTTCTACACACAGAACGTTAGCCGGCTGCAAACACAGACTAGGGTCTCATTCACACTTCTACACACAGAAAATTAGTGGGATGCAAACACAAACTTGGGTCTCATCCACACTTCTACACAAAGAACGTTACTGGGCTGCAAACACAGACTTGGGTCTCATTCACACTTCTACACCCATAACGTTAGTGGGTAGCAAACACTGACTTGGGTCTCATTAACTATTCTACACACAGAATGTTAGTGGGCTGCACACAGACTTGGGACTCATTCACACTTCTACACACAGAACGTTAGTGGGCTGCAAACCCAGATTTGGGTCTCATTCACACTTCTATACACAGTACATTAGAGGGCTGCAAACACTGACTTGGGTCTCATTCACACTTCTAAACACAGAACGTTAGTGGGCTGCAAACACTGACTTGGGTCTAATTCACACTTCTATACACAGAACATTAGAGGGCTGCAAACACTGACTTGGGTCTCATTCACACTTCTAAACACAGAACGTTAGTGGGCTGCAAACACTGACTTGGGTCTCATTCACACGTCTACACACAGAACATTAGTGAGTTGCAAACACTGACTTGGGTCTCATTCACACGTCTACACACAGAACGTTAGAGGGCTGCAAACACAGACTTGGGTTTCACTCACACTTCTACACCCATAACGTTAGTGGGCTGCAAACACAGACTTGTGTCTCATTCACACTTCTAAACACAGAACGTTATGGGCTGCAAACACAGACTTGGGCCTCATCCACACTTCTACACACAGAACTTTAGTGGGCTGCAATCACTGACTTGGGTCTCATTCACACTTCTACATACAGAACGTTATTGGGCTGCAAACACAGGCATGGGTCTCATTCACACTTCTACACCTAGAACGTTATGGGCTGCAAACACAGACTTGGGCCTCATCCACAGTTCTACACACAGAACGTTAGTGCGCTGCAAACACAGACTTGGGTCTCATTCACACTTCTACACACAGAACGTTAGTGCGCTGCAAACACAGACTTGGGTCTCATTCACATTTTTACATACAGAACGTCAGTGGGCTGCAAACACAGACTTGGGTCTCGTTCACACTTCTACACACAGAACGTCAGTGGGCTGCAAATATAGACTTGGGTCTCATTCACTCTTCTACATACAGAACGTCACTGGGCTGCAAACACAGACTTGGGTCTCATTCACACTTCTACACACAGAACGTTAGTGCGCTGCAAACACAGACTTGGGTCTCATTCACATTTCTACATACAGAACGTCAGTGGGCTGCAAACACAGACTTGGGTCTCATTCACACTTCTACTTACAGAACGTCAGTGGGCTGCAAACACAGACTTGGGTCTCATTCACACTTCTACATACAGAACGTCAGTGCGCTACAAACACAGACTTGGGTCGCATTCACACTTCAACACACAGAACGTAAGTGGGCTGCAAACACCGACTTGGGTCTCATTAATACATCCACGCACAGAACATCAGAGGGCTGCAAACACAGACTTGGGTCTCATTCACACTTCAACACACAGAACGTTAGAGCGCTGCAAACACAGACTTTGGCCTCATCCACACTTCTACACACAGAACGTTAGTGGGCGGCAAACACAGTCTTGCGTCTCATTCACACTTCCACACACAGAACGTTACTGGGCTGTAAACACAGTCTTGGATCTCATTCGCACTTCAATACCCAGAACGTTACTGGGCTGTAAACACAGTCTTGGGTCTCATTCACACTTCTACACACAGAACGTTAGTTGGCTGCAAACACTGACTTGGGTCTCATTCACAATTCTACATACAGAACGTTAGTGGGCTGCAAACACTGACTTGGCTCTCATTCACATAATTACACACAGAACGTTGGTGGGCTGCAAACACTGGCTTGGGTCTCATTCACACTGCTACACACAGAACGTTAGCGCGCTGCAAACACAGACTTGGGTCTCATTCACACTTCTACACGCAGAAAATTAGTGGGCTGCAAACACAGACTTGGGTCCCATCCATACTTCTGAACACAGAACGTTACTGGGCTGCAAACACAGACTTGGTTCTCATTCACACTTCTACACCCTTAACGTTAGTGGGTTACAAACACTGACTTGGGTCTCATTCACATTTCTACACACAGAACGTTAGGGGGCTGCAAACACAGACTTGGGTCTCATTCACACGTCTACACACAGAACGTTAGTGGGCTGCAAACACAGACTTGGGTCACATTCACACTTCTATACACAGAACGTTACTGGGCTTCAAACAAAGACTTGGGTCACATACACATTTCTACACACAGAACGTTAGTGCGCTGCTAACACAGACTGGGGTCTCATTCCCGCTTCTACATACAGAACGTCAGTGGGCTGCAAACACAGACTTGGGTCTCATTCACACTTCTACACCCATAACGTTAGTGGGTTGCAAACACTGACTTGGGTCTCATTCACAATCCTACTTACAGAATGTTAGTGGGCTGCACTCAGACTTGGATCTCACTCACACTTCTACATACATAACGTCAGTGGGCTGCACACACAGACTTGGGCCCCGTTCACACTTCTACACACAGAACGTTAGTGGGCTGCAAACACAGACTTGGGTCACATTCACACTTTCATACACAGAACGTAACTGGGCTGCAAAACAGACTTGGGTCACATTCACTCTTCTACACACACAACGTTAGTGCGCTGCTAACACAAACTTGGGTCTCATTCACACTTCTACATACAGAACGTCAGTGGGCTGCATACACAGACTTGGGTCTCGTTCACACTTCTACACACAGAACGTCAGTGGGCTGCAATCACAGACTTGGGTTTAACACTTCAACACACAGAACGTTAGTGGGCTGCAAACACTGACTTGGGTCTCATTCACAATTATACATACAGAACGTTAGTGGACTGCAAACACTGACTTGGGTCTCATTCACATTATTACACACAGAACGTTAGTGGGATGCAAACCTTGTCTTGGATCTCATTCACACTTCCATACACAGAAAGTTAGCGGGCTGCAAACACAGACTTTGGTATCATTCACACATCTACACACAGAAAATTAGTGGGCTGCAAACACAGACTTGGGTCTCATCCACACTTCTGCACACAGAACGTTACTGGGCTGCAAACACAGACTTGGGTCTCATTCACACTTCTACACCCATAACGTTAGTGGATTGCAAACATTGACTTGGGTCTCATTCAAAATTCTACACACAGAATGTTAGTGGGCTGCACACAGACTTGGGTCTCATTCACACTTCTACACACAGAACTTTAGTGGGCTGCAAACACAGACTTGGGTCTCACTCACACTTCTACACTCAGAACGTTAGTGGGCTGCAAACACGGACTTGGGTCACATTCACTTTCTATACACAGAACGTTACTGGGCTGCAAACACAGACTTGGGTCACATTCACACTTCTACACACAGAACGTTAGTGCGCTGCAAACACAGACTTGGGTCTCATTCACACTTCTACATACAGAACGTCAGTGGGCTGCAAGCACAGACTTGGGTCTCATTCACACTTCTACACCCATAGCGTTAGTGGGTTGCAAACACTGACTTGGGTCTCATTCACAATTCTACACACAGAATGTTAGTGGGCTGCACACTGATTTGGGTCTCATTCACACTTCTTCACACAGAACGTTAGTGGGCTGCAATTACAGACTTGGGTCTCATTCACACGTCTACACACAGAACGTTAGTGGGCTGCAAACACTGACTTGGGTCTCATTCACACTTCTACATACAGAACGTTATTGGGCTGCAAACACAGACTTGGGTCTCACTCACACGTCTACGCACAGAACGTTACTGGCTGCAAACACAGACTTGGGTCTCATTCACACTTCTTTACAAATAACGTTAGTGGGCTACAAACACAGACTTGGGACTCATTCACACTTCTAAACACAGAACGTTAGTGGGCTGCAAACACAGACTTGCGTCTCATTCACACTTCTACACACAGAACGTTAGTGGGCTGCAAACCCAGATTTGGGTCTCATTCACACTTCTATACACAGAACATTACTGGCTGCAAACACAGACTTGTGTCTCAATCACACTTCTAAACACAGGACGTTACTGGGCTGCAAACACAGATTTGGGTCTCATTCACACTTCTATACACAGAACATTACTGGCTGCAATCACAGACTTGTGTCTCATTCACACTTCTAAACACAGAACGTTAGTGGGCTGCAAACACCGACTTGGGTCTCATTCACACTTCTACACACAGAACGTTACTGGGCTGCAAACACTGACTTGGGTCTCATTCATACTTCTACATACTGAACGTTATTGGGCTGCAAACACAGGCATGGGTCTCATTCACACTTCTACACACAGAACGTTATGGGCTGCATACACAGACTTGGGCCTCATCCACACTTCTACACACAGAACGTTAGTGGGCTGTAAACACAGACTCGGGTCTCATTCACACTTCTACACACAGAACGTTAGTGGGCTGCAAACACTGACTTGGGTCTCATTCACAATTCTACATACAGAACGTTAGTGGGCTGCAAACACTGACTTGGGTCTCATTCACATTATTACACACAGAACGTTAGTGGCCTGCAAACACTGTCCTGGGTCTCATTCACATTTCTACACACAGAACGTTAGCAGGCTGCAAACACAGACTAGGGTCTCATTCACACTTCTACACACAGAAAATTAGTGGGATGCAAACACAAACTTGGGTCTCATCCACACTTCTACACACAGAACGTTACTGGGCTGCAAACACAGACTTGGGTCTCATTCACACTTCTACACCCATAACGTTAGTGGGTAGCAAACACTGACTTGAATCTCATTAACAATTCTACACACAGAATGTTAGTGGGCTGCACACAGACTTGGGACTCATTCACACTTCTACACACAGAACGTTAGTGGGCTGCAAACACAGACTTGGGTCTCATTCACACTTCTACACCCATAACGTTAGTGGGTTGCAAACACTGATTTGGGTCTCATTCACAACTCTACACACAGAATGTTAGTGGGCTGCACACAGACTTGGGTCTCATTCACACTTCTACACACAGAACGTTAGTGGGCCGCAAACACAGAGTTGGGTCTCATTCACACGTCTACACACAGAACGTTAGTGGGCTGCAAACACAGACTTGGGTCTCGTTCACACTTCTGCACACAGAACGTTACTGGGCTGCATACAAAGACTTGGGTCTCGTTCACACTTCTACACACAGAACGTCAGTGGGCTGCAATCACAGACTTGGGTTTAACACTTCTACACACAGAACGTTAGTGGGCTGCAAACACTGACTTGGGTCTCATTCACAATTATACATACAGAACGTTAGTGGACTGCAAACACTGACTTGGGTCTCATTCACATTATTACACACAGAACGTTAGTGGGATGCAAACCTTGTCTTGGGTCTCATTCACACTTCTATACACAGAACGTTAGCGGGCTGCAAACACAGACTTTGGTATCATTCACACATCTACACACAGAAAATTAGTGGGCTGCAAACACAGACTTGGGTCTCATCCACACTTCTGCACACAGAACGTTACTGGGCTACAAACACAGACTTGGGTCTCATTCACACTTCTACACCCATAACGTTAGTGGATTGCAAACATTGACTTGGGTCTCATTCACAATTCTACACACAGAATGTTAGTGGATTGCACACAGACTTGGGTCTCATTCACACTTCTACACACAGAACTTTAGTGGGCTGAAAACACAGACTTGGGTCTCACTCACACTTCTACACTCAGAACGTTAGTGGGCTGCAAACACGGACTTGGGTCACATTCACTTTCTATACACAGAACGTTACTGGGCTGCAAACACAGACTTGGGTCACATTCACACTTCTACAGACAGAACGTTAGTGCGCTGCAAACACAGACTTGGTTCTCATTCACACGTCTACATACAGAACGTCAGTGGGCTGCAAGCACAGACTTGGGTCTCATTCACACTTCTACACCCATAGCGTTAGTGGGTTGCAAACACTGACTTGGGTCTCATTCACAATTCTACACACAGAATGTTAGTGGGCTGAACACTGATTTGGGTCTCATTCACACTTCTTCACACAGAACGTTAGTGGGCTGCAATTACAGACTTGGGTCTCATTCACACGTCTACACACAGAACGTTAGTGGGCTGCAAACACTGACTTGGGTCTCATTCACACTTCTACACACAGAACGTTAGTGGGCTGCAAACACAGACTTGGGTCTCATTCACACGTCTACGCACAGAATGTTACTGGCTGCAAACACAGACTTGGGTCACATTCATACTTCCACGCACAGAATATCAGAGGGCTGCAAACACAGACTTGGGTCTCATTCAACTTCAACACACAGAACGTTACTGGGCTGCAAACACAGACTTGGGTCTCATTCACACTTCTTTACAAATAACGTTAGTGGGCTACAAACACAGACTTGGGACTCATTCACACTTCTAAACACAGAACGTTTGTGGGCTGCAAACACAGACTTGCGTCTCATTCACACTTCTACACACAGAACGTTAGTGGGCTGCAAACCCAGATTTGGGTCTCATTCACACTTCTATACACAGAACATTACTGGCTGCAAACACAGACTTGTGTCTCAATCACACTTCTAAACACAGGACGTTACTGGGCTGCAAACACAGATTTGGGTCTCATTCACACTTCTATACACAGAACATTACTGGCTGCAATCACAGACTTGTGTCTCATTCACACTTCTAAACACAGAACGTTAGTGGGCTGCAAACACCGACTTGGGTCTCATTCACACTTCTACACACAGAACGTTACTGGGCTGCAAACACTGACTTGGGTCTCATTCATACTTCTACATACTGAACGTTATTGGGCTGCAAACACAGGCATGGGTCTCATTCACACTTCTACACACAGAACGTTATGGGCTGCATACACAGACTTGGGCCTCATCCACACTTCTACACACAGAACGTTAGTGGGCTGTAAACACAGACTCGGGTCACATTCACACTTCTACACACAGAACGTTAGTGGGCTGCAAACACTGACTTGGGTCTCATTCACAATTCTACATACAGAACGTTAGTGGGCTGCAAACACTGACTTGGGTCTCATTCACATTATTACACACAGAACGTTAGTGGCCTGCAAACACTGTCCTGGGTCTCATTCACATTTCTACACACAGAACGTTAGCCGGCTGCAAACACAGACTAGGGTCTCATTCACACTTCTACACACAGAAAATTAGTGGGATGCAAACATAAACTTGGGTCTCATCCACACTTCTACACAAAGAACGTTACTGGGCTGCAAACACAGACTTGGGTCTCATTCACACTTCTACACCCATTACGTTAGTGGGTAGCAAACACTGACTTGGGTCTCATTAACTATTCTACACACAGAATGTTAGTGGGCTGCACACAGACTTGGGACTCATTCACACTTCTACACACAGAACGTTAGTGGGCTGCAAACCCAGATTTGGGTCTCATTCACACTTCTATACACAGTACATTAGAGGGCTGCAAACACTGACTTGGGTCTCATTCACACTTCTAAACACAGAACGTTAGTGGGCTGCAAACACTGACTTGGGTCTAATTCACACTTCTATACACAGAACATTAGAGGGCTGCAAACACTGACTTGGGTCTCATTCACACTTCTAAACACAGAACGTTAGTGGGCTGCAAACACTGACTTGGGTCTCATTCACACGTCTACACACAGAACATTAGTGAGTTGCAAACACTGACTTGGGTCTCATTCACACGTCTACACACAGAACGTTAGAGGGCTGCAAACACAGACTTGGGTTTCACTCACACTTCTACACCCATAACGTTAGTGGGCTGCAAACACAGACTTGTGTCTCATTCACACTTCTAAACACAGAACGTTAGTGGGCTGCAAACACTGACTTGTGTCTCATTCACACTTCTAAACACGGAAAATTAGAGGGCTGCAAACACAGACTTGGGTCTCATTCACACGTCTACACACAGAACGTTAGTGGGCTGCAAACACTGACTTGTGTCTCATTCACACTTCTAAACACAGAACGTTATGGGCTGCAAACACAGACTTGGGCCTCATCCACACTTCTACACACAGAACTTTAGTGGGCTGCAATCACTGACTTGGGTCTCATTCACACTTCTACATACAGAACGTTATTGGGCTGCAAACACAGGCATGGGTCTCATTCACACTTCTACACACAGAACGTTATGGGCTGCAAACACAGACTTGGGCCTCATCCACAGTTCTACACACAGAACGTTAGTGCGCTGCAAACACAGACTTGGGTCTCATTCACACTTCTACACACAGAACGTTAGTGCGCTGCAAACACAGACTTTGGTCTCATTCACATTTATACATACAGAACGTCAGTGGGCTGCAAACACAGACTTGGGTCTCGTTCACACTTCTACACACAGAACGTCAGTGGGCTGCAAATATAGACTTGGGTCTCATTCACTCTTCTACATACAGAACGTCACTGGGCTGCAAACACAGACTTGGGTCTCATTCACACTTCTACACACAGAACGTTAGTGCGCTGCAAACACAGACTTGGGTCTCATTCACATTTCTACATACAGAACGTCAGTGGGCTGCAAACACAGACTTGGGTCTCATTCACACTTCTACTTACAGAACGTCAGTGGGCTGCAAACACAGACTTGGGTCTCATTCACACTTCTACATACAGAACGTCAGTGCGCTACAAACACAGACTTGGGTCGCATTCACACTTCAACACACAGAACGTAAGTGGGCTGCAAACACCGACTTGGGTCTCATTAATACATCCACGCACAGAACATCAGAGGGCTGCAAACACAGACTTGGGTCTCATTCACACTTCAACACACAGAACGTTAGAGCGCTGCAAACACAGACTTTGGCCTCATCCACACTTCTACACACAGAACGTTAGTGGGCGGCAAACACAGTCTTGCGTCTCATTCACACTTCCACACACAGAACGTTACTGGGCTGTAAACACAGTCTTGGATCTCATTCGCACTTCAATACCCAGAACGTTACTGGGCTGTAAACACAGTCTTGGGTCTCATTCACACTTCTACACACAGAACGTTAGTTGGCTGCAAACACTGACTTGGGTCTCATTCACAATTCTACATACAGAACGTTAGTGGGCTGCAAACACTGACTTGGCTCTCATTCACATAATTACACACAGAACGTTGGTGGGCTGCAAACACTGGCTTGGGTCTCATTCACACTGCTACACACAGAACGTTAGCGCGCTGCAAACACAGACTTGGGTCTCATTCACACTTCTACACGCAGAAAATTAGTGGGCTGCAAACACAGACTTGGGTCCCATCCACACTTCTGAACACAGAACGTTACTGGGCTGCAAACACAGACTTGGTTCTCATTCACACTTCTACACCCATAACGTTAGTGGGTTACAAACACTGACTTGGGTCTCATTCACATTTCTACACACAGAACGTTAGGGGGCTGCAAACACAGACTTGGGTCTCATTCACACGTCTACACACAGAACGTTAGTGGGCTGCAAACACAGACTTGGGTCACATTCACACTTCTATACACAGAACGTTACTGGGCTGCAAACAAAGACTTGGGTCACATACACATTTCTACACACAGAACGTTAGTGCGCTGCTAACACAGACTGGGGTCTCATTCCCGCTTCTACATACAGAACGTCAGTGGGCTGCAAACACAGACTTGGGTCTCATTCACACTTCTACACCCATAACGTTAGTGGGTTGCAAACACTGACTTGGGTCTCATTCACAATCCTACTTACAGAATGTTAGTGGGCTGCACTCAGACTTGGGTCTCATTCACACTTCTACACACAGAACGTTAGTGGGCTGCAAACAGAGACTTGGGTCTCATTCACACGTCTACACACAGAACGTTAGTGGGCTGCAAACACAGACATGGGTCTCATTTACACGTCTACACACCGAACGTTACTGGGCTGCAAACAGAGACTTGGGTCTCATTCACTCTTCTACTCACAGAATGTTAGTGGGCTGCAAACACAGACTTGGATCTCACTCACACTTCTACACAAAGAACGTTAGAGGGCTGCAAACACAGACTTGGGTCTCATTCACACTTCTACACACAGAACGTTAGTGGGCTGCAAACAGAGACTCGGGTCTCATTCACACTTCTACACACAGAACGTTAGTGGGCTGCAAACACTGACTTGGGTCTCATTCACAATTCTACATACAGAACGTTAGTGGGCTGCAAACACTGACTTGGGTCTCATTCACATTATTACACACAGAACGTTAGTGGCCTGCAAACACTGTCCTGGGTCTCATTCACATTTCTACACACAGAACGTTAGCAGGCTGCAAACACAGACTAGGGTCTCATTCACACTTCTACACACAGAAAATTAGTGGGATGCAAACACAAACTTGGGTCTCATCCACACTTCTACACACAGAACGTTACTGGGCTGCAAACACAGACTTGGGTCTCATTCACACTTCTACACCCATAACGTTAGTGGGTAGCAAACACTGACTTGGGTCTCATTAACAATTCTACACACAGAATGTTAGTGGGCAGCACACAGACTTGGGACTCATTCACACTTCTACACACAGAACGTTAGTGGGCTGCAAACACAGACTTGGGTCTCATTCACACTTCTACACCCATAACGTTAGTGGGTTGCAAACACTGACTTGGGTCTCATTCACAACTCTACACACAGAATGTTAGTGGGCTGCACACAGACTTGGGTCTCATTCACACTTCTACACACAGAACGTTAGTGGGCCGCAAACACAGAGTTGGGTCTCATTCACACGTCTACACACAGAACGTTAGTGGGCTGCAAACACAGACTTGGGTCTCGTTCACAGTTCTGCACACAGAACGTTACTGGGCTGCATACAAAGACTTGGGTCTCGTTCACACTTCTACACACAGAACGTCAGTGGGCTGCAATCACAGACTTGGGTTTAACACTTCTACACACAGAACGTTAGTGGGCTGCAAACACTGACTTGGGTCTCATTCACAATTATACATACAGAACGTTAGTGGACTGCAAACACTGACTTGGGTCTCATTCACATTATTACACACAGAACGTTAGTGGGATGCAAACCTTGTCTTGGGTCTCATTCACACTTCTATACACAGAACGTTAGCGGGCTGCAAACACAGACTTTGGTATCATTCACACATCTACACACAGAAAATTAGTGGGCTGCAAACACAGACTTGGGTCTCATCCACACTTCTGCACACAGAACGTTACTGGGCTGCAAACACAGACTTGGGTCTCATTCACACTTCTACACCCATAACGTTAGTGGATTGCAAACATTGACTTGGGTCTCATTCACAATTCTACACACAGAATGTTAGTGGATTGCACACAGACTTGGGTCTCATTCACACTTCTACACACAGAACTTTAGTGGGCTGAAAACACAGACTTGGGTCTCACTCACACTTCTACACTCAGAACGTTAGTGGGCTGCAAACACGGACTTGGGTCACATTCACTTTCTATACACAGAACGTTACTGGGCTGCAAACACAGACTTGGGTCACATTCACACTTCTACAGACAGAACGTTAGTGCGCTACAAACACAGACTTGGTTCTCATTCACACGTCTACATACAGAACGTCAGTGGGCTGCAAGCACAGACTTGGGTCTCATTCACACGTCTACACACAGAACGTTAGTGGGCTGCAAACACTGACTTGGGTCTCATTCACACTTCTACACACAGAACGTTAGTGGGCTGCAAACACAGACTTGGGTCTCATTCACACGTCTACGCACAGAACGTTACTGGCTGCAAACACAGACTTGGGTCACATTCATACTTCCACGCACAGAATATCAGAGGGCTGCAAACACAGACTTGGGTCTCATTCACACTTCAACACACAGAACGTTACTGGGCTGCAAACACAGACTTGGGTCTCATTCACACTTCTTTACAAATAACGTTAGTGGGCTACAAACACAGACTTGGGACTCATTCACACTTCTAAACACAGAACGTTTGTGGGCTGCAAACACAGACTTGCGTCTCATTCACACTTCTACACACAGAACGTTAGTGGGCTGCAAACCCAGATTTGGGTCTCATTCACACTTCTATACACAGAACATTACTGGCTGCAAACACCGACTTGGGTCTCATTCACACTTCTACACACAGAACGTTACTGGGCTGCAAACACTGACTTGGGTCTCATTCATACTTCTACATACTGAACGTTATTGGGCTGCAAACACAGGCATGGGTCTCATTCACACTTCTACACACAGAACGTTATGGGCTGCATACACAGACTTGGGCCTCATCCACACTTCTACACACAGAACGTTAGTGGGCTGTAAACACAGACTCGGGTCTCATTCACACTTCTACACACAGAACGTTAGTGGGCTGCAAACACTGACTTGGGTCTCATTCACAATTCTACATACAGAACGTTAGTGGGCTGCAAACACTGACTTGGGTCTCATTCACATTATTACACACAGAACGTTAGTGGCCTGCAAACACTGTCCTGGGTCTCATTCACATTTCTACACACAGAACGTTAGCCGGCTGCAAACACAGACTAGGGTCTCATTCACACTTCTACACACAGAAAATAAGTGGGATGCAAACACAAACTTGGGTCTCATCCACACTTCTACACAAAGAACGTTACTGGGCTGCAAACACAGACTTGGGTCTCATTCACACTTCTACACCCATTACGTTAGTGGGTAGCAAACACTGACTTGGGTCTCATTAACTATTCTACACACAGAATGTTAGTGGGCTGCACACAGACTTGGGACTCATTCACACTTCTACACACAGAACGTTAGTGGGCTGCAAACCCAGATTTGGGTCTCATTCACACTTCTATACACAGTACATTAGAGGGCTGCAAACACTGACTTGGGTCTCATTCACACTTCTAAACACAGAACGTTAGTGGGCTGCAAACACTGACTTGGGTCTAATTCACACTTCTATACACAGAACATTAGAGGGCTGCAAACACTGACTTGGGTCTCATTCACACTTCTAAACACAGAACGTTAGTGGGCTGCAAACACTGACTTGGGTCTCATTCACACGTCTACACACAGAACATTAGTGAGTTGCAAACACTGACTTGGGTCTCATTCACACGTCTACACATAGAACGTTAGAGGGCTGCAAACACAGACTTGGGTTTCACTCACACTTCTACACCCATAACGTTAGTGGGCTGCAAACACAGACTTGTGTCTCATTCACACTTCTAAACACAGAACGTTAGTGGGCTGCAAACACTGACTTGTGTCTCATTCACACTTCTAAACACGGAAAATTAGAGGGCTGCAAACACAGACTTGGGTCTCATTCACACGTCTACACACAGAACGTTAGTGGGCTGCAAACACTGACTTGTGTCTCATTCACACTTCTAAACACAGAACGTTATGGGCTGCAAACACAGACTTGGGCCTCATCCACACTTCTACACACAGAACTTTAGTGGGCTGCAATCACTGACTTGGGTCTCATTCACACTTCTACATACAGAACGTTATTGGGCTGCAAACACAGGCATGGGTCTCATTCACACTTCTACACACAGAACGTTATGGGCTGCAAACACAGACTTGGGCCTCATCCACAGTTCTACACACAGAACGTTAGTGCGCTGCAAACACAGACTTGGGTCTCATTCACACTTCTACACACAGAACGTTAGTGCGCTGCAAACACAGACTTTGGTCTCATTCACATTTATACATACAGAACGTCAGTGGGCTGCAAACACAGACTTGGGTCTCGTTCACACTTCTACACACAGAACGTCAGTGGGCTGCAAATATAGACTTGGGTCTCATTCACTCTTCTACATACAGAACGTCACTGGGCTGCAAACACAGACTTGGGTCTCATTCACACTTCTACACACAGAACGTTAGTGCGCTGCAAACACAGACTTGGGTCTCATTCACATTTCTACATACAGAACGTCAGTGGGCTGCAAACACAGACTTGGGTCTTATTCACACTTCTACTTACAGAACGTCAGTGGGCTGCAAACACAGACTTGGGTCTCATTCACACTTCTACATACAGAACGTCAGTGCGCTACAAACACAGACTTGGGTCGCATTCACACTTCAACACACAGAACGTAAGTGGGCTGCAAACACCGACTTGGGTCTCATTAATACATCCACGCACAGAACATCAGAGGGCTGCAAACACAGACTTGGGTCTCATTCACACTTCAACACACAGAACGTTAGAGCGCTGCAAACACAGACTTTGGCCTCATCCACACTTCTACACACAGAACGTTAGTGGGCGGCAAACACAGTCTTGCGTCTCATTCACACTTCCACACACAGAACGTTACTGGGCTGTAAACACAGTCTTGGATCTCATTCGCACTTCAATACCCAGAACGTTACTGGGCTGTAAACACAGTCTTGGGTCTCATTCACACTTCTACACACAGAACGTTAGTTGGCTGCAAACACTGACTTGGGTCTCATTCACAATTCTACATACAGAACGTTAGTGGGCTGCAAACACTGACTTGGCTCTCATTCACATAATTACACACAGAACGTTGGTGGGCTGCAAACACTGGCTTGGGTCTCATTCACACTGCTACACACAGAACGTTAGCGCGCTGCAAACACAGACTTGGGTCTCATTCACACTTCTACACGCAGAAAATTAGTGGGCTGCAAACACAGACTTGGGTCCCATCCACACTTCTGAACACAGAACGTTACTGGGCTGCAAACACAGACTTGGTTCTCATTCACACTTCTACACCCATAACGTTAGTGGGTTACAAACACTGACTTGGGTCTCATTCACATTTCTACACACAGAACGTTAGGGGGCTGCAAACACAGACTTGGGTCTCATTCACACGTCTACACACAGAACGTTAGTGGGCTGCAAACACAGACTTGGGTCACATTCACACTTCTATACACAGAACGTTACTGGCCTGCAAACAAAGACTTGGGTCACATACACATTTCTACACACAGAACGTTAGTGCGCTGCTAACACAGACTGGGGTCTCATTCCCGCTTCTACATACAGAACGTCAGTGGGCTGCAAACACAGACTTGGGTCTCATTCACACTTCTACACCCATAACGTTAGTGGGTTGCAAACACTGACTTGGGTCTCATTCACAATCCTACTTACAGAATGTTAGTGGGCTGCACTCAGACTTGGGTCTCATTCACACTTCTACACACAGAACGTTAGTGGGCTGCAAACAGAGACTTGGGTCTCATTCACACGTCTACACACAGAACGTTAGTGGGCTGCAAACACAGACATGGGTCTCATTTACACGTCTACACACCGAACGTTACTGGGCTGCAAACAGAGACTTGGGTCTCATTCACTCTTCTACTCACAGAATGTTAGTGGGCTGCAAACACAGACTTGGATCTCACTCACACTTCTACACAAAGAACGTTAGAGGGCTGCAAACACAGACTTGGGTCTCATTCACACTTCTACACACAGAACGTTAGTGCGCTGCAAACACAGACTTGGGTCTCATTCACACTTCTACATACATAACGTCAGTGGGCTGCACACACAGACTTGGGCCCCGTTCACACTTCTACACACAGAACGTTAGTGGGCTGCAAACACAGACTTGGGTCACATTCACACTTTCATACACAGAACGTAACTGGGCTGCAAAACAGACTTGGGTCTCATTCACTCTTCTACATACAGAACGTCACTGGGCTGCAAACACAGACTTGGGTCTCATTCACACTTCTACACACAGAACGTTAGTGCGCTGCAAACACAGACTTGGGTCTCATTCACATTTCTACATACAGAACGTCAGTGGGCTGCAAACACAGACTTGGGTCTCATTCACACTTCTACTTACAGAACGTCAGTGGGCTGCAAACACAGACTTGGGTCTCATTCACACTTCTACATACAGAACGTCAGTGCGCTACAAACACAGACTTGGGTCGCATTCACACTTCAACACACAGAACGTAAGTGGGCTGCAAACACCGACTTAGGTCTCATTAATACTTCCACGCACAGAACATCAGAGGGCTGCAAACACAGACTTGGGTCTCATTCACACTTCAACGCACAGAACGTTAGAGCGCTACAAACACGGACTTTGGCCTCATCCACACTTCTACACACAGAACGTTAGTGGGCGGCAAACACAGTCTTGCATCTCATTCACACTTCCACACACAGAACGTTACTGGGCTGTAAACACAGTCTTGGGTCTCATTCGCACTTCAATACCCAGAACGTTACTGGGCTGTAAACACAGTCTTGGGTCTCATTCACACTTCTACACACAGAACGTTAGTTGGCTGCAAACACTGACTTGGGTCTCATTCACAATTCTACATACAGAACGTTAGTGGGCTGCAAACACTGACTTGGCTCTCATTCACATAATTACACACAGAACGTTGGTGGGCTGCAAACACTGGCTTGGGTTTCATTCACACTGCTACACACAGAACGTTAGCGCACTGCAAACACAGACTTGGGTCTCATTCACACTTCTACACGCAGAAAATTAGTGGGCTGCAAACACAGACTTGGGTCCCATCCACACTTCTGAACACAGAACGTTACTGGGCTGCAAACACAGACTTGGTTCTCATTCACACTTCTACACCCATAACGTTAGTGGGTTACAAACACTGACTTGGGTCTCATTCACATTTCTACACACAGAACGTTAGGGGGCTGCAAACACAGACTTGGGTCTCATTCACACGTCTACACACAGAACGTTAGTGGGCTGCAAACACAGACTTGGGTCACATTCACACTTCTATACACAGAACGTTACTGGGCTGCAAACAAAGACTTGGGTCACATACACACTTCTACACACAGAACGTTAGTGCGCTGCTAACACAGACTGGGGTCTCATTCCCGCTTCTACATACAGAACGTCAGTGGGCTTCAAACACAGACTTGGGTCTCATTCACACTTCTACACCCATAACGTTAGTGGGTTGCAAACACTGACTTGGGTCTCATTCACAATCCTACTTACAGAATGTTAGTGGGCTGCACTCAGACTTGGGTCTCATTCACACTTCTACACACAGAACGTTAGTGGGCTGCAAACAGAGACTTGGGTCTCATTCACACGTCTACACACAGAACGTTAGTGGGCTGCAAACACAGACATGGGTCTCATTTACACGTCTACACACCGAACGTTACTGGGCTGCAAACAGAGACTTGGGTCTCATTCACTCTTCTACTCACAGAATGTTAGTGGGCTGCAAACACAGACTTGGATCTCACTCACACTTCTACACAAAGAACGTTAGAGGGCTGCAAACACAGACTTGGGTCTCATTCACACTTCTACACACAGAACGTTAGTGCGCTGCAAACACAGACTTGGGTCTCATTCACACTTCTACATACATAACGTCAGTGGGCTGCACACACAGACTTGGGCCCCGTTCACACTTCTACACACAGAACGTTAGTGGGCTGCAAACACAGACTTGGGTCACATTCACACTTTCATACACAGAACGTAACTGGGCTGCAAAACAGACTTGGGTCACATTCACACTTCTACACACACAACGTTAGTGCGCTGCTAACACAAACTTGGGTCTCATTCACACTTCTACATACAGAACGTCAGTGGGCTGCATACACAGACTTGGGTCTCGTTCACACTTCTACACACAGAACGTCAGTGGGCTGCAATCTCAGACTTGGGTTTAACACTTCTACACACAGAACGTTAGTGGGCTGCAAACACTGACTTGGGTCTCATTCACAATTATACATACAGAACGTTAGTGGACTGCAAACACTGACTTGGGTCTCATTCACATTATTACACACAGAACGTTAGTGGGATGCAAACCTTGTCTTGGATCTCATTCACACTTCTATACACAGAAAGTTAGCGGGCTGCAAACACAGACTTTGGTATCATTCACACATCTACACACAGAAAATTAGTGGGCTGCAAACACAGACTTGGGTCTCATCCACACTTCTGCACACAGAACGTTACTGGGCTGCAAACACAGACTTGGGTCTCATTCACACTTCTACACCCATAACGTTAGTGGATTGCAAACATTGACTTGGGTCTCATTCAAAATTCTACACACAGAATGTTAGTGGGCTGCACACAGACTTGGGTCTCATTCACACTTCTACACACAGAACTTTAGTGGGCTGCAAACACAGACTTGGGTCTCACTCACACTTCTACACTCAGAACGTTAGTGGGCTGCAAACACGGACTTGGGTAACATTCACTTTCTATACACAGAACGTTACTGGGCTGCAAACACAGACTTGGGTCACATTCACACTTCTACACACAGAACGTTAGTGCGCTGCAAACACAGACTTGGGTCTCATTCACACTTCTACATACAGAACGTCAGTGGGCTGCAAGCACAGACTTGGGTCTCATTCACACTTCTACACCCATAGCGTTAGTGGGTTGCAAACACTGACTTGGGTCTCATTCACAATTCTACACACAGAATGTTAGTGGGCTGCACACTGATTTGGGTCTCATTCACACTTCTTCACACAGAACGTTAGTGGGCTGCAATTACAGACTTGGGTCTCATTCACACGTCTACACACAGAACGTTAGTGGGCTGCAAACACTGACTTGGGTTTCATTCACACTTCTACATACAGAACGTTATTGGGCTGCAAACACAGACTTGGGTCTCACTCACACGTCTACGCACAGAACGTTACTGGCTGCAAACACAGACTTGGGTCTCATTCACACTTCTTTACAAATAACGTTAGTGGGCTACAAACACAGACTTGGGACTCATTCACACTTCTAAACACAGAACGTTAGTGGGCTGCAAACACAGACTTGCGTCTCATTCACACTTCTACACACAGAACGTTAGTGGGCTGCAAACCCAGATTTGGGTCTCATTCACACTTCTATACACAGAACATTACTGGCTGCAAACACAGACTTGTGTCTCAATCACACTTCTAAACACAGGACGTTACTGGGCTGCAAACACAGATTTGGGTCTCATTCACACTTCTATACACAGAACATTACTGGCTGCAATCACAGACTTGTGTCTCATTCACACTTCTAAACACAGAACGTTATTGGGCTGCAAACACCGACTTGGGTCTCATTCACACTTCTACACACAGAACGTTACTGGGCTGCAAACACTGACTTGGGTCTCATTCATACTTCTACATACTGAACGTTATTGGGCTGCAAACACAGGCATGGGTCTCATTCACACTTCTACACACAGAACGTTATGGGCTGCATACACAGACTTGGGCCTCATCCACACTTCTACACACAGAACGTTAGTGGGCTGTAAACACAGACTCGGGTCTCATTCACACTTCTACACACAGAACGTTAGTGGGCTGCAAACACTGACTTGGGTCTCATTCACAATTCTACATACAGAACGTTAGTGGGCTGCAAACACTGACTTGGGTCTCATTCACATTATTACACACAGAACGTTAGTGGCCTGCAAACACTGTCCTGGGTCTCATTCACATTTCTACACACAGAACGTTAGCCGGCTGCAAACACAGACTAGGGTCTCATTCACACTTCTACACACAGAAAATTAGTGGGATGCAAACACAAACTTGGGTCTCATCCACACTTCTACACACAGAACGTTACTGGGCTGCAAACACAGACTTGGGTCTCATTCACACTTCTACACCCATAACGTTAGTGGGTAGCAAACACTGACTTGGGTCTCATTAACAATTCTACACACAGAACGTTAGTGGGCTGCAAACACAGACTTGGGTCACATTCACACTTTCATACACAGAACGTAACTGGGCTGCAAAACAGACTTGGGTCTCATTCACTCTTCTACATACAGAACGTCACTGGGCTGCAAACACAGACTTGGGTCTCATTCACACTTCTACACACAGAACGTTAGTGCGCTGCAAACACAGACTTGGGTCTCATTCACATTTCTACATACAGAACGTCAGTGGGCTGCAAACACAGACTTGGGTCTCATTCACACTTCTACTTACAGAACGTCAGTGGGCTGCAAACACAGACTTGGGTCTCATTCACACTTCTACATACAGAACGTCAGTGCGCTACAAACACAGACTTGGGTCGCATTCACACTTCAACACACAGAACGTAAGTGGGCTGCAAACACCGACTTAGGTCTCATTAATACTTCCACGCACAGAACATCAGAGGGCTGCAAACACAGACTTGGGTCTCATTCACACTTCAACGCACAGAACGTTAGAGCGCTACAAACACGGACTTTGGCCTCATCCACACTTCTACACACAGAACGTTAGTGGGCGGCAAACACAGTCTTGCATCTCATTCACACTTCCACACACAGAACGTTACTGGGCTGTAAACACAGTCTTGGGTCTCATTCGCACTTCAATACCCAGAACGTTACTGGGCTGTAAACACAGTCTTGGGTCTCATTCACACTTCTACACACAGAACGTTAGTTGGCTGCAAACACTGACTTGGGTCTCATTCACAATTCTACATACAGAACGTTAGTGGGCTGCAAACACTGACTTGGCTCTCATTCACATAATTACACACAGAACGTTGGTGGGCTGCAAACACTGGCTTGGGTTTCATTCACACTGCTACACACAGAACGTTAGCGCACTGCAAACACAGACTTGGGTCTCATTCACACTTCTACACGCAGAAAATTAGTGGGCTGCAAACACAGACTTGGGTCCCATCCACACTTCTGAACACAGAACGTTACTGGGCTGCAAACACAGACTTGGTTCTCATTCACACTTCTACACCCATAACGTTAGTGGGTTACAAACACTGACTTGGGTCTCATTCACATTTCTACACACAGAACGTTAGGGGGCTGCAAACACAGACTTGGGTCTCATTCACACGTCTACACACAGAACGTTAGTGCGCTGCTAACACAGACTGGGGTCTCATTCCCGCTTCTACATACAGAACGTCAGTGGGCTTCAAACACAGACTTGGGTCTCATTCACACTTCTACACCCATAACGTTAGTGGGTTGCAAACACTGACTTGGGTCTCATTCACAATCCTACTTACAGAATGTTAGTGGGCTGCACTCAGACTTGGGTCTCATTCACACTTCTACACACAGAACATTAGTGGGCTGCAAACAGAGACTTGGGTCTCATTCACACGTCTACACACAGAACGTTAGTGGGCTGCAAACACAGACATGGGTCTCATTTACACGTCTACACACCGAACGTTACTGGGCTGCAAACAGAGACTTGGGTCTCATTCACTCTTCTACTCACAGAATGTTAGTGGGCTGCAAACACAGACTTGGATCTCACTCACACTTCTACACAAAGAACGTTAGAGGGCTGCAAACACAGACTTAGGTCTCATTCACACTTCTACACACAGAACGTTAGTGCGCTGCAAACACAGACTTGGGTCTCATTCACACTGCTACATACATAACGTCAGTGGGCTGCACACACAGACTTGTGCCCCGTTCACACTTCTACACACAGAACGTTAGTGGGCTGCAAACACAGACTTGGGTCACATTCACACTTTCATACACAGAACGTAACTGGGCTGCAAAACAGACTTGGGTCACATTCACACTTCTACACACACAACGTTAGTGCGCTGCTAACACAAACTTGGGTCTCATTCACACTTCTACATACAGAACGTCAGTGGGCTGCATACACAGACTTGGGTCTCGTTCACACTTCTACACACAGAACGTCAGTGGGCTGCAATCTCAGACTTGGGTTTAACACTTCTACACACAGAACGTTAGTGGGCTGCAAACACTGACTTGGGTCTCATTCACAATTATACATACAGAACGTTAGTGGACTGCAAACACTGACTTGGGTCTCATTCACATTATTACACACAGAACGTTAGTGGGATGCAAACCTTGTCTTGGATCTCATTCACACTTCTATACACAGAAAGTTAGCGGGCTGCAAACACAGACTTTGGTATCATTCACACATCTACACACAGAAAATTAGTGGGCTGCAAACACAGACTTGGGTCTCATCCACACTTCTGCACACAGAACGTTACTGGGCTGCAAACACAGACTTGGGTCTCATTCACACTTCTACACCCATAACGTTAGTGGATTGCAAACATTGACTTGGGTCTCATTCAAAATTCTACACACAGAATGTTAGTGGGCTGCACACAGACTTGGGTCTCATTCACACTTCTACACACAGAACTTTAGTGGGCTGCAAACACAGACTTGGGTCTCACTCACACTTCTACACTCAGAACGTTAGTGGGCTGCAAACACGGACTTGGGTCACATTCACTTTCTATACACAGAACGTTACTGGGCTGCAAACACAGACTTGGGTCACATTCACACTTCTACACACAGAACGTAAGTGCGCTGCAAACACAGACTTGGGTCTCATTCACACTTCTACATACAGAACGTCAGTGGGCTGCAAGCACAGACTTGGGTCTCATTCACACTTCTACACCCATAGCGTTAGTGGGTTGCAAACACTGACTTGGGTCTCATTCACAATTCTACACACAGAATGTTAGTGGGCTGCACACTGATTTGGGTCTCATTCACACTTCTTCACACAGAACGTTAGTGGGCTGCAATTACAGACTTGGGTCTCATTCACACGTCTACACACAGAACGTTAGTGGGCTGCAAACACTGACTTGGGTCTCATTCACACTTCTACATACAGAACGTTATTGGGCTGCAAACACAGACTTGGGTCTCACTCACACGTCTACGCACAGAACGTTACTGGCTGCAAACACAGACTTAGGTCTCATTCACACTTCTTTACAAATAACGTTAGTGGGCTACAAACACAGACTTGGGACTCATTCACACTTCTAAACACAGAACGTTAGTGGGCTGCAAACACAGACTTGCGTCTCATTCACACTTCTACACACAGAACGTTAGTGGGCTGCAAACCCAGATTTGGGTCTCATTCACACTTCTATACACAGAACATTACTGGCTGCAAACACAGACTTGTGTCTCAATCACACTTCTAAACACAGGACGTTACTGGGCTGCAAACACAGATTTGGGTCTCATTCACACTTCTATACACAGAACATTACTGGCTGCAATCACAGACTTGTGTCTCATTCACACTTCTAAACACAGAACGTTAGTGGGCTGCAAACACCGACTTGGGTCTCATTCACACTTCTACACACAGAACGTTACTGGGCTGCAAACACTGACTTGGGTCTCATTCATACTTCTACATACTGAACGTTATTGGGCTGCAAACACAGGCATGGGTCTCATTCACACTTCTACACACAGAACGTTATGGGCTGCATACACAGACTTGGGCCTCATCCACACTTCTACACACAGAACGTTAGTGGGCTGTAAACACAGACTCGGGTCTCATTCACACTTCTACACACAGAACGTTAGTGGGCTGCAAACACTGACTTGGGTCTCATTCACAATTCTACATACAGAACGTTAGTGGGCTGCAAACACTGACTTGGGTCTCATTCACATTATTACACACAGAACGTTAGTGGCCTGCAAACACTGTCCTGGGTCTCATTCACATTTCTACACACAGAACGTTAGCCGGCTGCAAACACAGACTAGGGTCTCATTCACACTTCTACACACAGAAAATTAGTGGGATGCAAACACAAACTTGGGTCTCATCCACACTTCTACACACAGAACGTTACTGGGCTGCAAACACAGACTTGGGTCTCATTCACACTTCTACACCCATAACGTTAGTGGGTAGCAAACACTGACTTGGGTCTCATTAACAATTCTACACACAGAATGTTAGTGGGCTGCACACAGACTTGGGACTCATTCACACTTCTACACACAGAACGTTAGTGGGCTGCAAACACAGACTTGGGTCTCATTCACACTTCTACACCCATAACGTTAGTGGGTTGCAAACACTGACTTGGGTCTCATTCACAACTCTACACACAGAATGTTAGTGGGCTGCACACAGACTTGGGTCTCATTCACACTTCTACACACAGAACGTTAGTGGGCCGCAAACACAGAGTTGGGTCTCATTCACACGTCTACACACAGAACGTTAGTGGGCTGCAAACACAGACTTGGGTCTCATTCACACTTCTACTTACAGATCGTTAGTGGGGTGCAAACCCAGACTTGGGTCTCATTCACACGTCTACACACAGAACGTTACTGGGCTGCAAACACATACTTGGGTCTCATTCACACGTCTACACACAGAACGTTAGTGGGCTGCAAACACAGACTTGGATCTCATTCACACTTCTACACACAGATCGTAAGAGGGCTGCAAACACAGATTTGATTCTCATTCACACTTCTACTCACAGAACGTTAGTGCGCTGAAAACACAGACTTGGGTCTCATTCACACTTCTATACACAGAACGTTACAGTGCTGCAAACACAGACTTGGGTCACATTCACACTTCTACACACAGAACGTTAGTGCGCTGCAAACACAGACTTGGGTCTCATTCACACTTCTACACACAGAACGTTAATGCGCTGCAAACACAGACTTGGGTCTCATTCACATTTCTACATACAGAACGTCAGTGGGCTGCAAACACAGACTTGGGTCTCATTCACACTTCTACTTACAGAACGTCAGTGGGCTGCAAACACAGACTTGGGTCTCATTCACACTTCTACATACAGAACGTCAGTGCGCTACAAACACAGACTTGGGTCGCATTCACACTTCAACGAACAGAACGTAAGTGGGCTGCAAACACCGACTTGGGTCTCATTAATACTTCCACGCACAGAACATCAGAGGGCTGCAAACACAGACTTGGGTCTCATTCACACTTCAACACACAGAACGTTAGAGCGCTGCAAACACAGACTTTGGCCTCATCCACACTTCTACACACAGAACGTTAGTGGGCGGCAAACACAGTCTTGCGTCTCATTCACACTTCCACACACAGAACGTTACTGGGCTGTAAACACAGTCTTGGATCTCATTCGCACTTCAATACCCAGAACGTTACTGGGCTGTAAACACAGTCTTGGGTCTCATTCACACTTCTACACACAGAACGTTAGTTGGCTGCAAACACTGACTTGGGTCTCATTCACAATTCTACATACAGAACGTTAGTGGGCTGCAAACACTGACTTGGCTCTCATTCACATAATTACACACAGAAAGTTGGTGGGCTGCAAACACTGGCTTGGGTCTCATTCACACTGCTACACACAGAACGTTAGCGCGCTGCAAACTCAGACTTGGGTCTCATTCACACTTCTACAGGCAGAAAATTAGTGGGCTGCAAACAAAGACTTGGGTCCCATCCACACTTCTGAACACAGAACGTTACTGGGCTGCAAACACAGACTTGGTTCTCATTCACACTTCTACACCCATAACGTTAGTGGGTTACAAACACTGACTTGGGTCTCATTCACATTTCTACACACAGAACGTTAGGGGGCTGCAAACACAGACTTGGGTCTCATTCACACGTCTACACACAGAACGTTAGTGGGCTGCAAACACAGACTTGGGTCACATTCACACTTCTATACACAGAACGTTACTGGGCTGCAAACAAAGACTTGGGTCACATACACATTTCTACACACAGAACGTTAGTGCGCTGCTAACACAGACTGGGGTCTCATTCCCGCTTCTACATACAGAACGTCAGTGGGCTGCAAACACAGACTTGGGTCTCATTCACACTTCTACACCCATAACGTTAGTGGGTTGCAAACACTGACTTGGGTCTCATTCACAATCCTACTTACAGAATGTTAGTGGGCTGCACTCAGACTTGGGTCTCATTCACACTTCTACACACAGAACGTTAGTGGGCTGCAAACAGAGACTTGGGTCTCATTCACACGTCTACACACAGAACGTTAGTGGGCTGCAAACACAGACATGGGTCTCATTTACACGTCTACACACCGAACGTTACTGGGCTGCAAACAGAGACTTGGGTCTCATTCACTCTTCTACTCACAGAATGTTAGTGGGCTGCAAACACAGACTTGGATCTCACTCACAATTCTACACAAAGAACGTTAGAGGGCTGCAAACACAGACTTGGGTCTCATTCACACTTCTACACACAGAACGTTAGTGCGCTGCAAACACAGACTTGGGTCTCATTCACACTTCTACATACATAACGTCAGTGGGCTGCACACACAGACTTGGGCCCCGTTCACACTTCTACACACAGAACGTTAGTGGGCTGCAAACACAGACTTGGGTCACATTCACACTTTCATACACAGAACGTAACTGGGCTGCAAAACAGACTTGGGTCTCATTCACTCTTCTACATACAGAACGTCACTGGGCTGCAAACACAGACTTGGGTCTCATTCACACTTCTACACACAGAACGTTAGTGCGCTGCAAACACAGACTTGGGTCTCATTCACATTTCTACATACAGAACGTCAGTGGGCTGCAAACACAGACTTGGGTCTCATTCACACTTCTACTTACAGAACGTCAGTGGGCTGCAAACACAGACTTGGGTCTCATTCACACTTCTACATACAGAACGTCAGTGCGCTACAAACACAGACTTGGGTCGCATTCACACTTCAACACACAGAACGTAAGTGGGCTGCAAACACCGACTTGGGTCTCATTAATACTTCCACGCACAGAACATCAGAGGGCTGCAAACACAGACTTGGGTCTCATTCACACTTCAACGCACAGAACGTTAGAGCGCTACAAACACAGACTTTGGCCTCATCCTCACTTCTACACACAGAACGTTAGTGGGAGGCAAACACATTCTTGCATCTCATTCACACTTCCACACACAGAACGTTACTGGGCTGTAAACACAGTCTTGGGTCTCATTCGCACTTCAATACCCAGAACGTTACTGGGCTGTAAACACAGTCTTAGGTCTCATTCACACTTCTACACACAGAACGTTAGTTGGCTGCAAACACTGACTTGGGTCTCATTCACAATTCTACATACAGAACGTTAGTGGGCTGCAAACACTGACTTGGCTCTCATTCACATAATTACACACAGAACGTTGGTGGGCTGCAAACACTGGCTTGGGTTTCATTCACACTGCTACACACAGAACGTTAGCGCACTGCAAACACAGACTTGGGTCTCATTCACACTTCTACACGCAGAAAATTAGTGGGCTGCAAACACAGACTTGGGTCCCATCCACACTTCTGAACACAGAACGTTACTGGGCTGCAAACACAGACTTGGTTCTCATTCACACTTCTACACCCATAACGTTAGTGGGTTACAAACACTGACTTGGGTCTCATTCACATTTCTACACACAGAACGTTAGGGGGCTGCAAACACAGACTTGGGTCTCATTCACACGTCTACACACAGAACGTTAGTGGGATGCAAACACAGACTTGGGTCACATTCACACTTCTATACACAGAACGTTACTGGGCTGCAAACAAAGACTTGGGTCACATACACATTTCTACACACAGAACGTTAGTGCGCTGCTAACACAGACTGGGGTCTCATTCCCGCTTCTACATACAGAACGTCAGTGGGCTGCAAACACAGACTTGGGTCTCATTCACACTTCTACACCCATAACGTTAGTGGGTTGCAAACACTGACTTGGGTCTCATTCACAATCCTACTTACAGAATGTTAGTGGGCTGCACTCAGACTTGGGTCTCATTCACACTTCTACACACTGAACGTTAGTGGGCTGCAAACAGAGACTTGGGTCTCATTCACACGTCTACACACAGAACGTTAGTGGGCTGCAAACACAGACATGGGTCTCATTTACACGTCTGCACACCGAACGTTACTGGCCTGCAAACAGAGACTTGGGTCTCATTCACTCTTCTACTCACAGAATGTTAGTGGGCTGCAAACACAGACTTGGATCTCACTCACACTTCTACACAAAGAACGTTAGAGGGCTGCAAACACAGACTTGGGTCTCATTCACACTTCTACACACAGAACGTTAGTGGGCTGCAAACAGAGACTCGGGTCTCATTCACACTTCTACACACAGAACGTTAGTGGGCTGCAAACACTGACTTGGGTCTCATTCACAATTCTACATACAGAACGTTAGTGGGCTGCAAACACTGACTTGGGTCTCATTCACATTATTACACACAGAACGTTAGTGGCCTGCAAACACTGTCCTGGGTCTTATTCACATTTCTACACACAGAACGTTAGCAGGCTGCAAACACAGACTAGGGTCTCATTCACACTTCTACACACAGAAAATTAGTGGGATGCAAACACAAACTTGGGTCTCATCCACACTTCTACACACAGAACGTTACTGGGCTGCAAACACAGACTTGGGTCTCATTCACACTTCTACACCCATAACGTTAGTGGGTAGCAAACACTGACTTGGGTCTCATTAACAATTCTACACACAGAATGTTAGTGGGCTGCACACAGACTTGGGACTCATTCACACTTCTACACACAGAACGTTAGTGGGCTGCAAACACAGACTTGGGTCTCATTCACACTTCTACACCCATAACGTTAGTGGGTTGCAAACACTGACTTGGGTCTCATTCACAACTCTACACACAGAATGTTAGTGGGCTGCACACAGACTTGGGTCTCATTCACACTTCTACACACAGAACGTTAGTGGGCCGCAAACACAGAGTTGGGTCTCATTCACACGTCTACACACAGAACGTTAGTGGGCTGCAAACACAGACTTGGGTCTCGTTCACACTTCTGCACACAGAACGTTACTGGGCTGCATACAAAGACTTGGGTCTCGTTCACACTTCTACACACAGAACGTCAGTGGGCTGCAATCACAGACTTGGGTTTAACACTTCTACACACAGAACGTTAGTGGGCTGCAAACACTGACTTGGGTCTCATTCACAATTATACATACAGAACGTTAGTGGACTGCAAACACTGACTTGGGTCTCATTCACATTATTACACACAGAACGTTAGTGGGATGCAAACCTTGTCTTGGGTCTCATTCACACTTCTATACACAGAACGTTAGCGGGCTGCAAACACAGACTTTGGTATCATTCACACATCTACACACAGAAAATTAGTGGGCTGCAAACACTGACTTGGGTCTCATCCACACTTCTGCACACAGAACGTTACTGGGCTGCAAACACAGACTTGGGTCTCATTCACACTTCTACACCCATAACGTTAGTGGATTGCAAACATTGACTTGGGTCTCATTCACAATTCTACACACAGAATGTTAGTGGATTGCACACAGACTTGGGTCTCATTCACACTTCTACACACAGAACTTTATTGGGCTGAAAACACAGACTTGGGTCTCACTCACACTTCTACACTCAGAACGTTAGTGGGCTGCAAACACGGACTTGGGTCACATTCACTTTCTATACACAGAACGTTACTGGGCTGCAAACACAGACTTGGGTCACATTCACACTTCTACAGACAGAACGTTAGTGCGCTGCAAACACAGACTTGGTTCTCATTCACACGTCTACATACAGAACGTCAGTGGGCTGCAAGCACAGACTTGGGTCTCATTCACACTTCTACACCCATAGCGTTAGTGGGTTGCAAACACGGACTTGGGTCTCATTCACAATTCTACACACAGAATGTTAGTGGGCTGCACACCGATTTGGGTCTCATTCACACTTCTTCACACAGAACGTTAGTGGGCTGCAATTACAGACTTGGGTCTCATTCACACGTCTACACACAGAACGTTAGTGGGCTGCAAACACTGACTTGGGTCTCATTCACACTTCTACACACAGAACGTTAGTGGGCTGCAAACACAGACTTGGGTCTCATTCACACGTCTACGCACAGAACGTTACTGGCTGCAAACACAGACTTGGGTCACATTCATACTTCCACGCACAGAATATCAGAGGGCTGCAAACACAGACTTGGGTCTCATTCACACTTCAACACACAGAACGTTACTGGGCTGCAAACACAGACTTGGGTCTCATTCACACTTCTTTACAAATAACGTTAGTGGGCTACAAACACAGACTTGGGACTCATTCACACTTCTAAACACAGAACGTTTGTGGGCTGCAAACACAGACTTGCGTCTCATTCACACTTCTACACACAGAACGTTAGTGGGCTGCAAACCCAGATTTGGGTCTCATTCACACTTCTATACACAGAACATTACTGGCTGCAAACACAGACTTGTGTCTCAATCACACTTCTAAACACAGGACGTTACTGGGCTGCAAACACAGATTTGGGTCTCATTCACACTTCTATACACAGAACATTACTGGCTGCAATCACAGACTTGTGTCTCATTCACACTTCTAAACACAGAACGTTAGTGGGCTGCAAACACCGACTTGGGTCTCATTCACACTTCTACACACAGAACGTTACTGGGCTGCAAACACTGACTTGGGTCTCATTCATACTTCTACATACTGAACGTTATTGGGCTGCAAACACAGGCATGGGTCTCATTCACACTTCTACACACAGAACGTTATGGGCTGCATACACAGACTTGGGCCTCATCCACACTTCTACACACAGAACGTTAGTGGGCTGTAAACACAGACTCGGGTCTCATTCACACTTCTACACACAGAACGTTAGTGGGCTGCAAACACTGACTTGGGTCTCATTCACAATTCTACATACAGAACGTTAGTGGGCTGCAAACACTGACTTGGGTCTCATTCACATTATTACACACAGAACGTTAGTGGCCTGCAAACACTGTCCTGGGTCTCATTCACATTTCTACACACAGAACGTTAGCCGGCTGCAAACACAGACTAGGGTCTCATTCACACTTCTACACACAGAAAATTAGTGGGATGCAAACACAAACTTGGGTCTCATCCACACTTCTACACAAAGAACGTTACTGGGCTGCAAACACAGACTTGGGTCTCATTCACACTTCTACACCCATTACGTTAGTGGGTAGCAAACACTGACTTGGGTCTCATTAACTATTCTACACACAGAATGTTAGTGGGCTGCACACAGACTTGGGACTCATTCACACTTCTACACACAGAACGTTAGTGGGCTGCAAACCCAGATTTGGGTCTCATTCACACTTCTATACACAGTACATTAGAGGGCTGCAAACACTGACTTGGGTCTCATTCACACTTCTAAACACAGAACGTTAGTGGGCTGCAAACACTGACTTGGGTCTAATTCACACTTCTATACACAGAACATTAGAGGGCTGCAAACACTGACTTGGGTCTCATTCACACTTCTAAACACAGAACGTTAGTGGGCTGCAAACACTGACTTGGGTCTCATTCACACGTCTACACACAGAACATTAGTGAGTTGCAAACACTGACTTGGGTCTCATTCACACGTCTACACACAGAACGTTAGAGGGCTGCAAACACAGACTTGGGTTTCACTCACACTTCTACACCCATAACGTTAGTGGGCTGCAAACACAGACTTGTGTCTCATTCACACTTCTAAACACAGAACGTTAGTGGGCTGCAAACACTGACTTGTGTCTCATTCACACTTCTAAACACGGAAAATTAGAGGGCTGCAAACACAGACTTGGGTCTTATTCACACGTCTACACACAGAACGTTAGTGGGCTGCAAACACTGACTTGTGTCTCATTCACACTTCTAAACACAGAACGTTATGGGCTGCAAACACAGACTTGGGCCTCATCCACACTTCTACACACAGAACTTTAGTGGGCTGCAATCACTGACTTGGGTCTCATTCACACTTCTACATACAGAACGTTATTGGGCTGCAAACACAGGCATGGGTCTCATTCACACTTCTACACACAGAACGTTATGGGCTGCAAACACAGACTTGGGCCTCATCCACAGTTCTACACACAGAACGTTAGTGCGCTGCAAACACAGACTTGGGTCTCATTCACACTTCTACACACAGAACGTTAGTGCGCTGCAAACACAGACTTTGGTCTCATTCACATTTATACATACAGAACGTCAGTGGGCTGCAAACACAGACTTGGGTCTCGTTCACACTTCTACACACAGAACGTCAGTGGGCTGCAAATATAGACTTGGGTCTCATTCACTCTTCTACATACAGAACGTCACTGGGCTGCAAACACAGACTTGGGTCTCATTCACACTTCTACACACAGAACGTTAGTGCGCTGCAAACACAGACTTGGGTCTCATTCACATTTCTACATACAGAACGTCAGTGGGCTGCAAACACAGACTTGGGTCTTATTCACACTTCTACATACAGAACGTCAGTGGGCTGCAAACACAGACTTGGGTCTCATTCACACTTCTACATACAGAACGTCAGTGCGCTACAAACACAGACTTGGGTCGCATTCACACTTCAACACACAGAACGTAAGTGGGCTGCAAACACCGACTTGGGTCTCATTAATACATCCACGCACAGAACATCAGAGGGCTGCAAACACAGACTTGGGTCTCATTCACACTTCAACACACAGAACGTTAGAGCGCTGCAAACACAGACTTTGGCCTCATCCACACTTCTACACACAGAACGTTAGTGGGCGGCAAACACAGTCTTGCGTCTCATTCACACTTCCACACACAGAACGTTACTGGGCTGTAAACACAGTCTTGGATCTCATTCGCACTTCAATACCCAGAACGTTACTGGGCTGTAAACACAGTCTTGGGTCTCATTCACACTTCTACACACAGAACGTTAGTTGGCTGCAAACACTGACTTGGGTCTCATTCACAATTCTACATACAGAACGTTAGTGGGCTGCAAACACTGACTTGGCTCTCATTCACATAATTACACACAGAACGTTGGTGGGCTGCAAACACTGGCTTGGGTCTCATTCACACTGCTACACACAGAACGTTAGCGCGCTGCAAACACAGACTTGGGTCTCATTCACACTTCTACACGCAGAAAATTAGTGGGCTGCAAACACAGACTTGGGTCCCATCCACACTTCTGAACACAGAACGTTACTGGGCTGCAAACACAGACTTGGTTCTCATTCACACTTCTACACCCATAACGTTAGTGGGTTACAAACACTGACTTGGGTCTCATTCACATTTCTACACACAGAACGTTAGGGGGCTGCAAAAACAGACTTGGGTCACATTCACACTTCTATACACAGAACGTTACTGGGCTGCAAACAAAGACTTGGGTCACATACACATTTCTACACACAGAACGTTAGTGCGCTGCTAACACAGACTGGGGTCTCATTCCCGCTTCTACATACAGAACGTCAGTGGGCTGCAAACACAGACTTGGGTCTCATTCACACTTCTACACCCATAACGTTAGTGGGTTGCAAACACTGACTTGGGTCTCATTCACAATCCTACTTACAGAATGTTAGTGGGCTGCACTCAGACTTGGGTCTCATTCACACTTCTACACACAGAACGTTAGTGGGCTGCAAACAGAGACTTGGGTCTCATTCACACGTCTACACACAGAACGTTAGTGGGCTGCAAACACAGACATGGGTCTCATTTACACGTCTACACACCGAACGTTACTGGGCTGCAAACAGAGACTTGGGTCTCATTCACTCTTCTACTCACAGAATGTTAGTGGGCTGCAAACACAGACTTGGATCTCACTCACACTTCTACACAAAGAACGTTAGAGGGCTGCAAACACAGACTTGGGTCTCATTCACACTTCTACACACAGAACGTTAGTGCGCTGCAAACACAGACTTGGGTCTCATTCACACTTCTACATACATAACGTCAGTGGGCTGCACACACAGACTTGGGCCCCGTTCACACTTCTACACACAGAACGTTAGTGGGCTGCAAACACAGACTTGGGTCACATTCACACTTTCATACACAGAACGTAACTGGGCTGCAAAACAGACTTGGGTCTCATTCACTCTTCTACATACAGAACGTCACTGGGCTGCAAACACAGACTTGGGTCTCATTCACACTTCTACACACAGAACGTTAGTGCGCTGCAAACACAGACTTGGGTCTCATTCACATTTCTACATACAGAACGTCAGTGGGCTGCAAACACAGACTTGGGTCTCATTCACACTTCTACTTACAGAACGTCAGTGGGCTGCAAACACAGACTTGGGTCTCATTCACACTTCTACATACAGAACGTCAGTGCGCTACAAACACAGACTTGGGTCGCATTCACACTTCAACACACAGAACGTAAGTGGGCTGCAAACACCGACTTAGGTCTCATTAATACTTCCACGCACAGAACATCAGAGGGCTGCAAACACAGACTTGGGTCTCATTCACACTTCAACGCACAGAACGTTAGAGCGCTACAAACACGGACTTTGGCCTCATCCACACTTCTACACACAGAACGTTAGTGGGCGGCAAACACAGTCTTGCATCTCATTCACACTTCCACACACAGAACGTTACTGGGCTGTAAACACAGTCTTGGGTCTCATTCGCACTTCAATACCCAGAACGTTACTGGGCTGTAAACACAGTCTTGGGTCTCATTCACACTTCTACACACAGAACGTTAGTTGGCTGCAAACACTGACTTGGGTCTCATTCACAATTCTACATACAGAACGTTAGTGGGCTGCAAACACTGACTTGGCTCTCATTCACATAATTACACACAGAACGTTGGTGGGCTGCAAACACTGGCTTGGGTTTCATTCACACTGCTACACACAGAACGTTAGCGCACTGCAAACGCAGACTTGGGTCTCATTCACACTTCTACACGCAGAAAATTAGTGGGCTGCAAACACAGACTTGGGTCCCATCCACACTTCTGAACACAGAACGTTACTGGGCTGCAAACACAGACTTGGTTCTCATTCACACTTCTACACCCATAACGTTAGTGGGTTACAAACACTGACTTGGGTCTCATTCACATTTCTACACACAGAACGTTAGGGGGCTGCAAACACAGACTTGGGTCTCATTCACACGTCTACACACAGAACGTTAGTGGGCTGCAAACACAGACTTGGGTCACATTCACACTTCTATACACAGAACGTTACTGGGCTGCAAACAAAGACTTGGGTCACATACACACTTCTACACACAGAACGTTAGTGCGCTGCTAACACAGACTGGGGTCTCATTCCCGCTTCTACATACAGAACGTCAGTGGGCTTCAAACACAGACTTGGGTCTCATTCACACTTCTACACCCATAACGTTAGTGGGTTGCAAACACTGACTTGGGTCTCATTCACAATCCTACTTACAGAATGTTAGTGGGCTGCACTCAGACTTGGGTCTCATTCACACTTCTACACACAGAACGTTAGTGGGCTGCAAACAGAGACTTGGGTCTCATTCACACGTCTACACACAGAACGTTAGTGGGCTGCAAACACAGACATGGGTCTCATTTACACGTCTACACACCGAACGTTACTGGGCTGCAAACAGAGACTTGGGTCTCATTCACTCTTCTACTCACAGAATGTTAGTGGGCTGCAAACACAGACTTGGATCTCACTCACACTTCTACACAAAGAACGTTAGAGGGCTGCAAACACAGACTTGGGTCTCATTCACACTTCTACACACAGAACGTTAGTGCGCTGCAAACACAGACTTGGGTCTCATTCACACTTCTACATACATAACGTCAGTGGGCTGCACACACAGACTTGGGCCCCGTTCACACTTCTACACACAGAACGTTAGTGGGCCGCAAACACAGACTTGGGTCACATTCACACTTTCATACACAGAACGTAACTGGGCTGCAAAACAGACTTGGGTCACATTCACACTTCTACACACACAACGTTAGTGCGCTGCTAACACAAACTTGGGTCTCATTCACACTTCTACATACAGAACGTCAGTGGGCTGCATACACAGACTTGGGTCTCGTTCACACTTCTACACACAGAACGTCAGTGGGCTGCAATCTCAGACTTGGGTTTAACACTTCTACACACAGAACGTTAGTGGGCTGCAAACACTGACTTGGGTCTCATTCACAATTATACATACAGAACGTTAGTGGACTGCAAACACTGACTTGGGTCTCATTCACATTATTACACACAGAACGTTAGTGGGATGCAAACCTTGTCTTGGATCTCATTCACACTTCTATACACAGAAAGTTAGCGGGCTGCAAACACAGACTTTGGTATCATTCACACATCTACACACAGAAAATTAGTGGGCTGCAAACACAGACTTGGGTCTCATCCACACTTCTGCACACAGAACGTTACTGGGCTGCAAACACAGACTTGGGTCTCATTCACACTTCTACACCCATAACGTTAGTGGATTGCAAACATTGACTTGGGTCTCATTCAAAATTCTACACACAGAATGTTAGTGGGCTGCACACAGACTTGGGTCTCATTCACACTTCTACACACAGAACTTTAGTGGGCTGCAAACACAGACTTGGGTCTCACTCACACTTCTACACTCAGAACGTTAGTGGGCTGCAAACACGGACTTGGGTCACATTCACTTTCTATACACAGAACGTTACTGGGCTGCAAACACAGACTTGGGTCACATTCACACTTCTACACACAGAACGTAAGTGCGCTGCAAACACAGACTTGGGTCTCATTCACACTTCTACATACAGAACGTCAGTGGGCTGCAAGCACAGACTTGGGTCTCATTCACACTTCTACACCCATAGCGTTAGTGGGTTGCAAACACTGACTTGGGTCTCATTCACAATTCTACACACAGAATGTTAGTGGGCTGCACACTGATTTGGGTCTCATTCACACTTCTTCACACAGAACGTTAGTGGGCTGCAATTACAGACTTGGGTCTCATTCACACGTCTACACACAGAACGTTAGTGGGCTGCAAACACTGACTTGGGTCTCATTCACACTTCTACATACAGAACGTTATTGGGCTGCAAACACAGACTTGGGTCTCACTCACACGTCTACGCACAGAACGTTACTGGCTGCAAACACAGACTTGGGTCTCATTCACACTTCTTTACAAATAACGTTAGTGGGCTACAAACACAGACTTGGGACTCATTCACACTTCTAAACACAGAACGTTAGTGGGCTGCAAACACAGACTTGCGTCTCATTCACACTTCTACACACAGAACGTTAGTGGGCTGCAAACCCAGATTTGGGTCTCATTCACACTTCTATACACAGAACATTACTGGCTGCAAACACAGACTTGTGTCTCAATCACACTTCTAAACACAGGACGTTACTGGGCTGCAAACACAGATTTGGGTCTCATTCACACTTCTATACACAGAACATTACTGGCTGCAATCACAGACTTGTGTCTCATTCACACTTCTAAACACAGAACGTTAGTGGGCTGCAAACACCGACTTGGGTCTCATTCACACTTCTACACACAGAACGTTACTGGGCTGCAAACACTGACTTGGGTCTCATTCATACTTCTATATACTGAACGTTATTGGGCTGCAAACACAGGCATGGGTCTCATTCACACTTCTACACACAGAACGTTATGGGCTGCATACACAGACTTGGGCCTCATCCACACTTCTACACACAGAACGTTAGTGGGCTGTAAACTCAGACTCGGGTCTCATTCACACTTCTACACACAGAACGTTAGTGGGCTGCAAACACTGACTTGGGTCTCATTCACAATTCTACATACAGAACGTTAGTGGGCTGCAAACACTGACTTGGGTCTCATTCACATTATTACACACAGAACGTTAGTGGCCTGCAAACACTGTCCTGGGTCTCATTCACATTTCTACACACAGAACGTTAGCCGGCTGCAAACACAGACTAGGGTCTCATTCACACTTCTACACACAGAAAATTAGTGGGATGCAAACACAAACTTGGGTCTCATCCACACTTCTACACACAGAACGTTACTGGGCTGCAAACACAGACTTGGGTCTCATTCACACTTCTACACCCATAACGTTAGTGGGTAGCAAACACTGACTTGGGTCTCATTAACAATTCTACACACAGAATGTTAGTGGGCTGCACACAGACTTGGGACTCATTCACACTTCTACACACAGAACGTTAGTGGGCTGCAAACACAGACTTGGGTCTCATTCACACTTCTACACCCATAACGTTAGTGGGTTGCAAGCACTGACTTGGGTCTCATTCACAACTCTACACACAGAATGTTAGTGGGCTGCACACAGACTTGGGTCTCATTCACACTTCTACACACAGAACGTTAGTGGGCCGCAAACACAGAGTTGGGTCTCATTCACACGTCTACACACAGAACGTTAGTGGGCTGCAAACACAGACTTGGGTCTCATTCACACTTCTACTTACAGATCGTTAGTGGGGTGCAAACCCAGACTTGGGTCTCATTCACACGTCTACACACAGAACGTTACTGGGCTGCAAACACATACTTGGGTCTCATTCACACGTCTACACACAGAACGTTAGTGGGCTGCAAACACAGACTTGGATCTCATTCACACTTCTACACACAGATCGTAAGAGGGCTGCAAACACAGATTTGAGTCTCATTCACACTTCTACTCACAGAACGTTAGTGCGCTGAAAACACAGACTTGGGTCTCATTCACACTTCTATACACAGAACGTTACAGTGCTGCAAACACAGACTTGGGTCACATTCACACTTCTACACACAGAACGTTAGTGCGCTGCAAACACAGACTTGGGTCTCATTCACACTTCTACACACAGAACGTTAATGCGCTGCAAACACAGACTTGGGTCTCATTCACATTTCTACATACAGAACGTCAGTGGGCTGCAAACACAGACTTGGGTCTCATTCACACTTCTACTTACAGAACGTCAGTGGGCTGCAAACACAGACTTGGGTCTCATTCACACTTCTACATACAGAACGTCAGTGCGCTACAAACACAGACTTGGGTCGCATTCACACTTCAACGAACAGAACGTAAGTGGGCTGCAAACACCGACTTGGGTCTCATTAATACTTCCACGCACAGAACATCAGAGGGCTGCAAACACAGACTTGGGTCTCATTCACACTTCAACACACAGAACGTTAGAGCGCTGCAAACACAGACTTTGGCCTCATCCACACTTCTACACACAGAACGTTAGTGAGCGGCAAACACAGTCTTGCGTCTCATTCACACTTCCACACACAGAACGTTACTGGGCTGTAAACACAGTCTTGGATCTCATTCGCACTTCAATACCCAGAACGTTACTGGGCTGTAAACACAGTCTTGGGTCTCATTCACACTTCTACACACAGAACGTTAGTTGGCTGCAAACACTGACTTGGGTCTCATTCACAATTCTACATACAGAACGTTAGTGGGCTGCAAACACTGACTTGGCTCTCATTCACATAATTACACACAGAAAGTTGGTGGGCTGCAAACACTGGCTTGGGTCTCATTCACACTGCTACACACAGAACGTTAGCGCGCTGCAAACTCAGACTTGGGTCTCATTCACACTTCTACACGCAGAAAATTAGTGGGCTGCAAACAAAGACTTGGGTCCCATCCACACTTCTGAACACAGAACGTTACTGGGCTGCAAACACAGACTTGGTTCTCATTCACACTTCTACACCCATAACGTTAGTGGGTTACAAACACTGACTTGGGTCTCATTCACATTTCTACACACAGAACGTTAGGGGGCTGCAAACACAGACTTGGGTCTCATTCACACGTCTACACACAGAACGTTAGTGGGCTGCAAACACAGACTTGGGTCACATTCACACTTCTATACACAGAACGTTACTGGGCTGCAAACAAAGACTTGGGTCACATACACATTTCTACACACAGAACGTTAGTGCGCTGCTAACACAGACTGGGGTCTCATTCCCGCTTCTACATACAGAACGTCAGTGGGCTGCAAACACAGACTTGGGTCTCATTCACACTTCTACACCCATAACGTTAGTGGGTTGCAAACACTGACTTGGGTCTCATTCACAATCCTACTTACAGAATGTTAGTGGGCTGCACTCAGACTTGGGTCTCATTCACACTTCTACACACAGAACGTTAGTGGGCTGCAAACAGAGACTTGGGTCTCATTCACACGTCTACACACAGAACGTTAGTGGGCTGCAAACACAGACATGGGTCTCATTTACACGTCTACACACCGAACGTTACTGGGCTGCAAACTGAGACTTGGGTCTCATTCACTCTTCTACTCACAGAATGTTAGTGGGCTGCAAACACAGACTTGGATCTCACTCACACTTCTACACAAAGAACGTTAGAGGGCTGCAAACACAGACTTGGGTCTCATTCACACTTCTACACACAGAACGTTAGTGCGCTGCAAACACAGACTTGGGTCTCATTCACACTTCTACATACATAACGTCAGTGGGCTGCACACACAGACTTGGGCCCCGTTCACACTTCTACACACAGAACGTTAGTGGGCTGCAAACACAGACTTGGGTCACATTCACACTTTCATACACAGAACGTAACTGGGCTGCAAAACAGACTTGGGTCTCATTCACTCTTCTACATACAGAACGTCACTGGGCTGCAAACACAGACTTGGGTCTCATTCACACTTCTACACACAGAACGTTAGTGCGCTGCAAACACAGACTTGGGTCTCATTCACATTTCTACATACAGAACGTCAGTGGGCTGCAAACACAGACTTGGGTCTCATTCACACTTCTACTTACAGAACGTCAGTGGGCTGCAAACACAGACTTGGGTCTCATTCACACTTCTACATACAGAACGTCAGTGCGCTACAAACACAGACTTGGGTCGCATTCACACTTCAACACACAGAACGTAAGTGGGCTGCAAACACCGACTTGGGTCTCATTAATACTTCCACGCACAGAACATCAGAGGGCTGCAAACACAGACTTGGGTCTCATTCACACTTCAACGCACAGAACGTTAGAGCGCTACAAACACAGACTTTGGCCTCATCCACACTTCTACACACAGAACGTTAGTGGGCGGCAAACACAGTCTTGCATCTCATTCACACTTCCACACACAGAACGTTACTGGGCTGTAAACACAGTCTTGGGTCTCATTCGCACTTCAATACCCAGAACGTTACTGGGCTCCAAACACAGTCTTGGGTCTCATTCACACTTCTACACACAGAACGTTAGTTGGCTGCAAACACTGACTTGGGTCTCATTCACAATTCTACATACAGAACGTTAGTGGGCTGCAAACACTGACTTGGCTCTCATTCACATAATTACACACAGAACGTTGGTGGGCTGCAAACACTGGCTTGGGTTTCATTCACACTGCTACACACAGAACGTTAGCGCACTGCAAACACAGACTTGGGTCTCATTCACACTTCTACACGCAGAAAATTAGTGGGCTGCAAACACAGACTTGGGTCCCATCCACACTTCTGAACACAGAACGTTACTGGGCTGCAAACACAGACTTGGTTCTCATTCACACTTCTACACCCATAACGTTAGTGGGTTACAAACACTGACTTGGGTCTCATTCACATTTCTACACACAGAACGTTAGGGGGCTGCAAACACAGACTTGGGTCTCATTCACACGTCTACACACAGAACGTTAGTGGGATGCAAACACAGACTTGGGTCACATTCACACTTCTATACACAGAACGTTACTGGGCTGCAAACAAAGACTTGGGTCACATACACACTTCTACACACAGAACGTTAGTGCGCTGCTAACACAGACTGGGGGCTCATTCCCGCTTCTACATACAGAACGTCAGTGGGCTGCAAACACAGACTTGGGTCTCATTCACACTTCTACACCCATAACGTTAGTGGGTTGCAAACACTGACTTGGGTCTCATTCACAATCCTACTTACAGAATGTTAGTGGGCTGCACTCAGACTTGGGTCTCATTCACACTTCTACACACAGAACGTTAGTGGGCTGCAAACAGAGACTTGGGTCTCATTCACACGTCTACACACAGAACGTTAGTGGGCTGCAAACACAGACATGGGTCTCATTTACACGTCTACACACCGAACGTTACTGGGCTGCAAACAGAGACTTGGGTCTCATTCACTCTTCTACTCACAGAATGTTAGTGGGCTGCAAACACAGACTTGGATCTCACTCACACTTCTACACAAAGAACGTTAGAGGGCTGCAAACACAGACTTGGGTCTCATTCACACTTCTACACACAGAACGTTAGTGCGCTGCAAACACAGACTTGGGTCTCATTCACACTTCTACATACATAACGTCAGTGGGCTGCACACACAGACTTGGGCCCCGTTCACACTTCTACACACAGAACGTTAGTGGGCTGCAAACACAGACTTGGGTCACATTCACACTTTCATACACAGAACGTAACTGGGCTGCAAAACAGACTTGGGTCACATTCACACTTCTACACACACAACGTTAGTGCGCTGCTAACACAAACTTGGGTCTCATTCACACTTCTACATACAGAACGTCAGTGGGCTGCATACACAGACTTGGGTCTCGTTCACACTTCTACACACAGAACGTCAGTGGGCTGCAATCTCAGACTTGGGTTTAACACTTCTACACACAGAACGTTAGTGGGCTGCAAACACTGACTTGGGTCTCATTCACAATTATACATACAGAACGTTAGTGGACTGCAAACACTGACTTGGGTCTCATTCACATTATTACACACAGAACGTTAGTGGGATGCAAACCTTGTCTTGGATCTCATTCACACTTCTATACACAGAAAGTTAGCGGGCTGCAAACACAGACTTTGGTATCATTCACACATCTACACACAGAAAATTAGTGGGCTGCAAACACAGACTTGGGTCTCATCCACACTTCTGCACACAGAACGTTACTGGGCTGCAAACACAGACTTGGGTCTCATTCACACTTCTACATACAGAACGTCAGTGGGCTGCAAGCACAGACTTGGGTCTCATTCACACTTCTACACCCATAACGTTAGTGGATTGCAAACATTGACTTGGGTCTCATTCAAAATTCTACACACAGAATGTTAGTGGGCTGCACACAGACTTGGGTCTCATTCACACTTCTACACACAGAACTTTAGTGGGCTGCAAACACAGACTTGGGTCTCACTCACACTTCTACACTCAGAACGTTAGTGGGCTGCAAACACGGACTTGGGTCACATTCACTTTCTATACACAGAACGTTACTGGGCTGCAAACACAGTCTTGGGTCACATTCACACTTCTACACACAGAACGTTAGTGCGCTGCAAACACAGACTTGGGTCTCATTCACACTTCTTCATACAGAACGTCAGTGGGCTGCAAGCACAGACTTGGGTCTCATTCACACTTCTACACCCATAGCGTTAGTGGGTTGCAAACACTGACTTGGGTCTCATTCACAATTCTACACACAGAATGTTAGTGGGCTGCACACTGATTTGGGTCTCATTCACACTTCTTCACACAGAACGTTAGTGGGCTGCAATTACAGACTTGGGTCTCATTCACACGTCTACACACAGAACGTTAGTGGGCTGCAAACACTGACTTGGGTCTCATTCACACTTCTACATACAGAACGTTATTGGGCTGCAAACACAGACTTGGGTCTCACTCACACGTCTACGCACAGAACGTTACTGGCTGCAAACACAGACTTGGGTCTCATTCACACTTCTTTACAAATAACGTTAGTGGGCTACAAACACAGACTTGGGACTCATTCACACTTCTAAACACAGAACGTTAGTGGGCTGCAAACACAGACTTGCGTCTCATTCACACTTCTACACACAGAACGTTAGTGGGCTGCAAACCCAGATTTGGGTCTCATTCACACTTCTATACACAGAACATTACTGGCTGCAAACACAGACTTGTGTCTCAATCACACTTCTAAACACAGGACGTTACTGGGCTGCAAACACAGATTTGGGTCTCATTCACACTTCTATACACAGAACATTACTGGCTGCAATCACAGACTTGTGTCTCATTCACACTTCTAAACACAGAACGTTAGTGGGCTGCAAACACCGACTTGGGTCTCATTCACACTTCTACACACAGAACGTTACTGGGCTGCAAACACTGACTTGGGTCTCATTCATACTTCTACATACTGAACGTTATTGGGCTGCAAACACAGGCATGGGTCTCATTCACACTTCTACACACAGAACGTTATGGGCTGCATACACAGACTTGGGCCTCATCCACACTTCTACACACAGAACGTTAGTGGGCTGTAAACACAGACTCGGGTCTCATTCACACTTCTACACACAGAACGTTAGTGGGCTGCAAACACTGACTTGGGTCTCATTCACAATTCTACATACAGAACGTTAGTGGGCTGCAAACACTGACTTGGGTCTCATTCACATTATTACACACAGAACGTTAGTGGCCTGCAAACACTGTCCTGGGTCTCATTCACATTTCTACACACAGAACGTTAGCCGGCTGCAAACACAGACTAGGGTCTCATTCACACTTCTACACACAGAAAATTAGTGGGATGCAAACACAAACTTCTACACACAGAACGTTACTGGGCTGCAAACACAGACTTGGGTCTCATTCACACTTCTACACCCATAACGTTAGTGGGTAGCAAACACTGACTTGGGTCTCATTAACAATTCTACACACAGAATGTTAGTGGGCTGCACACAGACTTGGGACTCATTCACACTTCTACACACAGAACGTTAGTGGGCTGCAAACACAGACTTGGGTCTCATTCACACTTCTACACCCATAACGTTAGTGGGTTGCAAACACTGACTTGGGTCTCATTCACAACTCTACACACAGAATGTTAGTGGGCTGCACACAGACTTGGGTCTCATTCACACTTCTACACACAGAACGTTAGTGGGCCGCAAACACAGAGTTGGGTCTCATTCACACGTCTACACACAGAACGTTAGTGGGCTGCAAACACAGACTTGGGTCTCATTCACACTTCTACTTACAGATCGTTAGTGGGGTGCAAACCCAGACTTGGGTCTCATTCACACGTCTACACACAGAACGTTACTGGGCTGCAAACACATACTTGGGTCTCATTCACACGTCTACACACAGAACGTTAGTGGGCTGCAAACACAGACTTGGATCTCATTCACACTTCTACACACAGATCGTAAGAGGGCTGCAAACACAGATTTGAGTCTCATTCACACTTCTACTCACAGAACGTTAGTGCGCTGAAAACACAGACTTGGGTCTCATTCACACTTCTATACACAGAACGTTACAGTGCTGCAAACACAGACTTGGGTCACATTCACACTTCTACACACAGAACGTTAGTGCGCTGCAAACACAGACTTGGGTCTCATTCACACTTCTACACACAGAACGTTAATGCGCTGCAAACACAGACTTGGGTCTCATTCACATTTCTACATACAGAACGTCAGTGGGCTGCAAACACAGACTTGGGTCTCATTCACACTTCTACTTACAGAACGTCAGTGGGCTGCAAACACAGACTTGGGTCTCATTCACACTTCTACATACAGAACGTCAGTGCGCTACAAACACAGACTTGGGTCGCATTCACACTTCAACGAACAGAACGTAAGTGGGCTGCAAACACTGACTTGGGTCTCATTAATACTTCCACGCACAAAACATCAGAGGGCTGCAAACACAGACTTGGGTCTCATTCACACTTCAACACACAGAACGTTAGAGCGCTGCAAACACAGACTTTGGCCTCATCCACACTTCTACACACAGAACGTTAGTGGGCGGCAAACACAGTCTTGCGTCTCATTCACACTTCCACACACCGAACGTTACTGGGCTGTAAACACAGTCTTGGATCTCATTCGCACTTCAATACCCAGAACGTTACTGGGCTGTAAGCACAGTCTTGGGTCTCATTCACACTTCTACACACAGAACGTTAGTTGGCTGCAAACACTGACTTGGGTCTCATTCACAATTCTACATACAGAACGTTAGTGGGCTGCAAACACTGACTTGGCTCTCATTCACATAATTACACACAGAAAGTTGGTGGGCTGCAAACACTGGCTTGGGTCTCATTCACACTGCTACACACAGAACGTTAGCGCGCTGCAAACTCAGACTTGGGTCTCATTCACACTTCTACACGCAGAAAATTAGTGGGCTGCAAACACAGACTTGGGTCCCATCCACACTTCTGAACACAGAACGTTACTGGGCTGCAAACACAGACTTGGTTCTCATTCACACTTCTACACCCATAACGTTGGTGGGTTACAAACACTGACTTGGGTCTCATTCACATTTCTACACACAGAACGTTAGGGGGCTGCAAACACAGACTTGGGTCTCATTCACACGTCTACACACAGAACGTTAGTGGGCTGCAAACACAGACTTGGGTCACATTCACACTTCTATACACAGAACGTTACTGGGCTGCAAACAAAGACTTGGGTCACATACACATTTCTACACACAGAACGTTAGTGCGCTGCTAACACAGACTGGGGTCTCATTCCCGCTTCTACATACAGAACGTCAGTGGGCTGCAAACACAGACTTGGGTCTCATTCACACTTCTACACCCATAACGTTAGTGGGTTGCAAACACTGACTTGGGTCTCATTCACAATCCTACTTACAGAATGTTAGTGGGCTGCACTCAGACTTGGGTCTCATTCACACTTCTACACATAGAACGTTAGTGGGCTGCAAACAGAGACTTGGGTCTCATTCACACGTCTACACACAGAACGTTAGTGGGCTGCAAACACAGACATGGGTCTCATTTACACGTCTACACACCGAACGTTACTGGGCTGCAAACAGAGACTTGGGTCTCATTCACTCTTCTACGCACGGAATGTTAGTGGGCTGCAAACACAGACTTGGATCTCACTCACACTTCTACACAAAGAACGTTAGAGGGCTGCAAACACAGACTTGGGTCTCATTCACACTTCTACACACAGAACGTTAGTGCGCTGCACACGCAGACTTGGGTCTCATTCACACTTCTACATACATAACGTCAGTGGGCTGCACACACAGACTTGGGCCCCGTTCACACTTCTACACACAGAACGTTAGTCGGCTGCAAACACAGACTTGGGTCACATTCACACTTTCATACACAGAACGTAACTGGGCTGCAAAACCGACTTGGGTCTCATTCACTCTTCTACATACAGAACGTCACTGGGCTGCAAACACAGACTTGGGTCTCATTCACACTTCTACACACAGAACGTTAGTGCGCTGCAAACACAGACTTGGGTCTCATTCACATTTCTACATACAGAACGTCAGTGGGCTGAAAACACAGACTTGGGTCTCATTCACACTTCTACTTACAGAACGTCAGTGGGCTGCAAACACAGACTTGGGTCTCATTCACACTTCTACATACAGAACGTCAGTGCGCTACAAACACAGACTTGGGTCGCATTCACACTTCAACACACAGAACGTAAGTGGGCTGCAAACACCGACTTGGGTCTCATTAATACTTCCACGCACAGAACATCAGAGGGCTGCAAACACAGACTTGGGTCTCATTCACACTTCAACGCACAGAACGTTAGAGCGCTACAAACACAGACTTTGGCCTCATCCACACTTCTACACACAGAACGTTAGTGGGCGGCAAACACAGTCTTGCGTCTCATTCACACTTCCACACACAGAACGTTACTGGGCTGTAAACACAGTCTTGGGTCTCATTCGCACTTCAATACCCAGAACGTTACTGGGCTGTAAACACAGTCTTGGGTCTCATTCACACTTCTACATACAGAACGTTAGTTGGCTGCAAACATTGACTTGGGTCTCATTCACAATTCTACATACAGAACGTTAGTGGGCTGCAAACACTGACTTGGCTCTCATTCACATAATTACACACAGAACGTTGGTGGGCTGCAAACACTGGCTTGGGTCTCATTCACACTGCTACACACAGAACGTTAGCGCACTGCAAACACAGACTTGGGTCTCATTCACACTTCTACACGCAGAAAATTAGTGGGCTGCAAACACAGACTTGGGTCCCATCCACACTTCTGAACACAGAACGTTACTGGGCTGCAAACACAGACTTGGTTCTCATTCACACTTCTACACCCATAACGTTAGTGGGTTACAAACACTGACTTGGGTCTCATTCACATTTCTACACACAGAACGTTAGGGGGCTGCAAACACAGACTTGGGTCTCATTCACACGTCTACACACAGAACGTTAGTGGGCTGCAAACACAGACTTGGGTCACATTCACACTTCTATACACAGAACGTTACTGGGCTGCAAACAAAGACTTGGGTCACATACACACTTCTACACACAGAACGTTAGTGCGCTGCTAACACAGACTGGGGTCTCATTCCCGCTTCTACATACAGAACGTCAGTGGGCTGCAAACACAGACTTGGGTCTCATTCACACTTCTACACCCATAACGTTAGTGGGTTGCAAACACTGACTTGGGTCTCATTCACAATCCTACTTACAGAATGTTAGTGGGCTGCACTCAGACTTGGGTCTCATTCACACTTCTACACACAGAATGTTAGTGGGCTGCAAACAGAGACTTGGGTCTCATTCACACGTCTACACACAGAACGTTAGTGGGCTGCAAACACAGACATGGGTCTCATTTACACGTCTACACACCGAACGTTACTGGGCTGCAAACAGAGACTTGGGTCTCATTCACTCTTCTACTCACAGAATATTAGTGGGCTGCAAACACAGACTTGGATCTCACTCACACTTCTACACAAAGAACGTTAGAGGGCTGCAAACACAGACTTGGGTCTCATTCACACCTCTACACACAGAACGTTAGTGCGCTGCAAACACAGACTTGGGTCTCATTCACACTTCTACATACATAACGTCAGTGGGCTGCACACACAGACTTGGGCCCCGTTCACACTTCTACACACAGAACGTTAGTGGGCTGCAAACACAGACTTGGGTCACATTCACACTTTCATACACAGAACGTAACTGGGCTGCAAAACAGACTTGGGTCACATTCACACTTCTACACACACAACGTTAGTGCGCTGCTAACACAAACTTGGGTCTCATTCACACTTCTACATACAGAACGTCAGTGGGCTGCATACACAGACTTGGGTCTCGTTCACACTTCTACACACAGAACGTCAGTGGGCTGCAATCACAGACTTGGGTTTAACACTTCTACACACAGAACGTTAGTGGGCTGCAAACACTGACTTGGGTCTCATTCACAATTATACATACAGAACGTTAGTGGACTGCAAACACTGACTTGGGTCTCATTCACATTATTACACACAGAACATTAGTGGGATTCAAACCTTGTCTTGGATCTCATTCACACTTCTATACACAGAAAGTTAGCGGGCTGCAAACACAGACTTTGGTATCATTCACACATCTACACACAGAAAATTAGTGGGCTGCAAACACAGACTTGGGTCTCATCCACACTTCTGCACACAGAACGTTACTGGCCTGCAAACACAGACTTGGGTCTCATTCACACTTCTACACCCATAACGTTAGTGGATTGCAAACATTGACTTGGGTCTCATTCAAAATTCTACACACAGAATGTTAGTGGGCTGCACACAGACTTGGGTCTCATTCACACTTCTACACACAGAACTTTAGTGGGCTGCAAACACAGACTTGGGTCTCACTCACACTTCTACACTCAGAACGTTAGTGGGCTGCAAACACGGACTTGGGTCACATTCACTTTCTATACACAGAACGTTACTGGGCTGCAAACACAGACTTGGGTCACATTCACACTTCTACACACAGAACGTTAGTGCGCTGCAAACACAGACTTGGGTCTCATTCACACTTCTACATACAGAACGTCAGTGGGCTGCAAGCACAGACTTGGGTCTCATTCACACTTCTACACCCATAGCGTTAGTGGGTTGCAAACACTGACTTGGGTCTCATTCACAATTCTACACACAGAATGTTAGTGGGCTGCACACTGATTTGGGTCTCATTCACACTTCTTCCCACAGAACGTTAGTGGGCTGCTATTACAGACTTGGGTCTCATTCACACGTCTACACACAGAACGTTAGTGGGCTGCAAACACTGACTTGGGTCTCATTCACACTTCTACATACAGAACGTTATTGGTCTGCAAACACAGACTTGGGTCTCACTCACACGTCTACGCACAGAACGTTACTGGCTGCAAACACAGACTTGGGTCTCATTCACACTTCTTTACAAATAACGTTAGTGGGCTACAAACACAGACTTGGGACTCATTCACACTTCTAAACACAGAACGTTAGTGGGCTGCAAACACAGACTTGCGTCTCATTCACACTTCTACACACAGAACGTTAGTGGGCTGCAAACCCAGATTTGGGTCTCATTCACACTTCTATACACAGAACATTACTGGCTGCAAACACAGACTTGTGTCTCAATCACACTTCTAAACACAGGACGTTACTGGGCTGCAAACACAGATTTGGGTCTCATTCACACTTCTATACACAGAACATTACTGGCTGCAATCACAGACTTGTGTCTCATTCACACTTCTAAACACAGAACGTTAGTGGGCTGCAAACACCGACTTGGGTCTCATTCACACTTCTACACACAGAACGTTACTGGGCTGCAAACACTGACTTGGGTCTCATTCATACTTCTACATACTGAACGTTATTGGGCTGCAAACACAGGCATGGGTCTCATTCACACTTTTACACACAGAACGTTATGGGCTGCATACACAGACTTGGGCCTCATCCACACTTCTACACACAGAACGTTAGTGGGCTGTAAACACAGACTCGGGTCTCATTCACACTTCTACACACAGAACGTTAGTGGGCTGCAAACACTGACTTGGGTCTCATTCACAATTCTACATACAGAACGTTAGTGGGCTGCAAACACTGACTTGGGTCTCATTCACATTATTACACACAGAACGTTAGTGGCCTGCAAACACTGTCCTGGGTCTCATTCACATTTCTACACACAGAACGTTAGCCGGCTGCAAACACAGACTAGGGTCTCATTCACACTTCTACACACAGAAAATTAGTGGGATGCAAACACAAACTTCGGTCTCATCCACACTTCTACACACAGAACGTTACTGGGCTGCAAACACAGACTTGGGTCTCATTCACACTTCTACACCCATAACGTTAGTGGGTAGCAAACACTGACTTGGGTCTCATTAACAATTCTACACACAGAATGTTAGTGGGCTGCACACAGACTTGGGACACATTCACACTTCTACACACAGAACGTTAGTGGGCTGCAAACACAGACTTGGGTCTCATTCACACTTCTACACCCATAACGTTAGTGGGTTGCAAACACTGACTTGGGTCTCATTCACAACTCTACACACAGAATGTTAGTGGGCTGCACACAGACTTGGGTCTCATTCACACTTCTACACACAGAACGTTAGTGGGCCGCAAACACAGAGTTGGGTCTCATTCACACGTCTACACACAGAACGTTAGTGGGCTGCAAACACAGACTTGGGTCTCATTCACACTTCTACTTACAGATCGTTAGTGGGCTGCAAACCCAGACTTGGGTCTCATTCACACGTCTACACACAGAACGTTACTGGGCTGCAAACACATACTTGGGTCCCATTCACACGTCTACACACAGAACGTTAGTGGGCTGCAAACACAGACTTGGATCTCATTCACACTTCTACACACAGATCGTAAGAGGGCTGCAAACACAGATTTGAGTCTCATTCACACTTCTACTCACAGAACGTTAGTGCGCTGAAAACACAGACTTGGGTCTCATTCACACTTCTATACACAGAACGTTACAGTGCTGCAAACACAGACTTGGGTCACATTCACACTTCTACACACAGAACGTTAGTGCGCTGCAAACACAGACTTGGGTCTCATTCACACTTCTACACACAGAACGTTAATGCGCTGCAAACACAGACTTGGGTCTCATTCACATTTCTACATACAGAACGTCAGTGGGCTCCAAACACAGACTTGGGTCTCGTTCACACTTCTACATACAGAACGTCAGTGGGCTGCAAACTCCGACTTGGGTCTCTTTCTCACTTCTACATAGAGAACGTCAGTGCGCTGCAAACACAGACTTGGGTCTCATTCACACTTCTACACACAGAACGTCAGTGGGCTACAAACACAGACTTGGGTCTCGGTCACACTTCTACTTACAGAACGTCAGTGGGCTGCAAACACAGACTTGGGTCTCATTCACACTTCTACATACAGAACGTCAGTGCGCTGCAAACACAGACTTGGGTCGCATTCACACTTCAACACACAGAACGTTAGTGCGCTGCAAACACAGACTTGGGTCTCATTCACAATTCAACACACAGAACGTTAGTGGGCTGCAAACACAGACTTGGGTCTCATTCATACTTCTACACCCATAACGTTAGTGGGTTACAAACACTGACTTGGGTCTCATTCACACTTCTACACACAGAACGTTAGTGTGCTGCAAACACAGACTTGGATCTCATTCACACGTCTACACACAGAACGTTAGTGGGCTGCAAACACAGACTTTAGTCACATTCACACTTCTATAACAGAACGTAACTGGGCTGCAAACACAGACTTGGGTCACATACACACTTCTACACACACAACGTTAGTGCGCTGCAAACACAGACTTGGGTCTCATTCACACTTCTACATACAGAACGTCAGTGGGCTGCAAACACAGACTTGGGTCTCATTCACACTTCTACACCTATAACGTTAGTGGGTTGCAAACACAGACTTGGGTCTCGTTCACAATCCTTCACACAGAATGTTAGTGGGCTGCACTCAGACTTGGGTCTCATTCACACTTCTACACACAGAACGTTAGTGGGCTGCAAACACAGACTTGGGTCTCATTCACACGTCTACACACAGAACGTTAGTGGGCTGCAAACACAGACATGGGTCTCATTCACACGTCTACACACCGAACGTTACTGGGCTGCAAACACAGACTTGGGTCTCATTCACACTTCTACTCACAGAATGTTAGTGGGCTGCAAACACAGACTTGGATCTCATTCACACTTCTACACAAAGAACGTTAGAGGGCTGCAAACACAGACTTGGGTCTCATTCACACTTCTACACACAGAACGTTAGTGCGATGCAAACACAGACTTGGGTCTCATTCACACTTCTACATACATAACGTCAGTGGGCTGCACCAGACCATTGGGCGCTGTGATGAGCGTTAGCAAAAGATTAGTCTTTCCACAGCTGGAAGGCCCCACAATGATGCAGCGAATGGAAGATGGAAAGAGTGAACCATGGCGTTGTTCACGTGATGTGGGACAGAGATGGGAAGCCATGTCCCCCACGGGGAATGACTCTTGCTGCTTAATAATCCTCATTTCAACTAAGGCTTAGACCGGCTAGCAGGTTGTCTATATACAGGACACCGACCCTTGTCATGGAAACAGTAGACTGGTACTACAGCTTGACGATGGATGTCTTTGGACGTGCGTTGATGGCCAAAGCTAGGTCTGTCCCCATACATGATCCTAAACAAGAAACAGATCCTGCTAATAAACACTATGTGGATAGGTCAGTAGTGCCACGCACAAAACAGGGAGATTATGACTTTAAGGGAAAGCGGTTAACCCATGTAAAACATCCTCAAGTGCCTACAGACGTTACTACGAAAAAGTATGTGGAAAACAAGGTGTATGAGTTTTATGACAAAGTGCCGCAGCTTACGGTGAATGGCTATAGCGCTAATCACCATCGGATTATTCACGTGGAAGACCCGCAAGACGAAGACGATGTCTGTACCAAGCGTTACGTGACCTATGAAATGAAAAGGCTTTATAAATTTATCCCATCTGTATTTTTAGTGTATCTGACAAATGAAAAACCTTTGAATGAGAGAAACCATATATCGCTAGTCCATGATCAGCACTTGACCTATGTGCTTACATCAGGATTAAGCCACTATCGATTACACTATGATGGAACCATTCACATCAAATATGCCATACCTGATGAGAACCATTTGCAAATAAAGATAAATGGTCATAGGATGTTGGTCCATAACCATGAAATGGTCAATGCAGGTGACGAATTATCCTTTCATCTCATGTTGACATGGGATGAAAAGCAAGCGGGAAAAACCATAAACGATTTCCCACTTTATGTGGAATTGGAATATACAGCCATGAAATAACCATCTGACGTTAGTTGTGATTTAAACTTTCTTGTGAAAGGTTGTTGGTCATTACCATCATGGTGAAACAAAGGTATGCGGTGAGAAAGACTAAAAAAAGGACGTTGTCCTTGGCAAAGCCTGGGCTTAAGACATTCGTGGACAAGCCCTTGCGAAAGAAAAAAAGATAAAATAATGTATTGACCATAAGGAAAGCCTTTCGAGCAGCACAGAGACATGTTATTCCAAAACGTCGGCGACAGGTTTCAAACCAAGGGCGAGTGATTCCCGTCCCCAAACGAGCGGGATTTTTACCTGCATTATTTGCAGGTTTGGCTGCTCTGGGTTCACTTTTGGGCGGTGCCAGTGCAGTGGCGAAAACCATTAAAGCCACGCAGCAGGGCAAGCAACAACTCAAAGAAAGTCAGCGACACAATGAAACGATGGAAGCGATTGCCATGGGGGCTAGAAATGCCAATTTAAAGCCAGCCTTTTATCAACAAGGATTTGGGATTTCACCATTTCGAAATATTAAAACAAAAATAACCTCAGCCATAGCGAGACATGCCCTGACGCATCAACAAGTGGAAAGCTATGCTAAACAACTAAAGCTTTCTCATTTTCGAGGTGTGTTTATGCGAAACCAATTACCCCCACGACCCTGGAAACAGGAATGTGCTGTTGACAATTTGGATGATCACCGAGGACCAGGAACGCATTATGTAGCTTATGTCAAAGAGGGATCCATCGTATGGTACTTTGACAGTTTTGGGAATTTGCCTCCGCCCATGGAACTAGTGACCTATTTTGGAAACAGGTTAAAGATATATTATAATGTGAAACGTGAGCAAACATTTAACAGCCAACAGTGTGGACGTTTGTGTTTAATTTTTTTATATAAGACGCAGCATAAGCAAAAAACGCCACCAGTATGTCGGCAGAAAGTAAAACGTTTACACAGCATGGACGTGGACCTGAAGTCAGCCTAGACTTTTACCCGCCTATCGAATTGAGTGTAAAACCCTATGGTTTAGGACTTGTTTCTCTTGAAACGTACAATCGAATATACAACATACGAGAAAATGTGAACAACAAGTTTTACTATGATGATTCTGTGCTCACCCTGAACTCTGGTGGATACACGATCGATGATATTTATGAACACATTTATGTGGTGTTGATCAATCAATATGGTTTTAAGTCATTTCTCGATGGAACGCGCAAGTTTGAACTTGTAGGAAATACCAACACTCATCGCTGCAGTATTTTCTCTACCTTTAACATTGACTTTAAAACTCACCCCGATTCCATGGGCCCATTACTAGGATTTAAACCACGTGTGTTGGAACCCAACAAAAAACATGATTCGGACCATGAAGTGAAATTCATTGAGAACCATCATGTGTCGGTGACATGTAATATTATTAGCCAAGTGTACACCAATCAAGAACCATCGCATTCGCTTTATGACTTTATTGTGACATCGCCCAATGGGTATATTATTCGTGAAAACCCTCTAGTGGTGCTTTTTCATTCTGTGGCTGTCGATAGTATTAGTAATATAACATTAAGACTGATCAATAGAGATCAACAACTCATTGATCTAGATTCTACCACACCAGTGACTTACAAGTTGGTGCTAAAGCCACTATGAAGTTTGTGTATAAAGCAACAAAACCGTCTAGGAATGGTGTTAGTTGTTTGCCACGTGAATACACGTTAACATCTCAAGACAAGCAGATTTTACAGCATTTGGGTTACCACATCAACCCTCATGATGAATTCTATCCTAGAGATAGCAAACCGCATCGAGGAGCAACCAGGAGTGGTAAGAATTGATCTCCATTCCTATCAAGCTCAAACACCTGGTCTCAATAACAATGATGAAAGTCAATTTGTTATCAACAACCAAGGTATTTACACCCTACCGCATGAAAGTGTCATTCAGATTGAAGGTCGGCTCACCAAAGCCGATGGCTCTACACCCACCACATCCAAGTTGGCCAACCATGGTTTGGCCTTTCTGTTTTCTGAAGTGCGGTATGTCATTAACGATATCGTGGTGGATAGCACTCGAAATGTGGGCATTTCCAGTGTCATGAAACTATACCCCTCTTATAGTGAGGAAGAAGGTAAAACACTTTGCATGTTAGGGTGGTGTTCTGACTCGACCAATGACTGGATGGTACACACCGATGGGACCTTTACTGGATATTTACCTCGTAAACTGATTTTAGGCTTTGCCGAAGATCACCAACGCATTGTGGTCAACGCAATGCAAGTGCTTTACCTAGTGAGAGACAGGAGTGATAAAAATGCACTCAAGGGAGCCGACAATGCCCCCATAGATTCAAAAATTCAACTACAACGCTTGCTATGGGAAGTGCCTCATGTGACCCTTGATGATAGCAAAAAACTGGACATACTCAAAATGGTAAACAGAGATATGCCTCTACCCATGGAATTTAGAAGCTGGGCACTCCATGAGTATCCGCTATTGCCCACCACCAACACACACAGTTTGTCTGTAAAAACAGCTCGCTATACAGAGAGACCTCTCTACCTGATCGTGGGTTTTCAAACGAATCGCAAGTATTAACAAACCAAAGATGCCACGCAATTTGATCACCTGCAATTGAGAAATGCACGTCTTTTCCTCAACGAAGCTGTGTTTCCCTATGAAGGACTGGATTTGGATTTTTCAAAAAATAAGTTTGGTCCCCTGTACGACTTGTTTTCTAAATTTCGATGGTCGTATTATCAAAAAGAGAACGGCCCCATGCTACTACCCCAAGCGTTTAAGGCAACAGCACCACTGATTGTCTTTGACTTTTTACCTGGAAGAGTCTGTCAAGCCATCCAATATCGACATTCGACTAGATTTTGAAACGCATGACAATGTACCAGCCAATACCACGGCCTACTGTTTGATTATTCACCACAAACAAGTCAACTATTTTCCACTGTCCAACCAAGTGACGAGTGTATAAATAACAGCTCAACCCACGTCAAGCCGCTCAGTCATGTCTTGCTTTAAAGCCTCAAGAGACGTCACATCCATGAATTTAAACTCTGAGGAACAACGTTTCAAGACTTTTGCAACATGGCCAGTGCCTTTCATAAACCCTCAAGCCTTGGCGGCCGCTGGATTCTACTACACTGGTCAAAACAATTAGGGGATCAGCTGAGATATCATACACAAGATACATATGGTAACGTCTTTTATTCAGAGTTCGGTTACAATTGTAATTTGTGTGTGCTACAGTACGATATTGTGGTGTCTCAACTTTTTAATGGAGGTTTACATGATGTTTACTTAAGAGCTAGGCACCATGGGGCTGCCATAATAGTGAAAAAGTCATTCTCGTTGCCCTCAAATATGGTGTGAGATCACCTCGGACGGGCAGGACAGTTGCACACCTGCGTGGCATGGACAGAATGAGGTTATCAATCAGTTCTTGAGGGATATTTGGCCATTCTTCAATGAGTGCAATATCCAGCTTGGCAACCGTTGTGGGAGGTGCTGGTCTGGCTGCAATGCGTCTGCCAAGTGAATCCCAGACTTGCTCAATCGGGTTTAAGTCCAGTGGACAAGCTGGCCACTCCATTCATTCAATGCCCTCGTCGTGAAGCATGTTGTCCACCAGTGCAGCTCTGCGGGGAAGTGCTTTATCGTCCACCAGAATTAATCCATCGCTTATGGCACCAGCGTAGGGCTCAACAAACGGTCGAAGGATCTCGTCTCGATACCTCTCAGCAGTCAAAGCGCCATTCTGAACGACATAGAGGTCCGTACGTCCGCCAATACTGAATCCTGCCCACACCATTCGTCCATCACCATGATTTGGTGCTGTTTCCTGCACATAAGCGGGATTGTTCCAAGTTCCACGTTCTCTCCAGATGACGGAATGACGATTGTTCGGCTGAACACAAAATCTTAACTCATCTGTGAACAGAACTCGGTGCCATTCATCACGACGCCAATCCTGATGTTCCTCCGCCCAGTTTCCGCGGGCTAAACGGTGTCGTGGTTTTAATGGGACATACGCCATAGGCCTCCGTACGTAGAGGCCACTTTCCCGAAGGCGATTTCGGACTGTTTGTGTTGATATGGCGCGCCCTGTTGCCGCCTGGAGGGTGCGTTGCAGCTGAGTTGCATTCAGCCTACTGTCTCGACGGGCTGTTTACCGGAGATAACGGTCATCTCTTGCTGATGTTACCCGTGGACGACCTTGGCCTGGCTTTCTTTTAACGGTTCCTGTTGTCTGAAATCGCATCCAGGTCCTGGAAATTACACTTTGGGACACTCCAATACCTGCAGCCACCTCCCTCTGTGTCGGTCCCGCTTCCAACCTTCCTATGGCTCTTCATGCCATACCTTCGGGTAAGTTACGTTGTTGTTGCATTGCATTACCTGCTCACTACACCATTTGAACCCAACTGCCTGTGTCATTCGTTTGGTAGCGTAAACACACGTTCACACCAACCCCCTCTGCAGCAACTTTCAGTTATTACCACTATCTCGGGTGCCGTAATATTGTTGTCTCCACTCCGTAGAACCGACAAAAAGACGTCGAACCATTTTAGGTCATTCTGCCGATGACAATACGTCGGAACCTAGATATCTCAACTGATCCCCTAATTGTTTTGACCAGTGTATTTAAAAACAAGAGATGAAGTGAAATGTGCCTTTTGTCCCATCATCATAGACCAATGGCAGGAGGGCGATGAACCCATGCAGGAACATCAGCGCTGGTCACCCACCTGCCCCTACCTGTGCAGAATGGAAGTGGGAAATATACCCTGTCATTCAAGCTATCCCTCACTTGTGTCCCTGGGTAATGAAAAAAACCAAGTTACGATACATGTGGTCCGTATGGTATCCATGGTGCTTCGGTGAGCAGCTCACCATCAAAAACGCCTAGTTTAGAGACAGTGGGACATCATCGGTGTTATGGACGTTACAAACACAAGAGACTATATTGTTGTATCAGTTGGTATCGTCCTTATCCCAAAATGACAAAACCCTGTAAGACGTGTTATGATAATAAAATGATGTAATTCTTAAATTCTTATTTTTGCATGTCCCCCTGTCCTACCCTAACCTCAATTTGAAACTAGCATGGCAGGTAAGCCCCTTGCCATGATCACACTTTAGTGGTCGATCGTCAGTCAGTCGTCAGTTGAACTTGGTCCAGGCAAGCGTCAACATGTTGCGCACACTCATTGTGGATTGCCAAGGGTTTAAAATTAGTGACAACAAATTTATATTTAAACAAGTGGCCATTATCGATTGTACCACGTTTTGGATATCGCAAGCTACGCATTTGCTATTTAAACCACCCCATGCTTTTGATTTGTTGTGTGAAAAATACCGTAAACAAACCCAGTGGATTGAAAATCATAGGCAACTAGACTGGAATCAGGGAACCATTTCCTATAAATATTGGGACGTGGTCATGAAAGCACACTTGTCCTCGGTCAATGTGGTATTTGTGAAAGGTAATGAAAAACGTCAATGGTTGCAACCATTTTTGGCGTCTTACTACCAATGTATCGACCTTATGGAGTTGGCTGCCCCTCCCTGCAAACGCTCATGGATACTTGTTCCTGTGGCAACATTACCCAGACAGCCCTATCGCATGCGTGGCATCTCTTTCATTGGTTAACCACCCATGCCTGCTGGGTGTTGTTGAACAAAATTATACTCAAGATTTACCTGTGAATGACGCCAGTGAGATTTCTACAAGCGACGTGTAAACATCTACAGCACGTGATACCATGGAGAAAGGGAATGCTACGGACAGAGCCATCGGCAAGTTCTTTGTGTGCAAAAAAAAGAAACTAGACAGTTTTACCAAAGAGGAACTCTTGGCGCTGCCCAAGTCGTTCTTTTATTATGTGGCAGCCAACGCGGTCAAAGAAATCTGGCAACATGTACCAAAATCATGGACTCAAGACCCTGTGTTGAGTGAATTGCAACCCTGTACGGATTACGATCACCATAAGCAAGTGGCCATGGCAAAAAAATACCGTCTATGCGTCAGTGTGCGAATTGCCAGCTAGTGAAACTGTATCACGGTCATAAAAGTCCATGTAAAGACTTTGTTGAATCATTCCACGGGTGTCATGGCGAGAAAAAGCAACAAAAACAACAAACACAAACATCGTCCACAGAGGAGGAGGAAGACCAAACCTTTTTACCATCGATGGAAAAGGATATGCCAGACCTGTACTGGCAATGGCGTCATTGACAAAGTGATTCAATACCTACCTTTCGAAATCCATCTTCCAGGTTATCGTTTTTGCGGCCCTGGAACTCGTCTTGAAAAACGTTTACAACGTGGTGATGTACCCATTAATCTTTTGGATCAAGCATGCAAGAAACATGACCTTTCTTATCGCCATAGTCATCCTGGTTTAAGACATGTGGCAGATAAATTGTTATTGAAGAAAGCTAAACAACGTTTCATATCCAGTGATGCCTCAGCGGGTAAAAGAATGGCAGCCCTGATTGTCATGAGTGCTATGAAAGGAAATTTGAGGATGCATGGACATAAACATTGAGGAATTGGGATGTGTTTGTATTCTATTTTTCATTTGTCAATCCCCTTATGGTTATTAAATAAAAACAAATGTTTGCCAGAGCACGATGTTTTGTGTTTTTATTATTTTAAAAAATCATGATGTTGATGGCTGATTTCTCATTTTCACATTTCACACATTGCCATTTTGCCGATTTGCAGTTTACAGTTTTTGAAAACGTTCGTTTCAAGTTTAACGTTTTTGATGATATGGATTTTTCCATTTTGCTGATGACACTTTTTAAACAATATCCGTTTGAAGTTTTTGAATTTTCATATTTCACACATGGTCATTTCCAGTTTTTAAAAATGTCCGTTTTAAGTTTTGCGTTTTTAGTGATATGGAAACATGGATTTTCCATTTTGCTGTTTTCACATTTTTCCATTTGGTGTATGTCGAAAGTTGTGATTTGATGTTGATGCAAGTGCTTGACCATGGCAATGCTGCCGTGAGTTTATGAGTGTTTGGAGAAACGTCGAGGTCTACGACTACTGCAGGTAAGACTGTTTTTACAAAAATAATGTCTTTTGACTGCCACATTTCAATGAAAAAACGAAACTATTGAAAACAAAATGAGTATATAAGTGACCATTTACCCCCTCCCCACCCTACCTCACTGTGTTTGCTCTGGTCAACCATACACACCAGCCTTCTCTCTCCACTCATACATTCACACCTGTCTTTGGGAACAAACACAACCACTTTATTTATTCCCAAAAGCACATTCTCGACATGCACACTCATCCCAAAAGAACTTTTTTAGTTTATCATTTACATTACGAAAAATAATTAAATTCTAGTTATTAAAGTTACTAAAAATCTTACTTATTTCATATTTACAAAAAACACAACTTTGTACAGCGTTAAAAGAATCACACTATTTACCAATCAAAAAATTAAAAAAAAATAAGGTTGCCTAGAACTTTTTTAAAGAGCAAAAGTTCCAAGTGGGTTGCCACTATTTACAAAATCTACTATTTACAATGGCAGAAAACAATATTTACAAAATACTAAATCTACAAGTTACATAAAGCTATGTCCCATAAACGATTAAACAGTGAAATCACACCTCCTCCTCCTTGCGATCATAACCCCAGGGCAGGCTGGTGAGCAGGTCATCAGCCCACACACGTTTGTTATCCATGGAGGCGAGGGTGCGTTTTCTCTGTTCCACAAGATACAAATGATGGTTGCTGGATTGTATCCTGCACTGTTTATGCGACATAGCTTTGCCAGTGCGTAAAACCGCTAAATAGTCATCAACACGTAGCGATTTTACCACTGCCCTACCTACACCTTTTGCTCTTTTGGCTTCTTTACAGTCGAGTGTGCGATAAGCATACATTTTTGAGGCCAAACCTACGAATTCCGTCATCATGGTATCACCGCATTCATCTTTTAAAACACCCATTTTCTTCTTGTTTTTTATGGGTAGCTGAAACACGTTGTCAGTGCTATAGCAAGAGGTGTCGAACCAGTCACTATGCTGTCTCATGACGTCATAGGGGTTGCAGTGGCGATTGTGGTAAATGAATGAGTCCGTATCCATATACAAAAGAGAGACGTCCTCAAAATGGCGTTTGGCAAACTCATAGTGAAATCGATACATGACCGATTAGGAAAGTCTAAAATGACTTGACCCAAGTAAATGGGCTTATCCATGGTCACGCTGGTCTTACTCATTTCAATAGTAGCCAAATCATCATCGATAATGTTGATCGATTTGAAATTTGGCTTGGCAATGTACCGCCGGGCACCCCACTGCCCCTCCCAGACATTCACCAATTTAATGTCACGGTATTTGCGAACATTCTCCATAGACTTGCCATAGATGCAGTTGTTCATTAATTTTAAAAAAATAATTTCGAACTGCTGTGTTGCCATTTGTCGGTGCTCTGTGTTGAGTCGCATGTATGGCTCAAGCCATGCTTTTTAAGCAAAAGAAATACCCCTGTGGATTTTGTTCAACACCAAGCCTTGGGCGAGGCATTGCACCAACATTTGGATATGTAGCACATACTGATTTTTGTTGTAAAGTGTGCCCATGAGTTTTTCAATTTTCACTTTACTGTCAGGGGGAACCATTTGCTCAAGGCAGAATGGGAAATCGGCATGTTCATCATACAAGGATGAGGGATATTCAATATCCACTTCTAGCACATATCCACGGCCTGTTTCTTGGCTAGCCATGTTCACATCAAATTCTGACACTTGTTTGTCTGTCAGCCAAGCAAACTTCCCATAGGGCAAAGGCTGACTCATGGCGTAACCGTACAAATTATTCACGTCATAGTACATTAAGTACGATTCTGGTTTGTCTGGTGAATAATCAGGCATGTAGACATTGTTCGGTTCGGCATGGCGCTGGTTAAGTGACACAAATCCACCACGAATGCCCTTTTAAAAAAATAGAACCATGTCTACGTCAGTGAGTAAATCCAACTCCACTTGAGTGTATTTTAAAGCGGCATCAAACGAGAGTCCAGGACTCCTATAATAGTGAGCCGGGTCAAGACCGTAAATGTGTTGACACAAGTTACGGAATTTTTGAAACACATCAGTAAGCAGCAATACATCCAGTTTTAGGTAATGCAAAGCATATTCACTTAGCGTCTTAATGCCAAACACTCGCCAAACTTGACATGCATGTGCATAGTCTTCATCGGAAACGGTACTGCGTGTTAGTTTCGAGTAAAATTTCTCTTGTGGTGGGAGTTTTCATTGCTTTAACACGTCCCAGCTGTTGCAGAAATCTTACGGGAATATACCTTTCCGAATGCACAATTGAAATTGCTCAGGATCATTAAAATGCATTCTAGTATTTTTTAAGCCCTCCTCATTCAAGCCATTCACCAGGCTGTCTAGCGAGGATGCCATAAACTTAAAGGAATCCAAAAATCGAATGCTAAAGTCGCCCAACCTCCATGTCAGGGCTGTAAAACGCTCATGGTTTTGAGGAATAATGGTAAACGAGCCCTTGTTGACATGGCCCAATTCACGAATCAAAAACGGAATGTCATAATTCGCCAGATTGTGGAAAAAGACACTGATGAAACGAGGAGCTGGAAAGTTCAAGTTGCATTTACTATGCGCAGCTCCACGAAACTCCCCTGTAAAGTGCGAGTGGTCTCTGACTCTTTCCTCTCCACTTAAAATAGGCTTTTCGCAAATATGGCATGTCGTGACATGCTCATACTGCTGCTGCTGTTCTGGAGTTAGGCTCATGGGTACTGGGTGGTCCAGTAATTCCTGTACATCATGAGCCAACTTGACAAGTTCATCCAAGAACCATCTGGCACAATCTGGCCCCTCGCGGTATTTGTAAACGGATTAAATCACATTAAATCCTATGGCAAAGGGTTCATGTTTTTGAATGGGTGTGGTTGAGCTGATGGAGGGATCTGGTTCACATCCCGCCAGGGGTGAGGTGAGTGCTTCGAAATCTGCATATACCGCATAGGGAACAGTGTCACGCTGGTGAATGTACTTATACTTTAACACAGCCTTGTCCCCTTGTGGCAATATCAATCTCACCGCTTCCTGAGTAACACAATCCACCCTATGACGTTCCAAAAGCGTAGGGGTTTTAAAATATTGAAAGCAACGGTCGCAAATATGTTTTGGACGCTTGTCCTTGGACATTTGACTGCTTAGCAATCTACTTAAGCTTTTAATGAGGCAATAGTGATTCACCTCTCCTACAGATAGATATAAAAGATGAATGTGATGTCGTTTCTTTTTTTTTTGTAGCATAAAGAGGACCCACAATCTCATCACCTTCATGACCATACACCATGAACGAAACGTCATGGTTGTCTTGTTCAAACCTATGGATCTCGGTTAAGTCCATAGGGAACGATACTCGAGTTAAATTTAAAGTTAGTTTCAATTCATCAAACTTGGCCTTGTACTTTGCTGGTCTGTTAACATGACGGTCTTGAGCTGGCTGCAAATACGCAGCCACAGCCCACAGAGAGCAATCATTGTCAAGATTCTCAATATTCACCACAGCCTTTTTTAAAGCTATTGCTGGTGGTGTTTTAATATAGCTAGACCCAGCATTCTACGGATTGAAATGACAAATGTTGATTTGTAGATGATGAATTTTGTCTAAGGCAAGGCCACTCGGTCCTTGTTGCAGTTTATCAAATTTCGATAGCAAGGCATTCACCACATGGCTTTGATACCACTCGTTCAGATTATCGGCTATCAAAAGCTCTTGCATTTTACTGCAAATATAGAATGTCTCTTTATGCTCTACATCCTTCTTTTTATATATGAAATCGCACACCAGTTCCGTATTCACCTTTAAACCTGTATGCAACCTTTGCGCTGTACAAATTTCAATTTTAAAAATTTCAAAACAAGATTCTAAAAATTCTTTGGGAATCAAACTTTTTCTAACATTGACCACACGACCAGAGCAGACACGCGATTTGAAACAAGACTCAAGGGGCCCCCAAGTTAACGTATCCGCAGCAGTAAAAGACATTATTTTGAAAGAACACTCTCACCTGAGTTTTCAGCTGTAGACTACTAGACAATGGCCCCAAACACACACGTTCCTGGTTATCAACAGAGGTCAAGCGTTTTCCAACACTCTAAAAAGAAATAAAATAAACCACCATAAGTATATCCATTCCATATAGTTTATGCATTTCATAAACAAAACAAAATCAAACAGATTATATATAAAAAAAACTCACCTTGACAATGTAATGCTTTGCTATATTCCCGTCTCGTGGGCTAGTGTGGAAATGGTTTCCTTTTATAGCTGTCTGTCTTTCTCTTTCTTTAATAAATTTCCCACAGACACACGACAGGTAGGCTATACACGTTATCTGCAAACAAATAAATGCATAAAATCATTAATTACCTAATCAATAAATAATTGCATGTATTTATATAAAAATCAATAAATATATAAATGAATAAATATATACCTACCACACAACAAGGTTAAGTATTTTCCACCAACACCAAAACTGTTAAACAAGACCAGGGGTTTCATGCAACGCAGTGTGTTCAAAGGTAGTCACCTAAGTGAGCGTGGAAATGATAACGACATGTCTTTATATATGTTACGTTGCATGTATAATGATTTTTTCCCACGCTTTGAACATTCTGTTATCATGCACGTGGACAGATAACGTCCAAGGTGAACACCTGTGGTATATCAAATTTCACATCAACTTGCATTTTGTCACGTACGAAGCAAACAGGATGCAACTTGTTTAGCGTACATGTCATCTCACACGTGTGTGCACGCATTTCGCTCTTCCCTACCACCACAATGGTCAGATTATTTCACCTTCAAGCGTCATGGTCATTTTTCCATTGCACTTGTTGTCAAGTCAGATCAGTGCCTTCCAATAAGCTCAATTGACATTCTCCTCCAGCTCCTCGACAATTTTGTTTTCTGTACTCGCTTCGACCAACATAGAACCAAGTTCTCATCACCGTTTACACGTTAAAGTTAAAATATCAGAAAAACGCACGCTCGCTCAGTCATACACCGACCCGCCGAAATAGCGATTGTTCTATTAAGCATGGTCCTTGTGGTTAGCGATAGGTTCGTTGACACACACACACACACACACACAGCAGTATCGTCTCTCTCAACCACCACGCTTCATGGACATTATAAACAGGTAAAGAAAAAAAAACAGGTTTTTTCAACATGTATGGCGTTAGGCCTTATGTGAATTATTTTTTGGAAAACATATCTACCATCCGTGGCTTAGGCGGCAGCACGCCGGCCTCTCACCGCTGGGTCCGTGGTTCAAATCCCGGTCACTCCATGTGAGATCTGTGCTGGACAAAACGGAGGCAGACAGGTTTTTCTCCGGGTACTCCAGTTTTCCCTTTCAAAATTTAATTCCAGCAACACTCTCCACTATCATTTCATTTCATCTGTCATTCATTTAATAATTGCCCCAGAGGAGTGCGTCAGGCCTCGGCAGGCGGCACAGTTCATATCCTCGCCGCTAGATGGGGCTTCATTCATTCCATTCCTGACCCGGTCGGAGACTTGAAGCAGGCTGTGGATTTTCATTTTTCATCTACCACACTCGAAAGGGGGCGTTAGCCCGAGTCCTAGGACACCTCATACACGTCTCTAGCGTTATTGGTTCGTGAGATATCGACAAAATCACAAAAACCCCAAAATCGAGTTTCCATTTGTTTTTTTAAATTATAACGAATGGTCCATAGCAAAGAGGACGTCACCCCGAGTCCTTGGACCCGTCGTACACGCCTCTAACATGATTGGTTCGCAAGATATAGCAAAAAGTTTAAAATCACGTTTTCCCCCCAAAAAAACGCGTTTCCAGCATTTTACCTTTTCGACACCTGCATTTCCGTAAAGAGCGCAAAAAGACGAAAACAACGAATCCAAGCACGCCTCCCTAGCATGACGCCTTCCATTCCAAGGTCGCAGGGGCTCACAACTTCCTAAGTATAGCAGCTCTCTCACTACCACACTACTGTCAGGTTTTTATCCTAGAGACTTGAAATTTATTTTAGGGGTAGAAGGGGTAGGGACCATTGATTTACGTCAAACAATTTTTTTTGTAAACTTCCTAGTTTCCAAAATATAGGATTTTCAAAATTCGAGTGTTTTCAAAAAACATAAAAAATAAAAAAGTTTTATTACAAAAAATAAAGGTCATAAAGACCATTCGTTTGAGCCATGGCACAACGTTCTATCATGTTTGGTTTTCAAACTATTACCTATTTTCGAAAATGAAAAATTTCAAAAATATAACGAGTGGTCCATAGGAAAGAGAACGTCAGCTTGAGTGCAATGACACCTCATTTGTCAAAATCGGACCATGCGTTCGAGAGATATTCATTATTTTAACATGTACAGTCGGGTACAAATAAAATGGGTGAATTAGAAACCGCCTCACCCCCCCCCCCCTTATTGAGAGGATAACGTTCGTGTCATATTTAGTGTAAATAAAGCTGTGTATAATGTTGATTGGAGATATTGTTTGACAGTTTGAAAAGTTTCGAAATACAATTCAGGATTCTGAGTGTGTCTACAACCAGCTGGTATTTATTAGATTCGATAGACATGAGAGAGAAACTGGTATTTAGAATGATATTAGGTAAGACTGCATTTTATCATTCGTACTTTTCAATCTATAAATATGGCAAGTAACAAAGGAAATGCCAAAGCAATTTTAAGTAGAATTGAGGATGAAGATAAGTAATTTCGACTCAGTGACATACTAACGACAAGGTCATCTTAGCCTCATCACCAGAGGATTTCATCATGTTTCTAAACGGTGTGTACGAGGTGTTGAGGAAAGATTTCATAAAAAAATCATTGTATTTGAAACAGAATAAACGGAATGCAGCAGGAAGATTTAAAATAAAAATATTGAAATCGATTGGTTGTTGAAACACTAAGAGACTTTGGTGACTCCAACTTGGGCGCAGAATGGACAAAGCAAATAAGATATAGAGGTTGGGTTGACATCTGTTTAAATAAAATATAGATCTAGGTATTAAAAGTCATTTTTGAAGCCATTGCCTGGAGTTTGGCGCTATATGGATGCGAAACGTGGATTGTTTTCGCTGCAGTTGTTGTTTGAGTCTTCATTCTTTTGACTGATTTGAAGCAAGCTCTCCATGCCTCCCTGTCCTGAGCTAATTGTTTCATCTCTACATAGCTACCACACCCTACATCCGAGGCAATCTGTTTAACATATTCTATCCTTGGTCTACCCCTACAGTTCTTGTCCTCGACCCTTCCTTCCGTAACTAAGCTTGCTATTCCTGGGTGTCTTAGTATGTGTCCTACTAACCTATCTCTTCTCTTCATTAGCAGTCGCCAGAAACATCTCTCCTCTCCCACTCGTCTTAATACCTCCTTGTTTGTAACCCTATCTATCCATCTGATCTTCATCATTCTCCTGTAACACCACATTTCAATTGCTTCAATTCTGCTCTTTTCTGCTGCACCAATAGTCCAAGTTTCACTTCCATAGAAAGCCACGCTCCATACAATGGCTTTCAAAAATGACTTCCTAACACCTAAATCTATATTCGATGTCCACAGATTCCTTTTTTGTAGAAATGCTTTCTTTGCCTGAGCCAACTTACTTTTTATATCCTCTTTGCTTCGTCCATCACTGGTTATTCTGCTTCCTACGTAACAGAAGTCTCCTACTTCCTTCAGCTTTTCACCTGCCAATTTGATCTCCATAGAGGTTTCTGATTTATTTCGGCTGCATTCCAGTATTTTTGTTTTACATTTATTAATTTTCATCATGAATTCTTTCCGTAAGACGGAGTCCATACCATTCAAAAACTCATTCAAATCCTCAGGCTTGTCGGCCAAGATGACGATGTCATCAGCAAATCTCAGAGTTTAAATTATATCTCCTTGAATCTTCACTCCCACTTTAAATTTTCTCTAATTTCCTTCATTGCTTGTTCAATGTAAAGATTGAAAAGTATGGGTGATAAGTTGCAGCCTTGCCTAACACCTTTCTGAATTTCAATTTATCTCTCATGTCCTTCAGAATATATAAAAATAGAAATATTTGACTGTGGTGTTGTAGGAAAATATTGATGATTAAAAGATTACATATAGTTCTTAATCAAGGGTATTAGGACGAGTGGGTGAGGGTAGAGTCTGACGAGTGGTTATGAATAAAAGAGATAGCTTGGTATGGCACATACTACGGCAACTGGAATTGAAACATTACAGTTGTTATGGAAGGACGGGTCGAGGACAAGAACTCTAGGGGATAACCAAGAATAGTTTATTCTTTCGTATGTAGGGTGTGTAGGTTCTGCGGTGATAGAATGGTAAGCTCAAGAATCAGTGCCGTCACTCAACAAAAACTTCGCCCGTGCGAAAGCTCACCCACTTTTGCACGCGCGTTTACGGATTTATTTAAGCAAATGCAATTTCATTACTTTTAGGATATTGTGCCGGTTTTGACAAACCTCTGAGATACTTATGTCAGGTATTGTATTACTTTTGTGTAATACGGGTCTTAAATTGTATTGCTTCTGTGTAAAACCTACCCTGCACCTACCCCATTTGGTGTTACTTCTGTGTGTAAAACCAGTCTTAAAGAAGTGCTGCGGACACGTCTAGGGAGCAACTAAGGTGAGGGAGCTGACGGGAGGAATACTCACCATGCTTACCAGGATGAGCCTTAGTAAGCCAAGCGCTTGCTGTATAGCGCCTGCTCCTGTCAGCGTTCAGTGAAGATCTAAATATAGCTTCTAATTTAAAGGGAAAGGCTACGTGAAATAACAAGATGAAGCATTGGACTGTGTAAAAGGGGTTTATTTGCTAAATGAGGGCAATGAAGTTTAGATAAAAAGGGGGGGGGAGGCTTATTATAGGAAAAAGGGATTTAGAAGACACATCTCCACTCACCGTACCGTTGACATCGGTCTGCTATGATGTCGTGTTGGGCTTCCATCGGGGCGGGTCCCTTGCGGAGCACTGCTCAAATGAGCGTAACACTGGTAAGAGCTAGAAGAGAGACCGGCGCGTGCTGCACCTCCCATTTATAGACTAAAAGCGTGTAGTCACTCTACCTCAGCGGAATGTGGAGTGTAACGTCCTGGGTTTCCTCCCTACTTTGCTAGGCTGGCGGTCTTCTGGGGCTACGACCTGCCGCGCTCCGTTGCTATGCCGGTAATCCATCCTTTAGGTATATGTGTGGGCTCAACCCTAGTATAGGGTTAGGGCCACTACAAGACGCCTTCCTGTTTTAATAAGCGGCCTTGCTTATTGGAGTAGACGTGGGGGTGCAAAACTAGACTTTTCTTCTTCCTTCTTCTTCTTTTACTTTCTTCTAGCTGTAGATTACCTTGTATTCTTCTTATCGTTCTTCTTTTCTTCTGTTCTTCTACGTAGATGGTGGGGGTGAGTGAAATTGTCCCGTACTAAGGGGTGAAAGGTGTGGCAAGAGTGAGTGACGGGTGGTTTGCTATACAGTCAGTTTCATAGCAGATAGTTCTCTGTATCTGGCTTATTTCCATGTTGCGTTTTTGACATAGTATTTGCTGCCTATTTTGCAGACTTTAAAGTTTCATTAAAATATTGACATTGTGGTACTAACATTAAAAAAGATGGAATTTCAGCTGAGATAAGTAGTGAAAGAAATGAAGTTGAAATAAATAGCTTGAATGAAATTGCATAGGAAATTTAAGGTGTGGCCACCGCTCTCGGATCAGTGCGTGACTTGCGTAAAACATCGCCAAGTGTGCACATCTGTAATTCTCCTATGATGTAAAATGATGCCGTAAGGAGCTTAAGTACAGGTTGGCCCTCTCAAGCTAGCACGTAACATCTGTATCGTGTGTAAGAAAGGGAAAAAAAATAATGTATCCTAGAAAACGTGAAATTCCTTCAAAATTGTCTTAGCATTTGCTTGAGAAAAAAATGTAGTTATGGTTACAAGAGAAAAAATATTAACATTTAAGTGATTTGAAAAAAAAGTAGCTGAAGGCTCCTGCCTATATCGGCTTACAGGCTACTATGTTTTATTGGTTTTGACTGTCGCTGTTTCCCCGTACGTTGAATCTTCGGGTTTGTTTCACGTTTACCTGGGTGGCATCCTGCATTGATGGATTGTACAGCGTAATAGTACTCTGAAATCAAGAAATCTCTCTTATGAGGGGGTGAAACTTGGGTCGGAAATCGCCTTTTATTTCCAGAAATGGCCACCTGAGAGGTGAGCGCTATTGTCGCGTAATCTGCATTACCGAACATGCTACAGAGGAGAGCGCGTATGGTGGCAGGTGAGAGAGAGAGAGCGTTTGGGACATAAAGAGACAGAGACACTCACTGCGATGTCGCCAGACTGCTCGTCCCGCAGTGTTGCTAATTGCTATGAAGCAAGTCAGTAAGCATTCAACCTCCACTCAGCCGACTTCTCAGTTTTCTTCCCTCAGTCTTTCGGCAGGACTTACGCAACCTGCCCAAGAGGATGTTGCGATGCTGTCTATCGTCACTTCGTAATTCTAAACGACTGCTATTCGGAACGTATTGTTTTTCTTCTTGCAACATAAGATTTCACGTGCGCCCACAGTTGGGTTGTACACAATGTCCACGCAGGGCCGCGACGATAGAGAGCGATCTTGGGCCCCACGGTAATGACTGCCGCCCCACACTTGAGTTCTTTCCGTGAAATCCTAATATTCATGTTTTTTCTTAAAATAGATTAAAATTTCAATATTTGGTTATGTGAAATTATATCGGAAAGGGAAGCTATTCAACTTATTGAGTTTTCACCAAGCAGGCCTTTTGCGCAGTGCCGGATTTCTGCCTAGGCCCCGGCCTAGGGGCCCAGCCAGCCTAGGGGCCCAGCCAGCCTAGGGGCCAAGCCAACCTAGGGGCCCAGCCAGCCTAGGGGCCCAGCCAGCCTAGGGGCCCAGCCAACCTAGGGGCCCAGCCAGCCTAGGGGCCCAGCCAGCCTAGGGGCCCAGCCAGCCTAGGGGCCCAGCCAACCTAGGGGCCCAGCCTGCCTAGGGGCCCAGCCAGCCTAGGGGCCCCGGTGGGGGAATTTTATCTGCTTATGAGGAGTTAAGTAAAAAGTTTGACTTTCTTACGAAACTACATCGTTTGGAATCTAAAGTCATTCGTGATGGAGCCAGAAACCTTATAACTTTTATCCGTGGGACTTGGATAGGACTTTGGAAAACGAGTGTCTACACCTGCAAGCTCATTTGTCGTCGAATGATGAAGTTATGGAGTTATCGTCACATATCGGAAAAAGGCATTTTCGACATTTATCCAAACGTAGGAATTGCGCTTCGAATGCTGTTGTGTACACCATCGTCAAACTGCTCAACAGAACGGTCGATTTCTGCGCTAAAGAGAGTAAAGGATTGCTTAAGATCTAACACAGGAGAGAACAGGCTCAATTCACTCTCTGTAATGTACATAGAGTCAGAAATGAAAATGAAAATCCACAGCCTGCTTCCAGTCTCCGACCGGGTGAGGAATGGAATGAATGAAGCCCTCATCTAGCGGCGAGGATATGAATTGTGCCGGCTGCCGAGGCCTGACGCACTCCTCTGGGGCAATGATTAAATGAATGACAGATGAAATGAGATGACAGTGGAGAGTGTTGCTGGAATGAAATGTTGACAGGGAAAACCGGAGTACCCGGAGAAAAACCTGTCTGCCTCCGTTTTGTCCAGCACAGATCTCACATGGAGTGACCGGGATTTGAACCACGGACCCAGCGGTGAGAGGCCGGCGTGCTGCCGCCTAAGCCACGGAGGCTTCAGAGTCAGAAATAATGCAGTCAATTGACTATGATGACGTCATTCATTCTTTTGCACAGAAGAATGTTTGTCGTTCGATTCTATACATTTTATAGAATAACGTAACAATAGTAACATAGACTGTATTATTCTGATGTTTATTAGAGTCATTAAAGTCGATTAAAAATTATATGTTCTTTACTAGTGCATTAATTTGCTAAATTTCCAAAATAGCTTCGAGATGGTGGGGGGCCGAAATGTCAAGTGCCTAGGGGCCCTGGATTTCTAAGTACGGGCCTGCTTTTGCGAGGACATAATCTCATTTTATATTCATTCGTGAATTTTGTACTTTTAAATTTCGTAGCGTGCTTACATTTTCTAAGTTGCCTTTAGCACTGCAACGCTTGAAATTTTACCTGCTGCCAATAGACTACAGTATATACCTAGGTAAATAACAGTTCTTTAGAAATAACTGAAATTGGACCCAACGTTTTCGCTCTACAACGGCCCAAGAATCACCAATGTTTTAAAGTTTACTCACTTTACCTTTCAAGAGTTTGCTTGGACTTATTTAACACTCCAGTGGGCGCGCGGTTTGCCGTATCGCGAGTGGGCGCGTGGAGGACAGGTGTCCTCCACTTTGTTTTGCCATTTTACCCTATGAAATGTATATTTAGCGATTATGATTTTTTGTTTTGGGTTAGGTAGGAATATATTAAACACATTTTTTTTATAAAAAAGAGTGTATGCTAAAAAATATTAAGCAAGAAATACATAATTATGGTAAATCAATCAAAAACGTGTACAAGTTTGGTAAGTTATGTTATAAATATTACTAAAATGTGTATAAGTTTCATGTTATCAATGAAAAATTATAAAAATTAAGTGTTGTTAATTATTTCTAGTTTGAAAATGCAAATTGGTTCCGTAGTATAAAAAAATAAAAGTATGTACCTAATTTTCCATCTTAGTGAAGCATATAAAACAGCTTTTTTGGAACCCAAACAAACTGCTTTTGACTTCTCTTGACTTATCAGGTAGAAGGTTTGTGGGAACTGCTGCTTTGTTCTTTCTCAGAGTAGCAATCATAATTTCTTTTTCTTCTTCGCTTAGCTTTATTGACAAGGGCATAGATGCGAACCAATTGTCACAGGAAATATTCCTATTGGTTACTGAAATAGGCTGCATCAATCTCAAACCAAGTCTGACGTGTTATTGCTTCTTCTAAAAGGGCCGCTTGGTAGCTTCCCTACATACACTTGAAGATTTGTAGCATAGACGGTTGTTTTGGAAACCATAGCAAACGATATTTATCCCATAATTTGCAGGTTTACTAGGCAAATACACACGGATGGGACAGTTTCCTCCAAATGAATCTAGCTGTTCATCAATGGTAAGGTAGTCGGTTGGTTTTTATGCATTCTTGCAATTGAGCACGAACATTTCAAAGATTTCTTGAAAAGCAGGTAGTTTGTCAACAATTTTCTTTGATCTCTGTTGTGTACGTTATCAAATCTCAGACAAAGTAAAATAAATCAATACTTCTTTACGCTCATGGTTACATAAATAGCCTCTACTCCCGTGCCGTGTGAATTATCCCACATTTCAAATACGTTTCTTCTTCCAGCCTTCAAAATCCCAGCAGATGTAATATAGGTCTACCAATCAATGCACGCATTTCTCGGGAAACAGTGGGCCTAGTATCTCTTTCTCTGACAAACTGAGGGCGAATTTTAGTTATGTAAACGTTAGTACAATCAACTATTCTATTTCACCATTTCATCATCAATATTACACTGTGACGCAGCTTCTGGAGTGACAGTATTTTTCGCAGACCATTGAGGTCCTGGTATAATGTTATGTCTGGGCAACTTGAGAAGTACCCCCTTGATGTGCGAACTCTGGCTTGACAGGAGAGCCTGCTTCTTTACCATTTCTATTTCCTCAGATTCGTCTGGAACATCAACCCATTGATTTCACTTCCACTGGTCATTATTGTTTTCACACTTAAACTATTTCAATTAAACCGTTGTGACTTTCAAAACTATGAAATGAAATGAAAATACCACAGCAATATCCGAAAAAAACTGTAACGCCAGTGGGCGCGCGGAGGACAAGTGTCCTCCACTTCTGCACAGAGCAAATAAACACGAGGTCACGGCGACAATAGGCGAGCATAAAAGCTGACGATGCACTGACGGGCGGAGGATGAGTCGCAAGGAAGGTATATGGCCGCTCAAGGTCACAAGTGTCGCCATCCCTTGTAGCCACACAAAACAAAATCACTGGAGGACACCTGTACTCCGCGCGCCCACTGGAGTGTTAAAAGACTGATATAGCAATTAAGAAGCCGTAGTTTTCTCATTCGAGCCCCTGGGCTGTAGCCCCATTTGCCCCTCCTTCTCGTCGGACCTGTGTCCGCGTTGTCTTGCTATTTCATCAATTTCGTACGTACAATGAGCGGATTTGTGAAGTAACAATTCCACTCTGCTTTGTGATGGGTTGTGGGGAATATCATTAGAAGACAACCACTCGATAATGTAAGCCTCTCTGTTATTCGAGGTCGGAGCTTTGTTAATTTGCACTGAGAAAATGCTCACATTGTCCATAATAACTGAATGTGGACGGAGGTCTGGCAGTAATTATTCAGTAAACCTTAGTTTAAAACGTGCGTGTCTCTCCTGAACGGCAATGGTCAGATTTCTCAGAGTTCGATACTAACCCTCCTTTGGCCTCGTAGATTACTATTGTAATCAAGGTTCATTTGTTTTATATCTACGAACATAATACACTAGATTTTCGTACATTCTGTTCAGTACCTTTCCAAGAAGTTCTTCCCATTTCAATCACCGTGAAATATTACATCAATTGCCACTATATAGCGTGCCAGTGGAGTATTCCACTCGACTATTTGCGGAACTACGCTTGAACTCACGGGTAGAGCCATCCGCATCCGCCCCGCATCCGCACGACTGCTATCCGCATCCGCCCCCCGCATCCGCACGACTGCTATCCGCATCCGTCCCGCATCCGCACGTTTGTTATCCCAATCTACTGGCATTACTACAATATTTTTATTAGATATAGCATAACGCATTAAAGCAACACATTTACACATCTGAGAAGAAAGTCGTTCCTTTAGGCTTTGTATGTCAAGTTCTATGTTTAAAATGAATGTTTCACAGCCAGAATTGCAACCCTCTTCAGTTCGGAGTGTTAATTATGCTTATTGACTTAATTGAATGATATTAGCTTAAGTAATCATCTTACATTTCTCATGAAAATAACATAACGGAAAAAATATGTCATCTCATAGACATCCGGGTCCTAGTAATGAAATTCAACAAGTTCGGATTGTATTCTAAAAGCTATCCTCAAATTTATTCAAAACATTATCCGCAGCTTATCCGCTATCCGCACAGCCATGCAAACTATATATGCATGGCGAAAAATGTTGCGGATATCCGCATCCGCGTAGGGCTTTACTCATGGGCGCCCGTAGGGGACCATGGGCCCGGCCTGGAATCCCGAGAATATTTCGACTGTTCATTGTCACACCAGTTTATTTCATAAATTGAGGATACTGATAGTTAACTGATTTAGATGTAGGGATAATTCCACAGTTTTAATTAACTAAGTAATTTGTGATTATTTGAAAATATCTCCAGTTATTTAGAAAATCGACGAACTGGATTAACATTACTATTCTAATGAACTGCTGGACTTTTATTTTACTTATTCTTAAGAAATGAACATTATGACGATGATTCACAAAAGTAAGAAAAACTCCTCCCATTCATGCCATGAAGATATGTACCCGACGGTTTTAGAGCAGTCAAATAATGAATAACACGAAGCAAGTAAGAAATGAAACTAAATTGCGGGGCGGAGGTACGTATCATCATCAGCTAGTGACAGGTAGGTAAAGAAATGAAAAATACAACTTGCCTCCCTCCCCCCGGAAAGAAATCCTGCGGGTGCCCATGCTTGTATAGTATTGTATAGAATTGGGCAACTGAATATATTAAGGAACACTTATTTGTAGAAAAATACTCATCTGTTCGCAAATATTTCATGTTTTTACTCAATACGGGAAACTGCCAAATTTCTTTCAAATTTAGAATTATATAAGTTTTCATGTTATGTCAAAATATTTGGTATTTCATGTATTTGTCATGGAGGAAAGAAAGAGAGGATTTGCCCAGAGCTCGTGCCAGTGAAGCAAAGTTCTGAGTCCAAAGTGGGCGTAACCTAGTGTTCTGTGACTTGTATGCGGTAGAGCATTGTGCATGGTTATTTCGGAGTTTTTTTTCCTTCCTAATAATGGCGTGTAGTGCCTATGGTGGTACGAATCGACAGAACAGAACAGACCAGGAAGCATAAAAATATAGTAGGCCTATTATTTACCATACTTGAAAGTTACAATATCAATTGAAGCTGAACCGTTGTGAGTTGTATCCATGCAATTCTGTTGCAGGTTGAGTTTATTAATATTATATTATATCTCAGGACAGGAAAGCATGGAGAGCTGCGTCAAACCAGTCGAAAGACTGAAGACTCAAACAACAAAACATTATATTGCTCTAGGCAGCGCAGCGAAGGCATCTCCTTCCGGTTCTTTCCTCTGTGGTATTTGTCTATGATTAGTATATTCATCACACTCCATCCTTCTTATAAAATCGAAAATCAAAATTTTAAACCAAAAAAAAGAACAAATGAAATACTCATTAAAATTGGCCTACGATTGTAATCCACGCGACTACTGACGTTGCATTTCGAGCCGACCGTCCTAACCAAAACTTCCAGTCCTCCGGAAACGTCGCATATTTTCCAGTACATTGACCTTGTATAGTTTTGACTTACATTACGCTTCATCAAGGTAATAAATGCAGTAACTTATGTCCCTGATTCACCGATCTCGTACATTACGGTACCGGTACCCTGAAAAATACAGTTCTCGCCGCTATGATGTCACTCCTTTCCATGAGTAGCTTTTTCTCGCCATGAGTTTCCTCATATTTTTAGTGCTACGCTTATCTTATACTGTACTGTAGGTTCATAATTAGTTAAAATATAAGAAACTACCAGAGTATTAGTGTAGGACAATACTGTGAAAACACAATAGATATGATTTTTATACAGGGTACTTTTTTCGGTCTAGCGACATAGCCGCGCAGCGGCAAAATGCATGCGTAGCCGGGTTACTCATTGCGAGAGATATAGCGCTGCTATGTTGCTACATGGACAGGGGTAGATGACCACGCAGTTCCGCCCCTTAGAAAAACAATAACGAACTTGCTAGATGGATAAAAAAGAAGGACCCTGTACTTTTAATTAATAAGTGAATGATACAAATGTTTCACAATAAATTATACTTAGACTCGTTGAATTAATAACACTGTATACAGAAGATTAACCTACTAACAGTTCGTTTAAAAACGAAAGTAAACACAGTAGAATCCTATTCAATGAACACAATACATGAGCTGTAAGTCTTCTTCTCAGCGCTAAAAATAACTCGTCACTCTGCCTTACCGACCCATTACGCCTGCGCTCTTGCGGCTAAGTAGCGAACTTCTACGGCAGCGGCATTACGACTGAAAGTGTAGGGCATTAAAAACTGCTTGTTTTATAGAAACACGCAGGAGAAAAGCAAGATCCATCTCTATAGAAGCATACTTAAACAAATACCCTTTACAACCATGTAACTTTTCATAACTTTTGACAGTCACATTGATTTTTAATTTCTGAAGTAAAATCGGTGAAAAAAAGGCCTTGCCTTATGGGAAAACTGCTTCTCAGTTTCAATGATACAAAATGTTATTATCAATGAAATCTCATTTGAAAAGTTTAATACGTGCTATTGAAGGTATTTACGTGATTTGAAAGTGAAGTTTTGTTTAATTTCGGCCATTGACCTATTTAAAACGTAGATTTTAACTCTCTCTCAATGCTATAAGCAGAGCCAGCCACGAGCAGCCGGCCGGATGACTTTAGCGCCCTCTTAAATCTCCTTTCTGATCCTCACCAATTTCCTCTTCCCTCTCCACAACATGATTCTCAATGTCCTTACACCTATACGAACGCTCTATGTAAGCTTTCCATCTCTCAACCTTTTCTTCTGTATCTGTTAGAGCAGGCTTTCTCAACCTGGTGTTCTCGTCATATGAGCCAGCAAGCGCTCTTGAGCACAAGCTCTCCTGAGATCCATTCTACAATTCAAATTCTGTTGGACGAACCAGAATAATAGTGTTTTCACCGTCGTTTTGTAAAATATAAATAACATAATTAATAGGATATGCCTATTTTGTGAGTAATATGAAAGATGCTGATTCCACATGTAAATGTATCTTACCCGCATGAGTCTGTTGCAGCATGCCTGGTAAACAGTGAATCTGTAGCTATTTCAGAACTTCTGAGGGAGGTAGAGAGAGGAAAAGGAAAGAGAGGCGCATCCTTGTTGCATCATTGTTATTCTTCTTCTTCACCTTTTGAGACCTCATAGGATCACTTTAACCAACCATTAGTTCGTCGACTTGTAGGAACTGTACGAGCCTTGCCGTCCTCCGAGTACTTCTTCATGCATATTGATCGTCTTGCCCTTCCTTGGGCGGATAATATTCTTGTAGGAATTTTCTTTTTAGTGAGTGGAAAATGAAACGTCATATTTTTAAGTGCTGTAGTTAAACTTTTCTTATTTGCAGCATCTTTTGCTGTTAGGGCAATTTCTTTTAAATCCTCTCTGATTTAACCATTGGCAACCAGTTGTTGAGTTTTTTGAAGCAAGATTGTAATGTACTAGTTGTTTTAGAAGACGTGAATCTGGCTTTCTCATGATGTGCCCAAAGAATCCTAGTCTTTTCTTTCGCATGGTATCAGTAATGGGTTCTAGGTTGTTATAGACCATATTGTTATATGTTTTTATATCCTTTATTGATACAAGTTCTTCCAATTCGTCTTTCAATCTTCTGTAATCTGTCGGTTTTAGAATGTTCATTTAGATGGAATAATGTTTCTGCGGCATATGTGGCTTCCGGTTTTATGACTACTGTAATGTTTATTTTTTGCATTAATTGATAAGCATTTCTTTTTGTAAGTGTCCCATGTTAATTTTTGTGCCCTAGATAACTTGTTGGTTCTTATTTGAATTGATGCTTTCTCATTTAAGTTGTTTGTTATTAACTCTCCTAGATATTTGAATCGTGTTACAATTTTAATTTTTGTATCATTCATTTGTATTTCCTTTAATGGTGATGGTTTTTGTGGCATGATTTCTGTTTTCTTCAAATGATATGTTTAGTCCAATTTTATTTGCAATGGTCTGAAGCTCTGATATCTGTGTTTTGGCTTCCTCTAAATCTTTCGCCAATAATGCCATGTCGTCTGCAAAACCAAGACAGTTTGTTTGAATTTTTCTCCCTATTTTTATATTTGGAGGGAATTTCTTAGACCATTCTCGCATTACCATTTCCAATGCACAATTAAATAGTAATGGTGTTGAGCCATCACCCTGTCGTAAACCGGTTGTGACCTCAAAAGGGTCTGAGAATTCACCTCTGAATTTAACTTTTGATTTGGTGCCTGTAAGAGTTAGTTTTATGAGATTTGTCAATTCGGGTTGTAATCCCTTGTGTCTTAGAATTTTCAATAAAGATTCTCTGAATACAATCATATGCTTTTTTGAAGTCGATAAATGTTATCACCATATCTTTATTCCTTTTCCTATTATAATCCATTATCAGTTTTAGGCTCATGATTTTTTCTGGGCAACTTCTCCAGGGTCTGAAACCTCATTGATATTCTCCTAATTCATTTTCAAGTTGTACTTTAATTCTATTGAGAAGAATTCGAGATTTTTTTTATAGGTACTGGTAAGCATCATTGTTATTATTATATTCGATTTAAAAGTGCTCGGGTTCTTGGTATGTCATGAGGATGGTGCTAACAGTCTCAAGAAGGATGAGAAGGCCTGTGTATGAGGTTTTTCATCAGAGTCCTTAATATTACAGCACAAGTCTTCCTTTCCCCAGAAGTTCTCTTAATTCTTCGAAAAGCTGCATCTACTTTTCCTATTTTCAAACAATTTTCTATACTTGCACATTTCTCATTCAACCACTCTTCTTTCACTTCCTTGCACCTCTAGTTTACTTCATTTTTCAGACATCTGTATTCTGCTTTCCCACTTCCATCTCTTGCATTCTTGTGCTTCCATATTTCATCCATTAATTCTGGTACCGTACTGTATATCCTGAGTGATTCAAGGTTCTCTACCTATTCTTTCCTTTCTTTCAATGCTTTCTATGGTGGATTTCATTATTTCTTTCTTCAAAAGTGGGAGTTATAGGAATATATGGAAATATTTGGGAAAGTAATAGATTACACTCATGAAAACAATAATGACATGGTAATAATTGGGGGGGATTTAATCTTGCCAGAAGTTGATTGGAATGGAGCTGCAACAGAAGCCCATGAACAGAAACTTGCAAATAAATTACTTTGAGAGGGAGGATTTACACAAGTAGTGCAAGCGCCAACTAGGCTCAGCAACTTGCTGGATGTATTCCTGATAAACGCAGGGGAACTTGTTGAAAAAAAAACACGTAATTGAATGAATAGGTGACCATAAGGCTGCAATAATGGACGTTGGTCTGGTACCAAAAAGGCTTAATAGGAGGGTCACACAGGACAAGAAATTATACAGAAAAACTAAATTCGATGAATTTGGAGCTTACCGGAAATCAAAATTTAATTCTTGGATAAGTGAAGGGAGTAATGTGGATACACTCTGGGCAAATTTTAAGGAAATCATTTGGGAGGGTGAGAAGAGATTTGTACCTGTTAAGAAGAGAAAAACAACCTCAGACGCTGTTTACTATACAAAGGACATACGGTACGAAAATTAAAAAGGAAGTGTTGAATGGTAAACATACAAATCAAAGAGGGCAGGGGAAACAAAGAAACCAGAAAGCAGCTAATAAAGGAGTTCAATAGGTTGAAAAAGGAAGCAAAGGAAAATTACATGAATGGCATACTTCATGAGGGTAAAGAGCACATAGGGAAATGGAAAAAGCTGTATTCATATATTAAAAATCAAAAGGGAAACGGAATCCACATTCCCACAATGGAGGGAGAAGGGGGTGAGCATTTATTTGCAGATAATGAGAAAGCAAACCTATTTAGTAGGGAATTCATAGATTCAGTGGAAGATTGTCAGGAGTTGGAAACCGTTAATGAGGCTGGAGAGGGTGAAACACATAAAGACACAAGTATTTTCAGCTTTAAAAATGAGGATATTTTTAGAGAAATAAAACTGCTTCAGGAAGGAAAAGCAGCAGGGCGTGATCAAATTACTGGGGAATTAATAAAGGCAATGGGGTGGTACATAGTGCCTTATTTCAAGTTTATTTTCGACTACATCATGAACAATAGTAGAATACCAAAGGAATGGAAGGAATCTATAATAATACCAATTTATAAAGGAAAGGGAGCTAGAAGTAAACCTGAGAACTACAGACCAGTAAGTCTAACCAGTGTAGTTTGTAAAATCTTAATAGTAAAATATATTAGAGGGGTATGTGAAGATAAAAATTGGTTCCTGAGGAGCCAGTATGGATTTAGAAAGAAATTTTCTTGTGAGGCACAACTGGTGGGATTTCAGCAGGACATATCAGATCGGTTGGATCTAGGGGGATGGACTGCATAGCTATAGACCTTTCCAAAGCTTTTGACAGAGTGGAACATGGAGTATTATTAAAGAAACTGGAGAGAATGGGATTGGACTCAAGGGTTGTACGTTGGATAGGAACATTCCTATTATTTTGGGCAGCCAGGCTCTGCTTGTCACAAGTCAGGAAAAAGGGGGAGTGATAGAGGAGTAACACCTCTTAGAAAAAACCTTGGGCCAGCTGACCCGGCTGGTAGTACCATGTAAGGGTCCCTTGCCAGGGTTACGGTGAAGACCTCAACGGCAGCTACAGTGGAGGGGATATTCTCTGGTACAGTGTAGATGGCGGAAGGGGCAGCCCAGTGCTCGGGATTAATTGAGTAAAAGGTATCGTCCTCACTTGAGGGCAGATATCAGCTGTAGCGTCTGATCCGGAGCGGGCGGCTACAAACAGCGTCTGTACCCCATGTTAGGGGCGTCCGAATTATATGCTGGCAGTAGCGTTAAAATGCCCGATGACAGGCCCATGCGACAGGCCGGTCGTTTTATCACCGTCGCAACTCATGGATCAATGGCACAAGTTGAACTATCGGAAAATGCTAGGGCGTCCCCCGCAAGCGACGCGCGATGGTCTCGCCCGGCCAACGTGAGAAGAGAGCAAGGGCTACCAATTCAAGGACGAAATTGGTTAAAGAAGCGAGTCCAAAATAAACCATTGCGTATTGCTTCCTGGAACATTGGGACATTGACAGGTCGCAGTCGCGAATTGGCAGCAATCCTAAAATCTCGTTGCGTAGATCTGGCTTGTCTACAAGAGACACGGTGGAAAGGGCAGAAATCTAGAGATATTGGAGAAGGGTATAAGTTGATCTATCATGGTACGATTAATAGCCAGGGAGTCGCTATTGTAGTGAATGAAAAACTTCGCAACCAAGTATCAGCTGTACATCGCTACTCCGATCGTCTCATGTCAGCAGTTATCGACACCCCAACTCACCGTATACATATATTTTCAGCGTATGCCCCACAGACAGGCTGTGATGAGACAGCTAAAGACACATTCTGGAACGAACTTCAAGATGCCGTTACAACGTGCAATGAAGAAGACCTATTTCTACTTTGTGGAGATCTTAATGGACATGTTGGCAGTTCCAGCGAGGGGTATGAATGCCATGGAAATTTTGGCTATAATCTCAGAAATGAAGACGGGAACAGGATCCTTGAATTTGCTGAAGCAAATGATCTAATTATCACTAACACCTTCTTTAAGAAACGCAAATCACACTTGATCACCTACACTAGCGGAGGGCACAATACTCAGATTGAATATGTAATACTTCGTAGGAGAGATTCCCCAATTGTCATAGACACTAAGGTCATACCATCTGAATGTTTAGCCCCTCAACATAAACTGCTAGTTACCGATCTTAGAATGAAAGGTTACATAAGAAACCCCTATGTGAAAGGTCATGCCAAAATCAAATGGTGGAAGCTACAAGACCATAAAGTGGCATTCAGTGAGAAGATTGTGTTCCCTCCAGTTGATTCTGTAAATACGGATTATACTTGGGCATCATTCAACAACTGCGTAACTAGTATAGCTCAATCTGAGCTTGGTGTAACACAGCCCGGCACACGTAGAATTGATAAACAGACGTGGTTGTGGACAGACAAGGTACAGGAAATGGTGCATGAATAAAAAGCAGCTTTTAAACAGTTGCGAACATCACCGACTGAGGAGAATCTTCTGAAATACAAAGCCACCAAGAAGGAGGCAAAAAGAGCAGTTGCTGAGGCTGAGGTAGATCACTTCAAACATTTATATGATCAACTGACAACTAAAGACGGAGACAAAATAATCTACCGACTAGCCCGAGCACGGTGTAGAGCAGGTCAGGATATAGAACACTATATGTGTGTGAAGGATAAGAATGGTCGACGACTTCACGATAGCAAGATGATTCTGCACCGTTGGCGAGAGTATTTTAGTGAAGTATTCAACACTGAATTCCCTCACCCACAAATACCAGACATCTATGTTACAGCTGGACCAGTACCTTGTATCACTGAAGATGAAGTCAAAGTTGCCATTCGTAGCATGAAAAATGGAAAGGCCCCAGGGCTAGATGACCTTCCTGCAGACATCTGGAAAATTGAGGAACTTACTGACAACGCGACCACCTGGCTGACAGAGTTCTTCAATTCAATTATTCTCTGTGGTCAAATACCTACAGATTGGTCAACTAGTATCACAGTACCTATCTTTAAGGGTAAGGGTGACCCAGCTGAATGTACCAATTACCGTCCAATTAGACTTCTTTCCCACACTATGAACATATTCGAACGTATCCTAGACAATAGGCTGAGGAACATCGTACAGCTCTCAGCAAATCAATGTGGGTTTGTCAAGGGATGTGGCACGATAGACGCAATCTTTGCTGTGCGCCAGCTGATGGAGAAATTCCGAGAGAAGAGGAGGCCACTACATCTGGCTTTCCTTGACTTCGAGAAGGCATTTGATCGAGTACCACACCAGATGATTTGGTACGCTCTCCGAGATCATCAAGTTCCAGAAATGTATATAAACTGGATAAAAATGCTGTACAACAACACCAAAAGCCACGTGCGATGCCCTGCAGGACTGACTGACAGCTTCCCTGTGACAGTTGGGATTCATCAAGGCTCAGCTCTGTCTCCCCTGCTCTTTGTTGTCGTCATGAATTCCATAACGCGAGACCTGCAGAAGTGTGTCCCATGGACATTGCTATACGCTGATGATGTGATGCTTGCGGTAGACTCCAGGAAGGATCTCGAAACCCAAGTGCAGACATGGCATGATCGTCTGCAAGGATTTGGTCTTCGTTTGAACATCCACAAGACTGAATACCTCTAAACGATTCCATCCCCTGGAACTATAGGTATTAATGGAGCTCCTCTTACCAAGGTAAATACATTCCGATACCTAGGCTCACGATTGAATGGGGACAGCTCTGTGAATGAAGATGTGCGAGCACGAATCAATGCAACTTGGATGCGATTCAGAGATGTCACCGGTGTTCTTTGTAATAAGAAGATGCCTATCCGCCTAAAATCAAAGATACACCGCACAATGGTGAGACCAGTTGCATTATATGGTACCGAGTGTTGGCCAGCACCTAGAAGTGCTGAGCACTCGCTTCATGTCATGGAAATGCGGATGCTGCGAAGATCATTAGACATTTCTCTGCTCGACCATATCCCCAACACAACGATTCGACATACAGCTGGCGTGGCTCCAATCAATGAGAAAATGCAGGAATGGAGACTCCGTTGGTATGGGCACGTTGTCCGTACACCACAAAGTTCAGTCATCGGTTCGGCCTACCATCTAACGGTCGACGGCCAGAGACAGCGTGGGAGACCAAAATTGCGGTGGCTCGACACCATTAACGCCGATTTACTATCAAGAAACTTGAAATCACGCAAAGCATTAGATCGCAAGAAATGGCGTGCATTGATCCAAAAAGCGGACCCCGTTCCTACGGGATGACGCTAAGAAGAAGAAGAAGAAAAAGAAGAAGAAGAGAGTCAGAGTAGGGAATTACATATCACAGGGAGAGAAAGTTAAGAAGGGAATTCCACAGGGTAGTAAAATTGGTCCATTTCTTTTCTTAATATATGCAAATGATTTAGGGAACAATATAGCATCAAAAATAAGATTGTATGCAGATGACATTATCATCTATAGGGAAATAAATAATATAGAGGATTGTAAAATATTACAAAGGGACCTCAACAGTATCCAACATTGGGTTGAAGAGAACCACATGAAGGTTAAGAGAGGTAAATCAACTGTCACAATATTCACAAACAAGAAATTAAAATCTGAATTTCAATATACATTGGATGGGGTAATCGTACCAAAAGATGACAAGTGCAAATACTTAAGTGTGAGATTTGATAGTAAATTGCACTAGAAGGGTCATGTTGGAGACATTGTAGGGAAAGCATACAGATCGTTGCATGTCATTATGAGACTTCTTAAAGGATCCAACAAAGAAATAAAAGAGAAAAGTTACCTAAGTTTGGTTCGTCCAATATTGGAATATGCAAGCAGTGTATGGGATCCGCACCAGGAATACCTAATAACAGAAATTGAGTGTGTGCAAAGGAAAGCAGCAAGATTTGTGATAGGGGATTTTAGGAGAAGAAGCAGCATATCAGATATGTTAGAGAAGCTTGGGTGGGAAACATTAAGTAAGAGAAGGGAGAAAAACAGACTTGTAGGGTTATATAGAGCGTATACAGGAGAGGAAGCATGGGGGGAAATCCGTGAGAGGCTACAATTGGAAAGAAATTATATTGGCAGGGCAGACCACAAATTCAAAATTGGATGGCCCTTTAGAAGAAGCGATTGGGGTAAATTTTCATTCATTGGGAAGGGTGTGAAGGAATGGAACAGTTTACCAAGGGCGGTGTTTGATCCCTTTCCAAAATCAGTCCAGATATTCAAGAGCAGAGTAGACAAAATCAGGTAAAAGAAAGAAGTGGTATAACTTAGTGCTGTATTCCTAGAAACATTAAATGTGCTATGTAATTCCCACAGCAGTTGTATGAGGGGAGTTCAATCAATGTGTGAATAGTACATTAAGTTACTGTATTCTTTTAATATTGAGTAGGCTAGTGTTTGTAAATTATGTACCTCATTTGCCACCGAGGTTGACACCTCATTGCAAATAAAGTTATTTTGATTTGATTTGAAGTGTCCATTCCTCTACATTAGATGTTTGTTCAGGGTTCTTCATATTAGTCCTTCCTGAATAATCCCTCTGAGTCTTTTGTTCACGTCCTCTTTTTGTTTGTCTACTGCCCACCTTTATGTTTTTTTACTTTTCATAAAGTCGATTTGGAAATGTCTTATATCTCCTAATTTACCTTCATCCATGTGTATATTCTCCAGTTGTGGTTGTTGAATAATGTGATAGCTGTAACTAACTTGTGCTCACTGCAGAATTCTATCAGCCTGCTCCCTCAATCATTCTTTTCACCCAATCCGAATTCTCCTTCTATCTTCCCTTCTCAACTTTTATTTTATTTTTATTTTACCACAGCATTACAATCTCCCATTTCCCCCAGGGGCTCACATCTAGTGGGACGTGGATTGGCGACCACGGGACCCCAGCTGAGTCCGGCATTGCTTCCACTTACTTGTGCCGGGCTCCTCTCCGTCTTCTTTCCTGTCGACCTCCCTTGGTCAACTCTTGTTCTCTTCCGACCCCGACGGTATTAGGTTATCCGAGGCCTAGTGAGTCTTTCACTTTCCCGCCTTAATTGGCCCTTTTCTCATCTTTCCTGATACCCTCCTTCTGTGAGGGGTCAGCCTTCTTTTTCTTTTCCTTTTACCTCCTGCCTTGTGCTCAAGGCCCTTAAGGAGGCAGGGTGTATGTAACCCCACCTCTTCTGGTGCACCCTAGATAATGCTACACCCTCAGGGGCTCACGGCTGGTGAGTTCGGGAGTTGGCGACCCAGAGGTATTCCCGAGCTGGGTCCGTTTTCCACTTTTGTCCCTCTTTTCCTTATATTTCCTTTTCTCTTTAAGATTCCCGCACTGTTTTTGTTACTTGGTTCACCATGTATCTAAATTCCCTTTTAGCGATTTTTAAGGCATTTTTGATCTACGTTGCATTTTGTAAGTTTTTTCGATCTCAATTACATCTCGCGATTGTTTTCAAACTCAATTGCTTTTGTAAAGATTGACAATCTAAATTGCTTTTTACTAAGTCTTTCAATGGAGGTTTCAGGGCCTTTTAGTGAGTATTTTGAATTTCAATTGCATTTTGTAAGTATTTTCAACCAAAACCGCATTTCGCACGAATTTTGAATCTAAATTGCATTTTGTTTGGTGGGCATTTTGCACATATTTTGATTCTCAATTGCATTTTGTGGGTATTTTGAATCTAAATTACATTTTGTAAAGTATTTTCAATCTAAATTGCATTTTGTAAGTATTGTCAATCCACATGAGTCGTTTGAATCTACCGTACATTTTGTAAGCATTTTCAATTTCAATTGCATTTTGTAAGTATTTTGAATTCCAATTGCACTTTGTGAGTATTTTGAATCTGAACCAGCTTTTATCAATCTAACTTGCATTGTGTATTTTCAATTTCAATTGCATTTTGTACTTTTTTTTTTGATCTCATTTGCATTTTGTAAGTATTTAGAATTTCAGTTGCATTTTGTAAGTATTTCGACGCTACATTGCATTTTGTCCGTATTTTGAATCTCGCCTACGTCTTGTGGGTCTTTTTTCAATCTATTCTTTTTGTGCTACTTTTCGTTCTAAATTCCCTTTTGTAAGACCATATTGTGAGTTGTTTCCCTCTGAGTTCCTTTTTGTACGTATTTTCTGTCTCGGATAATTTTGTTCTGATTTCCATTTCATTATCATTTTCGCTATCACCCAGATCATTAGGGGCCGATAACCTCGATGTTAGGCCCCTTAAAAGAACAATTATCATCATCATCATCAATCTCCCATTGAAAATGAAAATCCACAGCCTGCTTCCAGTCGACCGACCGGGTCAGGGAATGGAATGAATGAAGGCCCCCCATCTAGCGGCAAGTATATGAACCGTGCCGGCTGCCGAAGCCTGTCGCACTCCCCCGGGGCAATGATTAAATGAATGACAGATGAATTAAATGATAGTGGAGAGTGTTGCTGGAATGAAATTTGTGACGGGGAAAACCGGAGTACCCGGAGAAAAACCTGTCTGCCTCCGCTTTGTCCAGCACAAATCTCACATGGAGTAACCGGGATTTGAACCACGGACCCAGCGATGAGAGGCTGGCGTGCTGCCGCCTAAGCCATGGAGGCTTACATTCTCCTATTATTATTACATTTTCATCAACCTTGACATACCTCAGAATTCCATCTGATTTTTCATAAAACTTTTCAACTTTTTCATCATCTGCTTCACTGGTAGGCATATAGACTTGCACTACTGTGGGGCAAGTAGATGTATCGATTTTAGCTACAATAAGCAATTCACTGTATTGCTCATAATATTCCACCCACTGACCAAGTTTCCTAGTCAGTATGAGACCTACCCATGCATAACCATAGTTTGATTTAGTGCTAATGATCCTATAGTCTCCAGACCAAAAGTCCTGTTCTCCTTGCCACCGCATTTCCCTATTCCAACCTCAATCTCTCTATTTCCTTTTGAAAACTTCCATTGTCCATCAGGCTTAGAACTTTCCACATTCCCATCCATAGAATGTTAGATTCCCTCTTTGTCACTACCCTGTCGAGTAGTCCCCACCCGGTGATCTAGTTTACCTCCGGGTTGGAATTTTTTATTGTTAATTTTTGGGAATCAAAGAGTGGAAAATATTTTATTGGAGCAGGTGGACATAGGCAAAATTATTAAGGAGTTTCCTTATTATTTCTTTATTAACGCAGCCAATGACCATGAACTTTTCTTTTCAGGACGGCTGAGGTGGGATTTGAACCTACGCTCTCCCGATGCCAGCGAGGCACAAGGTAGGGCGTTAGCGCTCTCGACCACCATGGTCCTTATTCATTTATCATGAGGGTTTTAACTTAACAGTCTGCCTAGTCAAAACCTTTCGTTTCATGTTTTTATTACATTACATGTCTCGAAACAGTCTCAAATAAAAATGTAGGTATGTTTTAAAATTGTATTTACAATCTATTTGGATTTAGATCAAACCTAGGGAGCTCTAGTTCCCACAGCAAAGTGGTGCTTTAATATGGGTGGTTTAGTGCAAAAGTGCAAAGTCCAATAGTAATTTTATTGTTTTTCCCTTATAGGATAGCAAATGATAGTAGTAATAATAATAATATCGTATGACCTCGGGTGCCGAGTGCAAGCTTTGTAATTTGACACCCAGAGGGTAGCTTGCATGTCGAATTTCGTTGTTCCTTGAATCACTATGAAATTCAAGGAGCTTAGATACCCAAGCTCCTTGAACACTATAGCGCTTTCTAGTAGAGAAATTAGGAACTTCGTGTAGGCGGAAACTCCCGAGAATAATTTTGCCATTATGAACACGGCATACTGAATTCAAATGGGTTCTTTGACATGCCAACATCGTATGGCATGCGTGTCGTATTTTTGCCGCCCTTCAAAAATCACTTACCATGGCCAGGAGCGAACCTGCAACCTTGGGGTTAGTAGACCGACACACTATCCACTCACCCACCGTGGCAAGCTATGTTAGTAGTTATTTGATGTAATAGAGAATTTCAATACCAATCCTCCAGAGTACAGCAGTTTCTTAATGCAATAGTTTGATGCGTTTCAGTCTGTCAACCCGATTGTACCCAAATGAGATGGATATTCCATTGTGAACATAATTTATACCGGCCTAAAACGGGTATTAGGGAACAGAAGGATATCTGGACAATGATAGGAACATAATTCTTCTTTATTGGGGCATCCTTTTTTAATCATTGTAAATCATATATTAATATCTATATATACACAATTGTTGCAGCACTGTATTAATAGTGACATGTGATTCCATTTATTTACCATGAGCTGTTCAATTTCAAAACTCTAATATCCAACAATATAAACAAGAATCACCATGATTGGTATTTGCCCTATTTCAAACCACTTAAACTCAAACAAACCCTCTACAGAGTTTGATTCTGTGTCTTGACATGGGGAAAGATTTTGGTTACAATGAACCTTATTCTCAAGGAGCATTATGAGTATGGAACTTGATTACGGTACTCAATTATATAGCAGAACATCACGTCTAGGTAGTACCCATAGCCCTCCTAAAAGAATTTTGATAACTGCATTAATCAGGAAGGTTATGGCAATTTTCCTCATGCATTAACAAATTTGTAGGCAAACTTTCTGGATTTCGCTATAGCTTACGGTATGCGTAACATGCCTTGCTAACACGATGTATTGCTCGAACGTTTTGAGTAATGCATTTCCCTAAACCCCACCCTCGGCGAAATACTCTACCTAAACTACAACACATTTTGTTCAGATTTACCGGTAGGCTACTTGTAACGCTGAGAATATTTTATATTATTGTATACACCATAATATTTACTGAGTTTACATAGCGAACTCAAATCGATTCGAGTACACTTACCGTATTGAATACGGTCCTGTAAACGGGACTCAGTTCGTATTGATTTTCAAGCTCGATACGGTAAAATTGTGGGATCGGATCGTATCCAAACAGGTATTCAGGAACATGTAAACGTGGATCGTACTGAAAGAAAGCGATTCTGCTCGCTCTTGAGTTACAATGATAAACTAATTTAGGCCTACTTTCGTCTGTCGCCTGACTCGAATCGCTTGTTTTACTTCCTGCCCATATTCTTCGTTACTGTCTGTGTTCTTTTCGTGGTTGATAAGCGTAGTTTGTTTGCACGCGTTTATAGCGTTAATGTATTTTTGTCTGTTTTACTTTTAATGTCTGGTGTATCCGTAGGTAAAATGTGCTCAACAGAAACAGTGAAAATACACCGTCTTTCTTTGTCGATTAATCCGTTCCTTCTTCCATTTGAATAAATTCAACACAGACTGGCCGAGTGGCGCAGCGGTAACTTTCTCACGTGCTTTTACCAAGGTAGCAGGATCGAATCCTGGCGCAGTCAGGGTGCTTAGGCCTAAATGCGAGGGAGCCGTGTCAGTAATTTACTGGCACGTTACAGATCCCATTCGGGGTAACATTCTTGCAGCCCGGCGTCTCTAAAAGCTTCAGTAATTAAAAGGGACGACTGTTACCCATAAACTTCGTAAGAACAAACAACATCAAAATCTTCGGCGCATCCATTTTTCATGTTTACAAACAACCCGTCAAAGAAACATCGGATGACAATGGTAACAGTGCAGGAGACATGAACACAGGGGGGAAAAACTTCTTAAATTTGCAATAAATATCTTTTCAAATGATTCAAATTGATCTGGGAATGATGTAGTTCACTCCTCAGCTGTCTATAACCCACCCGCCATTCTAAATTATAACATGACTTAGCTATGTCTGCCATTATCGGCGTTACAACAGTACAGTATTGCCAACCCCACGCATACGGTACTAATTGTATATGTGGTCTTTCGTCCAGTACTAGATCAATGTTCTTTTTGTCAATCATGCCCTGCTAGCTCCCCACACCTACCCCCACCATTCTAACCATCATTTTGACCAATCCAAGGTTTTTTGACAATGGTTACAGCCTAACGCGTCCAGATCAATGGTTACAGCCTAACACGTCCAGTGAAACTGTGAAAGTCAGGGTCCTGTCTCATGCACTTGTAATATGATAATTACGGTACGGGTCTTTTATTTTGCTGTTTAATACGAGTTAGCCAACATAACTGCAGGTTGGCCACCATAAATTATATACCGTATTGAAATAGATTTCAATACGAACTGAAACTGCTCATGTAAACGGGCAGCGTACTGAAAACAGGATCGTATTCAAATCGATTTGAGTTCGCCATGTAAACGTAGTAATTGTGATATACCACGTGTTTTAATATTATAGGAGAGAGCCCTAGACCAGTAAGAATGATTTTCTACAGACACCAACGAAAGTTTTTGAAGTTTTCTACTGCGGAATTTCACATGATAATTACGGTATCTAAAGCATGCAGTACCGTACGCCGCTAGAGGTACAGTAGCACATTTCCATATACCCAATTATATTTCGAACTATGCATTTTGATATGCAATAACACAAGGTAGCAACTACTTCTGTAAATGAAGGCAACTTCCGCGTGTTACATATTATATCCAACCGAAAAAAGTTAAAAATGTCAAGTAAAAATCTACCCACGTAATGCCATAACCTCATCAAAACTCCCCAAAACATTCTCACACACAAATCTCCTAGATGTAATGTTCTGGCTAAAGGTAATCACTTTATCAATCAATATAAAATCACATGTACACATATAACTACAGCCACAAACTCAAAATCGGCCTTCCTATGATTTTAAACGACACGCCCGCAGATTCAAAGCAAGCGAATGCGATGCCATTTTGACCAATAATCCAAGGCGCCTTTTTTGCTGGTTGCTGGCTGCATAAAGCGTCGTCGAGCGCTGAACCGCTTCGGAACAAAAAGCAAGAAGCAGCTTAAAATCCAAGGAATATAGTTATGTTCCAACAACAACCAATAAGAACCCAGCAACCCCTAGCCAATCGAACAGTGGATCAGCTCTGTACCTAGCCGCTCGTTTTGAATGGCTCTTAGTGCACCCTGTCTTCCACAGATGGCTCTACATGCACATTGTTTACAAGCCAGTTATGGCATCTTCCATGGTTACGTAGGCCTATTTGTAGTGAAAATATTTTTTCGTCTCGTGAATACTTGTGTGCTTTTCCGTGTAAATTCTCGATCATGGGCTCTAAACATCGGCGAGTGAGAGAGAAGAAACGTAGTTTTCGTGGTAACCAGCATATGAAACCCTGTGAAAACCAAATCAATGAAAATGTAAATACTGAACAAAGTGGTGCATCACATTCCAAGATTGGGCCTACAGCTCAAAGTGTTTCAGATGATTGTGATTTATCTGGAGGTAATTTTAACATTATATTTGACACAGATTGCCTTCAGAATTTAGTAAATGTGGTAGCATGTCCCAGTTGCTTCAAAAGCTCTTCACTGAAACTTCAGAACAATGAAAATCAGAGATTTGGATGGGCCGTAATTCTTGGTTTGTTGTGTGAATTATGTGGTTATGAAAGCAACAAATGTTGTTCTTCTAAAAGGCAGGAACGCTTTCCAGAGGTAAACAGATGCCTTGTTTATGGCATGAGGTCAATAGGTTGTGGTTACAGTGATGCCAAAAGGTTTGCTTGCATTATGAACCTCCCACCACCACCCTTGCCAAGGGCTTATAGTGAACATGTGAAAGCAACAAATGTTGTTCTTCTAAAAGGCAGGAACGCTTTCCAGAGGTAAACAGATGCCTTGTTTATGGCATGAGGTCAATAGGTTGTGGTTACAGTGATGCCAAAAGGTTTGCTTGCATTATGAACCTCCCACCACCACCCTTGCCAAGGGCTTATAGTGAACATGTGAAAGCTGTATCTATCTATGCGGAAGAATGCATGAAGACTGCTGCCCTAGAAATTCAGGAAAAGAAAGGTAAAGAATGTGGTGTATCTGTGGATGATACATGGCAGAGACGCGGATATTCTTCATTGTCTGGTGTTGTAAGTGCAATATCTGTTGACACAGGCAAAGTTCTAGATGTAGAGGTAATATCCAGAAATTGTATTGGATATAGAAAGCATTCAGGTGATGCTAAGGATCCCCCTTCCTAATTGGGTTGGATGGCTGATCATGCATTAGTCTGTGCCAAAAATTACAGTGGATCTGCACCTAATAAGGAACCACATGGTGCAGTAAACATTTTTTTCTCGCTCAAGTGAGAGTAGAGGCCTGGACTGTGTGGATTCGTATGGGGATGGGGATTCCAAAAGTTACAAAGCAGTGTGAGAATCTAATCCATACAGTGGTAAACAGTCAATAAACTGGAATGTGTGGGGCATTACCAGAAGCGTTTAGGCTCAGCCCTTAGAAAAATTGTACAAAACAAAAAACTGGGTGGTAAAGGTAAACTCACCGGGGCACTGATAGATAAGTGTCAGAATTATTTTGGAATTGCTTTGTGGTCCAACTGCAGTCCCGTAAAGGACATGTTAAACGCTATATGGGCAACATAGTACCATTTGACTGCCAATAAAGACAGGCCTTCCCACCATAGGTGCCCTCTAGGAACGGATAGTTGGTGTTCGTACCAACGAGCCAAGGCCAACAATCAACTGGACAACTATAAACATAAAGCAGGAATACCACTAGAAGTCCTACATGCGATGAAGCCTGTGTATGAAAGGGTTTGTGACACAAAAATGCTATGCAAATGTCTCCATGGTTTGACCCAAAATAACAATGAGTTATTCAACGCTATGGTATGGAAGCGGTGTAGAAAGGAGACTTATCTAGGGCTGTCCACTCTTAAACTTGGTGTTATAGATGCTGTTTTACACTTCAATTGTGGAAACAAGGTTGAAATGGAGATTATACGAAGGATGAAGATTGTTCCTGGTAGGTACTTGGCATCAGGAGTGTCACAAGCAGATGAGGCACGATTACGCAGAAGTCAGCTTCAGAGCACCCCTGAACAAAAACAACGAAGAAGGTACCTCAGAGGAAGAAGAAAACTGAGAGAGGACAAGAAACTTGAAAAGGAAGGTCCCACATATGCAGCAGGAGAATTCTAATGTTGTCAGGTAAGAACAAAGAGGTTCAATCATAATGTGAAACTTCCAACCTAATTTACTCAAAAACTAAAAATCGTGCTTCGCTTACACGTTCAAACAAGAAAACGTCAAGTTCTAATTCAGCTATCTATCTCAACAAGGTTTCCAATTAAAGACAATGAAATAGGGCATGTTCTGTACCAAAACCGTGCAGATATATGGCTCCATACAAAAACTGGATGTAAAGAAAGGAAAAATATTATTTGACATTTTGCATCTTTAAAAAAAATCCTAACTCCCGACAAAATGCTGATAAATTAACAATCCTGGTAGGGGACATGAAGGTCACTAGTAGCAATACGTATGTGAAGGAATAATTAAAATAGATGCATTTTTGTAGTTGCTAGGGTGTCTGAAAAAAGGTACAAATTTCTTTAATAATTTTATATTGGACACCCCTGGAAGTGCACATTAGGCATTCTGAAAGTATAACCGGCTTAATTTACTTAGCAGTGAACCACCAAAAAGAATACAAGGCGATTGGTTTAGAATTGTGGATTTATTCAATAAACGTATATGAATACCTTAAATTGCCAACCTAGCTTGCAGTTTGGACGTCGGCAATTTTTTTTGGTGCGGAAAAAGACCCAAATTCCTATCCGTGCGTTGCTGCACATTCATCACTATAAACATCGATTCGGTAATCACAAGGTTTGCTAAACAAAATAGAAGAGTCTTTATATAACAGTTATGAAGTTGTAAATATGTACAGTTGTAACAGAACATAATAATTGCAATAAAGATATTTTCAGTATTGTTTATGTTAGTTTTAATGTAAATCTTTGTTTATCAAGTGAGAAATACAATACAAAGACGCTTGTCACTTGTCACGCGAACAGCATATTCGCCGATCCCACTTCATATAACATAGGCCTTAAAATGCCGGCTTATGATTGGTGGCATTGGTGGAAGGTTGAGTTATAGATGATTCGCACTCTCGTCCACAGATAGCGCACCACTTCTACAAAGAAGGTGAAGAAGATGGCGCAATGGAAGATTAAAACTATGAGCACTTCTGGGCACTTCTGGAGTTAAATCACTTCAGGGTAAATCGAGGGTGCTGATCACAAATACATTATTAGTTTTGCACCCATAATAATATTTCTTAGCTGTGTATTGTGTATGACAATGTTCACTTTCTTGGATTTTTGCACTTCCAGACAAGAAGGTAAGACATGTATATAATTATTGCATGAAAAGTGTTCATTTATAATTATTAAGTAGGCCTACAGTATTGTTGGGTCTTTTTTTTCAGCATGTAGTAGATACAGCATTGACTTCTAGGGTCTTATTTTTGCTAATATAGTTCTTTCCATTCTACCATATTCTTATTCTGTTAACTAGCCAGATCATAGCCATATATAAATATATAACTTTTAGGTTATATCTAAGCAAAAACCCAGAGATTACGGCACTTCTTTTACAATGAGAATAATGGGTGTTACATTTTCTGTAATTACAGCAATATTTCTTAATCTACCCTAACTTTTACTTTTCAGTTGCCCTGGGAGTCGGGGACCGATGGATGTAGATGTTCCATCCCTACCACCAGTTGTGGACCAAGAAGGTGGTTTTGCATTGGATCTCGGGAGATACCTCTTCTGACTGAATCATTTTCTATATTAGTAGAGGAAGAACATCCCAAAAGGTGCAATTACTTTGAACATGTAAGTGTAGTGACTGCATTTCACTTCTTCCCCAGGAAATGGAATGCTATAAGGCTAATGATCTTTCATTTGCAGATCACAAAAAATTAGTTTACAGTTGTTTTGTCATGATGATTTTCAGAGAATACTAAGCTGTTGCTGACAATTAATTTTGACAGGTTAGGTTATGATTTACCAAGTGTTGATGACATATTTTATTATTATTAAGGATAAGTGCACACAATGTGCATTACATTAATTATTTACAAAATTCTGTAAGCGATGACAACCTTTTAGTACACACGAGAGCGTGGTAAGTATCGCATGACTTTTGATGATGACATTGTTTCGGCTCTCGTGTATTTTCCGGTGTCAGTTTTCAAAGTGCGTTATTTTTGTTAGTAGCTCTTTGAAAATGGTTTCTACTTACTGTGCCACGTTATTCGCGAACTCAATCGAATGTAGGTGGCAGGTCGGTCGCGACAAAATGGTGGACGCAATGGTGATAGACTTGATTGATGTGTTGAATGTTGTTGGGGATTCTAGGCGGCCTCTCGTTGAAGGACAGGCAATTTTAGATGCCAAACACATAATTATGTGTGGGAGAGTAGCCGAACAGAAGATTTAGTGAGACTTGAAGCTTTATGCTTACAAACCAGTAATTTGAAGGGAGTTCCTCACCAGATTAAAATTGTGATTCGATCACCAGTTGCCGAGAAAAAGTTAATTTGTTCGTGTACCTGTAAGGCTGGAAGTTCAGGAAAATGTAAGCATGTAGTCGGTACATTGCTTTACATATTTGGGTAAGTAGATGCATTTAAATTTAGAAGATATGATACTGTTGAAGCCGATAAATCGAAGAGTGTACAAGTTGACTGTATTTGCTTTTCTTCTTTTCGTAATAGGCACACAATTGAAAACTTGGAAGACCTGAGCTCCACAGATTTGAAGCAGCAATGGGGCAACTTAAAGAAAGACAACTACATGAACGACAAAGCGATTCCTATAAATAAATTTTGACACATGGGAAGATCAACTGTCAAATCGACCCTACAAAGTCGCCTAGTTGGTAGTGCAGGCGAGAATAATATACTGGATATTCTACTTTCTTGGGCACAGGGATCCGAGCTGGATCTTACTTTGCGCTTAAGGGAGACTACTGCTACTACTACTACTATTCAAGTCTCGAGTGGTGATGATTTGCTACAATTATCCCTATGCCATAAACGTTTAGGCAACAAGAACTTGTTGCCACAATTTAGTGCTATGGTTGATTTTGATGCAGAACTTCAAGGTGACATTGCTCAATTTTTTAATGAGAAGGTAGCTCTCACATATGAAGACAGAGTAAAATTATGTTTGACAACACTTACCCAATCTGGAGAAATTTGGAAGAATGCAAGGAAAGTAAGATTAACTGGTACTATTTGTTACAGTGTTTTTATTTACAGCAAAAATAAAAGCCCTGACTGGAATTTAAAAGTTAGTAGGCTGTTCAAAACTGATTTCAAGGGAAACATGGCAACTGTGCATGGGAAAAAAATTGAACTAGTAGCCATAGAAGCTTATGAAATTGCTTTTAAAATAAAGTGGAACCGGTGGGCATTATTGATCCTCCAAGTGCCCCATGGTTAGGTGTAAGTCTGGATGGTGTGGTTAGTTCACTCTGTTGTGTAGAAGTTAAGTGCCGTCTAGCAGGTAAAAGGCAGACTGCGATTGATGTAGTGCAGGGCCTAAAATATTTAAATGTGTCGATTGAGGAAAATACATTATCCTTAAAGAAAAATCATCAATATTATGGTCAGGTGCAGCTGCAAATGCTGCTAAGTGGATTGGAAGCTTGTCATTTTCTCATCCTATGACAATTCAATAGTTGTAATCAACATACCATTTGATGCTGATTTTACAGAGGTAATAATAAGAACAATTGGATATGTGTACTTTAAGAATATATTGCCTGTCCTATGCAAATTGTAGGTTAGACCATGCCTATAGGTGTATTTTCCAGAGTTGTAATCTGACAGTTCGGTTCCACTAGGCAAAATCAGTTAACGACTAGATCGCCTGCAAGGCTTGTTGGCATGGAAACCATGCAGCGCTACCAATTTGAAGAATGCTATTTGGCCATGTTATTGTCGCCGACCGTTGGCTTGTTTGGTGGCCTCCAGTGCATACTCACCTTGCTGCGTTTCATAATCTGTTGTTTTTATGAGTTATAATTGTTTTGGTTTAAGTTAATTACTTTTACTTGTAGTATTTATACTTGTAATTCATTAGTGTCCGTTATTTATTTATGTGGCAGTGTCAGCATCAGTTTAAGCTTAGGTTCGTGTTCATAGGCTAGAGTGAATTAGATTGAAGTTAGCTTTCTTTTTGCTTGCGAGTGGTGACGTTTTAAAGGATGACTTATCGTAGAGGTAGACTGAGGATACATCCAGTTTGGGTATTGTCAAGACCTGGTCGAGGTGTACCTATTCGAAGCTATGGAAAGATAATGATCATCGCCGCACAGGATTTTTGAAAGGCAGGGTGAAAATATCAGAGCATCAGTCGAACCATTAATTCTATTCAGTCGCGCGCTGGGCTAAAGTTAAGCAATACCGTACGTTGCTTCTAACAGTAAAACATTCAATTTGACAGAGGTTGAAAAACTTATTGTCGAAGGGATTGTGTTTCTTGTGCCTTGAAACTTACCCTACAGGAAATATGAATAGCTAAATATCACGGAAACAATCACCTGTTGTCAATTCGCTTTGAACATTTTTGCTTTATGATACGTGTTCGTAATATTGCTATTGCTATTCATTACAATATTTTAAGCCTCTCCTCAATTTGACGGGCTGTTATTTTATTTTACAGTGTGCACCGAACAGTTTTAAGCATTACTTTGTTTAAGATTTTTTGAAAACCATGAGGAAAGGAGTGGGAGAGTGAAAGTACACCCGTGGTGGCCAGCTGCGCCGCGGTCGGTCTGGATAAGTAGGGTAAAGATACTCAATAACACGCGTTTGATATGGAACACTTTTTATTTTTCGGTTATAATCGGTAAATGTGGACCCTAAATAATGACAGTGTTATTTTTTATTGTATATATGTATAACTGTGCGATACACGTGATCTAATTTGTGTGTTCGATTGGATTTTATGTGTCAATTGCATATTATCGAGCATCGGTTGTCTGCTGGTATTTGTTTTTGAGCAGTTCGAGTCATGGCGCTGTTACGTTTAAAAGCTATATTTGAGTTTGCTCACTGTACCACAGACTCTAGAAATTATTTGCTGCTTCGTAGGGCGAAGGGATGAGTTTAACTTGTACTAAAACTCCGGGGAGACAGGAATTGCATGATTTGTTGGATGGTTTGCAGGTAGGTTTGGTATTGAATATCGGACAGGTAGCAGGTTCTTGCAGAGTAGATATTTACCCTGCGAAGTCAAATTAGGCTTATATGACTCGTAGTGGAATGTCTCGGATATCGCAGAACGAGGTGATGGTGGTTGGTAGGGAAATGAACTAGGGAGCGGGGAAGGATACCTGACTGATGAAGCTTGGCTGTCGTGGTACGGCTTGGCTCGGCGAGACTGTACTTGGCTGTCTAGGTGCGGCTTGGCTCGGCGTAACAGTGAACAACCCGTCCTGTCGTCATTGTGTGTATTGGTGAGTGGTCCAACCCGCCCCTGTCGACCGTATTTACTTGGTATCGTCACCTTTCGGCTATTGCTATTTGCATCTTTTGGAAAGTGATGAAAACTTATATCCGCAGCCCTCTTATACATCGACTTACAGCCGTGAATTGAGCAATATACTTTGCTTTTACTCATTTTGCACTCTATCAACGAGTAAAACTTATTACTTATGTATAAAGACACGAAGAATTTACCACGATACAAGGAACCATAATACAGACAGTCAACACGTGACAAATGTACCCTACTTGGTAAGTTTCTCATTATTACCGCTAGATGTCATAGTCAGATAGCTGGAGTTGCCAATAACAATTGATGTTTTTTTTCTTGTAAATAGCATTTTACTGGCTTTTCTTATAGGATAGTTGATGTAAAAAGTAACTTAGATTAATTATTGCTACATTGTATCCATAAATAGGCTAATTTATAAAATAATAAAAAAGTTATACGGTTTCAAATGGTTTATATATCATAGAAGTACAATGTGAATGTAATAATATCTTCATGTAGGTCATACCACAAAGCATCCCATCCCTCAACATTTTAGCTTAAGATGAGTCATCATGCAGCGTGGTTTCACTATGCTGCATGTTTGATACATTGAAAAATGGCTGCAGTCATAACTAGAAAAACTCTTGTTTTCATCTGAATTTACTTGAAGGCGTTGTTGTATACGAGTGTACGACTGAATATCAATTTGGAACTCGTGTAGTATACGATGCCCGGCGCCATTAAACCCCAAAAATTTACTATAGAAATGGCCAATGTTACTAATATACAGGAGTTGAATATTTTATCGATTGAGTGTGTTTCAGAATGCCAACATTATTGTTTCCAGACCAATATTTTCATCCAGACCAATGGTTTCCGCCCAGGCCAATCAAGGTTAGGTAGCGCGGCCCTGCTCGTTAGGCTAATATAAAAACCCCTGGTTTATGTCACGCACAGTGGGGGTAGTCACGCATCAATACTCTTTATCCAGGCCAATGGTTTTGCCTAGTAGTACAATCAGTACGGTAACTTGGCAGCAAACATGACGAGTTGCTTTTTGATAAGTATATTACTTGAAAGTTAATGTTGACAATTTCCTTATTTTGGAAGTGTTTATGCGGAGTTTGTCAATGGCAAATTGCTTTAATAATGTGGGAGACTAATTACAAACCATTTTCAGAGCGCTACTAAGTAAAATAACGCAGTTTCAAAACGGACAACGGATGCGACACGAGAGACATCCAGGAAGATAAGTAGGATCAAGCCTAGAAAGGCGTAGCATTGCTTTGAAGTTCATAATCATACGAGTACTCAATTGATGATTACATTTCTTTGGTTATGGACTATGGAGGAAAACCCATTCTCCATAAGAAGACTCAGATTTGTGAAAATAATTTACATATAGTACGTAGTTATGAAAGAAATACAGCATTTTTTTCTTAGGTCTACAAACATTACTATAATTTTGTTGGTGTACATAGCCTACCCCAGTATGGTAACATCTGTACTTGATAGAGTGACAGAAAATTCTATTAAGTTTCTCATGAAAAATAATAGGCTACGGGTACCAGCCTATTTTCTTTCACTCGGGTGCATTCTAACTAGGTACGCAAATTGTTTACTGTATATGAACTAGTAGGCTAATGTACGTTAGAGAGAACTTGTTGATTATAATCTACTGTAGGCCTATACTTGGGGGCGTGGTGGCGCAGCGATCAAGCTGTTGGCCTCTCACCAAGGTGGACCAGTTTCGATTCCTGGTCAATGCATGCAAGATTTTTTTAAGTGCAATGCCATGTCCTGTGGTTCGGATTCAATGTAAAAAAGACGGTCCCGTGGCTCATGACTCACGTAAAACTACAAGCTTCCTTCATTTACTATATATTGTTTTACTAGTGATTTGGTTCTTCTAGTATAATTTCTACAATTGACACAGTCTAGGTCCAGGGACGCCAAGAGGGAGGGACAAGGGGGGCAAATGCATAGGGGTCCGTAAGCAATGAGGGCCCATTAGTGGTGCACGTTAGTTTAAGTTTATTGTAGCTACTTTTGTATTATGTAAGATGTTAATAGTTTAAATTAAACTTTTAATTAATCTATCAATACGGATGTCTACAAGCATTTGTACTATCAATGGCAAATGTATTTAAAGTCTAAAAACAATGAAGGAAGTTCGTAGTTTTAGTGATTGTTAATCTCGTAAACTGAGCCATGGGAACTCCTTTTTACGTGGAATCCGAACCACAGACATGGCATTTCTCTTTGAAAATTTGCATGCTTTGACCGGGAATTGATTCCGGTCTGCTGTGGTGAGAGGACAACAGTTTGACCGCTGCGCCACCACGCCCCAGTCTAATAACACTTTGCATCATTAGGACGGGGGGGGGGGACCAACGTTTTGAGGAGTGTAATATTAAGGTCACCTACATCTGTTGACATACAGTTATGCTATACTGTAGAAGGAAGAGTTTAGACTCCTCAAAAAATTAGGGTAGAGGGCAGGGCTGTGCAATGCATGAGGCAAAGTAGTGCTAGCGAGAAATTTACTTATGCCGGCGAAGCACTGCCCTGCCCATTTCTGAGCAGTGCACCGTTTAGTCGCACGAGTAATGCCCATGGTACTGCAGTGCGTTTCGTACTGAGCACACAGCCTGGCCACTAGGCGCACTACAGTCAACATTTTGTCATATGCATGTGGTCCGCGGTGCTCATAACGTCTTTTGTGAATGGGGAGGTCAGTAATAGCGTAGTGGGAGAAAAACACCGAAGACATATAAAACATTTTTGGACGTACATGGACCTGATCTGCAACAAGGATACATGAATTTGCTTAATTTTCTGAGTGGTGCAGCAGGTAAGCTATAGTGAAATATAATAATCCTAAAAATGAAATCAAGCCTATTGGAACCATGCATGTGGCAGTAACAGGGGCCAGAATGGAATCAGGAGAGTTGAAATACATTAAATTTGTTGACGTAATGTCACAAACCAGCAAACTCATGTTAACGTGCATGCACAGTCTACTCCGAGATCAATAGCGACATGCTCTGGCTACTGGTGTAGCCTATGAGACTACATGATTATAGGCCTACATTTCCACTAGCAGCATATCAGTAGGTTAATTAAGAATTATTTTTAAGAAGTCGAGAGCTTGTTCATCCTATTTTTAGATCCAATTTAACCTGTCACATAATCGTTATGGTGAATATTATAGATATGGTAACCTTAAGTTCAGGAATTTTATCCATATGCTGCTACATTCATTAAATGATCATGCAACTTTAGTGGCTAAAGCAAGGGCAATTATTCGTAGAAGGTAACCCGAATGGCCTAGGCCTAACCTAAAAATTAGTTAGTTATTGAGGGTTTAAGGGGCGGAAAACCTAAAAATTACAAGCAACGTGAAATTAACAAAGTTGTTCATTGAGCGTCACCACTATGCATTCATCATCAGTTTAGTCTCCCAGTGGACCCATTATTATATTAAATAGTATTAAATTTATTTTGAAATAAAGAAGGAAACACGTTTAAACGACCGCCATTTCGTGCCATCTCTCCGTTTCTATTTACAGCTAGTTTATATGTAGCGATTTACTTCGCTGCTGATACAGCGCTCAAATTCTGCTTTAGAAAAAACACACCCACAAACTTGCTACTAGGTACCAGTAGCAAAAGCCTCCTTAGTCATACTTATCAACACTAAGAATAGGAGCTGAAAGTTTCACTACTCCTGCAGTAATAGTCATTACAGAATCCATGTATGGAACCATATATAAATTGACTCTCCCTTTTAATACCTTAAATATTTTCATCCTCTGAATTGTTCTTTCTACATGCACTCTAGCTGCAGCTATGTCAGCAGTCCTGAGTGCATCCTCTGTTGACAACTGCTGATTCTTACCAAGAAAGGGTGGCCTGATCAATTGTATATTCCTTTCAATGCACTCACTCTCTATCAAAAATCATTTATCGACCATTACAGCATCCTGGTAAGGTAATAACATGCTTAATAAATTGGATTGCAAAATTATTTCTTTGTCTGAAACCCTTCCACCATACACTTGACTTACAAAAGTTACTAAACCTGATGGTGCAACACCAACAAGTACTTTCAATGTGTAATCGCCTTTGTAATGAGAGTAGGACGTCACACGACACTTTTAACACTTATTTTTCTTCACGGGAATTTCTGTACAATCCAAAATAACTCTAGTATTCTGAAAATGCTGTAAACATATTGGCATCCTCTTCTTAATCAGATCTTTCTCCAGCCATGGAACAGCTGTTTTTAGTGCCTCGTGTTATAACTCTACTGTTACATGGAAATAGTTCTTACATGTATTAGCTGTGACCCCAAATAGAACAGCTAAACTCCTAAAAGAAAGATTAATTTTCTATTTCACGAACACTAAAATGGTACGCTGTCGTAATGACAAGGTTAGTGGTTTGGCACTCTGTCTTTCTAATTTTCGTCTGGCTGCGTGGCTCAGGGGTAACGTTCTCGCTTGCTGAGCCCAAGGTTGCAGGTTCGAAACCTGGCGCAGTCAGCTGGCTTTTGAGGGTGCGCAAATGCGAGGGAGCCGTGTCAGTAGATTTACTGGCACGTTAAAGATCCCCCTCGGGGCAAAATTCCGGCACCCCGGTGTCTCTAAAGCCAGTGTAGTTAAAAGGGACGTAAAACCAATAACATTATTATTATTTCTAATTTTCCTGTAGCAACACATATATTATCTAATAATGTAACCGATGGGATACCAGTAAATGCATTACTTTCTCTATTTATTTTCATCATGTCCTCTAAAGTTATTTTTCTACAATCATCAATTACACTTGGCGTTACTTGTATCCCTTTATCTTCTACACATTTCCTTAGAGTGAGATCTTCCACCAGAGCTGCAAACATCTCCTCTGCCACAGTCTCTGTGTCTTCAGTTACCACTTCACTGTCTTCAGTTGGAGATGGTGGTGCCACAGCTTCATGTCTATGTTGCACACGTGCATCCCTGGCCTCTGCCTGTAGTTTCAGGGGAGAAGATATCTTCTTATCCAATGATCTCAGTGGCAATTTCTGAGAGGGGATGGCGCCCTTCTTCAGGTATCTTTTACTTGCTCTCACATCTGTAACATTCACATACAGGTTTATAGGGTAATCAAATAATAGACTAGTGCCAACATTTATTATGTATGTTGAAGTATTAACAATTGACATAGTTGCGCAACGTATTCCAGAGATGTATGTTTCGATTATCGAATCTCGAATCCGAAGGTTATCGTTACATCTCTCTTCTCAAAATAAAATTAATATTTATCTACGCTGATTAGATTTACAGATTTAACCTAACTACTGGTTTTACAGTTCTGCCATGTCTTGTAGTATATTTGAATGATTCTAATGAGGGTGCTTTTGATGCTTCTTCCCTCACCACGTTTGGTTCAACTGGAGATGTTCCTTTGTTGGGATCATCTGGATGTATGGGTAGACGTGACCTTCCATGGATGTCTGTTAGTGGATCTTGAATTGACGATTGCATTCTCTCGTTTTTACTTTGATTTGATTCAACGTTTAACTCGGCCTGAATTGGTGTTTCTCTTGTTATTGTGCCTCCAATATTCGATGGTCTGATGAAACTGGTATTTCTTCGCAAAATTGTTCCATCATCTTTCTGAATCACATATGAGCGATTAGTTACTGGATGTACAATTCTCCCCGTGTACCACTTGTTATTTAGATCTCTGATCAAGATTTTCTCGTCATTTTGATACTGTCGTGATTCCTTGGCTCCGCGATCAGCATATTTATTCTGTTTTGACCACTTTTCCTTAAGTTTTATTGGTACATCGGTTTGTAGTTTGGGCTGAAGATTGTTATTAGAAAAGGAAATTGGAGTTCTTGTATTCCTTCCAAACAATCTCGAGGTTGGTGTGCCTAGTTCTGGGTCTCGTGGTGTATTTCTCGACATTAGCAGGGCCAGTTGTACATCTTCTCCGCTGATGTCGCATTTCTTCACCAGTCGCTTCGCAATGTCTACGTACTTCTCAGCTAATCCGTTCGACCTTGCAAAACAAGGACTCGATGTAACTAATTTGAAGTTCCATTCCTTTGAAAATTTTACAAATTCTGTGGACGAATATGTTGCGTTGTCGGCGTGAAATTCTTGTGGAACTCCATGTGTAGCAAACCAAATTTTAAGTTGATTAATTATTTCTGCTGCTGTTGTTTTGTTAATCTTTTGCACTTCGTAGTATCCACTGTAACTGTCTGCCAGAACAAGATAGCTGTTGCTTTTGTAGAAAAAGACATCTGAAGATACTATTTCAAATGGTAATTTAGGTATTTTCTTCATTATGATGGTTTCCTTCACAGGTTTACGCTGCGTATGTTGGCAGGTTTTGCAGGATTCTACCAATTTGGTTACGTCCTTTGTTAGAACTTCCCAAAACACTAACTGTCTTGATCTTCTCAGTGTTGATTGTATACCCGGATGCCCTTTATGAATAACTTGTAGAACTCTAGGTCTTTCGCTTTTTGGGACAAAAACGCGATCTCCTTTGAAAATGAGTCCATCACAATGTGATAATTCATCACGAAAAGTGAAAAAACATCTCAATATCTGCGGCACTTGAAGGATATCGTTAGGCCAACCATTGTTCATCATCTTGATTAATGCCTGGCAAGTTGGGTCTTGGAGCGTTGATCTTTTGAAGTCTTCAGTGGCGCTTTCAGACATTGATAACACCATTAGAACTTCGAGTTCTTCTTCATCGTTTTCGTAAGAATCTTCACAATCTCTACTAAGTGTATCCGCAATCTTCAGTTCACTTCCTTTATGGTATACGATGATAGGGTTGTACTCCTTGAGATCTAATAATATTCTTCTTAATCTCGGTGGTGCATTCACAAGCGGCTTTTTCCAGATTGACTCTAAGGGTTTGTGATCCGACTCGACTGTTAATTTCTTACCCCAAATGTAGTCATGAAATTTCTTACAGCCGTAGCGAATCGCAAGTGCCTCTTTAACAATCTGCGGGTAATTTTGTTCGGTGCTGTTTAATGATTTTGTAGCATACGCTACTGGTTGTCCTCTTTGCATTAGAACAGCTCCTAATGCCCTTGATGATGCATCAACTGATAATGTTACGTCTTCATTTACGTCATAGTACCTCAAAACAGGGGTGCTGGACAGGGCTTTTTTTAGTTCTTTGAACTATCCAATGATCTCAGTGGCAATTTCTGAGAGGGGATGGCGCCCTCCTTCAGGTATCTCTTACTTGCTCTCACATCTGAAAGTAAAATATATTTATAATTCTACTGCAATATTATAACAATCTTATGCTTATTGATAATCCTATCCCACTTGAAGTAGCTTGTGAAGTCCACTGTAAGAAGAATAGGTATAAATAATGTAGCCTAATCCAGTGTATGAAGGTTATCTTTCCACAACCAGGACGTAATTAATATGTATGAAAGAAATATACAGGTCATCTACAGTACACGTACAAAGGAATGTTTACAAACCTGGATAAAAATAATCGTCCTTTGTGAAATGTAAACAGCATACAATCATATATTTAGATATCGGCTTTGCGATGCGAAGTACTCGACTGCATTCCTTCTTTAAACCTTTCTCTTTAGGAAAGTAATGCATTGATATGCCTCTTGTTGCCTTTGAAGAGCCCTGTGGAACTGAACAATACCTGTTACTCATGCTTCAGCCTCAGTTATTATGCAAAAGCTGAAAAAATGAGAGAAGATCACACACGTCAACAAAAATCGCAGGTTAAACAGCTGTTTGTTAATATTTCTATCACCATTCCTCTAGTTCCAGCTAAGCGGCAGCACCGTCGCTTGAGTTCGCGAATTGAAGACAAATGCTATTAACAAACACCACGTTCACACTTTAAAAATAAGAAAATTGTCAAAATTAACTCTCGAGTAAGGTAAATGCACCAATAGTCGTCATGTTAAGACTGATTTAGTCAAGAAAATATACCTTTTGGTTATTTAAATCAACAAGACCACTGTACCTAACCTCAAACTCTACTCAAACACTAGGAAACTCTCAATGTCGAAAGTATTTGTTTAGGAAAAATTATGTAGCCTGTTTAAAAAAGAAATGTGTTTTCTTTTGCGCTAGTAGCCTAATCGTCACAATGTATTTAATTTTTTCCAATATTCGTCTTTGTTTGCACCAATTGTTGTCACATTGTTCGTTGTCCTTATCTGCTGTTTATAATGCATTTCTGTCAATATTGTTGCGTAAGGCACCGATTTATTGACATGGAGGCTAACATTTATGAATGCAGTACCAGTAAATATTTAAAAAAGGAAAAAAGGGAAAATCGGCATGTGCAATCGGGAATGGCGGGTAGACATACGGGCATGAAAAAAAATCATAATTCTGCTCTAAACACATTTATTATAAGTTAGTTTAGTATTTCTTCAAGTGCATTGGAAATACAACAACAATAATAATAATAATAATTAAAATTCGAACAATATAACAATAGGCTTCCCCGACCGGTGTTCAAGAACGAATGGCCATTTTCCGGGCTGTTATGCCGTGATTTTTTTTGGCCGGGAATGGGAGGCGTAGTCACATAAAAAGTGAGACCAGACCATGGCATAACATAACGTCTGCGTTGAACAATCACCAAGGGTCGGAGAAGATAGACTGTAAATCATTTTCCACCAAATAACTGTAGGTTTTAATTTGATGTTCTGTAATTGCAGCACGGTTTACTGTCAAATTTTGAAGGTTTCTTAAAGACAGGCTTGGATTTCTTTTTAGGAAAGATTCACACCATTTCCTCCCTGACCACCCATCTTTGAAAGGAGAGTCCCTTTTCAATTCTTTTTAAAGGCACTGGACGCTGTTTTGCAAATCGTCCTTTGTTACCGGGAACCCTGCTTTTCCTAGTGAGATTACCCATTCAACTAACACCCTTTGTTAAAAAGGAACTTGGCCCCATCTTCCTCTCTCTAGTTTTTCATTTAATTTTGTCCGAGAGGGCGTTTCTAGGAACACCATTCCTCTCCGCGGCCGTTGTAAAACTCATGCCGTCCTCCTCAACGACCTTAATAGCAGCTATCATTTGCTGAATGTCGTAGGCTAATTGAGAAATGTGCGTTTCGACATATTGCTTGAAAGCAAAGATTTAGTCTTAGAATATATTTTTCATCTCAATTTTAAACTAATCCTCTCTAGCACACCTAAAATCCCTAGGCCTAGACCTTCTGTAACCGTAATAATAATAATAATGTAATTTGTTTTACCTGCCTTTTAACTACTGCGGCTTTTAGAGACGCCGGGGTGCCAGAATTTTCGGGGGGATCTTTAACGTGCCAGTAAATCTACTGACACGGCTCCCTCGCATTTGCGCACCCTCAAATTCCAGATGACTGCGCCAGGATTCGATCCTGCAACAGCAAGCGAGAACGTTACCGCTGAGCCACGCAGCCAGCCTAGACATACGGCCGTCAAAAAGACAGATCTATTTAATAACAGCACACTGTAAATATTTATTGGTTCTGAAACGTAAACGCAAACTTTAACATTATCGTGCACTAGTGTTCGTCACGCATGTGCTCTAAAGATCGTCAGCTATGGCGACTATTGGACACGATCAAACGACTATTTAATTAATGCAGGGTGCATCAGAACTACATTATAATTATATTGCCGCTGTTAGTTAGGTCTTACAAGGAAATTACAATGTGCCAGTGTTCGACACCAGCATTTCTAACCAAATTAGGAACGTGAGCACGAAATAGCAAATCGCATAAGTTACAGAAACAATTACCAACTATATCACACACTTGTAACATTTTAAAATTTCGGAACATACACGTATGCACACAATTAACTCCCGTGCCTGCTTAGCACATGCGAGAAGCAATACGCCGCGTCAAGACAGCTCAACTCGCACGAGATGTTTGACGCTGGGAATCACCTATTGCATCGCACGCATGATTTCGCAAAGTTGTTCCTTATCGTCAACGAAGATATGACGAATCTCGTAAGACTTTGTGCGTTGAGAAAGACCCATTGACAGGCTTATTATTTGTACTTAAATAAACGAGTGACGACTATTGGCTCAGTGGCAAAAACCGGTACAGATACCTTAATAAACTTACCAAAAATCACGTCGCCATTTTTGATTAGGTAATGCAGCCAACTTCACTTCCCCTGCGACTCTCTGCACGAAATTATTGGTGAAAATTACTGATTGTACTACTAGGCAAATCCATTGGCCTGGATAAAGATTATTGACGGGCTGCACTACCTAACCATTATTGGTCTAGGCGAAAACCATCGGTCTGAATAAAAATATTGTCTGGAAAGAATAATGTTGGCTCTCTGAAAAAATGCAATAACATCATCTAGCGATAAAATATTCAACTCATGTATCTTACTAACATTAGCCATTTCTATTCGCGAACTCAAGCGACGGTGCTGCCGCTTGGCTGGAACTAGAGGAATGGTGATAGAAATATTAAAAAACAGCTGTTTAACCTGCGATTTTTGTTGACGTGTGTGATCTTCTCTCATTTTTTCAGCTTTTGCATAATAACTCAGGCTGAAAAATGAGTATTAGATATTGTTCAGTTCCACAGGGCTCTTCAAAGGCAACAAGAGGCATATCAATGCATTACTTTCCTAAAGAGAAAGGTTTAAAGAAGGAATGGAGTCGAGTACTTTGCATCGCAAAGCTGATTTCTAAATATATGATTGTACGCGGTTTGCATTTCACAAAGGAGGATTATTTTTATCCAGGTTAGCAAACATTCCTTTGTACGTGTACTGTAGATGACCTGTTTATTTCTTTCATACATATTAATTACGTCCCAGTTGTGGAAAGATAACCTTCATACACTGGATTAGGCTACATTATTTATACCTATTCTTCTTACAGTGGACTTCAAAAGCTACTTCCAGTGGGGTAGGATTATCAATAAGCATAAGATTGTTATAATATTGCAGTAGAAGTATAAATATATTTTACTTTCAGATGTGAGAGCATGTAAAAGATACCTGAAGAAGGGCGCCATCCCCTCTCAGAAATTGCCACTGAGATCATTGGATAAGAAGATATCTTCTCCCCTGAAACTACAGGCAGAGGCCAGGGATGCACGTGTGCAACATAGACATGAAGCTGTGGCACCACCATCTCCAACTGAAGACAGTGAAGTGGTAACTGAAGACACAGAGACTGTGGCAGAGGAGATGTTTGCAGCTCTGGTGGAAAATCCCACTCTAAGGAAATGTGTAGAAGATAAAGGGATACAAGTAACGCCAAGTGTAATTGATGATTGTAGAAAAATAACTTTAGAGGACATGATGAAAACAAATAGAGAAAGTAATGCATTTACTGGTATCCCATCGGTTACATTATTAGATAATATATGTGTTGCTACAGGAAAATTAGAAAGACAGAGTGCCAAACCACTAACCTTGTCATTAAGACAGCGTATCATTTTAGTGTTCGTGAAATTGAAAATTAATCTTTCTTTTAGGTGTTTAGCTGTTTTATTTGGGGTCACAGCTAATACATGTAAGAACTATTTCCATGTAACAGTAGAGTTATTACACGAGGCACTAAAAACAGCTGTTCCATGGCTGGAGAAAGATCTGAATTAGAAGAGGATGCCAATTTGTTTTCAACATTTTCAGAATACTAGAGTTATTTTGGATTGTACAGAAATTCCCGTGGAGAAAAATAAGTGTTTAAAGTGTCGTGTGATGTCCTACTCTCATTGCAAAGGCGAGTACACATTGAAAGTACTTGTTGGTGTTGCACCATCAGGTTTAGTAACTTTTGTAAGTCAAGTGTATGGTGGAAGGGTTACAGACAAAGAAATATTTTTGCAATGAAATTTATTAGGCATGTTATTACCTTATCAGGATGCTGTAATGGTCGATACAAGATTTTTGATAGAGAGTGAGTGCATTGAAAGGAATATACAATTGAACAGGCCACCCTTTCTTGGTAATAATCAGCAATTGTCAACAGAGGATGCACTCAGGACTGCTGACATAGCTGCAGGTAGAGTGCATGTAGAAAGAACAATTCAGAGGATGAAAATATTTAAAGTATTAAAAGGGAGAGTCAATTCATATATGGTTCCATACATGGATTCTGTAATGACTATTATTGCAGGAATAGTGAACCTTTCAGCTCCTATTCTTAGTGTTGATAAGTATGACTAAGGAGGCTTTTGCTACTGGTACCTAGTAGCAAGTTTGTGGGTGTGTTTTTTCTAAAGCAGAATTTGAGCGCTGTATCAACAGCGAAGTAGAGCGCTACATTTTAAACTAGCTATAAATAGAAACGGAGAGATGGCACGAAATGGCGGTCGTTTAAACGTGTTTCGTTCTTTATTTCAAAATAAATTTAATACAATTTAATATAATAATGGGTCCACTGGGAGACTAAACTGGTGATGAATGCATAGTGGTGACGCTCAATGAACAACTTTGTTAATTTCACGTTGCTTGTAATTTTTAGGTTTTCCGGCCCTTAAACCCTCAATAAGTAACTAATTTTTAGGTTAGGTCTAGGCCATTCGAGTTACCTTCTACGAATTAATGCCCTTGCTTTTGCCACTAAAGTTGCATGATCGTTTCATAAATGTAGCAGCATATGGATACAAATTCCTGAACTTAAGTTTACCATATCTATAATATTCACCATAACGTTTATGTGACAGGTTAAATTGGATCTAAAAATAGGATGAACAAGCTCTCGACTTCTTAAAAATAATTCTTAATTAACCTACTGATATGCTGCTAGTGGAAATGTAGGCCTATAATCATGTAGTCTCATAGGCTACACCAGTAGCCAGAACCATGGTGTAACTACAATGGTGAGGCGGATCGCTCCCTCTTCCTTGCGCGGATGACGTCACAACGGGGGCATTGCGTTCGGTGACACAGCACGAAGTAAATGTATTTGATACGTCTCTGGTCTTAAGTTGAAGGCATAATTAATAAATAAAATGTATTATAACACTCAACATACTTTGTATTGTAAACTCTGATAATAATGTTGGTAATTATGAATGCGCCGTACCTCTAAATAATATTAATAGTCCAATAACGAGATCAACTATTTTCTTACATTGATGAATTTACACAGTTTGCGATTCAATTTTCTGTGTGAATTGCCGAAACTTATTTTTCTGTTTAAGCCAAGCAACCTAATATATGTTCGGGTTCGAGCTAAACAGTGAATAACCTCATATGCAATATTAATATGAGGCAATTTTTACAAGGTCCTGCTGGCTACTTCGTTGAATATAAACATATCATTTGATAGCGAAATGTCATGAAATTTATGCGTACATTGTTGTTTCAACTTCCATATGTTCATTATAGGGATACAAACGATTTCCCCTTGAAATAAACTGGAGCCAATCTGGGCCTTCATTACTGGGTTAATGTTCTTGAGATACAAGTACACGGGACTACATGACCGCGTTGTTGCAGCGCCTGAACTGAGGAACCAACTAATGTTCTTGAGATAATGTTCGCAAATTTTAGTACTTATCCCTGAATCTATGTGCTACATATCCTGTACTGTATTTTAAACCTTCATGGTTCATTTCATCTTTAAAATCTGAGACATCAAATTCATCCAAGAATTCATTCTGATGATCGGTCATCTCATATTCATTTCCACAGTTTCGTAATTTGATTCAATAAATAAACTGGAAACTAGTTTTTCTTAGTCAGGAGCATCCACCATATCAGGAATATGTTTGGCAACATTCACTAACGCAGTCTGCGAGAAACAGGTAGGCCTATCGGTTTCTGTTTCCATTGGTTTAATCAGACACTTTTCGTCAATATCCTCCTCTGTATTTATATTTAAAGTAAACACTGCAGCAGAGGGCTTGTCCAAAATGCACCATCTCAGTCTACAGTTTATTTAATATCCAGAGGATATGGGTGATCATTGGAGCCTTCCATTCCTCTAATATATGTGAGAAGGTTCTCCAAAATATCTTGATTTAGACGATAAGTTATTATGTACTCGACTTGGTACATCGGCTTCAAGCATCTAAAAAGGTTAACTAGATACGTGTTGCTGAGTAGAATTCCTTTTCGAAATGGGAGTAAGGCTTTATGTCGGTCAACTTAAATGAACGTTATCAACTCATTGACATTATTTAGCACACTGATTTGCTTGTCTAAATCAGTACCAAATGCGTTTCCGTCAGAATGATGATGAAGATGATGATAATAATTGTTGTTTTAGGGGTCTAACTTCTAGGTTATCGCCCCCTAATCGTTTGGGTGATAGTGAAAGATGAGATGAGAATGAAAACTATAACTAATACAAACTAGACTTACATACTAAAAGAAGAAATAGTAAACAAACAAAGGATAAGGCAAATAAAGGACAGGAAGAAAATAAATGCCCTCAACCCACGAATAATGAGGATTGAGGGACTTGGAAGGAAGGTGAGCCATGAAAGGCGGATAGGAAAGAGGAGAGGGCCCGCTACAAAGTCAGTGGTAAAAGGAAAAAAAAAACGGTCCCAGCTCAGGAATCCCTCGGGATCGCCAACTCCCGAACTCACCAGCCGTGAGCCCCTAAGAGTGTAGCAATATCTAGGATGCACCTGAGGTGGTGGGGCTACACACACCCTGCCTCCTTCAGGGCCTTGGGCAGAAGGCAGGAGATAACATGAAAAGAAAAATAAGGCTGACCCCTCGCAGAAGGAGGGTATCAGAAAAGATGAGACAAGGGCCAATTAAGGCGAAAAGGAAGAGACTCCCTAGGCCTCGGAAAACCGTCGGGGTCGGAAGAGAATAGGAGTTGACCAAGAGAGGTCGACAGGAAAGAAGACGGAGAGGAGCCCGGCACAAGTAAGTGGAAGCAATGCCGGACTCAGCTGGGGTCCCGTGGTCGCCAACCCACGACCCACAAGTTGTGATCCCCTGAGGACTTTCAGAATGACTCCCAAATTTGTTTTTAGCATTAAGTAAGCCAAACCAGTCATTTATTAATTTTATACATCTAGCAGCTTCTTCTCAGTCAATGTTTTTCATCAAACCTTTCCCTCCACACCATTCAAGAGCCTTTGATACCTGGTTTGAAAGTACTTCTTGAGCTGCAGGCCGAAATTTTTGTCTCTCTGATCCCTTTAAGTCTAAATGATATCTGCTAATTTTGTGCGCAATAGTGAGTTCAGAAGAAGACATAGACATTGGTAGTTCCAAAGCATTCCTTGCTCACCTTTTTCCCATTGAGCAGTACACATCCCTGATCTAGTTACGGACAAATCTAACAAATGATTTCTCACAAGTTTCAATAACTGAGGAATGTTTGCAAACACAAATACCTTTAAGGAACCGTTGCTTGGATGATTGAAGACACATTACTTATTATGCCGCTGACAGAGATTGAAATACAATACTTTCACTAGCAACGTACACACCTGTCAACATTAACATCATTATTTCAATCGACTGCGGATTCACGCGCCTGACTTCCCGCCTTTAGCCACAAGTCACGGCTGCTCCCGTTGTGACGTCATCCGTACGAGAGAGAGGGAGCGATCCGCCTCACCATTGTAGTTACACCATGGCCAGAGCATGTCGCTATTGATCTCGGAGTAGACTGTGCATGCACGTTAACATGAGTTTGCTGGTTTGTGACATTACGTCAACAAATTTAATGTATTTCAACTCTCCTGATTCCATTCTGGCCCCTGTTACTGCCACATGCATAGTTCCAATAGGCTTGATTTCATTTTTAGGATTATTATATTTCACTATAGCTTACCTGCTGCACCACTCAGATAATTAAGCAAATGCATGTATCCTTTTTGCAGATCAGGTCCATGTACGTCCAAAAATGTTTTATATGTCCTCGGTGTTTTTCTCCCACTACGCTATTACTGTCCTCCCTATTCACAAAAGTCGTTATGAGCACAGCGGACCACATGCATATGACAAAATGTTGGCTGTAGTGCGCCTAGCGGCCAGGCTGTGTGCTCAGTACGAAACGCACTGCAGTACTATGGGCAGTACTCGTGCGACTAAACGGTGCACTGCTCAGAAATGGGCAGGGCAGTGCTTCGCCGGCATAAGTAAATTTCTCGCTAGCACTACTTTGCCTCAACCATTGCACAGCCCTGCTCTCTACCCTAATTTTTTGAGGAGTCTAAACTCCTCCTTCTGCAGTATAGCATAACTGTATGTCAACAGATGTAGGTGACCTTAATATTACACTCCTCAAAACGTTGGTCCCCCCCCCCCCCCGTCCTAATGATGCAAAGTGTTATTAGACTGGGGCGTGGTGGCGCAGCGGTCAAACTGTTGTCCTCTCACCACAGCAGACCGGAATCAATTCCCGGTCAAAGCATGCAAGATTTTCAAAGTGAAATGCCATGTCTGTGGTTCGGATTCCACGTAAAAAGGAGTTCCCATGGCTCAGTTTACGAGATTTACAATCACTAAAACTACGAACTTCCTTCATTGTTATTAGACTTTAAAGACATTTGCCATTGATAATACAAATGCTTGTAGATATCCGTATTGATAGATGAATTAAAAGTTTAATTTAAACTATTAACATCTTACAGAATACAAAAGTAGCTACAATAAACTGAAACTAACGTGCACCACTAATGGGCCCTCATTGCTTACGGACCCCTATGCATTTGCCCCCCTTGTCCCTCCCTCTTGGCGTCCCTGGACCTAGACTGTGTCAATTGTAGAAATTATACTAGAAGAACCAAATCACTAGTAAAACAATATATAGTAATTGAAGGAAGCTTGTAGTTTAACGTGACCATTAATCTCGCAATCATGAGCCACGGGTTCGTCTTTTTACATTGAATCCGAACCTCAGGACATGGCATTGCACTTAAAAAATCTTGCATGCATTGACCAGGAATCGAAACTGGTCCACCTTGGTGAGAGGCCAACAGCTTGATCGCTGCGCCACCACGCCCCCAAGTATAGGCCTACAGTAGATTATAATCAACAGGTTCTCTCTAACATTCATTAGCCTACTAGTTCATATACAGTATACAATTTGCGTACCTAGTTAGAATGCACCCGAGTTAAAGAAGATAGGCTGGTACCAGTAGCCTATTATTTTTCATGAGAAACCTAATAGAATTTTCTATCACTCTGCCAAGTACAGATATGTTACCATACTGGGGTATGTACACCAACAAAATTATAGTAATGTTCGTAGACCTAAGGAAAAAATGCTGTATTTCTTTCATAACTACGTACTATATGTAAATTATTTTCACAAATCTGAGTCTTCTTATGGAGAATGGGTTTTCCTCCATAGTCCATAACCAAAGAAATTTAATCATCAATTGAATACTCGTATGATTATGAACTTCAAAGCAATGCTACGCCTTTCTAGTCTTGATCCTAGTTATCAAAATGGATGGATCTCGTGTAGGAACTGTTGCCCGTTTTGAAAGTGCGTTATTTTACTTAGTAGCGCTATGAAAATGGTTTGTAATTACTCTGCCACATTATTAAAGCCATTTGCCATTGACAAACACCGCATAAACACTTGCAAAATAAGGAAATTGTCAACATTAACTTTCAAGTAATAAACTTATCAAAAAGCAACTCGTCATGTTTGCTGCCAACTTACCGTACTGATTGTACTACTAGGCAAAACCATTGGTCTTGATGAAGAGTATTGATGCGTGACTACCCCCACTGTGCGTGACATAAACCAGGGGTGTATTAGCCTAACGAGCAGGGCCGCGCTACCGAACATTGATTGGCCTGGGCGAAAACCATTGGTCTGGATTAAAATATTGGTCTGGAAACAATAATGTTGGCACTCTGAAACACACTCTATCGATAAAATATTCAACTCCTGTATATTAGTAACATTGGCCATTTCTGTAGTAAATTTTTGGGGTTTAATGGCGCCGGGCAACGTATACTACACGAGTTCCAAATTGATATTCAGTCGTACACTCGTAGACAACAACGCCTTCAAGAAAATTCAGATGAAAAGAAGAGTTTATCTTGTTATGACTGCAGCCATTTTTCAATGTATCAAACGTGCAGCAAAGTGAAACCACGCTGCATGATGACTCATCTTAAGCTAAAATGTTGGGGGATGGGGATGCTTTGTGGTATGACCTACATGATGACATTATTACATTCACATTGTACTTCTATGATAAATAAAGCATTTGAAACCATATCACTTTTTTATTATATTATAAATTAGCCTATTTATGGATACAATGTAGCAATAATTAATCAAAGTTACTTTTTACATCAACTATCCTATAAGAAAAGCTAATAAAAGACTATTTACAAGAACAAAACATCAATTGTTATTGGCAACTCCAGCTATCTGATTATGACATCTAGCGGTAATAATGAGAAACTTACCAAGTAGGGTACATGTGTCACGTGGTGACTGTTTGTATTATGGTTCCTTGTATCGTGGTAAATTCTTCGTGTCTTTATATATAAGTAATAAGTTTTACTCGTTGATAGAGTGCAAAATGAGTAAAAGCAAAGTTTATTGCTCAGTTCACGGCTGTAAGTCGATGTATAAGAGGGCTGCGGATATAAGTTTTCATCACTTTCCAAAAGATGCAAATAGCAATAGCCGAAAGGTGACGATACCAAGTAAATACGGTCGACAGGGGCGGGTTGGACCACTCACCAATACACACAATGACGACAGGACGGGTTGTTCACTGTTACGCCGAGCCAAGCCGCACCTAGAAAGCCAAGTACGGTCTCGCCGAGCCAAGCCGTACCACGACAGCCAAGCTTCATCAGTCAGGTATCCTTCCCCGCTCCCTAGTTCATTTCCCTACCAACCACCATCACCTCGTTCTGCGATATCCGAGCCATTCCACTACGAGTCATATAGGCCCAATTTGACTTCGCTGAGTAAATATCTACTCTGCAAGAACCTGCTACCAGTCCGATATTCAACACCAAACCTACCTGCTAACCATCCAACAAATCAAGCAATTCCTGTCTCCCCGGATTTTTAGTACAAGTTAAACTCATCCCTTCGCCCTACCAAGCAGCAAATAATTTCTAGAGTCTGTGGTACAGTGAGCAAACTCAAATATAGCTTTTAAACGTAACAGCGCCATGACTCGAACTGCTCAAAAACAAATACAAGCAGACAACTGATGCTTGATAATATGCAATTGACACATAAAATCTAGTCGAACACACAAATTAGATCACGTGTATCGCACAGTTATACATATATACAATTAAAAATAACACTGTCATTATTTTAGGGTCCACATTTACCGATTATAACCGAAAAATAAAAAGTGTTCCATATTAAACGCATGTTATTGAATATCTTTACCCTACTTATCCAGACCGACCGCAGCGCAGCTGGCCACCACGTGTGTACTTCCACTCTCCCACTCCTTTCCTCATGGTTTTCAAAAATCTTAAATAAAGCAATGTGTTGTGTATTCGAACCCTCAGAAATGTATGTTTTAAAGAAATTTCATCCTCAACAGTTGGTAACACATACAAACCACCAGAGACTCAGTTATCGATTACTCGAGGGAGCAGAGCCGTTATTCTGGCGCACTGATCTGTATAGTTCCTTGTTCTGTATATATTGTTTGGCTTCCTCATAATAAATGGTCAATCTTAGAAAACACAAACGTGGTGTCAGAAGTGGGATTGATAAATAACGTGTGCGGTGCCGAAGTTCAACTCCACGCCGTGAAACTTGTGCAAAACGTGCTACCGAACGAAATTCAACTCCCCGCAGGTTAGTGTAGTGTATCAGTGAATCATCTCCCTTCATCATGGCAGAAGAAATATCCACAGAACTTCTTCAGACTCTTTCTGGGATTATTGCTAGCGCTATCAGGGAATCCGCCACGCGAGGCGTCATCGGGAATGAGCCGATGTGACCGGGACGGCCTAGACCACCACAATTCTCAATGCCAGCATACCACGCCGCCGATGGGACCACCATATGGTACTATTTCACGCGGTTCACATGAGCGCTTGGTCTGAGTAAGGTACCGGAAAACGAACACGCGCAGTACGCACGTGTCTACAAGGGCGCCGAGCTTAACGATGCTTTGAAGATTCTAGTAAGTCCCGTCGACCCGGAAACTCTCTCATACAGTGAAATCCAGTCAAGATTGTCGAACCATTTCGACGCCAGCCGTAACAACTATGCAGAGAGCATAACATTCCGCAACGTCACCCAGAGAGCAGGGGAGACGATCGCCAGCTTCACTCTCAGATAAGACAAGCAGCAACACACTGTGAGTACGGAGAATTTTTAGACCGCATGCTAATTGAGCAACTGCTTAAAGGTTTGGAATCGAGGGACATGTGTGACGAAATTATTGCCAAGAAACCGGAGAGCTTCACTGCTGCGTACGAGATAGCCTGCTCACTCGAAGCCACCCGGAACACTGCTGACGAGGTTAAGAATTCGAATATAACCTCAAAATCCGATTCAACCAATCGGATAGGCTTCGAAAAGCCACAGTCGCGGAGGGGTGGCAACCAATTGCAACGTGGGATATCGACCAATTGTCAACAGAAATCCGACCAATCAAGGCCTCAACAAGGATTGCATCCAGCAAATCAGGGAACATCAAGTAACCAATCATTGTGCGCTGGGTGTGGTGGGGACCATCCACGCAGTCAGTGCAGGTTCCTCAACACAGAATGCCGGACATGCGGCAAGAAAGGTCACATTGCTAAAGTTTGTAGGTCCAAACCAAAGCAGAGGAATACAAATCACGTGACCGAAGGAGAACAACCAGCTGACAGTGTTGATGTCATACATCATTTCAACAAAGTTTAGGTCATCGGAACAATGCAGTCTCCAGGGAAGCAGTTGATAGATGTCATCATAGAGGGAACCACCGTCAAGATGGAACTAGACACTGGCGCCCCCTGTTCAATGATGAGTAAACTGAGGTTAGGTATGATCAAACCAAATTGTATTTTACAGAAGGTTGATCGTATTTTTGCGAGCTACTCTGGCCACCGTATTAACTGCATCGGGAAGACACCAGTCACCGCTACCATTGGCACCATCTCCAGGAACCTCGACCTCTACATCGTCGACGATGAATTCGAGACACTCCTTGGTCGAGAAAGGATCTCTGAGTTTGTGTGAGAGATCAATTTCGAGCAGCTTTTTGGAAAACCAGAACCGTTCCACCAACTCTCCGTCAAACCTTCTCTGTCCCTGGACCAGCAAAAGGAACTTGACGCCACCCTCAATCGCTACCATGATATCTTCAATGATACCCCCGGGAAGCTGTCAGTCCCACCAGTGAAGATGCACCTGAAGGATGGCGCCACCCCAATCTTCTCCCGAGCACGTGACATTCCTGTAGCCCAGCGAGATGCCTATGCCAAAGAAATTGACGCAAAATTCGCATCTGGTTTCTACAAGAGGGTCGACTACTCAGAGTGGGCGTCAATAACTCATGTCGTTGTGAAGAAGAACGGCAAGTTGAGAATCACGGGAAACTACAAACCTACTCTCAACCCGCGGATCATCATTGATGAACACCCGATTCCAAAAGTGGAATACTTGTTCAACCAATTGCTTGGTGCCACCCTCTTCTGTCACCTGGACGTCACAGACGCATACACTCATCTCGAGGTCGATGATGAGTTCAGCCAAGCCCTCACGCTCAACACTCCAACCCATGGCCTGATCCGTCCAACTCGTGCTGTCTGCGGAGCAGCCAACATCCCCGCTATCTGGCAACGGCGAATGGACACGGTTTTGCAGAAACTCCCAAATGTTGTGAGTTTCTTTGACGACACCATTGTTTTTGCCGATAGTTTTGGCAATCTGATGGAGGCCCTCACCGTGGTACTAGAGCGCTTTCGCCAACACGGTCTCAAGCTCAACCGAACAAAATGCAGCTTTGCAGAACCTGTCCTGGAAGCTCTTGGCCACAAGATCGATGCTTCAGGCATTCATAAGTCTCATGCGCACATCCAAGCCGTACGGGACGCGACTAAACCAACGACTCCAGAGGAACTCCTGCTGTTTTTGGGTAAAGCGACATACTACAGTGCCTTCATCCATAACCTGTCAACGAGAGATCAGCCACTCAGAGACATGCTGTTGAAGGATCCTCTCATATGGACACCAGACGGCGACAGGGCCTACCAGGACATCAAGGACGCTCTAACCTCACCGCAGGTCCTTATGCAGTACAATCCAACACTACCACTCTTGCTGGCAACGGACGCCAGCAAAACCGGTCTCGGCGCAATGCTGTCTCACCGGCTCAGCAACGGACTAGAACGGCCTATCGCATATGCTAGTCGTACAATGTCATGTACGGAGCAAAGGTACCCCCAGATCGACAAGGAAGCGCTCGCCATCGTTTGGGCAGTACAAAAGTTTTTCAACTATCTGTACGCTCAACACTTCACGCTAATCACGGATCACAAGCCCCTGACGCAGATCCTACATCCAGAGAAGACGCTACCAGTCCTGTGCATTAGTCGCATGGCCAATTATGCCGACTACCTCGCACACTTTAACTACACTGTGGTTTTTAAAACATCGAAGCAAAACGCCAACGCTGACTACTGCTCTAGAGCACCGTTACCATCGACCGTCAACAAGATCCAAAACTCAATCTCGCAACAGAGGGAGGAAACAGAGGATTACGACGACTTTGATTTTTTTTACAGTTCACCAGACGCAGCAGTTACCAGTCAAATCCGAAGCCATTGCACGAGAGACGAGGAAGGACCCTGATCTCGGTAGAATTGTCAAACTTCTGGAAGGAGGCCAAGATCTCACCCGCCACGACTTCAAGGCACCCGAGGTAAAATACACGCTCGCCGCCAACTGCTTGATGTTCGAGCACAGAGTAGTGGTTCCACCTGCACTGCGAGATGCTATCCTCAACGACCTCCATGCAGCTCACCTGGAGATCGTCAAAATGAAGGGAATGGCACGTTCCTTTGTGTTTTTGCCAGGCATCGACACAGACATCGAGAAGCTCGCAAAGTCCTGCACCACATGCGCAACCCATGCGCACGCTCCACCCAAGTTCCGCGAGCATCACTGGGAGTACCCGAAAGCACCGTGGGAACGCATTCACATCGACTACGCGAGCCCAGTAGCTGACAGCATGCTTCTGATTGTTGTAGACGCCTACAGCAAGTGGCTCGAGGTCAAGACAACAACCACCACGACAGCTGCAGCAACAATCTCCCTGATGGATGACCTGTTCACAGCGCACGGCACCCCAGTCACCGTCGTTTCAGACAATGGCAGGCAGTTCGTCTCAGAAGAATTCAAGGCCTTCCTGCAGAACAGTGGTGTGAAGTACCACAAGCTTACAGCACCATACCATCCATCAACTAATGGCCAAGCAGAACGGTATGTCCAAACGGTGAAGGATGCCCTCTACGCGATGAAAACAACCAAAGGAAATCTGCAGACAAACCTGAACGAGTTCCTTCGCCAATTTCGAAGAGCACCACACTCTACCACCGGACAATCTCCATCTCAAATATTCCTGGGACGAGAACTTCGGACACGTCTCAAACTGGTGAGACCCGAAGACGTTCGCACTAGTCTGCGAGAAACAGAAAGCAGAAATGGACTCTACATTCCGCACCTTCGAAGCGGGTCAGTCAGTCTACTTCCTCTCTGGCAACCCGAACCTGGACAAGTGGGTCCCCGGTACCATCGCAGCCCGCATTGGAGATCTTCACTATGATATCAACTACCGGGAGAAACGAATAAAGCGCCACATCGACCAAATTAGGCCATTTCCAGGAATACGGCCAAACACAGAGAAGCAGGAACCGAGCAGCGATGAACCTACCGAAATTCCACCTAGGCCACGACGTGTTTGGTTCTTCCCAGCACCAGCTACCGCACTACCACCCGAGAGGATGCCACAAGTGATCCGTGGAAACCGAACACCAACACCAGCTACTCCAGTTATACCGCGCATGTCTACACGCAAACGCCGCCCACCATTAAGATTTTCACCATAGACATAAGTTCAATTTAATAGAGGGAGGAAAAGTTGTGTATTCGAACTCTCAGAAATGTATGTTTTAAAGAAATTTCATCCTCAACAGTTGGTAACACATACAAACCACCAGAGACTCAGTTGTCGATTACTCGAGGGAGCAGAGCCGTTATTCTGGCGCACTGATCTGTATAGTTCCTTGTTCTGTATATATTGTTTGGCTTCCTCATAATAAATGGTCAATCTTAGAAAACACAAAACAATGCTTAAAACTGTTCGATGCACACTGTAAAATAAAATAACAGCCCGTCAAATTGAAGAGAGGCCTATAATATTGTAATGAATAGCAATAGCAATATTACGAACACGTAAGTTATCATAAAGCAAAAATGTTCAAAGCGAAACGACAACACGTGATTGTTTCCGTGATATGTAGCTGTTTATATTTCCTGTAGAGTAAGTTTCAAGGCAAAAGAAACACAATCCCTTAGACAATAAGTTTTTCAACCTCTGTCAAATTGGATGTCTTACTGTTAGAAGCAACGTATTGCTTAACTTGAACCCAGCGCGCGACTGAATAGAATTAATGGTTCGACTGATGCTCCGATATTTTCACCCTCCCTTTCAAAAAATCCTGTGCGGCGATGATCATTTTCTTTCCATAACTTCGAATAGGTACACCTCGACCAGGTCTTGACAATACCCAAACTGGATGTATCCTCAGTCTACCTCTACGAGAAGTCATCCTTTAAAACGTCACCACTCGCAAGCAAAAAGAAAGCTAACTTTAATCTTATTCACTCTAGCCTATGAACACGAACCTAAGCTTAAACTGATGCTGACACTGCTACATAAATAAATAACGGACACTAATGAATTACAAGTATAAATACTACAAGTAAAAGTAATTAACTAATTAACTTAAACCAAAACAATTATAACTCATAAAAACAACAGATTATGAAACGCAGCAAGGTGAGTATGCACAGGAGGCCACCAAACAAGCCAACGGTCGGCGACAATAACGTGGCCAAATAGTATCCTTCATATTGGTAGGGCTGTATGGTTTCCATGCCAACAAGCCTTGCAGGCGATCTAGTCGTTAACTGTTTTTGCCCAGTGGAGCCAAACTGTCAGATTCCAACTCTGGAAAATACACCTATAGGCATGGTCTAACCTACAATTTTCATAGGACAGGCAATATATCCTTAAAGTACACATATCCAATTGTTCTCATCATTAACTCTGTAAAATCAGCATCAAATGGTATGTTGATTACAACTATTGAATTGACATAGGATGAGAAAATGAGAAAATGACAAGCTTCCAATCCACTTAGCAGCATTTGCAGCTGCACCTGACCATAATATTGATGATTTGTCTTTAAGGATAAAGTATTTTCCTCAATCGACCCATTTAAATATTTTAGGCCCTGCACTACATCAATTGCAGTCTGCGTTTTACCTGCTAGAGGGCACTTAACCTCTACACAACAGAGTGAACTAACCACACCATCCAGACTTGCACCTAACCATGGGGCACTTGGAGGATCAATAATGCCCACCAGTTCCACTTTATTTTTAAAAGCAATTTCATAAGCTCCTATGACTACTAGTTCAAATATTTTCCCATGCACAGTTGCCATGTTTCCCTTGAAATCAGTTTTGAACAGCCTACTCACTTTTAAATTCCAGTCAGGGCTTTTATTATTGCTGTAAGTAAAAACACTGTAACAAGTAGTACCAGTTAATCTTACTTTTCTTGCATTCTTCCAAATTTCTCCAGATTGGGTAAGAGTTGTCTAACATAATTTTACACTGTCTTCATATGTGAGAGCTACCTTCTCATTAAAAAATTGAGCAATGTCACCTTGAAGTTCTGCATCAAAATCAACCATAGCACTAAATTGTGGCAACAAGTTGTTGTGGCCTAAAAGTTTATGGCATAGGGATAATTGTAGCAAATCATCACCACTCGAGACTTGAATAGTAGTAGTAGTCTCCCTTAAGCGCAAAGTAAGATCCAGCTCGGATCCCTGTGCCCCAGAATGTAGAATATCCAGTATATTATTCTCGCCTGCACTACCAACTAGGCGACTTGGTGTAGGGTCGATTTGACAGTTGATTTTCCCATGTGTCAAAATTTATTTATAGGAATCGCTTTGTCGTTCATGTAGTTGTCTTTCTTTAAGTTGCCCCCTTCCTGCTTCAAATCTGTGGAGCTCAGGTCTTCCAAGTTTTCAATTGTGTGCCTATTACGAAAAGAAGAAAAAGCAAATACAGTCAACTTGTACACTCTTCGATTTATCGGCTTCAACAGTATTATATCTTCTAAATTTAAATGCATCTACTTACCCAAATATGTAAAGCAATGTACCGACTACATGCTTACATTTTCCTGAACGTCCAGCCTTACAGGTACACGAACAAATTAACTTTTTCTCGGCAACTGGTGATCGAATCTCAATTTTAATCTGGTGAGGAACTCCCTTCAAATTACTGGTTTGTAAGCATAAAGCTTCAAGTCTCACTAAATCTTCTGTTTCGGTTACTCTCCCACACATAATTATGTGTTTGGCATCTAAAATTGCCTGTCCTTCAACGAGAGGCCGCCTAGAATCCCCAACAACATTCAACACATCAATCAAGTCTATCACCATTGCGTCCACCATTTTGTCGCGACCGACCTGCCACCTACATTCGATTGAATTAGCGAATAACGTAGCACAGTAAGTAGAAACCATTTTCAAAGTGCTACTAACAAAAATAACGCACTTTGAAAACTGACACCGGAGAACACACGAGAGCCGAAACAATGTCATCATCAAAAGTCATGCGAAACTTACCACGCTCTCGTGTGTACTAAAAGGTTGTCATCGCTTACAGAATTTTGTAAATAATTAATGTAATGCACATTGTGTGCACTTATCCTTAATAATAATAAAATATGTCATCAACACTTGGTAAATCATAACCTAACCTGTCAAAATTAATTGTCAGCAACAGCTTAGTATTCTCTGAAAATCATCATGACAAAACAACTGAAAACTAATTTTTTGTGATGTGCAAATGAAAGATCATTAGCATTCCATTTCCTGGGGAAGAAGTGAAATGCAGTCACTACACTTATATGTTCAAAGTAATTCCACTCTTTGGGATGTTCTTCCTCTACTAATATAGAAAATGATTCAGTCAGAAGAGGTATCTCCCGGGATCCAATGCAAAACCACCTTCTTGGTCCACAACTGGTGGTAGGGATGGAACATCTACATCCATCGGTCCCCGTCTCCCAGGGCAACTGAAAAGTAAAAGTTAGGGTAGATTAAGAAATATTGCTGTAATTACAGAAAATGTAACACCCATTATTCTCATTGTAAAAGAAGTGCCGTAATCTCTGGGTTTTTGCTTAGATATAACCTAAAAGTTATATATTTATATATGGCTATGATCTGGCTAGTTATCAGAATAAAAATATGGTAGAATGGAAAGAACTATATTAGCAAAAATAAGACCCTAGAAGTCAATGCTATATCTACTACATGCTGAAAAAAAGACCCAACAATACTGTAAGCCTACTTTATAATTATAAATGAACACTTTTCATGCAATAATTATATACATGTCTCACCTTCTTGTCTGGAAGTGCAAAAATCCAGGAAAGTGAAAATTGTCATACACAATACACAGCTAAGAAATATTATTATGGGTGCAAAACTAATAATGTATTTGTGATCAGCACCCTCGATTTACCCTGAAGTGATTTAACTCCAGAAGTGCTCATAGTATTATTCTTCCATTGCGCCATCTTCTTCACCTTTTTGTAGAAGTGGTGCGCTATCTGTGGACGAGAGTGCGAATCATCTATAACTCAACCTTCCACCAATACCACCAATCATAAGCCGGCATTTTAAGGCCTATGTTATATGAAGTGGGATCGGCGAATATGCTGTTCGCGTGACAAGTGACAAGCGTCTTTGTATTGTATTTCTCACTTGATAAACAAAGATTTACATTAAAACTAACATAAACAATACTGAAAATATCTTTATTGCAATTATTATGTTCTGTTACAACTGTACATATTTACAACTTCATAACTGTTATATAAAGACGATTATTTATATAACAAAATCAACTCTTCTATTTTGTTTAGCAAACCTTGTGATTATCGAATCGATGTTTATACTGATGAATGTGCAGCGACGCACGGATAGGAATTTGGGGCTTTTTCCGCACCAAAAATTTTTGCCGACGTCCAAACTGCAAGTTTGGTTGGCAATTTAAGGTATTCATATACTTTTATTGAAAAAATCCACAGTTCTAAACTAATCGCCTTATATTCTTTTTGGTGGTTCACTGCTAAGTAAATTAAGCCGGTTATACCTTCAGAATGCTTAATGTGCACTTCCGGGGGTGTCCAAAATAAAATTATTAAAGAAATTTGTACCTTTTTTCAGACACCCTAGCAACTACAAAAATGCATCTATTTGAATTATTCCTTCACATACGTATAGCTACTAGTGACCTTCATGACCCCTACCAGAATTGTTAATTTATCAGCATTTTGTCGAGAGTTGGGATTTTTTTAAAGATGCAAAATGTCAAATAATATTTTTCCTTTCTTTACATCCAGTTTTTGAATGGAGCCATATATCTTCACGGTTTTGGTACAGAACATGCCCTATTTCATTGTCTTTAATTTGAAACCTTGTTGAGATAGATAGCTGAATTAGAACTTGACGTTTTCTTGTTTGAACCTGTAAGAGGAGCAAGATTTTTAGTTTTTGAGTAAATTAGGTTGGAAGTTTCACATTATGATTGAACCTGACTACATTAGAATTCTCCTGCTGCATATGTGGGACCTTCCTTTTCAAGTTTCTTGTCCTCTTTCAGTTTTCTTCTTCCTCTGAGGTACCTCCTTCGTTGTTTTTGTTCAGGGGTGCTCTGAAGCTGACTTCTGCGTAATCGTGCCTCATCTGCTTGTGACACTCCTGATGCCAAGTACCTACCAGGAACAATCTTCATCCTTCGTATAATCTCCATTTCAACCTTGTTTCCACAATTGAAGTGTAAAACAGCATCCATAACACCAAGTTTAAGAGTGGACAGCCCTACATAAGTCTCCTTTCTACACCGCTTCCATACCATAGCGTTGAATAATTCATTGTTATTTTGGGTCAAACCATGGAGACATTTGCATAGCATTTTTGGGTCACAAACCCTTTCATACACAGGCTTCATCGCATGTAGGACTTCTAGTGGTATTCCTGCTTTATGTTTATAGTTGTCCAGTTGATTGTTGGCCTTGGCTCGTTGGTACGAACACAAACTATCCGTTCCTAGAGGGCACCTACGGTGGGAAGGCCTGTCTTTATTGGCAGTCAAATGGTACAATGTTGCCCATATAGCGTTTAACATGTCCTTTACGGAACTGCAGTTGGACCACAAAGCAATTCCAAAATAATTCTGACACTTATCTATCAGTGCCCCGGTGAGTTTACCTTTACCACCCAGTTTTTTGTTTTGTACAATTTTTCTAAGGGCTGGGCCTAAACGCTTCTGGTAATGCCCCACACATTCCAGTTTATTGACTGCTTTACCACTGTATGGATTAGATTCACACACTGCTTTGTAACTTTTGGAATCGCCATCCCCATAAGAATCCACATAGTCCAGACCTCTACTCTCACTTGAGCGAGAAAAAATGTTAACTGCACCATGTGGTTCCATATTAGGTGCAGATCCACTGTAATTTTTGGCACAGACTAATGCATGATCAGCCATCCAACCCAAATAGGATGGGGAATCCTTAGCATCACCTGAATGCTTTCTACATCCAATACAATTTCTGGACATTACCTCTACATCTAGAACTGTGCCTGTGTCAACAGATATTGCACTTACAACACCAGACAATGAAGAATATCCGCGTCTCTGCCATGTACCATCCACAGATACACCACATCCCTTACCTTTCTTTTCCTGAATTTCTAGGGCAGCAGTCTTCATGCATTCTTCTGCATAGATAGATACAGCTTTCACATGTTCACTATAAGCCCTTGGCAAGGGTGGTGGTGGGAGGTTCATAATGCAAGCAAACCTTTTGGCATCACTGTAACCACAACCTATTGACCTCATGCCATAAACAAGGCATCTGTTTACCTCTGGAAAGCGTTCCTGCCTTTTAGAAGAACAACATTTGTTGCTTTCACATGTTCACTATAAGCCCTTGGCAAGGTTGGTGGTGGGAGGTTCATAATGCATCACTGTAACCACAACCTATTGACCTCATGCCATAAACAAGGCATCTGTTTACCTCTGGAAAGCGTTCCTGCCTTTTAGAAGAACAACATTTGTTGCTTTCACATGTTCACTATAAGCCCTTGGCAAGGGTGGTGGTGGGAGGTTCATAATGCAAGCAAACCTTTTGGCATCACTGTAACCACAACCTATTGACCTCATGCCATAAACAAGGCATCTGTTTACCTCTGGAAAGCGTTCCTGCCTTTTAGAAGAACAACATTTGTTGCTTTCATAACCACATAATTCACACAACAAACCAAGAATTACGGCCCATCCAAATCTCTGATTTTCAATGTTCTGAAGTTTCAGTGAAGAGCTTTTGAAGCAACTGTGACATGCTACCACATTTACTATATTCTGAAGGCAATCTGTGTCAAATATAATGTTAAAATTACCACCAGATAAATCACAATCATCTGAAACACTTTGAGCTGTAGGCCCAATCTTGGAATGTTATGCACCACTTTGTTCAGTATTTACATTTTCATTGATTTGGTTCTCACTGGGTTTCATATGCTGGTTACCACGAAAACTACGTTTCTTCTCTCTCACTCGCCGATGTTTAGAGCCCATGATCGAGAATTTACACGGAAAAGCACACAAGTATTCACGAGACGAAAAAATATTTTCACTACAAATAGGCCTACGTAACCATGGATGCTGCCATAACTGGCTTGTAAACAATGTGCATGTAGAGCCATCTGTGGAAGACAGGGTGCACTAAGAGCCATTCAAATCCTGCAACATCAAGCGCCAAAATTAAATAATACTTTCGAAAAGAATCATGAAATACACTATGCAGCGCGGTGCCCCGCCCACCCCAGACTAAGATGGCGTACACTGGTCCTTTTAAATCAATTTTATAAGCACATTTATGCATGAAATATGCAAAAACCATATATTTTCTGAAAGTAGAAGGATTAGACTTTCATAAGAAATCAAAAACACACAATCAAAAATTTCGTCAAAATGCGTCAATCGATGTTTATGGTGATGAATGTGCAGCAACGCACGGATAGGAATTTGGGGCTTTTTCCGCTCCAAAAAATTTTGTCGACGTCCAAACTGCAAGCTTGGTTGGCAATTTAAGCTGTGACTTTCTCGCTTTGTCGGTACCAACTCGACTTGCCGAAACTGTAACGATCCTTGATACTTTTCTCGAAGCTCGATGTAAAAGTCGCAAAACACGCCGTTGCAATTTGTACGAATATTCTTGGTGCGCTAAACGCATCAAGTTTCTATCCATGTAGCTTGCAAAAAAAAATCGTCTGGTTTTGTACGTTTGCTTATTTTGTGATTGCGTTTCTAGTGATACCATTTTTAGCCTATTTTCAATTTTGAAAAAATAGGCTTATGAGATCACCTTTTGTCCGTGTGTGTGTGCGTGTGTGTGTGTGTGTGTGTGTGTGTGTGATTCGTGTGTGTGTCCCCCCCTAATAAAATCTAAACGGCTGGAGCGATTTCAATGAAACTCGGTATGTTCATAGCACTATTCCCGGCGACCTCGACCGTGCCCTTCAAATTTTGTTACGTCTCACCAATGCAAAATGGCGGCTGTGCGAAATATTTCACTAGCATTCAATATCTCCGAAACTATTACCGATACCGCCCTGAAATTGTGTACGGTGATAAAGGGTACTACTAGAAGTTCACCTATGAGACTTTCAAAAACCTGGTGACTACAAAACCAACATGGCGGTCAAGCGAAGTTGGGACTTTTAAATAGACTTTTATCGCGATTTAACTATCCACACGTAATGAAACTTGGTACAGCAAATGTTTATACACATTGTAATGCACTGGAGTCTAATTTAGTTCAATTGTTTACATAACTTCAAAATGGCGGCTGTGCGAAATATTTCACTGACATTCTATATCTCCGAAACTATTACAGATATCACCCTGCAATTTAGTACGGTGATAAAGGGTACTGATACAAGTTTACCTATGTATATTTCATAAACTTGTAAAGTAGAAAACGAACATGGCGGTCAAGCGAAGTTGAGACTTTTAAATAGACTTTTCTCGCGATTTAACTATCCACACGTAATGAAACTTGGTACAGCAAATGTTTATACACATTGTAATGCACTGGAGTCTAATTTAGTTCAATTGTTTACATAACTTCAAAATGGCGGCTGTGCGAAATATTTCACTGACATTCTATATCTCCGAAACTATTACAGATATTACCCTGCAATTTCGTACTGTGATAAAGGGTTCTGGTACAAGTTTATCTATATATATTTCATAAACTTGTAAAGTAAAAAACGAACATGGCGACCAAGCGAATTTGAAATATTTTAATAGACTTTTCTCGTGATTTAACTCTCTGAGCGTAGTGAAATGTGGTACAGTAAGTGATTTTGCAGATTGTAATGCACTGCCATCTAATTTAAATCAATTGTTTACATAACCTCAATATGGCGGCTGTGCGAAATTTTAAAATTAAGTTTTTATTTCTTGTGTCGTAATCATGCGATCGAAGTGAAAGTTTGAATAATGAACCTAGGCAATAATTTTCCTTGAATGGTACATAATTCTATGGCCTATACATATAACAATCCTAAATGGCGAGCTTCCGAAATATTTAGACGGTTCTCAATATCTATGAATCTTTTACAGCAACCAAACTGATTTTTTTCTATGTTCATAGAGACTATGAACATATGTTCACCTATAGGACTTTCATTAACCTGATGAGCACAAATCCAACATGGCGGCGACGCGAAGTATAAATATTTAAATGGACGATTCTCGCGAATTAACTATCCGAGTGCCGTGAAACGTTGCACGTTAAATGCTTATACAAATGTTGATCCACTGGCATCTAATTTATTTCAATTGTTTGCATAATCACAAGATGGCTGCTGTGCGTAATTTTAAAATCTCGTTTTTACTTCTTGTATTCTAATCATGCGATTGAGGTCTGAATACCACACGTACACAATAATCTTAATGTAATAGTACAAAAATAAAAATCCAACCTGGCCACAATCTGAAATATTTAGACGGTTCTCAATATCTACGAATCTGTTACAGCAATTAAACTGAAATTTTGTATGTTGTTAGAAGAAATTAACATGAGCAGGATATATGAAAATAGGCTGTATAGTTCTTTACGGAACTACTTGTTCTTAATAATTTCGATTCTCTGACACCCCCTCAAAGCCAACGGCTGAATGTACCGTAGGCTACAAAACTATGAATGAACTTCCCCCGAGAAAGAAATCCTGCGTGCGCCACTAGGGCTAGGAATAATTGTTTTGTAAGATTTGTAAGGAAAACACAATAAAATTACGTCCCCACGATGAAAGTAAGAATGCGTTATACCGTGTGGTTAGTGTAGTGATGTAAACATTAGCCTGCGAGTCTACTTAGAGAAGCAGCGTGAAGACGTGCTTGTGACCAGTGGTCCTACAGTCCAGCTGATGGTACAGAAGTGAGGTACGGTATGTATCGTGGAAGAGTTTTACCGCGACAGATTGTCTCATTTTACACGGTCTGTATAAGAATCTTCCTTTTAAGTGGATTCGTCCTACGGAGCGTTACCAACAGAATCTTTTGGTGATCCTGCGATGGTTCATTCTGAGAATGTTACCTTAGAACTTAAAATGCCTTTTCCTGACAGTGTCAGTGATCTTTTCATAATGCTGATAAATTTCCCAAGGCTTTCGTTTCTCCCAGATTCCTTCTGAGCATAATGGACCAAGGATTGTACTTTCTTGTTTCTCTATGTCCTTACTAAGAGATCTACGGTACCTTCAATGATCAATGTTTCTGAGCCATATAGAGCTTCAGGTTTGATGACTGTGGTATAATGTCTTAGATGTTGATTTTTTAATTACATCTATAGGTATAGGCCTTCTGGAATTTTTAGATTCTCTCTTTTTTTGCGTCACGATTCAATCGTGAAGTTAAGTACTATACCGTCATTTGCCTGGAGGGAAAAATCACTCAGAATGGGTACTGTCAGCAGGATTCAAACTGAATTGCTGCAGCTGCCATATAGGCCGTGGTGCACGGCTCAATGAGCAAGGCTATGCCGTGGGGTTTGAAATTATTTACTTGATGACTTTTTTTTGCCGAATTTAGTCTTCAGAGGTTTCCTGTCAAGATGACGAACGGATTCGTCTATGCATTTGGAGTCCGGTCTTAGCTGTAATTTAGTGAAGTTTTCAAGGACCTGAACTGCCTCTTGTCTATTGTTGGAATGAATAGCTTGATCATCTGCGAATACCAAACACTGCAGATGAATTTTAATTTTGAGTCGTCGACCAATAGTTCTTTCTTTTGTTCCCCCCCGTCTTTGCTAATATGATTACGATCAGAAAGTTCACTTAAATTTAAATATTGAAGTTATGGCTGTCAGTGTCTGTCGGATTATTACTCTTGTTTTCCTGTCAACTTTGAAATCTTCTAGAATAATGAATAGTGTGTGTAGGTCTACTGAATCGTCCGCTTTCCTGAAGTTTCCTAAGTGAGCATTGTTTGCCTGGCTTTATGAATTTGCAAGATAATTTTGAGATTGTGAATTTATTCTGTACAAGTCCTGTCATTTATGAAACATTGCCTGTTATTCGCCAATTAGTTGATGAGTTTGGATTTCAAGTCTCGTGAATAATGCTTGAGAGAGAATTTTGCACGCGAGTGATAGTGAGGTTATTTCTCCATAGGTATTAATGTATGTTCTTTCCCTTTTTCAAATTCGTGGGTGACATAGATTTCAATTCCTGTCTTCAGGAATTTTCTCCTTGACATTTTTTGTTATTTTTAAGTTTAGTTTGCGGTTACTTGCTTGATTTCTTCTAATGAAGGGAGTTTTGAATCTGGATTAGGAATCCGTTTCTCAAGGCAGATTTGTTCTTCAGGAGGATCGTAGGTTCAAAAGTCATGGAAGTAATCTGTGACAAGTTTGCAGTTTTCCTTTTTATTTCAGGGCCTCATCCGGATGTTGTAAGTTATAAACTAGGTGCTTGGTAGTGTGATGGTTCGTCAGCAAATGTTCTGTAACCGTTCCTTGTACTGTTTTTTATGTAATGTGTGTTTTTCAGATCTGATAATTCTCGGGGCTTCTTTCTGGTCTTTGAAGAATTAACGCCAATTTTGTTTCTATTTCATTGGAACTGTACCTTTGAAAGGTTTGAATTAGAGTCTATGGCCTTATCGCTGGTCTTCGGGAAACTCCAAATAGTGTATCTTCTAATGCCATCTAAATGACAGGATTTTGGTTCGTGTTACTTGCAAGGAGATTGTTTGAGTTTGGTTTTAAGACATTCCAGATCAATTCTGACTTTGGGTCTGTCGGGTTGAAACTTATCTTTAATTAAAGATAATTGATGATCAGAGTAAATATTTCTTTTTTATACTTCAAATTCATAATACTGATTTATTATTATTAACAATTGTTGTTCAGGAGGATAAAAGATCATGGATGTAATCTGTGAGAAGTATTATTTCTAGAGCCTCTTCCGCATGGTTATGACGTAACTACGTGCTTGTTAAGGTGATTGTTCATCAGCAAATGTTTGTAACAGTGTCTTGCAATTATTGTTATTATTTATATTATTTTTATTATTATTACTATTATTATCATCATCATTAGCTCTTATTCTTCAACATTTACATATAGTCATGCTTGTTTATTACTTCCCAGGATTTGAATGAGCAGCCACCGTCTGATAGGCCGGTGGGGATGAAAATTGAAGAATCTAATGATGCTTTTGAAGATGCAAGATTCATAACTCAGAGTGCATTTGTTAAAGAAGAACTTGATTGCCAGGTGATTGTGTACATTATTTCCTATTTTGGATAATTCTCAAATTTTTTCAATGTTATGTAGTTCTCAACATTTCATAAAAACTTCGTCACACATATTTCCAAAGTTACTCTCTACAATATCTGGCAAATACACATCAAGCATCATTTTTATAACCTAACTTATTCTATATACAGATCTCTTCAATTCTATGCTGTTTTTCAAGTAATTTTTTATGCTTTATTAACAAGGTTATCGTAACAGATCTGGTTTTTTGAAATTTTACACTGTGAACTTTTGTTACGGCACTGCACAGTTCCTTATCCTTTTGGTACGGTACTACACAGTTCCTTATCTTATTGGTATGGTACTGCACAGTTCCTTATCCTATTCCACGCTCAAGAAGGTCACAATGTTCTAAATATTGACTTTAGGTAATAAATAGTTTATGATAATTAACACGTCATAAGGAATTGGGCAGTCTATGTTATTAATATTGCGCATTGAGTGAGATCGCTCCCTTGGGCTGGTAATTTATTATTTCGTCAGATGTCTATAATAATTGAAGCCTGCCCTACAAGAACGTTGTATATTAGAAATTGAGCATGTTGTGATTTTCGGTTAAGAAGGTTGGATATCATCCCACCGACACTTTGCAAACCTAAAATTAGTCAATTTAAAAAAAAATGGACAGAAAGTGTATGGTCCAAAAGGTGGCTTCCCTGCAAGAAAGTTGTATATCAACAAAGATGGCGGATGTTGGCAATTTGAATGTGTAGCACTGAATAAGAGCAGGAAAAGGAAGATAAATCAATTTCAGTGGAAGAACAATGTGCGGAAGCGACTGAAGAATAGTGGAAAAGCTTATACAGCAACTTCAGAGCGTGCAGTTCAACAAAATCATCACCTGAGTCATACAAGAGAAGAACGTTGTATATCAATCAGCTGGGTGGCGGCATAGCACTTCCAGGAACGTGTTATGATTATAATGCTGCTACAATTTGTATGTAATCCCTTTATTATCACAGAATTCTTTTAGCCTATTTTCAATTATGAAAAGCAAGTAGGCTTATGAGATCACCTTTTGTCCATGTGTGTGTATGTGTGTCTTTCCCAAAAAATCTATACGGCTGGAGCGATTTCAACAAAACTCGGTAAGGTCAAATTACTATTTCGTCCGACCACGACCGTGCCCTTTGACATTTATTACGTCTCACCAATCCAACATGGTGGCTGTGCGAAATATTTCACAGGCATCCTATATCTCCGCAATTATTACCGATATCACCCTGAAATTTCGTACGATAATAAAGGGCACAACTATAAGTTGACCTATGTGACTTTTAAAAACCTGTTAAGTACAGAACGAACATGGCGGCCAAATGAAGTTGAAACATTTAAATCGATTTTTCTCGCGATTCAACCACCCGTGTGCAGTGAAACATGATACAGCATATTTTTATGCTCATTGTAATGCACTGACATCTAATTTAGTTCAGTTGTTTACATAACCTCAAGATGGCGGCTGTGCGAATTTTTAAAATTGAGTTTTCATATCTTATATCCTAATCATGCGATCGAAGTCAACATTTGAATAATGAACCTACGCAATGATCGTCATGTAATATTAACTAACTATATGGCCTCCATATAAAAATCGAACATGGCGACCATTCAAAATTTTTATATGGTTCTCAATATGCCCATTTTATTTTCTTGTTTTGTGTATGCCTTGTAAGCAATACAATATTCCATTCCATATAATTATGTATCTGAGGATTATTTTCTTTATATTTAATTCATAGAAAATGGATTGTGATATACAACGTTCTAGGTCTGTTGTGATATACAACTTTCTTGCAGGGAAGCAGCACTAAAATCATGATGAGTCATATATACTGCCATTTAAGAGAAATATATTCCTTAAGTGTTGGAAGAGAGACTGCAACATTAATGTATAGACCTGTATTTAACATATCTCAGTATTAGATTAGGCACAGGAAGTTTTCTTTTAATATTGAAAAGTTAATAAATATGATATACAACGTTCTTGTAGGGCAGGCTTCAATTTTAAAGTGGTTATTTATTGTCCTTTTTGAAACAACCTTGAATAATTATGACAAAACTTACATCACCTGTAAGGTTAAGTCGTACAGCTAAATTAGGTAGGAACTTCGAATAATCCTTGGCATATTAGTAAGTGTGTGCTAGTGAAACTTGGACACTGGGTATTGAGGTTTTGAATTGTCTTTAACTTCATGACCACTCGATCACTTGATATGCGACTGTAGGTTATCAAATCATCATTTAATATTGACAGTTACTGATTTTTGAAAATCGTTCTTGAGAAATGTTCAGAAATGCAAGTATGTTTTAAATATTAGAGCTCGTATTTTTTTCATCTTGAATCAAACACCTATTTGAATTTTCTTAAAGTGAACGACAAATGTATCAATTTTATTGGTGAATTTATAACACTGTAGCTACATGAAAGTATTGGATTCTGAGAAATAAAGTATTTTGTGTTCTCATAGCTACTTATACATCGTAAGTAATAGGTAAGGTATTCTATTGTATTTTTGTCTTGTAAAACATTCAAAACCTTGAAGGTATAAGTCAGAAAAATGTAAATGATGTTCAAGTCAGCTAATGAGCACTTAATGCAGCGAAATTTCAGCTTCAGGGTTGCTATTCTAACCTTATCAAATTTCTTAAAATTATTCATTGAGTTGAGAACTAATCCGAGACATATAGAACTAGATGAATGTCTATCGTGCTTACGTGTGTACAAAATATATTTCTTATGCCTCGTGAGGTACATTATTAACAAATTGGTGTTTCTCTGTAGGGAGCACATATCATGGAAGGTACTTCATACTTCAAGGAAGTTACTATCCACGAGAAAGTGACTGCAGAGATAGTCGCATTAGTCAAGGAGGAAACACCATCTTCATCGAGAGGCGGAGATGCGAGAGTTGTAAGTGCCTAATTATCTTGAGGGTTGGTAAGTCATATTATATGCTTAATGATATCTGATGTTCCTCCAGCAAGTGTGGCAGATATTTGCAAAGGCTTGTGAGGGGATCATTTGCACTGATCAAAGATTTCGGAATTAATACGAGACCTGAATGTAATTGTAGTAATTTCTGGGGCCTTCTTTGGCTTTTTAATATCTGGTGTTTGGTTGTTGCTGATCATCAAATTCCATGCATGATTTGCTTCTCCAATTTTGTATTGACATTTTGTAGATGATCATAATATTTAAGACATTCTCTATATACTCTAATCTCGCTTCAAATTCCGCGACACAGAAATAGTTTCTAAAACTTCAGACTACCTCGACAGGAGAAGGTGATACATTTCTGCATAACTTCTATACGAAAATGGAGTACCAACATATGAATGCTATATTGAGGCTGCTAGTAAATAATGTTGAAATGTTAGGAAGACAGCCTATCTCAGATGATCCAGGCCATTTTCTGTCCTTAAACTGGGCATGGTATGTCATGCAGTGAACCAATTACACAGAACAATACCAATAACTTCACAGATAGAACAAGGGAACAGTCTATCACAAATGACTAGGTTTCTATTCATTTTTGTTGTTAGTTCCTGCGGAGTGAAGTATCACGACTTGTGGTTGTGATTCCTCTTAAGAATGGAGGTCCCATGACTCTTGGTCGCTAGATTAATGGTAAAATCTAAAACTAGAAGGTTTAAAAACAAGTATTCCATGAAGTTTGTTTTGTATTTGCAACTGATGTGAGTGAAATGGCCACAGATTGTGTTATGTTACTGACCATGTTATCGGTAGATTGCTTCCTTATCCTCATACACTGTTGGTAATCTCATGCAAAGGCGGAAACTTCAATCTTCTTGCCTATATCCTGGTGTCAATGATGTGCTGCATTGCTTGTAGGGCCTCTTCGTACTGCGCATGAGCTGAGATACATGAAAATATGTAACTTGCGTGTAATATAATAAGTATGAAAGAAGGTGTCTAAAGCCATATTGTCATTTACATTTTGTGCATCTTGATAGAGTCACCTTTCATCAAACATTTGATCTTGATGGAGCGGACTATCTTCGAGGTTTGGTTGATTATTCTATCACTTCTGATATCTATTTACTTTATTCTAATATCCAATCGGGATTTCTGAACAAGTGTGAAGAACGTTACTCTCTAGAAGCATGGAACGTGGGAATTTGTTGTAGTTGTGAGTGTGTGTTTGCTATTGTGTTAGTATGGAGCTATTACAGAAGGGCACTGTTAAAATGAATTTGGTGGACATCATTCTCATTAGTAGGTCAAGTGGCAATAACCCAACAGGCTGGTGAATGAAACAATAGTGTGTATAACAGACACTTCAATTGGTCTGTTTACAACATTTACGTTAAGGTTTGTGGATGTAAAATTAAGGCATGCATAAAACATCTTTGAAATCTGTAAATATGATGCAAAAACCACAGGAATAACAAGAAAGCTTGGTTTGTGGCCATCATCGGAGATGACCTCACTGTTCCGCTCTTAAATGCAACACCCATCATCAGCATAGATGAAACTACAGGCGTTACATTATGAAAGAATTTGGGGAATTAATCATCCAGAAGGTCAGGATACCTGCATATCTCTTGAAGAATAGCCTGAAATGAATTACATGTGATTATGATATTTATATTGTTACGGACTGTTGAAGAAGAAGGAAACTTCTTAGACCCAGGCCCGGTTATATTCATATTCCATACTTTTAATACAGTGCTTAACAATCCTGATAAGATGTCAAGTATTATAAGTTCATTAAATTTCTCCCTACCTTGAGTATTCTTGAGATCAATATTGCTTTAAACTCAATACAGTAAAACGCACAACACACTATGCAATATTTCTTTACACAACATTCATCAACTTTGCTTGATTATTATGATAGTTATTAACGTTATATATTAACAGTGAGTTACTGCACCAACACCACTAAGTCTCCACACACACACTCAATGCTAGTGATAATCTGCTAGGCCCACACTTGGCATATGTGTAGGAACTGAAAGGAATTCTGATTTGAACTTTACAAAACTTTTCTGTCTTTGCCATGTATCCGTTGGCATAAGAAAACTCTATGATTGCGAAGTCGAATTAACTTCAGTATCTCATTTATTCCTTGATTTCTTCAGTGCAAGTTTACAAGTCATGTGTAACACCTAATTCTACCTATGCAAAGGGAAACATATTTGTGAAACAAGTCATATGGACCATGTTAGGGATATTAAGATTGCAGACTGTCCTATTCCGGACATCGTTCCACGTATCGGATGATAAATTACATCTTCAGATCTGGAAGAGTTTAGCACCTTCATGCGTCCTTACAAGACATGACATCTCCTTATCACCTATTAGCATTTTGGGATTAGGAGTTTTATTTTCACTACTGTATTGATGGCAAGCTTATCTGTTAGCTTTTGTATAATACAGAGAGTACGAACCATTTTAATATAAGGATGAAGAACTGAGATATCTAATCCACCTGGAATCCCTTATTGAAAGCATTCTAAATGACGTGTGACTAAATATTAATAAGTTACTCCAATTTCTTCCCCGGCTTGTACTGCACCCGTTCATCCGGGGTATGCGATGACCCATCTGCCATTACATCGCATACCTGGCATCCCAGGCCAGAGTGGAGTTAAATGAACATGAAATAAAATAAGGAGTGTGTCGGAAATTCAGTTGAAATATCACAAAAGCAGAGGGTAACACGAGATAAAGTATCTCTAGGGTCGTTTCGATGCTTAAATTTAGTCAAAATATCAAATAGTAATGGGCGCCATCAACTGAATCCCCAACAAACCACATCCTTTCTGGTTAAGCCTTAATCGTGACATAGGAAAGGATTGGGAAAACAACATCATCATCAGATCACAACTAAGATAACAACAAAATTTATTTGAACTTGAACGGTCAGACAGAAACAAACATAAACCTGCCTAAGATTAAGGTCGAATATAACAGTTATGATGTTATAGTCCTCACAAATCGAACCATCTCCGCACTATATAAAATATTTTCATCCACATGAAAAACAAAAACAACTAGTGTTCTCAGGGCCACCGTAGCACTATGTCTTTTCGTCACTGACATTTCGTGATCCCTGAGACCTAACTTTTGTTAATGTAACATCAGGAATGTTAATCTGTCTAGCACAGAATATCATAATAACACTAATATTCAAATATTCTATCATTTATGGCTCAAATGGCATTGATCAATGTGTTGGAAATCCCAACAATCACTCCTAAAAATTAATAACAAATTTATACACAATATTTACATCACGTCTAACCACTACTCGGTTGTGAATCGAAAAATCTTCACTAATTATCTGTTATCATCATCATCATTATCATGTCAAAATAATTAAATGCTTCTCACATCAGCCATCATTCAGTTATTTGTTATACTCAAAGCAGAATTATTAATTCATTATCATCAGATCATTTAAATAATTATTATATTCATCAACTCATTAAATCATTTGTAAATCACCCACACACTTTTATTTCATCATCTCATTTAAATTAAATTATCCCAATCCATCCATTTAAATTATTTATTTCATCAATTTAAGTTGCAATTCATCAGCTTATTTAAATCATATAACTTATTTAAATTAATTTAAATTTATTTAAATTTATTTTATCAGCTCCTTTAATTAATTATCATTATTTAATTCATCTATTTATCAGCTGTTTAATCAACTATTTATTTATTTAATTTATCGGGTCAGATCATTAATATGTTTAAACTTCAGATAATAATTCTATAAATTATTATTATTATTATTATTATTAGAAAATCTTGGATTATCAAAAAAATATTTATTTATTTAATTTCCTCAAAATGTTTAATATTGGTTATAGAACGTTGTCTTAAAAATCTACCAGTTCCAAGCTATACCTCATACTTAATTATCATGCCAAAATAATACGTTGCCTCTACAAAATCACGTTGGATCTCACCATCCTAAACTTCACTATTTAAATTCACTTGGTCACATATCACATTTGAGCACCATTATTATTTCACATAACACCACAATTATTCAGCACACAGCATGAATTTCAAAAATACGCTAGACTGGGTTCGACGACCTCATGTCTGCTCCAAAATTTTCATTGGCAATATTATAAACCTTCTCCTGGCAACCTCACAAACTCCGATCAAAAATACTTCAACTCATCATGTAGCATGTTCCACAAAAAATATAACTGGCTTCAGACGGTTAACGAATATTTCCTACAGGATCTGTAATTAATATTGTCGTGTCCAGACAACTTCTTAAACAATAGGAAAATTACCATAGTAATCGTAATCCAATTCAAGATTTGGTTTAATTCAGAGTATAAAATCTCTGTTAAGATCCTCAAAATTTACTTCAAAAAGAACACCAATGTGTTATATTAACTCACATCAAAAATATCTGATCATTATCTGCCTGTAAATAAATTCTGATAATAAATAACTCGTCTTACAAGACTCAATTACTTGAAATCCTTCTCAAAGGTATGAAATCACTCACAAAGGGTATCAAAAATATTAACTGTTAAATGAATATACTCTCTAAAGAGTACTGCAACAAACTATTGGATTGGCAAAACAAGAATTACAAAGTGTAACCCTGCTGACATTTATTTTTAAATTATTTAACAAAGATCAACTAATATGTGACTGGTAGTTTATTGTTTAATCTTCTTACGATCATAATTACACTCGGATGATAATATGAGACCCTAAAGCGGCGGGTAAGGTGCATACCACCACACAGCTACGCTAGGTAACAGGCCCCGCATCCGTAGACTCAGATGAAAAATCCCTAACACGACAGGTAAGGTGTGTACCACCACTCAGCTACGCAAGGTAACAGGCCCCGTCTCCGTAGACTGGTGAATGAGTGTACATGATTGGAATCAACAATATTCTACTTGTCACATTAAAGCAATATATATTCGCTTGAGCGAATAAAATTTAACATCACCAAACAATCCAATAAAAGAAAAAAATCCTGCTGATGAACTCCAGATACTCGCTAGTATGCAATGAACTGACGAAAATCCAAACTATCCAATTGCAGATCAGGAGTTTCGAAACACTCGCTAAAACTATCCATAATCAAAAGTACTATCACCACAGAAAAATATAAAGATCAAAATCCTGCTTAATAAAGTCAATCAATAGTGAAAACGTTGGATAAATGTGCCTGCCATGTCATATGGTAACACCATATTTTAGCAAACGAAGTAGTAAAACATTCAAGCCATGTCGAAAAATAACACTCCTATACAAAATACAAGTGTGCCCAGTGTTCATGTAAAAAACATATCAGTAATGCCATAGCTCTCACAATACCTTCATATTCCAGATGTTAATAAAATATTCAAAGTTCGTCGGTAATCCAAGTGTTCGCAACAGATTTCTCGAATGATCGACGAAAATCGCTGTATTAATCACTGAACTAACACCTGACTCCATCCAGTACATGATGTTGTAATAATCCTCTTCGTTAGGAACCAAATCCATCGCTCTGAGCTGCCATCACGTCTCCTCATACGCCTAGCATGACATGATGAAATGAAGGATATCCATCACGGATATTGTCCAATATTCTCCACAAAAGTTCGAATAAACTGTGCCCCATTCTCTCTTCGGATGTGTTACGCCACTGTTCAGTAAAATGTTCGATCGACATCCATTTATAATGTTCGTCTTCACTATGATCGAATTAAATTGGTAGAAAATTGTAACTTCAAAAAGTGTACATATTTATCATATGTATCTGCGTTCGTTGTGAATAAATTTCATAAATGTTCATGACGTATAACTGTTATAATGCACATGCCACTATTCATAAAGTGCATAAGATCACACGTCCTAATTGGCAAAATGCAGCAATGTTCGAACGGCCCCATGGTCGCTTTAAACATGCCCTGTTCAAACACATTATAAAGTATGCTGTAACATCGTTGAAATAATTTTAAGTCCAACTGACTATCCGTAGAAAAGTGTGTAATTGTAACTGTACTGAACGACTGGACTGCTGAAATCCAAATCCAACCATCTCAAACTTGAAAAATGTCAGAGTATAATGTTCAACTCGTTGACTACCAAACTGTAACAAAATGTCGCCCAAAGCACGACAAGTTCTGCTTCACTGTCTATGTGTAACATGAAGTTAAACACTGGCCCCTCATTGTACTGCTTCAATACGCGGTTATTCATAGTGAATGTAGTCGAGATAATGTTCCTCATTCCCAGTGGAATACTGCGCGTTGCTACGGTAAGTTATAAGCTTGTAAAAGCGTTGCTGTTTAACATGTATGTGAATGCATTTCCAATGTTGAAACTAGCACGTTTCCTATTGCCGGCTCCCTGCATAAAGCTCACGGCCACCTCGATTCGACCTTCGGTCAGCCTATGCTACAATACCGAGCTCATAAAATCACACTGCTGGCTTCGCTTAGCGATTCTTCCTTGCATGTGTAAGTCACCGTACTGCACTGCGTTATGAATTGTCGCGCTCCCGACTTGTTGCTTGCACATAATGCAACAGAACAACTGATGAACTGATTCCTTGTCACTGCGTGCGGCCACACCACCTTGACCTGGCACGTGACTTCCATCCCTTCCGCTGTCTTCCTCTGACGTCACAGATCTAACCTCGGCCCCTATCTTCTGTTATAAAGCCATTACATTAACTTAAGGAGTTATCCACCTTTTTTCAAGTTATTCTTAATAATATTCCTTGTTATTTCTTTCTCTTCTGAGGTTAGATAAGACTTTATTTCCAATTTATTTTCACTAACATCCATTATTTCTCCCGTGATTCCTTGCGTTTGAGGGGTAGTGGCTCCTTTTCCCTCAGTCTCATACGTCATTTCCTTCAATTCCTCTGACTCGATCTGTGCGCTATCTTTTTTTTCTTGACCACAAATCTCAACTACGGCTCTACCACAACTGGCGTAGCCGATAGCCTCAACTAGGTATCGGGTACAGTACCTACCTTGCAAACTATGTGCTACCGTTCACCAGTAGACTTATTACTAGCATTGTGTAGCAGCAACATACTCCACAATAAATTCTCTCTAGAGGCATATAATTTATGTACTTACACTAAATTGTTTTGTAATTTTGCTTTAATTGCAGTGTTTTGAGAGAAATGTGTTGTATAATATTGTAAATGTAAGATGTCTGACCTTCATTCTCGAAAGATGGGATGGTACAAATATTGAGGATATTGTAGGGGACCTGAGAGGGTGCCCTCTACAATGTAATAGCTGGGGGGATGAAATATAAGTAGCTGGGGGTTGCTTGGAGCTCGAGTGTAAGAGATGTCTTTAATGGACTGGTTCGAGGGCGTGTAAACACTCGAAAGGAGAACCCCCGAATGTACTGTTTGTTCGGGTAGTTTGGGGATGCGATATCGGGATTAAGGGCGGTTTGGTGCTGGAGGCTCTGAACAGCTGGGTCGCTGTCTGGAATACTGCTAACGTGGGCAACGGACGGCTCGCGCTAAGAAGCGAGGCAAGCAGTCTGACGTATGCGAATAGCTGGTTGCGGGCGAAACAATTAACTAAGTGTTAGCTGGATCCTACTGGGACGAGGGATGAAGGGTAGGATCTTAACAATTAGGCAAATAAACTAAATGACCAGTTACTTATGAGATGTATGACTTTTATGAGTACTTCAGACATGAAGTACTCCTAGAAATTGCAGAACAGTTATTAGACCAGATGCTTATCACAATCTAAGCACTAAGGGGTGAGAGTGTGAATGTCTGTGTGAGGAAGTGTAGATCGGTTAGACACTTACCCTTTGGCGTTCGTCGGAGCGGCGCTCTGCAGCGGTTTGGCACACAGTGACACTGAGGAAGACTGACTGGCTGACTGACTGACGGACTGACCCCGAGTTACCTCACCTCTCTAGCTTTATAGCCTTTTGAGTGTCGAGTGTGCGGAATTACACATTTTACAGGATGTGAGGAGTTGGCCGAAGTTATTGGAGGTTGTTGCTATGTATTAGGTTTAGATGTATGTTAGAATTTTGATAATGTATTCCGAAGGCGTTTGTATGGAGATAGATGTATGTGTCGTAGATAGAAGGGGATGGGGGTGCATCCCGGGATGCAACAATATAGTCGCTTTTTACATAATGATAGGTGGTTGTGTTAGATCCAAACGCCTCCTAAAACCTTTCAGTTAAAAAAGTAAAAATACATTCATTTGTCCTCAATCCTTAAAGCGATTATTTCCTTTAAGGCAGTGGGTCAGCATTTTTTTTATCCTGAGGGGATTGTGTATTATAAGTTTTAGAACTAGGGAAGACATAACCACTTCACTTCAACTCTGCCGTGATTTACAATTATATAGTTTGCTGTTCGTGTAAAAAGTATTAGTGATGCCAAATGAATTAAATAATTAATCAATTAACTTTATTCCTAGGGCATGAAAGAAGAAACCCAGGACGGGGAAAGTGCAGCAAGTGGAAACCATTCAAATGAGTAAGTGTACAAATATGAGGAAACATGTTATTTAACTTTTGTGTATGCATAACTGAATGTTTTGGTAATGAATAAGTTTTGTTTGCAACGTCAGATATATCTCGCATTTTACTGCTTGTGTCGTCAAAGCAGATACATTATTGATATTATCTTAACTCTTCACTTGCCCACGAATTATTGTTCGGTAATTTCTCTGTCTGGAAGTATTTGAGAGAAGTTATTTAGCCTGATTGGTTCCTTACTTGAGGGGCTGCGACAACGTGGTCATGAAGCTCCGCTTACTTACGGTGTCTGTAGAATCTGTCTGACAACCGGTGTTAATTGTGATGGTTGTATTTGTGTGTGTTATCTGCTTTCAATTCAAGTAGCTAATACTTTTGCCGCCAAATTCCACAGCCAACGACCACTAGGTCAGATCTAGGTTACCAGATGCCACCGCACTCGACTCCTGATGACGAACGTTGGAACCTAAGGGCGTTAGTAAAGTGTTTAACCTATAATTTAGCTTCACACAGGTGTAATTAGTGGAAGATTCTGTAACATGCCTTAAATCTATGACATAGGACCGCCGGCTTTACTTCCCCTCCAAAAAAGGCATACTGAGGTATTTCAACGCTCTTAAAAATTCCGACGGGTTTGAACTCGCGATCTTGAGCATAGACGCTCAGCATGGTTCCAGCTACACCAGAAATGTTCAATAACTCAAATACTAATGAAGCTATATAAATATTTATTAGCACAATAGATGACAGCAACTCTCTTTGTAATTGATTAAAATCTGGTAATGTTATGATGAAAACTTTGAAAGTTAAAAAGTTAGTCATACCTCCCCTAAATGGAGACTTATTTGGCAATGAGGCAGACTTTGAGGTTCTGCAGGAGGAGAACAGTATCAAGGTTGAAGAAGTGGAGAGGGTGGTAAATAAACACGAATCCTTCAAAGCGGCAGGGTTAGTTGAATTTCAGCCAGAAATTGTAAATGGGAAAGCGGGGCTGAAATGGTTGCATAGGATAATCGAATTCGCGTGGGGTTTAGGAAATGTACCCTCACACTAGAGAAAAGCAGTAATGACACCAATTTATAAGGAAGGTTACAGATATTATAGTGGGCAAAGTGTATTCAGGCATTGTAGAAAGGAGAACAATTGGCCGAGAGTAAGATGGATGCTCAACATTTCAGTATGCGTCAAGTTACTGAGAAATGAGAGGAAGAGACAGTTGTGTTTGTGTATCTAGAGAAGGCGTACGATGGAGCACCTGAGAGAAGGTATTAATAGGAGTGTGGCGAGGCTTATGGGCCATTTGTTGAACTGGCTGGGTGAATTTCAAGGTGAGTAATCTGGCCTATTCGGATGACCTGGTTGCAATGACGGTCTCTGTCGAAAGTTTGCAAGCCAATAAGTTTGAACTTGAACAGAAATGTGGGGAGTATGGTATGATGATCAGCATTTCAACAATTGGGAAGAAATGCAAGATAGTAGAATGCTAGGTGGAAATAACAAAATAGGAGCAGTGGAACATTTATTAATTCTGAATTAGACCAGAGCGTGGCTTTTACATACTCTGTTTCATCTTCTGGGGGACATTACCTATTCAAATTAGTAACCATGGTCACTACTGCACCTGGAATACGTGCTAAATTATGTAAGTATCTTTTTATTTATTGATCTTTTAACATAAGTAACCATGTTCCAATCGCGCTTGAATCTCATTCAACTGTCAACAAGGTGCTCACACCGAGGCACATACATTGTTGCCAACATGTGGGATACAAAATACCCCACATTTATTAAGGATTATTGGTGCGTGACAAAAAATAGTTCTGTATATATCGCTAACGCAGCTTGCAGGCTAAAACAATTGTCAAAACCTATTGGATTAGACAAAACGAAGGTTTGGATTGGATTTCGCCTAACAATAATTGGTCTAGGCAAAAACCATTCTTCTGGATTAAAATATTGGTCTAGGCAAAACCATAGGTTTGGTTGAATATTATTGATGAGTTTCTACCCCCATTGTGCGTGACAAAATCAAGATTGCTTATGTTGGCTGCGGATCGCGCTACCTAACAAGAATTGCTCTAGGCAAAAACATTGGCTTTGAAGAAAATTATTGATGCATTATGATATTCTTGAATGTTAATTTGCAACACGCACAATCCATGTCTAACTTTAAGACTGAAACTTTGAAATTAAGTTGATGGAGCTGTGTTGTTTTACGATACTGGACATGATATAGTACCAAATGCGCGGGGTTGGCGATACTGTCTTTGACGATAAATCACACGCATAATGGCGGACACAGCTGGACTTTTTTTTTACCCATATATGTTGTCATATAGAAACGGGATTGTGGGTGGGTTATGGTCAGCTGAGGAGTAATCATTATTACTACATCAATTTCTGGTTTGTTTTTCATCATTTGATAAGGTATTTTGGCTAATTTATGTAGGGCCTACTATAGAAAATTGTATCGTTCGTTGGTGTCTCATTCAGTGCTAACGAACATTTTAAGTTCTTGGGCTGTGCATTCTCTCAGGTTGGTAGTACTGTATGTTGAAGGAAATAGGGTCGAGATGTAGAAAAGCCAATGCTGGGCGTTCTCAGTAGCGATGCTCAGTATTCTGTCAGTGTAGCGCCAAAACTCTCCCCACATCGCTTAATCTTCTGTTAGTGTAGCAATGAAACTCTCCCCACATCGCTCAGCATTCTGTAAGTGTAGCGCCAAACTCTCCCCACATCGCTCAGCATTCTGTTAGTGTAGCGATGAAACTCTCCCCACATCGCTCAGCATTCTGTCAGTGTAGCGCCAAAACTCTCCCCACATCGCTCTGCATTCTGTCAGTGTAGGGATGATATAAGGAATGGCTTAGAATCAGCTGCAACGGAGGTACTAGGCAAAGGGAAATTGGAACCGAAAAAGAAATGGATGACCCAGGAAATCCTAGAGTTTATTGAATAAAGGAAAAAAATAGAAATATAGACACTGAAGCGTATTAGTCTCTAAAGAATCAAATAACTAGGAAATGTCGCAAGGAGGAAGGAAATTGGATAAAGCGGGTATGCGTTGGTATTGAAGATGACCTGAATAATGGGAAACCTGACAAAGCTTATTTTAATGGGAAATCTTTGAGCTATCAACTACGCATCACAAGCAACGTAGTTATGGATTCCAAAGGGAAGCTATTGTTTGAAATTGAAAAGGTATTTGAGTGATGGAAGCAATACCTTGAAGATTTTTATGATGGACCAGATATTACTGACAATAGCATTTATATAGAAGATGAATAATTAATTGAAGAAGATGATAAAGGTCCAACTATAACTAAAGCAGAGTTTTATGCAGCACTCACTAAACTGAATGGAAATAAAGCAACTGGTGTAGCAAACATTCCTGCCGAGCTCTTAAAATGTTGTGATGTAAGCATTAAAGAATACCTTTTTCAAATAATTACTAAATGCTATGAGGACGGAATTGTACCTCCGGATTTTATAAAAATTTGAACAATCACACTACCCAAGAAAGGAAATGCTTGTGAATGTTCTAATTATAGGACTGTAGCCATTCATTCACATGCATCAAAAATTGTATTGATCATCATCAAAGATAGACTAAGCAAGAAAATTCAACAACATCTGGATAGTGATCAGTATGGATTTAGAACAAGGAAAGGGACTAGGGAGGCTATCCTTGCATTACGTCAGATTTTAGAAAGAAGACTGGAAGAAGAATCAAAACTTGAGGCAGCTGAAATGTGGTTTTGGAGACGAATGACCCGAACAAGCTGGATGGAAAAAGGACAAATGAGCTTGTTTTGAACCAAATTCAGGAGAATCGATACCTGTTGAACACCATCAAGTAAAGGAATACAAAATCCATGGGACACATACTAAGACATGACACTCTCCTCCAGGTATTTTTTTAAGGAAAAGTTTGAAGAAAAAAACAGACGGGACGACCAAGACAATCGTATCTCAAGAACATTGTCAAGGAGATGGAAGGTGACTCGTTGGCCAATGTGAAGAGGACTGATGAACACCGTAAGAAATGGCTGCAACGACAAAGCTTTTAGCCTTTAGAAGCGGATGACGATGATGAATCAAATGGATTGGATGACAGCCAAGATAGGTAAAGACAAGTTCACTGAACAAGAATCAGAAGAACAAGGGTAGTTGTATTAAGTATTTGACTGTTTGTTCTTGGTAGAATAAAGATCGAGAGGAAAACGTTCTTGGCATATTTAGTACAAATAAAGCTGTGTATAATGTTAATTGGAGATATTGTTTGGCAGTTTGAAAAGTTTCGGAATACAATTCAGGATTCTGAGTATGTCTACAACCCTGGGGCGTCTCTAAAAGCCAGGGTAGTTAAAAGGGACGTAAAACCAATAACATTATTATTATTATTGTGTCTAAAACCAGCTGGTATTTATTAGATTCGATAGACATGAGAGAGAAACTGGTATTTAGAATGATATTAAATAAGACTGCATTTTATCATTCGTACTTTTCAATCTATACATACGGCAAGTAACGAAGGAAATGCCAAAGAAATTTGAAGGAGAATTGAGGACGAAGGTAAAGTAATTTCGACTCGGTGACTTACTAACGACAATGTTATCTTGGCCTCTCACCAGAAGATTTGATCATGTTTTTAAACGGTGTGTACGTGGTGTTGAGGAAAGTTTTCATAATTAAATCATTGTATTTGAAACAGAATAAACGGAATGCAGCAGGATGATTTAAAATGAAAATGTTGAAATCGATTGTCTGTTGAAACACTAAGAGACGTTGGTGACTCCAACTTGGGCGCAGAATGGACATAGCAAATACGATATAAACGTTGGGTTGACATCTGTTTGAATAAAGTATAGATCTAGGTAAAAAAAAGTCATTTTTGAAGCCATTGCCTAGAGTTTGGCGCTATATGGATGCGAAACTTGGATTGCTTTTGCTACAGAATATGTAAAAATAGAAATATTTGATTGTGGTGTTGTTGGAAAATAATGATGATTAAAAGATTAAATATAGTATTTAATGAAGGGTATTAGGACGATTGGGGGAGTGTAAATGAGTCTGACGAGTGGTTAGGAAACCTTACAGTTGTTATGGAAGGACGGGTCGAGGACGAGAACTCTAGGGGATAACCAATAATAGTTTTATTTTGAACGAATTCCTTCGGATGTAGGGTGTGTAGGTTCTGCGGAGATAGAATGGTAATCTCAAGAATGAGTGACGTCACTCAACAAATACGCGGCCCGTGCGGAATCTTGGCCACTTTTGCACGCGCGTTTACGGATTTATTTAAGCTAATGCATCGATCTGTGCAAGAATTGAAATCTCATACTCTATTTCATTACTTTGAGGATATTGTATCCGGTTTGACAAACCTCTGAGATACTTATGTCAGATATTTTGAACATAGAATGTAACATCGAACAGTGTACAAAGTGTGTATTTGTTGACGTCTAAATAGGAGGTCGAGATATTGAATCGTTGGGGGTAAGATTGCTTATTTTATGTTCCCAGCTACAGTACGTGGTCAGACGGGAGTTGCATTGTGGTGAGCCAAGAGTTGGATAAATGTTGACTATATGGAGTGGTTAATGTTACCGAGTTACCACTTTCTGTAGATTATAACAAGCTACAGTTATGTATAGTATCTGATATTTTCTTGGACCTAAAGCTAATCACTCAACTCCACATAATTTATGTTGCCCTAAGTAACCATTCATCCGCGATGTATTCAAGAGTAAAGCATAATAGCCGATATGGTTTCGAAATCACATGATTTGCATATCCAAAATTCCCACCTTAATCCAAATGCCAGCATGGCTATTCTGTAGGGTATATAATATGGATTATTCTGTCACCTGCACTGCCCCCGTAAATTGAATTATCCAGAGACCACGAGGGTGGTCTTAGGGAGAGCATGAGTACAGTTGCAGCCGTTATCGCTATTACGTGTTATCCATGACGTAGGCACGGCTGGCTGATAGCTCAGGCGAGCAGGGAGGCTTCGCTGAGATCCATGACGACGTATAAGAATTTTCGAGAAGGCTGTGGAAGTATGACGCATATAGAAGCTATGGAAGGGATGGAGGATACGCCCCTTGACAGGATATTTAAACGACGGGATCGGAGAGCCGAGGCACTTTCTTATAATTCAGTTGACGAGTGAAGTGTGTTATTGGGTTAACTTGGTCCCAACAGTTTCGTCAAGTCCGAGCGTGGAGGTTGTCCGGTCGTGAAACAGCACAGTTTGGGTAAGCTGCAGTGCGTTATAGAACTCAAATCTAGGCGAAGTTAAAACGCAAGTATAAGTGACATTATTTCATGAACATACACAATTAGGCTTCAACGTTTATTATAATCAAGCAGTGTAAGACTATATGGAGCTTGTGTTAAAAGCAGAACTTTCCAGCTTTTATAATTTGGGACATATAAGCGATAGAAGACGAAATACAAAAGTGTTTTTCACAGATCCCAGAATCTGTTTTCATGCTATACACATTGAACATTCAGAAGGGCAGGCGTACGGCAAGTGTGATACAGAACATTATTCTTTTGGTGCAACAGACAATTGACATTACAATGGCCGTTAATACTCAGCTAATATATTCAATAGACATTAAAATGATAGGAGTGATGGAGTCTTAATCTAACTATGCACCTGGGACATATATCGATAGCGTGAAGATCCAACATGGAATTACGATAGTCAGTATTCGTGGAATACTAGCATGGAGTGGGTAACCAGCATTTACACTCATGCATATCTATCAAACGCTGATATATCATCCATACGGCAGTGGAAATTTATTCATTATGCAATAACATGAATAATTCCGCCTCGCATATACAATGGATTTCATGGTTAATATCGACGTAGAACTTTGGAGATTTTCAAGAGTGGCTAGGGTATCCCAGCACAAACAGAAGGAGTTGCCAGAAGGAAGTTCCTTGTTAACACGGATGGGTGTATTCCGGGGATAGAATCCTTCTATTATCCGAGGTCGCTGTTCTGATGTTCGAGGACTGTCCAGATATGTACTCTGGTTGTATAGGAACATCTATAGTATTCTGTGAATACTCTTCAAGAACGTCTGAACATCATAAAAGGTAGCCGTGATATTTATTTGTTATTATGTGAGCTGTATAGCGAAATTTGAGCAACGTTCTTTCCCATAGTTTTTATTGTATTATGTTCTTGTATACTGTACACTTTTCAGGTGTTTTATATTTTTCTTTAGTGTCTTGAGACCGTAGTCTTTCATATTTGAATTTAAATTCTCTTGATTGTAATATTTTACTGTCCTGCGATAAGATTACAGTGATAGACAAGGGAGGAGAGTCAGTTTGTATTTTTATTAATCATATTTGTGACTGGCTGATTTTTATTTCATATCGTTTTGTTAAAGATACTCATGGTGGTGAAAATTTTGCAACAGTTTTAATACGTTTTGATAATGTAGAGTTTTCGAGAGGAACGATGGGATGTACAAATTATAGCTGAGTGGACGTGTGAAAGTCACTGATTGATAGTGCTCTTGCTGAAGGATGTTTTCCCACGATATTATTTATAACAAATTAATCATTGGTGATTTTGTTTAAACAGTGGAAGTTTTTCCATACATGGTGTAATATATATGAGGTTGTTAAGCCATAGTGTGCTTGGAGCGAGGTTTTTCCCGCAAGTTTAGTGATGTTATTCCCCTTCTAGATTGTATTCATGTAAATTTACTGTTTTATTTAACTGAGGGTGTGAGTTGAATAATTTTTCGACTTCAGATAAAGATTAGTGTCACAGATATTCCCTATAAAAATGTATTAAACACGAATTTGTAAATACATGCAAATAACCTTAATTTGTCGGTTGTATTTGAACTAAATTTTGTAACTATAACCCGACATGACATGTGTGTAATGTATTAAAAATATTATAAAAGAAATAGGATTTCCATATTCTAATATAAATTCGATTGTCGATTGACAACATGTTCAAAGACTCTACATTTATTTAGGGATTATTTAAATAAACAAGCCTCCGTGGCTTAGGCGGCAGCACGCCGGCCTCTCACCGCTGGGTCCGTGGTTCAAATCCCGGTCACTCCATGTGAGATCTGTGCTGGACAAAACGGAGGCAGACATGTTTTTCTCCGGGTACTCCGGTTTTCCCTGTCAAAATTTAATTACAGCAACACTCTCTACTATCATTTCATTCCATCTGTCATTCATTTAATCATTGCCCCAGAGGAGTGCGTCAGGCCTCGGCAGCCGGCACAGTTCATACCCTCGCAGCTAGATGGAGGGCTTCATTCACTCCATTCCTGACCCGGTCGGAGACTGGAAGCAGGCTGTGGATTTTCATTTAATTTAAATAAACACTTCAGTGTAGTGTTTAGCGTTTCGCCCATATTCGGCAACGCTGTATATAATCATATATCTATGTAAAATAAATCTGCAATTAATATAATGATATAATATTTGTTAGGGTCATATAATAATGTGTTAAAATTAATAATTTTGTGAATGAATGATGAGTAAATGATGGAATTTTGGCAAGAGTGAATCTAGAACAGCATTGGTTCGAAACAATGTAGGGTGTGTCTGGAAGAGTGTATAAAATATGTCATGTTATTCTGTAATCTTGGTTCAGTGTTATCAGCTTTTGTTTAGTGGCAATGATCTAGCGTATTCGAGACTGCTTCTCGCATGTTGCTAGTGACCGGCTGCATTTAACAGTGGGGAAGGCAAGGTGTGTGTGTGTGTCTCACTCATAGTCCAGATGTTCAGATAAGGACTTGTGTATTGAGGTCAACGACTCTGTGGCCTTGCGTATATGTGTCAGTGGAATGAGGAAGTCACCTCAAGATGCACAGTGACACAGCTGAGTGCAACTAAACGCTCCCTGTTTTTGTTTATATAAATTGATGTTTTGACTAGCTTACAGTAGGCCAATTAAGCTCATAACTTTTGAGTAATTGTTTTACAGTCCAGTGGTGGCTGAGGAGAATTTGTGACGGTTTCACAAGACTTTTAAGTTGTTTTTTGGTATATAATTTTATTTATATGTATGTGAAATAATTTTTACTGTTCAGTTTTCATAGTTTTTGACGTGTGGGTTCATTTTAAATATCATGTTTGTGAGATATTGTGCGGACACACTTATTTGAGATAGGGTGCTACACATAAACCCCGAGATCGGTAAGTGTTTTTCCCCGTTTAGTTTGGTGAGTTCCACAATGTTGTTTTTTTGTGTGTAAACTGCTGAGCTATGATCCCGATTGCGTTTGTCAGAGCCATTTCAAATGATGTAGTAGAGCCGGAGCATATTGAGGTTGGCAATCCGAGTGAGGGGACGGATTTCTGACAAACGGCTTTCCGGATTATCGGGTACAGTACGAGCACGCACTTCCTAAGTCAGATGGATTTCAGGTATCGAGATTATATTAAATAGTCATATCCCAGAACATCCATGTTGTTAAAGCGGCACAATGTGGTTTAAAATAAGTTGAACACTTTCGCTGCTAGTATGAATTAGCACACAATTTCCGTAACCATTCAATAATATCAGTTATATAACTGATCAAGGATAAAGTTGACTTTTGGCAAACAGAATGTGTCTGGAAATAATTTGCCATTTGCATGTATAATTAGAACTTTTGAACTAGATACGTATTTCATATTTATCAAGGAAACCTATGACTCCAAATACTCCATTTCATAAGTTAGGTCTCTGTACTTTGAAAGTATTATTCACCATTCTCCGATAATTCAACATATTTATGAGCGCACTGGATTGTATTAATACCAATGATTTCAGGCTGGGATGTCCTGATACTTCGGATCCTGCTGTAAGGAAGATATACTCATTATGTAATACCAGAGGACAGAATACCAGCACTGTATCTGAAAGAAATATTACAAATCAAGGAAATTTGTCGACCAAGCTGTTAACCAATACTGGTGAGAAGCCCTTCACGTGTAGCACATGCGAAGCCAAATTTATTCATAAAGGTCATTTGAAGGAACACATATTAACCCATACTGGGGAGAAGCCCTTCGCGTGTAGCGCATGCGGAATCAAATTTCGCCATAAAAGTAGTTTGAAGACTCATTATTTAACGCATACTGGTATGAAGCGATACTCGCGTAGCACATGCGGAGACAAATTTAGTTTGAAAGGTAATTTGAAGCGACACTTGTTGACCCATACTGGTGAGAAGCCCTTCTCATGTAGCACATGCGAAGCCAAATTTCGTATGTATGGTAGTTTGATGACACACATGCTAACCCATACTGGTGAGAAGCCTTTCTCGTGTAGCATATGCGAAGCCAAATTTAATGGAAGAGTTTATTTGAAGACTCACATGTCAACCCATACTGGTGAGAAGCCCTTCCCGAGTAGGATATGCGAAGCCAAATATAATCGAAAAGATTATTTGAAGACACACATGCTAACTCATACTGGTGAGAAGCCCTTCTCGTGTACCATATGCGAAGCCAAATTTAATCAAAAAGTTTATTTTAAGAGACACATGCTAACCCATACTGGTGAGAAGCCCTTCCCGTCTAGGATATGCGAAGCCAAATTTAATCGGAAAGATTATTTGAATACACACATGTCAACCCATACTGGTGAGAAGCCCTTCTCATGTAGCACATGCGGAGTCAAATTTAGTCTTAAAAGCTATTTGAAGACAAACATGTTAACGCATACTGGTGAGAAGCGATACTCGTGTAGCACATGCGGAGACAAATTTAGTCTGAAATGTAATTTGAATAGACACATGCTAACCCATACTGGTGAGAAGCGTTACTCGTGTAGAACATGCGAATCCAAATTAACCCTCAAACGTGATTTGAAGAGACACTTGTTAACCCATAATGTTGAGAAGCCCTTCTCGTGTAGCACATGCGAAGCCAAATTTAATTATAAAGGTCATTTGAAGGAACACATATTAACCCATACTGGGGAGAAGCCCTTCCCGTGTAGCGCATGCGGAATCAAATTTCGCCATAAAAGTAGTTTGAAGACACACATGTTAACGCATGGTCGTGAGAAGACACAGTAGAATATGCCAAAGCAAATTTGTTGGGACATTTGAAGATACACCTTTACCCATACCCGTGCAGCAGATTCTATGAGAGACATCTTATCCCTTTTGATGCCAAGAGAATATGCCAATCCAAGCGTAGTGATATTACAAGTGCTACAAATTACCTCCCACCTATATTTTAAGATAGTGTGTTGGTATTTTTTCTCTGCCAGGTAAACAAACTATTCAGAAACTTGAAGATAAATAATTACAATTTCCCTCATTTGGGTATTAATGCAATCTATAAAAATGATCCTGTGAGAAAGAAAATAATTGGAAATCTTAATGTAAATATGACAGCCTACACAATCTAAATAGTATATTTTGTGATAGAAATGAACCCGCGCAGCGAATAAGGGACTCCGCGCCATTTTTGTAGTTTTGTGTAAAGGCCGTTTTTTTTTTGTTTGAAAGGGCGCTATGAAGTGAATATCGTCCAAATTTTAAACGAGTGATCCTTAATATCATATGAACATTGTAGTTTACTTATGTGGTGCTTCAGTGACAACTGAACATAGATATAGGCATATTTTTGTCTCTAAAATAGGAGGAAGGACCCCCCGTAACAGGTTTTGTGTTCTCGGAGCCCACTCGTTAACAGCATGCATTTCTTGTGACTGGAGTCCTTGCTCCATTGAACGGATGGTAATAGCTATATTAATACACACACTGATCTTTGTTGTTTGTTGTTGTTGAATCTTTTAAAGGCTTTGCGACTTTGCGGTCATGTAGCCACGTGTATTTGGGTATGTGTAAAATTTGTCTGATAGCCTGTGTCATTGTGATGTTAGTACTGGTATGTGTATCTGTTACTGAGGTACGAATTGGGTTGGAAGCGGCCGTGGCCTTAAGTTAGGTCCCATCCTCGCATTTTCGTGGAGTAGAAGTGGGAAGTCATGGAAAACCACGTCCAGGATGACTGGGCTGGAAATTGAACCCGTCTCTTCTCAATTCTGCCTCAAGATATTGAATGTACTCCATTTTAGCCCTCAGACCAGAATTAAATTTCTTGACAGAGCCGGGAATCGAACTCTGACCTCCAGGGTGACAGCCAAGAATGCTAGCCACTACGGAACGAGAAGGACAAAACACTGCGTGGATGGTTCCTCTGTTTAGGGGCTGCGACAACATGGTCATATTGCCCCGTGTACTTTGGGTGTGTGTAGAATCTGCCTGACAACCGGTGTTAATTGTGATGGCTCTATTAGTGGGTGTTATCTGTTTTAATTTAAGTTAGGACTGCACACGACCGATTTCAAGTAGTTCGAACTTTTGCTACGAATGCTACCGTTAACGACACATAGCCGCAAAATTGGCAATTAGATGCCACTTCAACTGGCACCAGGCTACGAACGTTGGAACTACAGAGCGTTAATCAAAACTAACCTACAAATTTGACTTCACGCAATTGTAGTTAGTGGAAAGTTCTTTTACATGCCACAAATCTATGACATGAGACCGTCGGCTTAACTTCCCCCTCCAAATGAGGGCGTAATGAGGGAATTATAACGCTCTTAAAAATCTGACGACTTCGGCCGGGTTTGAAACCACGATCTTGGGAATAGAATGAGCATGCTACCGAGGGGTGCGGAGGGGACGCTCAAGTTTCTTTTGGGGAACAACTAAAATGTAATTCTCTTCCTTTTCCCGACCTATTGTAACAATCCTATAGTTTTTTTTTGTCTTCTGTGTGGGAAGATACACAATCCTATTACTGACATGATTTAGGAAGATTGAAGATTACAAAGATAATTTGGGCATCAGATAATGAGCTAGGTGGACTTCAACGGGTTACCACATTCAAATGACGTCTTCCTTATAAGCGTGGCGATAATGAAACCTATGACAACACCGAATGATGTGAAAAGATATATCTTGCAGGGGGTCTCATTCATACTTCTACACACAGAACGTTATTGGGCTTCAAACACAGACTTTGATCTCTAAAAGAACATGTGTTTCGAATTTTTTTTAAACATTCGATTATACCCCACAGCATTGAGAGCGCACGTTTTCCTTACATTTAGACTAGCATGATTATTAAGTTAACAATCATGATTGTTTGAAGAAAGTGCGCCCAATTGTTTTGTCTTAAGCATTCCTCGACACTGTTTCGATCGTGGCTTTGAACAGCGAAAAATAACTGTTCCATTTTTATTGCTTCGTTTCACAATATATGCATATCCTTTATAGTATGCATAAGGCTTACCATACCTAGTCACTGATACTTCCATATCAACTGTCAAGCATAAACTAATCTCTAGTAAAGACAAATTGGGTAATAACAACAATAGTTTAAAATATACATGCAAAAAGTGGGAGCAAAGGTGGGGGTAAAAATGTGTCAGCAAAAGTGGGAGCAAAAACTGTAGGCAAAAAGTGGGAGCAAATATGGGATCAACTGTGGGAGCAAATATGCTAACAAATATTTCAACAAATATGCCAGCAAGAGTAAATACACAAGTCAAGATAGTTTAAAGTGCAAAGAAAATATGGAAGCAAATATGAGAGCAGAAGTGGTGTTTTTTTAAAACAACTAGACATAACAAACTTAGTCATAACCTAACCTAACCAAACCCAACCTAACCTTACCTCACCTACCATAACTTCACCTAACCTAACTCAACTTGACCTAACCTAACCTAACTTGACATAACCTAACTTGACCTAACCTAACTTGACCCAACTTTACCTAACCTAAACTAACCTAACTTCATCTAACCTAACCTTTCAACTCTCAGATCAAAATTAAATTCTGGGCATAGTTATGTTGGAACCCAATACTTCAGGGATAACACCCAAGTATACTAGTCACTACACCGCGAGATGGGCAAATTATCATGCAACATAACATAAAAATAAAAGTTTTCTGTAGTGTGACTCATTGGCTAACAACCTTAGTTCGGAATTCAACCCCAAGACCTCAGGACTTTTGTTTTGAACATTATCAGAAATATTATTCCATTTGCATTTTGCTGCTGCTTATAGTTATAAGAGTTGGCATTAATATGGGGAGCAAAAAAAGTGGGAGCAAATATGGGAACCAATATGGGAGCAAAAGTGGGAGCAAATACGGGAGCAAATATGGGAGCAAATGTGTGAGCAAATCAGCTCACCTCGGATATCACCAGTGATTACTCATATCCACCGCTAGGTAGTGAAAACATACTTTGCGTGTTGTATGTAACTGTCTTACAAAGTTTGACTGCATGCTAAACGTGCTTGTATAAGCTGTGCATGTAGTTTTAATATACAATTAACACTAAGTGTTCAGAACTAACATGTATAGCCTTGTCTATGGTATATAGAGGATCCTTAGCAAGAAAGTCTAACTAACCCATGAGTGTAAAGCCTTGCCATATGCAGTAAGCACCTATTGGCAGAAAATGGTTCCTAATAATAACGGAATAATATGAATATAATATAATATGAAACCTGTTTCCAGTGTCGTCTACAATCCTATTTTATACGTTGTGATACGTGTATGGATTTACGACGGCACAAACGTCTTTGGTGTGTCGTCTTTTGAGTCTCCCACTTTTTATATTTGCTTTGCTCTCTCAGTTCATCCCATATTTGCTATTATTGTGTGATGGGTCAACGTAGCAACACCTCCCATCCCCTAAAATAATTTTCAACAAGTGTTATGTTTAAAAGAAATTATAAAACAAAACAAAAAGAGCTGTATTCTGTGTGTCTAACACTTGTAAAAATATTTTTATTAAATTAATAAACATAGTTTGTGTATATTTCTTGTTTTCTTGCATGTTCAAGCAATAGATATGTCAGGGAAGGGGTTCGAACCCTTGCTTCTTAATATATTTGGAAATTTCATCTTAAAGTCAAACGCCTTAACCACTCGGCCACCCTGACAATTACTGATTTAATTAGTCTTGTTGGACATCAGTGTTTACAAAAAAAACAGTATATATTTTCTCAACCACTTTTTGTTTTTTCAATGCAGATTTTTGTTTTGTTTCAATTTATTCGTAACATTACAGTTATGAGTCTTGTAAACTGGGTGATTAATATAGGGATGAAGGCATCTTTAAATCACAAGCCTTACAGATGTTGCATATCATGTATAACTTGTTACATGTTATCCTACATTCCACATCGGGCTCTACCTTCTTAACAGTGAACTCTGTTGGTCATTAAAATAAGTACTTGTAAAATAATTCCAGTGGTAAATCCTGTTAGCAAATATCATATATTAAATATTTTCACGCCATAGAACGACAACTTAAAAATCATTTATTGTAGGAATACCTTTAATGGGATCACCAAACCTTCAAGTATGCAATATATATTCCTTATAGTGCCGTATTTTGGTCGATAATGCCTCGAGTGCTTACATTAAATATGAATACAGTAAACGTATAAACATTTAATTAATCATAATTGTTTTCATTAAGTATCATATAATACATATTTTCACACCAAAGACTGACCATTTCAAGATCATTTATTGTAGCAATATCTTTAATCGGATCTCCAAACCTTAAAGTTAACCATATCTACATAGCTACATAACCGACAGTACGTCATGTTATCAATCTCAGTCACCGCGCGCTCATTGTTTGTTTGTGTTGCATTTCAGTTCCATTTGCATTTCATTTCTTGAGAATCATCCCCACGCCGAAAAATATATAGCAAGCGAGTGGAAACATGTTACGCATCAATACTTTTAGAAGAGCTCTCTCAGGTATTGTATGATGATTTTTTTATAACTGTTTGTTTACTAGCATTTACTGTTACACAACATAATTTTTGGTAAGCTCTACATTAGTATCCTAATTGTCTCTGGTATAATGTCATGTTTAACAAACATGGTCACACGGTTCGTCTATAGGTTTAAGCCTCTGTTGTATATGATTTCAAAAAATAATAAACAGCATTCTACAACTGTACTCATTGGTCAATAACCAACACAGTGGGCTAAAATGTTTCCCTCATAGGTAACTCACGTTTGGTTGGTCAATTTTTATTTCAAGGCCAGTCAAGACCTAAAAATTTAGTCTTAACGTATATATCAATCTTCGACACCATAATCATTAAACAAATCAAACCATCTTATGGTATTTATTAAATTTAATTGCATTTTAGGAATCTTGCAAGCATCTTAAAGAGGGAAGTACAGACAGGAATTATGAAAAGGAAACCGTTCAATCATTCAATCTCCTTAGTGTTAGGAACCTCAGCGTAAGAGGTTATGAAAGTCTATGTGAGGGTGTGGTCTTTACAGCTGGATGCCTTTTCCTGACACCCCCATCAGAGAAAAGTTTATGGAAGATGAAACTCAGCTATCATGTCGAGTGTGGAGCTCCTAGTCTAGGAGAAAGTCATGTTGAGGTATTTGTCTGCAGGGAGTGTGGTAAACGAAACAACAACAAAAAAGCATACATGTAAAGGCAATAGTATGAAATTTTCGAGTACATCTAGTGAATTTACAAAAAAAAATGGATACATTTCATGGTTTGCAGCCCACTTTGTGTAAGTTTGGTAAATTTTACTGAATTTTCATCTATATTCGGCTAATTTTATATGAATTTGAGGTAGTTTGAACCATTCTTAGGTAAATCAATGGAATTTCAATAAATCTGGTAGTCATTTGTTGAATTTTGCTGGAATTTTGTGTCATTTGGTCAATTTGCGGAAAATTTAGTGGATTTTAGGAAAATTCAAGGTAAAACTGGGGATAGGTATTTAACAGATAACCTGTCACTATTATGGTTGTATTAGAGTGTGCCTTTCACCACCAAGGGGTAGGATTGGAGAGAGGAGACCGTCATGACCTGAAGTGCATAGCCATTTATATTGACTTAAAGAATGGCTGTTGTGGGGAATCGAACACTCCTCTTGTTGGTTTAGGGGTAGTGTACTCCATTCCATTCCATTTTAAAAACCACAAATCAGGTCCTAGCATTGGAGTGATGCAAACCATTTCACTATTCTTAACATCAAATTTGCATTTGCCTGGAGTAGAAGTGGGAAACCACAACAGTTTGGTGTATAGAAAACTCACCTCACCTCACCCCAACTCATTGGAAAATGAGAATAATTTGTTTTTGTCTTACTTAGGGGCTTGGAAATCGTGGTTATCAGTCCCATGTACTATACTTAGGGAAAATAATAAAGGTCATGCACAGTATTATTAGCTGAGTATCTAATACAATTTAGCATACCCTAGGACCAGTATCGAATTATAAAGGCATGGCATGTGTTACCGTCCTTAAAGCCAGTGATATAAAACAAAAGAGGTATTTAATTCCACCCCTGGGAGTCATATCTAGAGTCATGTAGGTTGACGATCACGGAGTCCCAGCTGAGTCCGTCATTGCTTCCACTAACTTGTGCTAGACTCCTCTCTGCCTTCTTCGACCACACTTGCTCAACTCATGTTCTCTACCGACCCAGACATCATTAGGGTATCCGAGGCCTAGAGCGTCTCTTTTTTGCAACTTAATTGGCCCTTGTTTATTTATTTTTCTGATAACCTACTTGTGTGAGGAGGCAGCCTTCTTTTATTTTCAGGTTATTTACTGTGTTTAGCTCAAGCCCCCTCAAGAAGGTAGGGTGTATATAGTCCCACCACTTGTGGTGCACTCTGCATATGGCTACACCCTCAAGGGGCTTACGGCTGATCAGTTTGGAAGTTGGCGACCCCAAGGGATTTCTCAGCTGAGTCCAGTTTTCCTCCTCTTTATCCATTACCTCTGGGGCAGAGCCTCTTCTATTTTACTTTTCTATCTGCCTTTCATGGCTCTCCTTCCTTCCAACTCCCTCAATCCACATTTTTGAGGGTTGAGGGCCATTTTTTATTCCTTCTGTCCTTTATTTGGCCTATTGTCCTTTTGTTTTCCATTTCTTCTTCTAGTATATAAGTGTGTAGTTAGTTTTAGTTAGAGCTTAGATTTAATTTTCATCTTTACGATGCCCCAAACCATTGCACAGCACGTCCACTATCAGCAGACGAGTAATATGAAACTTTCTGACAAGATCGCCGTGCTGTTATCATCAAGGCTCACTACACAAACAAAAGCCAGTGTCTCTGTGCAGATTCAACCCAGCGGTAGTATGCAAGCATATGTTTGTTTAAAAAGCATCATTAATATAACTCCGCTGTCACCACAGAGGCCCCGGGTTCAATTTCTTTCTAAAGGCCGCAACAGAGTACACTGAGTCCTGACATGTAAAACTTTTGGGGTCAATTCGTGAACCATGGCAAAGGGTTGGCCATCCTGACTTCTTCAACACCACAAACAAATGTTTACTATTACTTGTTAGTTACCTTTTTTCTCTTTCTTTCTTTCTTTCTTTCTTTCTTTCTTTCTTTCTTCGGCTGTTCACAATTATTGGGAGTCGCCGGAGCAAACCAGGCTCATTTTGGTTTTGGCCGGGGATATAAGGCTAAATGCACTTCCTGACGCAACGTGATTTTTCAGGTGAAAATTCCACCCCGCTGTCACCGGGATTTGAACACCAGCCGTCCGGGTAAAGACGAGCAGATAAGCCACTGCGCCATCACGCTCCCCACTGGTTAGTTATCTATACACACATTAATCCATAATTGCCTAATAATAATAATAATTATAACAATAATCCTCCATACACATGTCCAATAAAGCATGGTTTCACAAAAACGCTTATGCTTTTAGGTGTTAAATAACTTTTCCCCCTGTAACATTACTGTTACGTGCAAAGCCCGTCCCAACGTTTTTTTTAAACATCACCCCTATATGTATGTATTCTCTTCCTTTAAAGCGCCCACCTTGATGGTTTGGTTTCGCTTATGAACTCGAGGTGGCAGCATCTATCGGCCTCTAGCCGGGGTTGTATCTTCGACCGCTAGAGTGTGTGAGTGGTGTCTTCTGATCTCGTCTAATCAAAACGTATTTGAAGGATGTTGTTTAATACGTCATTAAACAAAAGACTATATATTCATCATGCCGCCAAAATAATTATATAATCTGCACATTGTTACTTGATGTGTCACTCTGTGATTGGACAATTACAATTAACATTAATGCACTGCGACTTTTGAGATTGGAGTCTCCACCATCTTGGCATCTTCACTGTCGGTCGTCAAGAAAGGAACAAGCTAGTTGGTGGTGAAAGAGTTTCTCTCCGCTGCTGTGGGCTTAGCCCCTAGCCTCTACGAAATATGGATATATTCAACAACAAAAAAAGGAAATGCCTATGCTCCTAGGCTATAATTTTATAACTTGCCTTGAAGATGACGTGTGATCTGTTTATTTTACTGGCTACAAGAAGAAATGCCTCGTGGGTGATCGAAGCGGGATGTGTGTGCTACCGCAGCCATGTTGGGGCAGTTCATATCTTTTACATTATTTAAAATGTGTAAGTTTTTTTTTTGTTTCCTTGTGTCTCCATTGAGGAAGGATTTTAAGGTACGTTATTATTTAATATATATTGTTATGGGAGCTCCGTTACTGGCCATATATTAATGTTTTTATTCTGTATTTTATTTCGTGTTCCAGGCCTAATATTTCTGTTTGTTAATGTTACCTGATATGTAATTATTTTTTGTGCCTTCCGGAGACACGTACCTAGTTATCGTACCTGGTAAAATTTTTATTTTTTATTTTGTAATCTTTGGGATTGCTCTATTATTAATTTGATTTACGATCCGTTGTAGCCTAAATTGCCTCGTGTCAATAGTGTTAAGGCGTAATTCTTTCCTCCCTTTCTGTTCTCTCTGATGACGTTGCCGTGATTCGGCTGGACATGTAAGCATCTTTTGGTGGCCATGTTTCTTTTTGTTTTCCCCGAATGCATTGTGGTCAGAGAGAGTTGTTCTCTTGGCGTCGAGCGGGACACTCAAACGTGTTGTGGCGTGAGACTAAATAGTTTTGTTAATCTCGTTGTTTTTCCTTTGTGGTTTTTGTGAGTGTTCCTGAGTTTGCTTTCGTCATGAAAGTTTTAGTTTTGGTGAATTAATTTTATTTTATTAAATTTTGTTTAACTTTTCGTTTATCCTCGTGGCCTCGATGTCTGCATGTCGGGTCGGTATTGCGTACCTTAGTAAATTATCAAGCCCTTTCTCATTTGGTAATACCTGTATTCTGGTTTTCTATCTTTTGGGCTTAATTACCTTAATTTTAAATTAAATCTTTCCGTTTTTGCTTTGCAAGCAAGCATGTTAAGCCGTCTCTTGCCTACTTATGTAATTTAATTATGTTGGCCTTAAGCCATGTGCATCACCAGAGAGAGGTTGTTGTGGCAATAGAGTCTCCTTTTTATGATTTTGTTAAATTATATTTTTCTTGCCCCTTTGTTTGCTGAGTAAATATTCTTTTAAATATTAAGCAACTGATGTGGCATCATTTCGTCGGTAGCAGTTCTATGGGTGATCGGACTGTGTCTATGGACGAGCCTGTGCGTTTCCCCTTCACCTTCTTCCACACTTTTAGGTGTTCTTCTGTTGGGGCATGTCATCTGGCAGTGATTGTGCAGTTAGCGATGCGGACCTCCGAAAAAAGGTAAGTTGGCCCATCCATTCCCAATTCCACGTGTCGCAATTACTATTCCCTGTTTTAAGAGTGAAATAATCTATCAAGGTAAAAGCGTATGTCATCACCTTTTTTAAAACTATCGCACCTAATTTTAGGGTTCTTAAGTCCGCAAGATATCGATTTTTTCAATTTGGGGGTAGTTTACACTCGCCTACTATATTTCATAAAAAACAAAAGTTCATAGGTTCAATTATCATTTTTACTCGTTTAACACCTTTTTAACCCCTGTAGAATCACTATTTACTGTTTTAGGTGTGAAATGACCTATCCAGGTAAAAGCGTATGTCATGACATATTTTTAAGCTGTCACACCTAATGTTAGGGATCTTAGTTTCCAAGGTATCGATTTTTCAATTTGGGGGTAGTTTTCACCCCTATTTTTCATCAAAAACAAAAGATCTTAGGTTCAATTATCATTTTTACCCGTTTAACTCCTTTTTACCCCCTGTGAAATCACTATTTACTGTTTTAGGGGTGACGTGACCTATCCAGGTAAAAGCATATGTCAAGGCATAATTTTTAAGCTATCACACCTAATGTTAGGGTTCTTAGTTTCCAAGATATTGATTTTTCAATTTTGGGGGGTAGTTTCACCCCCAAAAGGGGGACGTCGCCCCAAGTGCTAGGACCCCTCATACAAGTCCCTAGCATGATTGGTTCGCGAGATATTAACAAAAGTGTAGTTAGACCCTTTTGACAAAAAACGAATCACACATTAAAAAACGGGGCGTCACCCCATGGGCTAGGATACTGCCTATGGCAAAATCCCATCAGGGGTTCAGAAAATATTAACAAAAGTGTAGTTAGGTCCTTTTGACAAAGCCGTCAGTGTAAACACATACAAAAAATATTATTTACCCCCCGGGTAAGGGTAGTTTTTATTTTGGAGTGGACATACCCCGTCCATAGAAAAGGGGAGTTCACCTCAAGTCCTACGACACCTCATATGTTTAAATCGCATTATTGGTTAGCGAGATAGTAAAAAGCCGATGACCTATTAGTTTTTGGGTTTATTTAAATAAATATTAAAAAAACACTCATCTATAAATAATCATTTAAAAAGCCCGCTCTCTTACAAAAAACCGCTAACTTCATATGCAACCGAAAAAAATTAGTATTTCATCCCCCGGGTAAGGATAGTTTTTATTTTGGAGTGGACATACCCCGTCCATAGATATGGGGAGTTCACCTCAAGTCCTACGACACCTCATATGTTTAAATCGCATTATTGGTTAGCGAGATCGTACAAAGCCGATGACCTATTAGTTTTTGGGTTTATTTAAATAAATAATAAAAAACACTCATCTATAAATAATCATTTAAAAAGCCCGCTCTCTTACAAAAACCGCCAAGTTCGTATGCATACAAAAAATTACCATTTCACCCCCAGGTAAGGGTAGTTTTTATTTTGGGGGTGCATATACCCCGTCCATAGAAAAGGGGAGTTCACCACGAGTCCTACGACACCCCATATGTTTAAATCCGATTATTGGTTAGCGAGATACTAAAAAGCGGATGACCTATTAGTTTTTTTGGTTCTTAATAAATATTAAAAAAAACTCATTTATAAATAATTATTTAAAAAGCCCGCTCTTTTACAAAAGCCGTCAAGTTCGTATGCAAACAAAAAATACTATTTCACCCCCGGGTAAGGGTAGTTGTTATTTTGGGGTGGACATACCTCGTCCATAGGAAAGCGGGGTTCACCACGAGTCCTACAACACCCCATATGTTTAAATCCGTTATTGATTAGCGAGATACTAAAAGCAGATGACCTATTAGTTTTTTTGGTTCTTAATAAATAGTAAAAAAAACTCATTAATAATAATTATTTAAAAAGCCCATCCTCTTACAAAATCCCCAAGTGCGCATGCGTAAAAAACAAAAACAAAAATTTAATTCATTATGGCGTTGACCCGTTTGTAGGTTATTCAAGTGAAAAAAAAATGATTTCATATTAGCATTGCCATGCTTATATGTGTCAAACGGAAAGCAACTTTTATTAATAAATTAAAATTTCACCCCATAGTAGGGGTAGGTTTTATTTTAGGGTTGAAATGAGTGGTCCATAGCAAAGCCCCCCGTCAGCTCGAGTCCAACGACACCTCATTCGTTAAAATCCGACCATGCGTTCGAGGGATATCGGCTTTGCCCCTGAATGTATGGCAGGTTAGTATGTGACGTCACCAGGAAAGTAGGCTTTGAAGTAGAACTCTCCAATTCACACAACTACCACGCGACCACTCCAGGGTTAAGCAGTGTTACTCATTTCGGAAAGGAAGGTGAGCTAGCCTGATGGGTAGAGTGTATTTAACAGCCATTCACATTTCTATATGTTCGGAGAAAAGGCAAAAGGGCGGCCGAGTCCTTTCCCGACGCCTGCTATGCAGATAAAAAGGTTCAGTTAGACAAACTACCGCTGATATCCCAACAGAGGATCAGGTAGACACGCATCTAATTCTTGAAGCCATTCTTTCAGTATTTTTTTTTTTTCAAATATATGATACAGTGGGTGGCGGGGTGTATGGTGTAATTAACATTTGCCACGCATTGAGGAATGTTCGCAATTATTAACCATGCTGAATGAGTGACGTGATTGAATGTACCATTTGTTCTGGAAACCACAGAATAATAATCGTACGACTTCCAGCGGTAGTATCTTCTGTGCCTGGATACCAGGCTCTATAGTCTAAAGCAGGCGGACGACAGCTAATAAGGAGCGTGCAGAGCCCTGTAAACGAGCCAACAAACGAAAAAAAAAATTCCCTCTAAGAGAGTTAATTCAGCCGTTTGCTTGTTGGCACTAACCAACGCGTTTGTGTCAGGATTTGGCTGATTTGTTTGTGCTATGCATCAGAATACTCAAGTTTAACATTATTATTATTATCATTATGATTAATATTATTTCTATTTAGGCTATTTGTCATAGCAGAAAGGTGAAATACCAAGCATAGATTGATTGACGACAAATGCGGCACTTGAAAGATTTACTAGCGAGGTACGTGGCAAAATGATAAATCTTTCAATATATTCAATACCGGTATATTCTCATGAATCCTGCTCTTCTTTCTTTCCTTAATTTGGTATCGAATTCCTCAACGATTTATATATTAATATTGTGGCCTTTTAAAACCACCCACCAATATCCAGATGAGCGGATGGCAGCTTCTTCGTGGCCCCAGCAAGGTAAACCACCTACCAGTATCCAGATGGGCGGATCGCAGCTTCTTCGTGGCCCCAGCTAGGTAAACCACCTACCAGTATCCAGATGGGCAGATCGCAGCTTCCTCGTGGCGCCAGCTAGGTAAACCACCTACCAGTATCCAGATGGGCGGATTGCAGCTTCTTCGTGGACCCAGCTAGGTAAACCACCGAAGGATATGCCTGGTACATGGGATGAGTCGGGACACATAAGACAAAGACGTAACGCTACGGAATTAGGACATTATCCATCAATGGTAGGGTGAGAAACCTGCGCTTCTCGGGGCAAATGAGATAAATTGGGCGCCTGTTCTTAATTCCACAGCATTACCTCACCATAATTATTAGGCATCAATATCGCTTGGTTTCTATAAAACGGTGGACAGACGAAACTCTAGTGTCCTACGATTTATTAATATAAAACATTAAAAATTCTAATTTAAATACGGACACTCCCGTCCTCAAACAACGACAAAATTAAATAATTGGATGAATTATACCCTCAACTTCACTATTAAAATAAAATAAATATGAAGAATTCACTCTTCTGAATGCCATCTGCATTTCCAAAAGATGTTCGGAGTTAATAAATGAAATAAAACCCCTAAATTAAAATAATACCATAAGTTCGGTTCATCAAAACTAAATACAATTAGTCTATACAACACGAGACTCCATTCTATCTCTATAACAGTATTTACACGATCAGTTGTTATCGTTTCCAATCTCTTTTAACTATTTACAATTTATCTACAACATTTTTACAACATCTAACTCGTAGCATTGTCTGTCTGTCTGCCAGTTTCACTGCCAGAACTCGTCCTTGAACTTTTTGAAAGAATAAAAACAGAAATTTAAGAAAAACAAGAACCACCTACTCAAATTACCTTGCTTGAGTTCGTCGTATTAGTGTTAGTCATGGCCGTTCAACAAAGTCTAGCTCATGCTTTAATAATCTAGCTCTCGTTAAATAAAATAATAATAATAATAACAATGAAATATTGCTTCAATGCAATTTCCTAATTTGTGCGTTTTCTGTCGATACATGACCTTATATACTCGCCTTAAAACATCAGATTAACGCATCTTTATCTTATAGAGCTTCCTCATGTACTGTAATACAGACACATGACCTTCTATAGTCGCCTTTAACATGAGATTAACGCATCGTTATCTTATACAGCTTCCACATATACTGTAATACAGACACACGACCTTCTATAGTCGCCTTTAAACATCAGATTAACGCATCTTTTTCTTATACAGCTTCCTCATATACAGTAATACAGACTCATGATCTTCTATAGTCGCCTTTAAACATCAGATTAACGCATCTTTATTTTATACAGCTTCCTCATATACTGTAATACAGACCCATGACCTTCTACAGTCGCTTTAAACATCAGATTAACGCATCTTTATCTTATACAGCTTCCTCATATACCTTAATACAGACACATGACCTTCTATAGTCGTCTTTAAACATCATATTAACGAATCTTTATCTTATACAGCTTCCTCAATTCCTGTAATAAAGACACATGACCTTCTATAGTAGCCTTTAAACATCAGATTAACGCATATTTATCTTATACAGCTGCCTCATATACTGTAATACAGACACATGACCTTATATAGTCGACTTTAAACATCATATTAACGCACCTTTATCTTATACAGCTTCCTCATATACTGTAATACAGTCTCATGACCTTCTATAAGCACCTTTAAACCTGAGATTAACGCATCTTTATTTTATACAGCTTCCTCATATACTGTAATACAGACACATGACCTTCTATAGTCGCCTTCAAACATCAGATTAACGCAGCTTCCTCATATACTGTAATACAGACACATGACCTTCTATAGTCGCCTTTAAACATCAGATTAACGCATCTTTATCTTATACAGCTTCTTCATATCCTGTAATACCGACACGTGACCTATAGTGGAATTTAAACATGAGATTAACGCATCTTTATCTTATACAGCTTCCTCATATACTGTAATACAGACACATGACCCTCTATAGTCGACTTTAAACATCAGATTAACGCATCTTTAACTTATACAGCTTCCTCATATACTGAATTACAGACTCATGATCTTCTATGGTCACCTTTAAACATCAGATTAACGCATCTTTATCTTATACAGCTTCCTCATATACTGTAATACACACTCATGACCTTCTATAGTCGTCTTTAAACATCATATTAACGCATCTTTATCTTATACAGCTTCCTCATTTCCTGTAATACAGACACATGAACTTCTATAGTCGCCTTTAAACATCAGATTAACGCATCTTTATCTTATACAGCTTCTTCATATACTGTAATACAGACACATGATCTTCTATAGTCGCCTTTAAACATCAGATTAACGCATCTTTATCTTATACCGCTTCCTCATATACTGTAATACAGACTCATGACCTTCTATAGTCGCCTTCAAACATCAGATTAACTCATATTTATCTTATACAGCTTCCTCATTTCCTGTAATAAAGACACATGACCTTCTATAGTCGCCTTTAAACATCAGATTAACGCATATTTATCTTATACAGCTGCCTCATATACTGTAATACAGACACATGACCTTATATAGTCGACTTTAAACATCATATTAACGCACCTTTATCTTATACAGCTTCCTCATATACTGTAATACAGACTCATGACCTTCTATAGTCGCCTTTTAACATCAGATTATCGCATCTTTATCTTATACAGCTTCTTCATATACTATAATACAAACACATGACCTTCTATAGTCGCCTATAAACATCGGATTAACGCTTTTTTTTATCTTATACAGCTTCCTCATTTCCTGTAATACCGACACGTGACCTATAGTGGAATTTAAACATCAGATTTACGCATCTTTATCTTGCACAGCTTCCTCATATACTGTAATACAGACACATGACCTTCTATAGTCGCCTTTAAACATCAGATTAACGAATCATTATTTTATACAGCTTCCTCATATACTGTAATACAGACACGTGACCTTCTGTAGTCGCCCTTAAACATCAGATTAACGCATCTTTATCTTATACAGCTTCCTCATACACTGTAATACAGACTCATGACCTTCTATATTCACCTTTAAACATCAGATTAACGCATCTTTATTTTATACAATTTCCTCATATACTGTAATACAGACACATGACCTTCTATAGTCGCCTTCAAACATCAGATTAACGCAGCTTCCTCATATACTGTAATACAGACACATGACCTTCTATAGTCGCCTTTAAACATCAGATTAACGCATCTTTATCTTATACAGCTTCTTCATATCCTGTAATACCGACACGTGACCTATAGTGGAATTTAAACATGAGATTAACGCATCTTTATCTTATACAGCTTCCTCATATACTGTAATACAGACACATGACCCTCTATAGTCGACTTTAAACATCAGATTAACGCATCTTTAACTTATACAGCTTCCTCATATACTGAATTACAGACTCATGATCTTCTATGGTCGCCTTTAAACATCAGATTAACGCATCTTTATCTTATACAGCTTCCTCATATACTGTAATACACACTCATGACCTTCTATAGTCGTCTTTAAACATCATATTAACGCATCTTTATCTTATACAGCTTCCTCATTTCCTGTAATACAGACACATGAACTTCTATAGTCGCCTTTAAACATCAGATTAACGCATCTTTATCTTATACAGCTTCTTCATATACTGTAATACAGACACATGATCTTCTATAGTCGCCTTTAAACATCAGATTAACGCATCTTTATCTTATACCGCTTCCTCATATACTGTAATACAGACTCATGACCTTCTATAGTCGCCTTCAAACATCAGATTAACTCATATTTAGCTTATACAGCTTCCTCATTTCCTGTAATAAAGACACATGACCTTCTATAGTCGCCTTTAAACATCAGATTAACGCATATTTATCTTATACAGCTGCCTCATATACTGTAATACAGACACATGACCTTATATAGTCGACTTTAAACATCATATTAACGCACCTTTATCTTATACAGCTTCCTCATATACTGTAATACAGACTCATGACCTTCTATAGTCGCCTTTTAACATCAGATTATCGCATCTTTATCTTATACAGCTTCTTCATATACTATAATACAAACACATGACCTTCTATAGTCGCCTATAAACATCGGATTAACGCTCTTTTTTATCTTATACAGCTTCCTCATTTCCTGTAATACCGACACGTGACCTATAGTGGAATTTAAACATCAGATTAACGCATCTTTATCTTGCACAGCTTCCTCATATACTGTAATACAGACACATGACCTTCTATAGTCGCCTTTAAACATCAGATTAACGAATCATTATTTTATACAGCTTCCTCATATACTGTAATACAGACACGTGACCTTCTGTAGTCGCCCTTAAACATCAGATTAACGCATCTTTATCTTATACAGCTTCCTCATACACTGTAATACAGACTCATGACCTTCTATATTCACCTTTAAACATCAGATTAACGCATCTTTATTTTATACAATTTCCTCATATACTGTAATACAGACACATGTGGAATAGATCGTCACATTTCCACAAGATTCAGTTCCCGAAATATAGCTTCACCTTTAAGCTGGCACGAAAATTCAAAAACAACAATTTCCCACTAATTAACTGTGTTACAAATATTCCCATCGTCAACAAGATCGATTGTAATTCACTTTCCAATATAAAATACCTTCTTTCATGTTCCATTTTTACAACAATACGCTCGTCCAACAATTAAAAATCTGCAGAATATCTCCTATGTAAGACATGTTCCATATACTTGCAGTACTTCACCATTCATCATTACAAGTTAATAATAATACCCCCCTGCTTGTCATTCATAATCGTTGCAATCATCAATGCTTAAATTCTCTCTCCACATTCTAATGCAATCCGAAAAATGCTTTAAATGTACCATTTGAACAAGTATAGTCCTTACAGTTCGTTTTAGTATTTAACAAGACCTTTATTGCGTTTCTGTCGCATTTCAAATTGACTTCTGCGTAGTATTAAGTGATCAGGTGTTATCGTCTGACACTCAAGAACCCTCAATTATTTTCGTTAAAAATTGACAATCATAATATTGTCCTGTTATACAATGTCTATCTCACATTAATTTAATGTTCAAATAAGAACCTATATAAAATCACGTCTTGCACACTTATAAGGACATTATCTAATTCCTACTTCCTACAAAAATACGGTCGGTTAAACACATCTCCCGTCAAAATATTAACGAAATATCTAATCGCAGAAAAAAACTAGTACCTATCCATCTCAATAAAATCTCTCTGTCGAAGAATAAAAATCAAATCTAAATTCAAAAATATTTACCAAGTCCAAATACTAAATATTGTTGTAGCTTTTATGGGCTCTAACTAAGTTGTAAGGGGTGCGGGGCGTTGTATGTGTGTGTGTATGTGTCTCCTACGGGGGGTGGACGTCCTCCTAGTCGAGGATTAAAACCGGGCTACTTTCTAAGTAAAAGCGAGTGCTAAACAATTATGAGAACGCGCACGGTCGCTAGATGGACAATAGCTTGCTCTATGCCTGGAGACGTGCTGTCCATAATGCGATGTGGGCGAGCAGGTTGCTAACAGCGATGGCTCGACAGGTTCTGAGTCGCTTGGGCAAATGGTGAGCTTACAATAAAAATAGACAAGAGGATAGTTGTGATGGAATGTGGAAGATTACAAAAATCACTTTGGAGAAGTGAGTCGACTTCTTCAATTAAATGTAGTGCAGTAGCCCACAAGTTACAATGCAAGAAGAAGGCGATTACAAGTTTTACAGGGGAGGTGTATGGATAGGAAATAACAGTGGGATTACCCGTTCGTACACTTACTTGTATTCGGTGGTCGGCGTCCAGAGCTTCCGCTGGCTCTAGCGCGGTGTCGTCGGCAGACAAGACAACGAGCCCTTGAGGTGTGAGTTATTTTATACTGGATGATTCTGCTGACTAAGAGTTAGCAAATACCTGCTCTACTTTAGTAGCTAGCAGCTTGTGTTTGGTAATAATGATGAAATAGTTGGTATATGTTGCTTCCCTAGGTGGCTCAGGGTAGAGATAGGGGCTGAAGTGTGTTAGATAGATGGGCGATAGAGGGTAGTGGTTGTAGCTGTTGTGAATGTTATTAGATGTATTAACTGTACCCTGTGCGGAGCCTCTGGGTATAACAATCCTCCTTCCCGGCTAAATCTGTATCCTCACAGATTGAACTTGGACGTAAGGGTGGCTACTTCTTCTTCTTTTCTACTCTTCTTTTCTTCTCCTGGGCGTGTAGATGTATGGGTATGTGGGAAGTGTAGCTGTCTGGCAAGTGTCGATTTATGTGTAGTTGTCGTAGCCGTGTACTTTGGGTAGGTAGGGTTGAAAGGTGGAACAATGTTATATATTGTTTAGATCATAATCTTTACATAGCGATATCGTAGACGTAATACGTCACTATATATATATATATATATATATACATGAGCAGTACAAGAGATTATGGCAATGGAACATGTGTTGCTATAAGTGTTGCAAAGAGAAAAAAAAATAAACAAGTGGGAAAAGAGAAAAGCAATGTACTACAGTGTTAAAGAAGAAAAAGAGAAAAATGCTCTGTGAGGGTTAGAAGTTTGGGAGAATATGCATCGGTTTTATTGATAGTTGTAAATAGAGCAATTGAACATCGTGTATTAGGAAGAGAGAAAAGAAAATAGAGTGTGCATGTAAGGAATACAGTGGAATAAATATGGACAAGTAACACGGCAAAAAAATGTTGACACCAGGAGTACCGTATAACAATAATAATAAAAATAAAATAAAAAACAAATGTACATACAATGTAACAATAAAATAAAAACAAGTGTACCATCGTGTCGTGGAGCTCTGTTGTTGTATAATTAATTACCCCTATGCGCGCTATACCTCGTTGTTGTTTATATAACAAACTTAGGGTCGAAACTTATGAATTAACTTAGTAACTAGACGGCCGTTCTAAAGTAACTTATATTTATGTGGCCACTGTATTTTAAAGTTTGTAAGCCACCCTCTGTGGGCGAGTGATCTTAGCTTAGCAGTGAAAGTCGCCACTTACAAGCTTGTGACGGCACTCACCACATGTGAGCGTTATATTGGGTATCCGTCAGTAACAACTGGTATCCCACAGATATCAGCCATTGCTGTGTGGATTTATCTTGGTCGTGCTAGTGTAAGCAAAGGAATGAATCGAGGTATTGTGGTGTAGTGTAACAATGAGTGTGTTGTGTCAAAAGGAGTGAAGGAAAGGCTGGTGCCCTGGAGCAGTCACAGTGAATAGTTCCATTACTAAATTCCTGTAATAAGGCCGCAGCTATTACCTGAAAAGGAAAGTACAAAGATAAAGTAAGTTTTTAAATGTGTTCCTGTTGGATTTGCTGCTGTCTGGAAAAGAAGATCAGTTTCCGTGCTACCTGGAAGTAAAAGCTTATGTTAGTACCTTTTATTTTGCGGTATGGAAGGAGAAATTTTTCATTTTAGTATAATGTTGTCAATTGTATTTGGTATGTCAGTCATGTAGCACTGTTTGTTTGTTTGTTTGTTTGTCAATTCGTCTGTCCGTACGGCGTAGAGGTTAACCTTGTCGACTAATTAACTATTTTATTTATTTACGTACTAGCTGTACCCGGCATGCGTTGCAATGCCAATCAAAGAAAGTGTTGGCGTTGTAATTTCGTTTCTTGAAATGCCTTCGGAAACAATCTTTTTTAAATTTTCGTTAACTGCCTCTGAAGTATCGTAATATGGATTAACTAATTTAAAAACATTCGTGGGAACGCGCACAACAATACACCAAAGTTTCATCGCAATCGGATGAATGGCATATGAACGCATACGGGATTTTGTTTAAACGTTACGCGTGCTGTCACTCATTTGTTGACTCTACTCGTACGCTGCCTATTGTAAAATAGATTTACTAAGCCTTAAAACTTTCCTGGAGTGTACTCAACGATTCACCAAAGTCTCATCGCAATGGGATGAATGGTATATGAACGCATACTGTACTTGGTTGAAAAGATTCACGTGCCGTCGCTCATTTGTTGAATAAAATCGTGCGCTACCTATTGTAAAATGCATATACTAAGCCGGAAACCTTCCCTGGAGTGTACACAAAAACTCACCCAAGTTTCATCGCATTCGCACGAACGGTATATGAACGCATATGGGACTTTGTTGAAACGCTTCGCGCGTTGTCGCCCATTTGTTGAATCTACTTGTTTGCCACCTATTGTAAAATGGATTTACTATGTCAAAAACCTTCCAAGAAGTGTGCACAACACCTCACCCAAGTTTCATCGCTATCGGACGAATGGTATATGAACGCATACGGGACTTTGTTGAAACGTTTCACGCATCGTCGCTCATTTGTTGAATCTGTTCGTCCGCTACCTATTGTAAAATGGAGTTACAAAACCAGATACCTTCTCTGGAGTGCACGCAACATCTCATCTAACTTTAATCGCAATGGGATGAATGGTATATGATCGCATGTGGTCTTTGTAGAAACGAATCGCACGCCATTTTGTTGAAGCTACTCGCGCGCCATCAATTGTAAATTGTATTTACTATGCTTATAACTTTCCCGGAAGTGTGCACAACAACTCACCAAAATATGATCGCAATCGGATGAATTGTATATGAACGCATAGCAAACACCCATTTGTTCAAACTACTCGCACGTTATCTATTGTAAATTGGATTAACTATGCCTATAACCATCCCGGAAGTGTGCTAAACAATCCACCAAAATTTGGTCTCATTCGGATGAATTGTAGGCTATTTGACCGCATCGCCAGCACACATTTGTTTAAACTTCTCGCGCGCTGTCTATTGTAAATTGGATTAACTATGCCTATAACCATCCCGGAAGTGTTCACAATAACTCACGAAATATTTATTGCAAGCGGATGGATGGTTTATGAACGCATAAAAGACGAACAAACGAACATCCTTTTTATATACATACTAGCTGTACCCGGCATGCGTTGCAATGCCAATCAAAGAAAGTTTTGGCGTTGTAATTTTGTTTCTTGAAGTGCTTTTGCAAACAATCTTTTTGCAATTTCTGTTAACTGCCTCTAAACTGTCGTAAAATGGATTAACTAACTTAGAAACATTCGCAGGAGCGTGCACAACCATTCACCAAAGTTTCATCGCAATTGGACGAATGGGATATGAACGCATACGGAATTTCGTTTAAACGACTCGTGCGCTGTCACTCATTTTTTTAAATTTCTCTTGCGCTACCTACTGTGACATGGATTTACTAAGTTATAAACCTTCACGTAAGTGTACACAACAACTCAACAAAGTTTCATCGCAATCGATGAATGGTGTATGAACGCATACGGGATTTTGTTGAAACGCTTCATGCGTCATCACTCATTTGTTGCATCTACTCGTACACTACCTATTGTAAAATGGATTTACTAAGTCGAGAACCTTCCCAGGCGTGTACACAACAACTCATTAATGTTTCATCGCAATCAGATGAATGGCATATGAACGTATACGGGATTTTGTTCAAACGATACGCGTGCCGTCACTCATTTGTTGAATCTACTCGTACGCTACCTATTGTAAAATAGATTTACTAAGCCTGAAACCTTTCTTGGAGTGTACTCAACGATTCACCAAAGTCTCATCGCAATCGGATGAATGGTATATGAATGCATATGGGACTCTTTTGAAACGATTCGCGTGCCATCGCTCAGTTTTTGGATGTACTCGTGCGCTAACTATCGTGAAATGCATGTACTAAGCCAGACACCTTAGTAGGGGAGTGGTGAGAGTTCTATCGCACTCGACGCCTGGCGTCGCGGGGCGTCCATGTTAAATTAGTGAATTTCTCGCGAGCCCATGGTCCGATTTTGACATGCGACATATCGTTGGACTCGGGCTGACGTCCTCTCTCCTATGGACTACTTGTTATATTTCTGATTAAAAAAAAAAATTGATTCGAACGTAGTTGATAGATTGAAAACCAAACATGATAGAATGTTGTGCAATAGCTTAAACGAACGGTCTCTATATCCTTTATTTTTTATAATAAAACGTTATTATTTTTCACATTTTTTTGAAGAAAGTTCAATTTTGAAATTTTTATATTTTGGAAACTAAAGAGTTTACAAAAAATTTTGTTTGACATAAATGAATGGCCCTGACCCCTCTACCCGCAAAATAAATTTCAAGCCTCTAGGACTAAAACTGTGCAGTAGTGCTAGGTTGTAGCTTCTGCCCCACCCCCTACTTTCATATAAACTTTGGGCGATATCTCCCGAACGCGTGGTCGGATTTTAACGAACGAGGTATTGTTGGCGTTGGGATGACGTTCTCTTGGCTAAGCATGTGTGTTGGTATTTAAAAAAAATTGAAAATTTTCGTTCTTTGGATTGGCACTATTTTGGAAACGGTGAATTGGAAAAAAGTTTGTTTGTCCTTAATGAAAGGTGGGTATGCCCTCTAGGTGGACAGCAAGTTTCAAGGGTGTATGAGGAAAAAAAATGATAGCCTACTTTCTCGCGAACATTGGTGATCATTGGCGAACGGATGGTCGGATTTTAACAAATGAGGTGTCGTTGGACTCGAGCTGACGTCCTCTTTCTTATAGACCACTCGTTATATTTTTCATTTTTTTTTTTGAAAAATTTTGTTTTTAAATGTAGGCGATAGTTTGAAAACCAAACATGATAGAATGTTGTGCCATAGTTCAAACCAATCGTCTCTATGACCTTTATTTTTTATAATAACACTTTTTTATATTTTGAGATTTTTTGAAAACTCTTAATTTTTAGTTTTTACTATTTTGGAAACTAACACGTTGACAAAAAAATTTGTTTGACATAAATGAAAGGTCCCTACTCCCTCTACCACGAAAATAAATGTCAAGTCTCTAGGAGGAAAAAACTATGCATTTTAATTTTTTTGTTATATTTTTTTAAATTAAAGCGTGTTTGTAGACATAGAGCCGGTAGCGCTTGACGTATGTTATAACGAGGGTATGATTGGCCATGGTGGATACGGGAAATGGCTATTTCAACGGGGCGATGTATGGCAAAACGAGGGGTCTTTTTCGATATATTTTTTTCCTATGACAGATGAATGAAGGCGAATATTTTCGAAAATTCCTCATGACGATCGTTAAAATAGGTTTGTAAACACTGACCAGTAACCCGACAAAATTCATAATGCTATGAGACGAATAAAAATAGTCGACTACAACAGAACTTGTTTTTCTATGTCTGACTGGCAGCCAGAATGGGAAAACAGAATATCTGCTCGAGAGGCCAGCTTGGAGCCTGGCTAGTTGGCTAAGAGAATGGAATGTGGGTGAGAGCTGACAACATTGGTGTAAAATGATAACAGGTTGGTACCATGTGGCAACTCTGTAAAAATGTGATAACAGCTAGCCAGGCGAGCAGCAGCAGCAGCAGGCAGGGGCCACGCAGAGAGGAAAGGGGCGATAGAAAACCGAGACATGCAACAGGAAATCACGTGACCACTGCAGAACGGTGAGGGACGAGGGGGGAGACCTAGAGGAGCGGAGATAGGTGAGGTAAGAGAGTATTCAGCTTGTCATAGCGCCTTGTCTGTCATTCCTGTGTTGATGTCTATAGTGTACACACACACACACACACTGTATATTAACCGTGTGAATAGTGGACAGATTCGTGTGCTCAACACTGATTTAGTGACCCCTATTGCATACATTACATATTTGAGGTAAGTGTGGGATCAACCCTGTTTAGTTTATTTTAATGCTAATTAATGTTTAAATTATAATTGGTTTGCAATTTTATTGATGGATTGTTATTTTTGTTTTAGATGTTTTGCATACCTGTTGGGGTGAAAGAGGACGAGACGGAGTGTCACACAGACACAAACCATTCCACTCGACCTTAGAAAAAGGGAAAAGCATTGCTTTTTACAAAACCCAGGTAAGAATTTTGGAAAATGATATACAAAAAACCTGTTTTTTAGTTTTGTTTATGAAAGATGCTATTTGAAATGGTGGTTTATTTTATTTCTTTTTTAGTGTGTGTTGGAAAACGCTTGAAAACCAGGAACGTGTGTGTTTGGGACCATTGTTTACCAGGCAGTCTACTGTTGAAAACCAGGAACGTGTGTGTTTGGGACCATTGTTTACCAGGCAGTCTACTGTTCAAAGCCAGGAACGTGTGTGTTTGGGACCATTGTTTACCAGGCAGTCTACTGTTGAAAACCAGGAACGTGTGTGTTTGGGACCATTGTTTACCAGGCAGTCTACTGTTCAAAACCAGGAACGTGTGTGTTTGGGACCATTGTTTACCAGGCAGTCTACTGTTGAAAACCAGGAACGTGTGTGTTTGGGACCATTGTTTACCACGCAGTCTACTGTTGAAAACCAGGAACGTGTGTGTTTGGGACCATTGTTTACCAGGCAGTCTACTGTTCAAAACCAGGAACGTGTGTGTTTGGGACCATTGTTTACCAGGCAGTCTACTGTTGAAAACCAGGAACGTGTGTGTTTGGGACCATTGTTTACCAGGCAGTCTACTGTTGAAAACCAGGAACGTGCGTGTTTGGGACCATTGTTTACCAGGCAGTCTACTGTTGAAAACCAGGAACGTGTGTGTTTGGGACCATTGTTTACCAGGCAGTCTACTGTTCAAAACCAGGAACGTGTGTGTTTGGGACCATTGTTTACCAGGCAGTCTACTGTTGAAAACCAGGAACGTGTGTGTTTGGGACCATTGTTTACCAGGCAGTCTACTGTTGAAAACCAGGAACGTGTGTGTTTGGGACCATTGTTTACCAGGCAGTCTACTGTTCAAAACCAGGAACGTGTGTGTTTGGGACCATTGTTTACCAGGCAGTCTACTGTTGAAAACCAGGAACGTGTGTGTTTGGGACCATTGTTTACCAGGCAGTCTACTGTTGAAAACCAGGAACGTGTGTGTTTGGGACCATTGTTTACCAGGTAGTCTACTGTTGAAAACCAGGAACGTGTGTGTTTGGGACCATTGTTTACCAGGCAGTCTACTGTTGAAAACCAGGAACGTGTGTGTTTGGGACCATTGTTTACCAGGCAGTCTACTGTTGAAAACCAGGAACGTGTGTGTTTGGGACCATTGTTTACCAGGCAGTCTACTGTTGAAAACCAGGAACGTGTGTGTTTGGGACCATTGTTTACCAGGCAGTCTACTGTTGAAAACCAGGAACGTGCGTGTTTGGGACCATTGTTTACCAGGCAGTCTACTGTTGAAAACCATGAACGTGTGTGTTTGGGACCATTGTTTACCAGGCAGTCTACTGTTCAAAACCAGGAACGTGTGTGTTTGGGACCATTGTTTACCAGGCAGTCTACTGTTGAAAACCAGGAACGTGTGTGTTTGGGACCATTGTTTACCAGGCAGTCTACTGTTGAAAACTTGAGTGAGATTGTTTCTTATAAAAAAAATCATGTATTTTGCCAGTGCTAGCGATACATTAACTTGGGAACCTCTTTAGTCCTGCTTTGAGAAACGCGTTTGCTGTGGCCGCGTGGTGAATGTTAGAGAGAGTATAATCCCAGAAGACTTTGTAGAATCTTGTTTCGAAATTTTTCAAGAACAAATTTGTACAGCGCAATGGTTGCATACGGCTTTAAAAGTCAATACACAACTCGTGTGCGATTTCATATATAAAAACAAGGACGGTAGGCATAAAAACATTTTATATTGGCAGTAAAATGCAAGAGCTTTTGATAGCCAATAATCTGAACGAGTGGTATCAAAGCCATGTGGTGAATGCCTTGCTATCAAAATTTGATAAACTGCAACAAGGACCCAGTGGTTTAGCGTTAGAAAAAATTCATCATTTGCAAATCAACATTTGTCAATTCAACCCGTTGAATGCTGGGTCTAGCTTTATTAAAATACCACCAACAATAGCTTCGAAAAAGGGTGTGGTCAATATAAAGAATCGTGACCATGAATGTTTCCTGTGGTGTGTGGCCGCATATTTGCAACCAGTACAACGTGACTGTGACAGACCAGGAATGTATAAGGGAGCATTTAACCATTTGAAACAAACTTTAAATTTAACTCGTGTGTCGTTCCCTATGGACTTAACCGAGATCCATAGGTTTGAACAAGACAACCAGGACTTTTCTTTCATGGTGTATGGCCTTGATGGTGATGAGATTGTGGGTCCTCTTAATGCTACAAATGAACCGAAACGACACCACATTCATCTTTTATATCAGTCTTATGGAGAGGTGAATCACTATTGCCTGATTAAAAGCTTGAGTAGATTGCTAAGCAGGCAAATGTCCAAACATAATGGTAAGAAGCATATTTGTGATCGATGCTTGCAATATTTTACAACTCCTACGCTTTTGGAACGCCATAGGGTAGATTGCGTTTCTCAGGAAGCGGTGAGACTGATATTGCCACAAGGGGACAGGGCTGTATTAAAGTTTGAGGACATTCATAAGCGTGACACTGTTCCCTATGTGGTATATGCATATTTCGAAGCACTCTCATCACCCATGGCGGGATGTGAACCATATACCACCATCAGCGCAACCACACCCATTCAAAAACATGAACCTTTTGCCATAGGATTTAATGTAGTGTGTGCCTATGATCCCAAACAATCTGTTTACAAATACCATGAGGGACCAGAATGAGCCAGATTGTTTTTGGATGAACTTGTACAGTTGGCCGACCATATACAGGGATTACTAGACCACCCAGTACCCATGAGCCTATCTCCAGAACAGCAGCAGCAGTATGAGCATGCCACGACATGCCATATTTGCGAAAAGCCTATTTTAAGTGGAGAGGAAAACGTCAGAGACCACTCGCACTTTACGGGGGAGTTTCGTTGAGCTGCGCATAGTAAATGCAACTTGAACTTTCCAGTTCCTCGTTTCATCAGTGTCTTTTTCCACAATCTGGCAAATTATGACTTTCAGTTTTTGATTCGTGAATTGGGTCATGTCAATAAGGGCTCGTTTGCCATTATTCCCCAAAACCATGAGCGTTTTACAGCCCTGACATGGCGGTTGAGCGACTTTAGCATTCGATTTTTGGATTCCTTTAAGTTTATGGCATCCTCGCTAGACAGTCTTGTGAATGGCTTGAATGAGGAGGAATTAAAAAAAATACTAGAATGCATTTTAATGATCCTGAGCAATTTCAGTTCTGCATTCGGAAAGGTATATTCCCATATGATTTCTGCAACAGCTGGGACGTGTTAAAGCAAAGAAAACTCCCACCCCAAGAGAAATGTTACTCGAAACTAACACGCAGTAGCGTTTCTGATGAAGACTATGCACATGCATGTCAAGTTTGGCGAGTGTTTGATACCAAAACGCTAGGTGAATATGCTATGCATTACCTAAAACTGGATGTATTGCTGCTCACTGATGTGTTTCAAAAATTCCGTGAGTTGTGTCAGCACATTTATGGTCTTGACCCGGCTCACTATTATACGAGTCCTGGGCTCTCGTTCGATGCCGCTTTGAAACACACTCAAGTGGAATTGGATTTACTCACTGATGTAGACATGGTTCTATTTTTGGAAAAGGGCATTCGTGGCGGCTTTGTGTCGCTTTACCAACGCCATGCCGAAGCGAACAATGTCTTCATGCCTGATTATTCACCAGACAAACCGGAATCATACTTAATGTACTATGACGTGAATAAGTTGTATGGTTACGCCATGAGTCAACTTTGCCCTATGGGAAGTTTGCTTGGCTGACAGAGAAACAAGTGTCAGAATTTGATGTGATCAAGGCTAGTCAAGAAACAGGCCGTGGATATGTCTTAGAAGTGGATATTGAATATCCCTCATTCTTGTATGATGAACATGCCGATTTCCCATTCTGCCTTGAGCAAATGGTTCCCCCCGACAGTAAAGTGAAAATTGAAAAACTCATGGGCACACTTTACAACAAAAATCGGTATGTGCTACATATCCAAATGTTGGTGCAATGCCTCGCCCAAGGCTTAGTGTTGAAGAAAATCCATAGGGGTATTTCTTTTGCTCAAAAACCATGGCTCAAGCCATACATGCGACTCAACACAGAGCACCGACAAATGGCAACACAGCAGTTTGAAATTATTTTTTTAAATTAATGAACAACTGCATTTATGGCAAGTCCATGGAAAATGTCCGCAAAAACCGTGACATTAAATTGGTCAATGTCTGGGAGGGGCAGTGGGGTGCCCGGCGGTACATTGCCAAGCCAAATTTCAAATCGATCAACATTATCGATGAGGATTTGGCCACTATTGAATTGAGTAGGACCAGCGTGACCATGGATAAGCCCATTTACTTGGGCCAAGTCATTTTAGACTTTTCTAAATCGGTCATGTATCGATTCCACTATGAGTTTGGCAAACGCCATTTTGAGGACATATCTCGTTTGTATATGGATACGGACTCATTCATTTACCACATTCGCCACTGCAACCCCTATGACGCCATGAGGCAGCATAGTGACTGGTTCGACACCTCTTCGTATAGTGTCGACAACATGTTTCAGCTGCCCATAAAAAACAAGAAGGAAATGGGTGTTTTAAAAGATGAATGCGGTGATTCCATTATGACGGAATTTGTAGGTTTGGCTTCGAAAATGTATGCTTATCGCACACTAGACTGTAAGGAAGCCAAAAGAGCAAAAGGTGTAGGTAAGGCAGTGGTAAAATCGCTACGTGTAGACGATTACTTAGCGGTTTTTCGCACTGGCAAAGCTATGTCTCATACACAGTGCAGGATACAATCCAGCAACCATGATTTGTATCTTGTAGAACAGAGAAAACGCACCCTCACCTCCATGGATAACAAACGTGTGTGGGCTGATGACTTGCTTACCAGCCTGCCCAGGGGTTAAGACCGCAAGGAGGAGGAGGTGTGATTTTTCTGTTTGTTTGTTTAGGGACATGGCTTTTTGTAACTCGTAGATTTAGTTGTTGTTGTTGTTTGAGTCTTCAGTATTTTGACTGGTTTGATGCAGCCCTCCATGCCTCCCTGTCCTGAGCTAATCGTTTCATCTCTACATAGCTACTACACCCTACATCTGAGGCAATCTGTTTAACATATTCTAACCTTGGTCTACCCCTACAGTTCTTGTCCTCGACCCTTCCTTCGATAACTAAGCTTGCTATTCCTGGGTGTCTTAGTATGTGTCCTACCAACCTATCTCTTCTCTTCATTAGCAGTCGCCAGAAACATCTCTCTTCTCCCACTCGTCTTAATACCTCTTTGTTTGTAACCCTATCTACCCATCTGATCTTCATCATTCTCCTGTAACACCACATTTCAAATCCTTCAATTCTCCTCTTTTCTGCTGCACCAATAGTCCAAGTTTCACTTCCATAGAGCGCCACGCTCCAGACAAAGGCTTTCAAAAATGACTTCCTAATACCTAAATCTATATTCGATGTCAGCAGATTAATATTTTGTAGAAATGCTTTCTTTGCCTGAGCCAACCATCTTTTTATATCCTCTTTGCTTCGTCCATCACTGGTTATTCTGCTTCCTAAGTAACAGAAGTCTCCTACTTCCTTCAGCTTTTCACCTGTCAATTTGATCTCCATAGAGGTTTCTGATTTATTTCGGCTGCATTCCAGTATTTTTGTTTTACATTTATTAACTTTCATCATGAATTCTTTCCGTAAGACGGAGTCCATTTAGATTTAGTATTTTGTAAATATTGTTTTTTTGTCATTGTAAATAGTATATTTTGTAAATAGTGGCAACCCACTTGGACCTTTTGCTCTTTTAAAAGTTCTATGCAGCCTTATTTTTAATTTTATTTTAAATTTAACCGAGTTGGGTATTGGAAAATGGTATATAGTGTGATTCTTTTAAAGCTGTACAAAGTTGTAGTGTTTATGAATATGAAATGAGTAATAGTATTTTTTTAGTAACTTTAATGACTAGTATTTATATATTTTTTGCAATGGTAAAATTTTAACTAAAAAAAAGTTTTTTTGGGATCAGTGTGCATGTCGAGAATGTGCTTTTGGGAATATATAAAGTGGTTGTGTTTGTTCCCAAAAAGACAGGTATGGTTGTGTGAGTAGAGAGAAAGTTGGTGTGTATGTATGACCAGAGCAAACACGGTGAGGTAGGGTGGGTGGGGAGGGGGAAATTTTCACTTATATACTCATTTTGGTTTGTCGATAGTATTTTTTTTCTTTAAAATGTAGCGGTGAATGGACATAATTTTTTATAAAATCAGTCTTACCTGCAGTGGTCGTAGACCTCAATGTTTCTCAAAACACACATAAACACATTGCAGCATTATCATGGTCAAGAACTCGTTTCAACATCATTCACAAATCTCAACTTTCGACATACAGTACACCAAATGGAAAAATGTGAAAACAGCAAAATGGAAAATCCATGTTTTGATAACACCAAAATTCAAAAAAAATGTAAAACAGTCATTTTAAAAACTGGAAATGGCCATGTGTGAAATATAAAAATTCAAAACATAAAACGGACATTTTTAAAAAGTGTCATCAACAAAATGGAAAATCCTTATCATCAAAAACGCAAAACTTAAAACAGACATTTTTTAAAAACTGTAAATTGCAATTTGGCAAATGGCAATATGTTAAAATGTGAAAATGAAAAATCAGCCCATCAACATCATGATTTTTTTTAAATTAAAATGAATCATCGTGCTCTGGTAAACCTATGATTTTTATTTCATAACCATAGGGATTGACAAATGAAAATAGAATACAAACACATCGAAATTCCTTAATCCTCAATTCCTTGATGTTCATGTCCACGCATCATCAACTTTCCTTTCGTAGCACTCATCACAATCAGGGCTGCCATCCTTTCACCCACTGAGGCATCACTGGATGTGAAACGTTGTTTAGCTTTTTTCATTAACAATTTATCTGCCACATGTCTTAAACCAGGATGACTATGGTGATAAGATAGGTCATGTTCTTTGCATGCTTGATCCAAAAGACTAATGGGTCCATCACCACGCTGCAAACGTTTTTCAAGATGAGTTCCAGGGCCACAAAAGCGATAACCTGGAAGATGGATTTCGAAAGGTAAGTATTGAATCAATTTGTCAATGACGCCATTGCCAGTACAGGTCTGGCATATCATTTTCCATCGATGGTGAAAAGGTTTGGTCCTCCTCCTCCTCGGTAGACGATGTTTGTGTTTGTTGTTGTTGTTGTTGCTTTTTCTCGCCATGACACCCGTGGAAAGATTCAACAAAGTCTTTACCCGGAATTTTATGACCGTGATACAGTTTCACTAGCTGACAAGTCGCGCACTGACACATTGAGGGTATTTTTGCCATGGCCACTTGCTTATGGTGATCGTAATCCCTACAGGGTTGCAATTCACTCAACACAGGGTCTTGAGTCCATGATTTTGGTACATGTTGCCAGATTTCTTTCACCGCGTTGGCGGCCACATAATAAATGAACGACTTGGGTAGCGCTAAGAGTTCCTCTGGTAAAACTGTCTAGTTTCTTTTTGCACACAAACAACTTTCCGATGGCTTTGTTGGTAGCATTGCCTTTCTCCATGGTATCACGTGTTGTAGATGTTTACACGTCGCTTTTTGAAATCTCACTGGCGTCATTCACAGGTAACTCTTGAGTTATAATTTTGTTCAACAACTCCCAGCAGGCATGGGTGGTTAACCAATGAAAGAGATGCCACGCATGCGCTAGGGATGTATGAGTAATATTGCCACAGGAACAAGTATCCATGAGCGTTTGCAGGGAGGGGCAGCCCAACTCCATGAGGTCGATACATTGACAGTAAGACGCCAAAAATTGTTGCAACCATTCACATTTTTCATCACCTTTCACAAACACCACATTGGCTGAGGACAAGTGTGCTTTCATGACCACGTCCAAATATTTATAGGAAATGGTTCCTTGTTTCCATTCTAGTTGCCTATAATTTTCAATCCACTGGGTTTGTTTACGGTCTTTTTCACACAACAAATCAAAAGCATGGGGCGGTTTAACTAGCAAATGCGTAGCTTGCGATATCCAAAACGTGGTACAATCGATAATGGCCACTTGTTTAAATATAAATTTGTTTGTCACCAATTTTAAACCCTTGGCAATCCACAATGAGTGTGCGCAACATGTTGCCGCTTGCCTGGACCAAGTTCAACTGACGACTGACTGACAATCAATGACTAAGGTGTGGTCATGACATGGACTTACCTGCCATGCTAGTTTGAAAAAAAAATTGAGGTTAGGGTAGGACAGGGGGACATGAAAAAATAACAATTTAAGAATTACATCATTTTTTTTTATCATAACACGTCTAACAGGCTTTTATCATTTTGGGATAAGGACGATACCAACTGATACAAAAATATGGTCTCTTGTGTTTGTAACGTCCATAACACCGATGATTTCCCAATGTCTCTAAACTAGGTGTTTTTGACGGTGAGCTGCACGCCGAAGCACCATGGACACCATACAGTCCACACGTATCGTAACTTTTTTTTTTCATAACTCAGAGGCACGAGTGAGGGATAGCTTGAATGACAGGGTATATTTCCCACCTCCATTCTGCACAGGTAGGGGCAGGCAGGTGACCAGCGCTGATGTTCCTGCGTGGGTTCATCGCTCTCTTGCCATTGGTCTATGATAATAAATAATAATATCGTATGGCCACGGGTGCCTGGTGCAAGTTTGTTAATTGACACCCAGAGGGTAGCTTGCATGTCGAATTTCGTCGTTCCTTTGAACGCTATGAAAGTCAAGGAGGTTAGATATCTAAACTCCTTGACACTACAGCGCTTTCAAGTAGAGAATGGAAGAACTTTGTGTTGGCGGAAAATCCCGAGATTAATTTTTCCATTGAACACGGCCTACTGAATTCAAATGGGTTCTTTAACATGCCAACAACGTATGACATGAGTATCGTGATTTTTGTCACCTTCAAAAATCACTTACCATGGCCAGGGGCGAACCTGCAATCTTGGGGTTAGTAGTCCGACACTATAACCACTCTCCCACCGTGGCAAGCTATTGGTCTATGATGATGGGACAAGAGGCACATTTCACTTCGTCTCTTGTTTTTAAAATAGTAGAATCCAGCGGCCGCCAAGGCTCGAGGGTTTATGAAAAGGCACTGGCCATGTTGCAAAAGTCTTGAAACGTTGTTCCTTAGAGTTTAAAATTCATGGATGTGACTTCTCTTGATGCTTTATAGCAAGACATTGTGCCCGTTTGGACCGAGATCCAACGACCACATTTTGTAAAATACCGAAATCAGATCAGCACGAGAAAATATATCTCAGGGTCTATCTAGGTGAATACTTGGGTCTAATCTGACATCCCTGATCTCGGTAATTCACAAGTAAGGTAAGGTGAGAAATTATTTTTGAACTAGCACATTCCTTAAAATTCTCACTTTATTTATAAATAAAAAATATGATTCAACTGGTAAAAACCCTCAACAAAGATAAAAACACATCACACATAAGAAATCAACGGTCCCTATAATATTATTAGAATTGTCGTAGATGTGATCATCAGAATAAATTAATTAGTCCATTCTGATATCCATAAAAAATTCAAAAGGAATATTTACACTCGGTAATCACTGTTCAATAAAGAGTTCTGAGTGATCCCTACTATTTACACGTTCGTAGTTCACTTTACAAAGATATGAATTTGATTTTATCAAATATTCGTAGCAAAAATTTCTCAAAATAAATAGTCACTTGATTCATTCGGTGTTATTCCAAAATTAAACTTATTTGGAAAATTATCATATCACTGATTCGCTGTTTCATAACAATATCAATACTCGACTTCGATAAGGTCGAATGTTAATAATTGTTCATAAAGATTTTCAAATTCAAAAACAGAATTTGTTCAAAACTTTCATAATATTTTTAAAATTCAAATTTCTTCTTCTATCACTTTCATTTGTTTAAATGTCATAAAAGATTTTAAATTATTCTCATATGTTATTAACATTACACAAAAATTGTTGTTTACATTGTTGTTATTTCTATCCACCATCAGCGGATTAAATCATCTAACTCTTCACCAAATTTTTATGTTAACAACATTTTCTATCACCAAACTTTTCGTATAATCTCACAAAAAAAAAATATTTTTTTTAAATTATTATTATTATATAATTAATTTCAAACTTTCCCTTCACTTTATTTATAACAAGTTTTCTCAACCTCTCACATGATGAATATTTTATTTTCTCATTTCCAATGTTATTATTATTGTTATTCAAAAATAAAAATCATTAATTATTTATTTTAATTCATTTGCACTTTTCATCTTATTATTTTTTTCTCCTCGGTCAAGTTCAACAAATCTAAATTCAAGTTCTTCAATTATATATTTAGGCATTCCATTTGAATTTTGAGTTGATCCAGAAAAAAAATATTTGGATTAACAGAACAGTGAAATCTGACAAGAATATGGGGCGGTCCACATCGCCTAACCCTTCTTTTACAAATATAGCCCACAGGATCCTTCAATCATCCGCACATCCTTCTGTGCCCACAACTACGGGAATAAAACCCACTTTTGGATGACCCCCTAGGCCTCCACAACTTTAAGTGTCGCCAAACGCACACTAAAATCATCACCAGAATATTCTGCTCACAGCATCTTACTATTACTATTATATATATCTCCTTGCCTCCCATTTACATAAATTCTCCCTATTTAATACATTAAATACCTGCCGTTCCCTTCTTTTTATCCGAATATTCTCTTTTCTTTCTCTTTCTTTTTAAGTGCTTTTGAAAAAAATAATTCTGAGCTCAAAAATCTAATACTTTATTCTCTTCATCCATAAACTCATTTAAATTTATTTAAACTTCCAAGCAAAGTTATTTAATTTAATTCCTTCGAACTAATTAAATTCATCCACAAATTATTATTATTATTATCACCACAAAAAATATTTAAGCATCAACAATGTCAAATGATTATTATCGCCCTATTCTTTTAAATAAATAAATATTTAAGTCTCATCTGTGAATTATTATTATCAACGTCTCCTATTAATTTTTATTTAATGCATTAATTATTTAATCACAATAAACAATTAACAAAATTTAATTTAATTCCTAATGTTCGGTATTATCACTCCCTAATTATTTATAACTTTAAATAGCGTTGTTATTATTTATAAATATTATTAACTTATTCACTTCACACTTGATCATTATTATTATATTATTATTAACTTATTCACTTCACACTCTATTATTATTATTATTATTAAATATATCAAATAATTTAAATAATCCAAGCCTCAATTACTTCTGTTCTCATAATCAGAATTAACGAAAAATATTTATATCCCTTGGAATAATCGAAATATTTCATGTCGAAACATGAACTAATGCCTGTCCTAAGAAAAATCTTAGATCGAAAAATAAATTGTCAGACAGCAGTTCCATTTGTCATCCAGACAAATACAATCGAAGATCTAGCTAATATGCTATGGTGAAAAATGTGTGTTGATTTCTGATCGTGACTGTTCAATAATATGGAATTCTCTAATACTACTGGTTAGTGGATAGAACATGAAATGGTTGTCTTACTTCATTCTTGATGTAGATGATGGGCGTGTCCTGCGGTGTACACTATACCCCCAGTATCTTTCCATGGTCATCTGCCGTATCCAAATACCTCGTTCGTCTCCATGTCCTTCCAGTCCTACGAGTAGTTTTAGCGGCGCATGATGATGTTCGCAGTCATCCGTTTGAAATAACTCCCGTTATAACTAGTACCGTGTAACATGACAAAAAAATTCTCAGTCATAGACTGGTACAGTACTCCTGTAGATTCGAGAAAAAATCTCATGTTCCAATAATGTGGTTTCGTTTGCACGCTAAGATAGGAACACCTATTAGCTGCATAAACGAACAAAATGAAATCAACTTCTCCTGATGAATTCGAAGTGCCTGATGTATAGTCACCACAAGAAATACATCGTTCTGTAGGCTAACTTCTGTGAATGGTTTCGGCACTACCATCACCTGACAGTAGAATAAGTGACCTGAAAGTCAGTGAATATTCTAAGTCCATTCGCTGCCAAAATTTAAGTTCGGTCACTTGAACAAAAACTAAGTCGTGCTGACCACTGGTACGGTGACTAAGTCCTCCGACCGTCAGAATCTCGGCGTGTATACTGTCACTTTCACGTAGCGTAGATCCGAACATGAGCAAATGCTCTGAAGATATGATGACTCTCTGCTCAGCAACGTGGCCTTTTATAGTTCAGCGAGACATTGATCGAGAATATTCCATCTCGTATCTCGGCTTCTACTGGACCGATTTTAAAGCTTGATAGCTCTAAATCCTCCTCTTGTTATAGCCAGAAAAGTGTGCTAATATCCTAGCGTCCATCTCTTCTCCTTAAGGTAATTCTAAAAATTATTTCTCATGACGTATTCAGGCTCCACGTCATAATCTCGCGTCACTCGCCCCTGCGATGTATGCTTCCATCAGCACTCATGAGTCTCCTCCGCGCGTTATTCAAATCATCCATTCCTTCAAACTCTTCAACTAACAACTCCTCTTTCCAAAACAAGAATGTCAATAATGTCACGGGCGTGTGCGTACGATCCGGGTATATCCACCCCTCACGCCAATAAAATTATGTGACACATCATATATTTTTAGCCTACTTTTCACATTTTGCAAAAATGAGGAAAAAGTAGACTTATGAGATCGATCCGAGAAAATGTGTGTGTGTATGTCTGTCTGTCCTTCTGTCTGTCTGCCTGGCTGTGTGTGTGTCCCCCCTATCAACTCCTAAACGGCTGCAGCAATCAAAACCAAATTTAGTATGAGTAAAGATGTGCACCGGAATATCTCACGTCCATATTTGAAAATGATGTCAGTGCTACCAACTGATGAAAAAACGCACTAGAAATTTGAGCTCCATGTTGGATATCTTGCAAGGTATGCATGGGAGCTATTCCAAAATTGGTACACATGCAGATAATACTATTTCAGTTTAATTTCCAGGAGGCCAACAATGACAGTGTTGCCAAAATAATTTTAAGCCTTCTGATAGGTCCAATGTTTAAATGCCTATAACTTCTACACTATCAATTGGATTTAAACCAAATTTTGTATGTAATATCTGTACATAAACAGATATGATTGAGCGTATTCTTAAGAGCCACCAGGGCTGCCAACTGTTAATAATAGCTCTCTCTATTTTTTTTATCCAACTACCAATATGTCAGAAAGTATGCAAGCCAACAGCTTTAAACTATGCACACGTATATTCTGACATTTTAGATTAATTTGGAGTAACTTATATACGTGAGTTCTACCAACATTATTATAAGCCTGCTGATAGTATCAATTTTTAAATACATGTAACTTCTATACTATCAGTTGGATTTCAACCAAATTTCGTATGTGCTATGTGTACCATAACAGATATGACTGTAAGTATTGTTATGATCAATCAGGGCTGCCAACTGTTAATAAATGCTGTCTATATTTTTTTACCCTAATATCAATATATCAGAAAGTATGCAAGCCAACAGCTCTAAACTTTGCACACGTATAGCACCTGACATTGTATAATAATTTGGAGTAATTAATACAAGGCATTGCTGCCAACATGATTCTATGCAACTGATATGTCCAATTTTAAAATACATGTAACTTCTATACTAACAAATGGATTTCATCCAAAATTGGCACAACAAGATATCATAATATTTCAGATTATTTCTGACCAGCACACGCATGGTATTGTTGGCAACATGCTTTTACGCGTGCTGATAGATCCAGTGTCTAACTGCATGTAACGTCCATTGGACTTCAACCTAATTTTGTATTCTGTACCTTAAGAGATGGAACTTAGAATATATTCAGTCACCAGGGCTGCCAACTGTAGTTCTCTATTAGGCTACATTATACCAGGTATATTTTGAACTAATTTGATATTTCGATATTACCAACTTAATTTTGTCATTATTCTATATATGTTCATATACTGTAGAATAATCGTTGGCATGAAAAGTAGGCTGTATAGCTCTTCACGGAACTTCTTGTTTTCCTTATTGTTGTCTGGCTCTTGAATGATAAATCTTCAAACTTGCTGCGTTGAATTTTCCCACGGTGTTACCAGATTCTTCTTCAACTAATGTATAACTTCCGTTATCAAAACTTTCAGTAATTCTGAATGGGCCGTAGTATAAACTAGCAACTTCGAATATACTCTGTTCATGACGTCAGACGGAACAGGTTTCCTTACAAGTACGAGAGTTCCAACATTCAGAGGTCGTCTGAATTTCTTCCCTCGGACTCTCCTTTCTCTCTTGTCAGCTTGCTTGCGAATTTTCTCCAGTGCTCTAACTTCTCTGAGTTGTCTACTAGGTTCCATTTCCGGTGGTAAGGAAATGATCCTATCCCATGGTCTTATGGGTTTATTGCCATGATGCAATATCATCGGTATCTGACTTGTACTCTCATGTACTGTAGAGTTAATGGAATGCGATGCAATGGGTAACACATCCGTCCACTTCCAATGTTCAGCGTAACAAAACAAACGACAAAATTTCGCTATCTCAGATATAATTCTTTCAGCTTGTTGCTTTCAGGATGGCGTATTGAACATAGGATCTGTTTAATATCCAATACTTCCATAGCATTTCTAAATTCGTAAGATGCGAACTGCGATCCATGATCGGCTAAGAGGTATTCAGGTTTCCCTGCTTCAGGTATCACACTCTCTCTAATGCTCTTCAAGATGTAGCGTGTATTAACTTTCTGTATGGGGTGTAACATTGTGAATTTGGAAAAAACATCAATGGTTACCAAAATGTATCTATTTCCCCTCTTCGACTTTGGTAAAGGTCCATAAATATACATAGCGTATAATTCTCTTGGTTTCAGTGGAATAATAGGACGAGGAGCTTCCCTTAATAACTTAGAATTGTGCTTGCTTCGTTGACACAAGTCACATGTCCTAATCGTCTCTCTGACTGTAGTCCTCATATTCTCCCACGAAAATTTCTCTTGCACAAGTTGTACTGTTTTATCTACTCCAGCGTGTCCCGAAATCCTGTGCGCTAACCAAACAATCCGTTGCTGCAATATGGGTGGTGCCGCTACTCTCAGTCTTGTATGGTCTATATCAATGAATCGATACACAATATCGTTCATGACCACATAATTCCTCGAAATCTTCTCTGTTTCCTGATAGCCTATGTCATTAACATCCATGTTCCCTTTCAGAAATCGGTATATTTTCCTCAAACTTTTGTTCCTCTTCTGAGTAACAGATATCCTTTCCAAACGTTCTAAAATTTCTTCATCTTCTTGTATCAAGATAATAGGCATCACATTAAAAGTCGGTTCAACTGCACGACTCAACTAGTCGGCTCCTTCATTCGTTTTCCCAGGTTTGTGCTCTATCATAATATTTAATTTTTGGACAAACAAAGCCCAAAGTGTAATCCTTTCACTTGCAAAATTCGTCTTCAAAATAAACTCAAGTGCATGATGGTCTGTTCTCACAATGACAGAATGTCCTATAAGCATCTTCTTCCAAGTTTCTAGAGCGTGAACAATAGCTAAAGCTTCAAGTTCAGTCGTATAATAATTTCGCTCTGAAGGTCTTAACTTTCTGCTTATAAAAGATAAATAATGCCTAGTGTGATCTTCGTCTTCTTGTAATAGGATAGCTCCTATACCCACATTTGAAGCATCTGATTCGATAATAAAATTCTTCTGAAAATCAGGATATTTCAGTTTTACACTATTCATCAATAACTCCTTGGCTAGTCTGAAAGATTCCTCGTGCTCTTCACTCCATTTCCATCTGTTCCCTCTCTTCAAAAGATTCTGCAAAGGCGAAGCAATGTTGGTGTAGTTATGACAATGTCCAGCGAAAAATTGGCAAGTCCCCTGAAAACTACGGACATGCTGTATCCTCGTGGGTCTTTGAAAGTTGACAATTGCTTGTATCTTGGCTTCATTTGGACGATACCCTGTCCATCTAAGATATGCCCTAAGAATTTGATCTCTTCTTTGAAAAACTGGCATTTCTTCAGATTCACCTTGAAATTTGTCTTCCTTAAGTCATCGAATAAATTACTTAAGTGTAACAGATGTTGCTCTTCATCTTCAGACGCTACCAGTATGTCATCAATGTAACATATAACTAAGCTCTTCACTTCTGGACTAAGATTCTTGTCTAATGCCCTAATTAGAACAGATCCGGATGTTTTCATTCCAAATGGTAATCTTTTGAAAACATATGTTTGCTGGTTAGACACGAATCCGGTGAATTTTTTCGACTCTTCGCTTAGCTTCACGTGATGGTAAGATGCTGTAAGATCGATAGTGGAAAACCATCGCTTGCCTTTAAATTTCCTCAACAATTCCTTAATAACCGGAGGTCGGTCATATTCAGGCAAAATTTTGGAATTTAGAGATCTTACGTCCAAACAAATTCGCAGACTTCCATCTGGTTTTGGCACAACTGCTAATGGATTCACATAAGCTATGGTATATTTCTCTATTATGTCATTTTTTTCCAACTCTTCAATCATGACCTTCACCTGCTCTCTATACTTCTCTGCAATAGGGTAAAGTTTACTATGATATGGTGCTTCATCGCTCACTTGGATGTGATATTCAAAATCCTTGATCTCCCCTGGTTTCGCATCAAAAATGTCCTCAAATTCACATTAGATATTTTTCAATTCAAGTGTTTCCTCTACTTTGACTACTTCTTCTTCTTCTTCCCCTTCAATATAACGAATAAACTGTGACCATCGGATGTTTCCCTCGGTGAATTTCTCTTCATCACCTTCCAAATCTTCTTCTTCAGTATGATGAAAACGTATGGTCTCTGACTTCATATCGATTATAGCTTTATACTTAGTCATAAAATCATTTCCAAGGTTCATATCATGGTTAATGTCCTTCATCGCCACGAAAATGTGCTCAAAATAGCAGCCTCCCAACTTAAGGTTTAGATATAACTGTACTTTGCATGTAGTCACCTTGTTAGGTATAATTCCTTGTATCTTAATGCATGACACAGGAATTTCCTCCAAACTTTCTGTGATCTTCCATAAAGCATAGAGCTTCTCACTAATTACACACAGCATAGCTCCGGTGTCTATAAGTGTATGAATCTTAGTATCATAGACTTCACACTCTATAATTGGTAATTTCGATCTTTTCTCAAGTCCAATTCTCTCTTCCTTTACATCTATCAAGTCTTCATCCTCTGCTTGCCATTTAACAATCTTTGAAATGTAACTACGTATTGATTTTTCGACGTTTTTTTCATCACCTGTAGACTTCTGCGATCCGGAAGTACTAGGTTTGTTTTGTTGCTCATCTAGTTATTGCTTGCTATCCTGATGCCTTCTTTCAAGATCTTCCCAGCCTGATGCTTAAATTCCTCCTTCCCTCGTTGTTCTTCTCTTCTATTTTGTTGTTGATTTCCATACTGTTGCTGTGGCCTATTGTATGGTTTTGATTGAAACCCTGGTTTTCTCCACTGATTCCATCTATTTTGGTATTGATATGGCCTCACGTATGGTCTATTCTGATATGGAGTGTCTCTCGTGTTGCTCCATTCCTTATTTTCAATCTGATTCTGAGGTTTATTCCACTGTTGATTTGTTTGGCGGTGACGATCAGTCACTACAGTGTTTATCGTATGGTTTTCAGTTTTATTGTTTCCTCTTAAGTGAAAAAATTGTGCATTGGCATGATCTAATCTTTGTAGCACCTCATCGAACTCCTCCATGTTTCCGATGTTCGCTGCAATCAATGTTCTTTGCACCTCGATTGGAAATTAACGTATGAGCGCAGATATCATTTCAAAATCTGGCATTGGTGGTTCGAGAAATTGCAATTTTGATACTTGTTGAGAGATATAAGCCGAGTACTTTGTTGGCTGTGATGTTGAATATCTCTTTGCATACAATTCCGCCCTGATCTGTTGTTGAGTTTCCGGCGACCAAAATTTTCTCATCAGCCCCCTGGAAAATTCATCGAAATTGTGGAAACTGGATCAAAAAACCCTGAACCAAACCAGTGCAGGTCCATCCAAAAATCTGCTCACCACTCTTATCTCTCTTTCCTTTGAAATTTTTGAATCCCGGATGTAATCCCTGACGTCTTTCAAAAATTCGGCCGGTGGGATACTTCCTGTTCCTGAATGCTTTCCTGGTTTATCATCCTTATCCTTATATAGCGATAGGAATAGAATTTGCCATAATTTTCTGATCCTCCAACTCTTTCAAAATTTCACTTTTTTTATTCTGCTCAAAAATTGGTATTTCTTCCACATTTCTTTGCTTGCTTTGAGATTCATATCAAGTCGTTTTCTCTTCTAGTGTTCCCAATGTCTTCTTCAGTCCAGAATCCTCTGTCTTCTTTTCTATCTCTCCTCTGATCTCTTCTACGGTCGTCTTTAGTTACAGGATTGATTCCTTTCTTTCTCAAGTCTTGATTCGTGTCCTGAACATCTTTTACTAATTTCTCAATTATAGTTTCATGAGTCTTCACTAAATTAGTCACCTTAGACACATCTCTCTGAATTTTTCCTACATCTTCCGATATTACTTTGATATGCGTAGAATAAGAATTCCTTGCTTCCTGAACGTCTTCTTTAGCCTCCTCTAGTACTAAACTTCTAACCTCAGTAAGAGCTATCTCCTTCACATTTTTACTAAGTTCTTGGATTAGCTTGTCCTCTTTCAGCTGTTCTAGAATAGTCCCTTGGAAATCTGTTGCCACTCTCTTCAACACCTGCCTTGCAGTAACATTACACTCGTTTGTAATTTTGATCTCCAAGTTTATCAAGTCTTCAGCCACTCTTCTAGAATGTTTATCAAAATTTTCCTCCATGTCTTTCAATTTATCATGCGATTTTTCGATTTTGTCCTCTTAAGTTTTTCATGCTATCATTAATTTTGGTTTCCTGTGAAACTTTGCTTTCTTCTAACCTATTTTCTACATTCTTGGATTTTTCAAATAATTCGCTAAGTTTTTCCCCCAAAATTTTGGACATTTCCGCGAATTGTTTCCCCAAACTTTCTGATAAGCGATGTTCCAACAGTTTAGAATTATCAGCCAAATCTAACCTTAGCGTTTCTGAATTTCCCATGATTTTTAAATCCATTATGCGGGAATTTTCAGTCAACCTATCAAGAGCTTTAGAATGTTCAGCAATCTTCTCTTCCAAAGCTTCCCTTAAAGATTCTGTGCAAACACTTAATCTGTCCTCAAAAAGTTTAGAATTTTCGGATAGTTTACTGTCAATATCTGACTTAAGTGAATTAGAACTCTCTAACAACTTTTCAGATAGTTTAGATTCAAATGATTGATTTAATTTGGATTCTAATGAGCTTTACAAAGATTTAGAGTTTTCGTCGATCCTACTGTCCAAATATAGAGAATTTTCTTGTATCTGCTTTTTCAACCTTTTGGAATTTTCTAACAACATATTCTCTAATTCAGTAGCTTTCTCAATACTCTGCTTATTGCTTGACTCAGGCCGAGCTAACACCTCCAAAACCTTATCCATTATTTTCCAATAGAATTACAGGACTGGTATTCCATGGATAGAACGAAGCCTTAATACTAAACATATACTAACCTATAGCATTTGAGAATTCCTAATAAATTGAGATACCCTACGTCGATGACATATGGAAAAAATCTACTCATTTAAATTGACATTGAAACAACAACAGAAAAATTTCAAAATTAAAAAAAAATCCTCCATCTGGATACTATAAATGTGCTATTTCGCCTAACCAAAATAAACTCCCAATTCTAACATTTATTTCAAGAAATTTTAATTTAATAAAACTCCCTTTAAAATGTTACTGTACTCCCTTACGAATCAAAGTCGTTTCAACAAAACAAAATCAAAATATTATTTCAAAATGCAAATTTGACTATGTCCTCAAACATGGACTCAACAATTTCCCTTAATTCAAAATTTTCTAGATTTTTGTCAATTGTCAAAACAAGTGGCAAAATTCACAAGTCTACTCGAATGCCTCTTCGAAAACAAATCCGAAAGACCCATTCGGTATCCCCTTAGTACGGGCGCCAAACTTCTCCCCTCTACCTTATGTGCTCGTTTGGACCGAGATCCAACGACCACATTTTGTAAAATACTGACATCAGATTAGCACGAGAAAATATATCTCAAGGTCTATCTAGGTGAATACTTGGGTCTAATCTGGCATCCCTGATCTCGGTAATTCACAAGTATGGTAAGGTGAGAAATTATTTTAAATTAGCACATTCCTTAAAAATCTCAATTTATTTATAGATAAAAATATGATTTGAATGGCAAAAACCTCAACAAAGATAAAACAAATCACACATGAGAAATCATCTGTCCCTAAAGTTATTACTAGAATGTCGCAGATATGATAATCAGAAAATTAATTAGTCCATTCTGATATAAAAAATCAAAAAAAATATACACTGGTAATCACTGCTCAATAAAGAGTTCTGAGTGATCCCTAATATTTACATGTTCGTAGTTCACTTTTCGAAAGATTGCATTTGATTGTTCAAATATTCGTAGCAAAACATTTCCAAAAAAATAGTCACTTGATTCATTCGGTGTTATTCCAAAATTAGACTTATTTGGAAAAATTATCATATCACTGATTCGTTGTTTCATAACAATTTCAATACTCGACTGACATAAAGTCGAATGTTAATGATTGTTCATAAAGATTTTCAATTTCAAAAACAAAATTTGTTCATAAAAACTTTTCATCATATTTTGAAAATTAACTTTCTTCTTTTCTCACTTTCATTTGTTTAAATGTCTCAAAAAAAAATTAAATCATTTTCATATGTTATTAAAATTACAAAAAATTGTTGTAAACAATATAAATTGTTGCTATCCACCATCAGCGGATTAAATCATTAACTCTTCACCAAATTTTTATATCATCAAAATTTTCTATCACCAAAATGTTCATATTATCTCAATTTTTTTAAATCAAAAAGAGGTATTATTATTATTAATTAATAAATTTCAAAATTTCCCTTCACATTATTTATAACAAGTTATCTCAACCTCTCACATGATGAATATTTTATTTGCTCATTTCCACTGTTATTATTATTTTTATTATTATTATTATTATTCCCAAAATAAAAATTCCTTAATTATTTATTTTAATTCATTTGCACTTTTCATCTTTTTTTCTCTCGGTCAGATTCAACAAATCTAAATTCATGTTCTTCAATTATTTATTTAGGCATACCATCGGAACTTCGAGTTGATGAGTTGATCCAGAAAAAAAATATTAATATTAGGATTGACAGAATAGTGAAATCTGACAAGAATATGGGGCGGTCCACATTGCCTAACCCTTCTTTTACAATTTAGCCCACATGCTCTTTCAAAAACATGCGCACATCCTTGTGTGCCCACAACTACGGGAACAAATGACCTCTTGGATGACCCCCAAGGTCTCCACAACTTTATGTGTCGCCAAACGCACACTAATATCATCACCAAAATATTCTGCACGCAACATCATATTATTCTCTTTTTTAAATCATATATATATTTTCTCTTGTAATATTCTGTCAATTACTAGACTGTGTTCTTCAGCGTTATTTTACCAATAAAAAAAATTCTGGTCAATCTCTCCTTGCCTCCCATTTACATAAATTCTCCCTGATTTGATACATTAAATACCTGCCGTTTCCTTTCTTTTCATCTGAATATATATATATATATATTTTTAAGTGCTTTTTGGAAAAAATAATTCTGAGCTCAAAAATCTTACTACTTCATTCTCTTCATCCATAAACTCATTTAAATTTATTTCGACTTCCAAACTTTTATTCAAAAATAAACAAAGTTATTTAATTTAAGTCCTTCCAACTAATTAAATTCATCCACAAATTATTATTATTATTATTATTATTATTAAAAAATATTTAGGCATCATCAATGTCATAAATGATTATTATCGCCATATTTCTTTAATAAATAAATATTTAAATCTCATCTGTAACTGATTATTATTAACATCTTCTATTATTTTTATTTAATGCACTAATTATTTAATCACATTAAACAATTTACAATTAATTTAATTTAGCTCCTAATGTTCGGTATTATCACTCCCTAATGATTTATAACTTTAAATAGCATCGTTATTATTTATAATATTATTAACTTATTCACTTCACACATGATTATTATTATTATTATTATTAAATAAATCAAATTATTTAAATAATCCAAGTCGCAATTACTTCTGCTCTCATAATAAGGATTAAAGTAAAATACTCCTATCCCTTGGAATAATCGAAATATTTCATGTCGGAACATGAACTAATGCCTGTCCTGACAAAATCGTAGATCGAAAAATAAATTGTCAGACAGCAGTTCCATTTGTCATCCTGACAAATACAATCGAAAATCTAGCTACGGTGAAAAATGTGTGTTGATTTCTGATCGTGACTGTTCAAAAATATGGAATTCTCTAATACTACAGGTTAGTGGATAGTACATGAATAGTCGTCTTATTTCATTCTTGATGTGTAGGAAGAGCGTGTCCTGCGGTGGACACTATTCCAACAGTGTCTTTCCATGGCCATCTGCTGTATCCGTATATCTCGTTTGTCTCCATGTCCTACCAATCCTACGAGTAGTTTAACGGCGCATGTTGATATTCGCAGTCACTCGTTCTAAATAACTCCCGCTATCACCAGTACCGTGTAACATGACGAAAAGTTGCTCAGTCATAGACTGGTACAGTACTCTTGTAGATTTGAGAATAAATCTCATATTCAAATAATGCGGTTTCGTTTACACGCTAAGATAGGAACACATATTAGCTGCATAAACGAACTGATGAAATAAATAACTTCTCCTTATGAAATTCGAAGTGCCTGATGTATAGTCGCCACAAGAAATAATACATCGTTCTGTAGGCTAACTTCTGTGAATGGTTTCGACACTACCATCACCTGACTGTAGAATATGTGACCTGAAAGTCAGTGGATATTCTAAGTCCGTTCGCTGCCAAAAGTTAAGTTTGTTCACTCGAACAAAAACTAAGTCTTGCTGACCACTGGTACAGCGACTAAGTCCTTCGACCGTCAGAATCTCGGCGTGTATACTGTCACTTCACGTTACGTAGCTCCGCACATGAGCAAATGCTCCGTTGTAGTGATGTAACTATCTTGAGAATCGTGCCCTTTATATAGTCCAGCGTGCAAATGTTCCAGAAACTTCCATCTCGTATCTCGGCTCCTACTGGACCGATTTTAACGCTTGATAGCTCAAATTCATTCTCTTGTAATTGCCAGTAAAGTGTACTAATTAACTAGCGTCCATCTCTTCTCCTAAAGGTAATTCCAGAAAAAAATCGTGACGTATGCGGGCTCCACGTCACAAACTCGCGTCACTCGCTCCTGCGATGCATGCTTCCCTCAGCACTCTTGAGTCTCCTCCGTGCGCTATTCAAACCATCCATTCCCTCAATCTCTTCCATTAATAACTCTTCTTTCCAAAATAATAATGCCAACAATGTCACGGACGTGTGAACGATCCGGGTATAGTACTAATATGTATATACAGTAATACTAATACTATAACTATTTATAACTTATTACAATAACAGATCTTAAGAGATACAATCTTATTGGACAACTATTTACACCTTATTCTATTATCATAATATGAAAACTTAATTCTATAATTACAACAACTTACAGCTGGGTATTACAATTAAAATAGAAAAGTAAAATATAATTATAGATTTCATTGTTTCTATACATTAAGATATTCAACTACAGAGTAGAAACAATGGCACTGCAGATAAGCTTTCAACATTCAATCAAAGGTTTTTATTTTTGGGGCAAGTTTTATATACTGGGGTAGTTTATTGTATAAGTTAACTCCTGTGTGATAAGTTCCTTTTTGATATATGCTTGTGTGTGTGTGTGTGAAATATGAATGTTTTGATTTTGTCTTGTGTTATGCCTATGAACATCATTGTTTGTTTTAAGAAAAACATCCTTATTCATTAAATTATTTTTGCAAAACATAATACTTTCAAAGATATATATACAGGGCAGAGGGAGAATGTTTAAATCTTTAAACAGAGGTCTACATGATTCTCTAGTGTTTACATTTGCCATAATTCTAATCGCCCTCTCTTGTATCCTAAACGTGCTTAGTACATCTGGCGACATACCCCAAAATATGACTCCATATCTTAAGTATGAATGGAAATAAGCAAAATAAGTATTTCTTAATGTGTGCATGCTAGTGCAGGTTTTCAAAATACGTAACGCAAAGCACATCGAGTACAGTTTAGTATTCAGATATTGTATATGTTTATTCCATTTCAAGTCATGTTGAATCCATAGTCCTAAAAACTTTGTTGCTGATTTATTTTCTATTTGATGACCATTTAATGTTATATTGGGCTTCGCAGGATTCCTATTCTGTATAGTGTGGAAATTTAGACATACTGTTTTTTTATAGTTGATTATGAGGGGATTATCTTGTGACCATTTGGTTAACTCTCCTGTAACGGAGTCAGCAGACTGCTGTATGACCTGTTTAGTTTCACCTTTTATTAAGAGTGTTGTATCGTCCGCAAACAAAATTTCCTTATGTGAATGAACGTTCTGTGTTATATCATTGATATATAGAAGGAAGTGTAGTGGGCCCAAAACCGATCCCTGGGGGTACTCCAAATTTAATAATTCCCTCATTGGACAATGTTTCATTAAGTAATTTGGTTCCATCATCCGTGTGTCTCAAGCTTACTATTTGTTTACGCCTTGTTACGTAAGACTCTCTCCATTTATTAGCTAGACCTCTAATACCATATTGATTTAGTTTAGTAAGGAGGATTTTATGGTCAACAACATCAAATGATTTCGATAAATCCAAGAATAGGCCAGTTACATGTTCCTTATTGTCAATTAATTTCAGTATACTATTAATACATTCATAAATTGCTGTCTGTGTAGATTTTTCCGTTCTGAATCCATGTTGTGAGTTTGATAATATTTTATTTTTTTCTATAAAACTTATCAGTCTCCTACACATGATTTTTTCCACATTTTCGCGATACCAGTTGGTAAGGTAATTGGACGATAGTTATCTAATTCATCTTTTGAACCGTTTTTGTGCACTGGAATTACTTTTGATAACTTCAAAATAACCGGGTAAATTCCTGAGAGAATTGAACTGTTTATTAAGTGTGTAAGTGGTTTTATTATATTTTCTGCGAATTTCTTTAAAATTGCATCTGGGATGCCATCAATGCCAGCACAAATTTTTTTTTTAGCTCTTTTATAACTATTCTTACCTCTTCACTTGTGACATGATTTATAAATAAAGAATCACTACTTATATTTATTTTATTATTAGAATTTAGTGTATTTACCTCTGAGCCTACGTGGCTTAGGCGGAAGCACGCCGGCCTCTCACCGCTGGGTCCGTGGTTCAAATCCCCGTCACTCCATGTGAGATCTGTGCTGGACAAAACGGAGGCAGACAGGTTTTTCTCCGGGTACTCCGGTTTTCCCTGTCAAAATTTCATTCCAGCAATGCTCTCCACTATCATTTCATTCCATCTGTCATTCATTTAATCATTGCCCCAGAGGAGTGCGTCAGGCCTCGGCAGCCGGCACAGTCGATATCCTCGCCGCTAGATGGGGGCTTCATTCATTCCATTCCTGACCCGGTCGGAGACTGGAAGCAGGCTGTTCATTTTCATTTTCACCTGTGATTTATTTAATAATTTTTGTGGAATTTCCAGAAAATAGTCATTGAAAGTGTTTGCTATTTCCTCTGGATTATTGATCACTTTATTATTTCTGGTCAGTGTAATGTTCCTTTGTATTTTAGCAGATTTTCCAGTATCCTTCTTTATCACGGACTGCATAACCCTGTTTTTATTAGATGATTGGGAAATAAAATTATCATTATGCATTTTCTTTGCTAGTCTTATTACCTTACTTAATATGCTAGTGTATTTTTGTAGTATAAATTAAATTTTAGGTGTTGTGTGGTATTGTTTATATAATTTGTGTAGAAATTTCTTTCTTTGACATGAATTTATAATCCCTGTTGTTATCCAATTGTTATTTTTGTTATTTTGAACAGTTCTTTGTCTAAATGGGAATGCTGTTTCAAAATAGTGTTTTAGGGTACTGTTAAATGCATTAAATTTATCATTTACATTTTCTAGTTTATACATTTCTGACCATGTTTCCTTATTTAATAAGTCATTGAAATATGTAACATTTGTTTCAGTTAATGACCTGCACTTAGATTTTACTCCATTATCATTATTATTGATTTTTTCGGGTATTTCAAAACTCAGTATTTGTCCATGGTGGTCACTAAAACCCGGACAATAGACTTCTATTGAATGGTGATATATATCAATATTAAAAAAATGATCAGGAGTGGTTTTACTAAATTTTGTTATTCTTGTTGGGGTATTTACTGTAGGTTTCAGTCCATAGGAAATTAGTAACTGTGTTATTTATTCACAATATCTATCCAATTTTAAGGAATCCACATTTACATCCCCACAAATTATTATATCGAAATTTACTTTGCTCATGTTATTGAGTAACAATTCTAATTTATGTATAAACAAAGGAAACGTTCCTGACGGAGAACAGTATACGCATACAACAGTAGCGGCTATTCAGGTGAAGGGAGTGAAGAGCCTCTTCACTAGCTATCTCGTAAGATAAACATAATATTTTCTTATTCAAATGAAAATGTTGCAGTTGTCTTGCGCTATTTTATCGTGTATTTTTTATAGTGTACTGTTATTTCTACAGTCCGTTGCTAGAAGGTACGCAAGCGAGGCTTACAGATTACCTACTGGCTAGGCTCTATGGTGGCCTTGTGTCAGTTGAACTCCCTGTCGCTAGATTGTGCTGTCGTAACTTGGAGGAGAATCTGCAGGAGACGAAGTAACGTGTTTACGTCAGCCACTTCGTCTCGTTGCCATGGCAACCTGACATCGGGTGTGACGTCATTACCTGCCGTTAGACAGTCGAGTGAAGACTTTGCTGTGTCTCCAAGCCAACACGTCAAGTCCAGTTGTTGAAAGTTGGCGTTGCGTCAGGCTTCATTTCTTTTATGCTGAAGCTTGTATTTAATTTCCCAATAAATATCATTTATTTATCACGTTACTTACCCTGTTGTTGATGAAAGTTGATGGCTTTTAGTGTAATAATATTTCCAGTGAAAGACACGGTATAACTTTTATTAGAAATTCCCTTCAGTAGGTGGAAAGACGAAGACAAAGGGGAGTTATTAAATTGTGGACGGCCAAATTAATTAATAGAACTGTGTACTAGAAAGATATTAAGAAACCCGGCAAATATTATAGCCTTCATTGCAAGGGATCTTGGTTCGAGCAGTTCACATGCTTGTGCAGTAGTTGTATTCTTAAAAACAACCTGTTCTGTTAGCCTTGCTTACTTTTTAGTAACAAATGTGGTGTGTGGAATCAACAAGTTTCGGTGATTTCCAAAACATTAGGCCTACGCGCGGGTTGAACAAACACAAAGACAGAGAGGAACATTTGAAGTGCCAGTTACAGATTAGAACACTAAAAAGAAACACTACCACGTTATCTAACGCTTTGAGGGAAAATGCAAGACTACAGTGCTTGCAGAAAGTTTAGGGACATGTCTAAATTTCGTTTGATGCACATTTGTCCCTAAAGTAACACCATTTCAATCATTGTTTTACTTGATATTATTAGTCATCTATATGAGGGGTTTTCGTTTACAATTTCGCTGCTCTAGATCTAATACTTTTGGAGGCGGAACTTTTTTTGTAAACAAGGCTAAAAAAACTGTTTTTCTTACTAAAATGTTTTCTTTCTCAAAAACTGCTAGTCCTACTGCTATGAAATTTTTACTGCTGTTTTTCTACTATATAGCAATCATAAAAATAACAAACTTGGAAAATATACTACTTATTTGGTCGCCTATCAAACAAACTTTCTTCCCCAGTACGGTAATTTTGGCGGCAAAATTGGTCAATTTCGTTTCACGATAACTTCCGATTGGAAACACTTCGAGCTTTTCTGATTACGCAGTTGTTTTCTCCGTGTCTTGTTTGTGATGGATCGCCTGTGGGTACTTCCTCAAAATGTTGCCAATCGGAAGTTATCATGGAACGAAATTGACCAATTTTGCCGCCAAAATTACCGGGCAAGAAAGTTTATTTGAGAGGCCATCAAATGAGTACTAATTTCTTTACCTAGGTTGTATTTTTATGTTTATGATTGATATATTGTAGTAAAACAGCAGTAAAGATTTCATAGTTGTAGGATTAGCATTTTTTGAGAACGAAAACATTTCATTAGTAGGAAAAACAGGTTTTTTTGCCCTGTTTACAAAAAGGTAAAACATCCCATCTCCAAAAGTATTAGAGCTAGAGCAGCGAACTTTTTAATGAAAACCCCTCATATAGATGTCTAATAACATAATGTAAATCAATGACTGAAATGCTGTTTTTTTTGGGACAAGTGTGCATCAAACGAAATTTAGGCCTGTCCCTAAACTTTCTGCAAGCACTGTATGTGGAGTTAGATATGAGAATGTGACTTTTAATAGGCTTGTAATTGGAGTTGTTCTATACTTGAGGTCTCACTCTCGTCATAACCTCCGAAAGAGAGTTCCTATGAACTTTAAACTCTACTGTAACTCGTGGGAACTTTAAGGAATTATATTAATTCTATTAATGCAGGCAATGGCCATACATTTTCTTTGCAGGGCGGGTCAGGGAAGGGATTTTGAAAGGAAATTGGTCGTGGACCTATTGAAAGGAACCATCTCAGCATATGCCTGGTGGTGAAAATGAGAAGTCACAAAAATCATTTTTAGGACGACCGAGTAGATATTTTAGCTTTAAAATGCGAAAAAAAAAATCAATATTCACAAAAGCAATCAAGCACTGCTGAAATTAGAGTTTCGTTCTTCACCTGATTTTTCATCTACGAGTCACCACTGGCATACATTTATTAACTAAACTGCTGTATTTTTACGGCAGAGAATTCAAAATCCTGTTCCAAAATTAGATAATGATAAGCTGTAAACTGTTCATGATCTAAATTATTTATTAGGTAGATACAAGTACCACCATGGCTAATATTAGTTTTAGAGTAGTTACTAGCTTGTATAAACCCTGTGAATTGAATTAATTCGAGTTGTTCCTCTTTCAGCCAATGTTCTGAAATACATAGTAGCCTACTGAGATGTCTTTAAGTTCATTTTTAAGCATTAGATTTATGTAATCAATTTTATTATAGAGAGACTGAACATTCTGGTGGTAAAGTTTAAATTTGTTACTTTTGCAAGCTTAGGTTGGTGATTTTTTTACATTATTATTATTATCATAATTGTTATTATTATTTTTGTTGCTAGACAAATCCGAAATACCATTGTTCCACTCAGTTAAATTTGACATCGAAAGATCTGAATGCCAAACCTCACGTTTGGCTTCTTTATCAAGTTTCCCTGCTTCCACTCTAAAGATATTACTGTTGAACTATTCTTACTATTTGAATTTACAATTTTGCAGATTTCATCACTAAGACCCGGATATGCTAATGGACTACGAGTTGGGACATTAAACATACAGACACTGACAGGAAAAGTGGAGGAGATTGTAAATGTGATGGAGAGAAGAAAACTGGATGTACTGGGCTTGGCAGAAACAAGATGGAAAGGAGAAGGTCGCAGAGAACCGGTTGTACTGGAGTGGGAACAGGGAAGGAAGGAGCAGCGGAGTAGGAGTAGTTGTGAGAGATGGAATGAAGGAAGAGGTAAAGGGAATAAGTGACAGGATCATGAAGATCAGAGTAACTGTAAAGGGAAGAAGCCTGGAGATAGCCCAGGTATATGCCCCTCAAGTTGGATGTACAGCTCAAGAGAAGGAAGACTTTGAGGAGGAGCTACAACAGCAGTTGAATGGTCAGAGCATCATTGTCATGGGAGATTTGAATGCACATGTAGGAAGTGAAAGGCAAGGATATGAAAATGTATTGGGAGCAGAAGGATGAGGTAGAAGGAATGAAGAAGGGAGAAAGTTGCTGGATTTTTGCAAGAGAAACGGTTTAGTGGTAGGCAACTCCTGGTTCCAGAAGAAAGAAAGCCACAAGGTAACGTGGTACAGCAGTGATTTAACAAAGACATCTTTGGTAGATTACATGCTGTACGACTGGGAAATGAAGAGAAGTGTCAGAGACATAAAGGTAATACCATCAGAGGCCTTAGATAGCGACCACACTTGTAATGAACCTGGGAGTTGTTAAGGATAGCAAGAGGACAGAGTACCAGGAAAGGAGAATCAAAGTATGGAAACTCAAGGAAAAGGAAGTCAAGGAAGAATTCCAGAAGATAATAAGGGAAAGGATGCCAACAGACAATCCTAAAACAGGGGAAGAGGAATGGAAGCAATTCAAAAACACAATGGTGGAAGCTGCAGTGGCAGTATGTGGAAGAACAAGCAACAGAAAGCGGTGTAAAGAGACACCATGGTGGAATGAGAGAGTAAAAGAAGCTGTGGGAAGGAAGAATAAGGCTTTCAGAGTGTGGTTCCAGGAAAGAACTCATCTGGCAAGGGAAGATTATAAGATAAAGAAGAAAGAAGCAAACAAGATTGTCGCAGAGGAGAGGAAGAAGTGGATGGTTATGTGGACAGAGATGATGGAGGAAGACAGCAGAGGAAATAAGAAAGTACTTTATGGGATTATCAAAAGTAAGAGAAGAGGTCTGCGAGAGGATGTGGTTATGATGGACAAAAACGGAAATGAGGTACACAACAAAGAGACACTCAAGACAGTGTGGAAAGAGTACTTTGAGGATTTGCTGAATCCAAATGGTCATAGGGAGGAAGACAATGTATTGGAAGGTGGAGAAGACAACACAGGAATGGAAAAGGACCTGACTTGGAGAGAAATTGAAATGGCTATAGACAAGATGAAAGGAGGAAGGGCACCAGGTGTGGATGAAGTGAGTGTTGAAATGGTGAAGGCAGCAGGGGAGGTTGGGAAACCGTGGCTGTACCGTGTGATGAGGGTGATATGGAAGGAGAAAAAGACCCCAGAAGATTGGAAGAAAGGAGTAATTGACCCTATATTTAAGAAAGGAAGCAGAAAGGAGTGCAGAAATTACAGGGGAGTCACACTCATACCTCACTGTGCCAAGATATATGAAAAGATATTAGAAAGTAGAATACGAGCCAGAGTGGAGAGAAAATTCAGAGAGGAGCAGTATGGATTCAGACCTGGGAGATCAACAGTGGATCTCATATTTTCAGTGAGACAGCTCCAGGAACACCACTACGAATTTGGATAGGATCTGTTGATGGCCTTCCTGGACATCGAAAAAGCCTATGATAGTGTGTGTAGGGAGAAGGTTTGGAAAGCAATGGAAAACATGGGAGTGGAAAAAGAGACTGTAGGCAGAGTCAAGGAGATGTATTGTGGAAGTGGGAGTTGTGTGAAAGTTGGAGGGGAAAGAACAGACTGGTTCAGACAAATGAGTGGCCTGAAACTGGGTAGTGCGCTGTCACCCCTTCTCTTTATTGTGGTTATGGACGAGGTAATGATACGGATAGCAGGAAAGATAGGAGAAGATAAGATGGAAGCAATGGTGTTTGCAGATGATCTCATGGTCTGGAGAAACAAGGAGGAGGAAATTCAGGAGGAACTGAAGGCTTGGGAAGAAAGAGTGGGAGAGTACGGATGGAAGTTCAACATCAGTAAATGTGAGATCCAGCTAACGACCAGGAAAAAGGACAGACCAATTAGTGGGATAACACTTGGAGGTGGACAGCTGAAGAAGGTGGAAAGTCTCAAGTACTTGGGAAGTATAGTGGAGGAAAATGGGAGAAATGACAAAGAGATTACGGAACGTGGCAGACAGGCAGAAGCATTTCTGAGAAGCATTAGGAGCTTAGTGTGGAATAAAGATGTCCCACAAAAAAGCAAGGAAGTGTTATACAGAAGCTACTATATCCCGATACTGACCTATGCTTCAGAAACGTGGACAATGAAGAAAAGAGACATAAGCAGAATTCAGGCAGGTGAAATGAAGTTCCTGCGAAGTAGGATCGGAGTAACAAGAAGAGACAGGGTGAGGGATGAAAAGGTCAGGGAAATGGTGAAAGAGGAGCCCTTGCAAGGTAGGATTGAGACATCAAGACTGAGGTGGTATGGACACTTAAAGAGAATGGATGAGAAGAAGATTCCCAAGAGGATACATGAGATGCAGATGCAGAATAAACGACCAAGGGGAAGACCAAGAGATAGATGGCTGAAAGGAGTGGAGGAATGTGTCAAGAAGAGAGGCGAGGACTGGACCAGAGTGACAGCGGAGAGGTGGTGGGAAGAAAGAACTAAGTGGCGAGCAGTGGCGGCTCGTGAATTTTTCCGAAGGGGGACTCAACCGTTCAAGATGTAAACCGCTTTTGTGATGCTTTTCCAGTAATTGAAAGAGATGATTTCATACATGAATTGTGTTTTTTCTTCTCACATATTTTTGAAGCTTGATTTCCTTATTTCGTTTGGACTAGGCACTATTGTTTTTAAAAGGTATTAAAAATATTTGCTCCTAGTTACTGGAAAAAGAAGAAAACCGGACCGAGCTCAGGAATCCATCAGGGTCGCTAATTCCCAACCTCACTAGCCATGAGCCCTTAGGGAGTATCCCCACCACAAGGGTTCTCACCTAGGCCTATAGGGACTTGGGTTGGAGACCATTGGACCCCAGCAGAGGCGGTTATTATTTCCACTTGTGCTGGGCTCTTCTATGTCATCTACCTGTCGACCTCCATTAGTCGACTTTTGTTCTCTTCCAACCCGGATAGCATTAGAGCATCCAAAGTCGAGGGAGTCATTAATTTTCCTGCCGTAACTGACCCTTATATCATCTATCCTGATACCCTCATTCTTGGAGGGGTCAGCCCTCTTCTTTTAGTTTCATAACATCTAATGCCTTCTACACAAGGCCTTAAAGGAGGCAGGGTGTGTGAAGCTTCACCACACGCAATGCACCTTCAAGAGCTCAGCTTTTGAGCTCGGGAGTTGGCGACCGTGATGTGTTTCAGAGCGAGATCCATTTTCCCCTTTTTGCATTGACTTTGGGGTGGACCCTCTCCTCTTTCCCTTTTCTACCTGCCTTTAATGGCTCTAGTAGTTTCCAAGTACCTCAATCTTCGAAGATTGATTCTTGTTTTAAGAGGATGAACAGCAAGGTCATCTGCCCTTCGAAGATAGAGAGCATTTCTTTTCCGTCATTTATGTCCCTTATTCGTTTCTTTCTTGTATTATCGTCGTTTTCTTCTTCTAGTACGGTACATAAGTTAGTTGTAAGTCAGTAATTAGTTAAGCCTAGCTGTAGATTTCATTTCATCATAATTTCTCACCATCGCCTAAACCATAAGGGTAGATGACCTAGATATTTCACCCCTTTAAACAACAATTATCTCCATCATTGAGGGTGTATCGATATCTAAGGTGCACCGTGCCTGGTGGGACAACACACACCCTACCTCCTTTAGGGCCTCTTAGAGAAGGCAGAAAAAAGGACAGAATGAGGTCTGGTCGAACAAAAATTAGGGCATCAGGAAAGAAAAAGAGAAGAGCCGATTAAGGCAGGGAAATGAAAGACATCTCAGGCATCCGATACCCTAACAATGTTGGGGTAAGTGTTGACATGAAATATATAAGAGAGGAGATCAGCTCAAGGAAACTCGGCTGGGGTCCCATAGTCGCCAACCCACACCCCACTAGTTGTAACCAATTTGATAATAATGTATGTGATCTGAAGCTCTCAGGAAGAAATTGAAGACTACAAGCAACAGAGCGATCAGAAGGTAGCCATTTGCTTCCTCTCTTGTCACCTTCTCTAGAAATTCCACGTAACCACTTCTCACGCAATGAATTGTCCGATTGTATCTCATGAAATATCCCGCTATTCTAACTTGCCCAGTTCTGATTTACAAAAGGGCACGCAGCAGTACTACATTATAAAATCATTCAGAATACATTCCAACTTCGCCATTAACATCAATACAAAACTTATGTCTGCCACATTGACTTGGTGCTGCTTCCTAGCGCCTATATCTGGAAACGAGGTTGTACGCATAAACCAATGCCGTAATCGTTAAATGGGTAGGCAGTGGCTGCATCAGACTCAAGCTGACTGAGTCCACACACTTCGTGACGTAGCGCGTGAGAGGATGGAGAGGGGATGACTAAAGGTATTCGTTACCATGGCAACGTAAATAACAAAGCGGGCGCATTTTGATGAGTCCTCACGAGCATCCAGTGCGCTCTACCGACAAGGAGAGGAACTACACACATTTTGTCACGATGGCAAAACATTAGTTGCGAGGAGAGAGAACATCATGGCTGATGAGGAGGGAGGAGGGAGGAGGGTGGGAGGGCGGCGTCCTTGAGTCCTATATCACCGGCCGCCTCTGGTGGCGAGGCTTATGTTCCAAACAGACCCAGCCTGGGGCTGGAAACTGTACAAGAAAATGATGATGATGATGATGATCACTAAGATACCGGTACTCTCTTCCTAACCTATTTAAGTGTAGGCCATGTCGAGTGTGGAACTTCTTGTCTAATTTACTTACATCTATAATTTGGACATTTGGAAAACTCTTACAAATTTTACGAATTTTCCCATTTGTAGCCTCTATTTCTACATTTATGATTGAACTTCCCCCGAGAAAGAAATCCTGCGTACGCCACTGAGGCTAGGAATAATTGTCTGTTAAGATTTGTAAGGAAAACACAATAAAATTACGTCTCCACGATGAAAGTAAGAATGCGTTATACTGTGTGGTTAGTCTAGTGATGTAAACATTAGCCTGCGAGTCTACTTAGAGAAGCAGCGTGAAGACGTGCTTGTGACCAGTAGGCCTACAGCCCAGCTGATGGTACAGGAGTGAGGTAAGGTATGTATCTTGGAACAGTTTTACCGCGACAGATTGTCTCATTTTACAGGATCTGTATAAGAATCTTTCTTTTGATTCTCTTTCTTTGAATTCTCTGCCGTAAAAATTCAGCAGTTTAAGTTAATAATTGTATGCGTATACCGTTCTCCGTCAGGAAAGTTTCCTCTATTTATAGATAAACTAGAATTGTTACTCAATAACATGAGCAAAGTAAATTTCGATATAATAATTTGTGGGGATGTAAATGTGGATTTCTTAAAACTTGATAGAAATTGTGAATTATTAAACCAGTTACTAATTTCCTATGGACTGAAACCTACAGTAAATACACCAACAAGAATAACAAAATTTAGTAAAACCACTCCTGATCAAATTTTTATAAATACAGATAAATATCACCATTCAATAGAAGTCTATTTTCCGGGTTTTAGTGACCACCATGGACAAATACTGAGTTTTGAAGTATCCGAAGTAATCAATAATAATGATAATGGAGTAAAATCAAAGTGCAGGTCATTCACTGAATCAAATGTTACATATTTCAATGACTTATTAAATAAGGAAACATGGTCAGAAATTTATGAACTAGAAAATGTAAATGATAAATTTAATGCATTTAACAGTACCCTAAAACACTATTTTGAAATAGCATTCCCCTTTAAACGAAGAACTGTTCAAAATAACAAAACTAGCAATTGGATAACAACAGGGATTATAAATTCATGTCAAAGAAAGAAATTTCTACACAAATTATATAAACAATACCACACAACACCTGAATTCAATTTATACTACAAAAAATACACTGGCATATTAAATAAGGTAATAAGACTAGCAAAGAAAATGCATAATGATAATTTTATTTCCCAATCATCTAATAAAAACAGGGCTATGTGGTCTGTAATAAAGAAAGAAACTGGAAAATCTGCTAAAATACAAAGGAACATTACACTGACCAGAAATAATAAAGTGATTAATAATCCAGAGGAAATAGCAAACACTTTTAATGACTATTTTTTGGAAATTCCGCAAAAATTATTAAATAAATCACAGGTAAATACACTAAATTCTAATAATAAAATAAATATATGCAGTGATTCTTTATTTATAAATCATGTCACAAGTGAAGAGGTAAGAATAGTTATAAAAGAGCTAAAAAATAAATTCTGTGCTGGCATTGATGGCATCCCTGATGCAATTTTAAAGAAATGTGCAGAAAATATAATAAATCCACTTACGCACTTAATAAACAGTTCAATTCTCTCAGGAACTTACCCGGATATTTTGAAGTTATCAAAAGTAATTCCAGTGCACAAAAATGGTTCAAAAGATGAATTAGATAACTATCGTCCTATTACCTTACCAACTGGTATTGCAAAAATTGTGGAAAAAATTATGTATAAGAGACTGATAAGTTTCATAGAAAAAAATAAAATATTATCAAACTCACAACATGGATTTAGAACGGAAAAATCTACACAGACAGCAATTTACGAATGTAGTAATAGTATACTGAAATTAATTGACAATAAGGAACATGTAACTGGCCTATTCTTGGATTTATCGAAAGCATTTGATGTAGTTGACCATAAAATCCTCCTTACCAAACTAAATCAATATGGTGTTAGAGGTCTAGCTAATAAATGGATAGAGTCTTACTTAACAAGGCGTAAACAAATAGTAAGCTTGAGACACAAGGATGATGGAACCAAATTACTTAATGAAACATTGTCCAATGAGGGAATTATTGAATTTGGAGTACCCCAGGGATCGGTTTTGGGCCCACTACTCTTTCTTCTATATATCAATGATATAACACAGAACGTTCATTCACATAAGGAAATTTTGTTTGCGGACGATACAACACTCGTAATAAAAGGTGAAACTAAACAGGTCATACAGCAGTCTGCTGACTCCGTTACAGGAGAGTTAACCAAATGGTCACAAGATAATCGCCTCATAATAAACTATAAAAAGACAGTATGTCTAAATTTCCACACTATACAGAATAGGAATCCTGCGATGCCCAATATAACATTAAATGGTCATCAAATAGAAAATAAATCAGAAACAAAGTTTTTAGGACTATGGATACAACAAGACTTGAAATGGAATAAACATATACAATATCTGAATACTAAACTGAACTCGATGTGCTTTGCGTTACGTATTTTGAAAACCTGCACTAGCATGCACACATTAAGAAATACTTATTTTGCTTATTTCCATTCATACTTAAGATATGGGATCATATTTTGGGGTATGTCGCCAGATGTACTAAGCACGTTTAGGATACAAAAGAGAGCGATTAGAATTATGGCAAATGTACACTCTAGAGAATCATGTAGACCTCTGTTTAAAGATTTAAACATTCTCCCACTGCCCTGCATATATATCTTTGAAAGTATTATGTTTTTTAAAAAGAATTTAATGAATAAAGATGTTTTTCTTAAAACAAACAATGATGTTCATAGGCATAACACAAGACAAAATCAAAACATTCATATTTCACACACACACACAAGCATATATCAAAAAGGAACTTTTCACACTGGAGTTAAATTATACAATAAACTACCCCAGTATATAAAACTGGCCCCAAAAATAAAAACCTTTGATAGAATGTTGAAAGCTTATCTGCAGTGCCATTGTTTTTACTCAGTAGTTGAATATTTTAGCGTATAGGAGTGATGGAATCTATAACTATATTTTACTTTTTTAATTTAATTTTAATACCTAGCTGTATGTTGTTGTATTTATAGAATTAAGTTTTCATATTATGATAATAGAGTGAGGTGTAAATAGTTGTGCAATAAGATTGTATCTATTAAGATTTGCTATTATAATAAGTTATAAATAGTTTTAATCTTAGTAATATATACCTGTTAGTTCTTTTATTTTATGCATGTAAATTCTGACGTGTCCTATATCAAAAATGTATTGAATGCATGTATTTGATCAAATGGAATTAATAAAAATCTATCTATCTATCTATCATTTTAATTGGATTCGTCCTACGGAAGGTTACCAACTTGTCCTGCTTTTCATTCATTGTGGTTATGTCCGACCGGCATTTTTTTTCTTGATTGCTCGTTTAGGAATTCCGCTTAATGTTAGATAGATGTTAAATACATTTTCAGAAGATGGTTTGGATATAGAATGCAAGGTGTTTATGTTTCTATGAAACCTGCAATGAGTACCGGTACGGTACTTGGATAAATTGATGCAACCTATGGAGGAATTCAAGTGATTCAATTGGTTAAGACTTCAAAACATTAAGGACCACAGTTTTGACGATATTGAACCATTTATTCAATATTTACAGTCAAAAGGTGTAGAAATACTGAAAGTTAAACATTATTCGACCAGTTCTGCAACGAACCGTAAGGGCTTATTCTAAAAGTTCAACTTTGGATTAAGACACAACACTAGACCAACAATGGTCTGTTTTCTTTAGTAAGTACCGGTATCAGAACATTGCGTTTTGTTTCTGAACTTAAGTACAATTTGCCAGTTTGCCAGAACAGGCAGCAATGTGTGTTTATTCATACCGTACCGTATATGCTCAATGTTGGTAGAATGTTACTTGTGACGATCAATTTCAAAGATACGAAGTGTGAACAATTCTATAAATATGTGCATCAAGAAAATAATTCGCGTCTTCTTTCAAAGGTAGGTTCTGCTGAAGCATACAGCTTCAAGGAAAAGAACTGCAGCAGGGACTGATTATTAAGTAAGGTATTTCCTTTTGTAAAAAGTTATGTGTAATATACATATTATGTATAATTTTGCTATCGATTGAACTTTTCAGACATTTTGCTCGAATGTCCCGCTCTTTTCTGAGCAATGTTCTGCATTGGGGAATTTACAGTTGGTAACGCTAGTCCTACGACACCTACGAGACAATTATGTTAGTTTTGTTGTGAAGTGGTCACATTGTAACACGAGAGGCAGGTATTTCAGCTAATATATTTGAACTCTCGGTACCTGAATACTGAAATGCAGACTGTGTGGGAGTAAAGTGCGGTTCTTGGTGCGGCTGGTTACGCCCGGTCCTTCCTGGACAACGGAAAGTGATTTTTCTCTCGATATTTTAGTTAAAGTTAAACTCTAAATAAGTCTAAGAAAATTACGTGTACTGTTATATTGTAAAACGGTAGTCTGTCAATAAGGAACACTGTTCGGCAATATCACACTCAGGTAAATTAATAATAGGACCTACGTGTATTCATCATATACTATTTAGGCCTATTATATCAACATTTGATGTAAGACGTATCCACAAACGCAGAATACTTAATTACAAATCTTTATTTGAAATTTAAGTTGATCGTGAACTTTGTGTGTAAGATGTAACGTGCGCTGCTAATCAAAGTTGTTAATGCGCGCAGATATCTCACTCATTAATTCTGTACTCACGCTGCGTGAAAGTTTAGTACAATCCTCGGCTCGTGTTGTGTACGGTCACAATATAATTATATAATATCTATGCTCAGTATAGTGCAATTTGTTCCCTTTGCTTTGACAATTCGTATGAAAGTGACTGGGGGTTGAAAGTCTGTACATTATGCTGAGTAATGTAGACATAGTAGGCCCACTGCGCTTCAGCAATTGCACTGTCTCCCTGAATCCCCAGTCCTATTTAGACAAGGTAGCACTGTTCATATGATAAACCCCAAACACCTCCTGGACGTTTATAATTTGTGATGATGCAAACATTTCATGTGGAAAGTTCTTACCAATATAAGGCTATTCATTCCATATCAGTACCAAATAGTTAGGCCCCTTGAAGCAGCAATCAACACAACCACCTCTTTATTGGTTACTAAGAAGGAAACACTTCTGGAATGTTCCGGAGGGGTAGACATTTACAGGGATACCAATTCATCATCCTCAAAGCCCTGACGTAGATAGAAATTCCATTTTATGTACGGTTGCATACATTTAAAGAATATAGAGCAAAAGACAGGAAAAATTCCTGGAAAGGTATTGGAATATATACCATTAAACTTTTCTGTGTGTAAATTACAAATATATCCTGTACTTTTTACATTGTATTCTGATAGTTAAAGTATATTACTTAATTATCCTGTGTTTTAGATTCCTCAACATTATGGAGGGCGAACCATCTATCAAATGTGAACCAGAAGAATTCCCTGAGATTGTAAGTTGTATTTTAGTTCCATATATTGTGTACCATTACTGATGGGAATGACAAATCTTTGTGTACCGTAATTAATAGGAATTATGTCATGTACTTAATACTACCAAATAGTGATGGTTATAATTCTTGTTTTGAGGGGCCTAACATCTAGGTTATCGGCCCTCTACCAAATAGTAATCTGAATCTGAAATGTTTGCTTTTAATTTTCCTAATAATATTATTAACACCTCCGTTATTCAGTCCATGATTTGTTGGTCCTTGCATTCATTTTCTCAGCAAAATGGTGGCTGTTAATTAGTGTTTTAAACTGGGGTCGATCTTATATAATTTCTTCTCTGATTCCAAATTCTTCAAGTTCATTTTCTATTTCACTAAGCCACTGGTTCTTGACTTTCATTGATAAAGCAAGGTTGAGAATCTTTTGGTTTACCTGCGATGGTTCATTCTGAGAATGTTTCCATAGAACTTAAAATTCCTTTTCCTGAAAGTGTCAGTGATCTTATCAGAATGCTGATAAATTTCCCAAGGCTTTCGTTCCTCCCAGATTCCTTCTGAGCATAATGGACCAAGGATTGTACTTTCTTGTTTCTCTATGTCCTTACTAAGAGATCTACGGTACCTCCAATGATCAATGTTTCTGAGCCATATAGAGCTTCAGGTTTGATTACTGTGGTATAATGTCTTAGATGTTGATTTTTTAATTACATCTATAGGTATAGGCCTTCTGGAATGTTGAGATTCTCTCTTTGTTTGCGTCATGACTCACTCGTGAAGTAAAGTAATATCCCGTCATTTGCCTGGAGGGAGTGTGGATAACGCAGGGAAAAATCACTTAGGGAGGGTACTGTCAGCGGGATTCAAACTGAATTGCTGCAGCTGCCATCAAGGCCGTGGTGCACGGTTCAATGAGCACGGCTATGCCGTGGGGTTTGAATTTATTTACTTGATGATTTTTTTGCCGAATTTAGTCTTCAGAGGTTTCCTGTCTAGATGACGAACGGATTCGTCTATGCATTTGGAGTCCGGTCTTAGCTGTAATTTAGTGAAGTTTTCAAGGACCTGAACTGCCTCTTGTCTATTGTTGGAAAGAATAGCTTGATCATCTGCGAATGCCAAACACTGCAGATGAATTTTATTTTCGAGTCGTCGACCAATAGTTATTTCTTTTGTTCCCTCCCCTCCCCCGTTCTTGACTGTTATTCATAATAATAATAATAATATGATAATTGTTGTTTTAAGGGGCCTAACATCTAGGTTATCAGCCCCTGAGGACTGTTATTCAAAGACACTATTGAACATTTTTGGAGATAGCTCATCTCCTTGCCCCGAAGTCTTTGCTATTATGATTACGATCAGAAAGTTCACTTAAATTTAACTAATGAAGTTATGGCTGTCAGTGTATGTCGGATTATTACTCTTGTTTTCCTGTCAACTTTGAAATCTTCTAGAATATTGAATAGTATTTGTAGGTCTACTGAATCGTCCGCTTTCCTGAAGTCTCCAAAGTGAGCATTGTTTGCCTGGCTTTATGAATTTGCAAGATAATTTTGAGATTGTGAATTAATTCTGTACAGGACCTGTCATTTATGAATCATGCCTGTTATTCGCCAATTAGTTGATGAGTGTGTATTTCAAGTCTCGTGAATAATGTTTTAGAGGGAATTTTGTACGCGAGTGATAGTGAGGATATTTCTCCATAGGTATTAATGTTTGTTCTTTCACTTTCTCAAATTAGTGGGTGAACTAGATTGCAATTCCTGTCTTAGAGAATTTTCTCCATGTATCTACAGGAGTTACTTGACATTTTTTTAGTTAGGCTTTCACCTGCTAATTTCAATATTTCAGTTTTCTTTTGAGATTTGTTATTTTTAAGTTTAGTTTATGGTTACTTGCTTGAAATCGTCTAATGAAGGGAGTTCTGAATCTGTATTAGGAATCTCTCAAGTCAGATTTGTTTTTCAGGAGGATCGTAGGATGTTGTAAGTTATAAACTAGGTGCTTGGTAGTGTGATGGTTCGTCAGCAAATGTTCTGCAACAGTTCCTTGTACTGTTTTTTATGTAATGTGTGTTGTTCAGATATGATGATTCTCGAGGCTTCTATCTGGTCTTCGAAGAATTCACGCCAATTTTGTTTCTATTTCATAGGAACTGTACCTTTGAAAGGTTTGAGTTAGAAGGTCTATGGCCTTGTCGCTGGTCTTGTTCAACCATGTGTCTTAACGTTTTCGAGGAAACTCCCAATAGTGTATCTTCTAATGCCATCTAAATGACAGCATTTTGGTACGCGATATTTGCAAGGAGATTGTTTGAATTTGGTTTTAAGACATTCCAGATCTATTCGAGGATATTTTAAATTTTCTGACATTGGGTCTGTCAGGTTGAAACTTAACTTTAATTAAAGATAAATGATGATCAGAGTAAATAATTCTTTTTTATACTTCAAATTCATAATAATGATCATTATTATTATTAACAATTGTTCTTCGGGAGGATAAAAGGTCATAGAAGAAATCTGTGGGAAGTATTATTTCTAGGGCCTCTTCCGCATGTTTATGACGTAACTACGTGCTTGGTAATGTTTTGTAACAGTTTCTTGCTATTGCTATTATTATTACTATTATCATCATTAGCTCTTATTGATTACTTCCCAGGATTTGAATGAGCAGCCACCGTCTGATAGGCCGGTGGGGATGAAAATTGAAGAACCTGATGATGCTTTTGAAGATATAAGATTCCTAACTCAGAGTGCATTTGTTAAAGAAGAACTTGATTGCCAGGTGATTGTGTACATTATTTCCTACTTTGGATAATTCTCAAATTTTTTCAAAGTTATGTAGTTCTCAATATTTCTTAAAAACTTCGTCACACATATTTCCAAAGTTTCTCTCTACAATATCTGGCAAATACACATCAAGCTAACTTATTCAATATACACATCTCTTCAATTCTATGCTCTTTTTCAAGTTATTTTTATATGCTTTATTAACAAGATTATTGTAACAGATCTGGTTTTATTGTGAACTTTTGGTAAGGTACTACACAGTTCCTTATCCTGTTCCACGTTGAGGAAGGTCACAGTGTTCTAAATGTTGACTTTAGGTAATAAATAGTTAACACGTCATAAGGAATGGGGCTGTCTATGTTATTAAAATTGCGTATTGAGTGAGATTGCTCCCTTGGGCTAGTTATTTATTATTTCGTCACATGTCTATAATAATTGAAGCCTGCCCTACAAGAACGTTGTATATCAGAAATTGAGCATGTTGAGATTTTCGGTTAAGAAGGTTGGATATCATCACCCCGACACTTTGCAAACCTAAAATTAGTCAATTTGAAAAAAAAAATGCACAGGAAATTTTGGTTCCAAAAGGAGGCTTCCCTGCAAGAAAGTTGTATATCAACAAAGATGGTGGATGTTGGCAATTTGAATGTGTTACCAAGCTCTCCTTGTTGTTGTTGTTTGAGTCTTCAGTCTTTTGACTGGTTTGATGCAGCTCTCCATGCCTCCCTGTCCTGAGCTAATCATTTCATCTCTACATAACTACCACACCCTACATCTGAGGCAATCTGTTTAACATATTCTAAACTTGGTCTACCCCTACAGTTCTTGTCCTCGACCCTCCTTCCATAACTAAGCTTGCTATTCCTGGGTTTCTTAGTATGTGTCCTACCAACCTATTCCTTCTCTTCATTAGCAGTCGCCAGAACCATCTCTCCTCTCCCACTCCTTTAGCACTGAATAAGAGCAGGAAAAGGAAGATAAAATCAATTTTAGTGGAAGAACAATGTGTGGAATTGACTGAAGATTAGTGGAAAAGCTTATACAGCAACTTGAGGGCGTGCAGTTCAACAAAATCCTCACCCAAGTCATACAAGAGAAGAACGTTGTATATCAATCAGCTGGGTGGCGGCATAGCACTTCCAGGAACGTGTTATGATTATAATGCTTCTACAATTTGTATGTAATCCCTTGACTATCACAGAATTCTTATAGCCTATTTTCAATTATGAAAAACAAATAGGCTTGTGAGATCACCTCTTGTCCTTGTGTGTGTATGTGTGTCTGTCCCAAAACATCTAAACGGCTGGAGCGATTTCAATAAAACTCGGAAAGGTCAAAGTACTATTTCGTTCGATCACGACCGTGCCCTTTGCATTTATTACGTCACCAATCCAACATGGTTGCTGTGCGAAATATTTCACAGGCATTCTCTATCTCTGCAATTATTACCGATATCACCCTGAAATTTCGTACAATGATAAAGGGCACAACTATAAGTTCACCCATGTGAATTTTAAAAACCTGTTAAGTACAGAACGAACATGGCGGCCAAGCGAAGTTGAAACATTTCAATCGACTTTTCTCGCGATTCAACTACCCGTGGGTAGTGAAACATGGTACAGCATATTTTTATACACATTGTAATGCACTGACATCTAATTTAGTTCAATTGTTTAGATAACCTCAAGATGGCGGCTGTGCGAAATTTTAAAATTAAGTTTTCATTTATTATGTCCTAATCATGCGATCGAAGTCAACATTTGAATAATGAACCTACGCAATGTTCGTCATCTAATAGTACCTAACTCTATGGCCTCCATGTAAAAATCGAACATGGCGACCATTCAAAATTTTTATATGGTTCTCAATATGCCCATGTTATTTTCTTGTTTTGTGTATGCCTTGTAAGCAATACAATATTCCATTCCATATAATTATGTATCTGAGGATTATTTTTCTTTATAATTTAGCCATAGAAAATGGTTTGTGATATACAACGTTCTAGGTCTGTTGTGATATACAACTTTCTTGCAGGGAAACTGCACTAAAATCATGGTGAGTCCTATATACTGCCATTTAAGAGAAATATATTCCTTTAGTGTTGGAAGAGAGACTGTATAGACCTGTATTTAACATATCTCGGTATTAGATTAGGCACAAGATGTTTTCTTTTAATACTGAAAAGTTAATAAATATGATATACAACGTTCTTGTAGGGCAGGCTTCAATTTTAAAGTGGTTATTTATTGTCCTTTTTGAAACAACCTTGAATAATTATGACAAAACCTACATCACCTGTAAGGTTAAGTCGTGCAGCTAAATTAGGTAGGAAATTCGAATAATCCTTGGCATATTAGTATGTGTGTGCTAGTGAAACTCGGACACTGGGTATTTAGGTTTTGAATTGTCTTTAACTTCATAACCACTCGATCACATGATATGCGACTGTAGGTTATCACATCATCATTTAATGTTGACAGTTACTGATTTTTGAAAATAGTTCTTGAGGAAGGTTCAGAAATGCAAGTATATTTTCAATATTCGAGCTCGTATTTATTTTCATCTTGAATCAAACACCTATTTGAATTTTCTTAAAGTGAACGACAAATGTATCAATTTTATTGGTGAATTTATAACACTGTAGCTACATGAAAGTATTGAATTCTGAGAAATAAAGTATTTTGTGTTCTGATAGCTGCATATACATCGTAAGTAATAGGTAAGCTATTCTATTGTACTTTTGTCTTGTAAAACATTCAAAACCTTGAAAGTATAAGTCAGAACAATATAAATGATGTTAAAGTCAGCTTACTTACTTAATTCCTGCCGCTCCTTCCGGAGCATAGGGCCTTGGCGAAATTTCTCCACGCAGTAAGAATCCTGGCCATTCTCTTCACTTGACTCCAGTTCTTGTCCACCTCTGCAATTTCATTTTCGATCGTCCTCTTCCAGGTCTTCTTAGGTCGACCTCGCTTCCTGGCACCTTGAGCATTTCAGTCTAGCGCCGCCCTCTCAATAGCTCCGTCCGGCTTCCTTAGTGTGTGACCAATCCAGCGCCATTTCCTCTCCTTGATCTGGATGCTAATCGGTTGTTGATTGGTGATGGTCCAAAGATCTTCATTTGAGATTATGTCCGGCCACCTCACATTCATGATGCGACGCAGACATCTGTTAATGAACACCTGTAGCTCGTTGTTGATCCGTTTTGTGACTTTCCATGTTTCACAGCCGTAGAGAAGAATTGACTTTACGTTGCTATTGAAGAGGCGGAGCTTGGTCTTCCTGGAAATGTTTCTATTTCTCCAGATGGGGTAGAGCTGGACAAAGGCACCATTTGACTTCCTGATACGGCTTCGAACATCTTCCTCTGCTCCCCCATCATTTGTGACTATACTTCCAAGGTAGAGGAAGGACTCAACTCGCTCAATGTCCTTTCCGTTGACTGTCAAACTAGTCGTGATGTCAGAATTTAGCCTCATCTCTTTGGTCTTGTTGGTGTTGATCATCAGTCCTGCACGTTCTGCTTCTCTCTGAAACCTCCCCAGCTTATCTTCTATGTCTCGGTACCGTTGTGCCATAAGACAAATGTCGTCTGCGAAATCCAGATCTTCAAGTCTGTCATTTATACCCCATTGAATACCCCTTTTCCGTCCTCCCATTACCTTCTTCATCACACAATCCAGGACCAACAGGAACAGAGTGGGGGAAAGGACACTCCCCTGTCTCACTCCGGAACTGCCCTTTATCTTTTTTTGTTAATTTGCCTTCGTGAAGAACCTGGCACTCATACCCTTCGTACATCTCTTCCATGATTCTGATGATCTTTGTTGGAATTTTATATTCCTCGAGGGTCTTCCACATGATTATTTGATTTACAGAGTCGAAGGCTTTCTCGAAGTCAACAAATGTGAGGTAAAGGGTATTCCGCCACTCCACACGCTGCTCCAGGATGATTCGGAGGGTGTTGATGAGATCCACTTAGCTGCGATGTTGTCGAAATCCAGCCTGTTCCTTCCGAAGCCTTTTTTTCTACGCAGTCTTTTATACGATTCAGGATGACTCTCGCCAGCACTTTGCTTGGAATGGACAGCAAGGTGATACCCCTCCAGTTGTTACAGTGTGTGGCGTCCCCTTTCTTCGGCAACATGACTATCAACCCCTTCTTCCTGTCGGTTGGTATTTTCTCCTCCTTTCAGATCTTCTCCAACAGCGGGTGAAGCAGATCGGTCGTAATATCCAGGTCTGCTTTCAGTACTTCCGCTGGGATATTATCCAGACCTGGTGCCTTCCCGCATTTCATCTGCTTCAACGCTGTCCGTATTTCGCCCCGAGTTGGGGAGTCTAGGCTGATGCTTGGGTCACTTTCTGCTTCCTCTTCATCTTCTCCTCGCTGCTTACTTTCTGGTCCTCTATCTCTATTAATAACCTCCGCAAAGTGTTCTTTCCATCTTGTCAGCTGCTGTTCACACGTCGTGAGGATCTCGCCCGTCTTGCTCTTCACAGGCCTAGTTTTATTAAATCCTTTCTTCGAAAGCATCTTTGTGATGCCATAGAGCTCCTTAACGTCCCCCCTTCTTGCCGCTTCTTCTGCTTTCTCCGCCTGCTCATCAATCCACCTCCTATGATCCTTCCGTACACTCCTCTTTACCTCCCTGTTTGCTGTTGAATACTTTGCTTGTGTGAGAGCCTTCTGCTGCCTAGTCTTGCAGGTGTTGAGCTTGGCCGTAATCTCCTTCCTATAATTTATCTTGTCCCAGGTCTGATCGGATATCCATTCTTTCCGCAGGTAGTTCTTGTACCCGAGCTGCATCTCACTGTTTTCCACGAAGATATTCTTTACCTCGCTCCACACAGTCCCCACGTCCTTCTCTGTCTCGGAGTCCAACACCTGGAATTTATTTCTGAGCTCCAGTTTAAATTGGTCCAATCTCTGCTGGTGCTTAAGCTTGCCCACATCAAACTTGTTGTGCCGAGTGTTAAACTTTCGGTGGACTGCGACGATCTTCATGCGGAAGTTGGCAACCACAAGATGATGGTCACTACCAACGTCCGCTCCTCTCTTGTTCCTAACATCTTCCAAGCTTCTTCTGAACCTCCTGCTCACCGCGATGTGATCAATTTGATTTTCAGTGACTTGATCAGGAGACACCCATGTGACCTTGTGGCACCGCCCATGAGGAAATACCGTGCCACCTATCACCAAATCCTGACTGGCGCAATATTCCGTAAATTTCTCCCCATTGTCATTCAACTCACCAAGGCCATGTTTACCCATGATCTGCCTCAACCCCTCATTGTTTGAGCCCACCTTCGCGTTGAAGTCTCCCATAACAATGAGAATGTCCTTCTTACTTGTGTCTGGCTGCGTGGCTCAGGGTTAACGTTCTCGCTTGCTGAGCCCATGGTTGCAGGTTCGAAACCTGGCGCAGTCAGCTGGCATTTGAGGGTGCGCAAATGCGAGGGAGCCGTGTCAGTACATTTACTGGCACGTTAAAGATCCCCTTCGGGGCAAAATTCCGGCACCCCGGCGTCTCTAAAAGCCAGGGTAGTTAAAAGGGACGTAAAACCAATATTATTATTATTATTATTATTATCTTCTTACTTGTTTGTCTTGTAACATCTCGCAGCATTTGGTAGAATTCTTCCTTCTTCTCTGGCTCCGATTGTTCTGTAGGCGCATAGCATTGGATGATGATCACATTCCTGATCTTTGTCTTGAACCTAGCAAACATGAGCCTACTAGAAATTGGCTTCCACTCCATATGGCTTCTCTTTGCATTTCTGTTGAGCAGCAACCCCACTCCATCCCTGTGTTCTTCATCATCGCCCCCAGGATAGAGAAATGTAATTCCATCTGTTGTCTGTATTTCACCAAATCCTGGCCACTTCACTCAATCCTAGGATATCCAGCCCATAGTTCTTCATCTCCCGTGTCACTTGTTTCAGTCTGGTTTTCTCCGTCAAGGTCCTCACATTCCAGAAACCGATTTTCGTAGTCCCCTTCATGCCAGAAGTCGTCATCAGGTTATCCGTCCGGTTTTGTAATTTCGCTTCAGTTTCCGTAATCATTTTATTTAAGAGGAGCGAGTGATTAACCCACTGCCTCCGAGTGCCTTGGAGGGGCTGCCACCTTAAGCCTGAGGCACCAGGCTGATTTTCTGTCAGGGTTTCTTCCCTTAGCCTTTGAAGAACCAACTCCAAACTACAAGGCAGCAGTTGTTTCACCAGAGCCCCGTTAGCCGCAATTTCTTCAGGGTTCCTGTAGGGCCTTCACAGCTACCGTAGTGGTCTTGAGGCACACAAAGTCCCCACTGTACTTCACCCTTACAGACAATCCCCTACTTAATTACGTTGCCCATCTCCCACGACGAGGACGAGGGGTTGGATTTGTGGGAGACTAAAGTCAGCTAATGGGCATTTAATGCAGCTTCAGGGTTGCTATTCTAACCTTATCAAATTTCTTAAAATTATTCATTGAGTTGAGAACTAATCCGAGACATATAGAACTAGATGAATGTCTATCGTGCTTACGTGTGTACAAAATATGTTTCTTATGCCTCGTGAGGTACATTATTAACAAATTGGTGTTTCTCTGTAGGGAGCACATTTCATGGAAGGTACTGCAGACTTCAAGGAAGTTACTATCCATGAGAAAGTGACTGCAGAGTTAGTCCCATTAGTCAAGAAGGAAACACCATCTTCATCGAGAGGCGGTGATGCGAGAGTTGTAAGTGTCTAATTATCTTGAGGGTTGTTAAGTCATGTTATATGCTTAATGATATCTGATGTTCCTCCTGCAAGTGTGGCTGATATTTGCAAAGGCTTGTGAGGGGATCATTTGCACTGATCAAATATTTCGGAATTAATACGAAACCTGAATGTAATTGTAGTAATTTCTGGGGCCTTCCTTGGATTTTTAATATCTGGTGTTTGGTTGTGGCAAATCTTCAAATTTCATGCATGATTTGCTTCTCCAATTTTGTATTGACATTTTGTAGATGATCATAATATTTAAGATATTCTCTATATACTCTAATCTCGCTTCAAATTCCGCGACACAGAAATAGTTTCTAAAACTTCAGACTACCTCGACAGAATACGGTGATACATTTCTCCATAACTTCTATACGAAAATGGAGTACCAACATATGAATGCAATATTGAGGCTGCTAATAAATAATGTTGAAATGTTAGGAAGACAGCCTTTCTCAGATGATCCAGGCCATTTTCTGTCCTTAAACTGGGCATGGTATGTCATGAAGTGAACCAATTACACAGAACAATACCAATAACTTCACAGATAGAACAAGGGAACAGTCTATCATAAAATGACTAGGTTTCTATTCATGTTTGTTGTTAGTTCCTGCGGAGTGAAGTATCACGACTTGTGGTTGTGATTCCTCTTGAGAATGGAGGTCCCGTGGCTCTTGGTCGCTATATTAATGGTAAAATCTAAAACTAGAAGGTTTAAAACAAGTATTCTATGAAGTTTTTTTTTGTATTTGCAACTGATGTGAGTGAAATGGCCACAGATTGTGTTATGGTACTGGCCATGTTATCGGTAGATTGCTTCCTTATCCTCATACACTGCTGGTAATCTGATGCAAAGGCGGTAACTTCAATTTTCTTGCCTATATCCTGGGGTCAATGATGTGCTGCATTGCTTGTAGGGCCTCTTCGTACTGCGCATGAGCTGAGATACATGAAAATATATAACTTGCGTGTAATATAATAAGTATGAAAGAAGGTGTCTAAAGCCATATTGTCATTTACATTTTGTGCATCTAGATAGAGTCACCTTTCATCAAACGTTTGATCTTGATGGATCGGACTATCTTCGAGGTTTGGTTGACTCTGATATCTATATACTTTATTCTAATATCCATTCGGGATTTCTGAACAAGTGTGAAGAACGTTACTCTCTAGAAGCACGTAACGTGTTAATTTGTTGTAGTTGTGAGTGAAATATCAATTGTGTGTTTGCTATTGTGTTAGAAGGCCTCTGTTAAAATTAATTCGGTGGATTGTTGGTAAAGACATCATTCTCATCTAAGACAATAGTAGGTCAAGAGGCAATAACCCAACAGGCTTGTGAATGAAGGGCAAACCCAACAATAGTGTGTATAACAGAAACTTCAATTGGTCTGTTTACAACATTTACGTTAAGGTTTGTGGATGTAAAAGTAAGGCATGCATAAAACATCTTTGGAATCTGTAAATATGAAGCAAAAACCATAGGAATAACAAGAAAGCTTGGCTTGTGGCCATCATGGGAGATTACCTCGCTGTTCCGCTCTTAAAAGCAACACCCGTCATCAGCATAGATGAAACTACAGACGTTACATTATGAAAGAATTTGGGGAATTAATCATCCAGAAGGTCAGGATACCTGCATATCTCTTGAATAGAATTACATGTGATTATGATATTTATATTGTTACGGACTGTTGAAGAAGAAGGAAACTTATTAGACCCAGGCCCGGTTATATTCATATTTCCATACTTTTAATACAGTGCCTAACAATCCTGATAAGATGCCAAGTATTACACGTTCATTAAATTTCTCCCTACCTTGAGTATTCTTGAGATCAATATTGCTTTAGGAACTCAATACAGTAAAACGCACAACACACTATGCAATATTTCCTTACACAACATTCATCAACTTTGCTTGATTATTATGACAGATATTAATGTTATATATTAACAGTGAGTTATTGCACCAACACCACTAAGTCTCCACACACACACACTCAATGCTAGTGATAATCTGCTAGGCCCACACTTGGCATATGTGTAGGAACTGAAATGAATTCTGATTTGAACTTTACAAAACTTTTCTGTCTTTGCCATGTATCCGTTGACATAAGAACACTCTATGAATGCGAAGTTGAATTAACTTCAGTATGTTATTTATTCCTTGATTTCTTCAGTGCAAGTTTACAAGTCATGTGTAACACCTAATTCTACCATTGCAAAGGGAAACATATTTGTGAAACAAGTCATATGGACCATGTTAGGGATATTAAGATTGCTGACTGTCCTATTCCGGACATCGTTCCACGTATCGGATGAGAAATAGCATCTTCAGATGTGGAAGAGTTAAGCACCTTCTTGCGTCCTTACAAGACATAGCATCTCCTTATGACCTAATAGCATTTCGGGATTAGGAGTTTTATTTTCACTACTGTATTGATGGCAAGCTGAAGTGCTTATCTGTTATCATTTGTATAGTACAGAGAGTACGAGCCGTTTTGATGCAAGGATGAAGAACTGAGATATGTAATCCACGTGGGACTTGAACCTGGGACCACCGACAATGTACAATGTTTTTCTGATCACTGAGCTCATGGGGGATGCACCTTAATTATATTATGTTTGGCTAACATATGTTTGCATTCGGTACCCACTGTGGACTTAGGGTCAGAAAAACCAATTGCATTAGGATTTCTGTATTCCCCTCAGAGATTCACTCATGGGGGCTAAGCAGTTGCCTTACAGGCACATGCTGGGATTGTTTTAACTTATGACCGTGATTACCTCCATCCCAATCCTGAGCATTGCTATAACATGCACTTGGTCTTTTGTGTATACTTATTAAATAATTGAAGATATGAGATAAAAGTAAGAATCATACAACAAAGTAATTGTTAATTCTTAAGTCCACTTATTTTAACTTATGGTACGTTCTGAAGAAACCCTCCTTCTTACCACATTTCTTATAGTTGTTTCTCTTCTATCTCTTAATATCCCTATTGTCCAGCCTATAAGAGTTGTTAATGGGGATTGGTATTATTGAAATATGATTAGCAGTCGGAAGGAAGCGACCATAGTCTGTTAAGTGTTCCCGTCCTAACGTTGACCTGGAGATGAAAATGGGGAACCATGAACAACCATTTCAAGGATTTTTGTTGGTAGGTATCTTGCACAGCCATCTTCTGACAGTAATCACATGGCCTGGCGCATTTAAGCTCTGTAATGGTTGAAATTAGCTGTCTTTTTTTCTGTTCTAAGGCAGGAACTATAAAGGGTGGATTCAATATATAAGTTTCAAACTTGCATTTATAATTTTCTGTATGTCAATTAATACCAACGATGCCTGGAATCCCTTATTGAAAGCATTCTAAATGACGTGTGATTAAATATATAAATACATTTGAAATAGACTTCGCTATTAATTAGTTACTCCAATTTCTTCACCGGCTTGTACCTACCTTGCAAACTATGTGCTACCGTTCACCAGTAGACTTATTACTAGCATTGTGTAGCAGCAACATACTCCACAATAAATTCTCTCTAGAGGCATATAATTTATGTACTTACACTAAATTGTTTTGTAATTTTGCTTTAATTGCAATGTTTAGAGAGCAATGTGTTGTATAATATTGTAAATGTAAGATGTCTGACCTTCATTCTCGAAAGATGGGCTGGTACAAATATTGAGGATATAGTCGCTTTTTACATAATGATAGGTGGATGTGTTAGATCCTAACGCCTCCTAAAGCCTTCCAGTTAAAAAGTAAAAATACATTCATTTGTCCTCAATCCTTAAAGCGATTACTTCCATTAAGGCAGTGAGTCAGGATTTTGTTATCTTGAGGAGATTGTGTATTATAAGTTTTAGAACTAGGGAAGACATAACCACTTCACTTCAACTCTGCTGTGATTTACAATTACATAGTTTGCTGTTTGTGTAATAGTATGAGTGATGCTAAATAAATAAAATAGTTAGTCAATTCACTTTATCCCTAGGACATGAAAGAAGAAATCCAGGATGGGGAAAGTGCAGCAAGTGGAAATCATCCAAATGAGTAAGTGTACAACATATGAGGAAACATATTATTTAACTTTTGTGTATGCATAACTGAATGTTTTGGATACGAATAAGTTTTGTTTGCAACGTCAGATATATCTCGCATTTTACTGCTTGGCTCGTCAAAGTAGATACATTATTGATATTAACTTAACTTTTCACTTGCCCACAAATTATTGTTCGGAAATCTCTCTGTCTGGAAGTATTTGAGAGAAGTTAGTTAGCCTGGTTGGTTCCTTAGTTTAGGGGCTGCGACAACGTGGTCATGAAGCTCCGCTTACTTAGGGTGTCTGTAGAATCTGTCTGACAACCGGTGTTAATTGTGATGGTTGTATTTGTATGTGTTATCTGTTTTCAATTCAAGTAAGGACTGCAGACATTCAATATTTTCAAGTAGTTAATACTTTTGCCGCCAAACGCCACCGTCAACGACCAATAGGTCAGATCTAGGTTACCAGATGCCACCGCAGTCGGCTCCTGTTGACGAACGTCGGAACCTAAGAGCGTTAGTCAAGTGTTTAACCTATAATTAGTGGAAGATTCTGTAACATGCCATAAATCTATGACATGGGACCGCCGGCTATACTTTCCCTCCGAAGGAAGGCATACTGAGAGATTTTAACGCTCTTAAAAATTCCGACGGGTTTGAACTCGCGATCTTGGGCATAGACGCTCAGCATGCTTCCAACTACGCCAGAAATGTTCAATAACTCAAATACTAATGAAGCTATATAAATATTTATTAGCACAATAGATGCCAGCAACTCTCTTTGTAATTGATTAAAATCTGGTAATGTTATGATGAAAACTTTGAAAGTTAAAAATTCAGTCATACCTCCCCTTAATGGAGACTTATTTGCCAATGAGGCAGACTTTGAGGTCCTGCAGGAGGAGAACAGGATCAAGGTTGAAGAAGTGGAGAGGGTGGTAAATAAACACGAATGCTTCAAAGCGGCAGGGTTAGTTGAATTTCAGCCAGAAATTGTAAATGGGAAAGCAGGGCTGAAAAGTTGCTTAGGATAATCGAATTCGCGTGGGGTTTAGGAAATGTACCCCCACACTAGAGAAAAGCAGTAATGACACCAATTTATAAGGAAGGTTACAGAAATTATAGTGGGCCAAGTATACTCGGGCATTGTAGAAAGGAGAACAATTTGCCGAGAGTAAAATGGATGCTCAACATTTCATTATGCGTCAAGTTACTGAGAAATAAGAGGAAGAGACAGTTGTGTTTGTGTATCTAGAGAAGGCGTACGATAGAGCACCTGAGGGAAGGTATTAATAGGAGTGTGGCGAGGCTTATGGGCCATTTGTTGAACTGGCTGGGTGAATTTCAAGGTGAGTAATTTGGCCTATTCGGATGACCCGGTTGTAATGACGGCCTCTGTCGAAAGTTTGCAAGCCAATATGTTCGAACTTGAACAGAAATCTGGGGAGTATGGTATAAAGATCAGCATTTCAACATCATCATCATCATCATCATCTTGTACAGTTTCCAGCCCCAGGCTGGGTCTGTTTGGAACATAAGCCTCGCCACTTAGTCCTTTCTTCCCACCACCTCTCCGCTGTTCATCTGGTCCAGTCCTCGCCTCTCTTCTTGACACATTCCTCCACTACTTTCAGCCATCTATCTCTTGGTCTTCCCCTTGGTCGTTTCTTCTGCATCTGCATCTCATGTATCCTCTTGGGGATCTTCTTCTCATCCATTCTCTTTAAGTGTCCATACCACCTCAGTCTTGATGTCTCAATCCTACCTTGCAAGGGCTCCTCTTTCACCATTTCCCTGACCTTTTCATTCCTCACCCTGTCTCTTCTTGTCACTCCTATCCTACTTCGCAGGAACTTCATTTCACCTGCCTGTATTCTGCTTATGTCTCTTTTCTTCATTGTCCACGTTTCTGAAGCATAGGTCAGTGCCGGGATATAGTAGCTTCTGTATAACCCTTCCTTGCTTTTTTGTGGGACATCTTTATTCCACACTAAGCTCCTAATGCTTCTCAGAAATGCTTCTGCCTGTCTGCCACGTTCCGTAATCTCTTTGTCATTTCTCCCATTTTCCTCCACTATACTTCCCAAGTACTTGAGACTTTCCACCTTCTTCGGCTGTCCACCTCCAAGTGTTATCCCACTTATTGGTCTGTCCTTTTTCCTGGTCATTTACAGGATCTCACATTTACTGATGTTGAACTTCCATCCGTACTCTCCCACTGTTTTTTCCCAAGCCTTCAGTTGCTCCTGAATTTCCTCCTCCTTGTTTCCCCAGACCATGAGATCATCTGCAAACACCATTGCTTTCATCTTATCTTCTCCTATCTTTCCTGCTATCCGTGTCATTACCTCGTCCATAACCACAATAAAGAGCAGGGGTGACAGCGCACTACCCTGTTTCAGGCCACTCATTTGTCTGAACCAGTCTGTTCTTTCCCCTCCAACTTTCACACAACTCACACTTCCACAATACATCTCCTTCACTCTGCCTACAGTCTCTTTTTCCACTCCCATGTTTTCCATTGCTTTCCAAACCTTCTCCCTACACACACTATCATAGGCTTTTTCGATGTCCAACAATTGGGAAGAAATGCATGAAAGTAGAATGCTAGGTGGAAAGAACAAAATAGGAGCAGTGGAACATTTATTAATTCTGAATTAGACCAAAACGTGGCTTTTACATACTCTGTTTCATCTTCTGGGGGACATAACCTGGAGAAGTATAAATTCTGTCCTAAAACTTCCCCATACGGGAGAACGAAACGCATCAGGCGAAAGCCTGGCCAAAATAACTACTGTGGTCAAGAAAATTAGACTGAAACGGTGCGGGGATATTGAGCATGAAATACGTGACTAGAAAACCAATATAGGGAGCAATGCATTAACAATTTTTATTCCTAATAATAAATTTATAATGAACAAACAAATTTCACTTAAGTGCTTATTACAGAAATTAACAATTATAAATGTAGCAAAGTGTGAGGGCCTGATTACAGAACCCAGATTATAGAAAGGTCCATGAAAAGCTTGCTTGATTGGAGAAAAGTTGAGCTTAATATATAAAAATGCAGTTTATAAAAAGAGAGAACCATAAAAAATAATTAAGAGTGTAATAACTGGTATGATATAAGCTCTTTATAAAATTGAACTTATCTTTGAAGAGAGTTGAAGAGAGTTGAAGAGCCAGCTCCTTAAAAAGTTCCAGCTAGCACACGTTGATTTAAAAGTCTTCACGGTTTACTTGGAAGGAGGCGTACATGGCCTAGAGTTATGTGCACCATCGATAAAATGTCAACTTTCTTTTCTTGCGCAGGAATGACATTTATAGTTTCCAAGAGCTGATCCAGAGATATTTTGAAGGACGATTCCAAGTATCCCCTCTAAGGTGATGTTGAAGAGTACAGCGGCTGGCAATTATTCTTGCCATCTTGAGCAATACGTCATGGTGCAGATCTTGTGACGTAACTGCTCGCTAGCGTAGATATCAGCGATGGTGTCACGAGAGGTAGCGGTGACCAGCGGGTTGAAGTGATTCAGAAGTGGCGGTTGATCCGAAGTGATGAAGAACGCCAGCAAGCGGCGTCTTAAATAGGGACCATAGAACTCTCTCGAAGTTTGGAGATCGCCCGACCAGACAAAGACCTGCCATTGGTCGAACGAAAGTCAGGGTGACGTCAGTCGACACTACTCAGCAGACAGTGGATCAACCAGTAGATATCTGGTATTTCATGAGTGAGGACGCCTGAGATAGCGAGACTGAAACACTCGAGGTGAGAACTATAATATCTATGAATAAGTGATTGATAACAAGATTATGCATATGGTTTAAGCAATTAACAATTGTAAATAAATAATTACCATTCGGGGATCTCAGTAACAATAAATAAAATTTGACCGACAAATGGGCCAAGCTAAACATTGAAAATATCACAAAAGTGATCATGCTCCGAGAACTCCGAATGAAAACAAACAAAAGAATCAGTCAAAGCAAAACATGGATAACAGACGAGGAGAAACTAAGACTCAAAAGGCAAAACAGAAATAGCGGAGATGGGTCTTGTATAACGACCTTTACTAGTTAAATCATCAACAACTCTGACACGTTTATCACGGCCAAAGTGGCAGTGAATAACTCTACCTAGGTTCCACACGAGAGGCGGAGATGGGTCTCGAAGAAGAACCATGTCCCCCACTCGTACATCTGGTTGAGGAAGCCGCCATTTCTCACGCCTATTTAGCAAGCTGAGATATTCTAACTTCCATTGGCGCCAAAAAGAACAGCGCAAAGATTCTACTTTTCTCCAAAAGATAGGTAAGTTAGGATCACAGCGTCGAACCAGCAAAGGCGGAGTAGCAGCAAGCGAACAGCCAATCAGGAAGTGACTGGATGTTAAAGGTAAAAGATCCTTAGGATCGTTTGAAAGAGGGGTCAGAGGTCTGGAATTTACAATACCTTCAATTTGAATAATCAAAAAGTTGAATTCCTCATAAGAAAGTATGGTAGGACCAAGAGTTTTCTTAAGCTGTCTTTTAGTAAGTTTGATGCAGGACTCCCATCGGCCCCCATGATGGGGAGCATAAGGCGGGGTGAAATGCCATTTGAAACCTTTAGAATAGGAAAAGTTGGAAATTTTTTCTTTACCAGAAGGGGAGCTTAACACCTTTTTCCAGAGATCAGAAGCGCTTACAAAAATTTTTGCATTATCTGAAAAAACTTCAGATGGAACACCCCTTCTAGCAGCAAATCTAGAAAAGGCGGCCAGAAAGTAGGATACAGAAGCGTTCGTAACCAACTCAAGGTGGATAGCTCCCGTCACCATACATACAAATAGCGAGATGTAGAGTTTACCTAAGATTTTGCGCTTAGATGAAGAGGGATTGGTCTGATATATGTAAGGACCTGCGTAATCGATCCCAGTAAGAGCAAAGGGCTTACTAGGTTCCGAACGAAATGGAGGTAAATTACCCATAATCTGCGTGGCGGGCCGTGGTTTAACCTTGAAGCAAGGTATACACTTTTTGACAACAGAAGAAACCTCATGAACGCCATTGATGATCCAGTAGAGTTCACGAATTAGACAGAGCAAGGTGCGAGTGCCAGCATGAAGGTGTTTATAATGAAACTTTTTTATTATAAGGGTAGTGATAGGATGCTTTGAAGGAAGGATGATGGGATGCTTTTTCCCATCCTCATAACTAGACATAGCTAATCTTCCACCCACACGTATTATGCCGTCCTGGTCTAGAAAAGGAGTGAGTGGTGAAAGCCTGCTAGACTTGGGTAAATCTTTACCACTTATAAGAGCTTGCTTTTCAGGAGCAAATACTTCCTGCTGAACAAGTAACAAAATCTTGCAAGTAGCAAATTCTAACTCTACTCTGGAAAGAAAGGATTGAGGCTTCAATGGTTGATCAATTACTAAATATTTCCATCGGAAGATATAAGACACTACACGAATAAATTTATCAAATGAAGAGTATCTATGAAAAAGGCTAGTAGAAGTAGAAGTAAGATGCGACGTGACAGGGTCATTACGGGCATCAGGTATTTCTTCTACAGATTGATTAACTAAGCGAGGCCAGCAAGATGATACCTGACTTAGCCAAGGAGGACCATTCCAGTACAGGTCTGAAGAAATCAATTTTTTAGGTGTGCAACCACGTGATATTATATCCGCGGGGTTTTCACGGCTAGGAACATGTCTCCATTGTTCAGAATGAGAGACTTCATGAATCTTAGAAACGCGATTTGCCACAAAGGTATTCCAATGAGAAGAAGGCTTGGAAATCCAAGCTAATACAATAGAAGAATCGCTCCAAAAAAATGTGCGGGAAAATTTTAACTTTAAACTGACATTTAGTTTAGTAGCTAATTCTGTTGCCATTAAAGCAGAGCATAGTTCTAATCTCGGCAATGATACTGTTTTAAGTGGAGCAACCTTAGATTTAGCGCACACTAAATTAGAAAATCCAGGGAAAGTGTCTGAGGAACGTCCTACTATGTATGCACAACAGCCATAAGCTCGTTCTGAACTATCAGAAAATACATGCAGGTCATACTGCTGGTATAAGGGATTAGAAATTAAAGGGCGGGGTATAGAAACCTTGGAGAGATCCAGCAAACTGCTGCGACACTCTAACCATTCTTCTACAAGAGGAAGGGGGAGATTTTCATCCCAGTCTGATTTTAATGACCAAAGCTTTTGCAAGAACATTTTTGCAACAATAACTATAGGAGCAATATATTGCAAAGGATCAAAGATCTTTGCGATTTCTGACAGAACTTGTCTCTTAGTTACAGGGGGAGATTCTGACAGATGTACCTGATAAGAGAAGGTATCAGAAGAAGGACGCCAAAAAACACCCAATGCTTTTACGGCTGCTTCATCAGTAGGAATGGCAACAAATTCATCAACTGGGACCTCTGATGAAAATTTTGATATAAATTCAGTGGAATTTGAAGTCCATTTATGGAGCGGAAAACCACCTCCTAGGAGTAGGGATTTCAAATCTTCGCACACAAGGAGCGCTTCAGAAATATTAGGGAAAGAGCACAAGAAATCGTCGACATAAAATGCCGTTTTTAATGACTCAGAGGCCAAAGGATGATACAGATGACCATCTTGCTCGGCTAACATGTGGAGAGACCGAATCGCAAGAAAGGCTGAAGGCTTCAGGCCATATGTCACAGTCTTCAATCTAAATATCTTTATGGGTTTGGAACTCTCATCGCGCCACAATATTCTTTGCAGATCTTGCTGCTCGGAATTTACGAGAATCTGCCGATACATCTGCTTAATATCTGAGATTACAGCAATAGGAAACCTTCGAAAATTAAGCAAAACAGAGGTGAGATCTGTTTGAATCGCGGGACCACATTGCAAGGTATCATTTAAAGAGATTCCATTGGAATCTGGTGATGAGCCATTGAAAACTACTCTTATATTGTCCTGTGTTAAGGAATTTTTCCATACCGGATGATGATTTAAATAAACTATTTCATTTAAAGGATGGTCAATTTCTTCTGATTTAGAAATTACCTCCATATGATTGGATGATTCGTATTCCTCCATAAAGGAAGCATACTGAGTTTTGACAGAAGCATCTTGTTTGAACCGATTTTCAATAGCAAATAGTGCCCTAAGTGCTCTGGAATGCGAGCCCGTAATGGCGGGAGGATTGGGGATACGTGGAAGAGTTACTATAAATCTGCCTTCAGTATTACGGACAGTGGTTTCTTTATATAACTTTTCACAAATTTCGTTAGAAGAAGAAGAAGTAGCCTGAACATTCTCAAGATCCCAGAACTTGGTTAGCTCTTGGCTCAAATCGGTACCAACAAAATAACAATTCGATACAGTTTGAATAGGATTACGGTATATTTGGCCAGTAGCAATCCAACCAAAATCAGTTTCGCGGAAGAAAACATTAGGAGCAATTTTTACTTTATTGGAATGAAGACATTGCCAAAATACGCTTGAGCTGAAAAGAAGCTCTACGGGTGAAGCTCTGTTGAAATGAGGGTCAGCTAGCTGGACAAAATTCGGGATATTCCAACTTTGAATAGGATAAGAAGTGCCAGGAATATTGTTGCCTATAGACTTGATAATCAAACAATCTAATTGCAACTGCGTACCAAGATTATTAGAGTCCTTCAGATCCACTTTGGCAAAGCTTAAGGATTGTGATTTAGAGCAGTTTATTCCTGTAACCTCTATTGAGGTAGGATGTTTTGGAAGGCCTAACTTTCGTACCAACGATTCATTAATAAAATTGTTGGTAGCGGCATTATCCAATAATCCCCTAACAGATACCCATTTACCGTGAGAATTTTTCAATAGAACCTGCACGGTAGATAATAAAACCTGGACTTTGCCAAGCGAGGTAGAACTTTGAGCATACGACTGCGCACTATTTTGAGAAGTCTCCGAGTTAGACTTGGTATTGGAACTGCTTGGTCCTGATAACCGTGGTCTTTCATGCCTGTGCAAAAGTGAATGGTGTCTTGCCCTACAATGAAAGCATAAACGTTGTGAACGGCAATTGTTTAACATATGCGTTCCTGACAAACAGTTGAAACAATGTTTTTTGTTCGTAATGAACTTTCGTCTTTCATTTACTGATAAAGATTTAAATTCATCACAATTGTATAAATTATGCGATTGCTGACACAGACCGCACGTTTGCATTTGGTTAGGTGACCGAGCATCAACAGGAAGAGCCTGTGATCTTAAAATTCTTTGATTAGAACTGCTAACCTTATGTTTTGAGAAGGCTTTTGAATCTGAACTACTAGTTTTTTGATTAGCTATGGCGGAAAAGACTTGGCTTCTGGCCTTCAAAAAGTTAATAATCGCCTCATAAGTGCATTGCAAATTCTTGGAAAGTTCTGTTTCCCAAGCTTTTAATGTATTTGCATCCAATCTTGCAGAAATGAGGTGAACTAGAAATAAATCCCAGTGATTTACAGGTTGGTTTAAATTGGACAATGCTCTGACGTGTAACTCAGAGGTGTCAATCAACTTACGAAGTGATAAACTGTTATCTGCTTGCACGTTAGGTAACTCGAATAAGCTTTGTATATGGCGTTGAATAGATAAACGAATGTTCCCATATCTATCCTTAAGAAGATTCAGAGCAACTTCATAATTATCACTGGTCAAAGAAAGTGCTTGAATCAGGTTAAGTGCATTGCCTTGAACTGCCAGACGCAAGTAGTGAAATTTTTGTATTACTGGAATAGAAGTATTCTCATGTACTAAAGAATTGAATAATTCAAAAAATGGTTCCCATTCTATGTCTTTACCAGTAAATTTGGGTATTTCTAATTTGGGTAATATAATGCGTGAAGAAGATGTAGAAGATGCTGCAGAAGTTTGATCTTCTTGTTTTTCTTTTAAAGTTAAAGCCCTAATAAGCTGTTTAGCTTCAGCAAATCCCTGATAGTATAATTTTTCAACTTCCAACCTATCACTTTGCTGGTCCGGATGCTGAGTTTCTATACTGCATTGTATCTCATCATATTTCTCAAAGGCTTGTTCATAATTCTTAAGCCTCTGCGAAATTATGTCAAGATTATGCTCTTGGGGTTCGAGTTCAGTTAAGAAAGTACGAAACCGTGTGAGCTTGCCCTTACAAGAGGCTCTGGAGTTGCTAAGTTTTTCATCAAGGTTAGGCATATTACAAGTTGTTTGTTACTCACGTCAATATTGTGACTTCGAGTACTGGAAGTCAGAGGATGACAGCTTGCTATGTAGTAAGGTTTAGTCTGATGCGGAAGGAACCGGCTTAGCTTACGTTTCTCTCCTCTGCCGCACATGCGCCTTAAGCTGAAACGTACAATGTGAATTAGTGTTGAAACACAATGAACAAAAATTGTTAATGCAAAATTCACAATATTAAACTTATATAGGGATCCAGGGTGCAACAGATATGTTTCCCGGGGGTGAGGCACCACAACTGTGCAAGAAAATTAGACTAAAACGGTGCGGGGATATTGAGCATGAAATACGTGACTAGAAAACCAATATAGGGAGCAATGCATTAACAATTTTTATTCCTAATAATAAATTTATAATGAACAAACAAATTTCACTTAAGTGCTTATTACAGAAATTAACAATTATAAATGTAGCAAAGTGTGAGGGCCTGATTACAGAACCCAGATTATAGAAAGGTCCATGAAAAGCTTGCTTGATTGGAGAAAAGTTGAGCTTAATATATAAAAATGCAGTTTATAAAAAGAGAGAACCATAAAAAATAATTAAGAGTGTAATAACTGGTATGATATAAGCTCTTTATAAAATTGAACTTATCTTTGAAGAGAGTTGAAGAGCCAGCTCCTTAAAAAGTTCCAGCTAGCACACGTTGATTTAAAAGTCTTCACGGTTTACTTGGAAGGAGGCGTACATGGCCTAGAGTTATGTGCACCATCGATGAAATGTCAACTTTCTTTTCTTGCGCAGGAATGACATTTATAGTTTCCAAGAGCTGATCCAGAGATATTTTGAAGGACGATTCCAAGTATCCCCTCTAAGGTGATGTTGAAGAGTACAGCGGCTGGCAATTATTCTTGCCATCTTGAGCAATACGTCATGGTGCAGATCTTGTGACGTAACTGCTCGCTAGCGTAGATATCAGCGATGGTGTCACGAGAGGTAGCGGTGACCAGCGGGTTGAAGTGATTCAGAAGTGGCGGTTGATCCGAAGTGATGAAGAACGCCGGCAAGCGGCGTCTTAAATAGGGACCATAGAACTCTCTCGAAGTTTGGAGATCGCCCGACCAGACAAAGACCTGCCATTGGTCGAACGAAAGTCAGGGTGACGTCAGTCGACACTACTCAGCAGACAGTGGATCAACCAGTAGATATCTGGTATTTCATGAGTGAGGACGCCTGAGATAGCGAGACTGAAACACTCGAGGTGAGAACTATAATATCTATGAATAAGTGATTGATAACAAGATTATGCATATGGTTTAAGCAATTAACAATTGTAAATAAATAATTACCATTCGGGGATCTCAGTAACAATAAATAAAATTTGACCGACAAATGGGCCAAGCTAAACATTGAAAATATCACAAAAGTGATCATTACCTATTCAAAATAGTAACCATGGTCACTACTGCCCCTGAAATACGTGCTAAATTATGTAAGTATGTATTTTTATTTATTGCTCTTTTGACATAAGCAACCATGTTCCAACCGCTCTTGAATCTCATTCAACTGTCAACAAGGTGTTCCCACCGAGGCGCACACATTCTTGCCAACATGTGGGATACAAAATAACCCACACTTATTAAAGATTATTGGTGCGTGACAAAAACAGGGATGTATATATCGCTAAAGCAGCTTGCAGGCTAAAACCATTGTCAAAACTCATTGGATTAGACAAAACGAAGGTTTGGATTGGATTTCGCTTAACAATAATTGGTCTAGGATTAAAATATTGGTCTAGGCAAAAACCATAGGTTTGGGTGAATATTATTGATGAGTTTCTACCCCCATTGTGCGTGACAAAATCAAAATGAGAGATGTAGAAGCAGAGGCTAACTGCTAAAAGGGGATCTAGGTGGTGACTTGTTTGGAATTACAGGCTTGCAGACTAGACTGGACGCTCAAAAGGAAAATCGGATAGGAAACATGACAATTGGATTCTGGCACAACTAGGCGCAACTAAGATCCCCAGCGTCTCACTGGCTGCCAGTGGTTGAAGTCTTATAACTCTTTGCATCATTTGGACAGGTGGTTGTGGGTTCACTGTTTTAAGGTGCATGACATCGAGGTCACCTGCACCTGTTGACAGTGGCGCCCAGGTGAGGCAAGCCTCTGGGACCCACCCCCATCATCAAGGACCCTCCCCCGCACCATAGTTTTTATGAATCTATTAAAAACACATTTTTAAGTGTAATTGTTTAATTCAACTTCAGAAAGTCGTTGTTTTTTATAGTTTTTTATAATGTAAAACGCCAGCAAACATGTTTGTGAATTTTCAACGCTCAAAGAAAAGGTAGATAAGATGATTTTAACCCTCAACTCCTGCCCAAAATGAATCGTGACTTGCGCATTATACGTTTCTTCTAGACAGTTGTGCGATCGACATGAAAATATACCGTAACACTTTTGAGAAGTAAACATTGAGTAGGATTTCGACATAAAAATTAAACCATGAGTTTTGAAATCGAGGTGTTTTATTCCAGGCAATAATCAAGCTCAAGCTGCAATACAAAACCTTAATGAATGAGCTTCGAACACAAAAAATCAAGCTACAATACTGGAAATACAATCAATACAACACGTTCATAAATGAGCTTCGAAATCAAGTTGAGACAAAAATCAAGCTACACAATCAGCTGTTAACAAAAGTTTTTTTTTTTTGCAAGCAGAGAGCCCTTCGATGCGAATATGTCAATGATCTTTTAAAAATCATTATTCCACTCACTTGCAATGATAAGTGAAGCCCCCAGACGATCACCACCCATGGTGGTGCGCAAGTCTGTTTTTACGCGTTTAAGCTTGGAAAAGGAGACTTCATTCGAAACGCTCGCTACTGGGAGAGTGACAGCAATCTTCAAGATAAAATACAAATTTGGGAAGACTCTTTTAAGTTTACCTAAGCAAAACGCTCTGAAAATCATAAGAAGGCTGCCAACATTACCCGGTCCATCTCTTTCCTTGATATTTTCATCTTCCTGATCGCTTGTGCTTCGTTTTCCACTTCCTCCTCTACCTCACTGTTACACACAGAATCGCCTACATCTTCATGAAGATCTATCTCCGGTACCGTTATGATGTCGCCGTCTGTTTCATCATCAAAAGCAACTATCCCCTAAACCGCCCAGATCCTTATCCTCCGTCCAAATCTGATTCCGATTGCATGGGCTCGAATGACACAGGCTCATCATGAAGTCTCTCGGGTAGAGGTATTGATTTTAGAATACGCTCAAAGCAACGGGAACATGCTATGTATTCTTTCATCGCCCCTTCATCATCAACGAATTTGCCATAAACTGATTTGAAACAAGCCAAGGCATCCACAGGCTTACTTTCGCTATTTTCTCGAACTTGGGTTAAACGGGCTTTAAACAACAAAGCCGTGTCTTTCAGGAGTCCCAAGAACAATTTTGTCATTATTGGTCTCACCCATGAAACGCTCTCTCTTGACTCACGACAATGTCCACAGATTCAAGGAAAGTGTGAACCCTAAAGATTTCTAGAGGGTCAGCAATAGGCTCATCGTTTGCTAACTCACCTTCTTCTCTCTCACACAACTAGTTTGGTTTAAAGGCACAAACTCAGTGTTAGATTTCTGCATGAAATCCTCAGCTTCCGACTTGATAGAATTAATATTTTTTCGCAGTTTTGCAAGCCTTGCTAAATTTGATTGAAGCACGGTCATAGCTGATAAAAGATCCATATCTGGGCATTGTTCATTTTTTGTGAACGGATCAACAATTGCAAATATTTTTACAAAAGCTATTGCTGTGTAGACAAATATTTATTGGCGAAATAAGTGATCAGTCCAGTGGCTAGGGGCTGCAGCTTCATAATCTCCTGGTCCTTCAATACGCCTTATTTCTTCGAGAGTTTTCAATCACGGCACCATGAGTCAAAAGTACTGTATCTTTAGCCCTCGAATAGGGCATCCACCTAGTGGTAGTAACCCTTTTCAATCTCATAGTGCTTGCCACGGTGGGTGAGTGGTTATAGTGTCGGATTACCAACCCCAAGATTGCAGGTTCGCCCCTGGCCATGGTAAGTGATTTTTGAAGGCGACAAAAATCACGACACTCATGTCATACGTTGTTGGCATGTTAAAGAACCCATTTGAATTCAGTAGGCCGTGTTCAATGGCAAAATTAATATCGGGATTTTCCGCCAACACAAAGTTCTTCCATTCTCTACTTCAAAGCGCTGTAGTGTCAAGGAGTTTAGATATCTAACCTCCTTGACTTTCATAGCGTTCAAAGGAACGACGAAATTCGACATGCAAGCTACCCTCTGGGTGTCAATTAAGAAATCTTGCACCAGGCTCCCGAGGCCATACGATAATATAATATAATCTCATAGTGTTCAGTTTGCATTTTACTGTACACTTCAATGCGTAGCTTGGACCTACTTATTAAAGCAAACAATGTTTCTACGGCATCCAACGAAAATCCTACAGCCTTAATAACAACCGGATGTGCCCAGCACCAGATATATACAGCCATACGATTAACTTCTCGAATCAAACCATTGATTTCAGCACGCATGTTTGCGGCGCCGTCATGCGATTGTCCAACAAGCTGAGATCTCCAGTTAAGTCCGCGCTGAGTGCACAAGTTTTCGAAAGTACGGTATCCATTAAGGCTTTACCTGTTGTAGATGGTGATTCTACAAGACCTTTTTTATCATCAGCATACCTTACAATAAAAGACACTTGTTCCTTTCTGGACTTGTCAAACGTACTATCGCAAACCATGCTAAACATTTTTGCATCGTCTATTTCTTTGGATACTTTTTTGGTGATGAACGTACAAATTGCGTCAATCAATTGGTTTTGTCGCCGCCATGATATTGTACCCTTATAAGGAGTGGAGATACAGGCGTGATGCGATATTTGAATTGAGCGTGCTGAGGCGAGTCCAAGGTCGCGGCAAGCTGTCGACTCGCCATGTTTTGAAGCGAGCGCGTGGCCCAAGCGACGGAGCACAAAATACTTGTTTGTATTTAGATAAGGAAGAGGAAGGCATCAGCACTTCGGAATTCTATTTGGTATTATTCTCCTGTTTAATTTATGAAGTTTCATTTGATATAAGAAACCTTCTAGTATATTCCACCGTGGGAACCAATAGGACCGAATGCATCACATTACGTTATGCAACTGCAGGTATCGATATTTGACCTTGATGTTGTACCCGATACCTAGTTTAGGCTATCGGCTACGCCAGCAGACATTAAGCTGTAGTTGAGGTTTTGGGAAGCAATCAGAAAAGATAGCGCACCGATCGCGTCAAGAAGAAAGCCAAGATGACGTAGGAGGTCAAGTATCAAGGAGGCATTGAAATCTGTAAGAAGATAGAATTATGAATGGAGAAGTGAAGCTTTATTGAAACATATATGGAATTATAGCAATTTAAACATCTTAGAAGAGGATATATAACATGCATTATATGTGGAAGTAATTTTATGGAAGTAAGTTATATTATAACAGAACAGCCGAGAGGATTCGGTTCGAGACTATGTTCGTGACGTGGGAGCACGGTGGTGGGGAGAATGAGCCACGTCCCGCGCCGAGAACAAAAAGCCGAGACACAGCGCTAGCAGATCAGTTGAGCCCAGCAAGAGGGGCAGTTCAGAGCAGCTCTATAGCACAAGCGGGGCGCATTGAAGGTCACGCAGCACACGTAAACCGTCACAGCAGAAGTCTAGGTGACATTTCTCGTATCGCCGAGCAGCGCAGGCCGAGGGGGTCGTTGATCCACGCGAGCTGGCCGAGGAGACAATTGTAGACAGCCGTGGTGTTTCAAAATCACACTGCTCGTATTTGAAGACTTTATTTCAAGCTTCATTTCGACGCTGTTCAAACACAGGCTTTTACGAATAACCTTATAACCATGCTGTTATATAACACATTCAAAGCGACTTTTACTATTCCAAGTAAACTGAATGTTTAGCATAGGCTTTGATGAACATTATATCGTGCATTTATAAGATTTATATCTTATACAATTTTCATGATTTACCTATTACGAACAGATACAGGGTGTATCGTAATCTTGAACACTATCAAGTAAAATTTTATTTTACTCAAGTGGGACTTTGCCGTAAGTTGATGTTGGACTTACAATTCTCAAACTGAACATTTAAAGGAACAGTGGCGTATATTAGAAGAGGAGTAAGGGGGTCCGCCGTTTTCATGAACTTTTCGAGAAGGAGTTGGACGATATCCGCTATGGGTAATCCGAGGTTCAACATGACCGAGTAAACGTGAATAGAGACAAGATGGCACCACAGAGCGATGGATTCGGTTCCTGACGAGAGGAGTCCAACAGCTGATTCGCTTGGGATTTCGAAGGAAATCGTCATTTCATGGATGAAATGATATTCACGCCGATCTTACGAGAAATTCTTTAGGTAGGGAAAATCGACGATCTTGGAAATTATATTACAACTGATAATGAAAGGTATTGTAAGAGTTCTAACTACCTGATTCGATTATTTTCATGAATACTGGGCACACATGTATATTTTTCTAATAGGAGTGATTTGATTATTAAGACATGGTTTGAATTTATATACTTCGAATTTGCTAGAATATGGAGTGACCATATGATATGGCAGGCATCATTATACGATATTCTCACCGTTGTTTGGCTTTATTAAGCAGATGTTTGGTCTTATAGACATTTTTCCAGCTAGGATATTTTTCATAAATAGTTTTTTTTGTGTAACGAGTATTTCTAACTCGTGATCTGCAATTGATTATCAGAAACTACTTCGACAGTTCATTGCATACTAGCGAGTGTGTATTATTCATCAGTAGGGATTTTTTCCATTGGATTGTTTGGAGATGTTAAGAAGTTATTCACTTTAGTGAATGAACATCGCTTTTATATGACAACTAGAAACTTGTTGATTCCTTTCTGGTACATTCACTCATACAGACTACGAGATGGGGTCTTACGTATTTATACGATTGTATGGTGGTACTCGCCTTACCCATCGTTTAGGGAACTATCATCCAAGTCGACGGGGCGAGGTCCTTCGTATTTATACGATTGTACGGTGGTTACACATCTTACTCGCCATTGAGGGACTCATTTTTATCATCCGAATGTACACGAGATGTAAGTGAATTAAACAAGGAACTACTAGTCACATATCAGTCGAAATTTTGTTAAATAAAATAACGATAAATGTCAACAGGATTGCATTTAGTAATTCTTGTTTGCCAATTCAATATTTTGTTGCTATACTCTTTTGAGAGTAATTTCAGTTTAACAGCTATTACAGCTGATGCTTTGAAGATTTTTATAATTGTGTTTGATACCTTTGAGAAGGATTTAAAGTAATTGAATCTTGTAAGATTAATCATTAATGGTCATAATTATTTGAAGGCAGATCAGTATTGCAGATTTTGATGTGAGAGATTATAGCACATTGGTGTTTTTCTACGATGTGAATTTATGAGAATTGTAAGAGAATTCATGCTATTTGAAAGCAGATATCAAATTACTGAAGTAATATTTTTCTAATTGTTTAAGGAGTTGTCTAGATGTGATCAGAGTAATTACAGTCATTGGAGATTATGTGCGTTAATAATTTGAAGCCATTTATATATTTTTTGTAGATCATGCAACGTGGTTAAGTGAAGTTTGTGATAGGCATTTTGTGGAATTTGCCATTTGATAGTTGCAACGTTAATAATGTATTTTGAGGCGGACATGAGGTCGTCATACCCAGTCTAGCGTTATTGTTGAGATTCATGCTGTATGTGCTGAATATTTATGGAGTTTTTGGAGTAATTCTTATATTCAAATGTGATATTTGGAATATTGAAGAAATATAATGTCGTTGTGGATAGATAGATCCAACGTGATGTCGTGGAGACAATAATATTTTTGGCATGATAAATTAAATACGAGATATAACTTGGAAGTAATAAAACTGTAAGACAACGTTCTATAAACCATATTAAACAATTTATTAGGAAATTAAACAAATAAATGAAGTTGATAATACAAGATTTTCTGAAAATAATAATTAACGAAATAATAATCTGAGAATTAAGCATATTAACGATCTGACCTAATGAAATAAAAATCAGAATGACTAGATGAAATAATGAAACTAAATAACCAGATGATTGAAATTTAAATAAGTTGATAAATTAAATTTTGAAATAAATCGATGAATTAAATAAATGGATGAATTAAAGATTGATAAAATAAACTGATTGAAATAAATTAATAGACGATTGTAATGATGATGAATAACTGAATTAGAAGGTGATAATTAATTAACGAAGCTGATGATTAATGAATTTATATGCAATTAAATAAATTTAATTGAGAGATAATGTGAAGGAATTGCAACTTGAAATGTGAATTTAAATGATGTAATGGTGATGAATTAACGATTCTGACAGGAATATTTAGAATTTTGAAGTGAGAATTAATGTGAGAAATATTTAATTTTGATAATAACGATGATGATGACCAGATGATAATTTGAATTTTCAGTAATTCACAGATAAGAGATTAATGACGATGTAAATAGTGTAAATTAATTATTCAATGTTTGGGAACATTTGATTAACATGTTCTACGTTCAAATTATACCATGCAAACCATAATTTATGTGATATTTAATATGAGTGATTATTATATGTGTATGTTTAGGCAGATTAATTACTTAATTAAATCCACATTGATGTTAAATTAAAGAGAATTACGTCTCAGGTTTCACAAATGTCAGTGACGAAAGACATAGTGCTACAGTGATCCTGAGAACCCAAGAGAACTTTATACATTTTCTTGTTATGTGGATTAAGATAATTTTGCATTAGAAAGGAGATGGTTCGATTTTTGGACAATGACAATTTAACTTTGCATTCGACCATACTCTTAGGTTGGAATTATATTTAAAATGACTGTCTGACTTTCAAAGTAAAATAAATTTGTTTTTATCTTAGTTGTGATCTGATGATGGTGTGATGTTCCTTTTCTTTCCTTGTCTTGAGTAAGGCTTATCCGGAAAGGAAGTGGTTTTGCTAGGAATTCAGTTGATGGCGCCCATTTATATTTGAATTATTTTTATTAACTTAAGCCCGTAACGACCCTAGAGATACTTTGTCTCGTGAAACCCACTGCTTTTTCGAGAACTCAGCTGAATTTCCGACACATTCCTTAATTGACTAGAGGTTCATTTAACTCCGCTCTGTCCCGGAACTCCAGGAATGCGATGCTATAGCAGATGGGTCATCGCATCCCCAGGACGAACGGGTACAGAGAGAGAGGGAGAATTGGCTTTATCCAACTAGTGGGACTTTTCGATTTTGTTAATTCTATGGAATCACATCAGATTTAGATTACTGAGAGATTGATCTCAAGTTCATTTAAGTGTGTTACAAAATTTATTAAACTTAGTCAGACAATGTACTTGTGTGCCCAATCCAGTGTTCATGTTAATCGTATTAGTAATATCATGTTAGTTATAAGATATTTTTCCCTATACCCAAGTGAATGCAGGAATTGAGACATTGTGATGTGTTGTTGTCTAACGTCTCTATATAATTCTATATTGAAATATAATTATGTTGCCAGAGGATTTAGCGAAGGTGTTAGGAGAGTTACAGACGGGTATGTCTGGAATTGCAGAAACTATTTCTAAGATGGAAACGGAAGTTAAAGAACAAATTAATAATTCAGAAGCTAGATTAGAAGCTAAATGTAAAGAGAATGTAAAATCATTACAGGCTAGTAATGAAGAAAATTTAAGGTCGTTACAGGCTAGTAACGAAGGCAATCTGAACGATAATTTAAAATCATTAGAGACTAGACTGCAGTCAACTAGTGAAGATAATTTAAAGTTATTAGAGGCTAGGCTACAGTCAAATAGCAAAGATGCGTTGATGTTATTAGAGACTAGGCTACAGTCAAATAGTGAAGCTAACTTGAAGGACAATTTTAAGTCATTAGAAAAGAAATTACAGTCAAATAGTGAGGACAACTTTAAATCATTGGAAGAGAAATTACAGTCTCGTAGTGAAGAAACTAACACTGAATTAGAAAATAAGTTAACCAGATTAGAGAATAGTTTAACTTTAAAGAATAATGAGATGCTGAAAACTTTACAATTAGACATAATTGCAGTAAACATGAAAGGAGAGGAAAATGTTCAAATATTAAGGAAAAATATTATTGAATTGGAAAGTAGAGGAGAAGAAAATATTTTGACTTTAAGAACAGACGTTATGACCGTACAGAAAGACATTAAGTCAGATGTATCGAAGTTGAGATTCGACATCGATGGTTTAGTGGCAGATGTAGGAAAAATTCAAGAGTGGTCTACCGAAGTATCTTTCGAGACTAAGATTAAAGGTCTAGAAACGAATCTAGGTAACGAAATAAAAGATTTAAAGACAGTAATTGGGACCATTAAAGAGGAAGTCTTGGGAGAGGTCAATTCTAATTTAAAGTCATTAGAAAATCAATTGCAGAAGGATATTAGGAAGATAGACGACGATATAGAGCAAAAGGTTAACGAAAACTTAGCTTTATTTAAAAATAGAGTCGGAGCAATTGTGGAAGAACGGTATAGTGAGGTCGATGCCGAAGCAAAAGAGAAACGTGAAGGGTTAGATGAAAAATTAATCGCAGGTATGGCAAACTTAGAAGCTAGGTTTACGGAAAGCAAGGAAGCGATGAAAATAGATTCAACTTTATTTAGAACAGATGTTGATCTGTTGAAAGAACAAGTCGCGTTAGTAAAGAACACGTGCGAAGGAAAAATCGACAAGTTGAGAAACGATCTAGACGAAAGTAACAAGACGCAGGATGTTACATCGTTAGATGAACTGAAGACTCAGGTCAAGAGATTAGCGGAAGACAGGATGACTAAACTAGAATCCATAGTTAACAGTTTCACCAGTCGGAATGTAACATCAGGGGAAACATTGATAAATCAAACAGCGATAGACCGCAGTATGACGAATCAAGAACCGAGCATGGTAGAAGACCGTCAAATGCAACCGAATGTGACATTCGAAAGGGTCAGTTCAACCCCTCAGGACAATCCAAGTTCGAGTAGGAGTACGTTAAGTCCAAGCGAACGATACTCAGGTCCAGTCACTATTATAAGGAACCTAGATGACAAACCGAGAAAGTTTTCGGGAAATACAGGAGTTACACCAGTAGAATTTCTGCGAGATATTCGAGACTACATGGCGGAACACAGGGTAGCCAAAGAAAGAGAGCTAAGGATAGTAGAACGCGCCTTAGATGGATCTGCACTTACGTGGTTTAGAGCGTTCAGAAGCAATTTTGCGAACATGGAGCAATTTGCCATGGCTTTCTTGAGGAGATTCTGGAGTGCCGAGGATCAACTCAACGTAAGAGCGGAGATGTACTCCAAACGCTATTCTACGTCACATCCGACGCATTACGCCAACTATTTCACGTCACAGCTGGCTAAATTACAGTTCCTTATTCCTCCATTGCCAGAAGAAGAGCTTTTGCAAGCTATAGCGCGACAGTTACCGATAGAGGTACAGCGATCTCTGATAGCATCGGGAGCCAATACGCTGGAACATTATGATGACATTTTGCGGCGATTGGATTATACTAGCGCACAGGTCACACCTAGAAGTAATAGAAACGACAACAGGAACACGCAAGAAGTAAATGCGGTAGTCGTGGACAATGCAGCTCAAACGGACAGAAAGGATTCCTGGGAAAACCGACGGAACGATGGGAATCGAGGAAACATCCGTAACGCTAGAGGAAATGATCGGTATAGAGGACCATATGAAAGGCCATACGATCAAGAAGCGAGAGATCGCCGGTATAGGAATTATAACCAAAATTCCAGGTATCAGGACAGGAATCGGTATAATAACAGATATCGGGGAAGGAATAACTGGAACCAAGGTCAACAGTTTAATGGAAACGACCGACAGGATGGCCGAAGAAACGATCCTAACGATAGAAGGGAAAATCGTGGACATGAGAGGTCGAGACAAGAGGATAGACAGCCTAGTGCACCACTCGAAGAGACAGTGAGAGATGTCAATCGAGCCAGCACAAGTGAAGACAGAAGGAATAAACGTCAGAATAACACAGAATCGAGATGTTAATCATTGGAAGTCATCATTATAGAGAGTCAGAAAGAACCATCATGCTGAGTAAGAGAATTGTAGAGCTATCGTGTACATGTAATATATATAGAATGCCTGAGAGTGTATTTTTTTTCTCAATCTTGATAAAAAAAAAGGAGATGTACGGGAGAGATGTACCCGATACCTAGTTTAGGCTATCGGCTACGCCAGCAGACATTAAGCTGTAGTTGAGGTTTTGGGAAGCAATCAGAAAAGATAGCGCACCGATCGCGTCAAGAAGAAAGCCAAGATGACGTAGGAGGTCAAGTATCAAGGAGGCATTGAAATCTGTAAGAAGATAGAATTATGAATGGAGAAGTGAAGCTTTATTGAAACATATATGGAATTATAGCAATTTAAACATCTTAGAAGAGGATATATAACTAGCATTATATGTGGAAGTAATTTTATGGAAGTAAGTTATATTATAACAGAACAGCCGAGTGGATTCGGGTTCGAGACTATGTTCGTGACGTGGGAGCACTGTGGTGGGGAGAATGAGCCACGTCCCGCGCCGAGAACAAAAAGCCGAGACACAGCGCTAGCAGATCAGTTGAGCCCAGCAAGAGGGGCAGTTCAGAGCAGCTCTATAGCACAAGCGGGGCGCATTGAAGGTCACGCAGCACACGTAAACCGTCACAGCAGAAGTCTAGGTGACATTTCTCGTATCGCCGAGCAGCGCAGGCCGAGGGGGTCGTTGATCCACGCGACCTGGCCGAGGAAACAATTGTAGGCAGCCGGGGTATTTCAAAATCACACTGATCGTATTTGAAGACTTTATTTCAAGCTTCATTTCGACGCTGTTCAAACACAGGCTTTTACGAATAACCTTATAACCATGCTGTTATATAACACATTCAAAGCGACTTTTACTATTCCAAGTAAACTGAATGTTTAGCATAGGCTTTGATGAACATTATATCGTGCATTTATAAGATTTATATCTTATACAATTTTCATGATTTACCTATTACGAACAGATACAGGGTGTATCGTAATCTTGAACACTATCAAGTAAAATTTTATTTTACTCAAGTGGGACTTTGCCGTAAGTTGATGTTGGACTTACAATTCTCAAACTGAACATTTAAAGGAACAGTGGCGTATATTAGAAGAGGAGTAAGGGGGTCCGCCGTTTTCATGAACTTTTCGAGAAGGAGTTGGACGATATCCGCTATGGGTAATCCGAGGTTCAACATGACCGAGTAAACGTGAATAGAGACAAGATGGCACCACAGAGCGATGGATTCGGTTCCTGACGAGAGGAGTCCAACAGCTGATTCGCTTGGGATTTCGAAGGAAATCGTCATTTCATGGATGAAATGATATTCACGCCGATCTTACGAGAAATTCTTTAGGTAGGGAAAATCGACGATCTTGGAAATTATATTACAACTGATAATGAAAGGTATTTTAAGAGTTCTAACTACCTGATTCGATTATTTTCATGAATACTGGGCACACATGTATATTTTTCTAATAGGAGTGATTTGATTATTAAGACATGGTTTGAATTTATATACTTCGAATTTGCTAGAATATGGAGTGACCATATGATATGGCAGGCATCATTATACGATATTCTCACCGTTGTTTGGCTTTATTAAGCAGATGTTTGGTCTTATAGACATTTTTCCAGCTAGGATATTTTTCATAAATAGTTTTTTTTGTGTAACGAGTATTTCTAACTCGTGATCTGCAATTGATTATCAGAAACTACTTCGTCAGTTCATTGCATACTAGCGAGTGTGTATTATTCATCAGTAGGGATTTTTTCTATTGGATTGTTTGGAGATGTTAAGAAGTTATTCACTTTAGTGAATGAACATCGCTTTTATATGACAACTAGAAACTTGTTGATTCCTTTCTGGTACATTCACTCATACAGACTACGAGATGGGGTCTTTCGTATTTATACCATTGTATGGTGGTACTCGCCTTACCCATCGTTTAGGGAACTATCATCCAAGTCGACGGGGCGAGGTCCTTCGTATTTATACGATTGTACGGTGGTTACACATCTTACTCGCCATTGAGGGACTCAATTTTATCATCCGAATGTACACGAGATGTAAGTGAATTAAACAAGGAACTACTAGTCACATATCAGTCGAAATTTTGTTAAATAAAATAACGATAAATGTCAACAGGATTGCATTTAGTAATTCTTGTTTGCCAATCCAATATTTTGTTGCTATACTCTTTTGAGAGTAATTTCAGTTTAACAGCTATTACAGCTGATGCTTTGAAGATTTTTATAATTGTGTTTGATACCTTTGAGAAGGATTTAAAGTAATTGAATCTTGTAAGATTAATCATTAATGGTCATAATTATTTGAAGGCAGATCAGTATTGCAGATTTTGATGTGAGAGATTATAGCACATTGGTGTTTTTCTACGATGTGAATTTATGAGAATTGTAAGAGAATTCATGCTATTTGAAAGCAGATATTAAATTACTGAAGTAATATTTTTCTAATTGTTTAAGGAGTTGTCTAGATGTGATCAGAGTAATTACAGTCATTGGAGATTATGTGCGTTAATAATTTGAAGCCATTTATATATTTTTTGTAGATCATGCAACGTGGTTAAGTGAAGTTTGTGATAGGCATTTTGTGGAATTTGCCATTTGATAGTTGCAACGTTAATAATGTATTTTGAGGCGGACATGAGGTCGTCGTACCCAGTCTAGCGTTATTGTTGAGATTCATGCTGTATGTGCTGAATATTTATGGAGTTTTTGGAGTAATTCTTATATTCAAATGTGATATTTGGAATATTGAAGAAATATAATGTCGTTGTGGATAGTTAGATCCAACGTGATGTCGTGGAGACAATAATATTTTTGGCATGATAAATTAAATACGAGATATAACTTGGAAGTAATAAAACTGTAAGACAACGTTCTATAAACCATATTAAACAATTTATTAGGAAATTAAACAAATAAATGAAGTTGATAATACAAGATTTTCTGAAAATAATAATTAACGAAATAATAATCTGAGAATTAAGCATATTAACGATCTGACCTAATGAAATAAAAATCAGAATGACTAGATGAAATAATGAAACTAAATAACCAGATGATTGAAATTTAAATAAGTTGATAAATTAAATTTTGAAATAAATCGATGAATTAAATAAATGGATGAATTAAAGATTGATAAAATAAACTGATTGAAATAAATTAATAGACGATTGTAATGATGATGAATAACTGAATTAGAAGGTGATAATTAATTAACGAAGCTGATGATTAATGAATTTATATGCAATTAAATAAATTTAATTGAGAGATAATGTGAAGGAATTGCAACTTGAAATGTGAATTTAAATGATGTAATGGTGATGAATTAACGATTCTGACAGGAATATTTAGAATTTTGAAGTGAGAATTAATGTGAGAAATATTTAATTTTGATAATAACGATGATGATGACCAGATGATAATTTGAATTTTCAGTAATTCACAGATAAGAGATTAATGACGATGTAAATAGTGTAAATTAATTATTCAATGTTTGGGAACATTTGATTAACATGTTCTACGTTCAAATTATACCATGCAAACCATAATTTATGTGATATTTAATATGAGTGATTATTATATGTGTATGTTTAGGCAGATTAATTACTTAATTAAATCCACATTGATGTTAAATTAAAGAGAATTAGGTCTCAGGTTTCACAAATGTCAGTGACGAAAGACATAGTGCTACAGTGATCCTGAGAACCCAAGAGAACTTTATACATTTTCTTGTTATGTGGATTAAGATAATTTTGCATTAGAAAAGAGATGGTTCGATTTTTGGACAATGACAATTTAACTTTGCATTCGACCATACTCTTAGGTAGGAATTATATTTAAAATGTCTGTCTGACTTTCAAAGTAAAATAAATTTGTTTTTATCTTAGTTGTGATCTGATGATGGTGTGATGTTCCTTTTCTTTCCTTGTCTTGAGTAAGGCTTATCCGGAAAGGAAGTGGTTTTGTTAGGAATTCAGTTGATGGCGCCCATTTATATTTGAATTATTTTTATTAACTTAAGCCCGTAACGACCCTAGAGATACTTTGTCTCGTGAAACCCACTGCTTTTTCGAGAACTCAGCTGAATTTCCGACACATTCCTTATTTGACTAGAGGTTCATTTAACTCCGCTCTGTCCCGGAACTCCAGGAATGCGATGCTATAGCAGATGGGTCATCGCATCCCCAGGACGAACGGGTACAATGTATAAAAGCCAGCTCTTGGAAGGCCAAGGTAGAATTCAATCAGTGTTGTACAGCTTTGATCAGTGGTGCTCATCTGTGATGATTCGTATGACGTTACGCCGTCTTAATACTGCGAAAATACTCCGTGAGGCTAGGCCTCTATTATAAAATACTAAAAATAACATCTCCGCGTTACTCTGCTCGTATGTCGGAAGACATAGTTTCATTTTTATTCCATTGCGGGGAAAGGAAAGTGCCTTTGTGCTTCACCACAACTTATTATTATTATTATTATTGTTATTCATTTGCTTGTGAAAATTCATCATTGCGGGAATATTGGAAGAATTGAAGGTATGTGGATATGGGCTTGTTTACACGCAACTGTCTGTAAACTTCCACCCAATGCTTGATATTTATGAACTGGAATTATGTCAAACTGTGAAGTGATTGTGAGCGACTATAAGAACTTATTCAATGTCATATTGTGGAAAACTTCGTGCTTGAAACAGAACAGGCATATCTGAGATATTATATCACATGGATATTATTATTATTATCAAGCCACGTAATATTTCACTGGTTATAATTGAGACAGTCAGAATAATTGGATATTCAAAAACGTTGGACTACAATATCGAAATGCCGAGTGTGCGTTTGTGGAGGAGTCCAGGACGACCCCCTAGGATTATGACCTCACGACCCAACTGTTCCAAAATTATGGACGGTTAGAAGAGGCACTAGGTGAGGTGAGCGATACCAGGATTGCCCGATGGGGTACCAGAAGCGATGCCTGTTATGGGCATATTCCTGTGGAAGTGAAGTCAGCATGAGGCAATTGCTGGGATACGACTCTTCCATAAGGTGGAGTCATCACGTGTCCGTGGTGCCAGGTTCTGACCCGCACCGAGGGACGATCCTCCTCCACAGAACATCTAAGGTAGAAGCCTTCCAACTTGTGTGAATCTTATTTTTTGCCATAAATTTCCATAATTTCCGTTATAATCCGTTAACTTCCTTAGTCGTCATTAATCTTAATTATATTATATTGGTTGCATATTAAGCAAGGCGAATACTTTGATTTATTGCTTAGACTTGTAGGTGTGGTAGATCCTCAAAATTTCATTCTTTAATAATTATAATAATAATAATAATAATAATAATGGGTCCCAGGAATCAACCTGGGAGGAGTCCTTACGGCTCTGGGCTAATGGGAGTGAAATGCGTTGTTGCATGTCAGCTGCGACTTAAACATATTGGATTCAGCAAGAGAATCCAACTTAGCCTCTTTCACTCCAACTCCAGCATGTAACCTACAAGAGGTGCCCCCTGTTAAGCCGAGCAACCCAGTGGAAGGTTGGGTAACCAATCCCAGCGGAAAGCTGGGTCGGCGAGCCGATCAGTGCTGGGGACTCCAAGGCTCACAACCTTGGCAGTACATTGGTCAGTGTGCAATATCACTGGCCCCCTATCTACAGTTTTTTCAACTGTGAAAAGCATGGAGGAAACGTCTGCTGAAGCAACTACCCCAGGTGGTAACCAATCCACCGTCGTCTTGCACGACGCATGAAGGCCTTCGGACTCTGGGGAGCCTGCAACGACATGCTTGGAGGTATCGGAGACTCCTACAAACAAGATCAGACACAAACGACGCAACTTCTTCGCCACATTCAACGTGAACTCCCTTATGAAGGTCGGTAAATTGAAACAACTGATTGACACCCTACAACATCATCAAATCCTGATCGCAGCAATTCAGGAAACAAGGTTTGTTGATGCAGAAGCTTTTGACTCCCAGGGGTATAGAATCTTCAAAGGTAAAGTCGGAAAACGTGTAGTAAAATCCATCCCCCACCTTGGCACAGGATTTGTGGTCAGTAAGAAGATTTTAGAGTCCATCACCAACTTCGCGTCCCCCAACAGTCGAGTCTCGATCCTTTCGTTTCGAAGCACAAATAAAATCTACACCATGGTGAACGTCCATGCCCCAATTAATCAAGCTAACAGAATCGATCCACAAGGGACGGAAATATTCTGGTAAGAGCTTGAAGATATTCTATCCAAGATTCCCAAGGAACACATCATCGTCCTTCTTGGGGACTTCAATGCTCAGCTCGGTAAGGAAAAGAAATTCAAGAATATTATCGGAGAATACCCGGCCCACAGAAGAACAAACCGCAATGGAGAAAGGTTAGTGGAGTAGTGCAAGGCGTTCAACCTAGTGATGAAGTCAACCGCTTTCAAACGACTTCCTGCAAAACAGAAAACATGGACATCCCCAAATCCCCATCTCGGCGAATTCCAAATTGACCACGTTGCTATTTCTCGTAAATCTCGTAGAGAAATCCAGAATGTAAAAGTCTTAAGAAGCGCGAATCTTGACTCTGATCACTATCTTTCAACGATAAAATTAAAACTTCTTCCAAGATCCACCAAGAGATTTCAGGGAAGAAAGATCAACAGGTTTGATGTGGAAAAACTGAAAACACAAAGCGAATTCAGTCAGAAACATGAAACACTTGAGCCACAGAATTGGGAACAACTCAAAGAAGCAATTCTTGAAACGGCACAGGAAACCATCCCACTGACAAAGTTGAGGCGGCATCCTTGGTGGAGTAATGAATGTGACGATGCCATTCACCAAAGGCGGCTTGCCTGGTTGCGATGGAACAAACAGAAGAATGAAGAAAACAGAGAGAGATTCCTGGTCGTGAGAAAGCAGGCTGATAAAACCATACGCGGGATAAAACGAGCATTCCAAAAAAATCAGTTGGCACAGATAGACCAAGATTTCAAAAAGAACAACACCCGTGATTTCTATAAAACCTTCAAGCAAAATCTCAGTAAATACACACCACCCAGTCTTCACTTTAGGAATCCCGATGGGAAAGTTGCTTACAATGACAAAGACAACTGCCAGATCCTGGCGAAATACTTTGAGTCCCTTCTCAATTGTGAGGCTCCAACATCGAAATTTTCCTTTCACAGTAATGTGCTCTTCAATCCAGACTCAAGTCCACCAACTAGGGAAGAAATCAAGCAGATCATTCACTCACTTAAGAACAATAAAGCACCAGGTGAGGATTCAATAGTTGCCGAACTCTGGAAATACGCAGGTGAAAAGCCAGTCGACAAGCTAACGGATATCATCCGGGAGATTTGGGAAACAGAGAAACTGCCCAGTGATTGGACATCGGCCCTAATTCATCCCCTGCACAAGAAAGGTGATAAAGCGGACGTAAACAACTATCGTGGCATATCACTCCTCTCGATAACATACAAGATTCTCGCGAAAGCACTTCAAACGAGAGCGGAAGCACAGCTCGATCAACACCTGGGCGAATAACAAGGTGGATTTCGAAAGGGGCGCTCTTGTGTTGAGCAAATCATGAATCTAAAATCAATTCTATCGTACATGAATCTGAGAAGTAAGACATTTGTTGTGACTTTTGTTGATTTCAAGAAGGCTTACGACTCGCTGGATCGAAGTACCCTGATCCAGGTTTTAAGAGAATTTGGTTTAGATAATAAGACAAGAGCAATCATTCACCAATCCCTATTGGATACGGCTTCCAAAGTGAAATTCAGGGGAGAGATTTCTGAATCCTTCGCAATACGGACAGGGGTGAGACAGGGAGATGGGCTCTCGCCTCTTTTATTCAACTGTGTTCTTGAGAAAGTTATTCGAGAATGGCGTAAAGAATTGTGTAAGGATGGTATAGAGAATGGGGTCAGACTAGGTTGTAAGAACAAAAACCTGACAATCGACTGTTTAGCTTTCGCAGATGATGTTGCAATTTTCTCTAATTCTCTTGACACAGCCACACAACAAATCAATCAATTACAGGTGCAAGCAGCAAAGGCAGGTCTTCAGATTTTGTTTGAGAAAACGCAGTTTATAACGAACATCAAGTCGGAACCCAGAGAACTTACGGTGAATGGAGGACAAATAAAACAGGTAGAGAAATTCAAATACCTGGGTGAATGGATTGAGCCCAACATTCGTGAAAAGGAAGCCTTCGTGGCACGGATTAACAAAATGGAAATGGCTTACCATTTAACCAAGGACATTTACAAACCACGATCAATGTCCTTCAAGGCCAAACTGAGGCACTTCGTTACCGTTATTCGCCCGGAGGCGTTATATGCATCAGAATGCCTGGCGATGAATAAGAAAGGCCTGGCAGAACAACTCGAAGCCAAAGAGAGGAAGATTCTGAGAAAGATCTTGGGCCCGGTCAAGGAACGAGGAGAGTATAGAAGACGACACAACGATGAACTCTATCTACATGTGGAGAAAATAACGGACACCATTCGCAAAAGAAGACTCTCATTTTATGGCCATTTAACACGAATGAACTCCGGAAGATTGTCCAATCGAATCTGTGCCTACTTTGTGGGAAAGAAAACCAAAGGGATCTGGTTTACAGAGGTGGAAAAAGACCTACAAGAACTGGGGATATCACATGAGGACATCTTGGAACGTGACTCTTTGAAGAAGAAACTTGGGGAGATACAGAGTTTTCAGCCAAAACCTATATTGAAAACCGGCAAGTAGTGGACCGAAGAACGAAGGGAAGATCACCGAAGAAGAATGCGCGAATACTGGGCCAATGTGAAAGAACGAGGGAAAAGGCAGTTGAAATAACGTGGTCCATAGACGACCGAAACGATTAAAATAATAATAATAATAATAATATGGGATGTCCTACCCCATTTGCATGAAAGGCAGCAGGATTATGACACCTTGAAAGCATTTACACTATTTTTAACACGTTCTGATTATCATAAAATACTGTCTCTCTGTTAGGTAGTCAGCCCGAAGGCTGGTTGGATCCTCAAAAAATACCGCCGTTACGTTATGTGAGTAGATACCCACAAAAACCCAAGGCAGCGCTATTTTGAGGCGTTCTAGGCAAGAAGAGGAGTGAGGTAGTTTGCCAATGCTTTCCTCACTGAGTCAGAACAGTAGTCCTAACCCTATGAGTTGAACCTTTCACAGCATTCACAGGCACTGACTGTGCCCCGAATGCCATTACTAAGCACCACCCATACCTCAGTAGCTTCCATATAATCACAGCCATGAGTGAGACTGAGACATCGGTGAAAAGCCACCTTTTACTATAGCCTGTGCCAACTGACAAATGCAAAAGTACTGTATTCATCAAGAGATGGCGAACAGAATTCCATAATAATAATAATAATAATAAAAAAATCTCTACAAACTTGTGTTGGAGGAACACTGAATTTCAGTGAAGAATAATGAGTGTAATATTCCATGAGGAAAATGATAATTGATAAATGATCGAAAATGGTAAATTATGATATGATTATAAACCAATTGTTTAATGGTTTAAGAGTGTGGGATCTCATGCTCTTTAGATAGAATTGGAGATTCTTGAAACGAGGCCTTATGATTCTGCATCTAAGTGGAATAGTGTAGGTATTGGGATACTTGTCTTATTCCCGATTCACTTATGTGTTTTCTGAGTTTAGCTCAGGTGGTATATTGGCTTTCACGGCCAGTGAATTAAAACTCAGCAATTCTTCTAGGTTTGTGCCGTGTCTTGTGTGGGGTTTCACCTATGTCACCAAGCTGGCTCATCGGCGGGCTCTTGATGTCCCCGCCCGGACCCCCACAGGAGTAACGAACTGCGCACTACCTCCCTTTATATAGAGTGCAAATGCACTACTTTACTACGAGAACTAAAAGCTCAAGCAGCCTTAACCTCCCTATGAAGGCTTCCAAAAAGATGGTATATTGGCTTTCACGGCCAGTGAATTAAAACTCAGCAATTCTTCTAGGTTTGTGCCGTGTCTTGTGTGGGGTTTCGCCTAGGACACCAAGCTGCTTATCGGCGGGCTCTTGGTGTCCCCGCCCGGACCCCCCAGGAGTAACGAACTGCGCGCTACCTCCCTTTATATACATTGCAACTGCACTACTTGACTGCGAGAACTAAAAGCTCAAGCAGCCTTAACCTCCCAATGAAGGCTTCAGAAAAAGGCCATGAAAGACTCCATAAGCTTCGAAGGTCTGAAGAGAACAAGAGTTGACCAAGGTAGTTATGGTTATTGTTTAAAGGGGTGAAACGGGGACGTCATCTGCCCCAATCACCAACGGAGATGGACAGGAAGATGAAACAGGAGCGTGGTTCAATTAAGTAGACGTACTACATAATTCAGAAGAGGCTCCACGTTGATTTCATTATTTTCCCCACAAGTTGATTGCCCTGGGGAGATCATTAGTGACATGCAGAGGTTATTGGTGTTGCCTATGAGACTGCAAGATGATAGGCCTACATTTCCATTAGCAGCATATGAATACGTTAATTAGGAAATATTTGTCTTGTGACAACCGTGAGGGTCAACCCTTGGCGTGGCGAAGTAAGAAGTTTGAATCCCTCCATTGACAAACACTATTGCAATTGTTGTTGTTGTTGTTGCTGGATCCAGCATTCATGGCTCAAGATTGTTATTGACAGCGCCAACAAAGTTTTATCAGCGCTGGATAAAATAGTTGGCAGCCGCCAAATGTTATTAGCGCTAGAACAGATTGTGTCAGTAGTGGTAAAGGAGCCATACCGAGGAGGCTGTGGGGGTCTATAAACCGGGACCAAGGTGGTGGTGGTGGTGGTGTTGATGTGTCCGGCAAGTGTGGTTGAGGACTGTGGTGGTACAGGAGCCATACCGAGGTGGCTGTGGGGGTCTTTAACCGAGGACCAAGGCTGTAGTGGTCACGTGTCCGGCAAGTGTGGTTGAGGACTGTAGTGGTACAGGAGCCATACCGAGGTGGCTGTGGGGGTTTATAACCCGGAACCAAGGTGGTGGTGGCATGTCCGGCAAGTGTGGTGGAAGACTGTGGTGGTACAGGAGCCATAACGAGGTGGCTGTGGGGGTCTTTAACCGACGACCAAGGCTGTAGTGGTCACGTGTCCGGCAAGTGTGGTGGAGGACTGTGATGGTACAGGAGCCATACCGAGGTGGCTGTGGGGTCTATAACCCGGGACCAAGGCTGTAGTGGTCACGTGTCCGGCAAGTGTGGTTGAGGACTGTGGTGGTACAGGAGCCATACCGAGGTGGCTGTGGGGTCTATAACCCAGGACCAAGGCTGTAGTGGTGACGTGTCCGGCAAGTGTGGTGGAGGACTGTGGTGGTACAGGAGCCATACCGATGTGGCTGTGGGGGTCTTAAACCCAGGACCAAGGCTGTAGTGGTGACGTGTCCGGCAAGTGTGGTGGAGGACTGTGTTGGTACAGGAGCCATACCGAGGTGGCTGTGGGAGTCTATAACCCAGGACCAAGGCTGTAGTGGTCACGTGTCCGGCAAGTGTGGTGGAGGACTGTGGTGGTACAGGAGCCATACCGAGGTGGCTGTGGGGTCTATAACCCGGGACCAAGGCTGTAGTGGTGACGTGTCCGGCAAGTGTGGTGGTACAGGAGCCATACCGAGGTGGCTGTGGGGGTCATTAACCCAGGACCAAGGCTGTATTGGTCACGTGTCCGGCAAGTGTGGTGGTACAGGAGCCATACCGAGGTGGCTGTGGGGTCTATAACCCGGGACCAAGGCTGTAGTGGTGACGTGTCCGGCAAGTGTGGCGGAGGACTGCGATTGTAGCGGTGGTGCTGCACTCATGTCGTGAACTAAAGCCTGGGTTACGGTCTCGCTGAGCGGTATTGTGGTTGTTGAGAACTAGTCCAAGAAGAGGCGCAAACTGAAGGGCAGAGGATCTGGAAAGGACCTGGGTTGTGCCTGTGCAAACCCGTCTGCGAGCAGGTAAGGTGCAGGTTAGCTTAGGGAGGAGTCCGGGAGACTGCCACAGAGCGGTAGCTGGCCCCGGTGGAAACTTGCAGAGCTGGTAACGTGTAGATGAGCTTAGGGAGAGTCCGGGAGACCGCCACAGAGCGGTAGCTGGCTCCGGTGAAAACTTGCAGAGCCGGTAGAACGCAACTACTTACCGCTGTGTCGCATAATGATTGAGCACTAGAGCCACGGAACCCCGCTCTCTCGTTTGTAATAAATATGATATCGAAGCTCAGGGTAGCGGAGCGATGTATAAAGTACAGTAATATACACTTATTTATTAATAACTAATACTAGATACATAACACGATGACAGTTCAAATGCAAATACCCTGAAGTAAGGTTTAAATCCCAGACATATAATAATAAAAATTATTCTCCACTTACAAATTCTTTTTTCTGGATGTTCTCTGGCAATCGAAACTATCAATACTTGTTTGTGAGCATGTAAGCAAGCTTCCATTACCTGCATCTCTTGTGCAGTGTCCACAACAACTTTCATGAAGAAAGGTCCCCTCACAATATTTAATATCCTTCTGCTCCTTTCTTTTCTTCTTCCGTTTTCTTAAACGTCTCTTTCTACATCAGCATACCTCTAGACATAAAATCTATTTATCCAAAACATAACATTGCCACACCTCAGAACATAACATAATCTTGAATAAAACATGACATCACCATAGTAACAAAGCCACCTGTCACCCACTGCTGGACCACTACAAAACACTAGACTCTCTGTGTTGCTCCATCAATAGGTGGCCATGGTAGGTAACCTCATTTACCTACATCACACACCATGGCGCTAATACATACTTACCCAAGGGTAGGTTATGTAACCAAAAGTTTTGGTTACAGTGTACTGCTGTGTCACACTCGAATATCTCGCTGATTCGCATTAGCCCACTTTGTTGACGACTGTACCGTCGTACACGTATCACTGAACTTTGCTGAGTGGCGTCCTTACATATTTGGAGGAATAGTCTCGGCCTTTTCAAGTGGATTTGAAATTCTTGACCTTACGAGACCTAGCATTCGCTTTTCGGACTTTCTTGAGATTCTCTCGGCATCTCTTGAGACCTTTCGGAGCTTCTTCTCACGAGTACCTCGTCCCGTTAGAACCACCTATGTATGTCGTCCACCCACAGGCCATTTGTCCACCGCACTCTGTCAGGTGTTTAGGCAAACTGACAGATTTAAGTCTTATGGGACGGAAGTATGACAAAATGGTGGATTCGACACCATATAATATAATTATTTTAACTAAATTATTGGGAAGACTGGGAGTATCTTAATATTTCATACAGAAGCTTTGCAGATACTTCATGTAATGTTATATGGTTTAACATCTTGGCTTACAGGATTGAGCCGCGTCGCATATCGGTAATTATTACCCGACGTTTCGGCTGACATTGCAGCAGCCTCAATCATGGGTAGGTACGAGTTGGTGTCCGTACTCAAACTAACGGTTATTGCCAGTCAGATGTGCTTGCTTGCCCTGCATTGTCGTCACGCTGCTCGCTGATTGGTCCCCGCCCCTGGCAGTCGCGCGCTAGGAGAACTTTCCAAATGTTGCTAAGTTTGAAACCATCTTCGCGATTGAAATTATTGGGATGCTTCACGACCTCTATTGCCTCTCTAATTAACCTGTTTTGATATCCGGGAATTTTAGCAACAGTTTCGGCCTTATCAAATTCGATGGCGTGTCTCGTGACGTCAGCATGTTCAGCTATTGCAGATCTGTAGTTCGTCTGTTTCGTGTCTCGAATGTGCTCTGCAATCCTAATGGAAACGCGTCGTTTTGTTTGCCCTATATAAACCTGTCCACACGAGCAAGGCACTTAAACTCCTGCGTCCTGGTTTGGCAGCTTTATCTCGTTTGATTTACGCACCACTTGCGTCAGCTTGTTTATAGGAAGCATCACAGTTGTCACATTGTGTTTCTTAAGCAGCCTGGCGATTCTATCTGTCAACCCCTGTACGTACGGCAGAAAGGCTTAATGGTAGGGCCTATCTTCGTTCTTTTTGCCAGTTCTTCGTCTTTGTTCTACCTTTCGCGTGGCCCTATTTATTTGTCTTTTGCTGTAGCCATTAGCTAGGAGCGTGTTCCAAATATGTTTCTTCTCTTCATTCACGCTATCCTTATCGCAAATGTGGTTGGCTCTGGTGAAGAGTGATCTAGCTACCATTTCTTTCTGCGATAGAGGATGACTTGAGTTAGCATGTAGGTACCGATCTGTGTCAGTATCTTTCCTATAGACCCTGTGTCCGAGCGTGTTATCTGTTCGTTTATAGAGCAGAACGTCTAAGAAGGCCAGCTGATTATTTTCTTCTACTTCCATTGAGAAGTTCATGCTCGGATGTCTGGAGCACATGAAGTCCAGAAAGTTCTGAAGTGTGGTGCGTCCACGTTCTCATATAAAAAAAACGTTGTCTACGTATCTGAACCAACACTTAGGCTTCAATGGGCTCTCCTTTATCGCTTCTTCTTCGAAGTTAGCCATAAACACGTTAGCCAGTAGAGGAGAGAGGGGGGAACCCATGACTGCTCCCTCCGTTTGCTGAAACATCTGCCCATTGAATACGAAGACTGTGGAGTTAACGCAGTGTTCAGCTAAATCCACCAAGTCCATTGGACCTCCTGTGGCTGTATGCTTTTCCCTGATTAACTGTGTGGCGTCAGGTACAGGAACCATGGTAAATAGGGACTCCACATCGAGGCTTGCCAGTAGATCACCATTACTCAGTTTTATACTCGCTATGATATCTGTAAAGTGCTGCGAGTTTTTCACGTGTGAGGCTGGCGTAGGGAATAATGTCTGCAGTACCTGGTTCAAATATTTAGCCAGAGCGTGAGTTGGAGACGCTATGGCGCTATCTATAAGCCTCAGAGGCACATCGGGCTTGTGTATTTTAGGTAGGCCGTAGAACGTGGGAGTTCTTGAGTAGCAAGGTACTAGGGATTTCTGCTTCTCTTCTGGAATAGATGACTCCTTAATTAGCCGCGTCGTCGTTAGTTCTATCTTCCTTATGGGGTTCTTCGGGATCGCCTTATAAGCTGCGTCTGAAAGGAGGCTGTGAACTTTATCCACGTAGTCTTGGGTGTCGAATACAACCGTAGCATTCCCTTTGTCTGCTGGCAAAATCGTAATGCTTTCATTGCTTCGTAGCTCTTTAAGGTCCTGACGTTCTTCCCTGCTGATGTTGATTGAAACAGGCCTGGCATTTTTGATGATCTGAGTGGCTTCTGTTCTAATATCTTCTGCTTCTAAGGCTGGTAGATGACGGATAGAAGCTTCTACCTCGCAGGTAAGATCTTCCTTATAAGAGTGTCTCGGCGTGATTGCGTAATTAAGTCCTTTGGCTAATAGGTCCTTACTTGGCTCGTTCAGTGGCAGGGATGACATTTTGATCACTATGCGCTTCCTGTCTAGTGCATACGTTGAAGGTGGTTTCTGCCTTTGTTGCAGCAAGTCAAATCTCAGTTGTTTTCTGTAATATGGAATCTGCTTGCCTTGCGGTTATGTTATCCAACATCGTCCAATCGTCAGGAGACAGTCGTAGCATTAGCTTGAACTGTATGTCATATAGTTCTCGCGTCACCATATCTAGTTCACGATGGCAGATCCGGACTCGTTCACGTAATAGGGCACTTTCAGTTCGGAGTAAGATTCTCCTCGATGCAGGTGAAGAAATATGATGTTTTACCTTGATAAACTTAGGTGAAATGTCGTTGTCTCTGCAGCGTTTCAAAAAGGCAAGTGAGCTCAGCAAGCGCGACCGTTTCAGGCGTAGAATGTCCAATTTCCTGCTGTAGGAGTGAGTTTCCTCCCCGTAGAGGCGTATATATTTAGATCGTAGACTTTCGCGGCTGGTGTCTAGTTTATCATCTTGGCTTACAGGATTGAGCCGCGTCGCATATCGGTTATTATTTCCCGACGTTTCGGCTGACATTGCAGCAGCCTTAACCATGGGTAGGTACGAGTTGGTGTCCGTACTACAACTAACGGTTTCTGATCTCCAGCCGAGGGCTACTCTAGAGGGGGTTAACGTTACAAAGGAGACAAATGGGATGTCTGGCATTCTACTGGTTGAAATATGGATAATGGAAGTGTGATTATCCAGAGGCAGGTTTAGGAACATGAAATTGGAAATAGATAGGTTGAAGTTGGATTTGTGTTGGATTAGTGACGTATGCAGGCAGGAAGAATGGGCCTTCTGGCCAGGAGACTAGAAGATATTTAGCTCTGAATCAAATAACGGTTATGGAGAATAAGTCTCATATTGACTGGGGAACCTGGCCAGTGGGTAGAACATTATGAGCATTATAGGTTTATTTTAGTTTAAATTAGAACGAAAACTACGTGCATTAGAGCAGTATAAATCTAGCAGGCTACCAATCAAACAGATAATAAAGAAGTTATAAAATTCTACTAACTAATAAAGAAGGTGTAATGCTGCAGATAGTAAATGTTGAAAAGTGAGATTGAAATGCCGTGTTAAGAAGCGGAAGAGAAGAAAAGATAGCGGCGAAATTTAGAATGCATGACATTATACGAACGATTGAGCAGACTGGTAGAATTCTGCACCGATAACTAGTAAGGCATAGCTAACACGTTTCAAACAAACTCAACAGAACTATAAACACTGGAATGAGACCAGGAGGTAGAGGACGTTTATAAACTGATTTTATTGTGGTCCAGAAGAGATTCCAAAATCTGAATTGGGATTACAAAACGATCTCTGGGGCAACACAAATTCTACCTACAATCTGGTTGTTATGAAGGAGATGAGAACTCCAATGCAAGGAACTCGAATTTTTTATAGAGAAATCTGTAGATGAGAACATTGTCGGAGAGGAAAGAAGATACAGATTTTGGTTCGCTCAGAATATTCTACAATATGAATGAAAGATGGATGAACAAGAGTGAATGACATGAAATAGAGAAAGCAGAAAATAACGTCTGAAAATTGAGGTAATGATGAAGTACAATAAAGCTAAGGAAAATGGTTCGAATAAATATGAGAATGACCATCTCATGGTGTTGTGGATAGAGTGGTTGGCTGTCGACCCGGAGGTTTGGATTTGGTTGTTGGCCCAGCCAAGGATTTTAATTCTGGTCTGAGGACTGGGACTGGGTACATTCAGCCTCATGAGAAGAGGTGGGCGCGATTTCCGCACCAGGCATCCTCCAACTGTTCATTTTGGATTTACTTCTTTTACTCCAGTCAAACACGGGGATTGTGTTTAACTTCAGGCCACACCCGCCTCCTTCCCAATCCTAGACTTGATTCCAAATACACAATTTAATACAGACATCAGAACACACAGGTTATCAGGAATATTCAAACATACAAAACGCAACCAAAGTACTCGGGGCTAAATGACCAAGATGTACATGCTCCTTAAATGAAACTACAGAAATATCCAAATGTACATAATTGTTTTTAAGTAGGAATTGTTTATACAGCTTATCGAAAGATTAAGAATTCTTTCGGGTAAAGATGGCTTAAGTGCTCTAATATTAGTGACTGAGGTGAAACCCTTAAATATATACAGAATAGAAGGTATACTGATAGAATGAACACATAGAGCGTTTGTATAGGGCTAAGAATATCAAGAATAATGAAGTGAGAGAGGAGGGGAATCCGCTGAGCATAAAAGAGAATATTTAATATATGAATCAGAAGTGGTTGGCCGCTACGTAGTTAGGGACCACCAGACATCGGTTATGTTCAAACTGAGTTGCTAAGATGCATAGGGGCTGAAGATCTGGTGAGTTTATTTCGCTTATTATTACTTTGGATGTTTGACAGGTATGTGAAGGGTTATCGAACAGTATGCATTGTCTCTATATTGAAGAAAGCAGGAGCTGACGGATTGGAAGGTTCTCCTACAATGAGTGTGATGACTAACGCTTCCAAGTTTTTATTAGAAGGATAAACAAATGCTGATGATGAAGAAATTGAAGAAATGTATGATCAAATAGAATAATTGTTTGACATAGTAAAGGAGAATTCAAACATTATTTTAATGGGTTATTTTAATGCTTCCGTTGGCTCTCAAAATAATGTTAAGTATGCTAGAAAGTTTGGCAAGGGTGATGTCAAAGTGAGAGGAGAAAGATTTCTCGAATTCTGTGAGCAACATGAGATGGTAATAACTTATACCTGTTTCGAAGTTCCCAAGGGAAGACGTTACACCTGGATAGCACCCGAGGACAGAAGAAGGTTGCAAATTGACTACATCATAGTTAAACAAATATATTGTAACCAAGTGAAAGCCAGCCATATTTACCCTGGGCCGGAAATTGATAGTGATCACATCCTAGTTGCAGCTAAATGTGATATAAGGTTCAAGAGGAATGAGTCATTTGGACAAAAAGAAGGTGTTTAAATAAGCTTCAGGATTCTAATGTAGTACAAAAATATAAAGATGTTAGATATTTGGTTAAGGATGAGACTTTAGGATGGGATGATATAAGAAATGGCTTAGAATCAGCTGCAACGGAAGTACTAGGCAAAGGGAAATTGGAACCGAAAAAGAAATGGATGACCCAGGAAATCCTAGAGCTTATTGAATAAAGGAACAAATTTAGAAATATAGACACTCAAGCGTATTAGTCTCTAAAGAATCAAATAACAACGGAATGTCGCAAGGAGGAAGAAAATTGGATGAAGCGGGTATGCGAGGGTATTGAGCATGACCTGAAGAATGGGAAACCCGACAAAGCTTATTTTAAAGTGAAATCTTTGAACTATCTACTACGCATCACAAGCAACGTAGTTAAGGATTCCAAAGAGAAGCTATTGTTTGAAAATGAAAAGGTATGTGGTCGATGGAAGGAATACCTTGAAGATTTGTATGATGGACCAGATATTACTGACAATAGTATTTATATAGAAGATGAAGAACTAATTGAAGAAGATGATAAAGGTCCAACTATAACTAAAGCAGAGTTTTATGCAGCACTCACTAAACTGAATGGAAATAAAGCGACTGGTGTAGATAACATTCCTGCACAGCTCTTAAAATGTTGTGATGTAAGCATTAAGGAATGCCTTTTTCAAAACATTACTAAATGCTATGAGGACGGATTTGTACCTCCTGATTTTATAAAAATTTGAACAATCACACTACCCAAGAAGGAAATGCTTGTGAATGTTCCAATTATAGAACTTTAGCCATTCTTTCACATGCATCAAAAATAGACTAAGCAAGAAAATTGAACAACAATTGGATAGTGATCAGTATGGATTTTGAACATGGAAAGGGACTAGGGAAGCTATCCTTGCATTACGTCAGATTTTAGAAAGAAGACTGGAAGTTAATCGAAAAACATATATAGTATTCATTGATGTAGAAAAGGCATTTAATAAAGTCAATAGGAAGACCTTATTTCTTACATTTGCCAAAGTTGGGATTGACTGGAAAGACAGGTGCCTTAATCTGAACTCATATAAAAATCAAACTACCGAAATAACAGTTGATGGCAATAAAAGAGAAGCAGATATAAGAAGAGGTGTAAGGCAGGGTTGTACTCTATCACCATTTCTTTTTAATATCTATATAGAAACTTCAGTAAATACATTAAAAGAGAAATCAAAAGAATTAAAATGTAATGGATTACAGGTACATAGCATTCGCTTTGCAGATGATATTGCAATTTTAGCAAACTCTGCATGTGAAATGAATAGCACGTTGAAAGTTTTTCAGAAATCCTTAGGAAAATTCGGGCTAAGTTTTAATTCTCCAAAAACATAATTAATGGTAGTTTATAAAAAGAAACAACCTATTTTAGCTAATATAATGTTAAATGATAGTGTCATTGAAAAAGTAACGGAATTTTGCTATTTGGGAAGTGTGATTAATTATGAAAATAGATGCATGTAAGAAATTAAGAAAAGAATAGCGTTGGCGAAGGAAGCCTGTCAAAATAAGAAGAATTTGCTGCTCAATGGCCACCTTAATTTGAAGATAAAGAAGTCATTTCTCAAGACCTTTGTTTGGAGTGAGTTGACCTATGGTTGTGAAACATGGACACTTGGGATAGGAGATGAATCAAAACTTGAGGCAGCTGAAATGTGGTTTTGGAGACGAATGACCCGAACAAGCTGGATGGAAAGAAAGACAAATGAGCTTGTTCTGAACCAAAGTCAGGAGAATCGATGCCTGTTGATCACCATCAAGTAAAGGAATGCAAAATCCATGGGACATACATAGACATGACACTCTCCTCCAGGTAATTTTTTAAGGAAAAACTTTGGGGAAAAAACATAGGGGACGACCAAGACAATCGTATCTAAAGAACATTGTCAAGGAGATGGAAGGTGACTCGTATGCCAATGTGGACTGCTGAAGACCGTAAGAAATGGCTGCAACGACAAGGCTTTTAGCCTTTAGAAGCTGATGACGATGATGAAACAGATGGATTGGATGACAGCCGAGTTAGGTTAAGACAAGTTCAGTGAACAAGAATCGGAGGAACATGGGTAGTTGTATTAAGTATCAGACTGGTCTTGGTAGAATAAAGATCGAGGGAAAACCTTCGTGGCCTATTTAGTGTAAATAAAGATGTGTATAATGTCGATTGGAGATATGGTTTGACAGTTTGAAAAGTTTCGGAATACAATTCAGGATTCTGAGTGTGTCTACAACCAGCTGGTATTTATTAGATTCAATAGACATGAGAGAGAAACTGGTATTTAGAATGATATTAGGTAAGACTGCATTTTATCATTTGTACTTTTCAATCTAAACATATGGCAAGTAACAAAGGAAATGCCAAAGCAATTTAAAGTAGAATTGAGGACGAAGATAAGTAATTTCGACTCAGTGACTTACTAACGACAAGGTCATCTTCGCCTCATTACCAGAGGATTTGATCATGTTTCTAAACGGTGTGTACGAGGTGTTGAGGAAAGATTTCATAATAAAATCATTGTATTTGAAACAGAATAAACGGAATGCAGCACGATGTTTTAAAATAAAAATATTGAAATCGATTGGCTGTTGAAACACTAAGAGACGTTGGTGACTCCAACTTGGGCGCAGAATGGACAAAGCAAATAAGATATAAAGGTTGGGTTGACATCTGTTTAAATAAAATATAGATCTAGGTATTAAAAAGTCATTTTTGTAGCCATTGCCTGGAGTTTGGCGCTATATGGATGCGAAACGTGGATTGTTTTCGCTGCAGTTGTTGTTTGAGTCTTCAGTCTTTTGACTGGTTTGAAGCAAGCTCTCCATGCCTCCCTGTCCTGAGCTAATCGTTTCATCTCTACATAGCTACCACACCCTACATCCGAGGCAATCTGTTTAACATATTCTATCCTTGGTCTACCCCTACAGTTCTTGTCCTCGACCCTTCCTTCCATAACTAAGCTTGCTATTCCTGGGTGTCTTAGTATGTGTCCTACTACCTATCTATTCTCTTCATTAGCAGTCGCCAGAAACATCTCTCCTCTCCCACTCGTCTTAATACCTCTTTGTTTGTAACCCTATCTACCCATCTGATCTTCATCATTCTCCTGTAACACCACATTTCAAATGCTTCAATTCTCCTCTTTTCTGCTGCACCAAGAGTCCAAGTTTCACTTCCATAGAGCGCCACGCTCCATACAATGGCTTTCAAAAATGACTTCCTAACACCTAAATCTATATTCGATGTCAACAGATTCTTTTTTGTAGAAATGCTTTCTTTGCCTGAGCCAACTGACTTTTTATATCCTCTTTGCTTCGTCCATCACTGGTTATTCTGCTTCCTACGTAACAGAAGTCTCCTACTTCCTTCAGCTTTTCACCTGCCAATGTGATCTCCATAGAGGTTTCTGATTTATTTCGGCTGCATTCCAGTATTTTTGTTTTACATTTATTAATTTTCATCATGAATTCTTTCTGTAAGACGGAGTCCATACCATTCAAAAACTCATTCATATCCTCAGGCTTGTCGGCCAAGATGACGATGTCATCATCAAATCTCAGAGTTGAAATTATATCTCCTTGATCTTCACTCCCACTTTAAATTTTCTCTAATTTCCTTCATAGCTTGTTCAATGTAAAGATTGAAAAGTATGGGTGATAAGTTGCAGCCTTGCCTAACACCTTTCTGAATTTCAGCTTCTCTCTCATGTCCTTCAGAGTATATAAAAATAGAAATATTTGACTGTGGTGTTGTAGGAAAATATTGATGATTAAAAGATTAAATATAGTTCTTAATCAAGGGTATTAGGACGATAGGGGGAGGGTAGAGTCTGACGAGTGGTTATGAATAAAAGAGATAGCTTGGTATGGCACATAATACGGCAACTGGAATTGAAACATTACAGTTGTTATGGAAGGACGGGTCGAGGACAAGAACTCTAGGGGATAACCAAGAATAGTTTATTTTGAACGAATTCTTTCGTATGTAGGGTGTGTAGGTTCTGCGGTGATAGAATGCTAAGCTCGAGAATGAGTGCCGTCACTCAACAAAAACTTCGCCCGTGTAAAAGCTCACCCACTTTTGCACGCGCGTTTACGGATTTATTTAATCAAATGCAATTTCATTACTTTTAGGATATTGTGCCAGGTTTGACAAACCTCTGAGATACTTATGTCAGGTATTGTATTACTTTTGTGTAATACAGGTCATAAAGTGTATTGCTTCTGTGTGAAACCTACCCTGCACCTACCCCATTTGGTGTTACTTCTGTGTGTAAAACCAGTCTTAAAGAAGTGCTGCGGACACGTCTAGGGAGCAACTAAGGTGAGGGAGCTGACGGGAGGAATACTCGCCATGCTTACCTGGATGAGCCTTAGTAAGCCAAGCGCTTGCTGTATAGCGCCTGCTCTTGTCAGCGTTCAGTGAAGATCTAAATCTAGCTTCTAATTTAAAGGGAAAGGCTTCTTAATCTACGTGAAATAACAAGATGAAGCATTGGACTGTGTAAAAGGGGTTTATTTGCTAAATGAGGGCAATGAAGTTTAGATAAAAAGGGGGGGGGGGAGGCTTATTATAGGAAAAAGGGATTTAGAAGACACATCTCCACTCACCGTACCGTTGATATCGGTCTGCTATGATGTCGTGTTGGGCTTCCATCGGGGCGGCGCCCCTATGGGTCCTTTGCGGAGCACTGCTCAAATGAGCGTAACACTGGTAAGAGCTAGAATGCCATCAGGCAAGAGAGACCGGCGCGTGCTGCACCTCCCATTTATAGACTAAAAGCGTGTAGTCACTCTACCTCAGCGGAATGTGGAGTGTAACGTCCTGGGTTTCCTCCCTACTTTGCTAGGCTGGCGGTCTTCTGGGGCTACGACCTGCCGCGCTTCCGTTGCTATGCCGGTAATCCATCCTTTAGGTATATGTGTGGGCTCAACCCTAGTATAGGGTTAGGGCCACTACAATATTTTTTTAAACATAGAATGTAACATCGGACAGTGTACAAAGTGTGTATTTTTTGACGTCTAAATAGGAGGTCGAGATATTGAATCGTTGGGGGGAAAATTGCTTTTTTTTATGTTCACAGCTACAGTACTTGGTCAGACGGGAGTCACATTGTGGTGAGCCTAGAGTTGGATAAATGTTCGCTATATGGAGTGGTTAATGTTACCGAGTTACCACTCTCTGTATATTATAACAAGCCACCGTAATGTATAGTATCTGATATTTTCTTGGACCTAAAGCTAATCCAACTCCAATAATTTATGTAGCCCTAAATAGCCATTCATCCGCGCTGTATTCAAGAGTAAAGCATAATAGCCCATATGGTTTCGAAATCACATGATTTGCATATCAAAATTCCCACCTTAATCCAAATGCCAGCATGGCTATTCTGTAGGGAATATAATATGGATTATTCTGTCACCTTTACGAGCACGCACTTCCTAAGTCAGATGGATTTCAGTTATCCAGATTATATTACATAGTCATATCCCCGAACATCCATGTTGTTAAAAGGGGCACAATGTGGTGTAAAATAAGTTGAACACTTTCACTGCTAGTATGAATTAGCACACAATTTCCGTAACCATTCAATAATTACAATTATATAACTGATCAAGGACAAAGTTGACTTATTGCAAACAGAATGTGTCTGGAAATAATTTGCCATTTTCATGTGTAATCAGAACTTTTGAAATAGATACGGATTTCATATTTATCAAGGAAACCTATGACTCCAAATACTCCGATGTGACGCATCATTTTCTTTGCTTAGTATATAAGTGTTTGAAAATATTCAGACTGTACAAAAAACATAGCATTGAACATTAAAACTGAGATCAGTTCCAGGTATTAGATAAGGACAGTATTCCTGGTTGTTGTTGTTTGAGTCTTCAGTCTTTTGACTGGTTTGATGCAGCGCTCCACGCCTCCCTGTCCTGAGCTAATCGTTTCATCTCTACATAGCTACCACACCCTACATCCGAGGCAATCTGTTTAACATATTCTAACCTTGGTCTACCCCTACAGTTCTTGTCCTCGACCCTTCCTTCCATAACTAAGCTTGCTATTCCTGGGTGTCTTAGTATGTGTCCTACCAACCTATCTCTTCTCTTCATTAGCAGTCGCCAGAAACATCTCTCCTCTCCCACTCGTCTTAATACCTCTTTGTTTGTAACCCTATCTACCCATCTGATCTTCATCATTCTCCTGTAACACCACATTTCAAATGCTTCTATTCTCCTCTTTTCTGCTGCACCAATAGTCCAAGTTTCACTTCCATAGAGCGCCACGCTCCAGACAAAGGCTTTCAAAAATGACTTCCTAATACCTAAATCTATATTCGATGTCAGCAGATTCCTTTTCTGAAGAAATGCTTTCCTTGCCTGAGCCAACCTACTTTTTATATCCTCTTTGCTTCGTCCATCACTGGTTATTCTGCTTCCTAAGTAACAGAAGTCTCCTACTTCCTTCAGCTTTTCACCTGTCAATTTGATCTCCATAGAGGTTTCTGATTTATTTCGGCTGCATTCCAGTATTTTTGTTTTACATTTATTAATTTTCATCATGAATTCTTTCCGTAAGACGGAGTCCATACCATTCAAAAACTCATTCAAATCCACAGGCTTGTCGGCCAAGATGACTATGTCATCAGCAAATCTCAGAGTTGAAATTATTTCTCCTTGAATCTTCACTCCCACTTTAAATTTTTCTCTAATTTCTCTAATTCCTGGTAGTGATATTAATGACCAGTTGTCATTTCATAAGTTAGATCTCTGCATTTATGTAAGTATTATTCACCATTCTCAGATAATTGAACGTAATTATGAGCGCACTGGATTGTATGAATACCAATGATTTCAGGCTGGGATGTCCTGATACTTCGGATCCTGCTGTAAGGAAGATATACGCATTTTGTAATAGCAGAGGGCCGAATACCAGCACTGTATCTGAAGGAAATATTACAAACCAAGAAAATTTGTCGACCAAGCTGTTAAGCCATACTGAAAAGAAGCGTTACTCGTGTAGAACATGCGAAACCAAATTCACTCTTAAGAGTAGTATGAAGAGACACATGTTAATCCATACTGGGGAGAAATCCTTCTCATGTGGTACATGCGGAACCAATTTTGTCCATAAGGGTGGTCTGAAGATACACATGCTAACCCATACTGGTGAGAAGCCCTTCTCGTGTAGCACATGCGAAGCCAAATTTAATCGGAAATGTCATTTGAAGGAACATGTGCTAACCCATACTGGGGAGAAACCCTTCTCGTGTAGTACTTGCCAAGCCAAATTTAGTCACAAAGTAAGTTTGAAGACACACATGTTAACCCATACTGGTGAGAAGCCCTTCTCGTGTAGCACATGCGAAGCCAAATTTAATCGAAAAGAGTATTTGAAGACACACATGCTAAACCATACTGGTGTGAAGCCCTTCTCGTGTAGCACATGCGAAGCCAAATTTAATCAGAAAAATCGTTTGAAGAGACACATGTTAACCCATACTGGTGAGAAGCCTTTCTCGTGTAGCACATGCGAGGCCAAATTTAATCAGAAGATTCATTTGAAGAGACACATGCTAACCCATACCGGTGAGAAGCTCTTCTAGTGTAGCACATGCGAAGCCAAATTTAATCTGAAAAAACATTGAAGACACATTTTAACGCATACTGGTGAGAAGCGATACTCGTGTACCACATGCGTAGTCAAGATTAATCCGAAAAGGAATTTGATGAGACATGTGATGACAGACTAGAATTATAGGCAATAAAAACAGTTAAAATAGGCAGGCATATAGGCTCTTAAAATAGCCAAAATAGGCATGTAAATAGGCACTAACGTGAAAAATAGGCAACAAAATAGGAATGAAAAAGTTTCTTGCAATTTAATTACATATTTAATTATAATAAAAAGAATTAACAATAAGCAAGTTATAATTTAGTAACACACTTATCTTATATATAAAAGTGAAAGTCGTATGTATGTATGTATGTATGTATGTGGGTGAGTGGGTGGGTGGATTTGTTCCGTATACAAATCTACACCGTTCCACCAATGTCAACCAAATTTTGCATAACACATAGTTTAGCACCCAGAAGGAATGGCTGGCTACATGAATTTTCCATAGTCTTTCTCATTGTTCTGATTTCGGCCTTTTTGCACTCAAGCAAAGGCTAATAAAAGCAGAAAATAAACTGATGAAGTAATAGCAAGACCGGCCATCTCCATAACAACAGTAGCTCGAGACAGGACCACCAAGTTTCCTTCTATCTTGGTAAGAGGCCATGCTACATCCACTGCCAGCTTGATCGCATCCCTCCAAAATGCTTTAAACTGCCTGTCCATTCAACACAAGATAGGTTACAGCACCAACCCACTGTGATCGCCGCGCCATTTCAACTGCCAGCTGGATCGCATCCCTCCTGGCAGATTTAACTGCCTGCCCATTCAACACTCAGACGCGTACAGGATATACTGTATATTAATTCACAGTTAGGTTGCAGCGCCAATCTAACGCGGCTTTTGAAGGGGACGATACCTGAAACGAAGGGTTTTTAACTTTGGAGGCTTCATATCGAGATTGAAAAAACGCGAAAATATGGCACTAAGTTAGTTCTTTTGTTATTCAATCAGCATAAAGTTTATGATATTAATTCACACACATACTGACGGGTAAATTTTCTATATAAAGAAAAGCGAAATACAAAACGAAGTGTTGTTAAGTTTGGAGGCTTAGTATCGAGATCCCAGGCGCTATTTCTGGTGGCATCCGAGAATTCACATTCTTGTTCGTGGGGTAAACACATATTGAGAAATGAGAATATAATTCTGTCGAGCAATTCAGCTGCAATATAATGCACTTTAAAATGCAGTCAAAAGGCATCAAATAGACAATTATGCTCCAAATAGGCACAAACCCTTGAAATGGCATTTATAGGCATAATAAAACCAACGAAATCTAGCCTTAAAGAACCTAAAACGGATTTACATCTCGAAAGCCTACGTTTCTAAACACAGGAATCAAATAGGCAAATTTCCGTCTCTAGTGATGACCAATACTGGGGAGAAGCGTTACTCGTTTAGTCCATGCGAAACCAAATAAACCGTTAAAGGTGATTTGAAGGCACACATGTTAACCCATACTGGGGAGAAGCCGTGCTCATGCAAAGCCAAATTTAGTCGGGGTGTTAGTTTGTAGACACACATGTACCGCATGCGGAGACAAATTTGCTCGCAAGCAAAATTTGAAGAAACACAAGTTAACCAATAGTCGTGAGAAGACAAAGTTGAATGTGCCAAACCAAATTTGTTGGGACATTTGAAGATACACCTTTACCCATACCCGTGCAGCAGATTTCATGATAGACATCTTATCTCTTTTGATGCCAAGAGAATATGCCAATCCAAGCGTAGTGATATTACAAGTGTTACAAATTTTCTCCCACCTATATTTTAAGATAGTGTGTTGGAATTTTTTTCTCTGCCAGGTAAACAAACTATTCAGAAACTTGAAGATAAATAATTACAATTTCATTCATTTGGGTATTAATAAAATCTGTAAACATGATCCTGTGAGAAAGAAAATAATTGGAAATCTTAATATAAATATGACAGCCTACACAATCTAAATAGTATATTTTGTGAAAGAAATGAACCCGCGCAGCGAATAAGGGACTCCACGCCATTTTTGTAGTTTTGTGTAAAGTACGTTTTTTTTTTGTTTGAAAGCGCGCTATGAAGTGAATTTCGTCCAAATTTTAAACTAGTGAACCCTAATAGCATATAAACATTGAAGGTTACTTATGTGGTGCTTCAGTGCCAACTGAACATAGATATAGGCATATTTTTGTCTATAAAATAGGTGAGAGGATCCCCCGTAACAGGTTTTGTGTTCTCGGAGCCCACTCGTTAACAGCATGCATATCTTGTGACTGGAGTCCCTAATCCACTGAACGGATGGTAATAGCTATATTAATACACACACTGATCTTTGTTGTTTGTTGTTGTTGTTGATTCTTTTAAAGGCTTTGCGACTTTGCGGTCATGTAGCCACGTGTATTTGGGTAAGTGTAAAATTTGTCTGATAGCCTGTGTCATTGTGATATTAGTACTAGTATGTGTATCTGTTACTGAGGTACGAATTGGGTAGGAAGCGGCCGTGGCCTTAAGTTAGGTACCATCCTCGCATTTTCGTGGAGTAGAAGTGGGAAGTCACGGAAAATCACGTCCAGGATGACTGGGATGGAAATTGAACCCGTCTCTTCTCAATTCTGCCTCAAGATATTGAATGTACTACGTTTTAGCCCTCAGACCAGAATTAAAATTCTTGACAGAGCCGGGAATCGAACTCTGACCTCCTGGGTGACAGCCAAGAATGCTAGCCACTACGGAACGAGGAGGACAAAACACTGCTTGGATGGTTCCTCTGTTTAGGGGCTGCGACAACATTGTCATATTGCCCTGTGTACTTTGGGTGTGTGTAGAATCTCTCTGACAACCGGGGTTAATTGTGATGGCTCTATTAGTGTGTGTTATCTGTTTTAATTTAAGTAAGGACTGCAGACGATCGATTTCAAGTAGTTCGAACTTTTGCTACGAATGCTACCGTCAACGACACATAGCCGCAAAATTGGCTATTAGATGCCACTTCAACTGGCACCTGGCTACGAACGTTGGAACTAGAGAGCGTTAATCAAAACTAACCTACATATTTGACTTCACACAATTGTAGCCAGTGGAAAGTTCTTTTACATGCCATAAATCTATGACATGAGACCGCCGGCTTTACTTCCCCCTCCAAATGAGGGCGTAATGAGGGAATTATAACGCTCTTAAAAATCTGTCGACTTCGGCCGGGTTTGAAACCTCGATCTTGGGCATAGAATGAGCATGCTACCGAGGGGTGCGGTGGGACGCTCAAGTTACTCTTGGGGAACAACTAAAATGTAGTTCTCTTTCTTTTCCACACCTATTGTAACAATCCTATAGTGGTTTTTGTCTTCTGGGTGGGAAGAAACAAAATCATATTACTGACATGATTTAGGAAGAGTGAAGATTGACAAACATAAATCAAAAGAGTGAGTCATTTGAACATCAGATAATGAGCTAGGTGGATTTCAACAGGTTACCACATTCAAATGACGTCTTCCTTATGAGCGTGGCGATAATGATACCTATGACAACACCGAATGATGTGAAAAGATACATCTTGCAGAGGGTCTCATTCATACTTCTACACACAGAACGTTAGTGGGCTGCAAACACAGACTTGGATCTCTAAAAGAACATGTGTTTTGAATTTTTTCAACATTCTCTCGATTATTCCCCCACAACATTGAGAGCGCGCGTTTTCCTTACATTTAGACTAGCATGATTATTAAGTTTACAATCATGATTGTTTGAAGAAAGTATGCCCAATTGTTTTGTCTTAAGCATTCCTCGACACTGCTTCTATCGTTGCTTTGAACAGCGCCAAATAACACATCATTTTTTTATTTCTTCGTTTCACAATATATGTATATCCTTTATAGTATGCATAAGGCTTACCATACCTAGTCACTGATACTTCCATATCAACTGTCAAGCATAAGCTAATCTCTAGTAAAGACAAATTGGTAATAAGAACAATAGTTTAATATATACATGCAAAATGTGGGAGCAAAGGTGGGGGTAAAAAAGTGTCAGCAAAAGTGGGAGCAAAAACTGTAGGCAAAAAGTGGGAGCAAATATGGGAGCAAAGCAAATATAAAAAGTGGGAGCAAATATGCTAACAAATATTTCAACAAATATGCCAGCAAGAGTAAATACACAAGTCAAGATAGTTTAAAGTGCAAAGAAAATATGGAAGCAAATATGAGAGCAAAAGAGGTGTTTTTTTAAACAACCTGACATAACAAACTTAGTCATAACCTAACCTAACCAAACCCAACCTAACCTCACTTCACCTAACCTAACTTCACCTAACCTAACCTAACTCAACTTGACGTAACCTAACCTAACCTAACTTGACCTAACCTAACTGGACCTAACCTAACTTGACCCAACCTTACCCAACCTAACCTAACCTAACTTTACCTACCCTAACCTTTCAACTCTCAGATCAAAATTAAATTCTGGGCATAGTGAAGTTGGAACCCAATACTTCAGGGATAACACCCAAGTATACTAGTCACTACACCGCGAGATGGGCAAATTATCATGCAACACAACATAAAAATAAAAGTTTTCTGTAGTGTAACTCATTAGCTGACAACCTTAGTTCGGAATTCAAACCCAAGACCTCAGGACTTTAGTTTTGAACATTATCAGAAATAGTATTCCATTTGCATTTTGCTGCTGCTTATAGTTATAAGAGTTGGCATTAATACGAGGAGCAAAAAAGTGGGAGCAAATGTGCGACCCAATATGGGAGCCAATATGGGAGCAAATGTGGGGGCCATTATGGGAACAAAAGTGGGAGCAAATATGGGAACCAATATGGGAGCAAAAGTGGGAGCAAATATGGGAGCAAATGTGTGAGAAAATCAGCTCACCTCGGATATCACCAGTGAGTACTCATATCCACCGCTAGGTAGTGGAAACATACTTTGCGTGTTGTATGTAAATGTCTTAACGAAGTCTGACTGCATGCAAAACGTGCTTGTATAAGCTGTGCATGTAATTTTAATATACAATTAACTTTAAGTGTTCAGAACTAACATGTATAGCCTTGTCTAGGGTATATAGAGAACCCTTAGCAAGAAAGACTGACTAACCCCGGAGTGTAAAGCCTTGCCATATGCAGTAAGCACCTGTTGGCAGAAAATGGTTCCTAATAATAACGGACTTAATGAATATGAAACCTGTTTCCAGTGTCGTCTACAATCCTATTTTATACGTTGTGATACGTGTAAGGATTTACGACGGCACAAACGTCTTTGGTATGTCGTCTTTTGAGTGTCAGTACGAAATGAAATCCAGAAGAGAGAAGATAACGTACACACAGAACAGTCGAAGTAGTCAGTAGAATAGCTTCATACGTTTCTTTACTCAAAAATCCCATGGCCTTTTCATGACTCGATTCCTTGATCTTAGCTAGATACGACGGAAATTCCTCTTCTAACCATAAAAGTCCCTCGTCGCTCATGTCGAAGAAATGCATTTTATCGCGATGTTGACGAAGGTTTGTACTACTTACATCGTGAATTCCAAACAATTTCTTAATTACTTTAAAAAAGTAATAGTTGACTGCAGTTCTGAAAGGCTTGTGCTTTAAAATGAGAAGAATTGTCCTTCAGGCATTCCAAAGCAGCAACTTCATATGCAACCAAAAAAAATACTATTTCATCCCCCGGGTAAGGTTAGTTTTTATTTTGGAATGGACATACCCCGTCCATAGAAAAGGGGAGTTCACCTCAAGTCCTACGACACCTCATATGTTTAAATCGCATTATTGGTTAGCGAGATAGTACCAAGCCGATGACATATTAGTTTTTGGGTTTATTTAAATAAATATTAAAAAAACACTCATCTATAAATAATCATTTAAAAAGCCCGCTCTCTTACAAAAACCGCCAAGTTCGTATGCATACAAAAAATTACCATTTCGCCCCCAGGTAAGGGCAGTTTTTATTTTGGGGGTGCATATACCCCGTCCATAGAAAAGGGGAGTTCACCACGAGTGCTACGACAGCCCATATGTTTAAAATCCGATTATTGGTTAGCGAGATACTAAAAAGCGGATGACCTATTATTTTTTGGTTCTTAATAAATATTAAAAAAACTCATTTATAAATAATTATTTAAAAAGCCCGCTCTTTTACAAAAATCGTCAAGTTCGTATGCATACAAAACAAGAAGTTCCGTGAAAAACTATACAGCCTACTTTTCATGCCAATGATTATTCTACAGTATATGAGCCTATCTAGAATAATTACGAAATTAAGTTGGTAATATCGAAATATCTAATTAGTTCAAAATATACCTGGTATAATGTAGCCTAATAGAGCACTTCAGTTGGCAGTCCTGGTGACTGAATATATTCTTAGTTCCATCTCTTAAGGTACACAATACAAAATTTGGTTGAAGTCCAATGGACGTTACATGCAGTTAGACACTGGATCTATCAGCACGCGTAAAAGCATGTTGCCAACAATACTATGCGAGTGCTGGCCAGAAATAATCTGAAATATTATGATATCTTGTTGTGCCAATTTTGGATGAAATCCATTTGTTAGTATAGAAGTTACATGTATTTAAAAATTGGTACTATCAGCACGCTCATCATGTTGGTAGAACTGGCGTATATAAGTTACTCCAAATTAATCTAAAATGTCAGAATATACGTGTGCATAGTTTAAAGCTGTTGGCTTGCATACTTTCTGATATATTGGTATTTTGATTAAAAAAAATAGAGAGAGAGCAATTATTACTAGTTGGCAGCCCTGGTGGCTCTTAAGAATACGCTCAGTCATATCTGTTTATGTACAGATATTACATACAAAATTTGATTGAAATCCAATTGATAGTGTAGAAGTTATATGAATTTAAACATTGGACCTATCAGAAGGCATAACATTCTTTTGGCATCACTGTCATGGTTGGCCTCCTGGAAATTAAACTGAAACAGTATTATCTACATGTGTGCCAATTTTGGAATAGCTCCCATGCATACCTTGCTTGATATCCAACATGGAGCTCAAATTACTATTGTTTTTTTCAGCAGTTGGTAGCACTGACATCATTTTCAAATATGGACGTGAGATATTCCGGTGCACATCTTTACTCATACTAAATTTGGTTTTGATTGCTGCAGCTGTTTAGGAGTTGATAGAGGGGGACACACACACAGACAGACAGACAGACACACATTTTCCCGGATCGATCTCATGAGTCTACTTTTTCCTCATTTTTGCAAAATGTGAAAAGTAGGCTAAAAATACTATTTCACCCCCGGGTAAGGGTAGTTTTTATTTTGGGGTGGACATACCTCGTCCATAGGAAAGGGGGGTTCACCACGAGTCCTACGACACCCCATATGCTTAAATCCCATTATTGGTTAGCGAGATACTAAAAGCAGATGACCTATTAGTTTTTTCGGTTCTTAATAAATATTAAAAAAACTCATTTATAATAATTATTTCAAAAGCCCACCCTCTTACAAAATCCCCAAGTGCGCATGCGTAAAAAACAAAAATTTAATTCATTATGGCGTTGACCCGTTTGTATCTTGTTCAAGTGCAAAAACATTGATTTCATATTAGCATTGCCATGCTTATATGTGTCAAACGGAAGGCAACTTTTACTAATAAATTAAAATTTCACCCCCTAGTAGGGGTAGGTTTTATTTAAGGGTTGAAATGAGTGGTCCATAGCAAAGCCCCCCGTCAGCTCGAGTCCAACGACACCTCATTCGTTAAAATCCGACCATGCGTTCGAGAGATATCGGCTTTGCCCCTGAATGTATGGCAGGTTAGTATGTGACGTCACCAGGAAAGTAGGCTGTGAAGTAGAACTCTCCAATTCACACTACTACCACGCGACCACTCCAGGGTTAAGCAGTGTTACTCATGTCGGAAAGGAAGGTGAGCTAGCCTGATGGGTAGAGTGTATCTAACACATATTCACATTTCTGTATGTTCGGAGAAAAGGCAAAAGGACGGCCGAGTCCTTTCCCGACGCCTGCTATGCAGATAAAAAGGTTCAGTTAGACAAACTACCGCTGATGCTGATATCCCGACAGAGGATCAGATAGATACGCATCTAATACTTGAAGCCGTTCTTTGAGTTTTTTTTTTTTTTTCAAATATCTGATGCAGTGAGTGGAGGGGTGTATGGTGTAATTAACATTTGTCACGCATTGAGAAATGTTTGCAATTATTAACCATGTTGAATGAGTGACGTGATTGAATGTACCATTTGTTCTGGAAACCACAGAATAATAATCGTACGACTTCCAGCGGTAGCATCTTCTGTGTCTGGATACCAGGCTCCGTAGTCTAAAGCAGGCGAACGACAGCTAATAAGGAGCGTGCAGAGCCCTGTAAAGGTGAGGCTTTATACCAACAAACGAAAACAAAATTCCCTCTAACAGAGTTAATTCAGCCGTTTGCTTGTTGGCACTAACCAACGCGTTTGTGTCAGGATTTGGCTGATTTGTTTGTGCTACGCATCAGATTACTCAAGTTTATCATTATTATTATCATTATGATTAATATAATTTCTATTTAGGCTATTTGTCATAGTGGAAGGTGAAATGCCAAGCATAGATTGATTGACGACAAATGCGGCATTTGAAAGATTTACTAGCGAGGTAAGTGGCAAAATGATAAATCTTTCAATATATTCAATACCGGTATATTCTCATGAATCCTGCTCTTCTTTCTTTCCTTCATTTGGTATCGAATTCCTCAACGATTTATATATTAATATTGTGCCCTTTTAAAACCACCCACCAATATCCATATGAGCGGATCGCAGCTTCTTCGTGGCCCCAGCAAGGTAAACCACCTACCAGTATACAGATGGGCGGATCGCAGCTTCTTCGTGGCCCCAGCTAGGTAAACCACCTACCAGTATCCAGATGGGTGGATCGCAGCTTCTTCGTGGCCCCAGCTAGGTAAACCACCGAAGGAGATGCCTGGTACATGGGATGAGTCGGGACACATAAGAAAAATACGTTACGATACGGAATTAGGGTTTTATCCATCAATGGTAGGGTGAGAAACCTGCGCTTCTCGGGGAAAATGAGATAAATTGGGCGCCTGTTCTTAATTCCACAGCATGACCTCACCATAATTATTAGGCATCAATATCGCTTGGTTTCTATAAAACGGTGGACAGACGAAACTCTAGTGTCTTACGATTTATTAATATAAAACATTAAAAATACTAATTTAAATACGGACACTCCCGTCCTCAAACAACGACAAAATTAAATAATTGGATGAATTATACCTTCAACTTCACTATTAAAATAAAATAAATATGAAGAATCCACTCTTCTGAATGGCGCCTGCATTTCCAAAAGATGTTCGGAGTTAATAAATGAAATAAAACCCCTAAATTAAAATAATACCATAAGTTCGGTTCGTCAAAACTAAATACAATTACTCTATACATCACGAGACTCCTTTCTAACTCTATAACAGTATTTACACGATCAGTTGTTATCGTTTCCAATCTCTTTTAACTATTTAAAATTTAGCTGCAACATTTTTACACATCTAACTCGTAGCATTGTCTGTCTGTCTGTGAGTTTCACTGCCAGAACTCGTCCTTGAACTTTTTGAAAGAAAAAATACCAGGAATTTATGAAAAACGAGAACCACCTCCTCAAATTACCTTGCTTGTGTTCGCCGTATTAGTGTTAGTCATGGCCGTTCAACAAAGTCTAGCTCATGCTTTAATAATCTAGCTCTCGTTAAATAAAATGAAAATGAAAATCCACAGCCTGCTTCCAGTCTCCGACCGGGTCAGGAATGGAATGAATGAAGCCCCTATCTAGCGGCGAGGATATGAACTGTGCCGGCTGCCGAGGCCTGACGCACTCCTCTGGGGCAATGAGTAAATGAATGACAGATGAATTGAAATGATAGTGGAGGGTGTTGCTGGAATGAAATGTTAAATAAAATAATAATAATAATAACACTGAAATATTGCTTCAATGCAATTTCCTAATTTGTGCGTTTTATGTCGATACATGACCTTCTATAGTCGCCTTTAAACATCAGATTAACGCATCTTTATCTTATACAGCTTCCTCATATACTGTAATACAGACACATGACCTTCTATAGACGCCTTTAAACATCAGATTAACGCATCTTTATCTTATACAGCTTCCTCATATCCTGTAATAGCGACACGTGACCTTCTATAGTGGCCTTTAAATATCAGATTAATGCATCTTGATCTTATACAGCTTCCTCATATGTTGTAATACAGACACATGACCTTCTATAGTCGCCTTTAAACATGAGATTAACGCATCTTAATCGTATACAGCTTCCTCATATGCTGTAATACAGACACATGGCCTTCTATAGTCGCCTTTAAACATCAGATTAACGCATCTTTATCATATACAGCTTCCTCATATACTGTAATGCAGTCCCATGACCTCCTATACTCGCCTTTAAACCTGAGATTAACGCATCTTCACCTTATACATCTTCCTCATATAGTGTAATACAGACACATGACCTTCTATAGTCGCCTTTAAACATCAGATTAACGCATCTTTTTCTTATACAGCTTCCTCATACACTGTAATACAAACTCATGACCATCTATAGTCACCTTTATACATCAGATTAACGCATCATTATCTTATACAAATTCCCCATATACTGTAATACAGACTCATGATCTTCTATAGTCGCCTTTAAACATCATTTTAACGCATCTTAATCTTATACAGCTTCCTCATATACTGTAATACAGACACATGACCTTCTATAGTCGCCTTTAAACATCAGATTAACGCATCATTATCTTATATAGCTTCCTCATATACTGTAATACAGACTCATGACCTTCTATGGTCGCCCTTAAACATCAGATTAACGCCTCTTTATCTTATACAGCTTCCCCATATACTGTAATACAGACACAAGATCTTCTATAGTCGCCTTTAAACATCAGATTAACGCATCTTTATCTTATACAGCTTCCTCATATACTGAAATACAGACTCATGATCTTCTATAGTCGCTTTAAACATCAGAATAACCCACCTTTATCTTATACAGCTTCCTCATAAACTGTAATACAGACACATGAACTTCTATAGTTGCCTTTAAACATCAGATTAACGCATCTTTATCTTATACAGCTTCCTCATATACTGTAATACCGACTCATGACCTTCTATATTCGTCTTTTAACTTCAGATTAACGCATCTTTACCTTATACTGCTTCCTCATATACTGTAATACAGACTCATGACCTTCTATAGTCACCTTTAAACATCAGATTAACGCATCATTATCTTATACAGCTTCCTCATATACTGTAATACAGACACATGACCTTTTATAGTCGCCTATAAACATCAGATTAACGCATCTTTATCTTATACAGCTTCCTAATTTCCTGTAATAAAAACACATGACCTTCTATAGTCGCCTTTAAACATCAGATTAACGCATCTTCATCTTATACAGCTTCCTCATATACTGTAATACAGACACATGACCTTCTATGGTCGCCATTATCAGTTTAACGCATCTTTATCTTATACAGCTTCCTCATATACTGTAATACAGACACATGACCTTCTATAGTCGCCTTTAAACATCAGATTAACGCATCTTTGTCTTATACAGCTTCCTCATATACTGTTATACAGATACATGACCTTCTATAGTCGCCTTTAAACATCAGATTAACGCATCTTTTTCTTATACAGCTTCCTCATATACTGTAGTACGGACACGTGACCTTCTATAGTCGCCTTTAAACATCAGATTAACGCATCTTTATCTTATACAGCTTCCTCATATACTGTAATACAGACTCATGGCCATTTATAGTCGCCTTTAAACATCAGATTAACGCATCTTTATCTTATACTGCTTTCTCATATACTGTAATACAGACACATGACCTTCTATAGTCGCTTTTAACCATCAGATTAACGCATCCTTATCTTATACAGCTTCCTCAGATACTGTTATACAGACACATGACCTTCTATAGTCGCATTTAAACATCAGATTAACGCATCTTTATCTTATACAGCTTCCTCATATACTGTAATACAGACTCATGACCTTCTATAGTCGCCTTTAAACATCAGATTAACGCATCTTTATCTTATACAGCTTCCTCATATACTGTAATACCGACACATGACCTTCTATAGTCGCCTATAAACATCAGATTAACGCACCTTTATCTTATACAGCTTCCTCATTTCCTGTAATAAAGACACATGACCTTCTATAGTCGCCCTTAAACATAAGATTAACGCATCTTCATCTTATACAGCTTCCTCATATACTGCAATAAAGACACATGACCTTCTATATTCACCTTTAAACATCAGATTAACGCATCTTTATCTTATACAGCATCCTCATATACTGTATTACAGACACATGACCTTCTATAGTCGCCTTTAAACATCAGATTAATTACCTTTTTCTTATACAGCTTCCTCATATACTGTAATACGGACACGTGACCTTGTATAGTCGCCTTTAAACATCAGATTAACGCATCTTTATCTGATACAGCTTCCTCATATACTGTAATAAAGACACATGACCTTCTATATTCACCTTTTAACATCAGATTAACGCATCTTTATCTTATACAGCTTCCTCATACACTGTAATACAGACTCATGACCTTCTGTATTCACCTTTAAACATCAGATTAACGCATCTTTATCTTATACAACTTCCTCATATACTGTAAAACAGACTCATGATCTTCTATAGTCGCTTTTAAACATCAGATTAACGCATCTTTATCTTATACAGCTTCCTCATATACTGTAATACAGACACATGACCTTCTATATTCGCCTTTAAACATCAGATTAACGCATCTTTATCTTATACAGCTTCCTCATGTACTGTAATACAGACACATGACCCTCTATAGTGGCCTTTAAACATCAGTTTCACACATCTTTATCTTTTACAGCTTCCTCATATACTGTAATAAAGACACATGACCTTCTATATTCGCCTTTAAACATCAGATTAACGCATCTTTATCTTATACAGCTTCCTCATGTACTGTAATACAGACACATGACCCTCTATAGTGGCCTTTAAACATCAGTTTCACACATCTTTATCTTTTACAGCTTCCTCATATACTGTAATAAAGACACATGACCTTCTATATTCACCTTTTAACATCAGATTAACGCATCTTTATCTTATACAACTTCCTCATATACTGTAATACAGACACATGACCTTCTATTGTCGCCTTTAAACATCAGATTAACGCATCTTTATCTTATACAGCTTCCTCATATACTGTAATACAGACACATGACCTTCTATATTCGCCTTTAAACATCAGATTAACGCATCTTTATCTTATACAGCTTCCTCATGTACTGTAATACAGACACATGACCCTCTATAGTGGCCTTTAAACATCAGTTTCACACATCTTTATCTTTTACAGCTTCCTCATATACTGTAATAAAGACACATGACCTTCTATATTCGCCTTTAAACATCAGATTAACGCATCTTTATCTTATACAGCTTCCTCATGTACTGTAATACAGACACATGACCCTCTATAGTGGCCTTTAAACATCAGTTTCACACATCTTTATCTTTTACAGCTTCCTCATATACTGTAATAAAGACACATGACCTTCTATATTCACCTTTTAACATCAGATTAACGCATCTTTATCTTATACAACTTCCTCATATACTGTAATACAGACACATGACCTTCTATTGTCGCCTTTAAACATCAGATTAACGCATCTTTATCTTATACAGCTTCCTCATATACTGTAATACAGACTCATGTGGAATACATCTTCACATCTCCGCAGGATTCAGTTCCCAAAATATAGCTTCACGTTTAAGCTGGCACGAATATTGAAAAACAACCAAGTTTCCACTTATTAACTCTGTTACAAATATTCCCATCGTCAACATGGTCGTTTGGAATTCACTTTCCAATATATAATACCTTCTTTCATGCTCAATTTTTACAACAATGCGATCTTCCAACAATTAATAATCTGCAGAATATCTCCTATGTAAGTCATGTTTCACATACTTGCAGTACTTCAACATTCATCATTACAAGTTAATAATAATACCTCCCTGCTTGTCGTTCATAATTGTTGCAATCAACAATGCTTAAATTCTCTCTCCACATTCTAATGCAATCTGAAAAATGCTTTAAATGTACCATTTGAACAAGTATAGTCCTTACAGTTCGTTTTAGTATTTAACAAAACCTTTATTGAGGATCTGTCTCATTTCAAATTGACTTCTGCGTAGTATTAAGTGATCAGCTGTTATCGTCTGATACTCAAGAAATCTCAATTATTTTCGTTTAAAATTTGACAATCATAATTTTGTCCTGTTATACAATGTCTATCTCAATTTACTTTAATATTCAAATAAGAACCAATATAAAATCACGTCTTGCACACTTATGAGGACACTATCTAATTCCTACTTCCTACAAAAATACGGTCGGTTAAGCACATCTGCCATCAAAATATTAACGAAATATCTAAACTAGTATTTACGGTAAAATCCACCTCAATAAAATCTCGCTCGTCGAAGAAGAATAAAAATCAAATCTAAATTCAAAAATATTTACGAAGTCCAAATACTAAATATTGTTGTAGCTTTTATGGGCTTTAACTAAGTCGTAAGGGGTGCGGTGTTGTGTATGTGGAAGGGGTGAGTAAGTGTATGTGTCACCTACGGTGATGTGAAAATACCTGATGGTTTGATCAAGTGTTACAATTTGAGATCCTCTAGACGCTTGGCACTTCTGGTAACTACGGGGGGTTGGAGGTGCTCCTAGTCGAGGATTAAAACCGGGCTACTTTCTAAGTAAAAGCGAGTGCTAAACAATTATGAGAAAGCGCACGGTGGCTAGGCGGACAATAGTTGCGACCTCCAATTAAATGTAGTGCAGTAGCCCACAAGTTACAATGCTAGATGAAGGCGATTACAAGTTTTACAGGGGTGGTAGTGTACTTACTAGGGTATAAAGGCTGAGAACAATGCGGGGTTGCAGGATGTAAAAGCATAGCATGCTTCATTGCCCCTGGCTGATCGGATTCTTAATCTATACAGTGGCATTTCATCTTACAATTGTTAGTACAAGAGGTATATGGATGGATAGGTCATAATTGCTAATCTGATTTGTTGGTATGTTAGTATTTGTAGTGATAGAGGCCATCTTGGAATATTGACGTCACAAGGCGATACGTCACAACCTCCTTCACTCCTTTGTCCCACTTCATAGAAGCATGTGGCGGAGAGCTACTCCCACGGGTGGGCACGAGGCTTTATCGCCACGACTGGTGCCCAATATAGCACTTCGGAAATACAAAGCCACTATCACTATCCACCCACTAATATAATTAAGAAACCTAATAGAATGCATATTCACGCGAAGTTAACTAATGAAGCCTCAACCCTTCAGCTCAACAACTGTCCAGCCCATCCCGAGCCACTAATAACTAATAATAAATCTAAAGACCCAAAGCTAACAAACAAACAAACAAACAAACAAAACTAACCAATCCCACGTCCCAGGTAGGACCTCAGCTCCTGATACCTAACCGACCATCCTAAGCCGCGAAATCTAACACTAACATACCAACAATGCTGACCTATCCATCCATATACCTCGTCTACTAACAATTGTAATATGAAATGCCACAGTATAGATTAAGAATCCGATCAGCCAGGCGCAATGTTGCATGCTATGCTTTTACTTCCTACTAAGTACACTACGCTTAGGTAATAAGGGCAAAGGGCAAGAAATTAAAGATAACGCCAGCCAAGCTCAAGGAATTAGCCAACCAGCGGGCACAGCTTCGTTCACCTGCCATTTCGCAGACAGACCATGGACAACAATTGCGAATCTATGGAACTAGCCAGCCGAATCAGAAATTGCTAGTCCAAAAAGACGCGTTAAGGTCGAACTAACTTCAGACAGGATCCTAGCCAAATCAGTGGCCGAAGGTACATTTTGCCATAAGACAGCCATGACATGAACTGCGCTGAGTGATGACGTCACTAGACTAGCCAGCGACAGCAGATGATTACACAAATCGACACATTGACGCAGACCTCTTAGTATATAAGTTAGCTAATTTTAAGTTTAGGTAAATGTCACCTATACGCGGTGTAGCCTATTTTTCCTGCAGCGAGCAGATGCCCCGTATAAGGGTTGATATAATGAATGAATTTTTCCTGCAGCGAGCAGATGCCCCGTATAGGGGATGATATAATGAATGAATTTTTCCTGCAGCGAGAAGATGATAGGGATGAAATAATAAAATGAGGAAATAAGTGCACCCTAGCCCGCTCTCTATCCATTTTCACCAAATATATACCTAGGTAATAGAATAAGGAACTAGTAATTAATTTAATAAGAAGAAGAGCGTGAGGGCGCATTTCGTATTTCACCCCACGGCCGATGATCACGGTGACAGTGGAGTGAGATTCTCACCTGAAACTTACACCAGGAAGCCCCGCGGCTAGAATCACGGTGACACCGAGGTGGAACTTTCACCAGGAAGCCCCGCGGCTAGAATCCCTGTGACATCAAGGTGGAACTTTCACCAGGAAGCCCCGCGGCTAGAATCCCTGTGACACCGAGGTGGAACTTTCATCTGACAACTCACGTGGTGGCAGGACCTTAATTTGCCGACCAAGAACAGCAGTAAGTAAGTACGTCAGGACGAAAGAAGTCAAGAGAAAATAAGAAAGCAAAGAAGCGTTGTAAGAAAAAGGTATCAAAAGAAATAAATGTACGAATAAAGAAATAATCGAGGCAAGGAATAAGAACCTAAAGGAGTGAAAGATGAATAAGAAGGGGGAATTAGGAAATAAATAAATGAAAGAACATGAGAGTAAATAAGTAACTAAATAACGCCAGAACCATAAATCATCTGCATCGGAGTGAAGAAAGACTAGGGAAAGGCATTGGTTAGAAGCAAGTAAATAAGATGAATAACGGAGAAAGTAAGGAGAGGGAGTAATTAAGAAAAGGAGGAGGCAAAGAAATAAGTCAACAACAATGTGAACCAAAAGCTAACATAATAAATTAACAGGCTAAGACACGCAAATCTTATATATATATATAAAGGATGTTCGTTTTTTCGCCTTTTATGCGTTCATAAACCATTCATCCGATTGCGATCAAAATTTGGTGAGTTATTGTGAACACTTCCCGGGATGGTTCTAGGCACCGCTGTTGCCCTTTACAACGGTCCGTACCAAACGGGGAACAGTAACCTGTTGCATTTGAATTTGTATTTTGGATCACATCAATCGACCGAGAATCAAAATAAAAAGTACTAATAGTAGTATACATTTTTACCATTTGGATATTGCGTAATCGCGAGGACATATTGCATCATCATGACGTCATCTGATAGCCATGTGGGTGTGAGCATGTGCAGCGTGCACGTGCACATGTTAGCAAGGGAACAGGTTGACCTTTAACCGCTTGAAGCAGATAACCTTTGGGTAACAGCTTGAAGCAGATAACCTATGGATTATTTATGCGATGGAGATAAAAATTTATGGGTGTTGACGTCATCTGATACCCGTGCAAGTGTGCAGCTGTGCGAGCGATCACGTGATATGTCTGCAGTGTTCGCGTGAGACGTGGTTGACCTTTAACAAGTAGTGTTAACTTTGGGGTTCTGTCCACTAACTTATTGAACCCTCGTCGTATCGGCCCCGAACCTGATATCTCGCACTCGTTGTAATGCCCCCTCTTTTCCTATAGCCTCTTTATTTAATTAAAATACCAAAACTAAAAGGTCATTCGCGATTAGTGGGGTAGTGTATGTTCTCTTTCAAGTCGCGTGTGTGCTTGAATACGTATGGCTTTGTTGGGAAAAGGTTTGGTGGTGGGCGAGGACTAGAGTTGAGTGAGGGCTCATTTAAATGCTATTTTCCCACTCTATTTGATGGTGAGGTTATTTTTTAAAATGGGTGGAATTTGGAAACGCAATTTGAGGTAAACGTGCGTTCTTGACATTTTGGCGAAATTAATGAGCTTGTAAGGCTAGAACGATGTGTTATTTAGGAATGGCGTGACGTCCTCTTTGCTATGAATGTGTGTCGGTATATTTTTTTAAAATTGTTGTTTATTGAAATTGGCGCTATTTTGGAAGCGGTGAATATGAGAAAATAGTTTTCTTGACGTGAATGAAAGGTCCCTATGCCCTCTAGGCTGACAGCAAGTTTCAAGTGTTTGGGGCAAATCAAAATGATAGCCTACTTTCTGGCGAACAGTGGCGATGATTCGCGAACGCATGGTCGAATTTGAGCATATAGGGTGTCGTAGGACTTGTGGTGAACCACCCCTTGTTATGGACGGGGGTATATCCACTCCAAAATAAAAGCTACCCTTACCCGGGGGTTAAGAAGTGTTTTTTTTATGCATGAGCACTTGAGGGCTTTTATAAGAGAGCGGAATTTTAAATGATTATTTATAGATGAGGTTTATTTAAATATTAAAAAAACTAATAGGTCATTCGCTTTTTAGCATCTCGCTAATCAATAATGCGATTTAAACATATGGGGTGTCGTAGGACTCGTAGTGAATTCTCCTTTTGTATGAACGAGGTATGTCAACCCCCAAAATAAAAACTACCCTTACCCAGGGTGAAAGAGTAATTTTTTGTATGTATGCACACCGGTGGCTTTTGTCAAAAGGGCCTAACTACACTTTTGTTAACATTTTCTGAACCCCTGATGGGATTTTGCCATAGGCAGTATCCTAGCACTTGAGGTGACGCCTCGCTTTTGAATGTATGATTCATTTCTTTGTCAAAAGTGCCTAACTACACTTTTGTTAATATCTCGCGAACCAATCATGCTAGGGACTTGTATGAGGGGTCCTAGCACTTGGGGCGACGTCCCACTTTGAGGCGTGAAACTACCCCCCAAAAGTGAAAATTCGATATCTTGGAAACTAAGAACCCTAAAATTAGGCGTGATAGTTTTAAAAATAGGTGATGACATATGCTTTTACCTGGATTGGTCATTTCACCCCTAAAACAGTAAATAGTCATGTTATGGAAAAAAAACTTGTTTAACACCTAAAAATGATAAATGAAACTAAGATCTTTTGTTTTTGATGAAAAATAGCAGGGGGGTGCAAACTACCCCAAATTGAAAAAATCGATATCTTGCAAACTAAGAACCCTAAAATTAGTTGTGATAGCTGAAAAATAGGTGATGACATACGCTTTTGCCTCGATAGATTATTTCACTCTTAAAACAGGGAATAGTAATGTTACAGGAGAAAAAGGTATTAAACACTTAAAAGCATAAGAGTTTTGTGAAACCATGATTTAATGAATGAGTGTATGGAGGATGACAGCTTGCTAATTATTATTATTATCATTATTATTATGGGTAATGATGCTGCGCGTCTTATATCGGCCAATACGGAGGAACTGTGCTTCGTTTATGGCTTCCAGGGAATAATAGTGGCTTTACATTTAGTGCTGAATGTGTGTTAGTGTTATCTAGTGTATGTGTTCCTGTGTAATAGTGTTTTAAAGTAATATTTAATATGAATTTTGTGCTATAAATGTCCGCCATCTTGGTAATTGCGACAATATTATTCCATAGATAACACTATCTAGAGGTCACTCCGTATATCTGACAACACTTTTGACCTAACTGTCTCCATTTTGTTTTCTTTTGTCATTGATCCCAAGGAGGCCATGAATAGGATACGCACTATTCTGTATAGTCTCGGTGTTACCTAGGTCACACAACCGGCCACTATTGTCAGCCATCTTTACAACCGGCAATGTGACGCTTTTTTACTAGACAGCATACTACATTATTACCTAGTCAGCTCACGTGGGGGTTTAGTTCCGAACTGAGTACGAGCTAAGCATAACCCTGCGTGAGACACTGGGAAGGGGGCCCTCAACCCCGACACGGCGCGTCCCGATGGCTGATGGGGAATTTCCTGTAGATATACAGGAAAGGTGCGAATAAGACCTAGTCAAATAAGCACCCGCGGATCAACTGAGGTGAATAAAACAATGGCCAACGGCTTCGATGGCAGAGGAGGACCTATGTCTCAATGGCAGCGAGGGCGGAAGAACCAAAATTGAAATCCACTTCGCGCCTGACTTGGATCGAGCGGCAAAGTGGTCAGCGTCTGCTTACCTAGTAGGTACGGCTGCATAGCTTATGTTCCAGAAACTAGCAATCCCTGGTCCTAAACTCCCAGTGGAAACACTGGACTAATCCTTGATTACAAGCAGTTATGATTCGTGCGAGTAACTACAGAATTACCCCAGGTGGTAACTAATCCACCCGTACATGGACGGCAACCAGGTTTTCGGACTCTGGGGGACCTGGGCAACCACGATCACAGAGAAAGTCGGAGTTCTCTGGCAAACTACCATCAAAGACACCCACATACATCAGGACCTTCAACATCAACACATTACTAAAACCAGGCAAACTACACACCTTAACATCAGAACTAGATCGACAAAGGATACAGATACTAGCTCTTCAGGAAACACGCTTTACAGATGAGAGCACACTAGACTATGGTAACTACCGTATTTTCAAAAGTAAAACGGACAAACGAATAGGAAGAGGTGGCACCCCTCTCTTGGGTATGGCATTTGTAGTTCACAAGAGCATAGTTGATTCGATAAAAGAAGTCACTCCCATAAGTAATAGAGTAATGACTATGCGCATACAATGTGCGAACAAAAAATACACATTAATTAACGCACATGCCCCCACGAACATTGAAAATAAAAGGGACTTGCAGAAGGTAGAACAGTTCTGGTCTAAACACGAAAAGATCGTGGCAACGGTTCCTAGAGAAGACACAAGGATATTACTAGGTGATTTCAATGCACAGATTGGCAAAGAAAAAGAATACCAAAAGACTGTAGGCAAGTACCCAGCTCATAAATTCACCAACAAGAATGGCATGAAACTCATTGAACTGTGCCAACAGAACAACTTGAAGATAATGTCCACCTCTCTGAGGAAGCACCCTCGAAAACAGAAGACTTGGCGATCACCTGTGCAATCTCTTGGAGAATATCAGATCGACCATGTGGCCATCACACATCCTTTACAGAAAGAAATTCATGATGTGCAAGTTCGAAGAGGAGCCAATATTGACTCCGACCATTATCTAGTGCGAATCAAAGTGAAATTTACCCCGAAAAGTATCCACCCCAAGAAAACTCATCTTCAGAAATTTGACACGAAAAAGATAAAGGAAAGTAACATAACAGAGGAATGGGAAAAGGAAAAGGCAAGCACCTGGAAGCAGTTCCATGACAAGATCATTACGAGAGCTAAAGAGACTATTCCATTGAAGAAGAAGAATACGAAACACCCGTGGTGGGATTCTGCATGTGAAGAAGCACTGGAAATGAGAAAGAGAGCTTTTCAGAAATACAACAGTAAGAAGTCACTCGAGACTCAACAACACTATCTTCAGACCAGAAGGAAGTGTCAAAAGTAATCAGCCAAACTAAGAGGAAACACATGAAGGACCAATTGGAATCTATAGATCAAGACTTCCGAGATCACAAAACGCGAGATTTCTACAGGACGTTCGCAGGAAGAATCCGAGGATACACCCCACAGAACTTGTGTTTCCGAAAACAAGACGGAAACCTCGCGTTGTCCAACCGGGATAATTGTAGTGAACTGGCTCGGTATTTCTCTGAGTTACTCAATTGCGAGGAGCCAAAATCACGATGGCCCAAAGAGACTCCCGTACATGTAAACCCTGAATCTCCACCACCTACTAAAGGAGAAATCCAGAGACACATTTTCAGACTCAAAAGTAACAGGGCGTCTGGAGAAGATGGCATAGTTGCAGAACTATTGAAGAACATAGGCCCAAATACACTTGAGGAGCTCACACTAATCATCATGGATATCTGGAAAACAGAAAAACTACCTGAAGAATGGAAATGTGCACTCATCCATCCGTTATACAAGAAAGGTGACAAAACGGATGTGAATAACTACAGAGGGATTTCTCTCCTTCAAGTCACCTACAAGATTCTCTCCGCGTGTCTTCTTCAAAGAGTACAAGAACAGCTTGAACACAAAATTGGTGAATATCAAGCTGGTTTCCGACCTGAGCGTTCTTGTGTTGAACAAATTTTTAACTTGAAGACGATATTGAAATATAATAATTATTATTATTATTATTAGGTAATTATGGATTAATGTGTTTATAGCTAACGAATAAGGCTACAGAATTTTATCACTTGTTGTACAAATCAGGATGGCCGACCCGTTGCCATGTCCCATGAATTTACCCAAAAGAGCCAAAACGTTAAGGTTATCGACCTGCGATTTTATAAAACTAATTATCGGAGAGGGTGTTGTTTTGGACTGACAATGGCTAACCCCTTCCCATGATTTATGAATTGACCCAAAGCGTTTTACCTGACAAGACTGAGTGTATCCTGTTGCAGCCTTTAGAAAATCGAACCCGGACCTCTGTAGTGACAGTTGAGTTATATTAATGATGCTTTTTGAACAAACACACACTTGCATACTATCGCTGGGTTGAATCTGCACAGAGAGACTGGCTTTGTTTGTGTAATGAGTTTTGGTGATTAGAAAGCGGCGCTCTTCCCAGCAAGTTTCATATTACTCGTCTGCTTGATAGTGGACATGCTTCGCACCGTGTTAACGTACATGACTAGATAGTTCAATGAACCTTATTGCAACCTTAAAATGAAAATGAATTTTTTGGTATAGTCGAGGTTGGAAGCCATGGCCTTAGGGTAGACAACCAAGTATGTTAAACACTACACTGTGAGATGGTCAAATGATAATGTAACAGAACATATATAAAAGTTTCCTGTAGTTTAACGACTTGACTAAGAGCCATACCATGAGAGGTATAGGTAATTGAAATCCAATCCTTAGCGGTTGACCCTACTACATGTAAGCTATAGCAATGCCCGCCTATAAGCTATCATGTTAGAAACATAAATGTATGGCTTGTTTTAAACGGAGAATGATTGTGTTTACTGTGAAACACAAATCTGAATTTAAAAATAGTTAATGTCCTACATGATGTTTGAACCCCTTTTTTTTATTCATACTTTAGACAAACGCTAACATAGTTGTAATTCAGAAGCCATGGCTGCCTCCTTTCCAATCCTACACCGTACACTGAAGTTAAAATTAATAATGATCACGTTACAGACGGCCAGTTTCAAAGCCATGAGAAATAAGTGAACAAAGTATAAAATTCTTGACCCAGTCTGGAATTCAACATTGTGTTGTTTCAAACAAAAGACAAGCGTTCTATAAACTTAACCACCAAGCTGTCCTATCGACCCCTAATTGTTTGGCTGATGGTGAAAATAAAATTAAATGTAAACTATAACTAAAACTAACTACACACTTATAACTAGAAAAAAGAAATGTAAGACAAAAGGATAACAGGACAAATAAAGGACAGAAGGAATAAAAAAATGCCCCTCAACCCTCAAGAATGTGGATTGATGGACTTGAAAGGAAGGAGAGCCATAAAAGGTAGATATGAAAGTATGAGAGGAGAGGGTCCCACTCCAGTGGTAATCGACAAAAAGGAGGAAAACTGGACCCAGCTCAGGAATCCCTTGTGTGGCCAACTTCCAAACTGATCAGCCTAAGCCCCTGAGGGTGTAGCAATATCCAGGGTGCACCACAAGTGGTGGGGCTACATACACCCCACCTTTAGTGTGGCTTCAGCAAAAGGCAGGAAATAACATAAAAATAGAAAGAAGGCTGCCTCCTCACACAAGGAGGGTAACAGATAAGAAATAAACAAGGGTCAATTAAGTCAGAAAATAAAGAGACTCCCTAAGCCTTGGATAGCCTAATAATGTCGGAGTTGGTAGAGAACAAGTGTTGACCAAGTGTGGTCGACAGGAAAGAAGATACACAGGAGCCTAGCACAAGTCAGTGGAAGCAATGACGGACTCAGCTGGGGCTCTATGGTCGTCAACCTACATTCCACTAGATGTAAGCCCATGTTTGGGGGTGGTGGAAAATAAAGACCTCTTTTGTTTTAAATCACTGGCTTTAAGGACGGTAAAACATGTCATGCCTTTATAATGCGATACTGGTCCTAGGGGTATGCAAAATTGTATTAGATACTCAGCTAATAATAGTGTACATGACCCCTTATTATTTTCTCTAAGTACAGTACATGGGAAGAATGACCATGATTTCCAAGCCCCTAAGTAAGACAAAAACAAATTATTTCCATTTCCAAACAGTCGGGGTGAGGTGAGTTGAGTTTACTAAACGTCAAACTCATGTGGTTTTTCCACTTGTACTGACGACAATCAAAAGACGTTTCATATTCATTAAGTCCGTTATTATCAGGAAACATTTTCTGCCAACAGGTGCTTACTGCATATGGCAAGGCCTTACACTCCTGGGTTAGTCAGTCTTTCTTGCTAAGGATGCTCTATATACCATAGAAAAGGCTATACATGTTAGTTCTGAACACTAAGTGTTAATTGCATATTAAAATTTTATGCACAGCTTATACAAGCACGTTTTGCATGCAGTCAAACTTTGTAAGATAGTTACATACAACACGCAAAGTGTGTTTCCGCTACCTAGCGGTGGATATGATCACTCACTGGTGATATCCGAGGTGAGCTGATTTGCTCACACATTTGCTCCCATATTGGCCCCCACATTTGCTCCCACTTTTGCTTCCATATTGGCTCCCACATTTGCTCCCACTTTTTTGCTCCCCCTTTTTGATCCCATATTAATGCCTACTCTTATAATTATAAGCAGCAGCAAAATGTAAATGGAATAATATTTATTATAATGTTCAAAACAAAAGTCCTAAGGTCTTGGGTTTGAATTCCCAACTATGGTTGTCAGCCAATGAGTTACACTACAGGATACTTTTATTTTTGTGTTGTGTTGCGTGATAATTTGCCGATCTCGTGGTGTAGTGGTTAGTAGACTTTGGTGTTATCCCTGAGGTCATGGGTTCCAACTCAACTATGCCCAGAATTTAATTTTGATCTGAGAGTTGAAAGGTTAGGTTAGGTGAAGTTAGGTTAGGTAAAGTTAGGTTAGGTGAAGTTATGATAGGTTAGGTTAGGTAAAGTTGCCTCAAGTTAGGTTAGGTGAAGTTAGGTTAGGTTAGGTGAAGTTGGGTTACGTTAGGTTAGGTTAGGTGAGGTTAGGATAGTTTAGGATAGGTGAAGTTAGGTTAGGTTAGGCGAGGTTAGGTTAGGTTAGGCGAGGTTAGGGTAGGTTAGGTTAGGATAGGTGAAGTTAGGTTAGGTGAGGTTAGGGTAGGTTATGTTAGGTTAGGTTATGACTAAGTTTGTTATGTTTAGTTGTTTTAGAAAAACACCACTTTTGCTCTCATATTTGGTTCCATATTTTCTTTGCACTTTCAACTATCTTGACTTGTGTATTTACTTTTGCCGGCATATTTTTTGACATATTTGTTAGCATATTTGCTCCCTCTTTTTATAATTGCTTTGCTCCCACATTTCATCCCATATATGCTCCCGCTTCTTGCTTCCCACTTTTTGCTCACAGTTTTCGCTCCCACATTGCTCACACTTTTGCTGACACTGTTTACCCCCACTTTTGCTCCCACTTTTTGCATCTATATATGCTCCCACATTAATCTATTGTTGTTATTACCAATTTGTCTTTACTAGAGATTAGTTTATGCTTGACAGTTGATATGGAAGTATCAGTGACTAGGTATGGTAAGCCTTATGCATACTATAAAGGATATTCATATATTGTGAAACGAAGCAATAAAAATGGAACTGTTATTTGGCGCTGTTCAAAGCAACGATCGAAACAGTGTCGAGGAATGCTTAAGACAAAAGAATTGGACATACTTTCTTCAAACAATCATGATTGTAAACTTAATAATCATGCTAGTGTAAATGTTAGGAAAACTCAAACCGAAGCAAAAAACCAAGTCTAAGAAAAAAATAGTGCTGCTCAAGATAATATTAACCTCAGGTCTAATACACTACAGCGCACTCACGCTGTTAGCTAGTTGTTTAATGAGAAACCTTTAACACCTCCTGTAAAACCCATGATCAGACACACACACACATCTCAAAAGCCCTCAACTCTATCAGAGACAACATACCCCATCAAGAAGTTGGTTGGGGAAGGTGAAAAGGATGGTGATGGTGATGATAATAACATAACAATGTTAAAGCACTCTAGCACATCTAAAAAGTAGCTTTCAACACTATCAATGGCAACTCAAACCATTGAACAGACTGTGGACACAGGTGGAAATTATGATGGTAAAGATGACGACGATGATGATGATCATTATGAAGATGATTATAATGATAAGGATGATAATGATGATGATGGTGAAAATGATGAACTGCTTCCCGAGTATTTAAAACCATTCATAAAAATAGCAAATGGAACGATCCTAATATATTAGTAGAACGTCTACAGCTCTTGCATGCCTGTAAACAGGCCGGTCATATTGGTTATGAGGAAGAGCTGTTAAGAATAGAAGATGAACTTCGTAAAGCTGGTATTATAGTGTAATTGGTCAACGTAGCAACAGCCCCATCCCCTAAAATAATGTTCAGCAAGTGTTATATTTAAAAACTATAACAAGCAAACGTGAACAAAAAATAGCTGTATTCTGTATGTGTGTGTGCATACCTATTCTAAAAATATATATATTTGAATTAAATTATTTAACACAGTTTGTATATATTTCTTGTTTTTTGCATGTTGACTGTATATTTGCTCAACCACTTTTTGGTTTTTCAATGCACATTTTTGATTTGTTTTGATTTTTCCGTAGCATTACAGTTATCAGTCTTGTAAACTGGGTGATTAATATAGGTATAAAGGCATCTTAAAAATCACAAGCATTACATATCACGTATAATATTTTACATGTTATCCTACATTCCACATAGGGCTCTCCCTTCTTAACAGTGAACTCTGTTGGTCATTAAAATAACTAGGTTTAAAATAATTCCAGTGGCATATCCTGTTAGCAAATATCATATATTAAATATTTTCACGTCATAGAACGACAACTTGAAAATCATTTATTGTAGGAATACCTTTAATGGGACCATCAAACCTTCAAGTATGCAATATACATTGCAGATAGTGCTGTATTTTGGTCGGTAGTGCCTCAAGTGCTTACATTAAATAAGAATACAGTAAACATATAAACATTTAATAAATCATAATTGTTTTCATTAAATATCATATACCTAATAAATATTTTCACACCATAGAATGACCATTTCAAGATCATTTATTGTAGGAATATCTTTAATGGGATCTCGAAACCTTGAAGTAAACCATATTTGATATACATTCCACATAGCTACATAACCGAGAGTACGTCGTAGTATCAATCTCAGCCACAGCGCGCGCTCATTGTTTGTATTGCATTTCAGTTCCATTTGCATTTAATTTCTTGGAAATTTCCCCCAAGCCAAAAAATACATAGCAAGCTAGTGAAAACCTGTTACACTTCAATAATTTTAGAAAAGCTCTCAGGTATTGTATGATGATTTTTTTTAGCCTATTTTCATTTTTGAAAAAAAAAAGTCTTATGAGATCACCTTTTGTCCGTGTGTCTGTCTGTGTGTGCGTGTGTGTGTGTGTGCGTGTGTGTGTGTGAGGATTTTTGTGTGTGCTCCCCTAATAAAATCTAAACGGCTGGAGCGATTTCAATAAAACTCGGTAAGTTCACAGTGCTATACCGCGCGACCCCGACCATGCCCTTCAAATTGTGTTACGTCTCACCAATCCAAAATGGTGGCTGTGCGAAATATTTCACCAGCATTCAATATCTCCGATATTACAGATATCACCCTGGAATTCTGTATGGTGATAAAGGGAACTACTAGAAGTTCACCTATGTTACTTATGAAAACCTGGTAGCTACAAAAGCAACATGGCAGCCAAGCGAATTTGCGACTTTTAAATGGACGTTTCTCGCGATTCAACCAATCAAAAGCAATAAAACTTGGTACAGCATATGTATATACACATTGTAATGCACCGACATCTAACTTCGTTCAATTGTTTATATAACCTCAAGATGGCGGCTGTGCGAAATATTTCACCGGCATTCTATATCTCGTAAACTATTACCGGTATCACCATGAAATTTTGTACAGAGATAAAGAGCACTATTGAACGTTCATCTATGAGTCATTCAAAAGCCGGTTAACTACAAAACGATTATGGCGGCCAAGCGAAGTTGAAAGTTTTAAATAGACTTTTCTCGCGATTTAATGATCCAAACGCAATGTAACTTCGTACAGCAAATGTTTATGCACAGTGTAATGCACTGGTGTCTAATTTAGTTCAATTGTTTATATAACCTCAACATGGCGGCTGTGCGAATTTCGAAAATTAAGTTTTTATTTCTTGTGTTCTAGTCATGCGATCGAAATCAACATTCGCATAATGAACGAACACAATAATCATCACCTAATAGTACATAACTCTATGGCCTACATATATTAAAATCCAACATGGCAACCATACGAAATATTTAGACGGTTCTCAATATCTATTAATCTACTACAGCAATCAAACTCAAATATTGTAAGTGTATAGATGCTATAAGAATAATTTCATCCATGGGACGTTCAATAACCTGGCGAGGATAAATCCAACATGGCGGCGACTTGAAATTTAAATATTTTAATGGATGTTTCTTGCGTTTTAACCATCCGAGCGCAGTGAAACTTGATACGGTATATCCTTTAACAAAGTTTAATCAACCGGCGTCTAATTCATTAAATTATTTTCATAACCACAAGATGGCGGCTGAGCGAAGTTTTAAAATCCCGCTTTTATTTCTTGTCTCCTAATCATGCTATTGAAGTTTGAATAAAACACCCACTCAATAATCTTGATGTAATAGTACATAAATCTTAGGCCTCTAATATAAAAATCCAACATGGTGACCATCCAGAATATTTAGACGGTTCTCAATATCTACGAATCTATTACAGCAATCAAACTGACAATTTGTATGTAGATAGGGGCAATTCATATTAGTAGGATTTATGAAAGTAGGCTATTTGGTTCTTTACGGAACTACTTGTTTAGTACTGTATAACTGTTTGTTGACTAGCATTTACTGTTACACAACGTTATTTTAGGTAAACTCTACATAAGTATCCTAATTGTCACTGGTATAATGTCTTGTTTAACAAACATGGTCACACGGTTCGTCTATAGGTTTAAGCCTCTGTTGTATATGATTTCAAACAAGTAGTTCCGTGAAGAACTATACAGCCTATTTTCATATATCCTACTTATGTTAACTGCCACAATCAACATACAAAATTTCAGTTTAATTGCTGTAACAGATTCGTAGATATTGAGAACCGTCTAAATATTTCAGATGGTCGCCAGGTTGGATTTTTATTTTTGTACTATTACATTAAGATTATTGTGTACGTGTGGTATTCAAACTTCAATCGCATGATTAGACAACAAGAAGTAAAAACGAGATTTTAAAATTACGCACAGCAGCCATCTTGTGATAATGCAAACCATTGAAATAAATTAGATGCCAGTGGATCAACATTTGTATAAGCATTTAACGTGCAACGTTTCACGGCACTCGGATAGTTAATTCGCGAGAAACGTCCATTTAAATATTTATACTTCGCGTCGCCGCCATGTTGGATTTGTGCTCACCAGGTTCCTGAAAGTCCTATAGGTGAACATATGTTCATAGTCTCTATGAACATAAAAAAAATTCAGTTTGGTTGCTGTAAAAGATTCATAGATATTGAGAACCGTCTAAATATTTCGGGAGCTCACCATTTAGGAGTGTTATGTGTATAGGCCATAGAGTTATGTACCATTCATGGACAATTATTGCCTAGGTTCATTATTCAAACTTTCACTTCGATCGCATGATTACGACACAAGAAATTAAAATTTAATTTTATAATTTCGCACAGCCGCCATCTTGAGGTTATGTAAGCAATTGAATTAAATTAGATGGCAGTGCATTACAATCTGCAAAATCAAAAACTGTACCACATTTCACTGCGCTCAGAGAGTTAAATCACGAGAAAAGTCTACTAAAATATTTCAAATTCGCTTGGTCGCCATGTTCGTTTCGTACTTTACAGGTTTATGAAATATACATAGGTATACCTGTATCAGTACCCTTTATCACCGTACAAAATTGCAGGGTGATATCTGTAATAGTTTCGGAGATATAGAATGTCAGTGAAATATTTCGCACAGCCACCATTTTGAGGTTATGTAAACAATTGAACTAAATTAGACTCCAGTGCATTACAATGTGTATAAACATTTGCTGTACCAAGTTTCATTACATTTAGATAGTTAAATCGCGAGAAAAGTCTATTTAAATGTCTCAACTTCGCTTGGCCGCCATGTTGGTTTTGTAGTCACCAGGTTTTTGAAAGTCTCATAGGTGAACTGCTAGTAGTGCCCTTTATTACCGTAAAAAATTTCAGGGCGATATCGGTAATAGTTTCGGAGATATGGAATGCTAGTGAAATATTTCGCACAGCCGCCATGTTGGATTGGAGAGACGTAACAAAATTTGAAGGGCACGGTCGAGGTCACCGGGAATAGTGCTATGAACTTCCCGAGTTTCATTGAAATCGCTCCAGCCGTTTCGATTTTATTAGGGGGGGACACACACACGAATCACACACACACGCACACACACACACACACACGCACGCACACACACACGGACAAAAGGTGATCTCATAAGCCTATTTTTTCAAAATTGAAAATAGGCTAAAAATGATAAACAGCTAAACTCACTGGTCAATAACCAACATAGTGGCCAAAATGTTTCCCTGATAGGTAACTCATGTTTGGTTAGTCAATTCTTATTCCAAAGCCAGTCAAGACCTAAAAAATATTATTAACACCATATCACTAAACAAATCACACCATCTTAAGGTATTTATTAAATTTAATTGCATTTTAGGAAACTTGCAAGCATATTGCAGCCTTCAAGAGGAAAGTAAAGACAGGAATTGTGAAAAGGAAGCCGCTAAATCATTCAATGTAGTAAGGTTTATGAACCTCAACGTAAGAAGTTATGAAAGTCTATGTGAGGGTGTGGTTTTTACCGTTGGATGCCTTTTCTGGCACCCACCTCAGAGACGAGTTTATGTGAGATGAAACTCAGCTATCATGTCGAATGTGGAGCTCCTAGTCTAGGAGAAAGTCACGTTCAGGTATATGTCTGCAGGGAGTGTGGGAAACGAAACAACAACTAAAAAGCATACAAGTAAAGGGAATATTATGGAATTTTCGAGTATATGTTGAGAATGTTTTAAAAAATTCGTTAAATTTCATGGTTTGTAGACCTCTTGGCTAAATTTGGTAGAATTTAATGAATTGTCATCAATATTTGGCTAATTTTATATAAATTTGAGGTAGTTTCAACCATTCTTTAATAATTCAATGGCATTTCAATAAATCTGGTAGCCATTTGTTGGATTTTGTTGAAATTTGGTGAAATTTGCTAAATTTGCGGTAAATTTAGTGGATTTTACTAAAATTCTGGTCAATTTGAAGATAAATCTCAGATATTTAGATATTTTACATATAACCTCTGTCACTGTGATGGCTGTATTAATGTGTGCTTCGACTATGAAGGGTAGGAATGGTAAGGAGCTGGTTATGGTCTTAAGTGCATAGTCAATTATATTTGCTTTCAGGATGTGTGTTGTGGGAAAATCGAACACTCCTCTTGTTAGTTTTTCAAGTAAGTGTACTCCATGCCTCCCTTAGAAGCCGCTAATGAGCTCTAAGCATAGGCGGTTTGCAACCATCTCACTTTTGTTAACATAGAATGCTCATTACTTGTTATTTCAAGTACATATTGTCATGTAGGTAAGGAATTGATCCAAATATAACATGTTTTGATTTTCTTTGCACTTCTCTGTGGGCAAACACGGCATTTACCAGGAGTACAAGTGGAAAACCACATGAGTTTGACGTTTTGAAAACTCACCTCACTTCACCCCAACTGTTTGGAAATGGAAATAATTTGTTTTTGCCTTTCATAGGAGCTTGGAAATCAAGGTCATCATTCCCATGTAGTATACTTAGAGAAAATAATAAGGGGTCATGTACACTATTATTAGCTGAGTATCTAATACAATTTTGCAAACCCCTAGGACCAGGTTCGCATTATAAAGGCATGCCATGTGTTACCGTCCTTAAAGCCAGTGATTTAAAACAAAAGAGGTCTTTATTTTCCACCACCCCCAAACATGGGCTTACATCTAGTGGAATGTAGGTTGACGACCATGAGCCCCAGCTGAGTCCGTCATTGCTTCCACTGACTTGTGCTAGGCTCCTGTCTATCTTCTTTCCTGTCGACCACACTTGGTCAACACTTGTTCTTTACCGACTCCGACATTATTAGGCTATCCAAGGCTTAGGGAGTCTCTTTATTTTCCGACTTAATTGACCCTTGTTTATTTCTTATCTGATACCCTCCTTGTGTGAGGAGGCAGCCTTCTTTCTATTTTTATGTTATTTCCTGCCTTTTGCTGAAGCCACACTAAAGGTATGGTGTATGTAGCCCCACCACTTGTGGAACACCCTGGATATGGCTACACCCTCAGGGGCTTAGGCTGATCAGTTTGGAAGTTGGCGACCACAAGGGATTCCTGAGCTGGGTCCAGTTTTCCTCCTTTTTATCGATTACCTCTGGAGCGGGACCCTCCCCTCTCATACTTTCATATCTACCTTTTATGGCTCTCCTTCCTTTCAAGTCCATCAATCCACATTCTTGAGGGTTGAGGGGCATTTTTTTATTCCTTCTGTCCTTTATTTGTCCTGTTATCCTTTTGTCTTACATTTCTTTTTTCTAGTTATAAGTGTGTAGTTAGTTTTAGTTATAGTTTACATTTAATTTTATTTTCACCATCAGCCAAACAATTAGGGGTCGATAGGACAGCTTGGTGGTTAAGTTTATAGAACGCTTGTCTTTTGTTTGAAACAACACCGTGTTGAATTCCAGACTGGGTCAAGAATTTTACACTTTGTTCACTTATTTCTCGTGGCTTTGAAACTGGCTGTCTGTAACGTGATCATTATTAATTTTAACTTCAGTGCACGGTGTAGGATTGGAAATGAGGCAGCCATGGCTTCTGAATTACAACTATGTTAGCGTTTGTCTAAAGTATGAATAAGAAAGGAGTTCAAACATCATATAGGACATAAACTATTTTTAAATTCGGATTTGTGTTTCACAGTAAACACAATCATTCTCCGTTTTAAAACAACCCATACATTTCTTTTTCTGACATGATAGCTTATAGGCGGGCATTGCTATAGCTTACATGTAGTAGGGTCAACAGCTAAGGATTCAATTTCAATTACCTATACCTCTCATGGTATGGCTCTTAGTCAACACGTTAAACTACAGGAAACTTTTCTATATGTTCTGTTACATTATCATTTGACCATCTCAAAGTGTAGTGTTTAACATACTTGGTTGTCTACCCTAAGGCCATGGCTTCCAACCTCGACTATACCAAAAAATTCATTTTCATTTTAAGGTTGCAATAAGGTTCATTGAGCCTTGTCAACCCTTACCTAACGACTATCTAGTCATGTACGTTAACACGGTGCGAAGCATGTCCACTATCAGGCAGACGAGTAATATGAAACTTGCTGGCAAGAGCGCCGTGTTCTCATCCCCAAGAATCATTACTCAAACAAAGCCAGTGTCTCTGTGCAGATTCAACCCAGCGATAGTATGCAAGTGTGTGTTTGTTGAAAAAGCATCATTAATATAACTCAACTGTCACCACAGAGGTCCGGGTTCGATTTTCTAAAGGCTGCAACAGGGTACACTCAGTCTTGCCTTGTTAAACGTTTTGGGTCAATTCATAAATCATGAGAAGGGGTTAGCCATTGTCAGTCCAAAACAACACCCTCTCCGATAATTAGTTTTATAAAATCTCAGGTCGATAGCCTTAACGTTTTGGCTCTTTTGGGTAAATTCATGGGGAATGGCAACGGGCCGGCCATCCTGATGTATACAACAACTGATAAAACTCTGTAGCCTTATTCGTTAGCTATAAACACATTAATCCATAATTACCTAATAATAATAAGAATAATAATAATTAGCAAGCTGTCTTCCTCCATACACACATTCATTAAAGCATGGTTTCACAAAACTCTTATGCTTTTAAGTGTTTAATACCCTTTTCTCCTGTAACATTACTATTCCCTGTTTTAAGAGTGAAATAATCTTTCGAGGTAAAAGCGTATGTCATCACCTATTTTTCAATTATCACACCTAATTTTAGGGTTCTTAGTTTGAAAGATATAGATGTTTTCAATTTGGGGGTAGTTTTCACCCCCCTACTATTTTTCATGAAAAACAAAAGATCTCAGGTTCAATTATCATGTTTACCCGTTTAACACCTTTTTCCCCACTGTAAAATCACTATTTACTGTTTTAGGGGTGAAATCATCTATCCAGATAAAAGCCTATGTCACAACCAATCTTTTAAGCCATTACACCTAATTTTACGGTTCTTAGTTTCCAAGGTATCGATTTTTCAATTTGGGGGTAGTTTGCACCCCCCTGCTATTTTTCATCAAAAACAAAAGATCTTAGTTTCATTTATCATTTTTAGGTGTTTAATACGTTCTTTTTCATAACATGACTATTTACTGTTTTAGGGGTGAAATGACCAATCCAGGTAAAAGCATATGTCATCACCTATTTTTAAAGCTATCACGCCTAATTTGAGGGTTCTTAGTTTCCAAGATATCGAGTTTTCACTTTTCGGGGGTAGTTTCACCCCCCAAAATGGGGACGTCGCGCCAAGTGCTAGGACCCCTCGTACAAGTCCCTAGCATGATTGGTTAGCGAGATATTAACAAAAGTGTAGTTAGGCACTTTTGAAAAAGAAATGAATCATACATTCAAAAACGAGGCGTCACCCCAAGTGCTAGGATACTGCCTATGGCAAAATCCCATCAGGGGTTCAGAAAATATTAACAAAAGTGTAGTTAGGCCCTTTTTGCAAAAGCCACCGGTGTGCATACATTCAAAAATTATTCTTTCACCCTGGGTAAGGGTAGTTTTTATTTTTGGGGCTGACATACCTCGTTGATACAAAAGGAGAATTCACTACGAGTCCTACGACACCCCATATGTTTAAATCGTATTATTGATTAGCGAGATGCTAAAAAGCGAATGACCTATTAGTTTTAGTTTTTTATAAATATTTAAATAAACCTCATCTATAAATAATCATTTAAAAATTCTGCTCTCTTATAAAAGCCCTCAAGTGCACATGCATACAAAAACACTTCTTAACCCCCAGGTAAGGGTAGCTTTTACTTTGGAGTGGATATACCCCCGTCCATAGCAAGGGGTGGTTCACCACAAGTCCTACGACACCCTATATGCTCAAATCCGACCATGCGTTCGCGAATCATCGCCAATTTTCGCCAGAAAGTAGGCTATCAATTTGTTTTGTCCTAGACACTTGAAAGTTGCTGTCAGCCTAGAGGGCATATGGACCTTTCATTGACGTCAAGAAAACTTTTTTTCTCATCTTCACGGCTTCCCAAATAGAGCCTATTTCAAAAAAACAAGAATTTAAAAAAACCGACACACATTCATAGAAAAAAGAGGACGTCACGCCATTCCTAAATAACACATCGTTCTAGCCTTACAAGCACATTAAATTCGCCAAAATGTCAATAACGCACGTTTAACTCAAATTGCGTTTCCAAATTCCACCCATTTTAAAAAATAACCTCACCATCAAATAGAGCGGGAAAAATAGCATTTAAACGAGCCCTCACTCAACTCTAGTACTCGCTCACAACCAACCCTTTTCCCAACATAGCCATACGTATTCAAGCACACACGCGACTTGAAAGAGAACATACACTACCCCACTACTCACGAATGACCTTTTAGTTTTGGTATTTTAATTAAATAAAGAGGCTATAGGAAAAGAGGGGGCATTACAACGAGTGCGAGATATCAGGTTCGGGGCCGATACGACGAGGGTTCAATAAGTTAGTGGACAGAACCCTCAAGTTAACACTACTTGTTAAAGGTCAACCACGTCTCACACGAACACTCCAGACATATCACGTGATCGCTCGCACAGCTGCACACTTGCACGGGTATCAGATGACGTCAACACCCATTAATTTTTATCTCCATCGCATAAATAAGCCAAAGGTTATCTGCTTCAAGCGGTTACCCAAAGGTTATCTGCTTCAAGCGGTTAAAGGTCGACCTCTTCCCACGCTAACATGTGCACGTGCACGCTGCACATGCTCACACCCGCATGGCTATCAGATGACGTCATGATGATGCAATATGTCCTCGCGATTACGCAATATCCAAATTGTATAAATGTATACTACTACTAATATAGGCTTTTACTTCCAGGTAGCACTGAAACTGTTCCTCTTTTCCAGTCAGCAGCAAATCCAACAGGAACACATTTTAAAATTTACTTAATCTTTGTACTTTCCTTTTCAAGTAATAGCTGCACCCTTATTACAGGAATTTAGTAATAGAAATATTCACTATGGCTGCCTCAGGGCACCAGCCTTTCCTTCTCTCCTTTTGACACAACACACTCTTTACACTACACCACAATACCTCGATTAATTCCTTTACTTACACTAGCACGACCAAGATATATCCGCACAGCAATGGCTGATATATGTGGGATACCAGTTGTTACTGACGGATACCCAATATAACGCTCACATGTGGTGAGAGCCGTCACAAGCTTGTAAGTGGCGACTCTCACTGCTAAGTTACGTTCACTCGCCCACAGAGGGTGGCTTACAAACTTTAGAATACAGTGGCCACATAGATATAAGTTACGTTAGAACGGCCGTCTAGTTACTAAGTTAATTCATAAGTTTCGACCCTAAGTTTGTTCTATAAACAACAACGAGGTATAGCGCGCATAGGGGTAAACAATTATACAACAACAGAGCTCTACGAGACGATGGTACACTTGTTTTTATTTTATTGTTACATTGTATGTACATTTGTTTTTTATTTTATTTTTATTATTATTGTTACACGGTACTCCTGGTGTCAACATTATTTTGCCGTGTTACTTGTCCATATTTATTCCACTGTATTCCTTACATGCACACTCTTTTTTCTTTTCTCTCTTCCTAATTACACGATGTTCAAATGCTCTATTTACCCCTATCAATAAAAACGATGCATATTGTTCAAAACTTCTATCCCACACAGAGCATTTTTTTCTCTTTTTCTTCTTTAACACTGTAGTACATTGTATTTCTCTTTTCCAACTTGTTTATTTTTTCTCTTTGCAACACTTATAGCAACACGTGTTCCATTGCCACAATGCCTTGTACTGCTTATGTATCTATATATCTTTTTTGATGTATTACGTCTTCAATATCGCGGTGTAAAATTGTGTTCTAAACATTATATAACATTGTTCCACCCTTCAACCCTACCTACACAAAGTACACGGCTACGACAACTACACATAAATCAACACTTGCCAGACTGTGCACTTCCCACATACCCCTACATCTACACAACCAGGAGAAGAAAAGAAGAGAAGAAAAGAAGAAGAACAAGAAGAAGAAGAAGCCACCCTTACGTCCAAGTCCAATCTGTGAGGACACAGATTTAGCCGGGAAGGAGAATTGTTATATCCTGAGGCTCCGCACAGGGTACAGTTAATACATCTAATAACATCCACAACAGCTACAACCACTACCCTCTATCGGCCATCTATCTAACACACTTCAGCCCCTATCTCTACCCTGAGCCACCTAGGGAAGCAACATGTACCAACTATTTCATCATTATTACCAAACACAAGCTGCTAGCTACTAAAGTAGAGCAGGTATTAGCTAACTCTTAGTCAGCAGAATCATCCAGTATAAAATAACTCACACCTCAAGGGCTCGTTGTCTTGTCTGCCGACGACACCGCGCTAGTGCCAGCGGAAACTCTGGACGCCGACCATCGAATACAAGTAAGTGTACGAACGGGTAATCCCACTGTTATTTCCTATCCATACACCACCCCCGGAAAACTTGTTTTTGCCTCCATCATGCATTGTAACTTGTGGGCTACTGCAATACATTTAATTAAAGAAGTCTACTCACTTCTCCTAAGTGATTTTATTAAACTTCCACATTCCATCACAACTATCCTCTTGTCTATATTTATTGTACGCTCACCATTTGCCCATGCGACTCAGATCCTGTTGAGTCATCGCTGTTAATAACCTGCTCGCCCACATGGCATTGTGGACAGCACGCACCAGGCATAGAGCAAGCTATTGTCCATCTAGCGACCGTGCTCTTTCTCATAATTGTTTAGCACTCGCTTTTACTTAGAAAGTAGCCCGGTTTTAATCCTCGACTATGAGCACCTCCTACCCCCGTAGTTACCAGAAGTGCCAAGCGTCTAGAGGCTTTCAAATTGTAACACTTGATCAAACCATCAGGTATCTTCACATCACCGTAGGCGACTCATACACGCACACATACAAAACCCCACACCCCTTACGACTTAATTATAGCCCATAAAAGTTACAACAATATTTAGTATTTGGACATTTCAAATATTTTTGAATTTAGATTTGATTTTTATTCTTCGACGAGCGAGATTTTATTAGGTAGATTTTACCGTAAATACTAGTTTTTGTGTGCGATTAGATATTTCGTTAATTTTTTGATGGGAGATGTGCTTAACCGATCGTATATTTGTAGGAAGTAGGAATTAGATAGTGTCCTTGTAAGTGTGCAAGACTTGATTTTATATTGGTTCTTATTTGAACATTAAAGTAATGTGAAATAGACATTGTATAACAGGACAATATTATGACTGTCAATTTTTAAACGAAAATCATTGAGATTTCTTGAGTAACAAACGATACCAGCTGATCACTTAATAGTACCCAGAATTCAATTGTAAATGCGACGACAGAAACTCAATAAAGGTTTTGTTAAATACTAAAACGAACTGTTAGAACTATACGTGTTCAAATGGTACATTAAAAGCATTTTGAGTAGGAAATGCAGATTGCATTAGAATGTGGAGAGAGAATTTAAGCATTGTTGATTGCAACAATTATGAACGACAAGCAGGGAGGTATTATTATTAACTTGTAATGATGAATGTTGAAGTACTGCAAGTATGTGAAACATGTCTTACGTAGGAGAGAGATATTCTGCAAATTTTTAATTGTTGGAAGAGCGCATTTTTGTAATAATGGAGCATGAAAGAACATATTTTATATTGGAAAGTGGATTCCAATCGATCATGTTGACGATGGGAATATTTGTAACAGAGTTAATAAATGGAAAGTTATTGTATTTGAATTTTCGTGGCAGCTTAAAAGTGAAGCTATATTTTGGGAACTAAACCATGTGGAGATGTGAAGATCTATTCCACATGAGTCTGTATTACAGTATATGAGGAAGCTGTATATGATAAACATGCGTTAATCTGATGTTTAAAGCGACTATAAAAGGTCATGTGTCTGTATTACAGTGTATGAGGAAGCTGTATAAGATAAAGATGCGTTAATCTGATGTTTAAAGGCGACTATAGAAGGTCACGTGTCTGTATTACAGTATATGAGGAAGCTGTATATGATAAAGATGCGTTAATCTTATGTTTAAAGCGACTATAGAAGGTCATGTGTCTGTATTACAGTGTATGAGTAAGCTGTATAAGATAAACAAGCGTTAATCTGATGTTTAAAGCGACTATAAAAGGTCATGTGTCTGTATTACAGTGTATGAGGAAGCTGTATAAGATAAAGATGCGTTAATCTGATGTTTAAAGGCGACTATAGAAGGTCACGTGCCTGTATTACAGTATATGAGGAAGCTGTATATGAAAAAGATGCGTTAATCTGATGTTTAAAGCGACTATAGAAGGTCATGTGTCTGTATTACAGTTAATGAGGAAGCTGTATAAGATAAAGATGCGTTAATCTGATGTTTAAAGGCGACTATAGAAGGTCATGTGTCTGTATTACAGTATATGAGGAAGCTGTATAAGATAAATATGCGTTAATATGATGTTTATAGGCGACTATAGAAGGTCATGTGTCTGTATTACAGTATATGAGGAAGCTGTATAAGATAAAGGTGCGTTAATCTGATGTTTAAAGGCGACTATAGAAGGTCATGTGTCCGTATTACAGTGTATGAGAAATCTGTATAAGATAAATATGCGTTAATCTGATGTTTAAAGGCGACTACAGAAGGTTATGTGACTGTATTACAGTGTATGAGGAAGCTGTATAATATAAAGATCCGTTAATCTGATGTTTAAAGGCGACTATAGATGGTCATGTGTCTGTATTACAGTATATGAGGAAGCTGTATAAGATAAAGATGCGGTAATCTGATGTTTAATGGCGACTATAGAAGGTCATGTATCGACAGAAAACGCACGAATTAGGAAATAGTATTGAAGCAATATTTCATTGATATTATTTTATTTTATTTAACGAGAGCTAGATTATTAATGCATGGACTGGACTTTGTTGAACGGCCATGACAAACACTAATACGACGAACACAAGCAAGGTAATTTGAGTGGGAGGTTCTCGTTTTTCATAAATTCGTGTTTTTTTTTCTTTCAAAATGTTCAAAGACGAGTTCTGGCAGTGGAACCCGCAGACAGACAGACAATGCTACGAGTTATATATTGTAAAAATGTTGTAGATAAATTGTAAATAGTTAAATGAGATTGGAAATGATAACAACTGATCGTGTAAATACTGTTTTAGAGATAGAATGGGGTATCGTGATGTATAGACTAATTGTATTTAGTTTTGATGAACCGAACTTATGGTATTATTTTAATTTAGGGGTTTTATTTCATTTATAAACTCCGAACATATTTTGTAAATGCAGATGGCAAACAGAAGAGTTGAAACTTCATATTTATTTTATTTTAATAATGAAGTTGAAGGTTTAATTCATCCAATTATTTAATTTTGTCGTTGTTTGAGGACGGGAGTGTCCGTATTTAAATTAGTATTTTTAATGTTTTCTATTAATAAACCGTAGGACACTAGAGTTTCGTCTGTCACCCGTTTTATAGAAACCAAGCGATATTGATGGCTAATAATTATGGTGAGGTCATGCTGTAGAATTAAGAACAGGCGCCCAATTTATCTCATTTGCCCCGACAAGCGCAGGTTTCTCACCATACCATTGACGGATAAAGTCCTAATTCCGTAACGTAACGTCTTTGTCTTATGTGTCCCGACTCATCGCATGTACCAGGCATTTCCTTCGGAGGTTTACATAGCTGGGGCCACGAAGAAGCTGCGATCCACCCATCTGGATACTGGTAGGTGGTTTGAAAAGGGCACAATATTAATATACAAATCTTTGAGGAATTCGATACCAAATGATGTAAAGAAAGAAGACCAAGAAATATGAGAATATACCGGTATTGAATATATTGAAACATTTATCAGTTTGCCACTTACCCTGCAGGATCGCTTTTAAGGGCCGCATTTGTCGTCAATCAATCCATGCTTGACACTTCACCTTTCCGCTATGACAAATAGCCTAATTAGAAATAATATTAATCATAATGATAATAATAATGATAAACTTGAGTAATCTGATGCGTAGCACAAACAAATCAGCCAAATCCTGACACAAACGCTTTGGTTAGTGCCAACAAGCAAACTGCTGAATTAACTCTGTTAGAGGGAATTTAGTTTTAGTTTGTTGGTATAAAGCCTCGCCTTTTTCAGGGCTCTGCACGTTACCTATTAGCTGTCGTCCGCCTGCTTTAGACTATGGAGCCTGATATCCAGGCACAGAAGATGCTACCGCTGGAAGTCTTACGATTATTATTCTGTGGTTTCGAGAACAAATGGTACATTCAATCACGTCACTCATTCAACATGGTTAATAATTGCAAACATTTCTCAATGCGTGACAAATGTTAATTACACCATACACCCCGCCTCCCACTGTATCAGATATTTGCAAAAAAATACTGAAAGAATGGCTTCAAATTTTAGATGCGTGTTTACCTGATCCTCTGTCGGGATATATGCATCAGCGGTAGTTTGTCTAACTGAACCTTTTTATCTGCATAGCAGGCGTCTTTTTGCCTCTTCTCCAAACATATAGAAATGTGAATGTGTGTTAAATACACTCTACCCTTCAGTTGGTGGATATTGGTCGATAATATCCAGGCTAGCTCACCTTCCTTTCCGACATGACTAACACAGCTTAATACATAAATGCACTCTGTGAGCGGTCCCTAGGGAATTAAAGTCGTGCCCTGTGTCAAGGTGATGATAAAAGCACGTACTACTGTATCCCTCGGGAGGTCGCCTATGCGGTGTTAACACCGCACTTGCAACTACTTATGTTGCAAGACTACTAAGACTGCTCAACCTTTCAGTTGTCTTTCGTATTCTTAGACAACTATCACCGCTACTAGAGTGCGCTAGTATGGACACGCTACCAGTAGTATTTGAATTATGACACACTTGTCTGTACATTTCTAGTCAAAAACGTATTTGCTAACAATAATCTACCTGTTCAGCGACGCTTCAAAATAGGAAGATATCATCCTACACTGATCTAAAATCTGCTTTTCATATGTCAAACATAAAACCGTGTTCCTTGCTAGGAAATGTCGGAGAATATTCTTAAGTGTTTGTCCTGAATTCCTTTGTGAGTATAAAAATAAAGACAGCCTTGAAGCCATTCTACAGTGTTGCCATATTAACAAATAATATTGTATCTTTATTCGGTCAACATACGAATCAATCAAATTACTGTAAAATGTGAAAAGAAACTGAAATAAATTACAAAGGATTAAGATTTATATATTTTATTGAGGACTATTGAAGAAGAAAACTAAGAGATGACATGTTTTTGCTCGTCAAGGGAGCATCATCAGATCCAAATATACAAGACAAATAGCTCTACAAAACACCATCAAACCTGCAGTGACTGCCCTCTCTAAACAAAATACAAGAAAACCAGTTAGGAAGCGTAGTGAGTGAGGTAACTATTACCGAAACATATTAAGGCATTAAGCTGAAAAAAGAACTATTCATTTTAGGACCGCAAAACTTAGATATGACTATACCATCAACAAATATAGTATTGTTCCCACAAACTAATCTATCTTCGTAGATTATAGATTCTCGCCGCTATGGACTAGCCCTTATGGTGCCGATATCTGATAAAAATGCAACTGGCCGATCTATGTAAGTCTTTTTGTTTTATTTCCATACACACAGCGATTTAACTATAGTAACGAAGACAACTCGGGAACCATTCCTTATCTCGATAAGTTTAAGTTCCATGAATAACTGCATTTATAATAGGTATTCTTTGAACATGCTGCAGTCACCTGACTTCCCCTGTGCGTTATCTTCTGAAGCATATGAGCTTATTAATATACTTGGTGATAGATGTGGCTAGCTCCTTCAGCGAAGGGGACATAAATACGGTTTTAGTGCTAAGTGAAGTGTGTGAATTTTCTATTGATGGCGACGGCTTTGATTTTACTGACGAAAATCCTCCTAATGTCGGACGACCGTAAACGTATATCATTGTAGAAATTGATCGTACTCAATACCTATTTGATAGAATTACTCTATGCTTGCGATATTTATAAACAATTAAATAAATATTAACATTTGAACCCGCGCAACGAATAAGGGACTCCACTCCACCTTGGTCTGTTTTGAGATTATGATGGAAATAGATACCTGGTCGCATGTAGCATGAAATGACGTGTTAAACGTGCACACAAGTGTCTCCTATGGGTAGATATTTGCAATTGAAATGCCACGTGCGTGGAAGAAGGACTCTGGAATTCCAAGATGGAGGGCGTCAGGAAGTTGGAGACCTCTCCGTCAGCTAGCAAACGTGACAATATCGGCCGTAGACGTAAAGGGAACATGCTAAGGTGGAAAGATTTTAATAGAAAGATGTTGAGTGATGCTGGGGAAGCATATGAAAATCGTCATGGAGGTATAATTCCAGAAAAATACAACCAAAAGAGGTGAGTAGAAAAAGGACCTCCGTGTTTTCACCTGGGTGTCTGCATGACAGAATTTCTTATTAATAGATCTGAATTTTGGAATGAGACATTTGAATATATCCCTGTTGATAATGTGGAGATTAAGTTGTTATATTTAGGGAGTTGGGGCATCGTTGTCATCAGCCCCATGTACTTGAGTGTGTGAGGTGTCTTATAATCTGCTTTTTTTGTGGTGATTGCTAGGGTGTGTACGTGTTTGCGGGGCTAGAATTTGTGGGAATGTGAATTTGGCATGTTAGGTAGGCTATCATCCCGATATTTGTTCGGAGTAGAAATGGGAACTACAGAAGGTCATTTTTAGGAGGTACCTGGAATCTACTCCTCGGTTATCCTCACAATTTTAAGTGTACTTTGTTCCAACACTCGTACCAGGATTTAAATTCTCAACAGCAAACACGGGGATTTAACCCGAGTCTTCTAAAAGAGGGCGGTTACTACCACTCACAGCCACTGTAGAGAATAAGTGGCTCGTAGTGTCTTAGCGTGATATATTATACGATAATCGACGTCCTGTTTGCCATGAGATTGAACTCGGAAAAAATAAACTATTAAGGGGGAAGACACCATAGTACAATCTTGTCCCCTAAAACCCTAATTTATATAAATTTAGTGTACTATCCTCAGTTCTGTGAGAGCTGCACCTTAGGTTCCAGGTTCGAACCCCAGCTCTACGATGGAGGATCTTTAATGCTGGTATGAGAATTGGAGCGCAGGGAAGCAGGTAGCCAAGGCGTGCCAAAAGTTGCTAGTGCATACGCATCCATCTCCTCCTCACACTTCAGCGCCCTTTCAATGTTGTGGGGGAATAATCGAGAGAATGTTTAAAAAAATTCAAAACATATGTTCTTTTAGAGATCCAAGTCTGTTTTTGCAGCCCACTAACGTTCTGTGTGTAGAACTGTGAATGAGACCCTCTGCAAGATGTATCTTTTCACATCATTCGGTGTTGTCATAGGTTTCATTATCGCCACGCTTATAAGGAAGACGTCATTTGAATGTGGTAACCTGTTGAAATCCCACCTAGCTCATTATCTGATGCCCAAATGACTCAATCTTTCCAAATTATGTTTGTCAAACTTCACTCTTCATAAATCATGTCAGTAATATGATTGTGTTTCTTCCCACCCAGAAGACAAAAACCACTATAGGATTGTTACAATAGGTCTGGAAAAGAAAGAGAACTACATTTTATTTGTTCCCCAAGAGTAACTTGAGCGTCCCCTCCGCACCCCTCGGTAGCATGCTCATTCTATGCCCAAGATCGGGGTTTCAAACCCGGCCGAAGTCGTCGGATTTTTAAGAGCGTTAAAATTCCCTCATTACGCCCTCATTTGGAGGGGGAAGTAAAGCCGGCGGTCTCATGTCATAGATTTATGGCATGTAAAAGAACTTTCCACTAACTACAATTGTGTGAAGTCAAATTTGTAGGTTAGTTTTGATTAACGCACTGTAGTTCCAAAGTTCGTAGCCTGGTGCCAGTTGCAGTGGCATCTAATTGCCAATTTTGCGGCTATGTGTCGTTGACGGTAGCATTTCGTAGCAAAAGTTCGAACAACTTGAAATCGATCGTCTGCAGTCCTTACTTAAATTAAAACAGATAACACACACTAATAGAGCCATCACAATTAACACCGGTTGTCAGACAGATTCTACACACACCCAAAGTACACGGGGCAATATGACCATGTTGTCACAGCCCCAAAACAGAGGAACCATCGAAGCAGTGTTTTGTCCTCGTTCCGTAGTGGCTAGCATTCTTGGCTGTCACCCTGGAGGTCAGAGTTCGATTCCCGGCTCTGTCAAGAAATTTAATTCTGGTCTGAGGACTAAAACGGAGTACACTCAATATCTTGAGGCAGAATTGAGAAGAGACGGGTTCAATTTCCATCCCATTAATCCTGGACGTGGTTTTCCGTGACTTCCCACTTCTACTCCACGAAAATGCGAGGATGGTACCTAACTTAAGGCCACGGCCGCTTCCTACCCAATTCGTACTTCACACTGACACAGGCTATCAGACAAATTTTACACATACCCAAATACACGTGGCTACATGACCGTAAAGTTGCAAAACCTTTAAAAGAATCAACAACAACAAACAACAAATATCAGTGTGTGTATTAATATATCTATTACCATCCGTTCAGTGGAATAAGGACTCCAGTCACAAGAAATGCATGCTGTTAACGAGTGGGCTCCGATAACACAAAACCTGTTACGGGGGTCCTTCCTCCTATTTTATAGACAAAAAATTGCCTATATCTATGTTCAGTCGTCACTGAAGCACCACACAAGATATCTACAATGTTTATATGATATTAGGGATCACTCGTTTAAAATTAGGACGAAATTCACTTCATAGCGCGCTTTCAAACAACAAAAACGTACTTTACACAAAACTACAAAAAGTGCGAGGAGTCCCTTTTTCGCTGCGCGGGTTCATTTATTTCACAAAGGATACTATTTAGATTGTGTAGGCTGTCATATTTATATTAAGATATCCAATTATTTTCTTTCTCACAGGATCATTTGTACAGATTCTCTTAATACCCTAATGAAGGAAATTGTAATTATTTAGCTTCAAGTTTCTGAATAGTTTGTTTACCTGGCAGAGAAAAAAATACCAACACACTATCTTAAAATATAGGAGGGAGGTAATTTGTAACACTTGTAATATCACTTCGCTTGGATTGGTAATTTTTGCATATTCACTTGGCATCAAGAGGGATAAGATGTCTCTCATGAAATCTGCTACACAGGTATGGGTAAAGGTGTATCTTCAAAAGTCCCAACAAATTTGGTTTGGCATATTCTACTTTGGACTATGAATTAACATTTGACGGCAAATTTGGCTCCGCATGTGTGTCTTCAGAACAGCCTTACAGGCAAATTTGGCTCCGCATGTACTACACGAGAAGGGTTTCTCCCCAGTATGGGTTGGCATGTGTCTCTTCAAACTACCTTTGAGGCTAAATTTGGTTTCGCATGTAACACTCCTCCCCAGTATGGGTCATCGCGTGTCTCTTCAAATTCCTTTTCGCATTAAACTTGTCTCCGCATGTGGTACACGAGTATCGCTTCTCACCAATATGCATTAACATGTGTCCCTTCAAAGTAGCTTTAAGGCGAAATTTGACTCCGCATGCGCTAACGGCGAAGGGCTTCTCCCTGGTATGGGTTACTATGTGTTCTTTCAAACGATTTTTCATATTAAATTTGGCTTCGCATGTGCTACACGAAAATGGCTTCTCACCGATATGGCATAACATGTGTGTTTTCAAACTACTATTTTGACTGAATTTGGGTTCGCATGTGGTACACGAGAAGGGCTTCACACTGGTATGGGTTAACATATGTGTCTTTAATTTGCTTTTCAGACTAAATTTGGCTTCGCATGTGCTACACGAGAAGGGCTTCACACCGGAATGGGTTGACAAGTGGGTCTTAAGAAAATCCTTACGGGCAAATTTGGCTCCGCATGTACTACACGGGAAGGGTTTCTCCCCAGTATGGCTTAGCATATGTGTCTTGACAGAACCATTCCGACTAAAATTTGGCTTAGCATGTGGTACACGAGTATCGCTTCTCACCGGTATGCGTTAACACGTGTGTCTTCAAACTAAGTCTATGGCGAAATTTGACTCCGCATGCGCTATACGGGAAGGGCTCTCCCCAGTATGGGTTAATATGTGTTCCTTCAAGTTACCTTTAAGAATAAATTTGGCTTCGCACGTGCTACACAGTATGAGTTAACATGTGTATCTTCAAAACACCCTTACGGGCAAATTTGGCTCCGCATGTAAACATGAGAAGGGTTTCTCGCCGGTAGGGGTTAACATGTGTGTCTTCAAAAGATCATTCTGAGTGAATTTGGTTTCGTATGTTCTACACGAGTAACGCTTCTTTTCAGTATGGCTTAACGGCTTGGTCGGCAAATTTTCTTGATTTGTAGTATTTCTTTCAGATACAGTGCTGGTATTCGGTCCTCTGGTATTACATAATGCGTATATCTTCCTTACAGCAGGATCCGAAGTATCAGGACATGCCAGCCTAAAATCATTGGTACTCATACAATCCAGTGCGCTCATAATTACGTTGAATTATCTGTGAATGGTGAAAAATACTTACATAAATACAGAGATCTAACTTATGAAATGATAACTGGACCAAGTCATTAATATCACTACCAGGAATACTGTCCTTATCTAATACCTGGAACTGATCTCAGTTTTTATATTCAATGCTATGTTTTTAGTACAGTCTGAATATATTCAAATACTTATATACTAAGCAAACAAAATGATGCGTCACAACGGAGTATTTGGAGTCACAGGTTTCCTTGATAAATATGAAATCCGTATCTAGTTCGAAAGTTCTGATTATACATGGAAATGGCAAATTATTTCCAGACACATTCTGTTTGCAAAAAGTCAATCCTTGATCAGTTATATAATTGAAATTATTGAATGGTTACGGACATTGTGTGCTAATTCATACTAGCAGTGAAAGTGTTCAACTTATTTTACACCACATTGTGCCGCTTTAACAACATGGATGTTCGGGGATATGACTATTTAATATAATCTGGATAACTGAAATCCATCTGACTTAGGAAGTGCGTGCTCGTACAGGTGACAGAATAATAATCTATATAATATTCCCTACAGAATAGCCATGCTGGCATTTGGATTAAGGTGGGAGTTTTGGATATGCGAATCATGCGATTTCGAAACCATATGGGCTATTATGCTTTACTCTTGAATACATCGCGGATGAATGGTTATTTAGGGCTACATAAATTATTGGAGTTGAGTGATTAGCTTTAGGTCCAAGAAAATATCAGATACTATACATAACGGTGGCTTGTTATAATATGCAGAGAGTGGTAACTCGGTAACATTAACCACTCCATATAGCGAACATTTATCCAACTCTAGGCTCACCACAATGTGATTCCCGTCTGACCACGTACTGTAGCTGGGAACATAAAAAAAGCAATTTTCCCCCCAACGATTCAATATCTCGAGCTCCTATTTAGACGTCAACAAATACACACTTTGTACACTGTTCGATGTTATATTCTATGTTTCAAAATACGGTAGTGGCCCTAACCCTATACTAGGGTTGAGCCCACACATATACCTAAAGGATGGATTACCAGCATAGCAACGGAAGCGCGGCAGGTCGTAGCCCCAGAAGACTGCCAGCCTAGCAAAGTAGGGAGGAAACCCAGGACGTTACACTCCACATTCCGCTGAGGTAGAGTGACTACACGCTTTTAGTCTATAAATGGGAGGTGCAGCACGCGCCGGTCTCTCTTGCCTGATGGCATTCTAGCTCTTACCAGTGTTACGCTCATTTGAGCAGTGCTCCGCAAAGGACCCATCGGGGCGCCGCCCCGATGGAAGCCCAACACGACATCATAGCAGACCTATGTCAACGGTACGGTGAGTGGAGATGTGTCTTCTAAATCCTTTTTTCCTATAATAAGCCTCCCCCCCCCCTTTTTTATCTAAACTTCATTGCCCTCATTTTGCAAATAAACCACTTTTACACAGTCCAATGCTTCATCTTGTTATTTCACGTAGATTAAGAAGCCTTTCCCTTTAAATTAGAAGCTAGATTTAGATCTTCACTGAACGCTGACAAGAGAAGGCGCTATACAGCAAGCGCTTGGCTTACTAAGGCTCATCCAGGTAAGCATGGCGAGTATTCCTCCCGTCAGCTCCCTCACCTTAGTTGCTCCCTAGACGTGTCCGCAGCACTTCTTTAAGACTGGTTTTACACACAGAAATAACACCAAATGGGGTAGGTGCAGGGTAGGTTTCACACAGAAGCAATACACTTTAAGACCTGTATTACACAAAATAATACAATACCTGACATAAGTATCTCAGAGGTTTGTCAAACCTGGCACAATATCCTTAAAGTAATGAAATTGCATTTGCTTAAATAAATCCGTAAACGCGCGTGCAAAAGTGGGTGAGCTTTCGCACGGGCGAAGTTATTGTTGAGTGACGGCACTGATTCTTGAGCTTACCATTCTATCACCGCAGAACCTACACACCCTATTTACGAAAGAATAAACTATTCTTGGTTATCCCCTAGAGTTCTTGTCCTCGACCCGTCCTTCCATAACAACTGTAATGTTTCAATTCCAGTTGCCGTAGTATGTGCCATACCAAGCTATCTCTTTTATTCATAACCACTCGTCAGACTCTACCCTCCCCCACTCGTCCTAATACCCTTGATTAAGAACTATATTTAATCTTTTAATCATCAATATTTTCCTACAACACCACAGTCAAATATTTCTATTTTTATGTATTCTGAAGGACATGAGAGAGAAGCTGATATTCAGAAAGGTGTTAGGCAAGGCTGCAACTTATCACCCATACTTTTCAATCTTTACATTGAACAAGCAATGAAGGAAATTAGAGAAAATTTAAAGTGGGAGTGAAGATTCAAGGAGATATAATTTCAACTCTGAGATTTGCTGATGACATCGTCATCTTGGCCGACAAGCGTGAGGATTTGAATGAGTTTTTGAATGGTATGGACTCCGTCTTACAGAATTCATGATGAAAATTAATAAATGTAAAACAAAAATACTGGAATGCAGCCGAAATAAATCAGAAACCTCTATGGAGATCAAATTGGCAGGTGAAAATCTGAAGTAGGAGACTTCTGTTACTTAGGAAGCAGAATAACCAGTGATGGACGAAGCAAAGAGGATAAAAAAGTAAGTTGGCTCAGGCAAAGAAAGCATTTCTACAAAAAGGGAATCTGTTGACATCGAATATAGATTTAGCTGTTAGGAAGTCATTTTTGAAAGCCATTGTAAGGAGCGTGGTGCTCTATGGAAGTGAAACTTGGACTATTGGTGCAGCAGAAAAGAGGAGAATTGAAGCATTTGAAATGTGGTGTTACAGAAGAATGATGAAGATCAGATGGGTAGATAGGATTACAAACAAAGAGGTATTAAGACGAGTGGGAGAGGAGAGATGTTTCTGGCGACTGCTAATGAAGAGAAGAGATAGGTTAGTAGGACACATACTAAGACACCCAGGAATAGCAAGCTCAGTTATGGAAGGAAGAGTCGAGTACAAGAACTGTAGGGGTAGACCAAGGATAGAATATGTTAAACAGATTGCCTCGGATGTAGGGTGTGGTAGCTATGTAGAGATGAAACGATTAGCTCAGGACAGGGAGGCATGGAGAGCTTGCATCAAACCAGTCAAAAGAATGAAGACTCAAACAACAACTGCAGCGAAAACAATCCAAGTTTCGCATCCATATAGCGCCAAACTCCAGGCAATGGCTTCAAAAATGACTTTTTAATACCTAGATCTATATTTTAATTAAACAGATGTCAACCCAACCTTTATATCTTATTTGCTTTGTCCATTCTGCGCCCAAGTTGGAGTCACCAACGTCTCTTAGTGTTTCAACAGCCAATCGATTTCAATATTTTTATTTTAAATCTCCCTACTGCATTCCGTTTATTCTGTTTCAAATACAATGATTTTATTATGAAATCTTTCCTCAACACCTCGTACACACCGTTTATAAACATGATCAAATCCTCTGGTGATGAGGCTAAGATGACCTTGTCGTTAGTAAGTCACTGAGTCGAAATTACTTATCTTCGTCCTCAATTCTACTTTAAATTGCTTTGGCATTTCCTTTGTTACTTGCCGTATGTATAGATTGAAAAGTACGAATGATAAAATGCAGTCTTACCTAATATCATTCTAAATACCAGTTTCTCTCTCATGTCTATCGAATCTAATAAATACCAGCTGGTTGTAGACACACTCAGAATCCTGAATTGTATTCCGAAACTTTTCAAACTGTCAAACAATATCTCCAATCAACATTATACACAGCTTTATTTAAACTAAATATGCCACGAACGTTTTCCTCTCGATCTTTATTCTACCAAGACCAGTCTGATACTTAATACAACTACCCTTGTTCCTCCAATTCTTGTTCACTGACCTTGTCTTTACCTAACTCGGCTGTCATCCAATCCATTTGTTTCATCATCGTCATCAGCTTCTAAAGGCTAAAAGCCTTGTCGTTGCAGCCATTTCTTACGGTCTTCAGCAGTCCTCTTCACATTGGCATACGAGTCACCTTCCATCTCCTTGGCAATGTTCTTGAGATACGATTGTCTTGGTCGTCCCCTTTGTTTTTCCCCCGAAGTTTTTCCTTAAAAATTACCTGGAGGAGAGTGCCATGTCTAAGTATGTGTCCCATGGATTTTGCATTCCTTTACTTGATGGTGTTCAACAGGCATCAATTCTCCTGACTTTGGGTCAGAACAAGCTCGTTTGTCTTTCTTTCCATCCAGCTTGTTCGGGTCATTCGTCTCCAAAACCACATTTCAGCTGCCTCAAGTTTTGATTCATCTCCTATCCCAAGTGTCCATGTTTCACAACCATAGGTCAACTCACTCCAAACAAAGGTCTTGAGAAATGACTTCTTTATCTTCAAGTTGAGGTGGCCATTGAGCAGGAAATTCTTCTTATTTTGAAAGGCTTCCTCCGCCAACGCCATTATTTTCCTTATTTCTTAGATGCATCTATTGTCATAATTAATCACACTTCCCAAATAGCAAAATTCCGTTACTTGTTCAATGACACTATCATTTAACATTATATTAGCTAAAATTGGTTGTTTCTTTTTTATCAACTACCATTAATTATGTCTTCCGAGAATTAAATCTTAGCCCCAATTTTCCTAAGGATTTCTGAAAAACTTTCAACATGCTATTCATTTCACATGCAGGGTTTGCTAAAATTGCAATATCATCTGCAAAGCGAATGCTATGTACCTGTAATCCATTACATTTTAACTCTTTTGATTTCTCTTTTAATGTATTTGCTGGAGCTTCTATATAGATATTAAAAGGAAATGGTGATAGAGTACAACCCTGCCATACACCTCTTCTTATTTTTGCTTCTCTTTTATTGCCATCAACTGTTATTTCGGTAGTTTGATTTTTATATGAGTTCAGAATAAGGCACCTGTCTTTCCAGTCAATTCCAACTTTGGCAAATGTAAGAAATAAGGTCTTCCAATTGACATTATTAAATGCCTTTTCTACATCAATGAATACTATACAGGCTTTTCGATTAACTTCCAGTCTTCTTTCTAAAATCTGACGTAATGCAAGGATAGCCTCCCTAGTCCCTTTCCTTGCTCAAAATCCATACCGATCACTATCCATATGTTGTTCAATTTTCTTGCTTAGTCTATTTTTGATGCATGTGAAAGAATGGCTAAAGTTCTATAATTAGAACATTCACAAGCATTTCCTTTTCGGGTAGTGTGATTGTTCAAATTTTAATAAAATCAGGAGGTACAAATCCGTCCTCATAGCATTTAGTAATGTTTTGAAAAAGGCATTCCTTAATGCTTACATCACAACATTTTAAGAGCTGTGCAGGAATGTTATCTACACCAGTTGCTTTATTTCCATGCAGTTTAGTGAGTGCTGCATAAAACTCTGCTTTAGTTATAGTTGGACCTTTATCATCTTCTTCAATTAGTTCTTCATCTTCTATATAAATACTATTGTCAGTAATATCTGGTCCATCATACAAATCTTCAAGGTATTCCTTCATTTTCAAACAATAGCTTCCCTTTGGAATCCTTAACTACGTTGCTTGTGATGCGTAGTAGATAGTTCAAAGATTTCACTTTAAAATAAGCTTTGTCGGGTTTCCCATTCTTCAGGTCATCCTCAATACCCACGCATACCCGCTTCATCCAATTTTCTTCCTCCTTGCGACATTTCCTTGTTATTTGATTCTTTAGAGACTAATTAACGTTTTATTGCGCACAAATTGTGCAAAATTACAAATAATAAAGTAGTGCAGAATTATAGAGTTTGTTTGTGGTTCACTTTGTACAGAACTCTATGATTGGCTTTCCACGTCTTTCACAATAAAGGACATGGTATCGGCTACAGTCTTGGTCACATCTGTCGCACACGCAGTTGGCGTTGGGTTCATGGTAGTGTTTTGTTTTGCACACTGCCAGTGAGTTGACAAAGTGCCGGAGGTCTTGATTTGTTTCAGTCCAGGATCTATTTGTCATAGCCTCGGTAGCGTAGAAATCCATCGGGATCTCTCCTCTCTTATTTTCCCTTTCTTGTAGGCATTTTTCCCAGCTCTCCGTGTATGGAAGTTGGAGCTTAGTCCTCAGATTTTGCATTAGGAAAGTTTCCTTTGCCAGCTCATACACCAGTCTGGACCTTGTATATCTGGACACGCCCAGGATTACCTTTAGGTAGCGTGCCTTTACTGCTTCCATGGTTTTGAGGTCTCCGATGCCCAGTTTGCCCCATATTATTTCGATTCCATAAGTTAGAATTGGAATTATCTTTGTGTAGTACAGCGACATTGCTGTACCTAGTGAGAGTTTTTTAGGGGTCCTGATGTCATACATTGCCTTTGTGGCTGCAGTAGCTATCGATTTTACATGCAGTCTGAAGGATTTGATGGTCGTCTGGAGTGTTACGCCGAGATACTTGAATGTGCTACCTGTGTTGAGCGGAGTGTTTCTGAGCGAGATTCTATCGTCGTGACTCTCCTTTCCCCCTTTCCTGAAGGTCATTTTCACAGTTTTCTCCATGTTGATGGTCAGCTTGTTATCTTCTGCCCATTTCTCCATTACGTTGATAGCTTTTTGCAGCTCTGCCTTGTTGCTTGATGCAATTGCCATGTCGTCAGCGTAGATGTTGGGTAGTTTATTGGCTGAGGAATAACCCACCCACCAAGGGAAGATGATTAAGAGAAGGAAGTAGATTTTGGATTGGAGAAAAAGGATAGAAAAATAGGAGGCGAGTCCCACAAAAATTATGAATTTGACTTTCAATACATTTAGAAGCGGTTGCCACCGCAAATCCGTGCTCGGATACCTAAAGTGGGTACGAGCTTGGTCGAAGCTGACGGGAACCGCAGCTAAGACTTGGGCAGTTTGCCAGAGAAAGGCTTTAGTGTATTTCCTTCCAAGCACGAATAAAAGTACTATAGGGAAGGGTGATGGTCTGGCCAGACAGATAGTAAAAGCTTTATTGAGTATGAACGAGGGCATAAACCTAGGAAGAGCTAGGAAAGCCAGGATCCTGCCTAACTGTAGTATCAGAGAAATGATGAATCCAAAAACAAATATTTAATTTATTAAACAATTCAGGAGAAATTAATATTTTTGACAATTAAATATTTTGCAATCTTGTTAACAATTTGGGGTCGCAGACCTCCAACAACATTCAGAAATTGCTCCAGGCAAATAACAATTCTTAAGGTTTTAAACCTAGTACTAAAACCTTGATAAGATTTTAAAAAGGGCAATGAAATGATTAAAGTTTAAACATTAAATTGAGTACAAGGAGTGTACTATAAGAAATTTCTGAAAGAACATTCTAGAGAGAATAACAAATTCGAAAATAACAACAAGGAAAACATAAAGCATAAAATAGAAGTTACTACAACTTCTTATATTTAAACAGAATTACTTTATGAGAATTACACAAAAGAGGGCAGGTCACTTACTGTGAAACCTGAAGAGGTAATCAAAAAGAAGGTTCTAGACTTCCTATGTTTAATTAGAAATCACGAGCCAAATGGGGCAGTTTACATTTCGTGAGACCTAAAAATAACTCACTCAAGAGTTGAAAGAATTGTTTTCCCTAATTTGAAGGGAGAAACAATGTAAGTTTGAAACGTGTGCTGGACACGCAATTATACAGAGATTAATTAATTACACATGAGAAAAAATGGGAGGGCACATCTATAGATTGACACCTCGTTGAAACAGACCTAAAGTTAAAAATTTATTACGGATTGTTAGTAAGAGGTTTAGGAAAGAGAGATGGGGATTGAGGAAAAATGTTCATGGCCTTGTTTGAATATAAACGGACGATCGCGACGCGGTAGAAAAGTTGAGCAAGCACTGGTTTTCACTATAGTTCGTTGAAATATATGAGAAGTTCACTGTATAAACACGAGAGTTTATGACAAAAAAGTTATTGCAATGATGAAAATATCTGGTTTCACTAGGTAGGCGAGAGTCTATTTCTTGAGAAAGTTGTAAATTACAATTAAATGTGCCATAGAAAATTCCAGCGGTGGACGAAAATTCACTATTATAGTAATTTAGAAGTGAGATTCTTCAATTTTAAATAGCATTCTCACAAGTAAGTGAGAAATACATGACGGCAGGGCTTGCAGATAAAGTACAAGATCTGGAAAGTTCCAGAACGATCTTAGCAGAAAAATGGGGCTAATGAAAATCCAACGGAGGAACTAGCTTGGTGAATTATAGACAGCGGGTATTTAGATAATATCCCACGTGGTGAGAAGATTTCTCATTTAGTTAGCGTAGGAAAAGCTACTTTCTATTGAGTTTGGCTTAGACAGACAAAAGCTCAACATAGCAAATCCCTCGAAGAATGATTTTGCCCCAAATAATCAATCTCACGCTGTCTATAAAATATCGTTAAAAGCTTGTAATCTTTAAAATCATGAAGATGAGGTTAAAACTTGAAGCTGTACTTATCTTGGTTAAATGTTGATAGGGAAGATCCCCTTGACGGATGCCTAGAGTTCCAACATGGCGTGGAGTGAAGAAAGTGTCTCTTGGTTTGAGGAGACTGGCTTGAGTTGAGCCCTGACTGATCGAATGAACTGCCGACTTAGTAGTGAGAGCTGCTCAACGGAGCACGGAGGGTACAAGGAAGGGGAAAAGAGTGGGGGGTAGGAGACAAAAGGAGAACATATAAGTATTGCCAATATTGTAACAAAAAAATTATCTCTTGCTGAGCTGGTCTTCAAAGAGTTGATAACAGTTGATACTAGCGCAGCATGGTGAGTAAAGAAGTGGACGTAGTCCTCTTGCTCAAGGAGAAAATAGCTGGCGATGATAACAGGATCTGGTGACCAAATGGATAAGTAAGTCCTCCAGCACCAGGAAGAATTGAGGAGCTTCAGAGATTCGTTGTTATATGACGCTAGGTGGGTCACAGAATATATATCTGGAACAGACTCATACAAAATATAAGCGACCTGAACCCCTAAGAGAGAACGGAAGATCACTGTTGGTGTCTGACAAAGAGGAAGGAAAGAACATGCAAAAACATTGAAAATTATAATCTCAGGTACCGTGTATTCCAAGAATGCACCAGATGTAAATCTTCACAGAGCTTTCCGCCTCTTGCCTTATATGTTGTACGACATCGTAACATGCTATATTAAAAAGGAGGGGGCTAAGGGGGTCTCCCTGCAAGACTCCGTTGGTTTGGATGATTTCTTTTGAGATGGCTACGTTGTCCTCTATGAAGATGTTGTTTGTGATGAGTAGGTTGCGTATCAGTTCTGTTATGTGTTTGCAGTCTATTGCCATTTTTTCTAGTTTTGAGAGGATGGTTTTTCTGTCAAGTTGGTCGGAAGCTTTACATTAGTCTACGAAAACTGTGTGGAACTTCCCTCATGGTTCTCGGATACTTTCCTCAATGTCATCTATTAAGTTTTTAATTGCTTGAAGCGTGCTTCTCTCTGCTCTGAAGCCATATTGCTCTTCAGGTATGTACTCTTTGGTCATTTCCGTCAATCTTTTCGTCAAAAGTTTTGTCAGAATTTTGAGCATACAGTTTTCGAGCGCTATCCCTCTGTAGGAATTAGGATCTTTCATGTCCCCTTTTCCTTTGTATAAGATCTTTACTTTGGACGTTCTCCATGAGGTAGGAATGTTGCTAGTCCTAAGGCATTGGTTCAGAAGATTCGTGAGCGTTGATGTTAAATCTTGTGCACCGGCTTTGAGGTGTTCATTATACAGTCCTTCTGGGCCTAGTGCTTTTTTGTCCTTTAATGCTTGTAGTGCCTTATGGACTTCATCTTTGGAAAAGTGATTGTTGCAGGTGCAGTTTATTTCCGTTGATTTTGGGTCGTATGCCATTGAGGATCCCGCTTTGTTTAGTATCCCGCTGAAGTGTTCCTCCCATGTGGTCATGTCTAGTCTGCCTACTGTTTGCGTTTTACTGGGCTTGAGTGCGAGAAAAGGGTCTTTTTTGGCTTCCTCTGCCGTCCTGCGTGCTTCGCTTTCTATGTGGTCCTTCTTCCTTTGTTTTATGAGATCCTTATATTTCTTTCTTAGGTTGCTGTATGCTCTTAGGTCATTTTGATCGTTACTGTTTCTTGCTGTTCGTAGGGCTAGCAGCACTATTTTTCTTTTGTTGAAGCATTCCTTCGTGAACCATATTTGTGCCTTTCTTTACCGTTTTGGAAGGACTGCGTTTTTTATGGCAACTTCTATGCTTTGGGCATACGAGTCAAGGTCCTGCTGATTTAAAACGTTTTTTCCCTCGTCTAATTGTGCAGTGGCCTGGGCTAGTTTGTTGGCGTCTAGCCTTCTTGATATATGCTGGGGAGGTTTCGAGTTAATTGCTAGCTCTTTATTCTCCAGTACGAAGCCTGCTGTGACAGGGCAGTGTTTCCTGAGTGGTGTTTCTGCTTCCGTGTATACTACCTTGTGCGATTTTAGGTTTAACCCTAGACCTTTGAAGAAGATAAGATCAATGGTACTGCTTCCGTTGTATGCGTAGTAAGTACGGTTGTCTTTCGTGTTGACCAATGTGAATCCCTCTTCGGTCTACATTTCTAGCAGTTCTTCAGTTCTATTATCTTTTGCGTCAAGCCTGCAGTTTAGATATCCTGCTAACACTATGTTTATCCCTGGGGTCGCCTTTGATATTGATGTCATGATTATACCGACGATGACCTCTATTGGTGTGAGTGGTTCTATGTATATCCCTATGATGCTTAGATTATCTGTGTTTATCACTAATGAGTCTTCATTATTGTGCACTGTTGTGATTTTTCCAACTGAGGGTTTGAAGAAGCATGATATCCCTCTCTTAGTCCTTGGGTTGCTAGGATATGTTCTGAATAGAAACCTGTGATGCTGGTGGGGGTCATTATCAGGGTCTCAGTTAGTATGAGTATGTCTTGTTGTTCTAGTAGTTCTTGTGATGAAAGGTCCAGCACTTGATTTAGGCCTTCCACGTTCCACAGTAGCACATGAATTCTCAAACTCAAATTGGTCGAGGTTAGTTCCCTCTTGTTGGGGGCGAAAACATCTGTTAGCTCCCTCTTGTTGGGGACGAAAAAATCTGTATCTCTTGACCAAGGTTCCTTCCGGCCAGTAATTTGGGGATGTTACTTTGTGAAGTTCCGATATTGGGATTCCTACTTTGTAAGGTTTAAGTGTGCCCCTTACTTGTAATTCCTCGCACTCTAGCACATTGTAGCTTATGTAGGTGTCTCTTCAGCTTGTCTGTGTTCGACTTTTCATGTAGCCTTCCGATGAATAGCCAGGCTCTGCGAATAGTTCATCCTCGTTCTCATTGTCGTTTGGTTTGGTGCCAATGAAAGTGGGTGTCTTTGGTAGGTAAGTGCCTATAACTTTCTTTGTTTTTTGCCTTTGAACTGTTGCCCAGTTGTCCATTTCTTCATTTTCCTGTTCTTGAGTGTGGGTCGTGTTCCCCCCTGGAGTTGTTGCAAAGTTTTCCGTTTCATGCCGTTTTCTTTGCTCTTCCCTCGGCATTTTTGTTCCTCCTGGAAGAATATGCTTTGTGCTAATCCAGTAATCATGCCTTTCTTGTTCTTTTCCATCATTAACGTGTTGCTTTTCAATTCCGAGCATGTCCTGGTCGATTGGCGTCGCGGGGGCTGATCGAGATTTGCTTGTTGTTGGTTTCTCTTTGTTGATATTATTTATCATCTTGTTTTGTGCCGTGTCTTTTTAATAGTTTTCTGCGGTATTTCCAAGTTATCGTGTTGTCGCTTGGCAATCAGGTCACTTAATATATCTAACTTCCCGTTCATTACAGTGTTTAAAGAATTTATTTCTTCCTTAATTGATTTACCTGCTTTGTATGTGAGGTAATCTTGTTGACAGTTTGAGCATAACCACATCAATTTTGACTTTTTCTTACTAGAAGCTCTTTGTGCGTTGAACTGACTTTGTTGGAGTTCTGAGCAAGATTGGTGGTGCCATCTTTCGCATATCCCATCGCATATTACTGCATTCTCATCTTCAACTCTTTTCTCACATATAGGGCAAATATCATGATTGTCCGAGTTTGAGACAGTTTGTGTGCTAAGTTCAGGCATTATGCTCTTAGAAGAGATAGACACACACCCTGGGAATCTAATTAGCCGTGACAATATGGTGGCTCTTCTCTATGATCACGTATTGGGATTTAATTACTCTCGTATTTATCTTATTTTGACTGTAAAACGAAAACTAGTATTTCTATTTGTTACCGTTATATCCAGATATATTGTCTTGTGTATTCTGGGCTTATTACTCGTCTTCTTCTGCTGCTTTCAGCCTGTTTTACTAATACGCTTGAGTATCTATATTTCTAAATTTGTTCCTTTATTCAATAACCTCTAGGATTTCCTGGGTCATCCATTTCTTTTTCGGTTCCAATTTCCCTTTGCCTAGTACTTCCGTTGCAGCTGATTCTAAGCCATTTCTTATATCATCCCATCCTAAAGTCTCATCCTTAACCAATTATCTAACATCTTTAAATTTGTGTACTACATTAGAATCCTGAAGCTTATTTAAACACCATCTTTTTGTCCAAATGACTCATTCCTCTTGAACCTTATATCACATTTAGCTGCAACTAGGATGTGATCACTATCAATTTCCGCCCCAGGGTAAATATGGCTGGCTTTCACTTGGTTACTATATCTTTGTTTTACTATGATGTAGTCAATTTGCAACCTTCTTCTGTCCTCAGGTGCTATCCAGGTGTAACGTCTTCTCTTGGGAACTTCGAAACAGGTATAAGTTATTACCATCTCATGCTGCTCACAGAATTCGAGAAATCTTTCTCTTCTCACTTTGACATCACCCATGCCAAACTAGTGATCAAAATGTCATCCCTGCCACTGAACGAGCCAAGTAAGGACCTATTAGCCAAAGGACTTAATTACGCAATCACGCCGAGACGCCCTTATACGGAAGATCTTACTTGCGAGGTAGAAGCATCTATCCGTCATCTACCAGCCTTAGAAGCAGAAGCCACTCAGATCATCAAAAATGCCAGGCCTGTTTCAATCAACATCAGCAGGGAAGAAGGTCAGGACCTTAAAGAGCTACGAAGCAATGAAAGCATTACGATTTTGCCAGCAGACAAAGGGAATGCTACGGTTGTATTCGACACCCAAGACTACGTGGATAAAGTTCACAGCCTCCTTTCAGACACAGCTTATAAGGCGATCCCGAAGAACCCCATAAGGAAGATAGAACTAACGACGACGCGGCTAAATAAGGAGTCATCTATTCCAGAAGAGAAGCAGAAATCCCTAGTACCTTGCTACTCAAGAACTCCCACGTTCTACGGCCTACCTAAAATACACAACCCCGATGTGCCTCTGAGGCCTATAGTTAGCGCCATAGCGTCTCCAACTCACGCTCTGGCTAAATATTTGAACCAGGTACTGCAGCCATTATTCCCTACGCCAGCCTCACACGTGAAGAACTCGCAGCACTTTACAGATATCATAGCGAGTATAAAACTGAGTTATGGTGATCTACTGGCCAGCTTCGATGTGGAGTCCCTATTTACAAGGGCTCCTGTACCTGCGCCACACAGTTAATCAGGGAAAAACTTACAGCCACAGGAGGTCCAACGGACTTAGTGGATTTAGCTGAACACTGCGTTAACTCCACAGTCTTCGTATTCAATGGGCAGATGTTTCAGCAAACGGAGGGAGCAGCCATGGTTTCCCCCCTCTCTCCACTACTGGCTAACGTGTTTATGGCTAACTTCGAAGAAGCGATAAAGGAGAGCCCATTGAAGCCTAAGTGTTGGTTCAGATACGTAGACGTCTTTTTGATATGGGAACATGGACGCACCACACTTCAGAACTTTCTAGACTTCATGTGCTCCAGACATCCCAGCATCAACTTAGCAATGGAAGTAGAAGAAAATAATCAGCTGGCCTTCTTAGACGTTCTGCTCTAAAAACGAACAGATAACACGCTGGGACACAGGGTCTATAGGAAAGATACTCACACAGATCGGTACCTACATGCTAACTCAAGTCATCCTCCATCGCAGAAAGAAATGGTAGCTAGAACACTGCTCACCAGAGCCAACCACATATGCGATAGGGCCACACGGAAGGTTGAACAAAGCCTAAGAACTGACAAAAAGAACGAAGATAGGCCCTACCATAAAGCCTTTCTGCCGTACGTACAGGGGTTGACAGATAGAATCACCAGGCTGCATAAGAAACACGAAGTGACAACTGTGATGCATCCCTTAACAAGCTGACGCAAGTGGTGCGTAAATCAAACGAGATAAAGCTGCCAAACCAGGACGCCGGAGTTTACAAAGTGCCTTGCTCCCGTGGACAGGTTTACATAGGGCAAACAAAAAGACGCGTTTCCATTAGGATTTCAGAGCACATTCGAGACACGAAACAGATTAACTACAGATCTGCAATAGCTGAACATGCTGACGTCACGAGACACGCCATCGAATTTGATATGGCCGAAATTGTTGCTAAAATTCCCGGATATCAAAACAGGTTAATTAGAGAGGCAATAGAGGTCGTGAAGCATACCTATAATTTCAATCGCGAAAATGGTTTTAAACTTAGCAACATTTGGAAATTTCTCCTAGCACTGACTGCCAGGGGCGGGGACCAATCAGCGAGCAGCGTGACGTCATTGCAGGGCAAGCAAGCACATCTGACTGGCAATAACCGTTAGTTTGAGTACGGACACCAACTCGTACCTACCCATGATTAAGGCTGCTGCAATTTCAGCCGAACGTCGGGAAATAATTACAGATATGCGACGCGGCTCAATCCTGTAAGCCAAGATGATAAACCATATAACATTACATGAAGTATCTGCAAAGCTTCTGTATGAAATATTAAGATACTCTCAGTCTTCCCAATAATTTAGTCAAAATTATTATATTATATGGTGGCGAATCCACCATTTTGTCTTACTTCCGTCCCATAAAGACTTATATCTGTCAGTTTGCCTAAACACCTGACAGAGCGCGCTGGACAAATGGCCTGTGGGTGGACGACATACATAGGTGGTTCTAACGGGAGGAGGTACTCGTGAGAAGAAGCTCCGAAAGGTCTCAAGAGAAGCCGAGAGAATCTCAAGAAAGTCCCAAAAGCTAATGCTAGGTCTCGTAAGGTCTAGAATTTCAAATCCACCTGGAGAGGCCGACACTATCCCTCCAAATATGTAAGGACGCCACTCAGCAAAGTTCAGTGATGTGTGTACGACGGTAAGGCTCCTGTACCACCACACTTGCTGGACAAGTCACCGCTACAGCCTTGGTTCCGGGTTATAGACCCCCACAGCCACCTTGGTATGGCTCCTGTACCACCACAGTCCTCCACCACACTTGTTGGACACGTCACCACTACAGCCTTGGTCCCGGGTTATAGACCCCACAGCCACCTTGGTATGGCTCCTGTACCACCACAGTCCTCCACCACACTTGCTGGACACGTCACCGCTACTGCCTTGGTCCCGGGTTATAGACCCCACAGCCACCTTGGTATGGCTCCTGTACCACCACAGTCCTCCACCACACTTGTTGGACACGTCACCACTACAGCCTTGGTCCCGGGTTATAGACCCCACAGCCACCTTGGTATGGCTCCTTTACCACCACAGTCCTCCACCACACTTGGTGGACACGTCACCATTACATCCTTGGTCCCGGGTTATAGACCCCACAGCCACCTTGGTATGGCTCCTGTACCACCACAGTCCTCCACCACACTTGGTGGACACGTCACCACTACATCCTTGGTCCCGGGTTATAGACCCCCACAGCCACCTTGGTATGGCTCCTGTACCACCACACTTGCCGGACACGTCACCACTACAGCTACAACGGTAATAAGCCAGCTAACAAGGAGTGTGACTCGGGTAGTTTTATAAAGTAAAATTCTAAATTTTCCTACATCATTGTTTTAACATTTCACCAGAATCATTCGCAACTCCATTTTATTGACAACATGTTTCAAATGTCAAAAAATTTAATTTTATGTGTAATTTTTCATCTTATCTTAATTAAAATTTGTAAGGATCTCCAATTGAGTTTCTATTAATGCTGAAGAAGACACCATTGTCATATCGAAGCATGCACATAGTGTTGGCAAGGCGGGTTGCTTAACACAGTCACACAATATCTTGGGTTGGTAACTGCGATAACTCAGGCTTAAGGCAAAACGAACAACAAGACGCTAATAAAAAGCATGGCCCAGAAGTCCGCTACCCCTCCAGCGGTCCGGGCAGTGTGTACCAAGAGCTCGCTGATGAGCCTGACTTGTTGCACCTAGGCGAAACCCCGCAACAAACACGGTAAAATCCTAGAATATTTGCTGGAACTTCATGATGTAGACACGAGAGCAAATATTCCAATAAAAATATCATTATTCGCAAGAATTGAATTATCTAGCTGATTCAGACTGATGTACCTGTTGTGCTCGTGGGTAAACACTAGAGCAAGACCTGTCTGCCCAATGTGTACATGAGCAAGGTACCCAAGAAAGATTCCTCAGACACAAGGAAGGGACAACTCTCAGTTGGGCCGAGAAGCTGGTGAACTTTATACTGCATAACCAAACCCCAACCTACCATTATGTTCTCTCAGATAACTCCCCACATAATGTTGTCTTGAATTCCCAAGCTCTAAACAGTAAACCTACAATCACCGCAGCAGCTTACGTGGGATTGGTTGATACCTGGCAAATTAGTTACATCCTCCCGGTGTTTAAGATTAGCTGAAGTAGATATTTGATTGGATTTACCAGTGTCAATATCTGGTGAGGAGGGAGCTATTTACACTCACTATTTTAGGTTACAGAAGAGTCATCAGCAACACACTAGGGGAGTTTTATAATAGTGGACGTACCTCACAAAACTCATATCACAGTCACATTCCTTTCACTGCAGTGTGAATATTACCTCCAACCATATGAAAAGGTTTTCCACAAGTAACGTATTATTTCAGTGAGAACTGAAAGGGAATGAACATTTTGTGGGTTGCTAAATAGAAAGTTAATATTAATATCTACTTCTATAATGAGACAGGCAGTAAGATAAATAACTTCAATGGCAGATACAATAACACCATTATCTTCTGCTCCAAACAAACCTTATTCATATGGAACATTTTCAGTTATGCATTCATAAAAGTGGAAGAGCACTTATTCATTCAAATTATTACCACTTGCATTGCTTTCTTCAACCTGGATTTCTTCTTTCATATCCTAGGAATAAGATAGAATAGTTCATTTCTTTGCTATCAACTTATACATTTCACACAAATTACAAGATATGTAGTTGCACAGCACAGCTCAATTAAAGGTAGGGTATATTCGCTTAAAACACCTACCAGACACTAGTTTCACACTGTCCATCAAATCTTACTGATGGAGATGATCGTTATGACCTCCCTAGTTCTCTAAAGTATAATAAACTATCGAGTCGTCACTCCTTTAGAGACCAAGTGAATATTAGTGCGAGAGAAAATGCTGACATCACTAACTTAATGGAAATAATATCCTTAACAAAAGTGGAAAAATGAACATATTTAAAAAAAAATTAACAATAAGACCAGAAGGGGTCGTAGGATCTAACACACATATGTACCACAGGGTATCAAGTGACTAGGCTTGCAACATTTCTACTAGCACCTATACAATATTATACAAGAGGGGGAGTGTTATCTAGAGTATATAACATCAATATTGCAGCAACTTGATACTACTAGCTACAAGCATTATATGTCTTCTGGAGGGGGAGTGTTATGTAGAGTATATAACATCAATATTGCAGCAACTTGATACAACTAGCTACAAGCATTATATGTCTCATAGAGGGGGAGTGTTATGTAAGAGTATATAACATCAATATTGCAGCAACGTGATACTACTAGATAAAAGCATTATATGTCTCCTAGAGGGGGAGTGTTATGAAAGAGTATATAACATCAATATTGCAGCAACGTGATACTACTAGATAAAAGCATTATATGTCTTCTGGAGGGGGAGTGTTATGTAGAGTGTATATCATCAATATTGCAGCAACTTGATACTACTAGCTACAAGCATTATATGTCTTCTGGAGGGGGAGTGTCCTGTAGGGCATATAGCATCAATATTGCAGCAACTTGATACAACTAGCTACAAGCATGATATGTCTCCTAGAGGGGGAGTGTTATGTAGAGTATATAATATCAATATTGCAGCAACGTGATACTACTAGATAAAAGCATTATATGTCTTCTGGAGGGGGAGTGTTATGTAGTGTATATAACATCAATATTGCAGCAACTTGATACAACTAGCTGCAAGCATGATATGTCTCCTAGAGGGGGAGAGTTATGTAGAGTATATAATATCAATATTGCAGCAACGTGATACTACTAGATAAAAGCATTATATGTCTTCTGGAGGGGGAGTGTTATGTAGTGTATATAACATCAGTATTGCAGCAACTTGATACTACTAGCTACAAACATTATATGTCTTCTGGAGGGGGAGTGTTATGTGAAGTGTATATCATCAATATTGCAGCAACTTGATACTACTAGCTACAAGCATTATATGTCTTCATGAGGGGGAGTGTTATGTGAAGTGTATATCATCAATATTGCAGCAACTTGATACTACTAGCTACAAGCATTATATGTCTTCTTGAGGGGGAGTGTTATGTGAAGTGTATATCATCAATATTGCAGCAACTTGATACTACTAGCTACAAGCATTATATGTCTTCTTGAGGGGGAGTGTTATGTGAAGTGTATATCATCAATATTGCAGCAACTTGATACTACTAGCTACAAGCTGTATATGTCTTCTGGAGGGGGAGTGTTATGTAGAGTGTAAATCATCAATATTGCAGCGACTTGATACTACTAGCTACAAGCATTATATGTCTTCTGGAGGGGGAGTGTTATTTAGGCTTGCACTTTCTGTACTCCACATGACCAAACAGCTGATCGCTTCCATTTTTCATCAATACTGCTGTGAAAATCAGTTCTAGAATCTCTAAATACCGTTTGATGATTAGGGCATAAAGTTGTAACTTGATCAAGTACTCACCTGTTTGAAATCCGAAGATGCTATTTCTATTTTAATGCATGGAACAAACTCTGGTGAGGGACATTCTTCAGTCTTAATATCCCCGGTAAGGTCAGTATTATCCTGCAGAGAAATGATTTGCTTCACAAATATATTCCTTGGCATAGGTGCCATTACAACTTACAGATTACTTGTTAACTTGCACTGACATAATCAAAAGACCAAATTTGCTTGGTTCCTATTTAATTTAATTTCTGGACCAGTAGGCCCATTAACTTAAAAGATGCAGGTTATTTTCTTTAGTTAACAAAATAAATTCAATGCAGACGTTTGTTTTATTAGGGAGCATCCACACTATAATATTCAGTTGAGCTCTATAAAGTAATTTCTAGGTGTAGAATAATCGTGGGGGTTAATGGAACTGAGGGAGAACATTTGATGATTAATAGAGTGCAAATTGGGAGCAGCACAGTAACATTCCTTGTGGACTTGTATTCAATATATACATTTTAAAATTAACAGACACAAGTCAATACGGACAACATTACCACAGGTTAACAATCTATAAGCCAGCTGATTCTTTTATCCTAGCCCAGAACCAAAATGATGGCCACTAAACCCTAATATGGGCGACCCTCTTCCTCCTGGCTAGTATTCAGCGCTGTTAGCACAATTTAAAAGCTGGCTACTTACTTTCTCTTGGGCCACAGCCAAGAACCAAAATCGTCGACCATAAACAACCAACTTAGTTGACCCTGCTTTCCCCCAACCTCATCCTCGAATAACTCGTCTGATATGAAACTGCTAAAGGCTGTCATAACGTGACGTCATGGGCTGTCTCACAACAAGATTCCTCCTAATTGTTAAGCCAGGTAGTTTTCCTGTCAGACCAATACGCCTGGTTACCATGACAACCATCATGACCAATGAGGGAACGCGAGGTCACCGTTGCAACCCGATTTGTTTATAGAGGGAGCCAAATGGTACCAAAATTCAAATCTAGGGGATTTATGGAGAGAATCTCTGTGAAATTCACAACTCACAGGTTGGCAATCCAGATTATTCGAGATCATTGCAACTTGGTCACCATGGCAACCCAGTTTGTTTACACAGTTAGCCAAAAGAACATTAATTATCTGCGGAATTTTGGGTGAAAACAATGAACGATTTTCACCACTCACAGGTTGGCAACACTGAATAACCAGACCGCTGCAAGGTCACCATGGCAAAGTGTTTTGTTTATATCGGCCAGACAATGCTAAAATTCAAATCTTGTAGAAATTTAGGGAAATGTTGGGATTAAAGGAGAATTTAGATATATTTCACACTCACACGATGGGAATCCCCCCAAAACATAACGTGGCCAGACATGGCGACCGCCATGACCTTCAGTAGTTGCGCTAGACGCTCAGACTCATGGCCCCGAGGAGGGTCAGACGGTACTCAGTTAGCCTGCACACATTGTGGCAAGTGCTGACCTTAAGATGGCAAAAGGAAGGAAGTAGGATGTCCGGTACAAATTAGGCCAGTCTCAGTTGGGCCCCTTTGATTTTAACCTGTGTTCTTATTGTTGTCAGCCCCTAGGAGAGATATTTAAATTCTATGTATAAATCATTAAAGACGGAAATAGATTTACAGGCTAAAAATGACTCCACAGAACGCAGCAGTTCTGGCATTGTGCAGAGTCATACATTACAACAAGGGTTCACAAATGAGTTACAAAAGGCGTGGATTATCAAGATGTTAGCTCATTGGTCAGAGCAAGTGCGTACAAAACCTGCGGTCGCTGGTTTATCTCCAGCATGGGTCAGAAATGTTATCCATGCACCTTCCATCAAAAGGTCTCTGCTTTCTGTATAATACATAATTTGTCATCAACCCAGTTGTGAAAATACAATTCTGGAATCCCTAAATACCATTTGGTGATAAGGAGATGAACAGGTCTTGTGTTTTAAAGAGGCATACAGTATTATATCGATAAGGCACTTACTCCTTTCACAACTGAAGACGCTGATTCTACTTTGACCCATGGAACAATCTCCGGTGTAGGACATTCTGCTTTATTGCATGGAACAATCTGCCGTGAAGGACTATCTTCAATCTTAATATCCCTCCTATGACGAGTATCGCCCTGCAGAGAAATGACGTGTCTCACAAATATGTTCCTTTCCATTGGTGGAGTTTTATCAGGCATGTAACAGGAAAAATTACGCTACAGGAATCTTAGAATAAAATAAACATTTAAAAGGTTTCCATTTCCTTTGATTTCATCCAAACGTAATACAACACAGACGGTCTAGATCAGTAGGCCTATTTACATACAAAATAGTAGTTATTTCTATCAAACGTAATACAACACAGACGGTCTGTATCAGTAGGCCTATTTACATACTGAACGGTAGTTATTTCTTCCAAACGTAATACAACACAGACGGTCTGGATCAGTAGGCCTAATTACATACAGAACAGTAAAAACGTAATACAACACAGACGGTCTGGATCAATAGGCCTATTTACATACAGAACGGTAGTTATTTCTTCCAAACGTAATACAACGCAGAGGGTCTGGATCAATAGGCCTATTTACATACAGAATGGTAGTTATTTCTTCCAAACGTAATACAACACAGACGGTCTGGATCAGTAGGCCTATTTACATACAGAACGGTAGTTATTTCTTCCAAACGTAATACAACACAGACGGTCTGGATCCGTAGGCCTATTTACATACAGAACGGTAGTTAGTTCATCCAAACGTAATACATCACAGACCGTCTGGATCAGTAGGCCTATTTACATACAGAACAGTAGTTATTTCTTCCAAACGTAATACAACACAGGCGGTCTGGATCAGTAGGCCTATTTACATAGATATCAGTAGTTATTTCTTCCAAACGTAATACAACACAGACGGTCTGGATCAGTAGGCCTATTTACATACAGAACAGTAGTTATTTCTTCCAAACGAAATTCAACACAGACGGTCTGGATCAGTAGGACTATTTACATACAGAATAGTAGTTATTTCTTCTAAACCTAATTCAACACAGACGGTCTGGATCAGTAGGCCTATTTACATACAGAACGGTAGTTATTTCCTCCAAACCTAATACAACACAGACGGTCTGGATCAGTAGGCCTGTTTACAGACAGAATAGTAGTTATTTCTTCAAAGATCACAAAATAAAATAACTGCCAGACTTTTGAGTCTTGTGTGGTATCTTCAACATTCCAGTATTCAGCTGTACTCTAGATAAGTTACCCTCGCTATAAACAATAGACCATAAGGATTCACGGTAAGGGAACGGCTAAGGGGGTTCATAAAATCAAGGCATAAAGAAAAGTAGGAAAGAGGAACATCGCCTCCTATGTGGTTAATAAATAAATTGGATGACCAGTTTCGATCGTCAAGCGATCATCATCAGGCTATAAAATTTATTTCTTTGTAAGTACTTTTAGACATAAATTGTATAGCCTAAGTGTAATGGATCTGATGATGCTCGCTTGACGATCGAAATTGGTCATCCAAGTGTATTTATCCATCTCATGTAATGTTTTCAGGGTTAGAGAATAACCCATCTCCTTTGGATACAATCGTGTTGACCGACTGAAAAGCATCGAACATTCGTTTACTAAGGCAACTCTGAAAATGGCTCCAAACACCGTAGGTTATTTTAGCCTACTTCTCACATTTTGCAAAAATGAGGAAAAGTAAACTTATGAGATCGATGCGGGTAAATGTGTGTCTGTCTGTCCCCCCCCCCTATCAACTCCTAAACGGCTGCAGCAATCGAAACCAAATTTGGTATGAGTAAAGATATATACCTGAATATGTCAGTGTTACCAACTGCTGACAAACTGTACATGAAATTTGAGATCCATGTTGCATATCTTGTAAGGTATGCATGGGAGCTATTCCAAAATTAGCACACATTCCGGTATAGTCAATAATATTTCAGTTAAATTACCAAGAATCCATACAAGACAGTGTTGCCAAAATGATTCTAAGCCAGCTGATAGGTCCAATTTTTTAATGCACATAACTTCTACACTATCAATTGAATTTCAACCAAATTTCGTACATACTATGTGTATATAAACAGATATGACTGAGCGTATTCCTAAGAGCCACCAGGGCTGCCAACTGCCAATAAATCTTCTCTCTATTTTTTTTATCCAAATAAATAATACTCTCTCACCAGTCTTCAGCAATCCAAGACTTGGAACAGAGGGAATTCCAAATCTAGCATATATATTACTATGTGGCAACTCTGCAGATCATTACTCAAAACAACGGCTATGTTCCTCTCTATTGCATAAAAAAGTGGCATTGAATTTAGGGAAGAAAAATGAGATTCAATGTTTAAACACTGTTTCAACTTCTCAAAAGCAAGTAATACATAAGTATGAATATACATACAGAATATAACCTCCAATTTAACCTACTGTTTAACATAGTTAACCCTGCTAACCACAAACATTTTATGTTGGACAACACTAAGATTGCAATGTTACACAATGTGACCTCTAGTTAACCTACTGTTTAACATAGTTAACCCTGCTAACCACAAACATTTTATGTTGGACATCACTAAGATTGCAATGTTACACAATGTGACCTCTAGTTAACCTACTGTTTAACATAGTTAACCCTGCTAACCACAAACATTTTATGTTGGACATCACTAAGATTGCAATGTTACACAATGTGACCTCTAGTTAACCTACTGTTTAACATAGTTAACCCTGCTAACCACAAACATTTTATGTTGGACATCACTAAGATTGCAATGTTACACAATGTGACCTCTAGTTAACCTACTGTTTAACATAGTTAACCCTGCTAACTACAAACATTTTATGTTGGACATCACTAAGATTGCAATGTTACACAATGTGACCTCTAGTTAACCTACTGTTTAACATAGTTAACCCTGCTAACTACAAACATTTTATGTTGGACATCACTAAGATTGCAATGTTACACAATGTGACCTCTAGTTAACGTACTGTTTAACATAGTTAACCCTGCTAACTACAAACATTTTATGTTGGACATCACTAAAATTGCAATGTTACACAATGTGACCTCTAGTTAACCTACTGTTTAACATAGTTAACCCTGCTAACCACAAACATTTTATGTTGGACATCACTAAGATTGCAATGTTACACAATGTGACCTCTAGTTAACCTACTGTTTAACATAGTTAACCCTGCTAACCACAAACATTTTATGTTGGACATCACTAAGATTGCAATGTTACACAATGTGACCTCTAGTTAACCTACTGTTTAACATAGTTAACCCTGCTAACTACAAACATTTTATGTTGGACATCACTAAGATTGCAATGTTACACAATGTGACCTCTAGTTAACGTACTGTTTAACATAGTGAACCCTGCTAACTACAAACACTTTATCTTGGACGTCACTGAGATTGCAATGTTACACAATGTGACCTCTAGTTAACCTACTGTTTAACATAGTTAACCTTGCTAACTACAAACACTTAATCTTGGACGTCACTAAGATTGCAATGTTACACAATATGTGGAGTTAAAATACACTTACAATGTCGGCCAAGTCATCTGTTTGTGTCGACCATTCGGGCTCACTTTTGATCACTGATTGTTCCTCCATTATGTAAAAAAACTGGAACACACAAATTCAAATTATTTACATATGCACTAATTCACCGATATAGCCTTATATATAAGACGGTACGGTACTTCAAATGAGGTAATCTCAGGCCTCCAAATGTAATATTGGTATTCCGAATATATCCGGCGAGGTGCACAGTATCAATAACAGTAAATCCTGCATGATCATTGCGAAAGGAAGGTTGTAGTTTAACGTGATCGTTAATCGCGAGATCATGAGCCACGGGATGATCACTACGCTCAAGTAAATAATGTCGAGTAGTTTCTAATACACATCATTGAGACTTAGTGGATCAGCATTATTAACGCCAGTTTGTATACAGTATAGACAGAAGTGAAATGGAGCAACACTCGGATGCGTCTATCATTATGTTGAGTTCCTCTGTTCCCATACACACACAAACCTGAACATTGATTGGTCGAGACGGGGATAATCTCATTGTACATAACACACCTCTCAACGGGACTGAAATAGGTTTCGTTTAAGTTAACGGGACTTCTTTGGGAATCAAGGCCAGTTGCATAAACCGTAAACCACAGAATGCCGAGTTCAAACAAAAGCTCTTACATTCTCCTCAGTGAACGGAAGTTAGAGAAAGATGTATTTATCTACACACACTTACAGTACAATACTAGAATAACTTGTATAATATCATCATAAAAATGTTCCTAGCGGCTTACCTCTGTCAAGGAGTCAAGGATACTTCTAAATCCTCGACAATACAATATTGTAAACGGAGTGTCACTGATAACCTGCGCTGGGCACTGAGCTTGCAATATCCTTCTGCCGTAAGATAAATTACTTTAAATTGTATTTGTCCCATACACAACATTTGAAATACCCTTACTTGGATCGGTCATCTACTGTAAATAGATAAGAGTTCTCAGTGTGTGAATTCTTGCCATAAATCATGGGATCGCATATGAAAAGCACTAATTCAAAAAAAAATCATCCGCCTCGTATTACAAGCCACCAGCTTCAAAAGAAAATGCATTAAATTGAACGGCAGTGACTTAGAATTTATCCTTGAACTAGGTAATACAATCTAAAATCTGTATTAAAAATATAGATCAGCATGAATATCTATGACTTTAGTCATAATTCTAAATTTTCCCTTATTGATTATGATATATTATAAAAATATCCCCTTTACAAAACTTTTTTTTATCGCACGATGTCCTTATAAATTTTGATACATGTATCGGCTCGTTTTGAGCATTCTTCAGTCAATAGCACTAATAAAGTTCTCATAAAACAGTCCATGGTTGATCAGTGTGACCTCTCATAACATTTGTTAAAATAATTTAAAAGATTTTCACATCGTCATGGTAATTAAAACAAATGGACGTTAAATGTTTAAAAAACTATGTAAAAAACCGTTGAAATCGTTTCCAAACAAGGAACCCCATTGTACAAGCGTCTTGTATACGAATCGTGTGTTAGTTGTCCATGTAGAGACGAAAATACGGAAGTTATTAATTATTAAACAAGCGACTTTCCTTCTTTGGAAATGATTTCAACGATGAGTTTTTTACATACGGTAGTTTTTTTTAATTCTTTAAGCATTTTATGTCCATTTGTTTTAATTACCATGATGATGTGAACATCTTTTTTAAAAAATAGGCGCGTTTTGACGTTCCGTTTGGTATACTTTGGTACAAAAGCTAACCAGACCGTTTTGGCGAGCCTTGGTTTTAACTCGTGTATAGTTTGGTTATAACCAGGCTCTTGAAATCAGTAACCAAGCTAATACTGCGGTTACTGAGATTATAATCACTTGAGAAGCGCCAATTCAAACGTAATTTGAAACTACCATTGAAAGTACGAGATGTGGAATCATATTTGAACTTGAATCACTCAGAACGCAACAATTGAAATCAGACAATATCAAATTCTTAGTGGTTTTTGCAATTTTATATTTGACGATTTCGAAATCGAGCCGTTTTGACGTTAGCCTATTTGGTCAGTTGATATAGGGACTACGCTCTCTTAAGGATTATGGTGGCTCTTTTTATAGCGTACGTAGCGCGCTACGAATCTCATCTGTTGTTCATGTTGCTCATTTTTAGAAACTGCAATTTCGCGGTCATATAGCGTCTCGTATTTTTGGGTGTGTGTGAAATTTGGCTCATAACATAATTATGTTATTGTGATGGCTGTACTGGGGTGTGTTTTAATTTGTAAATTGGGGGTAGGATTAGGAAGGAGGTGGCAGTGGCTATCCCAGCATTTGCCTTGAGTAGAAATGGGAATCCCCGGAAAACCTACTTCCAGGATGGTCAAGGTGGGACTCGAACTTAAAGGTCAGGAATTTGTGAACACTATTCGTAAAGAAAACGTAATTGCTGCACAAGATTTAAAAGTGCCTTTAGAGCTAAAATACGGGCACTCGTATACAGCCCTGGTTTTTGTCAATGTTTTTTTGTGAGAGTGGAACTTCTTAAATCCAAATTAATGGGCTTTGCCCAGACCAATAATTACTAGATAGCCATTAAATAAATAAATTAATTGGTATTCTGCCCGAAGGCAGGTCCGAGCCTCCGAAGAGGCTACCCCCAGCCGGAGTTTACTTGCGGTAGGGTGGCCAGGGCCTTTCCGCTCCTCCTTATGTTGGCCAACAGCGCGCAGTGCCTAGAACCGGCATACCATCCAAGTTCTGACTGCGCCCAATGTTGCTCAACTGCGGAGTTCTCATGGGATCCGGTGTTTCAACACGGCTAGGCCGTTGGCCCCATTAGCCATACATAAATAAATAAACATGTATTGCAGGCGAATGGCCAGCATAAAGGTTTACAATATTCATTACCTTCATTATTATAACATTTTTTTAAAATATGTTCTTGCACTCTCCTACATAATGTTCACATTACAGTAATGATAATAGGAATGCATTAGAGTACACACAGATTACTCCTAGCGGTATGTTCTTTATGTGTAAAATGCGTAAACATTAACCATTATGACAATGGTAATAATTAATATCCGTGTTGACTGATTGTACTATCTTATTAAAACCGACTTTGTCCGTTTGGCGCATTTATTGAAGTGATACGTCTCGCTCGGTTTGCTACAGAGTTTGCACATACACACCTGGTTTCTGTCGTGCACAGTGAGCCATCAATAATCTTTATCCAGACCAGACCTGTGTGGTGTATTTTGTATCCCACATGTTGGCAACTGTGGTGATGTCAATGTGCGCGTCTTAGTAACAGTTGAAGAGACCTCGTGCACTGTCGAACATGGCTGCCATCGTTGAATGAGCAATAAAATACATATTTAAGTAATTTAACACACATTTCCGGTGCAGCAGTGTCCAGGGTTAGTAATTTCAGTTGGTAATGTCCCGCAGAAGATGAAGCAAGGGATGAAAATCATACAGCAAGCGCACAAAGTCCGTATACCCCTACTCATCTTATTATATAATACGTTAAGGCTTAAGGTGTATGTTTCTCAAAACTCATGCTCCTAAACCACAGGGAGTTAGAAGGTGCATTTGTACCAAAATCTTCCAAATTGTCTCAATCGCACAGGAAAATCTTGCATTTCTTGAAATGTCAACGGAAATGTGTGCATTCGTTTATAAAGTCTTTTTAAACAAATGAACAAGACGATAGCCTACAGCCCGCATAGCACACGAGCCGAGCGGGTAGTCTGTGCACATGGGACGCACACAAGCCATTATGCGAGAGATCTCGCACCGTCCGCTAGTTTTTTTTTTCTTTTGTCAGTACATATACTTATGTACTTACATCCTAGGAATCTAAACCATCCGTATTTGTCCCTCATTGGTCTCTGTGACAACGTTCTTCTTGAACTCGACTTCCATAGTTCAATTAACTTCATGATCATCTGCTCTCACGGGTAATATATTTGTAAGTAGTGGGATACAGAGAGTGCTGAGCCACAGCCTACTTTCCTACGAACTTTGCCGATATCTCCCGAATGCATGATCAGATTTTAACGAACGAGGTGTTTTTGGCGTTGGGATGACGTCCTCTTTGCGAAGAATGTGTGTGGGTATTTTTATTTTTTATTTTATTTTGAAATTGGCGCTATTTTGGAAACGGTGAAGATGAGAAAAAAAAAGCTTGTTTGACGTTAATTAAAGGTGCCTATGCCCTCTAGGCAGAAACCAAGTTTCAAGTGTGTAGGCCAAATGAAAATGAATTTTGAAAAATGGTCAGTATTTTGGAAACGGTGAAGATGAGAAAAAAAGTTTGTTTGACATGAATGGTTGGTATTAACCTGGTGTATCTGCACTATAAATTTGAAGTCGCTAGGTGAAAAACCTAAGCACGTTTTACAGTTCTCCTGCAAGTCGCGTATGTGCTTGAATACGCATGGCTATGTTGGGAAAAGGTTAAGTAGTGAGGGAGGAGTAGGGTTGAGTGAGTGATCGATTAAATGGTATTTTTCCCGCTCTATTCAATGGTGAGGTTATTTTTAAAAATGGGTGGCATTTTGAAACGCAATTTGAGGTAAACATTTTGTTTTGACATTTTTGGGATATTTAATAAAAGTGATCATGACGTGTATGATGTTATTTTTTTGTATCGTCGTTTGTAAGTAGTCGGGCTTTGTAAATGATTAGGTATAGATGAGTTATTAAAAAAATAATTAAAGAACCCAAAAACTAATAGGTCATTCGCTATTTAGTATCTCGCTAACCAATAATGCGATTTAAACATATGGGGTGTCGTAGGACTCATGGTGAACTCCCCTTTTCTATGAACAAGGTATGTCTACCCCAAAATAAAAACTACACTTACCCGGGGGGTGAGATAGCTGTGTTTTTTTTGCATACGCACTTGGCGGCTTTTGTAAGAGAGCGGGCTTTTTAAATGATTATTAATAAATGAGTTTTTTAATATTTATTTAAATAAACCAAAAAAACCTAATAGGTCATCGGCTTTTTAGTATCTCGCTAACCAATAATGCGATTTAAACATATGGGGTGTCGTAGGACTCGTGGTGAACCCCCCTTTTCTATGGACAAGGTATGTCTACCCCAAAATAAAAACTACACTTACCCGGGGGGTGAGATATTTGTGTTTTTATGCATACGCACTTGGCGGCTTTTGTAAAAGAGCGGGCTTTTTAAATGATTATTTATAGATGAGTTTTTTAATATTTACTTAAATAAACCCAAAAAACTAATAGTTCATCGGCTTTTTTAGTATCTCGCTGACCAATAATGCGATTTAAACATATGGGGTGTCGTAGGACTCGTGGTGAACCCCCTTTCCTATGGACGAGGTATGTCCACCCCCAAAATAAAAACTACCCTTACCCGGGGGTAAATAATATTTTTTGTATGTAGACACACCAGCGGCATTTGTCAAAAGGGCCTAACTACACTTTTGTTAATATTTTCTGAACCCCTGATGGGATTTTGCCATAGGCAAATAAATAAATAGCACTTGGGGTGACGTTCCGTTTTCGAATGTATGATTAGTTTTTTGTCAAAAGGGCCTAACTGCACTTTTGTTAATATTTCCCAAACCAATTATGCTAGGGTCTTGTATGAGGGGTCCTAGTACTTGGGGCGACGTCCCCCTTTGGGGATGAAACTACCCCCCAAAATTGAAAAATCAACATCTTGGAAACTAAGAACCCTAAAATTAGGCGTGATAGCTGAAAAAAGAGGCGATAACATAGGCTTTTACCTCGATTGGTCATGTCACCCCTAAAACAGTAAATAGTCATGTTATGGGAAAAAAGTGTTTAACACCTAAAAATGATAAATGAACATAAGATCTTTTGTTTTTGATGAAAAATAGCAGGGGGATGAAAACTACCCCCAAATTGAAAAATCGATACCTTGGAAACTAAGAACCCTAAAATTAGGTGTGATAGCTAAAAAGAAAAAAAGATGGCATGACATACGCATTTACCTGGATAGGTCATTTGAACCCTAAAACAGTAAATAGTGATTTTATGGGGGAAGAAAGGTGTTAAACGGGTAAAAATGATAATTGAACCTAGGATCTTTTAGTTTTTTATGAAAAATAGTAGAAGGCGGGGGTGAAAACTACCCCAAATTGAAAAAATCGATATGTTGCAAACTAAGAAGCGTAAAATTAGGTGTGATGGTTGAAAAATAGTTGATGACATACGCTTTTACATCGATAGATTATTTCACTCTTAAAACAGAGGATAGCGATGTTTCAGGGGAAAAAGTTATTAAACACTTAAATAGCTCAAGCGGTTTGTGAAACCACGCTTTAAAGGACGTGAGTATGGAGGATTAATATTATTATTATTATTAGGTAAGTATGGATTAATGTTTGTATAGATAACTAACCAGTGGGGAGCGTGATGGCGCAGTGGCTTAGCTGCTGGTCTTTACCCGGATGGCAGGGGTTCAAATCCCGGTGACTGCGTAGTGGAATTTTCACCTGAAAAATCACGTGGCGTCAGGAAGGGCATTCGGCCTCAAATCCCGGCCAAAACCAAAATGAGCCTGGTTGGCTCCGGCGACCCCAATTAATTGGGAAAAGCCGAAGAAAGAAAAAGAAGAAAAAGGTAACTAACCAGTAATAGTAAACATTTGTTTGAGGTGTTGGAGAAGTCAGGATGGCCAACCCTTTGTCATGGTCCATGAATTGACCCCAAAAGTTTTACCTTTTAAGACTCAGTGTACCCTATCCCAGCCTTTAGAAACAAATCGAACCCGGGGCCTCGGAGGTGACAGTGGAGTTATATTAATGATGCTTTTTAAACAAACATACGCTTGCATACTACCACTGGGTTGAAACTGCACAGAGACACTGGCTTTTGTTTGTGTAGTGAGTCTTGGTCATATTACTCGTCTACTTGATAGTGGCCGTGCTCCGCGCCGTGTTAACGTACATGACTAGATAGTTGTTAGGTAAGGGTTGACAAGGCTCAGTGAACCTTATTGCAATCTTAAAATGAAAATGAATTTCTTGGTATAGTCGGGCTTGGAACCCAAGACCCTAGGGTTGACAACCAAGTATATTAACCACTACACTGTGAGATGGTCAAATGATAATGTAACAGAACATATATAAAAGTTTTCTATAGTTTAACGAATTGACTGAGAGCCATACAATGAGAGGTGTAGGTAATTGAAATTAAATCCTTAGCTGATGACCCTACTACATGTAAGCTGTAGCAATGCCCGCCTATAAGCTATCATGACAGAAATAAAAGTTATGGGTTGTTTTAAACGGAGAATGATTGTGTTTACTTTGAAATACAAATCTGAATTAAAAAATAGACCTAGTTCATGGCCTACATGATGTTTGAACTATTTTATTTATACTTTAGACAAACGCTAACATATGTGTAATTCAGAAGCCAAGGCCCTCTTTTCAATTCTACCCTGTACACCGCAGTTAAAATCAAAAATATTCATGATCCGGTCAGGAATGGAAGCTGGTGTTGTTACGAACAAAAGACTTGCGTTCTATAAAGTTAACCACTATGCTGTCCTATCGATTCCTAATGGTTTGGGTGATCGTGAAGATGGAAATTAAATCTAAACTATAACTAAAACTAACTACTAACATATATACTAGAAGATGAAATAGAAAACAAAAGGACATTAGAGCAAATAAAGGACAGAAGGAATAAAAAAATGGCTCACAACCCTCAAGAATGTGGATTGAGGGAGTTGGAAGGAAGGAGAGCCATGAAAGGCAGATAGAAAAGTAAAAGAGGAGAGGCTCTTCCCCAGAAGTAATGGATAAAAGGGGGAAAACCGAAACCAGCTCAGGAATCCCTTGGGGTCGCCAACATCCAAACTGATCACCCTGAGGGTGAATCCATATCCAGAGTGCACCACACGTGTTGGGGCTATATACGCCCTACCTAAAGTGGGTGTTGGGCAAAAGGCAGGAAATAACATGAAAATAAAAAGAAGGCTGCCTCCTCACCCAACGAGGGTATCAGAAAAATAAAAATAAACAACGGGCCAATTATGTTGGAAAAACGAAAGAGACTCTCTAGGCCTTTGGTACCCTAATAATGTCAGGGTCGGTAGAGAACAAGAGTTGACCAAGTGTGGTCGAAAAGTAAGACGACAGAGACGAATCCAACACAATTCAGTAGAAGCAATGCCGGACACTGCTGGGGCCCCTGTGGTCGCCTACCTGCATACCACTAGATGTGAGCCCCTGGGGGTGGTGGAAATAAAGACCTCATTGTGTTATATCAGTGGCTTTAAGGACGGTAACACATAGCATGTATGTTTATGATCCGATACTGGACCTAGGGCTATGCAAAATTGTATTAGACACTCAGATAATAATACTATGAATAACCCCTTATTTTTGTCCAAGTATAGTACATGGGACTGATGACCATGATTTCCAAGCCCCTTAGTACGACAAAAACAAATTATTTCCATTTTAATCAGTTGGGGTGAGGTGAGTTTTCTAAACTACAAACTCATGTGGTTTTCCACTTCTACTCCAGGCAAATGCCATGGTTGTCCCACAGACAAGAGGAAAGAAAGCTGAAAGAAGCTATGTTTACATCAATTTCATTCTTGCTTGTGAACATGTACTTGTCATAACAAGTGATGATCATTTGATGTTAAGAATAGTGAAATGCAACTGTCCAATGCTAGGACCTGATTAGCGGCTTTTAAAAAATGGAATGGTATGGAGTACTCTTCCCTCCAAACTAACAAGAGGAGTGTTAGATCCCCCACAAGACCCAAGCTTAAAGTCATTATAAATGGCTATGCACTTAAGGTCATGACGGTCTCCTCCTCCTCAATCCTACCCTTCATGGTGAAAGGCACACTCTAATACAGCCATAATAGTGACAGGTTATCTGTCAAATACCTATCTCCAGATTTACCTTGAAATTGACTAGAATATTCTAAAATCCACTAAATTTTCCGCAAACTGACCAAATGACTAGAAATTCCAGCAAAATCCAACAAATGACTACCAGATTTATTGAAATTCCATTGATTTATCTGAGAATGGTTTAAATTACCTGAAATTGATATAAATTTACCTAAATATTTATGAAAATTCACTAAAATTTACCAAACTTATCCAAAGTGGGCTACAAACCATGCAATTTATGCATTTTTTTGTGGAAACTAACTAGATGTACTCGAAAATTCCATAATATTCCCTTTACATGTATGCTTTTATTGTTGTTGTTGTTGTTGTTTCGTTTACCACACTCCCTGCAGACAAATACCTGAACATGACTTTCTTGTAGACTAGGACCTGAATATTCGACATGATAGCTGAGTTTCATCTCCCATAAACTCATTTGTGAGGTGGGTGTCAGGAAAGGCATTTAGCTGTAAAAACCACCCCTCACATAGACCTTCATAACCTCTTACGTTGAGGTTCATAACACTAACTACATTGAATGATTGAACGGTTTCCTTTTCAAGATGCTTGCAAGGTTCCTAAAATGCAATTAAATTTAATAAATACCTTAGATGGTTTGATTTGTTTAATGATATGGTGTTGATGATGGATATATACGTTAAGACTATTTTTTTATGTCTTGACTGGCCTTGCAATAAGAATTGGCTAACCAATCAGGGAAACATTTTGGCCACTATGTTGGTTATTGAGCAGTAAGTACAGTTCTAGAAAGCAGTTTATCATTTTTTAAATCATATACAACAGAGGCTTAGTTTTATAGAGAACCCGTCTGATCATGTTTGTTAAACAAGACATTATACCACAGACAATTAGGATACTTATGTAGAGCTTACCAAAAATAATTTTGTATAACAGTAAATGCCAGTCAACAAACAGTTATGCAGTACTAAAAAAATCATCATACAATAACTCAGAGCTCTTCTAAAAATATTCATGTTTGCACTCGCTTACTATATATTTTTTCTGGCGTGGGGGTGATTATCGAGAAATGAAATGCAACACAAACAAACAAACAATGAGCGCGTGCGGTGGTTGAGATTGATACCATGACGTACTGTCGGTTATGTAGTTATGTGGAATGTATATCACGTATGGTTTACTTTAAGGTTTGGAGATCCCATTAAAACTATTCTTACAATAAATGAGCATGATTCACTCTTTGATGTGAAAATATTTATTTTATTATATTTGAAAATGAAAATCCACAGCCTGCTTCCAGTCTCCGACCGGGTCAGGAATGGAATAAATGAAGCCCCCATCTAGCGACGAGGATATGGACTGTGCCGGCTGCCGAGGCCTGACGCACTCCTCTAGGGCAATGAGTAAATGAATGCCAGATGAAATGAAATGATAGTGGAGAGTGTTGCTGGAAAGAAATTTTGACAGGGAAAACCGGAGTACCCGGAGAAAAACCTGTCTGCCTCCGTTTTGTCCCACACAGATCTCACATGGGGTGACCGGGATTTGAACCACCGACCCAGCGGTGAGAGGCCGGCTGCCGCCTAAGCCACGGAGGCTTCTATATAATATTTTAATGAAAACAATTATGATTTATTAAATATTTATTCGTTTACTGTATTCTTATTTAATATAGGCAATGGAGGCACTATTGACCAAAATACAGCACTATCTGGAGTGTATATTGCATACTCGAAGGTTTGGTGGTTCCATTAAAGGTATTCCTACAATAAATGATTTTCCAGTTGTCGTTCTATGACGTGAAAATATTTAGTACATGATATTTGCTAACAGGATTTGCCTCTGGAATTATTTTATAAGTAGTTATTTTAATGACCAACAGAGTTCACTGTTAAGAAGGTAGATCCCTAAATGGGAATGTAGGATAACATCTAACATGTTATACATGACATGTGACAACTGTAAGGCTTGTGATTGTTTTAATATGCCTTTATTCCCTATATTAATCAACCAGTTTACAAGACTGATTACAAAAATCCTCATTGAAAAAACAAAAAGTGGTTGAGCAAATATACACTTAAAATGCAAAAAAAAGAAAAAAAAAAGACATATATACAAACTACTTAGTCCAATCGTTTGGTAGTTTTGCCTACGATGTTTTACGGGAGTTTTGAAAATTAGTATATTTATAGATTTTGATGTGCTCCTTCCGTATTTGTTACTTTGCTAACAATTTTTTCCGGGAAACTGCCGCCATATTGAAAAAATGGCGCTCCAAAACAGTTTTTCGACGATATTTTCTTTGTGACTCACTTTACAGTGAAAATAGTTATGTAATAAATGAAACTACAGAATATTTCCTATAATTTATATCTGAACATTTTTTTTGTGAAATGAAGAGTTTCGGCTTACGAGCGCCGCAAAATTTACACCAACACGCGTATTGGCCAAAAAGTTCATTTCCACACCACCATGAGGTAGAGTTCCTGGCGCGTTTTTTTTACTGGTATCCCCAGTAGGCCTAATCCACATGTGATCAATTTAGAGCGTTCTCCTTCTCTTTGCTATCCCTGATGGACCAGGTTTTGCGAGTTCTTGGTCTTTAGGACTGTGCAAAACCTCACGGATAGGAAGTTCTTCCAAGTTCTCTTCATCGACTTCATCACCTTCTTCCTTGAATTCAACGAAGGTTCGCTGAAGAACTGTCTCCGTCTCTTCCTCTTCATCGCTGTCTCGCAGATCGATAACCGAATTATCGCAGGTGCCGTAACAATTTTAGCAATCGAAAGTTGAGCCTGCCTGTGCGCTCTTACCGCGTATATGCTTGTCCTGCCATCATTTTTTCAAATGAATTCAATGCGTAAATGGTATTAAATAGCTCTTTCAATCCGCTTCCAGCCATTATGTATCCGATGGATCCCATGAACGACATTAACAAATGAAATCCACCGAGTCTTACAACGACATTACTCAATTCGGAGTCCTCACCACACGAGGAAACAATGTCCCGTGCTTTGAAATACAGGGGCTGGTCAAACGTGACGACACAAGTGTGCTGGTTTAATGACTCACATTTCTCAGAAGCAGATAAAAGAACAGTGAAAATTGTGTCGTGATTACTCGGTGGAGCATTAATAAAGGGCAAGCATCCCACAAATGTTTTCTGGTGGAGAATCCACCGTCACTCGTTCCATAAATCCACCCCTTCCGGGTATGTTAGGCAGGTCAACCCACTTTCCATACAGCCACAATAAGTCCGAAGCGGACGACATAATCACTTTTGGTACTGAACGAATGCTATCGAGGATTCGAATCTCTATTATTTTCTGCCCCGTCGCCGAGATCCATACTTTTGAAACAAAAATGCTACTACTCTGATTTGCATTGGCGACAAAGACCATTTCGGACTTGTTGCGGTAATTATGCAATGTGCAAGAGCAATACTTTTTTTTCTTTCATTTCTCAATAGACGCACGTTTGTTTTTTTAATATCACATTGTCTACAAGAACGCGTAAAGTCTCAGGTATATCAGACTCTATGTTTCCCCAAAAAAATATCTGATGGAGGATAATATGTTGTCTGGTAGACCGTGGATCGAATATCCTCCATAATGATAGTTGCGGTTGTCTTTTCAATGCGCCGATGTTCTTCGGCCTTGTTTTCGTTTCTTTGGTTGTACCAGGCTTCCGTCAGTAATTTATACCGTGTGTTTCGGAAGCAAACGCACAGGAGCCTTATTGGCAGTGGCGGCGATCAAAATATCGTCACCGTAAGGATCCTCTATATACCCTAGACAAGGCTATACATGTTAATTCTGAACACTTAGTGTTAATTTATATATTAAAATTATGTGCACAGCTTATACAAGCACGTTCTGCGTGCAGTCAAACTTTGTAAGATAGTTACATACAACACGCAGAGTATGTTTCCGCTATCTAGCGGTGGATATGAGCACTCACTGGTGATATCCTAGGTGAGCTGATTTGCTCCCACTTTTGCTCCCATATTGGCTCCCACTTTTGCTCCCATATATGCTCCCACATTTGCTCCCACTTTTTGCTCCCATAATAATGCCAACTCTTATAACTATAAGCAGCAGCAACATGTAAATGGATAATATTTCTGATAATGTTCAAAACAAAAGTCCTGAGGTCTTGGGTTTGATTTCCCAACTATGGTTGTCTGCCAATGAGTTACACTACAGGAAACTTTGATATTTGTGTTGTGTTGCATGATAATTTGCCCATCTCGCGGTGTAGTTGATAGTATACTTGGGTGTTATCCCTGAGGTCTTGGGTTCCAACTCAACTATGCACAGAATTTAATTTTCATCTGAGAGTTAAAAGGTTAGTTTAGGTGAAGTTAGGTTAGGTAAAGTTAGGTTAGGTGAAGTTATGATAGGTTAGGTTAGGTAAAGTTGGGCCAAGTTAGGTTACGTGAAGTTCGGTTGGGAAAGTGAAGTTAGGTTTGGTTAGGTGAAGTTGGGTTAGGTGAAGTTAGGTTAGGTTAGTTGAGGTTAAGTTAGGTAAGGTTAGGTTAGGTGAGGTTAGGTTAGGGTAGGTGATGTTAGGTTAGGTTAGGTGAAGTTGGGTTAGGTGAAGTAAGGTTAGGTGAGGTTAGGTTATGACTAAGTTTGTTATGTCTAGTTGTTTTCGAAAAACAGCACTTTTGCTCTCATATTTGCTTCCAAATTTTCTTTGCACTTAAAACTATCTTGACTTGTGTATTCACTTTTGCTGGCATATTTGTTGACATATTTGTTAGGCTATTTGCTCCCACTTTTTAGATTTGCTTTGCCCCCACATTTAATCCCACATTTGCTCCCACTTTTTGCTCACAGATTTTCTCCCACATTTTCTCCCACTTTTTACCCCCCACCTTTGCTCCCACTTTTTGCATCTATGTATGCTCCCACATTACACTATTGTTGTTATTACCAAGTTGTCTTTCCTAGAGATTTGTTTTTGCTTGACAGTTGATATGGAAGTATCTGTGACTAGGTATGGTGAGGATTATGCATACTATAAGGGATATTCATACATTGTGAAACGAAGCAGAAAAAATGTAACTGATATTTGGCGCTGTTCAAAGCAACGATCAAGACAGTGTCGAGGAATGCTTAAGACAAAAGAATTGTACATACTTTCTTCAAACAATCATGATTGTAAACTTAATAATGATGCTAGTCTAAATGTAAGAAAACCCAAACCAAAGCAAAAAACTAAGTCCAAAGAAAAAGATAGTGCTGCTCAAAATAATATTAACCTCAAGTTTAATAGACTACAACGCACTCATGCTGTTAGCGAGTTGTTTAATGAGAAACCTTTAACACCTCCTGTAAAACCCATATTCAGACACACACCCACATCTCAAAAGCCCTCAACTCTATCAGAGACAAAATACCCCATAGGGAATAGTCATTAATATAACTACTTGTAAAATAATTCCAGTGGCAAATCCTGTTAGTAAATATCATATATTGAATATTTTCACGCTGTAGAACGACGACTTGAAAATCATTTATTGTAGGAATACCTTCAATGGGACCATCAAACCTCCAAGTATGCAATATACATTCCAGATAGTGCTGTAGTTTGGTCGATAGTGCCTCGAGTGATTTCATTAAATAAGAATACAGTAAGCGTATACACATTTAATATATCATAATTGTTTTCATTAAATATTATATAATAAATATTTTCACACCAAAGAATGACCATTTCAACATCATTTATTGTAGGAATATCTTTAATGGGATCTCCAAAGCTTGAAGTAAACCATATGTGATATACATTCCACATAACTACATACCCGACAGTACGTTGTGGTATCAATTAACCCACCGCGCGCGCTCATTGTTTGTGTTGCATTTCAGTTCTTGAAAATCACCCCCCACGCCAAAAAAAATATATAGCAAGCAAGTGGAAACATGTTACATATCAATAATTTTAGAAGAGCTCTCAGGTATTGTATGATGATTTTTTCAATTTTTTTTAGAACTGCAAAACTGTTTGTTGACTAGCATTTACTGTTACACAACATTATTTTTTGGTAATATAATGTCTTGTTTAACAAACATGGTCTCATGGATTGTCTATAAAACTAAGCCTCTCATGTTTATGATTTAAAAAAATGATAAACAGCTTTCTAGAACTGTACTCCCTGGTCAATAACCAACATAGTGGGCAAAATGTTTCCCTGATAGGTAACTCATGTTTGGTTAGTCAATTCTTATTGCAAGGCCAGTCAAGACCTAACAAAATTAGTCTTAACACCATATCATTAAACAAATCAAACAATCTTAAGGAATTTATTAAATTTAATTGCATTTTAGGAACCTTGCAGGCATCTTGCAACCTTGAAAAGGAGACCGTTCAATCATTCAATGTAGTTAGTGTTATGAACCTCAACGTAAGAGGTTATGAAAGTCTATGTGAGGGTGTGGTTTTTACAGCTAAATGCCTTTCCTGACACCCACCTCACAGACGAGTTTATGGGAGATGAAACTCAGCTATCATGTCGAATGTTCAGGTCCTAGTCTACAAGAGAGTCATGTTTAGGTATTTGTCTGTAGGGAGTGTGGTAAACGAAACAAAAACAACAACAACAATAAAAGCATACATGTGAAGGGAATATTATGGATTTTTCGAGTACATCTAGTGAATTTCCAAAAGAAATTGGATATATTTCATGGTTTGTAGCCCACTTTGGGTAAGGTTGGTAAATTGTAGTGAATTTTCATATATATTCAGGTAAATTTATATCAATTTCAGGCAGTTTAAACTATTCTTAGGTAAATCAATGGAATTTCAATAAATCTGGTAGTCATTTGTTGGATTTTGCTGGAATTTTGTGTCATTTGGTCAATTTGTGGAAAATTTAGTGGATGTTAGAACATTCTAGTCAATTTCAAGGTACATCTGGAGATAGGTATTTGTCAGATAACCTGTCACTATTATGGTTGTATTAGAGTGTGCCTTTCACTATGAAGGGTAGGATTGAGGAGGAGGAGACCGTCATGACCTTAAGTGCATAGCCATTTATATTGACTTTAAGGATGGGTATTATGGGGGGATCTAACAATCCTCTTGTTAGTTTTGAGGGAAGTGTACTCCATACCATTCCATTTTTAAAAGCCGCTAATCAGGTTCTAGCATTGAACAGTGGCAAGCATTTCACTATTCATAACATCAAATGCTGATCACTTGTTATGTCAAGTACATGTTCACAAGCCTGGCTCGTCTCTGTCTTCATTCCTTTCGAGCACACTTGGTCAACTCTTGTTCTCTACATCAGTCCCATGTACTATACTTTGACAAAATAATAAGGGGTTATTCATAGTATTATTATCTGAGTATCTAATACAATTTTGCATAGCCCTATGACGCGTATCGGATCATAAACATACATGCTATGTGTTACCGTCCTTAAAGCCAGTGATATAACACAAAGGGGTCTTTATTTCCACCACCCCCAGGGGCTCACAGCTAGTGGTATGCGGATAGGCGACCACGACGGCCCCCCAGCTGTGTTCGGCATTGCTACTACTGAATTGTGCCGGGCTCGTTTCTGTCTTCTTTTCTTTCGACCACACTTGGTCAACTCTTGTTCTCTACCGACCCTGACATTATTAGGGTATCCAAGGCCTAGGAAGTCTCTTCCTTTTCCAACTTAATAGGTCGTTGTTTAATATTTTTCCCTTGATACCCTCGTTGTGTGAGGAGGCAGCCTTCTTTTTATTTTCATGTTATTTCCTGCCTTTTGCTCAAGACACACTAAAGGAAAGGTGTATATATATATATATATATATATGGTCCTACCACTTGTGGTGCACCTTGGATATGGCTACACCCTCGGGGACTTACGGCTGATCAGTTCGAGATTTGGCGACACCAAGGGATTCCTGAGCTGGCTCCTGTTTTCCACCTTTTTCATCCATTACCTCTGGGGCAGAGCCTCTCCGCTTTCACTTTCATATCTAACTTTTATGGCTCTCTTTCCTTTCAAGTCCCTAAATCCACAATCTTGAAGGTTCGGGGTATTTTTATTCCTTTTGTCCTTTATTTGCCTTATTTTCCTTTTGTCATCGATTTCTTTTCCTAGTCTATTAGTGTGTAGTTAGTTTTTGTTATAGTTTACATTTTATTTTCATCTTCACCATCACCCAAACCATTAGGGTCGATAGGACAGCTTGGTGGTTAAGTTTATAGAACGCTTCTCTTTTGTCCAAAGGACACCTTGTTGAATTCCTCACTGGCTCATGAATTTTATACTTTGTTCACTTATTTCTTATGGCATTGAAACTGTGTGTCTGTAACGTCATCATTATTGAATTTAACTTCAGTCTACGGTGTAGGATTGGAAAGGAGGCGGCCGTGGCTTCTGAATTACAACTATGTTAGCGTTTGTCTAAAGTATAAATAAGAAAGAGTTCAAACATCATGTAGGACATAAACTATTTTTAAGTTCAAATTTGTATTTCACAGCAAACACAATCATTCTCAGTTTAAAACAAGCCATACATTTCCTTTTCTATCATGATAGCTTATAGGCGGGCATTGCTATAGCTTACATGTAGTAGGGTCATCAGCTAAGGATTTAATTTCAATTACCTACACCTCTGATTGTATGGCTCTTAGTCAATTCGTTAAACTATAGAAAACTCACAGTGTAGTGGTTAACATACTTGGTTGTCAACCCTGAGGGCTTGGCTTCCAACCCCGACTATACCAGGAAATTCATTTTCATTTTAAGGTTGCAATAAGGTTTACTGAGCCTTGTCAACCCTTATCTAACAACTATCTAGTCATGTACGTTAACACGGCGCGGAGCACGTCCACTATCAAGTAGACGAGTAATATGAAACTTCCTGGCAACATCGACGTGCTGTTATCACCTAGACTCACTACACAAACAAAAGCCAGTGTCCCTATGCAGATTCAACCCAGCGGTAGTATGCAAGCGTATGTTTGTTTAAAAAGCATCATTAATATAACTCCACTGTCACCACAGAGACCCCGGGATGGATTTTTTTTTCTAAAGGCTGCAACAAGGTACACTGAGTCTTGAAAGGTAAAACTTTTGGGGTCAATTCATGGACCATGACAAAGGGTTGGCCATCCTGAATTCTTCAACACCTCAAACAAATGTTTACTATTACTGGTTAGTTACCTATTTTTTCTTGTTTTTCTTTCTTCGGCTTTTTCCAATTAATTGGGGACGCCGGAACCAACCAGGCTCATTTTGGTTTTGGCCGGCGATTTAAGGCCGAACGCCCTTCCTGACGCCACATGATTTTTCAGTGAAAATTCCACTCCGCTGTCACTGGGATTTGAACCCCCAGCCGTCCGGGTGAGGACGAGCAGCTAAGCCTCTGCGCCATCACGCTCCCCACTGGTTAGTTATCTATACACACATTAATCAATAATTATCTCATAATAATAATAATAATAATAATAATAATAATAATGATTCACAACAAGTGAATAATGCACAAATGTTCCCAGTAATGGCAGGCACTACTCCTGATGTATCTCATGACGATTATTGTACGTTATATTGATGATACAGGTAGAGTTTTGGAACGAATCATCGACATGATTGCTGTGACTGACAAAACAGGAGCTGGCCTACCATCTAACATACTGCAATGTTTGCATGAACATGAAATATTGACAGATAATTTAATTTTCCAATCCTACGATTAAAATGCGAGTTCTATGTCCGGAGAAAAGCAAGGAGTTCAAAAGAAACTGTCTGAACATACCTTGTCAGTCTCATCGCCTAAACACTTTTGTGGAACATACCTGTAATGCCAGAATCATCGTTACCATTATGTCTGATACCCTACAATCATTGTATACATTTTTTTCTAGTAGCACCAAATGATTTTCCTGTTTGAAAGAAGAAATTTCAATGATAGAAAATTCGTTACAGCTGGCCAACTTATCAAAAACTCGATGGACCGCCCAAGCTCAAGCATTAAAAGTCGTTTGGACTTCTTTGAAGGTATTGTGGAATTGTTGGGAAAAAAATTGGAAGGTGATTCGAATTTTGATAATAAGACGAAATCACAAGCACTGAGCTTAAAGAAGTGTATGCTCAGTTTCGATTTCATTGTATTCCTGATGTTCATGAGAAATGTTATGTACAAGGCTCAAGTTTTGTCAGAAATTTTAGAATCTCCTGATCTAAATAAGTTATAGTTGATGCTGCTATTGTGATACAAAGTACTCTTCAATCCTTTGAATCTATGCTTTCAAATGAGAACGAAATGAACGATCTAGTAGAAGCAGCAAAAATTTTCTCTTCAAAAATGAACGTGGATGAAGAAAACGATTTTTGAAACATCATCGAAGACGAATTCTTCCCAAAAAAGTCGATGGTAATCTTCAAAACGCAGCTGTTTAAATATGGAGTAGTTCTATCGCAAAGAATTCAAAGAAGTTGTGAATGTGTTGACCCAGAAGACGCGTGATAACCTTTCTGTATTAATCGACTTGATTAAACCACTTTTTGAAATGTTCAAAACACCATTCAACGATAATCTTGTACCATAGAACGCATTCAGAACGTTTCGAAATTAATTCCCTGCTGCCCATTTACAGATAGTTTAGCTGTGAAAGTCGAATTGGAAATTTTCTCCGACCAATGTGAAAACGCCGAAAACATGAATGATATGTTACGAATTAGTGAAATTTTCATAAAAGCGTTGGCTGCAGCAAATTTATATTTGTCGAATTGCAATTACAGCTGTTGTATCAGAAGCTAGTAATGAACGTAGTTTTAGTAAGTTGAAATATGTAAAAGATTTCAATCGAAGTACAATGAACAATGATAGGTTAGCGAACCTCATGGTCTTGCTTTGTGAAAAAGATTTGTCAGTTAAAATAAACTTAGATGTTCTTGTTAAAAGGTGGTCGATATTGAAGAAGAGGTGAATTAATATTTAGCAATTATGTATAGGTACCTAATGACCGTGTTTTTTTAAATTGTTGCTTCTGGGTTCTTTTCTTTTTCCAAGTTGGTATTATATCTTCGTTTCATTTCTATGTTTTTGTAAAATAAATAACTAAGTAAATAAATGACGTATTTGCTACTGTTACCATGTCTGCTGATTAATTTATCAAATGAAGGTATGAAACGAAAGCATGCCTGAGTTTGGAAAAAAAATATTTGTTGGTAAAAAGTGATTCCAAAATAAGCGAGTTGGCGAAAAAAAACTCATTTTGGCCCCTGAATGTCCTGCATTTAGAAATTTCCAGTTGGTAACGCTAGTCCTACGAGACAATTTTGTGAGTTTTGTTGTGAAGTGGTCGCATTGTAACACGAGAGGTAAAGAGTTGAGCTAATATCTTTGAACTCTCGGTACCTTAATACTGGAATGCAGACTGTGTGGGAGTAAAGTGCGACTGGTTACGCCTGGTCCTTCCTAGACAACGGAAAGTGAGTTTTTCACTCGATATTTTAGTCTAAAGTTAAACTCTAAATAACTCTAAGAACATTACATGTACCGTAATATTGTAAAACTGTAGTTCTGTCGATAAGGAACACTGTTCGGCAATATCACACTCAGGTAAAGTAATAATAGGGTCTACGTGTATTCGTCATATACTATTTAGGCCTAGTATATCAACATTTGATGTAAGACGTATCCTCAAACGCAGATTACTTAATTACAAATCTTTATTTGAAATTTCAATTGATCGTGAACCTAGCGTGTCTGATGTAACTTGCGCTGCAGATCCGAGTTGTTATCTGCGCAGATATCTCACTCATTAATTCTGTACTCACGCTGCGTGAAAGTTGTTGGTTCAATCCTCGGCTCGTGTTGTGTACGGTCACAATATAATTATACGAGGTACGTCCAGAAAGTAAGTTCCGTTTCGTAATAAAATTAAATTGTGTACAGATACAGAAAAATTATTTATTGCACAACATTTTACACCTCTTAAACTACATTTCCGCATAACTGCCGAACTTTTGCAGGCATTTGTCATAGCGTGGCACAAGTTTTTGGATACCTTCTTCATAGAAGTTTGCCGCCTGTGTCTTCAACCAGTTGGAAACATCTTCTATCAGCTCGTCGTCATTGTTGAAGTGTTGACCGTCAAGCAAAGACTTGAGATGTGTGAAGAGATGAAAGTCGCTTGGAGCGAGGTCAGGGCTGTACGGAGGGTGGTCAAACACGTTCCAGCCAAATCCCTGTAGGAGGTTTTTCGTCACATTTGCAGTGTGTGGTCGTGCGTTGTCGTGAAGAAAAACAACACCTTTTGACAGCAACCCTCGGCGCTTATTCTGTATTGCGCGGCGCAATTTCCTAAGTGTCTCGCAGTAAGCATCTGCGTTGTTTGTTTAACCACGCGGTAAGAAATCAACGATTAAGATGCCTTTCCAGTCCCCGAACACTGTGCACATCATTTTCCGAGGTGTCTAGATTTGTTTCGGCTTAACCTTTGCTGGGGATGAAGTGTGCCTCCATTCCATTGATTGCCGCTTACTTTCAGGGGTGTCGTAAGAAACCCAAGTTTCATCTCCTGTGACTATCTTTGTCAGAAATTCTTCGTCGCCTTCATTGTAACGGGTCAAAAACTGAAGTTGTTGTGCATACGCCAGGAAAAGTTATAGGCATAGTAGATCCAATTAACAATAGATGGCGCTTGAGTAACTTCAACAAAATGGCGTGCGTTTCTTTCAACTAAGTCCCACATGCGTTTATGTACCATTCACCCCAATGCGATGAAACTTGGTTGAGATGTTGTATACACTCAGGGAAGGTTTCTGGCTTAGTAAATCATCCGTTTTGTTTTGTGTTGCTCCGTAAGAATCTTTGGTACCCAACATCGGCAAAGTTTACGAAAGTTCAGTTTTTCGGTAGCAATTTCATGAATTAGTGATCGTGAGATTTGGGGAAATTCCATAGCGAGAGCACTAATTATTGTAAACCTGTGGTTTTCCCGGATCTTGTCATCAATCGCGTGAACCAGTTCTTCTGTAACCAAAGATGGACGCCCACTTCGTTCTTCATCGTGCACTTCACTACGTCCTTCATTGAACTGTCGACCCATCTTCTCACCATTGAATCACTCATCGCATTTTGTCCATACACTTCGCAAATTTGCCGATAAATTTCAATTGGTTTCACTTTCCTAGCATTCAGAAAACAAATCACAGATCTGATTTCACAAGCGGCGGGATTTTCAATCAACACCGAAATTGTACATGCACATCAACGCGTACGTGGCTGACAGCGCTCTCCAAATGGCGCACGTTTCTTCTCCTTGATACAGAGCGTCTTCCGCGCATATGCGGAACTGCGCTGCAGCGGAACGTACAACTAGTTGAAGACACAGTCGGTACACGTCTATGAAGAAGGTATACAAAAACTCTTGCCACGCTACGGCAAATGCCTGCAACATTTCGGCAGTTATGTGGAAAAGTAGTTTAAGGGTTGTAGAATTTTGTGCAAAAAATAATGTGTCTGTATCTGTAAACAATTTAATGTTATTACCAAACGGAACTTAATTTATGGACGTACTTCGTATAATATCTATGCTCAGTATAGTGCAATTTGTTCCCTTTGCTTTGACAATTCGCATCAAAGTGACTGGGGGTGGAAAGTCTGTACATTATGCTGAGTAATGTAGGCATAGTAGGCCTACTGCGCTTCAGCAATTGCACTTTCTCGCTGAATCCCAGTCCTATTTAGACAATCTAGCACTGTTCAAACACACTAACACCTCCTGGACGTTTATAATTTGTGATGATGCAAACATTTCATGTGGAAGGTTCTTACAAAAATAAGGCTATTCATTCCATATCAGTAACAAATAGTTAGGCCCCTTGAATGAGCAATCAACACCACCACCCCTTTATTGGTTACTAAGAAGAAAACACTTCTGGTATGTTCTGGAGGGGTAGACATTTACAGGGATACATTTAAATAATATAGAGCAAAACACAAGAAAAATTCCTGGAAGGGTATTGAATATACCATTGAACTTATGTGTGTGTAAATGACAAATATATCCTGTACTTGTTACATTGTATCCTGATAGTAAAGTATATTACTTAATTATCCTGTGTTTTAGATTCCTCAACATTATGGAGGGCCAACCATCTATCAAATGTGAACCAGAAGAATTCCCTGAGATTGTAAGTTGTATTTTAGTTCCATATATTGTGTACCATTACTGATGGGCATGACAAATCTTTGTGTACCGTAATTAATAGGAATTATGTCATGTACTTAATACTACCAAATAGCGATGGTTATAATTCTTGTTTTGAGGGGCTAACATCTAGGTTATCGGCCCCCTACCAAATAATAATCTGAATCTGTAATGTTTGTTTTTAATTTTCCTAATAATAATATTAACACCTCCGTTCTTCAGTCCATGGTTTATTGGTCCTTGCATTCATTTTCCCAGCAAAATGGTGGTTGTTAATTACTGTTTTAAACTGGGGTCGATCTTATATAATTTCTTCTGTGATTCCAATTTCTTGAAGTTCATTTTCTATTTCACTAAGCCACTGGTTATTGACTCCCATTGATAGAGCAAGGTTGGAGAATCTTTTGGTGATCCTGCGATTGTTCATTCTGAGAATGTTACCGAAGAACCTAAAATGCCTTTTCCTGAAAGTGTCAGTGATCTTTTCAGAATGCTGATAAATCTCCCGCGGCTTTCGTTACTCCCAGATTCCTTCTGAGCCGACTGGACCAAGGTTTTCCCTAAATATTTTACTTTCTTGTTTCTCTATATTCTTACTGAGAGATCTACCTTCAATGATCAATGTTTCTGAGCCATATAGAGCTTCAGGTATGATTACTGAGGTATGATGTCTTAGATGTTGATTTTTTAATTACATCTCTTACATCTTCTGGAATGTTGAGATTCTCTCTTTTTTTGCGTCACGTCTCAGTCGTGAAGTAATGTACTATCCCGTCATTTGCCTGGAGGGAGTGTGGATAACGCAGGGAAAAATCAATCAGGATTGGTACTGTCAGCGGGATTCAAACTGAATTGCTGCAGCTGCCATCAAGGCCGCGGTGCAAGGTTCAATGAGCACGGCTATGCCGTGGGGTTTGAATTTATTTACTTGATGATCTTTTTGCCGAATATAGTCTTCAGAGGTTTCCGGTTTAGATGACAAGCGGATTCGTCTATGCATTTGGAGTCCGGTCTTAGCTGCAATTTAGTGAAGTCTTTCAAGGACCTGAACTGAGTCTTATAAATTAATTGTTAGAAAGAATAGCTTGATCATCTCCGAATGCCAAACACTGCAGATGAATTTTATTTTTGAGTCGTCGACCAATTGTTATTTGTTTTGTTCCCCCCCCCCCCTCCATTTCCTCCCCCCCCCCCCTCCTCCCCCGTCCTGTTATTCAAGGACACTATTGAACATTTTTGGAGATAGCCCATCTCCTTGTCGAAGTCTTTGCTAATATGATTACGATCAGAAAGTTCACTTAAATTTAACTATTGAAGTTATGGCTGTCAGTGTCTGTCGGATTATTACTCTTGTATTCCTGTCAAATTTGACATCTTCTAGAATATTGAATAGTGTGTGTAGGTCTACTGAATCGTCCATTTTCCTGAAATCTCCAAAGTGAGGATTGTTTGCCTGGATTTATGAATTTGCAAGATGATTTTGAGATTGTGAATTAATTCTGTACAGGGCCTGTCATTTATGAATCATGCCAGTTATTCGCCAATTAGTTGATGAGTTTGGATTTCAAGTCTCGTGAATAATGCTTTAGAGAGAATTTTGTTCGCGAGTGATAGTGAGGATATTTCTCCATAAGTGTATGTTCTTTCCCTTTCTTAAATTAGTGGGTGAACTAGATTGCAATTCCTGTCTTAGGGAATTTTCTCCACATATCTACAAGAGTTACATGACAATTTTTTAGTTGGGCTTTCACCTCTTAATTTCAATACTTCTGTTTTATTTTGAGTTTTGTTATTTTCAAGTTTAGTTTACGGTTACTTGCTTGATTTCTTCTAATGAAGGGAGTTCTGAATCTGGATTAGGAATCCGTTTCTCAAGTCAGATTTGTTCTTCAGGAGGATCGTAGGTTCAAAGGTCATGGAAGTGATCTGTGACAAGTGTGCAGTTTTACTTTTTTATTTCAGGGCCTCATCGGGATGTTGTAAGTTATAAACTAGGTGCTTGGCAGTGTGATGGTTCGTCAGCAAATGTTCTGTAACAGTTCCTTGTACTGTTTTTTATGTAATGTGTGTTTTTCAGATCTGATGATCCTCGAGGCTTCTTTCTGGTCTTTGAAAAATTTACACCAATTTTGTTTCTATTTCATTGGAACTGTACCTTTGAATGGTTTGAATTAGAAGGTCTATGGCCTTATCGCTGGTCTTGTTCAACCATGTGTCTTAACGTTTTCGAGGAAGAACACCAATAATCCGGGAAACTGCCAATATTGTATCTTCTAATGCCATCCAAGTGACAGGATTTTGGTTCGTGATGTTTGCAAGGAGATTTTTTTGAATTTGTTTTTAATACATTCCAGATCAATTCGAGGATATTTTGAATGTTCTGACTTAGGGTCTGTCAGGTTGAAACTCAACTTTAATTAAAGATAAATGATGATTAGATTAAATAATTCCTTTTTATACTTCAAATTCATAATAATGATTATAATTATTATTATTATTATTATTATTAACAATTGTTCTTCAGGAGGATAAAAGGTCATGGAAGTAATATGTGAGAAGTAGTATTTCTAGGGCCTCTTCCGCATGTTTATGACTTAACTACGTGCTTGGTAAGGTGATTGTTCATCAGCAAATGTTTTGTAACAGTTTCTTGCTTTTGTTATTATTATTATTATTATTATTATTATTATTATTATTACTATTATCATCATTGGCTCTTATTCTTCAACTTTTACATATAGTCACGCTTGTTTATTACTTCCCAGGATTTGAATGAGCAGCCACCGTCTGATAGGCCGGTCTGGGTGAAAATTGAAGAACCTGATGATGCTTTTGAAGTTGGAAGATTCATAACTCAGAGTGCATTTGTTAAAGAAAAACTTGATTTCCAGGTGACTGTGTACATTATTTCCTACTTCGGATATTTCTCAAATTTTTTCAAAGTTATGTAGTTTTCAACATTTCATAAAAACCTCGTCACACATATTTCCAAAGTTTCTCTCTACAATATCTGGCAAATACACATCAAGCATTATTTTTATAACCTAACTTATTCAATATACACATCTCTTCAATTCTATGCTGTTTTTCAAGTCATTTTATGTGCTTTATTAACAAGATTATTGTAACAGATCTGTTTTTTGTGAACTTTTGGTATGGTACTGCACAGTTCCTTATCCTATTCCATGCTGAAGAAGGGCACTGTGTTCTAAATATTGACTTTAAATAGTTTATTATAATTAATACGTCATGCAGTCTATGTTATTAATATTGCGCATTGAGTGAGATCGCTCCCTTGGGCTGTTTATTTATTATTTCGTCAGATGTCTATAATAATTGAAGCCTGCCCTACAAGAACATTGTATATCAGAAATTGAGCAGGTTGAGATTTTCGGTTAAGAAGGTTTGATATCATCACACCGACACTTTGCAAACCTAATAACAGTCAGTTTGAAGAAAAAAATGGACCGAAAATTTTGGGTCTAAAAGGTGGCTTCCCTGCAAGAAAGTTGTATATCAACAAAGATGGCGAATGTTGGCAATTTGAATGTGTCGCCAAGCTCTCTTTAGCACTGAATAAGAGCAGGAAAAGGTAGATAAATCAGTTTCAGTGGAAGAACAATGTGCGGAAGCGACTGATGAATAGTGGAAAAGCTTATACAGCAACTTCGGGTTGTGCAGTTCAACAAAATCATCACCCAAGTCATAAAAGAGAAGAACGTTGTATATCAATCAGCTGAGTGGCGGCATAGCACTTCCAGGAACGTGTTATGATTATAATGCTGCTACAATTTGTATGTAATCCCTTGATTATCACAGAATTCTTTTAGCCTATTTTCAATTATGAAAAACAAATAGGCTTGTGAGATCACCTTTTGTCCATGTGTGTGCATGTGTGTCTGTCCCAAAATATCTATACGGCTGGAGCGATTTCAATAAAACTCGGTAAGGTCAAAGTACTATTTCGTTCGACCACGACCGTGCCCTTTACCATTTATTACATCTCACCAATCCAACATGGTGGCTGTGCGAAATATTTAACAGGCATTCTATATCTCCGCAATTGTTACTGATATCGCCCTGAAATTTAACACGATGATAAAGGATACAACTATAAGTTGACCTATGTGACTTTTAAAAACCTGTTAAGTACAGAACGAACATGGCGGCCAAGCAGAGTTGAAACATTTAAATCGACTTTTCTCGCGATTCAACCACCCGTGCGTAGTGAAACATGGCAGAGCTTATTTCATACACATTGTAATGCACTCACATCGAATTTAGTTCAATTGTTTACATAACCTCAAGATGGCAGCTGTGCGAAATTTTAAAATTAAGTTTTCATTTCTTATGTCCAAATCATGCGATCGAAGTCAACCTTTGAATAATGAACCTACGCAATGATCGTAATCTAATAGTACATAACTCTATGGCCTCCATATAAAAATCGAACATGGCGACCATCCAAGATTTTTATACGGTTCTCAATAGGCCCATTTTATTTTCTTGTTTTGTGTATGCCTTGTAAGCAATACAATATTCCATTCCATATAATATTATGTATCTGAGGATTATATTTCTTTATTTTTTACCCATAGGCAATGGTTTGTGATATACAACGTTCTAGTTCTGTTGTGATATACAACTTTGTTGCAGGAAAACTGCACTAAAATCATGGTGAGTCCTATATACTGCCATTTAAGAGAAATATATTCCTTTAGAGTTGGAAGAGAGACTGTATAGACCTGTATTTAACATATCTCAGAATTAGATTAGGAACAAGAAGTTTAATACTGAAAAGTTAATAAATATGATATACAATGTTCTTGTAGGGCAGGCTTCAATTTTAAAGTTGTTATTTATTGTCCTTTTTGAAACAGCCTTGAATAATTATGACAAAACTTGCATCACCTGTAAGGTTAAGTCGTGTAGCTAAATTAGGTAGGAACTTCTAATAATAAGTGTGTGCTAGTGAAACTCGGACACTGGGTATTGAGGTTTTGAATTGTCTTTAACTTCATGACCACTCGATCACATGATATGTGACTGTAGGTTATCATATCATCATTTAATGTAGACAGTTACTGATTTTTGGAAATCGTTCTTGAGAAAGGTTCAGAAATGCAAGTCTGTTTTACATATTGAAGCTCGTGTTTATGTTCATCTTGAATCAAACACCTATTTGAATTTTCTTAAAATGAAAGACAAATGTATCAATTTTATTGGTGAATTTATAACACTGTAGCTACTTGAAAGTATTGGATTTTGTGTTTGATTGCTGCATATACATCGTAAGTAATAGGTAAGGTGTTCTGTTGTACTCTTGTCTTGTAAAGCATTCAAAACCTTGAAGGTATAAGTCAGAAGATATAAATGATATTGAAGTCAGCTAATGAGCACTTAACGCAGCAAAATTTCAGCTTCAGGGTTGCTATTCTAACCTTATCAAATTTCTTATAATTATTCATTGAGTTGAGAACTAAACCGTGATATATAGAACTAGATGAATGTCTATCGTGCTTACGTGTGTACAAAATATATTTCTTATGCCTCGTGAGGTACATTATTAACAAATTCGTGTTTCTCTGTAGGGTGAACATATCATCGAAGGTATTGGAGACTACAAGGAAGTTACTATCCATGAGAAAGTGACTGCAGCGATAGTCCCATTAGTCAAGAAGGAAACACCATCTTCATCGAGAGGCGGAGATGCGAGAGTTGTAAGTGCTTAATTATCTTGAGGGTTGTTACGTCATGCTATATGCTTAATGATATCTGATGTTCCTCCAGCAAGTGTGGCTGATATTTGCAAAGGCTTGTGAGGGGATCATTTGCACTGATCAAAGATTTAGGAATTAATACGAAACCTGAATGTAATTGTAGTGATTTCTGGGGGCCTTCTTTGGATTTTTAATATCTGGTGTTTGGTTGTTGGAAATCATCAAATTCCATGCATGATTTGCTTCTCCAATTTTGTATTGAAATTTTGTAGATGATCATAATATTTAAGAGATTCGCTATATACTCTAATCTCGCTTCAAATTCCGCGACAAAGAAATAGTTTCTTAAACTTCAGATTACCTCGCCAGAATACAGTGATACATTAAGTAATTTCTGCATAACTTCTATACGAAAATTGAGTACCAATATATGAATGCAATATTGAGGCTGCTAGTAAATAATGAAATAATGTTGAAATTCTTAGGAAGACAGCCTATCTCAGATGATCCTGGCCATTTTCTGTCCTGTAACTGGGCATGGTATGTCATGCAGTGAACCAATTACACAGAACAATACCAATAACTTCACAAATGTAACAAGGGAACAGTCTATCACAAATGACTAGGTTTCTTGTTAGTTCCTTCGGAGTGAAGTATCACGACTTGTGGTTGTCATTCGTCTTAAAAATGGAGGTCGCATGGCTCATGGTCGCTAGATTAATGGTGAAACGTTAAACTATAAGCTTTCTCCCTATTAAAAACAAGTATTCCATTAAGTTTGTTTTGTATTTGCAACTGATGTGAGTGAAATGGCCACAGATTGTGTTATGGTACTGACCATGTTATCGGTAGATTGCTTCCTTATCCTCATGCACTGCTGGTAATCGGATGCAAAGGCGGAAACTTCAATCTCACCTTCTTTGTGTTGTTTGTTGCCTATATCCTGGGGTCAATGATGTGCTGCATTGCTTGTAGGGCCTCTTCGTACTGCGCATGAGCTGAGATACATGATGTGTGTAATATAATAAGTATGAAAGAAGGTGTCTAAAGCCATATTGTGAATCTTGATAGAGCCACCTTTCATCAAACGTTTGATCTTGATGGGGTGGACTATCTTTGAGGGTTGGTTGACTATTCTAGCTCTTCTGATATCTATTTACTTTATTCTAATATCCATTCGGGATTTCTGAACAAGTGTGAAGAACGTTACTCTCTAGAAGCATGGAACGTGTGAATTTGTTGTAGTTGTGAGTGAAATATCAATGGTGAGTTTGTTATTGTGTTAGTAGGGCTCTGTTAAAATGAATCTGGTGGACATCATAAGGAGGTCAAGTGGCAATAAACCAATAAGATGGGCAAACACCTGTTTTAGCTTAAACCAACAATTGTGTGTATAACAGACACTTCAATTGGTCTGTTTACAACATTTACGTTAAGGTTTGTGGATGTAAAATTAAGGCATGCATAAAACATCTTGGGAATCTGTAAATATGATGCAAAAACCACAGCAATAACAAGAAAGCTTGGTTTGTGGCCATCATGGGAGATAAGAGTAGATGACCTCGCTGTTCCGCTCTTAAAAGCAACACCCAACATCAGCATAGATTAAACTACAGACGTTACATTATGAAAGAATTTGGGGAATTAATCATCCAGAAGGTCAGGATACCTGCATATCTCTCGAAGAATAACCTGAAACGAATTACATGTGATTATGATATTTATATTGTTACAGACTGTTGAAGAAGAAGGAAACTTATTAGACCGAGGCCCGGTGTTTGTAAAAATAATATTCATATTCAGATTCCATACTTTTAATTCAGTGCGTAACAATCCTGATAAGATGTCAAGTATTATAAGTTCATTAAATTTCTCCCTACCTTAAGTATTCTTGAGATCAATATTGCTTTAGGAACTCAATACAGTAAAATGCACAACACACAATGCAATATTTCTTTACACAACATTCATCATCTTTGCTTGATTATTATGACAGATGTTAACGTTATATATTAATATTGAGTTACTGCACCAACACTACTAAGTCTCCACACACAATCTCAAAGCTACTGATAATCTGCTAGGCCCACACTTGGCATATGTGTAGGATCTGAAATGAATTCTGATTTGAACTTAAAAAACTTTTCTGTCTTTGCCATGTATCCGTGGACATAAGAAAACTCTATGAATGCGAAGTTGAATTAACTTCAGTATGTTATTTATTCCTTGATTTCTTCAGTGCAAGTTTACAAGTCATGTGTAACACAAAATCTACCTATGCAAAGTGAAACATATTTGTGAAACAAGTCATATGGACCATGTTAGGGACATTAAAATTGCAGACTGTCCTATTCCGGACATCGTTCCACGTATCGAATGAGAAATAACATCTTCAGATCTGGAAGAATAAGCACCTTCATGCGGCCTTACAAGACATGACATCTCCTGATCACCTAATAGCATTTCAGGATTAGGAGTTTTATTTTCTCTACTATATTGATGGCAAGCTGAAGTGCTTATCTGTTAGCTTTTGTATAGTACAGAGAGTATGAGCCTTTTTTATGTAAGGATGAAGAACTGAGATATGTAATCCACCTGGTACTTGAACCTGGGAACATCGTCATTGTACAATGTTGTTCTGATCACTGAGCTAATGGGGGATGCACCTTAATTATATTATGGGAAGCTAACATATGTTTGCATTCGGTACCCACTGTGGACTTAAGGTTTGAATAAACCAATTGCATTAGATTTCTGTATTCCCATGAGAGATCCACATATGGGGGCTAAGCAGTTGCCTTACAGGCACATGTTGGGATTGTTTAGCTTATGACCGTGATTACCTCCATCCCAATCCTGAACATTGCTATAACATGCACTTGGTCTTTTGTGTATATTTATTACATAATTGAAGATATGAGATAAAAGTAAGAGAATTAGCTAGAATCATACGAAGAAAGTAATTGTTAATACTAAAGTCCACTTATTTTAACTTATGGTACTGCGCTGGAAATTAGGTCTAGTCAAGACAATATAACCGGTTGAGGTACGAACAGAGAGCATCAGAGAAAAATAGTGTATAAAATTTTCGAGATATGAATCTAATTTACACTCAGGAAGAGAAATTATGCATCAACAAGCCATTGGTAAAATTTTAGCCAGAAGAAATATATGTTTTTGGAGAAGAAATGGAAATTTTATTACTTGATACATTTTAACCAAGCATAAATGACGTGAGACAAGTCCAGCATAGTGCACACACAGTTTTATCAGTGTTAGCTGCGAGAAACCTGTTTTTAGTACGAGGGGACATGAAAAGGATGAGCAGAGGTCAAACGCGAGCCAGAGAAGAGAGAAGTGGGGACGACGCGTGATCAGCGCGCGCCATAAAGAGTCGACAGCCAATCAGATAAAAGATTGATTACAGAGAAACTGATAAATATTAAATTCATTATTTTAATGTTATAAAGGATTGTGACATATCAAATACAAAAGGAAGGAAAAAGGAATTTAATTGGCAAGACGGAAATGAAATTGGATAATTGAGAGAGGAGATATAAGCGAAGGAGTGAATTTTCAGAGCGGAGTGATGCTAGTTCAGTGAATTTACGAGGGAAATCGAACGGAGGAGGCTAGCGAACGCCAAGTAACGAGGCTCTTTCTATCTGAACTTTCAAGGAGGCAACACGTACAACGATTCACTCTCTAATGTACGAGAGGTAAAGACTTGGAAAATATTAGACTTCAAGATGAAGAAACATAGTAGAAATATGGAACAACAAGTATGAATAAGCTGATAATACAATTGAGAAGAAGTATTTAGCAGAAACAACGAGTGATATAAGTCGTAAAACTATACTTTGTAGCAGTACATCGAAATTTCGAACGCAAGACTATGTAGAAGAGAAGCCAAAGGCATTGTCATAATTCAAGGAAGAAACGCATCACACTATACAAGATGTATAAAGAATTAGGTCGAAGGGGAGAGATTATGACTACTAATTATTTAGAAGGAGGGAGAATGTTTTAATTCTTCCACTATGAAGGGAAAGTAAAGTTATACTAACAAGCGAGATCCAGATATGACCATGACAACATAACAAATGGGAGCGAGCTGCGTCAACATCTGCAGTTCGTTCGAATAAACGCAACAAGCTACTACAGTGGAGAGAAATTCACAAGGGGAGGTGATTTCTCGTGTAAAGAAAGAACATTGCAACACTACCGACATCCAACAACATCCAGAGTTGGGAAGAAAGAAGATGGACCCAAGAATAAAACGTGAGGAGTATCTAGGTCATCGGCCCGAGAAGAGTGAAACGCTGCGGAGGAGCGAGGTCATCGGCACGGACGGGGGGAGGCTGCCATTCGAGTCCCAGCTGATTACCGGTTTTTCTCACCCCATTGCTGTACAACAAGCCCAGTGGTCTACACGGAAGCGGTGTGACTCGTGCAAACCAGGTGGCAGGCAAGTGTCACATTCCCGAAGGGGCGTGGGAGAAATTCTACAGATACCAACATCATCAGATGTTACCAGCGGCCACAGTTTTGATGGTAGACAAGTGCAATTTTACACACCTATGTAGATAGAACTTGTACACGATATTCCAGTATAATGACCAACATCTTATCTTATATTCCTAGCCCTTGTTATTATTTTGGCTAGAATTTAGAAATTTTGGTAGAAATCTTCATACGTCATTTGGACGTATTTTGAACGTTTACTGATGATATTCGACACCGTAAATATTTTTGCAGTTTATTAGAACGCTTAGAATGTTTGCTTGAAGATAAATCCTTTGCGGTAACAAAGTATATTTCGTAGATATTGTTGTATCTTCAGAGAAACGGTAATAAGCATGTTAAATAAATATTGTAACAGTGGAGAGAAAGTAGTCATGAGTTTTGACAAGCGTAAATTTGTACATGTGATACAAGAGAAAGAGAGGACATGATGATCCTAAGTATATGAATCTAATTCGTCTCAGGAATGAAATTATGATGTATAAAACCGTATTTGTTGACTGGAGTATTCAATATTTGCATTGAAGGAAAGGAAGAAGATTGTAGTTTTACGTGACCGTGAATCTTGTGATTATGAGCCACGGGACCTCCTTTTTACGTGGAATCCGAACCACAGGACATGGCATTTCACTTCGAAAATCTCACATGCATTGACCGGGAATCGAACCCAGACCGCCTTGGTGAAAGGCATACAGCGCATTGAAGGAACTCCATTGTCTGAGAAGATGATATTGTAAAACCCAGAAGTTTATATTGAACGTAAGAACAGTATGCGTATTTTAATTATGTAGAAATCTTCATACGTCATTTGGACGTATTTTGAACTTTTATTGATGATATTCGACACCGTAATTATTTTTGCAGTTTAATAGAACGCTTAGAATTTTTGCTCGAAGATAAATCCTTTGCGATAACAAAGTATATTTCGTAGATATTGTTGTAACATCAGAGAAACGGTAATAAGTATGTTAAATAAATATTGTAACAGTGGAGAGAAAGTAGTCATGCGTTTTTACAAGCGTAAATTTGTACATGTGATACAAGAGATACGAACCAAAGTGGAGAGAAAATTGAGAGAGGAGCAGTATGGATTCAGACCTGGGAGATCAACAGTGGATCTCATATTTTCAGTGAGACAGCTCCAGGAACACCACTACGAATTTGGAGAGGATCTGTTGATGGCCTTCCTGGACATCGAAAAGGCCTATGATAGTGTGTGTAGGGAGAAGGTTTGGAAAGCAATGGAAAACATGGGAGTGGAAAAAGGGACTGTAGGCAGAGTGAAGGAGATGTATTGTGGAAGTGTGAGTTGTGTGAAAGTTGGAGGGGAAGGAACAGACTGGTTCAGACAAATGAGTGGCCTGAAACAGGGTAGTGCGCTGTCACCCCTGCTCTTTATTGTGGTTATGGACGAGGTAATGACACGGATAGCAGGAAAGATAGGAGAAGATAAGATGAAAGCAATGGTGTTTGCAGATGATCTCATGGTCTGGGGAAACAAGGAGGAGGAAATTCAGGAGCAACTGAAGGCTTGGGAAGAAACAGTGGGAGAGTACGGATGGAAGTTCAACATCAGTAAATGTGAGATCCTGTTAACGACCAGGAAAAAGGACAAACCAATGAGTGGGATAACACTTGGAGGTGGATAGCTGAAGAAGGTGGAAAGTCTCAAATACTTGGGAAGTATAGTGGAGGAAAATGGGAGAAATGACAAAGAGATTATGGAACGAGGCAGACAGGCAGAAGCATTTCTGAGAAGCATTAGGAGCTTAGTGTGGAATAAAGATGTCCCACAAAAAAGCAAGGAAGTGTTATACAGAAGCTACTATATCCCGATACTGACCTATGCTTCAGAAACGTGGACAATGAAGAAAAGAGACATAAGCAGAATACAGGCAGGTGAAATGAAGTTCCTGCGAAGTAGGATCGGAGTAACAAGAAGAGACAGGGTGAGGAATGAAAAGGTCAGGGAAATGGTGAAAGAGGAGCCCTTGCAAGGTAGGATTGAAACATCAAGACTGAGGTGGTATGGACACTTAAAGAGAATGGATGAGATGAAGATTCCCAAGAGGATACATGAGATGCAGATGCAGAAGAAACGACCAAGGGGAAGACCAAGAGATAGATGGCTGAAAGGAGTGGAGGAATGTGTCAAGAAGAGAGGCGAAGACTGGACCAAAGTGACAGCGGAGAGGTGGTGGGAGGAAAGGACTAAGTGGCGAGGCTTATGTTCCAAACAGACCCAGCCTGGGGCTGGAAACTGTACAAGATGATGATGATGATGATGATGATACAAGAGAGGGAGAGGACATGATGATCCTAAATATATGAAGCTAATTCGTCTCAAGAACGAAATTATGATGTATAAAACCGTAATTATTGACAGGAGTATTCAATATTTGCATTGAAGGAACTCCATTGCCTGAGAAGATGATATTGTAAAACCCAGAAGTATATATTGAACGTAAGAACAGTATGCGTATTTTAAAGGCATAGCTGAATGATGAAAACGGAATTATAAGGTATTGTAAATCAATATTCGTTATGAAAAGATCTTATAAAATGAAAGGATGGATATTAATTATCTATTGTAAGGAGAGACGGGAGGTAAAGATATTGTTATTTGAATAACAAACCCGAGCAGACTTAAGATTCAGAGCAAAGCTAGAAATTGTAACAGAAGTGTATTTAAAGCAGAGAGAAGAAATACGGCATGATTTATGGAAGCGAGAATGTGAAGAGATTTGCGGCAATAATATTTGTGAGAGATGTATAGATGAAATATAGCACGGAATTGTATTATCGATAGAACATTATGTCGGAGGAGGAGTAGTGAATTCATGAAAGGTGTTACATTCGTAATATCTAGTACGAATTCTGAATATCTTACTTTGTTGAAAGTATTTGATATGGTTCATAGAAGTTTGTGAAAGTGCTAAGAGGAGAATATATACGACAAGCAATTATGTTGAAGGAAGAGTAATAAGGACGCGATAATATGTTTATGAAGTGTGTGAGATAAAGAATTTATGATGGAAGGATGTGAAATACTTTGCATCAGTGAGGTAAAGCCGTAATATGTATTTTTGGAGAATCACGAGTGTGAGCAGTGAGGGTTAATGCCATGTACACCTATAATTTTATTTTGGAAGCTTATCTGAAAGTCATGCGTCGCAAGTTTGTAATATTATTGATTATTAAATACCGGATTTGTATATTTAAGTGAATAGTCATGAACAATATTTCACATTGGTTATAACAATGTAATATAGGATTTGATAATTTTTATGTGTGATATACGAGAGAAGGTTGTAGGAATGAACTCTATACAATTGGAGACAAACATAAAAAATCGTGTATATAAGTGTATGTAAACAGTATTATTATTAATTTCTTTTTATTCAGATTTGTAGATTTGACGCTATACTGCGGAGACTTTAACCACTGTTAACATGTTTGTAGAAGTTGAACGTTAAAGTGAAGTACAAGAGAAGTAGTGATAATGTTGTTTGTTTTGCAACATCTTTCAAGGAAAGATATTATTTTCACATAATTTGTGTGTGATGCACAAGAGACTCATTTTAGTTATACTAAGCCTAGAGAAGAGCAGCTATTTTATTTTGAGTGTTTTTATTGTATCTTTCAACAGTGTTAGGGACATTTATGTAATGTCATTATTAGTTAATAAAAGGCAAGCGTTATTTTTTATACACTTGCTACGTTTTTATAGAGTTGATTCATATTTCAATGCTTAATTACACGATAACAATACCGCTAGCTAGTTGCAGACAGTCTATCGACACATTTACCTTAATTACCCGAGAGTCGAGTTGCTCATTAGTGCTCAATTGTTTATTTTTCTTAAGCTGTTCTGTATGCAACTAGTTGGTAGTATAGTTAGGCGTGCGTTATGTGTGATCAGGGTTCCCTAGTCATTAGTCCGGTAGGACATGTTCAATTATTAGCCGGGTATTGACATCCCTACGATCCTTCTTCCATCTGCGCGGATTTGGGACTGTGACCTAGAGGAATTCGGGCGCAGTACGTTCTGAAGAAACCCTCCTTCTTACCACATGTCTTTTAGTTGTTTCTCTTCTATCTCTTAATATCCCTATTTGTAAGGTGTTAGGGAGGAGGTGAAATGAATTTTGAACTTATATTTGGCAGTGGTTTTAACAGCCGTTCGCCCTTTTGTCCTGCCTATAAGAGTTGTTAATGGGGATTGGTATTATTGAAATATGATTAGGAATCAGAAGGAAGCGACCATGGTCTGTTAAGTGTTCCCGTCCTAACGTTGACCTGGAGATGAAAATGGGGAACCATGAACAACCATTTCAAGGATTTTTGTTGGTAGGTATCTTGCCCAGTCATCTTCTGACAGTAATCACATGGGCTGGCACATTTAAGCTCTGTAATGGTTGAAATTAGCTCAGCCTTTTTTCTGTTCTAAGGCAGGAACTATAAAGGGTGGATTCAATATATAAGTTTCAAACGATCCCTGGAATACTTTATTGAAAGCATTCTAAATGACGTGTGACTAAATATATAATTACATTTGAAATAGACTTCGCTATTAATAAGTTACTCCCATTTCTTCCCCGGCTTGTACCTACCTTGCAAACTATGTGCTACCGTTCACCAGTAGACTTATAATGTTTGATATTACTAGAATTGTGTAGCAGCAATATACTCCACAATAAATTCTCTCTAGAGGCATATAATTTATGTACATACACTTAATTCTTTTGTAATTTAGCTTTAATTGCAGTGTTTTGTGAGAAATGTGTCATATAATATTGTAAATGTAAGATGTCTGACCTTCATTCTCGAAAGATAGGATGGTACAAATATTGAGGATATAGTTGCTTTTTAATTAACGATAGGTGGATATGTTAGATCCTAACGCCTCCTAAACCCTTCCAGTTAATAAAATAAAAATACATTCATTTGTCCTTAATCCTTAAAGCGATTACTTCCATTAAGGCAGTGAGTCAGGATAACCACTACACTTCAAGATTTTGTAAAATGAAAGGAAGGATATTAAGTATCTATTGTAAGGAGAGACGGGAGGTATAGATATTGTTATTTGAATGACAAACACGAGCAGACTTAAGATTCAGAGCAAAGCTAGAAATTGTAACAGAAGTGTATTTAAAGCAGAGAGAAGAATACGGCATAATTTATGGAAGCGAGTATGTGAAGAGATTTGCGGCAATAATATTTGTGAGAGATGTATAGATGAACTATAGCACGGAATTGTATAATTGATAGAAGATTATGTCGGAGGAGGAGTAGTGAATTCATGAAAGGTGTTACATTCGTAATATCTAGTAGGAATTCTGAATATCTTGCTTTGTTGAAAGTATTTGATATGGTTCATAGAAGTTTGTGAATGTGCTAAGAGGAGAATATATACGACAAGCAATTATGTCCAAGGAAGAGTAATAAGGACGCGATAATATGTTTATGAAGTGTGTGAGATAACGAATTTATGATGGAAGGATATGAAATACTATGTGTCAGTGAGGTAAAGCCGTAATATGTATTTTTGGAGAATCACGAGTGTGAGCAGTGAGGGTTAATGACATGCACACCTATATTTTTATTTTGGAAGCTTATCTGAAAGTCATGCGTTGCATGTTTGTAATATTATTGATTATTAAATACCGGATTTGTATATTTAAGTGAATAGTCATGAACTTAACCGTTTGTAACAATAATTCACAGTGGTTATAACAATGTAATACAGGATTTGACAATTTTATTGTGTGATATACGAGAAAAGGATGTAGGAATGAACTCTATACAATTGGAGACAAACATAAAGAAATCGTGCAGGACGCGATAGTTTATATAAGTGTATATAAACAGTATTATTATTAATTACTTAATTCAGATTTGTAGATTTGACTCTATACTGCGGAGACTTTAACGACTGTATTAAACAGGGAACATGTTTGTAGAAGTTGAACGTTAAAGTGAAGTACAACAGGAGTAGAACTACAGCATTTTGCATTGTGATAGTGTTGTTTGTTTTGCAACATCTTTCAAGGAAATATATTATTTTCACATAATTTGTATGTGATGCACAAGAGACTCATTTTAGTTATACTAAGCCTAGAGAAGGGCAGCTATTTTATTTTGAGTGTTTCATTGTATCTTTCAACAGTGTTAGGGATATTTATGTACTGTCATTATTAGTTAATAAATGGCAAGCGTTTTTTTTATACACTTGCTACGTTTTTATAGAGCTGATTCATATTTCAATGCTTAATTACGCGATAACGATACCGCTAGCTAGATGCAGACTGTCTATCGACACATTTATCTTAATTACCCGAGAGTCGAGTTGCTCATTAGTGCTCAATTTTTTTATTTTTCTTAAGCTGTTCTGTATGCAACTAGTTGGTAGTATAGTTAGGTGTGCGTTATGTGTGTTCAGGGTTCCCTAGTCATTAATCCGGTAGGACATGTTCAATTCTTAGCCGGGTATTGACATCCCTACGATCCTTTTTCCATCTGCGTGGATTTGGGATTGTGACCTAGAGGAATTCGGGCGCAGTACGTTCTGAAGAAACCCTCTTTCTTACCACATTTCTTATAGTTGTTTCTCTTCTATCTCTTAATATCCCTATTTCTGCGGTGTTAGGGAGGAGGTGAAATGAATTTTGAACTTATATGTGGCAGTGGTTTTAACAGCCGTTCTCCCTTTTGTCCAGCCGATAAGAGTTGTTAATGGGGATTGGTATTATTGAAATATGATTAGGAGTCAGGAGGAAGCGACCATGGTTTGTTATGTGTTCCCGTCCTAACGTTGACCTGGAGATGAAAATGGGGAACCACGAACAACCATTTCAAGGATTTTTGTTGCTAGGTATCTTGCCCAGTCACCTTCTGACAGTAATCACATGGGCTGGCACATTTAAGCTCTGTAATGGTTGAAATTAGCTCAGCCTTTTTTCTGTTCTATGGCAGGAACTATAAAGGGTGGATTCATTACATAAGTTTCAAACTTGCATTCATAAATTTCTGTATGTCAATTAATACCAACGATGCTTGAAATCCTTTATTGAAAGCATTCTAAGTGACGTGTGACTAAATATATAAATACATTTGAAATAGACTTCGCTGTTAATAAGTTACTCCCATTTCTTCCCCGGCTTGTACCTACCTAGCAAACTATGTGCTACCGTTCACCAGTAGACTTATAATGTTTGATATTACTAGAATTGTGTAGCAGCAATATACTCCACAATAAATTCCCTCTAGAGGCATATAATGTATGTACATACACTAAATTCTTTTGTAATTTTGCTTTAATTGCAGTGTTTTGTGAGAAATGTGTTGTATAATATTGTAAATGTAAGATGTCTGACCTCCATTCTCGAAAGATGGGATGGTACAAGTATTTACTTTTTACTTAACGATAGGTGGATGTGTTAGATCCTAACGCCTCCTAAAGCCTTCCAGTTAAAAAGTAATAAATACATTCATTTGTCCTTAATCCTTAAAACGATTACTTCCATTAAGGCAGTGAGTCAGCATTTTGTGTTCTTGAGGAGATTGTGTATTATAAGTTTTAGAACTAGGGAAGACATAACCACTTCACTTCAACTCTGCCGTGATTTACAATTACATAGTTTGCTGTTGGTGTAAAAAGTATTAGTGATGCCAAATAAGTAAAATAATTAATCAATTCACTTTATTCCTAGGACATGAAAGAAGAAATCCTGGATGGGGAAAGTGCAGCTAGTGGAAATCATCCAAATGAGTAAGTGTACAACATATGAGGAAACATGTTATTTAACTTTCGTGTATGCGTAACTGAATTCTTTGGATACGACAAGTTTTGTTTGCAACGTCAGATATATCTCTCATTTTACTGCCTGTCTCGTCAAACAGATACATTATTGATATTAACTTAACTCTTCACTTGCCCACGAATTATTGTTCGGAAATCTCTCTGTCTGGAAGTATTTGAGAGAAGTTAGTTTGCCTGGTTGGTTTCTTAGTCGAGGGGCTGCGACAACGCGGTCATGTAGCTCCGCTTACTTAGGCTGTCTGTAGAATCTGTCTGACAACCGGTGTTAATATTGATGGTTGTATTTGTGTGTGTTGTCTGTTTTCAATTAAAGTAAGGACTGCAGACATTCATTTTTTTATGTAGTTAAGTAGCCAAACGCCATCGTTAATGACCACTAGCTCAGATCTAGGTTACCTGATGCCACCGCAGTCGGCTCCTGGTGACGAACGTTGGAACCTAAGAGCGTTAGTCAAGTGTTTAACCGATAATTTAGCTTCACACAGGTGTAATTAGTGAAAGATTCAGTAACATGCCATAAATCTCTGACATGGGACCGCCGGCTACACTTCCCCTCCGAAGGAAGGCATATTGAGGGATTTTAACGCTCTTAAAAATTCCGACGGGTTTGAACTCGCGATCTTGGGCATAGACGCTTAGCATACTTCCAACTACGCCAGAAATGTTTGAATTCTCCTTTACTATATTAAGCAATTCTTCTATTTGATCATACATTTCTTCAATTTCTTCATCATCAGCATTTGTTTATCCTTCTAATAAAAACTTTGAAGCGTTAGTCATCACACTCATTGTCGGAGAACCTTCCAATCTGTCAGCTCCTGCTTTCTTGAGTATAGAGACAATGGCATACTCTTCGATAACCCTTCACATACCTGACAAAGATCCAAAGTAATAATAAGCGAAATAATCTGCCCAGATTTTCAGCCCCTATGCATCGTAGCAACTCAGCTATTGTTAGAAAATGAAAAGGTATGTGAGCGATAGAAGGAAGACCTTGAAGATTTGTATGATGGACCAGATATTACTGACAATAGTATTTATATAGAAGATGAAGAACTAATTGAAGAAGATGATAAAGCAGAGCTTTATGCAACACTCACTAAACTGAATGGAAATAAAGCAACTGGTGTAGATAACATTCCAGCAGAGCTCTTAAAACGTTGTGATGTAAGCATTAAAGAATACCTTTTTCAAATAATTACTAAATGCTATGAGGACGGAATTGTACCTCCTGATTTTATTAAAATTTGAACAATCACACTACCCAAGAAGGGAAATGCTTGTGAATGTTCTAATTATGGAACTTTAGCCATTCTTTCACATGCATCAAAGATTGTATTGATCATCATCAAAGATAGACTAAGCAAGAAAATTGAACAACATCTGGATAGTGATCAGTATAGATTTAGAACAAGGAAAGGGACTAGGGAAGCTATCCTTGCATTACGTCAGATTTTAGAAAGAAGACTGGAAGTTAATCAAAAGACATATAGTATTCATTGATATAGAAAAGGCATTTGATAGTGTCAATTGGAAAACCTTATTTCTTATATTTGGCAAAGTCGGGATTGACTGGAAAGACAGGCGCCTTATTCTGAACTTATATAAAAAATCAAACTACCGAAATATTAGTTGATGGCAATAAAAGTGAAGCAGAAATAAGAAGTGGTGTAAGGCAGGGTTGTACTCTATCACCATTTCTTTTTAATATCTATATAGAAGCTGCAGTAAATACATTAAAAGAGAAAACAAAAGGATTAAGATGTAATGGATTGCAGGTACAAAGCATTCGCTTTGCAGATGATATTGCAATTTTAGCAAACTCTGCATGTCAAACGTTTTTCAGAAATCCTTAGGAAAATTCGAGCTAAGATTTAATTCTCGGAAGACACAATTAATGGCAGTTGATAAAAAGAAACAACCAATTTAACTAATATAATGTAAAGTGATTGTGCCTTTGAACAAGTAACGGAATTTTGCTATTTGGGAAGTGTGATTAATTATGACAATAGATGGATCTCAGAAATTAAGAAAAGAATAGCGTTGGCGAAGAAAGCCTTCCAAAATAAGAAGAATTTGCTGCTCAATGGCCACCTCAACTTGAAGATAAGGAATTCATTTCTGAAGACCTTTGTTTGGAGTGTGTTGACTTATGGTTGTGAAGCATGGACACTTGGGAAAGGAGAAGAATCAAAACTTGAGGCAGCTGAAATGTAGTTTTGGAGACGAATGACCCGAACAAGCAGGATGGAAAGAAAGACAAATGAGCTTGTTCTGAACCAAATTCAGGAGAATCGATGCCTGTTGAACACCATCAAGAAAAGGAAAGGAAAATCCATGGGACACATACTTAGACATGACACTCTCCTCCAGGTAATTTTTAAAGGATAAACTTTGAGGAAAAAACAAAGGGGACGACCAAGACAATCGTATGTCATGACCATATTCAAGGAGATGGTAGGTGACTCGTATGCCAATGTGAAGAGGACTGCTGAAGACCGTTAGAAATGGCTGCAACGAAAAGGCTTTTAGAAGCTGGTGACGATGATGAAACACATGGATTGGATGACAGCCGAGTTAGGTAAAGACAAGTTCAGTGAACAAGAATCAGTAGTTGTATTAGATATTAGAATGTTCTTGGTAGAATAAAGATCGAGAGGAAGACGTTCTTGGCATATTTAGTACAAATAACGCTGTGTATAATGTTAATTGGATATATTGTTTGCCAGTTTGAAGAGTTTCGGAATTCAATTCAGGATTTTGAGTGTGTCTTCAACCAGCTGGTGTTTATTAGATTCGATAGTCATGAGAGAGAAACTGGTATTTAGAATGATATTAGGTATGACTGCACTTTATCATTCGTCTGGCTGCGTGGTTCAAGGGTAACGTTCTCGCTTGCTGAGCCCAAGGTTGCAGGTTCGAAACCTGGAGCAGTCAGCTGGCATTTGAGGGTGCGCAAATGCGAGGTAGCCGTGTCAGTACATTTACTGGCACGTTAAAGATCCCATTTGGGGCAAAATTCCGGCACCCCGACGTCTCTAAAAGCCAGGGTAGTTAAAAGGGACGTAAAACCAATAACATTAATATACTTTATCATTCGTACTTTTCAATCTATACATATGGCAAGTAACGAAGGAAATGCAAAATCAATTTGAAGGAGAATAGAGGACGAAGATAAAGTAATTTCGACCCATTGACTTACTAACGACAATGTTATCTTGGCCTCTCGCCAGAGGGTTTGATCATATTTCTAAACGGTGTGTACGAGGTGTTGAGGAAAGTTTCATAATAAAATCATTGTATTTGAAACAGAATAAACGGAATGCAGCAGGAAGATTTCAAATAAAAATATTGAAATCGATTGGCTGTTGAAACACTAAGAGACGTTGGTGACTCCAACTTGGGTGCAGAATGGGCAAAGCAAATACGATATAAAGATTGGGTTGACATCTGTTTAAATACAATATAGATCTAGGTATTAACAAGTCATTTTTGAAGCCATTGCCTGGAGCTTGGCGCTATATGGATGCGAAACTTGGATTGTTTTTGCTAAAGAATATATAAAAAGAGAAATATTTGATTGTGGTGTTGTAGGAAAATAGTGATGATTAAAAGATTAAATATAGTACTTAATCAAGGGTATTAGGATGAGTGGGGGAGGGTAAATGAGTCTGACGAGTGGTTATGAAACCTTACAGTTGTTATGGAAGGACGGGTCGAGGACAAGAACTCTAGGGGATAACCAATAATAGTTTATTTTGAACGAATTCCTCCGGATGTAAGGTGTGTAGGTTCTGCGGAGATAGAATGGTAATCTCAAGAATGAGTGACGTCACTCAACAAATACGCCGCCCGTGCGAAAGCTCACCCACTTTTGCACGCGCGTTTACGGATTTATTTAAGCAAATGCTTCGATCTGTGCAAGAAGTGAAATCTCTTACTCTATTTAATTACTTTTAGGATATTGTGCCAGGTTTGACAAACCTCTGAAATACTTATGTCAGATATTTTGAAACATAGAATGTAACATCGAACAGTGTACAAAGTGAGTATTTGTTGACGGCTAAATAGGAGGTCGAGATATTGAATCGTTGAGGGGAAAATTCCTTATTTTATGTTCCCAGCTTCAGTACGTGGTTAGACGGGAGTCTTATTGTGGTGAGCCAAGAGTGGATAAATGTTCGCTATATGGAGTGGATAATGTTAACGAGTTACCACTTTCTTTAGATTATAACAAGCCACCGTTATGTATAGTATCTGATATTTTCTTGGACCTAAAGCTTATCACTCAAGTCCACATAATTTATGTAGCCCTAAATAACCATTCATCCGCGATGTTTTCAAGAGTGAAGCATAATAGCCCATATGGTTTCGAAATCACATGATTTGCATATCCAAAATTCCCACCTTAATCCAAATGCCAGCATGGCTATTCTGTAAGGAATATAATATGGATTATTCTGTCACCTGTACGAGCACGCACTTTCTAAGTCAGATGGATTTCAGTTATCCAGATTATATTAAATAGTCATATCCCCGTACATCCATGTTGTTAGAGCGGCAAAATGTGGTGTAAAATAAGATGAACACTTTCACTGCTGGTATGAATTAGTACACAATTTCCGTAACAATTCAATAATTTCAATTATATAACTGATCAAGGACAATGTTGACTTTCGGCAAACAGAATGTGTCTGGATATAATTTGGCATATCCATCAGAACTTTTGAACTAGATATGGATTTCATATTTATCAAGGAAACCTATGACTCCAAATACTCCGATGTGTCGCATCATTTTGTTTGCTTAGTATATAAATATTTGAAAATATTCAGACTGTATTAAAAACATAGCATTGAACATTAAAACTGAGATCAGTTCCAGGTATTAGATAAGGACAGTATTCCTGGTAGTGATTTAATGAATGTTGGTCCTGTTATCATTTCATAAGTTAGATCTCTGTATTTTGAAACAACTATTCACCATTCAACATAATTATGAGCGCACTGGATTGTATTAATACCAATGATTTCAGCCTGGGATGTCCTGATACTTCGGATCCTGCTGTAAGGAAGATATACGCATTATGTAATACCAGAGGACCGATTACCAGCACTGTATCTGAAAGAAATATTACAAATCAAGAAAATTTGTCGACCAAGCTTTTAACCTATACTGGAATGAAGCGTTACTCGTGTAGAACATGCGAATCCAAATTTACTGACAATGCTCGTTTGAAGACACATGTCTTAACCCATACTGGGATGAAGACATACACGTGTGGCATATGCGATACCAATTTTAGCTATAGAGCTAATTTGAAGAGACACATGTCAACCCATACCGGTAAGAAGCCCTTCGCGTGTAGTACATGCGGAGCTAAATTTAGCTTGATGGGTAGTTTGAAGAGCCACATGTTAACCCATACTGGTGAGAAACCCTTCTCGTGTAGCACATGCGATGCCAAATTTCATCAGAAGGATTATTTGAAGAGACACATGTCAACCCATACTGGTGAGAAGCCCTTCTCCTGTAACACATGCGAAGCCAAATTTAGTTATAAAAGTCATTTGAAGGAACACATATTAACCCATACTGGAGAGAAGTCTTTCCCGTGTAGCACATGCGGAGACAAATTTAGGTTGAGAAAACATTTGAAACGACACATGGTAACCCATACAGGTGAGAAGCCCTTCTCATGTAGCACATGCAAAGCCAAATTTAGTCTGAATGGCAATTTGAAGACACACATGTTAACCCATACTGGGGAGAAGCCCTTCTCGTGTAACACATGCGAAGCCAAATTTGCCATCAAGCATGTTTTGAAGGGACATATGTTAACTCATACTGGAGAGAAGCCTTTCTCGTGTAGCACATGCGGAGCCAGATTTAGTCGGAAACATCATTTGAATAGACACATGTTAACCCATTGTCGTGAGAAGACAATGTAGAATATGCCAAACCAAATTTGTTGGGACATTTGAAGATACACCTTTACCCATACCTGTGTAGCAAATTTGATGAAAGACATCTTATCCCTTTTGATGCCAAGTGAATATGCTAAAATTACCAATCCAAGCTTAGTGATATTACAAGTGTTAAAAATTATCACCCACCTATATTTTAAGAGTGTGTGTTGTTTTTTTCTCTAGCAGGTAAGCAAACAATTCAGGAACTTGAAGCAAAATTATTACAATTTCCTTCATTTGGGGATTAATAAAATCTGTAAAAATAATCCTGTGAGAAAGAAAATAATTGGAAATCTTCATATAAATTTGACAGCCTACACAATCTAAATAGTATCTATTGTGAAATAAATGAACCCGCGCAATGAATAAGGGACTCAGCGCCATTTTTGTAGTTTTGTGTAAAGTACGTTTTTGTTGTTTGAAAGCGCCCTATTAAGTGAATTTCGTCCAAATTTTATACGAGTGATCCCTAATATCATATAAACGTTGCTGTTTACTTTCGTGGCATATTCTTGTCTATAAAATAAAAGGATGGACCCCCTAACAGGTTTTGTTGTCTCGGAGCCCACTCGTTAACAGCATGCATTTCTTGTGACTGGAGTCCTTATTCCACTGAACGGATGGTAATAGCTATATTAATACACACACTGATCTTTGTTGTTTGTTGTTGTAGTTTTTGTTGATTCTTTTAAATGCATTGCGACATTGCGGTCATGTAGCCACGTGTATTTGGGTAGGTGTAAAATTTGTCTGATAGCCTGTCTCACTGTGAAGTTAGTACTAGTAAGTGTATCTGTTACTGAGGTACGAATTGGGTAGGAAGCGGCCGTGGCCTTATGTTAGGTACCATCCTAGATCCAGGATGACTGGGATGGAAATTGAACACGTCTCTTCTCAATTCTGCCTCAAGATATTGAGTGTACTCCGTTTTAGCCCTCAGACCAGAATTACATTTCTTGACAGAGCCGGGAATCGAACTCTGACCTCCTGGGTGACAGCCAAGAATGCTAGCCACTACGGAGCGTGGCGGACAAAAAACTGCTTCGATGGTTCCTCAGTGTAGGGGCTGCGACAACGCGGTTATATTGCCCCGTGTACTTAGGGTGTGTGTAGAATCTGTCTGACAACCGGTGTTAATTTTGATGGCTCTATTAGTGTGTTATCTGTTTTAATTAATGTAAGGACTGCAGACGATCAATTTCTAGTAGTTCGAACTATTGCTACGAAATTCTACCGTCAACGACACCTAGCCGCAAAATTGGCAATTAGATGCCACTGCAACTAACACCTGGCTAAGAACGTTGGAACTACAGTGTATTAATCAAAACTAACCCACAAATTTGTAGTTAGTGGAATGTTCTTTTACATGCCATAAATTTACGACATAAGACCGCCGGCTTTACTTCCCATCCAAATGAGGGCGTAATGAGGGAATTTTAACGCTCTTAAAAAATCCGACGACTTCGGCCGGGTTTGAAACAACGATCTTGAGCATAGAAACTCAGCATGCTACCGAGGGGTGCGGAGGGGGACGCTCAAGTTACTCTTGGGGAACAACTAAAATGAAGTTCTCTTTCTTTTCCAGACCTATTGTAACAATCCTATAGTGGTTTTTGTATGCTGGGTGGGAAGAAACACAATCATATTACTGACATGATTTAGGAAGAGTGAAGATTGACAAACATAATTTGGAAAGAATGAGTCATTTGGGCATCAGATAATGAGCTAGGTGGGATTTCAACAGGTTACCACATTCAAATGACGTCTTCCTTATAAGCGTGGCGATAATGAAACCTATGACAACACCGAATGATGTGAAAAGATACATCTTGCAGAGGGTCTCATTCACACTTCTACACACAGAATGTTAGTGGGCTGCAAACGTAGACTTGGATCTCTAAAAGAACATGTGTTTTGAATTTTATTTAACATTCTCTCGATTATTCCCCACAACATTGAGAGCGCGCTGAAGGGTCAGGAGGAGATGAATGCGTGTGCAATAGCAACTTTTAGCACCCCTTGGCTACCTGCGTCCCTGCGCTCCTATTCTCATAACGGCATTAAAGATCCTCCATCGAAGAGCTGGGGTTTGAACCAGGAACCTACGATGCAGGTCTCACAGAACTGAGGATATAACACTAAATTTATATAAATTATAGCTTTAGGGGACAAGGTTGTACTATGGTGTCTTCCCCCTTCCGGGTTCATCCTCATGGCAAACAGGACATTATCGTAGAATATATCACGCTAAGACGCTACGAGCCACTTATTATCTCCAGTGGCTGTGAGTGGTAGTAACCGCCCTCTTTTAGAAGACTCGGGTTAAATCCCCGTGTTTGCTGTTGAGAATTTAAATCCTGGTACGAGTGTTGGAACAAAGTACACTTAAAATTGTGAGTATAACCGAGGAGTAGATTCCAGGTACCTCCCTTGTCTATCCTAAAAATAGTCTTCTTTAGTTTCCCATTTCTACTTCAAACAAATATCGGGATGATAGCCTACCTAACATGCCAAATTCACATTCCCACAAATTCTAGCCCTGAAAAACCGTACACACCCTAGCAATCAACACAAAAACGCAGATTATAAGACAGCTCACACTCTCAAGTACACGGGGCTGATAACAACGATGCCGGAAACTCCTTAAATAAAACAACTTAAACTCTACATTATCAACAGGGATATATTCAAATGTCTCATTCCAAAATTCAGACCTATTAATAACAAATTCTGGCACGCAGACACCCAGGTGAAAACACGGAGGTCCTTTTTCTACTCACCTCTTTTGGTTGTATTTTTTCCGTAATTATACGTCCATGACGAATTTCATATGCTTCCCCAGCATCACTCAACATCTTTCTATTAAAATCTTTCCACTTTTGCATGTTCCCTTCACGTCTACGGCCGATATTGTCACGTTTCCTAGCTGACGGAGAGGTCTCCAACTTCCTGACGCCCCCAATCTTGGGATACCAGAGTCCTTCTTCCACGCACGTGGCATTTCAATTGCAAATATCTACCCATAGGAGGAACTTGTGTGCACGTTTAATACGTCATTTCATGCTGCATGCGACCAGGTACCTATTTCCTTCATAATCTCAAAACAGACCAAGGTGGCGCGGAGTCCCTTATTCGTTGCGCGGGTTCAAATGTTAATATTTATTTAATTGTTTATAAATATCGCAAGCATAGAGTAATTCTATCAAACAGGTATTGAGTACGATCAATTCCTACAATGATATACGTTTACAGTCCTCCGGCATTAGGAGGATTTTCGTCATTAAAATCAAAGCCGTCGCCATCAATAGAAAATTCACACACTTCACTTAGCACTAAACCGTATTTATGTCCCCTTCGCTGAAGGAGCTAGCCACATCTACCACCAAGTATATTAATAAGCTCATATACTTCAGAAGATAACGCACACGGGAAGTCAGGTGACTGCAGCATGTTCAAAGAATACCTATTATAAATGCAGTTATTCATGGAACTTAAACTTATCGAGATAAGGAATGGTTCCCGCGTTGTCTCCGTTACAATAGTTAAATCGCTGTGTGTTTGGAAATAAAACAAAAAAACATAGATCGGCCAGTGGCATTTTTATCAGATATCGGCACCATAAGGGCTAATCCATAGCGGCGAGAATCTATAATCTACGAAGATAGAACAAGATTGTGGGAACAATACTATATTTGTTGATGGTATAGTCATATCTAAGTTTGCGATACTAAAATGAATAGTTCTTTTTTCAGCTTAATGCCTTAATATGTTTCAGTAATAGTTACCACACTGACTACGTTTCCTAACTGGCTTTCTTGTCTTTTGTTTAGAGAGGGCAGTCACTGCAGGTTTGATGGTGTTTTGTAGAGCTATTTGTCTTGTATATTTGGATCTGATGATGCTCCCTTGACGAGCAAAATCATGTCATCTCTTAGTTTTCTTCTTCAATAGTCCTCAATAATATACATAAATCTTAATCCTTTGTAATTTATTTCAGTTTCTTTTCACGTTTTACAGTAATTGGAATGATTCTTAGGTTGACCGCCTGAAAGGCACAATATTAATTGTTAATATGGCAACACTGTAGAATGGCTTCAAAGCTGTCTTTATATTTATACTCACAAAGGAATTCAGGACAAACACTTCAGAATATTCTCCGACATTTCCTAGCAAGAAACACGGTTTTAGATCAGTGTAGGATGATATCTTTTTATTTTGAAGCGTCTCCGTACAGGTGAATTATTGTTAGCAAATACGTTTTTGACTAGAAATGTATAGACAAGTGCGTCATAATTCAAATACTACTAGTAGCGTGTCCATACTAGGGCATTCTAGTAGCGGTGATAGTTGTCAAAACTAAATACAATTACTCTATACATCACGAGACTCCATTCTATCTCTATAATAGTATTTACACGATCAGACCAATCTCTTTTAACTATTTACAATTTATCTACAATATCTGACTCGTAGCATTGTCTGTCTGTGAGTTTCACTGCCATAACTCGTCCTTGAACTTTTTGAAGAAAAAAAAAGAACAGGAATTTATGAAAAACGAGAACACCCTACTCAAATTACCTTGCTTGTGTTCGTCGTATTAGTGTTAGTTATGGCCGTTCAACAAAGTCTAGCTCATGCTTTAATAATCTAGCTCTCGTTAAATAAAATAATAAAAATAACAATGAAATATTGCTTCAATGCAATTTCCTAATTCGTGCGTTTTCTGTCGATACATGACCTATAGTCGCCTTTAAACATCAGATTAACGTATCTTATACAGCTTCATCATATACTGTAATACAGACACATGTGGAATAGATCTTAACACCTTCACAAGATTCTGTTCCCAAAATATAGCTTCACCTTTAAGCTGGCACGAAAATTCAAAAACATCAACTTACCACTTATTAACTCTGTTACAAATATTCCCACTGTCAACATTATCGATTGGATTCCACTTTCCAATATAAAATACCTTCTTTCATGCTCCATTACTACAACAATGCGCTCTTCCAACAATTAAAAATCTGCAGACTATCTTCTACGTAATACATGTTTCACATACTTGCAGTACTTCAAAGAATTAAAAATCCCCAACATTCTTCATTACAAGTTAATAACAATAGCTTCCTGCTTGTCGTTCATAACTGTTGCAATCAACAATGCTTAAATTCTCTCTCCACATTCTAATGCAATTGCATAATGCTTTAAATGTACCATTTGAACGAGTCTAGTCCTTACAGTTCGTTTTAGTATTTAACAAAACCTTAATTGACTTTCTGTCGCATTTAGTTACTTAGTTAGTTATTGTTGTTTTAAGGGGCGGAACTACGAGTGCATCTGCCCCATTTCAAATTGACTTCTGCGTAGTATTAAGTGATCAGTGTTATCGTCTGATACTCAAGAAATCTCAATTATTTCGTTTAAAAATTGACAATCATAATATTGTCCTGTTATACAATGTCTATCACACATTACTTTAATGTTCAAATAAGAACCAATATAAAATCATGTCTTGCACACTTATAAGGACACTATGTAATTCCTACTTCCTACAAGAATACGGTCGGTTAAGCACATCTCCCATCAAAATATTAACGAAATATCTAATCGCACACAAAAACTAGTATTTACGGTAAAATCCACCACAATAAAATCTCGCTCGTCGAAGAATAAAAATCAAATCTAAATTGAAAAATATTTTCGAAGTCCAAATACTTAATATTTTTGTAGCTTTTATGGGCTATAAAAAAGTCGTAAGGGGTGCGGGGTTTTGTATGTGTGCGTGTATGAGTCTCCTACGGTGATGTGAAAATGCCTGATGGTTTGATCAAGTGTTACAATTTGAGAGCCTCTAGACGCGTGGCACTTCTGGTAACTAAGGGGGTTGGAGGTGCTCCTAGTCGAGGATTAAAACCGGGCTATTTTCTAAGTAAAAGCGAGTGCTAAACAATTATGAGAACCCGCACGGTCGCTAGACGGACAATAGCTTGCTCTATGCCTGGAGACGAGCTGTCCACAATGCGATGTGGGCGAGCAGGTTGTTAACAGCGATGACTCAACAGGATCTGAGTCGCATGGTGAGCGTACAATAAATATAGACAAGAGGATAGTTGTGATGGAATGTGGAAATTTAATAAAATCACTTTGTTGAAGTGAGTAGACTTCTCCAATTAAATGTATTGCAGTAGCCCACAAGTTACAATGCAAGATGAAGGCGATTACAAGTTTTACAGTGGTGGTGTATGGATAGGAAATAACAGTGGGATTACCCGTTCGTACACTTACTTGTATTCGGTGGTCGGCGTCCAGAGCTTCCGCTGGCACTAGCGCGGTGTCGTCGGCAGACAAGACAACGAGCCCTTGAGGTGTGAGTTATTTTATACTGGATGATTCTGCTGACTAAGAGTTAGCAAATACCTGCTCTATTTTAGTAGCTAGCAGCTTGTGTTTGGTAATAATGATGAAATAGTTGGTATATGTTGCTTCCCTAGGTGGCTCATGGTAGAGATAGGGGCTGAAGTGTGTGAGATAGATGGCCGATAGAGGGTAGGGGTTGTAGCTGTTGTGAATGTTATTGGATGTACTAACTGTGCCCTGTGCGGAGCCTCAAGATATAACAATCCTCCTTCCCGGCTAAATCTGTATCCTCACAGATTGGACTTGGACGTAAGGGTGGCTTCTTCTTCTTTTCTTCTCCTGGGCGTGTAGATGTAGGGGTATGTGGGAAGTGTAGCAGTCTGGCAAGCGTCGATTTAGGTGTAGTTGTCGTAGCCGTGTACTTTGGGTAGGTAGGGTTGAAGGGTGGAACAATGTTATATAATGTTTAGACCACAATTTTACACAGCGATATTGAAGACGTAATACATCACAAAAATATATATAGATACATAAGCAGTACAAGGCATTATGGCAATGGAACATGTGTTGCTATAAGTGTTGCAAAGAGAAAAAAATAAACAAGTTGGAAAAGAGAAATACAATGTACTACAGTGTTAAAGAAGAAAAAGAGAAAGAAATGCTCGGTGAGGGTTAGAAGTTCGGAAGAATATGCATCGTTTTTATTGATAGGAGTAAATAGAGCATTTGAACATCGTGTATTAGGAAGAGAGAAAAGAAAAAAGAGTGTGCATGTAAGGAATACAGTGGAATAAAGATGGACAAGTAACACGGCAAAAAAATGTTGACACCAGGAGTACCGTATAACAATAATAATAAAAATAAAATAAAAAACAAATGTACATACAATGTAACAATAAAATAAAAACAAGTGTACCATCGTGTCGTAGAGCTCTGTTGTTGTATAATTGTTTACCCCTATGCGCGCTATACCTCGTTGTTGTTTATAGAACAAATTTAGGGTCCAAACTTATGAATTAACTTAGTAACTAGACGGCCGTTTTAAAGTAACTTATATTTATGTGGCCACTGTATTTTAAAGTTTGTAAGCCACCCTCTGTGGGCGAGTGAACGTAACTTAGCAGTGCAAGTCGCCACTTACAAGCTTGTGACGGCTCTCACCACATGTGAGCGTTATATTGGGTATCCGTCAGTAACAACTGGTATCCCACAGATATCAGCCATTACTGTGCGGATTTATCTTGGTCGTGCTAATGTAAGTAAAGGAATGAATCGAGGTATTGTGGTGTAGTGTAAAGAGTGAGTTGTGTCAAAAGGAGAGAAGGACAGGCTGGTGCCCTGGGGCAGTCACAGTGAATAGTTCCATTACTAAATCCCTGTAATAAGGCTGCAGCTATTACCTGAAAAAGGAGGTACAAAGATTAAGTAAACTTTTAAATGTGTTCATGTTGGATTTGCTGCTGTCTGGAAAAGAGGAACAGTTTCAGTGCTACCTGGAAATAAAGCTTATGTTAGTACCTTTTATTTTGATTCTCGGTCGCTTGATGTGATCCAAAATACATATACAAATGCAAAAGGTTATTGTTCCCTGTTTGGTAAAGGGCAACACTGGTGCTGTATGGAAGGAGAAATTTTTTATGTTAGTATATTCTTATCATTTGTATTTGGTATGTCAGACATGTAGCGCTGTTTGTTTGTTTGTTTGTCAATTCGTCTGTCGTACGGCGTAGAGGTTAAACTTGTCGACTAATTAACTATTTTATTTATTTATTTATTTACGAACTAGCTGTACCCGGCATGCGTTTTAATGCCAATCAAAGAAAGTGTCGGCGTTGTAATTTCGTTTCTTGAAATGCCTTTGGAAACAATCTTTTTTTCAATTTTCGTTAACTGTCTGTAATTTATCGTAAAATGGAATAACTAATTTAAAAACATTCTTGGGAGCGCGCACAACAATTCACCAAAGCTTCATCGCAATCGGATGAATGGCATATGAACGCATACGGGATTTTGTTTAAACGATACGCGTGCCGTCACTCATTTGTTGAATCTACTCGTACGCTACCTATTCTAAAATAGATTTACTAAGCCTGAAACTTTTCCTGGAGTGTACACAACGATTCACCAAAGTCTCATCTCAATGGGAGGAATGGTATATGAACGCATACGGTACTTGGTTGAAAAGATTCACGTGCCGTCGCTCATTTGTTGAATAAAATTGTGCGCTACCTATTGTAAAATGCATGCACTAAGACAGAAACCTTCCCTGGAGTGTACACAAAAACTCACCCAAGTTTCATCGCATTCCCACGAATGGTATATGAACGCATATGGGACTTTGTTGAAACGCTTCGCGCGTTGTCGCAGTTTTGTTGAATCTACTCATGCGCTACCTATTGAAAAGTGGATGATCTAAGCCAGAAACCTTCCCTGATGTATACACAACATCTCACCTAAGTTTCATCGCTATTGGACGAATGGTATATGAACGCATACGGGACTTCATTGAAACGCTTCGCAAGTCGTCGCTCATTTGTTCAATCTACCCGTTTGCCACCTATTTTAAAATGGATTTACTAAGTCACAATCCTTCCATCAAGTGTACACATCATCTCACCGAAGTTTAATCGCTATCGGACGAATGGTATATGAACGCATGCGGGACTTTGTTGAAACGTTTCACGCGTCGTCGCTCATTTGTTGAATCTGCTCGTCTGCTACCTATTGTAAAATAGAGTTACTAAGCCAGAAACCTTCTCTGGAGTGCACGCAACATTTCACCCAAGCTTAATCGCAATGGGATGAATGGTATATGATCGCATGTGGTCTTTGTAGAAACGAATCGCACGCCATTTTGTTGGAGCTACTTGCGCGCCATCTATTGTAATTTGATTTACTATCCTTAAAACTTTCTCAGAAGTGTGCACAACAAATCACCAAAATTTATCGCAATCGGATGAATTGTATATGAACGCATAGCAAACACACATTTGTTCAAACCACTCGCGCGCTATCTGTTGTTAATTGGATTATCTATGCCTATAACCATCCAGGAAGTGTGCTAAACAACCCACCAAAATTTGGTAGCAATCGGGTGAGTTGTAGGCAATATGACCACATCACCAACACACATTTGTTTAAATTTCTCGAGCGCAATTGGATTACTATGCCTATAACCATCCATGAAGTGTTCACAATAACTCACCAAATTTTGATCGCAATCGGATGAATGGTTTATGAACGCATAAAAGACGAACAAACGAACATCCTTTTTATGTACATACTAGCTGTACACGGCATACGTTGCAATGCCAATCAAAGAAAGTTTTGGCGTTGTAATTTTGTTTCTTGAAGTACTTTTGGAAACAATCTTCTGTGCAATTTCCGTTAACTGCCTTTAAACTGTCGTAAAATGGATTAACTAATTTAGAAACATTCGCAGGAGCGTGCACAACCATTCACCAAAGTTTCATCGCAATCGGACGAATGGGATATGAACGCATACGGAATTTCGTTTAAACGACTCGTGCGCTGTCACTCATTTTTTAAATTTACTCTTGTGCTACCTGCTGTGAAATGGATTTACAAAGTCAGAAAGCTTTCCTGGAGTGCACATAACAATTCACCAAAGTTTCATTGCAATCGGATGAATGGTATATGAACGCATACGATAGATACTTGGTTGAAACGATTCACGTGCCGTCACTCATTTGTTGAATAAAATTGTGTGCTACCTATTGTAAAATGCATGTACTAAGCCAGAAACCTTCCCTGGAGTGTACACAAAGACTCGCCCAAGTTTCATCGCTTTCGCCCGAATGGTATATGAACGCATATGAGACTTTGTTGAAACGCTTCGCGCGTTGTCACTCATATGTTGAATCTACTCGTGCGCTAACTATTGAAAAATGGATGATCTAAGCCAGAAGCATTCCCTGATGTATGCACAACATCTCACCCAAGTTTCATCGCTATCGGAAGAATGGTATATGAACGCATACGGGACTTCGTTGAAACGCTTCGCACGTCGTCGCTCATTTGTTGAATCTACTCGTTCGCCACCTATTGTAAAATGGATTTACCAACTCGGATACCTTCCTTGAAGTGTACACAACATCTCACCCAAGTTTCATCGCTATCGCATGAATGGATAATGAACGCATACGGGATTGTGATGAAACGTTTCGCGCATCGTCGCTCATTCGTTGAATCTGCTCGTGCGCTATCTATTGTAAAATGGATTTACGAAGCCAGAAACCTTCCCTGGAGTGTACATAACGTCTCACCCAAGCTTAGCCACAATGGGATGAATGGTATATGAACGCAGGTGGTCTTTGCTGAAACGAATCGCACGCAATTTTGTTGAAGCTACTCACGCTACATCTATTGTAAATTGGATTTACTATGCCTATAACTTTCCCGGAAGTGTGCACAGCTACTCACCAAAATTTGATCGCAATCGGATGAATTGTGTATGAACGCATTGCAAACACTCATTTGTTTAAACTACGCGCGCGCTATCTATCGTAAATTGGATTAACTATACCTATAACCATCCCGGAAGTTTGCTTAACAGCCCACCAAAATTTGGTCGCAATCTGATGAATTGAACACTATATGAACGCATTGCCAACATTCATTTGTTAAACTACTCGCGCGCAATCTATTGTAAATTGCATTAACTATGCCTCTAACCATCCCGGAAGTGTTCGCGATAACTCACCAAAATTTGATCGCAATCCGATGAATGGTTTATGAACGCATAAAAGACGAACAAACGAACATCCTTTTTTTAATCTTTATATACACTGCTCATAAAAATTAGAGGATATTGTAAGGTCAGCTCACAATGGTGCAATAATATACGAGATCTTTTAGTTTTTCAACCATTTATTAGTTACTTAATGCTATACTGACAGATAATGCAGCCCATGATTCCAGAGAGCCCCTGATGAGGGTTTGAATCAAATGTCATGAATGAAGAGAGAATATGGCAAATAAACAAAGCAACATTAATACTACCATAATCGTGGGCCATGGGTGAATATTGTTCTTAAGTATGGTGTATGGTCTCCTTGACCGGCTAGCATTGCTGCACACCTGTGTGCCATTGATGCAATGAGATGATCAATGAGTTCTTGGGGGATAGGTGCCCACTCGTCCATAAGAGCAATCTGCAGCTGTGGAACAGTTGTGGGAGGTGCTGGTCTGCCTGCAATGAGCCTGCCTAATGCATCCCACACGTTCTCTATCGGATTTAAGTACGGCGAGGAAGCTGGCCACTGCATACGCTGGATACCTTCCTCCTCCAGCATGTCCTCCACCAACCCAGCTCTGTGAGGACGTGCATTATCGTCCATAAACACAAAGGAAGCACCTATGGCACCAGCATAAGGCACGATAAAAGGTCGGGGAATCTCGTCTCTATACCTTACAGTGGTCACAGTACCACGTGGGATGATGTAGAGGTCCGTACGTCGACCTTGGCTAATTCCAGCCCACACCAGCAATCCACCACCGCCATATGGGGATCTTTCTCGTACAAAAGATGGGTTGTTTCGTGTCCCTCGTTTCCTCCAGATTCGAACACGTCGACTATCCGATTCCACGTTGAATCGCGACTTATCAGAAAACAGAACTGAGCTCAATTCGGCATGCCTCCACCCACGATGCACCTCCGCCCAGTTTCTGCGATCTCTACGGTGTTGTGGAGTTAACTTGGTATACACCATGGGCCTACAGGAATAGAGGCCACGTGCATGAAGTCGGTTACGGACAGTTTGGGTTGATACTCTGCGTCCTGTTGCTGTTAGAGGGGCACTTCTCAGTTGAGTTGCATTCTACCGTCTATTCCGGTGGGCTGTTAACACGAGGTAACGGTTATCCCTTGCTGTTGTTGCCCGTGGGCGACCCTGTTCTACCCTTCTGTGAGCAGTAGCTGTTGTTTGAAAACGATTCCACAGTCTTTGATCACACTTTAAGACACCCCAAGGGCTCGAGCCACAACTTGTTGTGTCTGTCCAGCTTCCATCCATCCTATGGCCCTCAAAGCCATTGATTCAGGTAAATCACGTTGCGGAGGCATTGCTGTCCCTTTAAGTCACGGCATTCACTAACTGACAACGGGATTGGACTGGCTCTGACCTCAGCAACAAACCACCGCCGTATGACCCTTTGACAGCAACAGTACGGACAGTGCCCTCCGTCATGTGGTGTATGTGCAGGGGTGATGCAAACACATGTTTACCTTCTCTGGGAGTAAAGGAGGGCGATTGCATCTAATGCGGTACGAAACACATAGCATACATAGCTGAGATTACAATATCCCCTAATTTTTGTGAGCAGTGTATATAATTCTTCGACACGTGTGTATGTCACTGAACTCCTCCTAAACGGCTGGGCCGATATTGATGAAATTTTTTATGTTTATTAGAGTGGGTCCATGTATGGTTTAGATTCACAATTTGACCCGGTAGGAGGAATGAATACAATTTTAGAACCTCAATTTATACATAATAGAACCACAATATACAGTCAAAAACAGTCCTCATGGAAACCGCTAGCCTTGGTGAAGGCTGATGTCTTTGAACTGTTTGTCTCTGCGCGTTAGAGCCACCTGGTTGCAACCTGTACAACTACCGCCAGAATTTACACTCCGCCCGGGGAGAAAAGTTATGTTTTGTACCATAGTTGGCGGTGGTGTCGAATTCTTCTCTTTGTTTCTGCACGTTAGAGCGTTTCAACAAAGTCCCGTATGCGTTCATATACTATTCATCCGATTGCGATGAAACTTGGATGAGATGTGTGCACTCCAGCGAAGGCTTCTGGCTTAGTAAATCCATTTTGCAATAGGTAGCGCACGAGTAGATTCAACAAATGAGCGACGACACGCGAAGCGTTTCAACATAATCCCGTATAAGTTTATATACAATTCATAAATTGCGATGAAACTTTGATGAGTTGTTGTGTACAATTACGTGAAGGTTTCTAACTTAGTGAATCCATTTCACAGGAGGTAGCGCACGAGTAGATTCAACAAATGAGTGACAGCGCACGAATCGTTTAAACAAAATCCTGTATGCGTTCATATACCATTCTTCCGATTACGATGAAACTTGGGTGAGATGTTGCGTACACCCTAAGAAAGATTTCTGGCTTAATAAATCCATTTTACAATAGGTAGCGCACGAGTAGATTCAACAAATGAGCGACGGCACGCGAATCGTTTCAACAAAGTACGGTATGAGTTCATATACCATTCATCAGATTGCGATGAAACTTTGGTGCATCGTTGAATACACTCCAGGGAATTTTTCAGGCTTAGTAAATCTATACCACAATATGCAGTGCATGAGTAGATTCAACAAATGAGAGACAGCGCACGAATCATTTAAACAAAATCCCGTATGCGTCATATGCCATTCATCCGATTGCAATGAAACCTTGGTGAGTTGTTGAGCACGCTCCCTCGAATGTTTCTAGATTAGTAAATCCATTTCATGCTAGTTTAAAGGCAGTTAACGGAAATTCGAAAAAAATATTGTGTATTCAAAAGCACTTCAAGAAACAAAATTATAACGCCAACACTTTCTTTGATTGGCATTGCATGCCGGGTATAGCTTGTACATATATATAAGATTTACGTGTCTTAGCCTGTTAATTGATTATTTTAGCTTTTGGTTCACCTTGTTGACTTATTTCTTTGCTTCCTCTTTTTCTTACTCACTCCCTCTCCTTACTTTCTTCGTCATTCATCTTATTTACTTGCTTCTAACCAATGCCTTTCCCTAGTCTTTCTTCACTCCGATGCAGATGATTTATGGTTCTGGCGTTATTTAGTTACTTATTTACTCTCATGTTCTTTCATTTATTAATTTCCTAATTTCCCCTTCTTATTCATCTTTCACTTCTTTAAGTTCCTATTCCTTGCCTCGTTTATTTCTTTATTCCTACATTTATTTCTTTTGATTCCTTTTTCTTACAACGCTTCTTTGCTTTCTTATTTTCTCTTGATTTCTTTCGTCCTGACGTACATACTCCTGTTCTTGGTCGGCAACTTAAGGCCACGTGAGTTGTCAGATGAAAGTTTCCACTCGGTGTCACCGGGATTCTAGCCCCGGGGCTTCCTGGTGAAAGTTCCACCTCGGTGTCACTGGGATTCTAGCCGCGGGGCTTCCTGGTGAAAGTTTCACCTCGGTGTCACCGGGATTCTAGCCGCGGGGCTTCCTGGTGAAAGTTCCACCTCGGTATCACCGGGATTCTAGCCGCGGGGCTTCCTGGTGAAAGTTTCACCTCAGTGTCACCAGAATTCTAGCCGCGGGGCTTCCTGGTGAAAGTTCCACCTCGATGTCACCGGGATTCTAGCGCGGGGCTTCCTGGTGAAAGTTTCAGGTGAGAATCTCACTCCACTGTCACCGAGATCATCGGCCGTGGGGTGAAATACGAAATGAGCCCTCACGCTCTCCTTTCTCACTTAATTAATTACTAGTTTCTTATTCTATTACCTAGGTATATAGTTGGTGAAAATGGACAGAGAGGGTGCTAGGATGCACTTATTTCTTTATTATATTATATCATCACTTATACGGGGCATCTGTTCAGTGCAGGAAAAATTTCATCCATTATATCATCCCTTATACGGGGCATCTGCTCGCTGCAGAAAAACTCATTCATTATAGCATCTCTTATACGGGGCATCTGCTCCGTGCAGAAAAAAATCATTCATTATATCATCTCTTATACGGGGCATCTGCTCGCTGCAGAAAAACTCATTCATTATATCATCTCTTATACGGGGCATCTGCTCAGTGCAGAAAAAACCATTCATTATATCATCCCCTATATGGGGCATCTGCTCAGTGCAAAAAAAATAGGCTACACCGCTTATAGGTGACATTTACTTAACCTTAAAATTAGGTAACTTATATACTAAGAACTCTGCGTCAATGTGTCGATTTGCGTGATCATCTGCCGTCGCTGGCTAGTCTAGTGACGTCATCACTCAGCGCGGTTCATGTCATGGCTGTGTTATGGCAAAATGTCCCTTCGGCCACTGATTTGGCTAGGATCCTGTCCGAAGTTAGTTCGACCTTCACGCGTCTTTTTGGACTAGCAATTTTTGATTCTTTCGGCTGGCAAGTTCCATAGATTCGCAATTGTTGTCCATGGTCTGTCTGCGAAATTGCAGGTGTGCCGGCCGGTTGGCTAATTCCTTGAGCTTGGCTGGCGATACCTTTAATTTCTTGCCCTTTGCCCTTATTATCTAAGCGTAGTGTACTTAGTAGGAAGTAAAAGCATAGCATGCTTCATTGCGCCTGGCTGATCGGATTCTTAATCTATACAGTGGCATTTCATCTTACAATTGTTGGTAGACGAGGAATATGGATGGATAGGTGAGCATTGTTGGTATGTTAGTATTTGTTAATTAGAGGTCGCGGCTTTGGATGGTCGGTTAGGTATCAGGTGCTGAGGTCCTACCTGGGATGTGGGATTGGTTAGTTTTGTTTGTTTGTTAGTTTTGGGTATTTAGACTTATTATTAGTTATTAGAGGCTCGGGATGGGCTGGACAGTTATTGAGCTGAAGGGTTGAGGCTTCATTAGTAAACTTCGCGTGAATACGCATGCTATTAGGTTTCTTAATTATATTAGTGGGTGGATAGTGATCGTGGTTTTGTGTTTCCGAAGTGCTATATTTGGCACCAGTCGTGGCGAACAAGCATCGTGCCCGCCCGTGGGAGTAGTTCTCCGCCACATGCTTCTATGAAGTGGGACAAAGGAGTGAAGGAGGTTGTGACGTATCGCCTTGTGACGTCAATATTCCAAGATGGCCTCTATCACTACAAATACTAACATACCAACAAATCAGATTAGCAATAATGACCTATCCATCCATATACCTCGTCTACTAACAATTGTAAGATGAAATGCCACTGTGTAGATTAAGAATCCGATCAGCCAGGCGCAATGAAGCATGCTATGCTTTTACTTCCTGCAGCCCCGCATTGTTCCCAGCCTTCTTACCCTAGTAAGTACACTACCACCCCTGTAAAACTTGTAATCACCTTCATCTTGCATTGTAACTTGTGGGCTACTGCACTACATTTAATTGGAGAAGTATACTCACTTCTCCAAAGTGATTTTAGTAAAATTCCACATTCCATCACAACTAGCCTCTTGTCTATTTTTATTGTACGCTCACCATTTGCCCATGCGACTCAGATCCTGTTGAGTCATCGCTGTTAATAACCTGCTCGGCTACATCGCAATGTGGACAGCTCGTCTCCAGGCATAGAGCAAGCTATTGTCCGTCTAGCAACCGTGCGCTTTCTCATAATTGTTTAGCACTCGCTTTTACTTAGAAAGTAGCCCGGTTTTAATCCTCGACTAGGAGGACGTCCAGCCCCCGTAGGTGACACATACACACACACATACAACGCCCCGTACCCCTTACAACTTAGTAAGAGCCCAAAAAAGCTACAACAATATTTAGTATTAGGACTTAGTAAGTATTTTTGAATTTAGATTTGATTTTTATACTTCGACGAGCGAGATTTTATTGAGGTGGATAGGTACTAGTTTTTGTGTGCGATTAGATATTTCGTTAATATTTTGATGGGAGATGTGCTTAACCGACCGTATTTTTGTAAGAAGTAGGAATTAGATAGTGTCCTTATAAGTGTGCAAGACTTGATTTTATATTGGTTCTTATTTGAACATTAAAGTAATGTGAGATAGACATTGTATAACAGGACAATATTATGATTGTCAATTTTTTAAACGAAAATAATTTAGGTTTCTTGAGTATCAGACGATAACAGCTGATCACTTAATATTACGCAGAAGTCAATTTGAAATGCGACAGAAACTCAATAAAGGTTTTGTTAAATACTAAAACGAACTGTAAGGACTATACTTGTTCAAATGGTACATTTAAAGCATTTTACAGATTGCATTAGAATGTGGAGAGAGAATTTTAGCGTTGTTGATTGCAACAATTATGAACGACAAGCAGGGAGGTATTATTATTAACTTGTAATGATGAATGTTGAAGTACTGCAAGTATGAGAAACATGTCTTACATAGGAGATATTCTGCAGATTATTAATTGTTGGAAGAGCGCATTGTTGTAAAAATGGAGCATGAAAAGTGTATTTTATATAGGAAAGTGGATTCCAATCGATCATGTTGACGATGGGAATATTTGTAACAGAGTTAAAAAGTGGAAAGTTGTTGTTTTTGAATTTTCGTGCCAGCTTAAAGGTGAAGCTATATTTTGGGAAATGAATCTTGTGGAGAGGTGAAGATGTATTCCACATGAGTCTGTATTACAGTATATGAGGAAGCTGTATAAGATAAAGATGCGTTAATCTGATGTTTAAAGGCGACTATAGAAGGTCATGTGTCTGTATTACAGTGTATGAGGAAGCTGTATAAGATAAAGATGCGTTAATATGATGTTTAAAGGCGACTATAGAAGGTCATGTGTCTATATTACAGTGTATGAGGAAGCTGTATAAGATAAAGATGCGTTAATCTGATGTTTAAAGGCGACTATAGAAGGACATGTGTCTGTATTACAGTATATGAGGAAGCTGTATAAGATAAAATTGCTTTAATCTGATGTTAAAAGGCGACTATAGAAGTTCATGTGTCTGTATTACAGTATATTAGGAAGCTGTATATGATAACGGTGGGATATTCTGATGTTTAAAGGCGACTATCGAAGGTCATGTGTCTGTATTACAGTATATGAGGAAGCTGTATAAGATAAAGATGCGTTAATCTGATGTTTAAAGCGACTATAGAAGGTCATGTGTCTGTATTACAGTATATGAGGAATCTGTATAAGATAAAGATGCGTTAATCTGATGTTCAAAGCGACTATAGAAGGTCATGTATCTGTATTACAGTACATGAGGAAGTTGTATAAGATAAAGATGCGTTAATCTGATGTTTAAAGGCGACTATAGAAGGTCATGTGTCTGTATTACAGTATATGAGGAAGCTTTATAAGATAAAGATGCGTTAATTTGATGGTTAAAGGTGACTATAGTCGGTCATGTATCGACAAAAAACGCACGAATTAGGAAATTGCATTGAAGCAATATGTAATTGTTATTATTATTTTTATTATTTTCTTTAACGAGAGCTAGATTATTAAAGCATGAGCTAGACTTTGTCGAACGGCCATGACTAACACTAATAAGACGAACACAAGCAAGGTAATTTGAGTAGGAGGTTCTCGTTTTTCATAAATTACTGTTTTTTTTTCTTCAAAAAGTTCAAGGACGAGTTCTGGCAGTGAAACTCGCAGAATGAAAGACAGGCAATACTACGAGATATTGTAAAAATGTTGTAGATAAATTGTAAATAGTTAAAGGAGATTGGAAACGATAACAACTGATCATGTAAATACTGTTATTTAGATAGAATGGAGTCTCGTGGTGTATAGAGTAATTGTGTTTAGTTTCGATGAACCGAACTTATGGTATTATTTTAATTTAGGGGTTTTATTTCATTTACAAACTCCGAACATATTTTGGAAATGTAGATGGCATTCAGAATAGTGGATTCTTCATATTTATTTTATTTAATAGCGAAGTTAAAGGTTTAATTCATCCAATTATTTAATTTTGTCGTTGTTTGAGGACGGGAGTGTTCGTATTTGAATACGTATTTGTAATGTTTTATATTAATAAATCGTAGGACACTAGAGTTTCGCCTGTCCACTGTTTTATAGAAACCAAGCGATATTGATGCCTAATAGTTATGGTGAGGTCATGCTATGGAATTAAGGACAGGAGCCCAATTTATCTCATTTGCCCCGAGAATCGCAGATTTCTTGCTCTACAAATGATGGATAAAGTCCTAATTCCGTAACTTAACGTCTTTGTCTTATGTGTCCCGACTCATCCCGTGTACCAGGCATTTCCTTCGGTGGTTTTACCTAGCTGGGACCACGAAGAAGCTGCGATCCGCCCATCTGGATATTGGTAGGTGGTTTACCAAGCTGGGGCCACGAAGAAGCTGCGATCCGCCCATCTGGATACTGGTAGGTGGTTTACCTAGCTGGGGCCACGAAGAAGCTGCGATCCGCCTATCTGGATATTGATAGGTGGTTTACCTAGCTGGGGCAACGAAGAACCTGCGATCCTTCCATCTGGATACTGGTTTACCTAGCTGGGGCCACGAAGAAGCTGCGATCCGCCCATCTGGATACTGGTAGGTGGTTTACTTAGCTGGGGCCACGAAGAAACTGCAATCCGTCCATCTGGATACTGGTAGGTGGTTTACCCAGCTGGGGCCACGAAGAAGCTGCAACCCGCCCATCTGGATACTGGTAGGTGGTTTGAAAAGGGCACAATATTAATATATAAATCGTTGAGAATTCGATACCAAATGAAGGAAAGAAAGAAGAGCAGGAAATATGAGATTATACCGGTATTGAATATATGGAAAGATTTATCATTTTGCCACTTACCTCGCTAGTAAATCATTCAAGTGCCGCATTTGTCGTCAATCAATCTATGCTTGACATTTCACCTTTCCGCTATGACAAACAGCCTAATTAAAAATAATATTAATCATAATGATAATAATAATGATAAACGTGATTAATCTGAAGCGTAACACAAACAAATCAGCCAAAACCTGACACAAACGCTTTGGTTAGTGCCAACAAGCAAACTGCTGAACTAACTCTGTTAGAGGGAATTCAGTTTTCGTTTGTTGGTATAAAGCCTCGCCTTTACAGGGCTCTGCAGTCTCCCTATTAGCTGTCGTCCGCCTGCTTTAGACTATGGTGCATGGTATCCAGGCACAGAAGATCATGTTTGAATACTACCCCCTGGAAGTTGCAAGCTTATTATTCGGTGGTTTCCAGTTGTCTGTACATTTCTAGTCCAAAACGTATTTGCTAACAATAATCTACCTGTACAGAGGCGCGTCAAAATAGAAAGATATCATCCTACAGTGATCTAAAATCTGCTTTTCATATGTCAATCATAAAACCGTGTTTCTTGCTAGGAAAAGTCAGAGAATATGCTAATGTGTGTGTCCTGAATTCCTTTGTGAGTACAAAAACAAGTAGTTCCCTGAAGTACTAAATAGCCTATTTTCAAATATCTTACAAATATCAATTGCCTCTATTGAACCCATGGGAGAGGTTCAGTATCGAACTCATATCCTTATAGTTCGAAGAAAAGAAGGGATAAATGCAGGCTTTAGAAGGGAGTTCTGAAGTTAGTTGGGAAGCTGATACTTCATAAGATTGCGTGGGGCAAAGAGATGTTGTGCAACCAGAGATTTCCAGGCCACAGCTGCCCGGTGATGTCATTTGAACAGTCACCGGAAGGCTGATTACTCACGTGGTAAAATTAGATATGGAAACTTCCATGGACGAGAGAGATGAAGTTTCGGAAATAGCCCCGAGTCGACAATAAAATGGGAGCGTCGCATTAAGGAAAATAAGAGAAATAATTGGAATTAAGCCATTTGCAGGCATTAAAGTAAAGAAAGGACTCCATCAGTGATCATTATCCAGGGAATGAGACATTTTAGAGTGGATAATGTTTATAGAAATTATGCAGGAAAGAAATGCAAATTCATCACTACGTAATTGGTGAGTCCCCGAACCAGAAGCTGATGGTGGGAGACAACAAGAATACACTAGCCATGCATCTGAAGTGAACATTTAAATTAATATTAAAGATTTGTACGATCGATTCTTGGAAACTTAGATTCTGTTGAGACGTTTAAAACCTCAGCTTTCCTGAGATCATCATCATCTTGTACAGTTTCCAGCCCCAAGCTGGGTCTGTTTGGAACATAAGCCTCGCCACTTAGCTTTCCAGAGATATTTTTTAAAACTTCGTACGACGATTATTTTGGAAATTGGTGGTGAGGAAGAAGAGAAATTTATTTTTGTCAGAATCAGATATAAGGACCAGTAGCCCAAGCAAGAGGATGCAGTTACTCATCAGACCTCGTATTGGTCCTGCTGCTTGTCAGCACAGTAGGACTCGAACCTGTATCACGACGCGGAAGTACTCTAAGTCGAAGTACTGTTCAGCTTTCTTCAGTGTCGCCGCGCTCTAAATCGTTGAGTTATTTTCAAAGGAAAAGTACAATTAGAACTTCGAAAAGTATAATAGTCTACGGTGGTAGGCCAAGCTATAAACTGTGCGTGAAAATATACGTTAGCCGGCGAGGGTAGTTGAAGCCCTGACACTAGTATTCGAAGTGAGAACATAGTATCTCGAAAGTATACGAGACATCAGCAAAGAGTAGATACTCTAAAAAACGTTTTCCCAGTGCGTTAGTATAACCACGGTGGTGTAAAAACATAGCTAAGACCTAATTTTCCTGATTGAGGAGATTAGGGTAACACAGTGGCGATAGTAGTAGGAATCTACAAAGAGATATCCATAGCCACGTGGAGTTTCATAGATGTACTCCACAGAGAAAATACAATAGCCGTCCGAATTCAGTTCCGACGCATATTATCATATAAACTGCGCCACTTTGCTCCTCTTTTTACAATGTGTACGGCCAGGCCACTTATTTATACCCCAGAGGTTTGCTACCATGGAACTATTGAGAAACCCAGCGCCCAGAAATAATACACTGTATAAGAATGATATATAACCTCTATTAATCATGCATAACACTTACAAGTGATAAACATTTCAAAAATACAATACAAATTAACATATAAAGGTGTGGATATGACAAATATATCATTACTTACTTCTTATGTGGGTTTTCTCCTTTTAACCATTAAAACGTTTTTAGAAATGTCACGATCAACCTTCTTAAGCGTCAGTAATCCTATTTTTCTCCAATATCATTTACCCTTCAAGGTAGTTGCCAACAAGAAGCTCGATATTAGAAGGGATCCCTCAATTACAGTATTCGTAGATCTGATCCATAATACAAACATTTAGTAGAAATAATTCTTCACGATGTCGTATAATATCCACAATATGGATAATGTCCTATAGGACAAATTGCTCATCGTTCCCTAATTATTCCCTTAAAATCAGAATCCAGAAGCCGATCGAAATCAAATCAAAACCTCTCACGAACTGTCATGGTGGGTCACTCCTTCTACTGTCTCCGTAACAGCTGACAAGCACTCAGTCTTGTAAGCAACAACAAACCGTCCACAAGGAGACAAAAGACTAACTCAACGCAAATATCATTTCATCACAAAACTTCCCATACGAATAAAATAAAGAATTACAGGCCCGAAGGCATACTATGTAGAAAAGGGACCGAGAGATAATTACAAACAAAACATACATAAAAAAAACTTTCCACATTTCAGAGCACACGAAGTTAAAGTAATCACTGACTTGCCTTTTACAAACCAAAGTTATCTTAATATTTTAAAGCTATTCCAAACGTACTTTTAGTCGAGTAGGCCATATTTCCGATGTAAGGATTGGAAGTAGCAAATAGCCCCCAGTCTATTGGCTTTCCGACGAGCTGTCCTGTCGTAACATAATACATCTTGTCTCAGTTAAAGTCCAACACCAAGTTGCTTTCATACAAATACTCATTAACGACCTTCATTTTCATGCCGTACAAACCACATCTTTCTGAAAACAAAAACGCAAGACACCAGCACGAGGAAACAGTTTATACCAGTTACAGCTAGGTCGCGCTTCGATCGGTCACCACTGCAGAAACAGTACACAGGTGGTCTCTAGCGGTGAAACTAAGAACCATTACATCAGTGATCTCATGCACCTCCAACAGACACTCATCTTAGATTTACTTGCGGCGCAAAATAGAAATGCGTCAGACTCCTGCCCCTCAACCTTGGCGATGGTTAAGAACCAAGCCGACGTAACACTGTAATCCAGAAAATATGTACCATTCCAGTTCTACAATTCTGTCGAAAAACAAGCCCCTTTTTTATCACATGCATGAAATCTTTTAGGTAGAATATCAAACTCTTCGTTGCCAAAGTTCATTCAAATCCACACCATATAGACGTCTTGCATCTAGATCCATAGTAGAAGTTACAGAAAATTCTTTCCAATATACCATACATGCCAAAGGTAAACATGCATCTTACATGGGGTACAGTCTTTTCATAATACAGGTACAAAAAGTAACACAATGATACAGAGTAAAGACATTTTCTCCAGACGAGTATGGATCCGTTTCCAGTTACTCGATGTAGGTGTCCATAATCCGGGCCCTTGGATATTTACACTTCCAACAAGAATCTTCTACGCAGGCAAGTCCAGAATGAGTACGCTGCAATCACAAAGTACTAGGCCAGAAAACGCATAGGAATAGCTTACAAATAAAAAGGTATACAATGAAATCATACATGACAATAGTTGACATAAATTTTAAACAATAAGGCAATCAGTTTTGCAAACGCAGATCCTATCCCAAATAAAATCCACACCTTTTTACAATAAACCTTAAATTGACATAACTTGTAAGTATAATAGCATGTAAACATGAAGTTCGTTAGAAAAGAAAGAAAACAAGGATTGACAAACAAAAGATAAAAATAGTGAAACAATAACCGCCCCAAATGTAAAAGAATTCTTTAAGCCAAACATATTTAATTCCCAAGAGAAAGATACTAAATCCAAGAAGAAAAAGAAAACAAAATACATAATATTCCCAAAACAAAATATCCCAAAAGAACATTGGTATAAGTCCCATATCACACATCTGTCACAACTCATTTAGGCAACAACCAGGGAAAAAAATACCCAAGAAATCCACAAACAGGTTCAAAATGCAAGAAGTACCAAGAAAACAACAATAACGAAGTATCAACAGGCCACACGTGCAAACCCAAAAAAAAAACACAACACATTCACCCACACATCAATGCTTAATATCTAAATTTATCCAAGAAAACAGTTACTACTCACAAATATTCCCAAAATGTTCCACCACAATATAAATAGGAGTACGTTAAAACCGTGACACATTACCACAAATACCCTTTAAATAAACAATTACCTTTAGGCTATCTCGGATGAGAATTTCAACAAATTCACTTCAACGAAACAACGTCCATTTTCAAATTAACTTCATGACACACACAACTCACCTGTAAGTACTTACTTCCTCAGTTCAACAAGTAATAATAAGTGCACAAGGTCACTACTCGGAGAAACTCTATCAGAATGTTTAGTAAATACTTACCATTAAATACATATTCAGCTTATGCCACCTAATATTTGAGTCCCATACCTCCATATACGTTAGGATCTTAAGCTGAACAAGGATATTTTACCACAAATACCCTTTAAATAAACAATTACAATTATGCTGTCTCGGATGAGAATTTCAACAAATTCACTTCAACGAACAACGACCATTACCACATTAACTTCATGACACACACAACTCACCTGTAAGTACCTACTTCCTCAGTTCAACAAGCAAAGATAAGTGCACAAGGTCACTACTCGAAGAAACTATTTCGGAATGGTTAGTAAATACTTACCATTAAATACAAATTCAGCTTATGCCACCTAATATTTGAGTCCCATACCTCCATATACGTTAGGATCTTAAGCTGAACAAGGATATTTTAACGACCCTATTTATATACTCGGCTACCATTGAAAACATTTAAAATAAAACATAACTTTACCCATTAAAACAAGAAACAAAAGACAAAATCCCTCCCCAAATTCAAGGACAAATTAGCGATACAACATTCATACCAACACGATTCACTAACGCACAATTATACTACCTTCCTCCAGAACCAGTATACAATTTTGAAGATTCAAATAAAGGTCACATTACTACAAACACGCACCAAAGCATCAAGTAGGTCATACACGATCTTGAAAATTCAAAATTATAATTGTAACACAAAATGAAATTCCTCTCCGTACCAACAAAATGTCAAAAGCCATTTAGAAAATTCTAACCTTTCGCCTATACACCAACTTGACGCCAAACCATGAGTCACTCTGGTCATACACAATGCAGAAGATTCCAAATAGAGACATTTATACACAATACACACAAATCCATCCATCGCTCATCAAACATACAGTTCGTACAGAACATACATACATACATGTGTGTAGTTTCCAAAGATCAAACACAATTTTGAAAATAAATTGTGACAACCACCACAACATCGAACATACAATTCACACAGAAGATACATACATACATACATGTGTGTGGTTTCCAAAGATCAAACACAATTTTGAAAATAAATTACAGTACGTACAAGATCCCCACAATACCTTCAGGAATTATGATTCATTCTGGCATCACACCATCGTCTAAGGTGATTATACGACCCACATAAGTCGCACCGCCTACCTTGATATGTATCACTCTCAGCATATCTCCGGTTGGAACGCCCCTGAAAATTATGGTATGGACCAGAAACTGGAACAACATCTTGACATACTTCTCCCTGAAATAAAGTATTATTAAAACCCTGAACAGGTTGTCTTCCTCCAGACTGAACAGCACTCGTCCACTGAAACACAGGCTGAGATCCAATTTGCCCAAAGGTACCCTGAATGGAAGAACATGTTAGCGATGAATTTGCCATGCGAACAGCATCTGCCTTTTTAAACTTCTCAGCAGTAAGAACCAGATCATAAAATTCCTTATAAGTCTTAGGCCTCGGACACATGGTTAAACACAATCTATAAATGTGATTAATTCCTTCGACTAATGGGGCAACGATCTGCTCCTCCGACAACTGAACAGCAAATACTTTAGCATAATACCTAACATCCACAAAATAATCGTTCAGTGTTTCATCCATTCTCTGTCCTCTGAATAAATAGCTCCGATGAAGATCAGACAAAGTGTACGGGGTAATAAAATAATTTAAAACTACCATTTGAAAATTAATTAATGAATTTCCAGCAGACATGTTATTAATTAAGATCTGTCTAAGCATATCCGAAGTGCAAGGAAACACCATTCTAAATATTTGACGTTCGGACAGTCCAAACACCACAGCACTGTCTTTTAATTCTACAAATTTCCTAAGGAATTGCTCTAATAAATCATTCTCCGTACCATTACAGATGTGAAAATTCTTTAAAATCAAGGCTATCGGATTGGGTAACGTAGCAAATCTAACATTGATATCTGACATGACATTTCCAGGGTCACACACTTGAGAAGAATCTCCTAAATTCAAATTATGCTTCATCAAATTATGCTCGACAACATCAGTTACATTAATTAAACTTTCACTGGTTTGTACAGACTTCACACAACGAGAAATTCCAGGAGTGAGCTTAATTGAGGCATTCGCACTATTTTCTCTCAATAAGGACCTAGATGACAAGCTGTACTCATTATTTAAATTAGCCTGGTCAACAATATTAGGCCGAGCTGAACATGACATATTTCTCGAAGACTGACTAGGCGACCCATTCCGATGCTGCATAACAGCAGAATCACTAATTCGTAAATCATTTATCGACAACACAGATTCTACATCTTCAACCAAATTATTATCCACATTCACTTCACACCGATTACCATTTTCAGAACCACCACCGATTGAAGACGCCAAAGATTCACTTTTATAATCACCGGTTACACCAGAAAACATACTTTCGTAAACAACAGCCAACCTATCGCGCAAACTTGACAATTCATTTGCGAATGAAATACCGTCATCAACTTTTGACCAGACATTAATTAAATCAGCCAATCTCAATAACCAATGTAGAGCACGCCACCTTAACTTATTTCTCTGATATTCAGACGAATCGATAATACCTTCCAACGAAGCACAAGCACTTAACAAGTTTGAAACAGATGTAATGACACCAGACTTACCCATTTTCCAATATTCGCTGTTAATAGGCGGGATATTTACAGGAGCATCACGTAAAGACCTCAAGACAGCCAAGTCAGCTTCCCTATTTGCCTGTGGAATCCTTCCACGAATAAAGATTTCGAACCACAATTCATCTTTCCTCAGGTAATATATGTTTGGAAGAACTCGTTTTTCCATTTTTGGCACAAATAGGTACATGAAACACAAAGAATACACAAATTTAAAAAATTCACCAAAATAAAACCCAATTAAAAATCTCATGTTTAAGGACATCGTCCTCTCTCTTAAGCCTAGGTCCTCAATAGTTCCAAAACTAACAAAAGTAATAAACCTAACCACGCTAATGCTACAACTGCGCCACTTTTACCCCTCATTTTACAATGTGTACGGTCAGGCCACTTATTTATACCCCAGAGGTTTGCTACCATGGAACTATTGAGAAACCCAGCGCCCAGAAATAATACACTGTATAAGAATGATATATAACCTCTATTAATCATGCATAACACTTACAAGTCATAAACATTTCAAAAATACAATACAAATTAACATATAAATGTGTGGATATGACAAATATATCATTACTTACTTCTTATGTGGGTTTTCTCCTTTTAACCATTAAAACGTTTTTAGAAATGTCATGATCAACCTTCTTAAGCGTCAGTAATTCTATTTTGCTCCAATATCATTTACCCTTCAAGGTAGTTGCCAACAAGAAGCTCGATATTAGAAGGGACCCCTCAATTTCAGTTTTCGTAGATCTGATCCATAATACAATCATATAGTAGAAATAATTCTTCACGATGTCGTATAATATCCACAAAGGGATAATGTCCTAATGGACAAATTACTCATCGTTTCCTAATTATTCCCTTAAAATCAGAATCCAGAAGACGACCGATATCAAATCAAAAAACCTCTCACGAACTGTCATGGTAGGTCACTCCTTCTACTGTCTCCGTAACAGCTGACAAGCACTCAGTCTTGTAAGCAACAACAAACCGTCCACAAGGAGACAAAAGACTAACTCAACGCAAAGATCATTTCATCACAAAACTTTCCATACGAATAAAATAAAGAATTACAGGCCCGAAGGCATATTACATAGAAAAGGGACCGAGAGATAATTACAAACAAAACATACATAAAAAAAACTTTCCACATTTCAGAGCACACGAAGTTAAAGTAATCACTGACTTGCCTTTTACAAACCAAAGTTATCTTAATATTTTAAAGCTATTCCAAACGTACTTTTAGTCGAGTAGGCCATATTTCCGAATTAAGGATTGGAAGTACCAAATAGCCCCCAGTCTATTGTCTTTCCGACGAGCTGTCCTGTCGTAACATAATACATCTTGTCTCAGTTAAAGTCCAACACCAAGTTGCTTTCATACAAATACTCATTAACGACCTTCATTTTCATGCCGTACAAACCACATCTTTCTGACAACAAAAACGCAAGATACCAGCACGAGGAAACAGTTTATACCAGTTATAGCTAGGTCGCGCTTCGATCGGTCACCACTGCAGAAACAGTACACAGGTGGTCTCTAGCGGTGAAACTAAGAACCATTACATCAGTGATCTCATGCACCTCCAACAGACACTCATCTTAGATTTACTTGCGGCGAAAAATAGAAATGCGTCATAAACAATTGTAAAAGCTCAGAATAGCGACTTCAGGGGTAAGCGTAAAAATATACCGTTTTCCCAGATAGACAAATGCGAACCGGAAAAGATTACCTTATCGTGCAGTATTGTAAATGCCGATAAATTAAACACCAGAATTAGGAGGGAACTTTTATCCAAGGAGGTTTCATTTCGTACGAGACTGTCAATTTCCGAGTAGAAGGTAGAAGGCAACGTCGAAATTTGCACCCTGGGATTTGGTGAAGAAAGAATTCACGTGTGTTTGTTACCCATAAAGTGAAATTCTGTGTGGGTAAATACAATATTAAGTGAAAGTTATAATTTTTTTTAGTGGAATGAAAATGTGTAATCCAGAGGGAAATTTTATAAATGTAATTGTGTGTATCATCATGAAATAAGAAATTTGATGTGGGCCGAATATCGTTCCACTGGAATTCGGACAAGGGGGCCGGATAAACCATGTAAGTAACACCCAAATGTATTATGTGTTTTGGATTCGGGAATCTCATGTATCAATGGTAACCACGGAGAAATTATTCTCAAGTATTGAAAATCAGGGATGTTAAACTGTGTGAAAAGAATAAGTGTGGGATCTAATATAAAAATTGCTAAAATGCAATGTTAATCAAATGAAATCGTATTCAGTGGAATACTTGTGAATATAAAAAGAATAATGTTATTTAAAAGGCAAACAGGATAATATAAAAAGGAAAACGTAACATAAAAGATATGGAAATAATCTTCAAGTGTAAGCCGTTGTGTGCTAAAGAAATGAAAATGAAAATCCACAGCCTGCTTCCAGTCTCCGACCGGGTCAGGAAAGGAATGAATGAAGCCCCCATCTAGCGGCGAGGATATGAACTGTGCCGGCTGCCGAGGCCTGACGCACTCCTCTGGGACAATGATTAAATGAATGACAGATGAAATGAAATGATAGTGGAGAGTGTTGCTGGAATGAAATTTTGACAGGGAAAACCGGAGTACCCGGAGAAAAACCTGTCTGCCTCCGTTTTGTCCAGCACAGATCTCACATGGAGTGACCGGTATTTGAACCACGGACCCAGCGGTGAGAGGCCGACGTGCTGCCGCCTAAGCCACGGAGGCTTACTGTGCTAAAGAAATAATAATAATAATTATAGAACCAGTTGTGTTCTTGGTAATGAAAAGTCGAGACTTAGTAAAAGGCAAATGTTAATTATGGACGAAGATAAAAATGAATTACGTTGAAATAAATATTAAACTTTGGAAGGCATCACGAGTGTATTGATTGTCGCCTTTGAGCGCTAAATAATAATTGGTCACGCTAAAAATTGCAGTGAAGATAATGCCAGGAATTAAAATTGCGGGGCTCAGCTGGGTGAAGTAATTGATTTTGTATGTGTTTGCTGTGACAAACTCTTAAAAAGGGTGCTTTATATTATTGTCAAGCATGGAATTGAGTGCGAATACCTTTTCCCAAAGTTGCTTTTATTATTGTTAGGAGGAGTGGTTAAATACCCTCGCTATATGGAATTAACCCTAGCCCTCTAAAATGGAAGTGTCCTAGAGGCAGGCCAGAGAATCGAACCAGATGTCTCTCACGTCGGAAGCCCCTTAATTATGATTGGTTTTGTATTCTTACTTCCCAGTGTTAATACTCCGAAATTATAATCATACCTGAGCTATAGTAATAGGTCAATGGAACCTCAGAATAATGTTGTTATATTAATGTGATGTGTAGCCTTTCCAAGTTCTGTTCACGCTTGTTTGAAAGCGGTGTTTTGAAGTCCCGTCTTAAAGAGGAGGGAGCATTGACTTCTCCCCCATGTCATAAATTAAGCCGTAATGTCTCGACGTTTTCTTAATGGAGGTCGGTTGGGGTAGGTCCCAGACAGAGACAGACCATGTCTGCGCTCTGAAGTATTAAACCTTTTAATGGAACGGTAATCTGTACAGTGTTTTATATTGATTCTTTATCCTTGCCATTGCCTTATAGATCCGTACATCATGAATAATTAAAATTGTCAATTGAGACAATAATGAAAATCCCTGCGCATTGTTGCATGATAAATGTTATTGATCCCAAGTAATTGTTGAAGATATCGAATAGCTGGCAGTCTATTTCGAATTGAATGGATCAGTATTCTTTAACGCTTGTGGTACATGAGATTTTCAAATACAAATACAGTTTTGGTAGTGTTGAAGAGAGGGATGATATGTTGCGAATGTCATGTGGTACTCAAATTAATGGTTATTGTTGATACCTTTGAATTGTTTTCAACTCAAATTTCTTTTAATATATTCAAATTTGGACTACATTAGATACCAGTGTATTACTATGTGTATAAACCTTTGCTGTACCAAGTTTCATTGCGTTTGGAGGGTTAAAACGCGAGAAAAATCTATTTAAAACTTTCAAATTCGCTTGGCCGCCTTGCTCGTTTTGTAGTTAACCGGTTTTTGAAAATCTCATAGATGAACTTCCAGTAGTGCTCTTTATCTCCGTACAAAATTTCATAGTGATACCGGTAATAGTTTCAGAGATATAGAATGCCGGTGAAATATTTCGCAAAGCCGCAATCTTGAGATTATATAAACTATTGAACGATGTTAGTTGTCGGTGCATTGCAATGGGTATAAACATATACTGTACCAAGTTTGATTACGTTTGGTTGGTTAAATCGCGAGAAACTTCGCTTGGCCACCATGTTGGTTTTGTAGATACCAGGTTCTCAAAAGTCTCATAGGTGAACTTCTAGTATTGTTCCCTTTATTACCGTACAAAATTCCATGGTGATTTCTGAAATAGTTTCGGAGATATTGAATGCTGGTGAAATATTTCGCAAGGCCGCCATGTTGGATTGGTGAGACGTAACAAAATTTGAAGGACACGGTCGGGGTTGCTCGGAATAGTGCTAGGAACTTACCGAGTTTCATTAAAATCGCTCCAGCCGTTTAGAAATTATTAGGGGAGGACACACAAAAATCCACCACACACCATCACACGGACAAAAGGTGATCTCATAAGCCTATTTTTTCATAAATGAAAATAGGCTAATAAAGACAGCTTTGAAGCCATTCTTCAGTGTTGCCACATTAACAATTAATATTGTGTCTAAGAATCATTCCAATTACTGTAAAATGTGAAAAGAAACTGAAATAAATTACAAAGGATTAGGATTTATATATATTATTGAGGACTATTGAAGAAGAAAACTAAAAGATGACATGTTTTTTCTCGTCAAGGGAGCATCATCAGATCCAAATATACAAGACAAATAGCTCTACAAAACACCATCAAACCTGCAGTGACTGGCCTCTCTAAACAAAATACAAGAAATCCAGTTAGGAAACGTAGTGAGTGTGGTAACTACTACTGAAACATATTCAGGCATTAAGCTGAAAAAAGAACTATTCATTTTATTATCGCAAATCTTAGATATGACTATACCATCAACAAATATAGTATTGTTCCCACAAAACTAATCTATCTTCGTAGATTATAGATTCTCGCCGCTATGGTTTGCCCTTATGGTGCCGATATATCGGCCGAGGGAGCATCTGATAATAAATGCCACTGGCCGATCTATGTATTTTTTGTTTGTTTTATTTCCATATACACAGCGATTTAACTATTGTAACGAAGACAACGCGGAAACCATTCCTTCATAGATTATCTCGATAAGTTTAAGTTCCATGAATAACTGCATTTATAATGGGTATTCTTTGAACATGCTGCAGTCAACTGACTTCCCGTGTGCGTTATCGTCTGAAGTATGTGAACTTGTTTGGAGCTTATTAAAATACGTGGAGTAAAATATGGCTAGCTCCTTCAGCGACGGGGATATAAACACGGTTTTAGTGCTAAGTGAAATGTGTGAGAGTGAATATTCCACTGACGGCAACGGCTTTGATTTTGCTGAGAAAAATCCACCTTATGCTGGAGTACTGTCAACGTATATCATTGTAGAAATTGATCGTACTCAAAACCTATTTGATAGAATTACTCTATGCTTGGGATATTTATAAACAATTAAATAAATATTAACATTTTCATCCCAAAAGATACCATTTAGATTTTGTAGGCTGTCAAATTTATATTAAGAATTCCTATTATGTTCCTTCTCACAGGATTATTTTTACAGATTTTATTAATACCCAAATGAAGGAAATTGTAATTATTTAGCATCTAGTTCGTGAATAATTTGTTTACATGCTAGAGAAAAAAATACCAACACACAATCTTGAAAAATATAGGTGGGAAATTATTTTGTAACGCATGTAATTTCACTAAATTAGGCCTGGTAATTTTAGCATATTCACTTATTAATTGCTGGGCATCAAAAAGGATAAGAAGACCTCATCAAATCTTAACCCTTTTATGTCAAGCAATTAATTAACGCCCCTTCTTAATACATTCTACAACGCACATGGTACATGAACAAGGTGAGGGTTAACATGTGCGCCTTGGAAGCTCCTTCCATTGCAAAATTTGCTTCACATATGCTACAATTGAATAGTACTTGTCGCTATGGGTTTTCACTTGTGTCTTCAAAAGTTTCCTGTTAACAAATTTGGCTTTTGCAGCTATGCAATAGCACATGTGCTTACAAATACCTTCCCTTCCAATATCCCTTATAAGTAAATTTGGCTTCGCATATGGTACACAGGTATGGGTAAAGGTGTATCTTCAAATGTCCTAACAATTTTGGCTTGGCATATGCTACTCTGTCACTTCCCCAGCATTGGTAAACATGTGTCTCTTCAAAAGACCTTTCTGGCTAAGTTTGACTCCGCATGTGCTACACGAGACTGGCTTCTTTCCAGTATGGGGAATCAATTGTACCATCAAAGACCTTTCTGGCTAAATTTTACTCCGCATGTGCTACACGAGAATGGCTTCTCTCCAGTATGAGTCATCTAGTGTACCTTCAAACTAACCTTATGACTAAACTTGACTCCGCATGTGCGACACGAGACGGCTTCTCTCCAGTGTGGATTAACATGTGTCTATTCAAAGTACCTTTCTGACTAAATTTGGCTTCGCATGTGCTACATGAGAAAGGCTTATCCCCGGTATGGGTTAGCAAGTGAGTCTTCAAGTGACTTTTCCTAACAAATTTGGCTACGCATGTGCTACACGAGAATGGCTTCTCTCCAGTATGGGTCATCAAGTGTACCTTCAAATTACCCTGATGATTAAATTTTGCTCCGCATGTGCCACACGAGAATGGCTTCTCTCCAGTATGAGTCATCAAGTGTACCCTCAAACTAAACTTACGACTATATTTGACTCCGCATGTGCTACACGAGAACGGCTTCTCTCCAGTATGGGTCATCAAGTGCACCTTCAAATCACCCTGATTATTAAATTTGGTTCCGCATGTGCTACACGAGAACGGCTTCTCTCCAGTATAGATTATCACGTGTTTCTTCAATACTCCTTTGCAGGTAAATTTGACTCCGCATGTGCGACATGAGAACGGCTTCTCCCCAGTGTGGAGTAACATGTGTCTATTCAATGTACTTTTCTGATTATATTTACCTTCGCAGTTGCTACACGAGTACCGCTTCTCCCCAGTATGGGTTAACAGGTTATTCTTCAAATTTTGTTGATTTGTAATATTTATTTCAGATACAGTGCTGGTATTCTGTCCTCTAGTATTACATAATGCGTATATCTTCCTTACAGCGGGATCCGAAGTATCAGGACATCCCAGCCTGAAATCATTGGTATTAATACAATGCAGTGCGCTCATAATTATGTTGAATTATCTGAAAATGGTGAATAATACTTTCAAAATACAGAGATCTAACTTGTGAAATGATAACAGGACCAACATTCATTAATATCACTACCATGAATACTGTCCTTATCTAATACGTGAATGCTATGTTTTCCATTATGTCTGAATATTTTCAAATACTTATATACTATGCAAACAAAATGGTGAGTCACATCGGAGTATTTGGAGTCATAGGTTTCCTTGATAAATATGAAATCCGTATCTATTTCAAAAGTACTGATTATACATGGAAATGGCAAATTATTTCCAGACACATTCTGCTTGCCAAAAGTTAACTTTGTCCTTGATCAGTTATATAATTGAAACTATTCAATGGTTACGGAAATTGTGTGCTAATTCATACTAGCAGTGAAAGTGCTCAACTTATTTTACACCACATTGTGCCGCTTTAACAACATGGATGTACGGCGATATGACTATGTAATAGAATCTGGATAACTGAAATCCATCTGACTTAAGAAGTGCGTGCTCGTACAGGTGACAGAATAGCCATGCGCTGGCATTTGGATTACGGTGGGAATTTTGGATATACAAATCATGTTATTTCGAAACCATACGGGCTATCATGCTTCACATTGTAATAAATAGCGGATGAATGGTTTCTTAGAGCTACATAAATTGTGTGGAGGTGAGTGATTAGCTTTAGTTCCAAGAAAATATCAGATACTATTTATAACGGTGGCTTTTTATAATATACAGAAAGTGGTAACTCGTTAACATTAACCTCTCCATATAGCGAACATTTATCCAACTCTTGGCTCACCACAATGCGACTCCCGTCTGACCACGTACTGAAGCTGGGAACATAAAATTAGCAATTCCCCCCCCCAACGATTCAATATCTCGATCTTCTATTTAGACGTCAAGAAATTCACACTTTGTACACTGTTCTTCTAAATTAATAAACGGTGTTATATTCTATGTTTCAAAATATTTGACATAAGTATCTTAGGGGTTTGTCAAACTTGGCACAATATCCTAAAAGTGATGAAATAGAGTAGGAGATTTGACTTCTAGCACAAATCGATGCACTTGCTTAAATAAAACGTAAACGCGCGTGCAAAAGCGGCTGAGCTTTCGCACGGGCGGCGTGTATGTTGAGTGACATCACTCATTCTTGAGATTACCATTCTATCTCCGCAGAACCTACACACCCTACATATTGCATTCCGTTTCAAATACAATGATTTTATCATGAAATCTTCCCTCAACACCTCGTACACACCGTTTAGAAACATGATCAAATCCTCTGGTGATGAGGCTAAGATAACGTTGTCGTTAGTAAGTCACCGAGTCGAAATTACTTCATCTTCGTCCTCAATTCCCCTTCAAATTTCTTTGGCATTTCCTTCGTTACTTGCCTTATGTATAGATTGAAAAGTACGAATGATAAAATGCAGTCTTACCTAATATCATTCTAAATACCAGTTTCTCTCTCATGTCTATCGAATCTAATATATACCAGCTGGTTGTAGACATACTCAGAATCCTGAATTGTATTTCTAAACTTTTCAAACTGTCAAACAATATCTCCAATCAGCATTATACACAGCTTTATTTATACTAAATATGCCACGAACGTTTTCCCCTAGATCTTTATTATACCAAGAACAGTCTAATACTTAATACAACTACCCTTGTTCCTCTGATTCTTGTTCACTGAACTTGTCTTTACCTAACTCGGCTGTCATCCAATCCATCTGTTTCATTATCGTCATCAGGTTCTAAAGGCTAATAACCTTGTCGCTGCAGCCATTTCTTACGGTCTTCAGCAGTACTCTTCACATTGGCCTACGAGTCACCTTCCATCTCCTTGACAATGTTCTCGAGATACGATTGTCTTGGTCGTCCCCTTTGTTTTTTCCCCAAAGTTTTCCTTAAAAAAATACCAGGAGGAGAGTGTCATGTCTTAGTATGTGTCCCAAGGATTTTGTATTCCTTTACTTGATGGTGTCAACAGGTATCGATTCTCCTGAATTTGGTTCAAAACAAGCTCATTAGTCCTTTTTTCCATCCAGCGTGTTCGGGTCATTCGTCTCCAAAACTACATTTCAGCTGCCTCAAGTTTTGATTCTTCTCCCAGTCTTCTTTCTAAAATCTGAAGTAATGCCGGGATAGCCTCCCTAGTCCCTTTCCTTATTTTAAATCCATACTGATCACTATCCAGATGTTGTTCAATTTTCTTGCTTAGTCTATCTTTTATGATGATCAATACAATTTTTGATGCATGTGAAAGAATGGCAAAAGTTCTATAATTAGAACATTCACAAGCATTTCCTTTCTTGGGTAGTGTGAGTGTTCAAATTTTAATAAAATCAGGAGGTACAATTCCGTCCTCATAGCATTTAGTAATGATTTGAAAAAGGCATTCCTTAACTTGGTCATATACACTAGGAATAATTTATTAAATGAATAATCTCTAGCAATGTTAAATTTTTCTGATGTTTTATCATGATCAAACTAAGAGATTTTGAAGTTCATTTTACACAAATTTTATGTTAATTGTTAATGAAAAAATTATTTGTTGCTATTTACACAGGGGTACTTAAAGTCCTCTATCTCTCACAAATTTTAACCAAAATCCATGAACCTTGAACAAAAACAATCTAACTTACATGGGGAATGTTTCCTACCACTCTTGTCTGAATTAGTCACAAGTAAGGGTTTTAAAATTATATTACAATTTAAGTTTCTTGAAATTTTGTTTAATGAAATTGTTTAAAAAGTTGTTAAAATTACTTTTTTATGAATATCATTTTCTTAGTGGCAGGGAACATAGATACATCTATTAGCTTTAATTTGAAATAAAAATCAAGCAGATACAATTTCTGTGACAAATGTTAAAGCACTTTGAATGACTTCAAATGTCAGGAAACGAATTAATGAGTAAATCGCATTTAAAGTTTACTTAGTTTGTCTTCACTCACATCAGAAACCTCCTGGGACTTACACAGATCCTTCCTTAAAAGCTGTATGGTCCTCCTTCATCTTGTTATTTGCGCCCAGGGGGCAGCTTGCATATCGATTCTTGTCGTTCAATGGAACGCTATGAAAGTCAAGGAAGTTAGATATCTAAGCTCCTTGACACTATAGCGCTTTCTAGTGGAGAATGAAGGAACATTGTGTTGGCGGAAAATCCCGAGATTGATTTTACCACTATGAACACGGCCTACTGAATTCATTGGGTTCATTAATACGACAACAACGAAAGACATGCGTGCCGTGATTTTTTTTCGCCTATCAAAATCACTTACCACGGCCAGGAGGGAAGCCAGTGGGGTAGAGAGAGAGAAAGTCAATTTTCCCACTGTGAATACGGCCTACTGAATTCAAATGGGTTCATTAACATGCCAACAACGAATCACATGCGTGCCGCGATTCTTTTCGCCTATCAAAAATCGCTTACCACGGCCAGGAGTGAAACCAGTGGGATAGAGAAAGAGAAAGTCAATTTAGGCTCGAAAGGAATTTTATAGATCTGCTGATTCACCAGACATGACAGCTGTCAGTCAGAACGGTTGCGCCCTCTTACAGTAAATAATTTATTTTGACATGAAAGATTAATGGTATATTTATGAACCATACATTTTCTAAAACTTGAAGAAATTTCCTACAAAATGGATATTTAAAAAAAAGTGAAATTTCAGAAAAATAGTGTATATGGCCACCTTAATGCTTACATCACAACATTTTAAGAGCTCTGCAGGGATGTTATCTACACCAGTTGCTTTATTTCCATTTAGTTTAGTGAGTGCTGCATAAAACTCTGCTTTAGTTATAGTTGGACCTTTATCATCTTCTTCAATTAGTTATTCATCTTCTATATAAATACTATTGTCAGTAATATCTGGTCCATCATACAAATCTTCACGGTATTCCTTCCATCGCTCACATACCTTTTCATTTTCAAACAATAGCTTCCCTTTGGAATCCATAACTACGTTGCTTGTGATGCGTAGTTGATAGCTCAAAGATTTCCCTTTAAAATAAGCTTTGTCAGGTTTCCCATTCGGGACCCACGCATACCCGCTTCATACAATTTCCTTCCTCCTTGCGACATTTCCTTGATTCTTTAGAGACTAATACGCTTGAGTGTCTATATTTCTAAATTTTTTCCTTTATTCAATAAACTCTAAGATTTCCTGGATCATCCGTTTCTTTTTCGGTTCCAATTTCCCTTTGCCTAGTACCTCCATTGCAGCTGATTCTAAGCCATTTCTTATATCATCCCTACACTGACAGAATGCAGAGCGATGTGGGGAGAGTTTCGGCGCTACACTTACAGAATGCTGTGCGATGTAGGGAGAGTTTCATTGCTACACTAACAAAATGCCGAGCGATGTGGGGAGAGTTTCATTGTTACACTAACAGAATGCTGTGCGATGTAGGGAGAGTTTCATTGCTACACTAACAGAATGCCGAGCGATGTGGGGAGAGTTTCAGCGCTACACTTACAGAATGCTGTGCGATGTAGGGAGAGTTTCATTGCTACACTAACAGAATGCTGTGCGATGCGGGGAGAGATTCATTGCTACACTAACAGAATGCTGAGCGATGTGGGGCGAGTTTCATTGCTACATTAACAGAATGCTGAGCGATGTGGGGAGAGTTTCATCGCTACACTAACAGAATGCTGAGCGATGTGGGTCAAGTTTCATTGCTACACTAACAGAATGCTGTGCGATGTAGGGAGAGTTTCATCGCTACACTAACAGAATGCTGAGCGATGTGGGGAGGGTTTCATTGCTACATTAACAGAATGCTGAGCGTTGTAGGGAGAGTTTCATGGCTACACTAACAGAACGCTGAGCGATGTGGGGAGAGTTACATTGCTACACTAACAGCATGCTGAGCGATGTGGGGAGAGTTTCATTGCCACACTGACAGAATGCTGAGCGATGTGGGGAGAGTTTCATTGCTACACTAACAGCATGCTGAGCGATGTGGGGAGAGTTTCATTGCTACACCTACAGAATGCTGAGCGATGTTGGGAGAGTTTCATTGCTACACTAACAGAATGCTGAGCGATGTGGGGAGAGTTTCATTACTACACTAAAAGAATACTGAGCGATGTGGGGAGAGTTTCATTGCTACACTAACAGAATGCTGAGCGATGTTGCGAGAGTTCCATTGCCACACTAACAGTATGCTGAGCGATGTGGGGAGAGTTTCATCGCTACACTAACAGAATGCTGAGCGATGTGGGGAGAGTTTCGGCGCTACACTGACAGAATGCTGAGTGATGTGGGGAGATTTTCATTGCTACACTAACAGAATGCTGAGCGATGAGGGGAGAGTTTCATTGCTACACTAACAGAATGCTGAGCGATGTGGGGAGAGTTTCGTCGCTACACTGACAGAGTGCTGTGCGATGAGGGGAGAGTTCCGGCGCTACACTGAAAGAATGCTGAGCGATGTGGGGAGAGTTTCATTGCTACACTAAAAGAATTCTGAGCGATGTAGGGAGAGTTTCGGCGCTACACTAACAGAATGCTGTAAGATGTAGGGAGAGTTTCGGCGCTACACGAACATTATGCAGACTGATGTGGGGAGAGTTTCATTGCTACACTGACTGACAGAATGCTGAGCGATGTGGGGAGAGTTTCAGCGCTACACTAACAGAATGCTGAGCGATGTGGGGAGAGTTTCAGTGCTACACTAACAGAATGCTGAGCGATGTGGGGAGAGTTTCATTCCTACACTAACAGAATGTTGAGCGATGTGGGGAGAGTTTCATTGCTACACTAACAGAATACTGAGCGATGTGGGGAGAGTTTTGGCGCTACACTGACAGAATGCTGAACGATGTGGGGAGAGTTTCATTGCTACACTAACAGAATGCTGAGCGATGTAGGGAGCGTTTCAGCGCTACACTGACAGAATGCTGAGCGATGTGGGGAGAGTTTTGGTGCTACACTGACAGAATGCTGAGCGATGTAGGGAGAGTTTCGGCGCTACACTGACAGAATACTGAGCATCGCAACTGAGAACTCCCAGCATTGGCTTTTCTAGATCTCGACCCTATTTCCTTCACCATACAGTACTACCAAACTGAGAGAATGCACAGCCCAAGTACTTAAAATGTTCGTTAGCACTGAATGAGACACCAACGAACGATACAATTTTCTATAGTACATAAATTAGCCAAAATACCTTATGAAATTATGAAAAACAAACCAGAAATTGATGTAGTAATAATGATTACTCCTCAGCTGACCATAACCCACCCACAATCCCGTTTTTATATGACAATATATATGGGTAAAAAAAAGAGTCCAGCTGTGTCCGCCATTATGCGTGTGATTTATCGTCAAAGACAGTATCGCCAACCCCGCGCATTTGGTACTATATCATGGCCAGTATTGTACAACAACACAGCTCCATCAACTTAATTTAAAATGCGCCAAGTTTCAGTCTTAAAGTTAGACATGGATTGTGCATGTTGCAAATTAACAATCAAGAAAATCATAATGCATCAATAATTTTCTTCCAAACCAATGTTTTTGCCTAGACCAATACTTGTAAGGTAGCGCGACCCGCAGCCAACATAAGCAACCCTGATTTTGTCACGCACAATGGGGGTAGAAACTAATCAATAATATTCACCCAAACCTATGGTTTTTGCCTAGACCAATTATTGTTAGGCAAAATCCAATCCAAACCTTCGTTTTGTCTAATCCAATGGGTTTTGACAATGGTTTTAGCCTGCAGGCTGCGTTAGCGATATATATACATCCCTGTTTTTTTGTCACGCACCAATAATCTGTAATAAGTGTGGGGTATTTTGTATCCCACATGTAGGCAACAATGTGTGCGCCTCGATGTGAGTACCTTGTTGACAGTCAAATGAGATTCAAGCGCGGTTGAAACATGGTCGCTTATGTTAAAAGAGCAATAAATAAAATCACATACTTACATAATTTAGCACGTATTTCAGGTGCAGTGGTGACCATGGTTACTAATTTGAATAGGTAAAGTCCCCCAGAAGATGAAACAGAGTATGTAAAAGCCACGTTCTGGTCTAATTCAGAATTAATAAATGTTCCACTGCTCCTATTTTGTTGTTTCCACCTAGCATTCTACTTTCTTGCATTTCTTCCCTATTGTTGAAATGCTGATCTTCATACCATACTTCCTACATTTCTGTTCAAGTTCAAACATATTGGCTTGCAAACTTTCGACAGAGGCCGTCATTACAACCGGGTCATCCGGATAGGCCAGATTACTCACCTTGAAATTCATCCAGCCAGTTCAACAAATGGCCCATAAGCCTCGCCACACTCCCTCAGGTGCTCTATCGTACGCCTTCTCTAGATTCACAAACACAACTGTCTCTTCCTCTCATTTCTCAGTAACTTGACGCCTACTGAAATGTTGAGCATCCATCTTATTCTCGGCCAATTGTTCTCCTTTCTACAATGCCTGAATCCACTTTGCCCACTATAATATCTGTAACCTTCCGTATAGATTGGTGTCATTACTGCTTTTCTCTAGTGTGAGGGTATATTTCCTAAACCCCACGCGAATTCCATTATCCTAAGCAACCATTTCAGCCCTGCTTTCCCATTTACAATTTCTGGCTGAAATTCAACTAACCCTGCCGCTTTGAAGCATTCGTGTTTATTTACCACCCTCTCCACTTCTTTAACCTTGATCCTGTTCTCCTCCTGCAGAAACTCAATGTCTGCCTCATTGCCAAATAAGTCTCCATTAAGGGGAGGTACGACTAACTTTTTAACTTCCAAAGTTTTCATCATAACATTACCAGATTTTAATCAATTACAAACAGAGTTGCTTGCATCTATTGTGCTAATAAATATTTATATAGCTTCATTAGTATTTGAGTTATTAAACATTTCTGGCGTAGTTGGAAGCATGCTGAGCGTCTATGCCCAAGATCGCGAGTTCAAACCCGTCGGAATTTTTAAGAGCGTTAAAATACCTCAGTATGCCTTCCTTTAGAGTGGAAGTAAAGCCGGCGGTCCCATGTCATAGATTTATGGCATGTTACAGAATCTTCCGCTAATTACACCTGTGTGAAGCTAAATTATAGGTTAAACACATGACTAACGCTCTTAGGTTCCAAAGTTCGTCACCAGGAGTCGACTGCGGTGGCATCTGGTAACCTAGATCTGACCTAGTGGTCGTTGACGGTGGAATTTGGTGGCAAAAGTATTAGCTTCTCGGAAAAATTGAATGTCTGCAGTCCTTACTTGAATTGAAAACAGATAACACACACAAATACAACCATCACAATTAACACCGGTTGTCAGACAGATTCTAAAGACACCCTAAGTAAGCGGAGCTTCATGACCACGTTGTCGCAGCCCCTAAAGTAAGGAACCAATCAGGCTAACTAACTTCTCTCAAATACTTCCAGACAGAAAAATTTCCGAACAATAATTCGTGGGCAAGTGAAGAGTTAAGATAATATCAATAATGTATCTGCTTTGACGAGCCAAGCAGTAAAATGCGAGATATATCTGACGTTGCAAACAAAACTTATTCATATCCAAAACATTCAGTTATGCATACACAAAAGTTAAATAACATGTTTCCTCATATTTGTACACTTACTCATTTGAATGGTTTCCACTTGCTGCACTTTCCCCGTCCTGGATTTCTTCTTTCATGTCCTATGAATAAAGTGAATTGATTAATTATTTAATTTATTTGGCATCGCTAATACTTTTTACACGAACAGCAAACTATGTAATTGTAAATCACGGCAGAGTTGAAGTGAAGTGGTTATGTCTTCCCTAGTTCTAAAACTTAATATGCAATCTCCTCAAGATAAAAAAAATGCTGACTCACTGTCTTAATGGAAATAATCGCTTTAAGGATTGAGGACAAATGAATGAATTTTTACTTTTAATAACTGGAAGGTTTTAGGAGGCGTTAGGATCTAACACAACCACCTATCATTATGTCAAAAGCGACTATATTGTTGCATCCCGGGATGCACCCCCATCCCCTTCTATCTACGACACATACATCTATCTCCATACAAACGCCTTCGGAATACATTATCAAAATTCTAACATACATCTAAACCTAATACATAGCAACATCCTCCAATAACCCCGGCCAACTCCTCACATCCTATAAAATGTGCAATTCCGCACACTCGGCACTCAAAAGGCTATTAAGCTAGAGAGGTGAGGTAACTCGAGGTCAGTCCGTCAGTCAGTCAGTCAGTCTTCCTCAGTGACACATTGTGCCAAACCACTGCAGAGCGCCGCTCCGACGAACGCCAAAGGGTAAGTGTCTAAGTGATCTACACTTCCTCACACAGACATTCACACTCTCACCCCTTAGTGCTTGGATTGTGATAAGCATCTGGTCTAATAACTGTTCTGCAAATTCTAGGAGTACTTCAAGTCTGAAGTACTCATTAAAGTCATACATCTCATAAGTAACTGGTCATTTAGTTTATTTGCATAATTGTTAAGATCCTACCCTTCATCCCTCGTCCCGATAGGATCCAGCTAACACTTAGTTAATTGTTTCGCCCGCAACCAGCTATTGGCATACGTCAGACTGCTTGCCTCGCTTCTAAGCGCGAGCCGTCCGTTGCCCACGTTAACAGTATTCCAGACAGCGACCCAGCTGTTCAGAGCCTCCAGCACCAAACGGCCCTTAAACCCGATATCGCATCCCCGAACTACCCGAACAAACAGTACATTCGGGAGTTCTCCTTTCGAGTGCTTACACGCTCTCGAACCCGTCATAATCGACACCTCTTACACTCGAGCTCCAAGCAACCCCCAGCTACTTATATTTCATCCCCCCCAGCTATTACATTGTAGAGGGCACCCTCTCAGGTCCCCTACAATATCCTCAATATTTGTACCATCCCATCTTTCGAGAATGAAGGTCAGACATCTTACATTTACAATATTATACAACATATTTCTCTCAAAACACAGCAATTAAAGCAAAATTACAAAGCAATTTAGTGTAAGAACATAAATTATATGCCTCTAGAGAGAATTTATTGTGGAGTATGTTGCTGCCACACAATGCTAGTAATAAGTCTACTGGTGAACGGTAGCACATAGTTTGCAAGGTAGGTACTGTACCCGATACCTAGTTGAGGCTATCGGCTACGCCAGTTGTGGTAGAGCTGTAGTTGAGATTTGTGGTCAAGAAGAAAAGATAGCGCTCAGATTGAGTCAGAGGAATTGAAGGAAATGACGTATGAGACTGAGGGAGAAGGAGCCACTACCCCTCAAACGCAAGGAATCACGGGAGAAATAATGGATGTTAGTGAAAATTAATTGGAGATAAAGTCTTATCTAACCTCAGAAGAGAAAGAAATAACAAGGAATATCATTAAGAATAACTTGAAAAAAGGTGGATAATTCCTTAAGTTAATGTAATGGCATTATAACAGAAGATAGGGGCCGAGGTTAGATCTGTGACGTCAGAGGAAGACAGCGGAAGGGATGGAAGTCACGTGCTAGGTCAAGGTGGTGTGGCCGCACGCAGTGACAAGGAATCAGTTTATCAGTTCTGTTGCATTATGTGCAAGCAACAGGTCGGGAGCGCGACAATTCATAACGCAGTGCAGTACGGTAACTTACACATGCAGGGAGGAATCGCTAAGCGAAGCCAGCGGTGTGATTTTATGAGCTCGGTATTGTAGCATAGGCTGACCGAAGGTCGAATCGAGGTGGCCGTGAGTTTTAGGCAGAAGCCGGTAATAGGAAACGTGCTAGTTTCAACATTGGAAATGCATTCACAAACATGTTAAACAGCAACGCTTTTACAAGCTTATAACTTACCGTAGTAACGCGCAGTATTCCACTGGGAATGAGGAACATTATCTCGACTACATTCACTATGAATAACCGCGTATTGAAGCAGTACAATGAGGGGCCAGTGTTTAACTTCATGTTACACATAGATAGTGAAGCAGAACTTGTCGTGCTTTGGGCGACATTTTGTTACAGTTTGCTAGTCAACGAGTTGAACATTATACTCGGACATTTTTCAAGTATGAGATGGTTGGACTCGGATTTCAGCAGTCCAGTCGTTCAGTACAGTTACAATTACACACTTTTCTACGGATAGTCAGATGGACTTAAAATTATTTCAACGATGTTACAGCATACTATCTAATGTGTTTGAACAGGGCATGTTTAAAGCGACCATGGGGCCGTTCAAACATTGCTGCATTTTGCCAATTAGGACGTGTGATCTTACGCACTTTATGAATAGTGGCATGTGCATTATAACACTTATACGTCATGAACATTTATTAAATTTAATCACAACGAACGCAGATACAGGGTGTCTGATAAATATGTACACATTTTGATGTTACAATTTTCTACCTGTGTAATTCAAATATAGTGAAGACGAACATTATTAATTGATGTCGATCGAACATTTTACTGAACAGTGGCGTAACACATCCGAAGAGAGAATGGGGTACTCGGTTTATTCGAACTTTTGTGGAGAATATTGGACAATATCCGTGATGGATATCCTTCATTTCAATATGTCGTGCTAGGCGTATGAGGAGACGTGATGGCAGCTCAGAGCGATGGATTCGGTTCCTAACGAAGAGGATTATTACAACATCATGTTCACTTGGATGGAATCAGGTGTTAGTTCAGTGATTAATACAGCGTTTTTCGTCGATCTTTCGAGTAATCTGTTGCGAACACTTGAATTACCGACAATCTTTGAATATTTTACTAACATCCGGAATATGAAGGTATTGTGAGAGCGATGGCATTACTGATATGATTTTTACATGAACACTGGGCACACTTGTATTTTGTATAGGAGTGTTATTTTGCGACATGGCTTGAATGATTTACTACTTCGTTTGCTAAAGTATGGTGTTACCATATGACATGGCAGGCACATTTATCCAACGTTTTCACTATTGATTGACTTTATTAAGCAGGATTTTGATCTTTATAAATGTCTGTGATGATAGTACCTTTGATTATGGATAGTTTTAGCGAGTGTTTCGAAACTCGTGATCTGCAATTGGATAGTTTGGATTTTCGTCAGTTCATTGCACACTAGCGAGTATGTGGAGTTCATCAGCAGGGATTTTTTTTCTTTGATTGGATTGTTTGGTGATGTTAAATTTTATTCGCTCAAGCGAATATATATTGCTTCTATGTGGCAAATAGAATATTGTTGATTCCAATCATGTACACTTATTCACCAGTCTACAGAGGCGGGGCCTGTCACCTTGCGTAGCTGAGTGGTGGTAAACACCTTACCTGTCGTGTTAGGGATTTTTCATCTGAGTCTACGGAGGCGGGGCCTGTTACCTAGCGTATCTGTGTGGTGGTATGCACCTTACCAGCCGCTTTAGGGTCACATATTATCATCCGAGTGTAATTATGATCGTAAGAGGATTAAACAATAAACTACCAGTCACATATTAGTAAATCTTTATTAAATAATTTAAAAATAAATGTCAGCAGGGTTACACTTTGTAATTCTTGTCTTGCCAATCAAATAGTTTGTTGCAGTACTCTTTTGAGAGTATATTCATTTAACAGTTAATATTTTTGATAATCTTTGTGAGTGAGTTCATACCTTTGAGAAGGATTTCAAGTAATTGAGTCTTGTAAACCGAGTTATTTATTATCAGAATTTATTTACTTGCAGATATTTTTGATGTGAGTTAATATAACACATTGGTGTTCTTTTTGAAGTAAATTTTGAGGATCTTAACAGAGATTTTATACTCTGAATTAAACCAAATCTTGAATTGGATTACGATTACTATGGTAATTTTCCTATTGTTTAAGAAGTTGTCTGGACATGACAATATTAATTACAGTTCTTGTGGGTTATATTCGTTAACCATCTGAAGCCAGTTATATTTTTTGTGGATCATGCTACATGATGAGTTGAAGTATTTTTGATGGAGTTTGTGAGGTGCCCAGGAGAAGGTTTATAATATTGACAATGAAAGTTTTGAAGCAGACATGAGGTCGTCGAACCCAGTCTAGCGTATTTTTGAAATTCATGCTGTGTGCTGAATAATTGTGGTGTTATGTGAAATAATAACGGTGATCAAATGTGATATTTGATAAAGTGAATTTAAATAGTGAAGTTTTGGATGGTGAGATCCAAGGTGATTTTGTAGAGGCAACGTATTATTTTGGCATGATAATTAAGTATGAGGTATAGCTTGGAACTGGTAGATTTTTAAGACAACGTTCTATAACCAATATTAAACATTTTGAGAAAATTAAATAAATAAATATTTTTTGATAATCCAAGATTTTCTAATTTTCTATTTTTGAAATTCATGCTGTGTGCTGAATAATTGTGGTGTTATGTGAAATAATAATGGTGTTCAAATGTGATATTTGATAAAGTGAATTTAAATAGTGAAGTTTTGGATGGTGAGATCCAACGTGATTTTGTAGAGGCAACGTATTATTTTGGCATGATAATTAAGTATGAGGTATAGCTTGGAACTGGTAGATTTTTAAGACAACGTTCTATAACCAATATTAAACATTTTGAGGAAATTAAATAAATAAATATTTTTTGATAATCCAAGATTTTCTAATAATAATAATAATAATTTTTGGAATTATTATCTGAAGTTTAAACATATTAATGATCTGACCCGATAAATTAAATAAATAAATAGTTGATTAAAGAGATGATAAATATATGAATTAAATAATGATAATTAATTATAGGAGCTGATAAAAATATATTTAAATAAATTTAATTTAATTTAAATAAGTTATATGATTTAAATAAGCTGATGAATTGCAACTTAAATTGATGAATTAAATAATTTAAATGGATGGATTGAAATAATTTAATTTAAATGAGATGATGAAATAAAAATGTGTGGGTGATTTACAAATGATTTAATGAGTTGATGAATATAATAATTATTTAAATGATCTGATGATAATGAATTAATAATTCTGCTTTGAGTATAACAAATAACTGAATGATGGCTGATGTGAGAAGCATTTAATTATTTTGACATGATAATGATGATGATGATAACAGATAATTATTGAAGATTTTTTGATTCACAACCGAGTAGTGGTTAGAGGTGATGAAAATATTGTGTATAAATTTGTTATTCATTTTTAGGAGTGATTGTTGGGATTTCCAACACATTGATCAATGCCATTTGAGCCATAAATGATTGAATATTTGAATATTAGTGTTATTATGATATTTTGTGTGCTAGACAGATTAACATTCCTGATGTTACATTAACAAAAGTTAGGTCTCAGGGATCACGAAATGTCAGTGACGAAAAGACACAGTGCTACGGTGGCCCTGAGAACACTAGTTGTTTTTGTTTTTCATGTGGATGAAAATATTTTATATAGTGCGGAGATGGTTCGATTTGTGAGGACTATAACATCATAACTGTTTTATTCGACCTTACTCTTAGGCAGGTTTATGTTCGTTTCTGTCTGACCGTTCAAGTTCAAATAAATTTTGTTGTTATCTTAGTTGTGATCTGATGATGATGTCGTTTTCCCAATCCTTTCCTATGTCACGATTAAGGCTTAACCAGAAAGGATGTGGTTTGTTGGGGATTTAGTTGATGGCGCCCATTACTATTTGCTATTATGACAAAATTTAAGCATCGAAACGACCCTACAGATACTTTATCTCGTGTTACCCTCTGCTTTTGTGATATTTCAACTGAATTTCCGACACACTCCTTATTTTATTTCATGTTCATTTAACTCCACTCTGGCCTGGGATGCCAGGTATGCGATATAATGGCAGATGGGTCATCGCATACCTCGGATGAACGGGTGCAGTACAAGCCGGGGAAGAAATTGGAGTAACTTATTAATATTTAGTCACACGTCATTTAGAATGCTTTCAATAAGGGATTCCAGGTGGATTAGATATTTCAGTTCTTCATCTTTATATCAAAACGGCTCGTACTCTCTGTACTATACATAAGCTAACAGATAAGCACTTCAGCTTGCCATCAATACAGTAGTGAAAATAAAACTCCTAATCCCAAAATGCTAATAGGTGATAAAGAGATGTCATGTCTTGTAAGGACGCATGAAGGTGCTAAACTCTTCCAGATCTGAAGATGTAATTTATCATCCGATACGTGGAACGATGCCCGGAATAGGACAGTCTGCAATCTTAATATCCCTAACATGGTCCATATGACTTGTTTCACAAATACGTTTCCCTTTGCATAGGTAGAATTAGGTGTTACACTTGACTTGTAAACTTACACTGAAGAAATCAAGGAATAAATGACATACTGAAGTTAATTCAACTTCGCAATCATAGAGTTTTCTTATGCCAACGGATACATGGCAAAGACAGAAAAGTTTTGTAAAGTTCAAAACAGAATTCATTTCAGTTCCTACATATATGCCAAGTGTGGGCCAAGCAGATTATCACTAGCATTGAGTGTGTGTGTGTGGAGACTTAGTGGTGTTGGTGCAGTAACTCACTGTTAATAAATAACGTTAATATCTGTCATAATAATCAAGCAAAGTTGATGAATGTTGTGTAAAGAAATATTGCATATTGTGTTGTGCGTTTTACTGTATTGAGTTCCTAAAGCAATATTGATCTCAAGAATACTCAAGGTAGGGAGAAATTTAATGAACTTATAATACTTGACTTCTTATCAGGATTGTTAGGCACTGTATTAAAAGTATGGAATATGAATATAACCGGGCCTGGGTGTAATAAGTTTCCTTCTTCTTCAACAGTCCGTAACAATATAACAATCATAATCACATGTAATTAATTTCAGGCTATTCTTCAAGTGATATGCAGGTATCCTGTCCTTCTGGATGATTAATTCCCCAAATTCTTTCATAATGTAACATCTGTAGTTTCATCTATGCTGATGATGGGTGTTGCTTTTAAGAGCGGAACAGCGAGGTCATCTCCGATGATGGCCACAAACCAAGCTTTCTTGTTATTCCTTTGGTTTTTTCATCATATTTACAGATTTCAAAGATGTTTTATGCATGTCTTAATTTTACATCCACAAACCTTAACGTAAATGTTGTAAACAGACCAATTGAAGTGTCTGTTATACACACTATTGTTGCATTCACCAGCCTGTTGGGTTATTGCCACTTGACCTACTAATGAGAATGATGTCCACCAAATTCATTTTAACAGTGCCCTTCTGTAATAGCTCCATACTAACACAATAGCAAACACACACTCACAACTACAACAAATTCCCACGTTCCATGCTTCTAGAGAGTAACGTTCTTCACACTTGTTCAGAAATCCCGAATGGATATTAGAATAAAGTAAATAGATATCAGAAGTGACAGAATAATCAACCAAACCTCGAAGATAGTCCACTCCATCAAGATCAAATGTTTGATGAAAGGTGACTCTATCAAGATGCACAAAATGTAAATGACAATATGGCTTTAGACACCTTCTTTCATACTTATTATATTACACACAAGTTATATATTTTCATGTATCTCAGCTCATGCGCAGTACGAAGAGGCCCTACAAGCAATGCAGCACATCATTGACCCCAGGATATAGGCAAGAAGATTGAAGTTTCTGCCTTTGCATGAGATTACCAACAGTGTATGAGGATAAGGAAGCAATCTACCGATAACATGGTCAGTAACATAACACAATCTGTGGCCATTTCACTCACATCAGTTGCAAATACAAAACAAACTTCATGGAATACTTGTTTTTAAACCTTCTAGTTTTAGATTTTACCATTAATCTAGCGACCAAGAGCCACGGGACCTCCTTTATTAAGAGGAATCACAACCACAAGTCGTGATACTTCACTCCGCAGGAACCAACAACAAAAATGAATAGAAACCTAGTCATTTGTGATAGACTGTTCCCTTGTTCTATCTGTGAAGTTATTGGTATTGTTCTGTGTAATTGGTTCACTGCATGACATACCATGCCCAGTTTAAGGACAGAAAATGGCCTGGATCATCTGAGATAGACTGTCTTCCTAACATTTTAACATTATTTACTAGCAGCCTCAATATTGCATTCATATGTTGGTACTCCATTTTCGTATAGAAGTTATGCAGAAATGTATCACCGTATTCTGTCGAGGTAGTCTGAAGTTTTAGAAACTATTTCTGTGTCGCGGAATTTGAAGCGAGATTAGAGTATATAGAGAATGTCTTAAATATTATGATCATCTACAAAATGTCAATACAAAATTGGAGAAGCAAATCATGCATGGAATTTGATGATCAGCAACAACCAAACACCAGATATTAAAAATCCAAAGAAGGCCCCAGAAATTACTACAATTACATTCTGGTTTCGTATTAATTCCGAAATTTTTGATCAGTGCAAATGATCCCCCCACAAGCCTTTGCAAATATCAGCCACACTTGCTGGAGGAACATCAGATATCATTAAGCATATAACATGACTTAACAACCCTCAAGATAATTAGGCACTTACAACTCTCGCATCTCCGCCTCTCGATGAAGATGGTGTTTCCTTCTTGACTAATGGGACTATCTCTGCAGTCACTTTCTCATGGATAGTAACTTCCTTGAAGTCTGAAGTACCTTCCATGATAGGTGCTCCCTACAGAGAAACACCAATTTGTTAATAATGTACCTCACGAGGCATAAGAAATATATTTTGTACACACGTAAGCACGATAGACATTCATCTAGTTCTATATTTATCGGATTAGTTCTCAACTCAATGAATAATTTTAAGAAATTTGATAAGGTTAGAATAGCAACCCTGAAGCTGAAATTGTGCTGCGTTAAGTGCTCATTAGCTGACTTTAAGTGCTCATTAGCTGACTTTAGGTGCTCATTAGCTGACTTTAACATCATTTACATTTTTCTGACTTATACCTTCAAGGTTTTGAATGTTTTACAAGACAAAAATACAATAGAATACCTTACCTATTACATACGATGTATAAGTAGCTATGAGAACACAAAATACTTTATTTCTCAGAATCCAATACTTTCATGTAGCTACAGTGTTATAAATTCACCAATAAAATTGATACATTTGTCGTTCACTTTAAGAAAATTCAAATAGGTGTTTGATTCAAGATGAAAAAAATACGAGCTCGAATATTTAAAACATACTTGCATTTCTGAACATTTCTCAAGAACGATTTTCAAAAATCAGTAACTGTCAATATTAAATGATGATTTGATAACCTACAGTCGCATATCAAGTGATCGAGTGGTCATGAAGTTAAAGACAATTCAAAACCTAAATACCCAGTGTCCGAGTTTCACTAGCACACACATACTAATATGCCAAGGATTATTCGAAGTTCCTACCTAATTTAGCTGCACGACTTAACCTTACAGGTGATGTAAGTTTTGTCATAATTATTCAAGGTTGTTTCAAAAAGGACAATAAATAACCACTTTAAAATTGAAACCTGCCCTACAAGAACGTTGTACATCATATTTATTAACTTTTCAATATTAAAAGAAAACTTCATGTGCCTAATCTAATACCGAGATATGTTAAATACAAGTCTATACAGTCTCTCTTCCAACACTTAGAGAATATATTTCTCTTAAATGGCAGTATATAGGACTCATCATGATTTTAGTGCTGCTTCCCTGCAAGAAAGTTGTATATCACAACAGACCTAGAACGTTGTATATCACAAACCATTTTCTATGGCTAAAATATAAAGAAAAATAATCCTCAGATACATAATTATATGGAATGGAATATTGTATTGCTTACAAGGCATACACAACACAAGAAAATAAAATGGGCATATTGAGAACCATATAAAAATTTTGAATGGTCGCCATGTTCGATTTTTATATGGAGGCCAAAGAGTTAGGTTCTATTAGATGACGATCATTGCGTAGGTTCATTATTCAAATGTTGACTTCGATCGCATGATTAGGATATAAGAAATGAAGACTCAATTTTAAAAATTCGCACAGCCGCCATCTTGAGGTTATGTAAACAACTGAACTAAATTAGATGTCAGTGCGTTACAATGCGCATAAAAATATGCTGTATCATGTTTCACTGCACACGGGTGGTTGAATCGCGAGAAAAGTCGATTTAAATGTTTCAACTTCATTTGGCCGCCATGTTCGTTCTGTACTTAACAGGTTTTTAAAAGTAGCATAGGTGAACTTATAGTTGTGACCTTTTTCATCGTACGAAATTTCAGGGTGATATCAGTAATAATTACGGAGATATAGAATGCCTGTGAAATATTTCGCACAGCCACCATGTTGGATTGGTGAGACGTAATAAATGGCAAAGGGCACGGTCGTGGTCGGACGAAATAGTACTTTGACCTTACCGAGTTTTGTTGAAATCGCTCCAGCCGTATAGATTTTTTGGGACAGACACACATACACACACATGGACAAAAGGTGATCTCATAAGCCCACTTGTTTTTCATAATTGGAAATGGCTAAAAGAATTCTGTGATAATCAAGGGATTACATTCAAATTGTAGCAGCATTATAATCATAACACGTTCCTGGAAGTGCTATGCCGCCACCCAGCTGATTGATATACAACGTTCTTATCTTGTATGACTCAGGTGATGATTTTGTTGAACTGCACGCTCTGAAGTTGCTGTATAAGCTTTTCCACTATTCTTCAGTCGCTTCCGCACATTGTTCTTCCACTGAAATTGATTTATCTTCCTTTTCCTGCTCTTATTCAGTGCTACACATTCAAATCGCCAACATCCGCCATCTTTGTTGATATACAACTTTCTTGCAGGGAAGCCACCTTTTGGACCATAAATTTTCTGTCCATTTTTTTTTAAATTGACTAATTTTAGGTTTGCAAAGTGTCGGTGGGATGATATCCAACCTTCTTAACCGAAAATCTCAACATGCTCAATTTCTGATATACAACGTTCTTGTAAGGCAGGCTTCAATTATTATAAACATCTGACGAAATAATAAATTACCAGCCCAAGGGAGCTATCTCACTCAATGCGGAATATTAATAACATAGACTGTCCCATTCCTTATGATGTGTTAATTATCATTAACTATTTATTACCTAAAGTCAATATTTAGAACATTGTGACCTTCTTGAGCGTGGAATAGGATAAGGAACTGTGCAGTACCATACCGATAAGATAAGGAACTGTGTAGTACCGTACCAAAAGGATAAGGAACTGTGCAGTGCCGTAACAAAAGTTCACAGAGTAAAATTTCAAAAAACCAGATTTGTTACGATAACCTTGTTAATAAAGCATAAAAAATGACTTGAAAAACAGCATAGAATTGAAGAGAACTGTATATAGAATAAGGTAGGTTATAAAAATGATGCTTGATGTGTATTTGCCAGATATTGTAGAGAGTAACTTTGGAAATATGTGTGACAAAGTTTTTATGAAATGTTGAGAACTACATAACATTGAAAACATTTGAGAATTATCCAAAGTAGGAAATAATGTACACAATCACCTGGCAATCAAGTTCTTCTTTAACAAATGCACTCTGGGTTATGAAACTTGCATCTTCAAAAGCATCATTAGATTCTTCAATTTTCATCCCCACCGGCCTATCAGACGGTGGCTGCTCATTCAAATCCTGGGAAGTAATAAACAAGCATGACTATATGTAAAAGTTGAAGAATAAGAGCTAATGATGATGATAATAATAGTAATAATAATAATAATATAAATAATAATAATAATTGCAAGACACTGTTACAAACATTTGCTGATGAACAATCACCTTAACAAGCACGTAGTTACGTCATAAACATGCGGAAGAGGCTCTAGAAATAATATTTCTCACAGATTACTTCCATGATCTTTTATCCTCCTGAACAACAATTGTTAATAATAATAAAATCATTATTATGAATTTGAAGTATAAAAAAGAAATATTTACTCTGATCATCATTTATCTTTAATTAAAGATAAGTTTCAACCCGACAGACCCAAAGTCAGAATTGATCTGGAATGTCTTAAAACCAATCTCAAACAATCTCCTTGCAAATAACACGAACCAAAATCCTGTCATTTACATGGCATTAGAAGATACACTATTGGGAGTTTCCCGAAGACCAGCGATAAGGCCATAGACTCTAATTCAAACCTTTCAGGTACAGTTCCAATGAAATAGAAACAAAATTGGCGTTAATTCTTCAAAGACCAGAAAGAAGCCTCGAGAATTATAAGATCTGAAAAACACACATTACATAAAAAACAGTACAAGGAACGGTTACAGAACATTTGCTGACGAACCATCACACTACCAAACACCTAGTTTATAACTTACAACATCCGGATAAGGCCCTGAAATAAAAAGGAAAACTGCAAACTTGTCACAGATTACAGTACTTCCATGACCTTTGAATCTACGATCCTCCTGAAGAACAAATCTGACTTGAGAAACGGATTCCTAATCCAGATTCAAAACTCCCTTCATTAGAAGATATCAAGCAAGTAACCGTAAACTAAACTTAAAAATAACAAAGCTCAAAAGAAAACTGAAATATTGAAATTAAGAGGTGAAAGCCTAACTAAAAAATGTCAAGGAGAAAATTCCTGAAGACAGGAATTGATATCTATTTCACCCACGAATTTTAAAAAGGGAAAGAACATACATTAATACCTATGGAGAAATAACCTCACTAGCACTCGCGTGCAAAATTCTCTCTAAAGCATTATTCACGAGACTTGAAATCCAAACTCATCAACTAATTGGCGAATAACAGGCATGATTCATAAATTACAGGTCCTGTACAGAATAAATTCACAATCTCAAAATCATCTTGCAAATTTATAAAGCCAGGCAAACAATGCTCACTTAGGAGACTTCAGGAAAGCGGACGATTCAGTAGACCTACACACACTATTCAGTATTCTAGAAGATTTCAAAGTTGACAGGAAAACAAGAGTAATAATCCGACAGACACTGACAGCCATAACTTCTATATTTAAATTTAAGTGAACATTCTGATCGTAATCATATTAGCAAAGACGGGGGAGGGGGGGGGGGGGGAACAAAAGAAAGAACTATTGGTCGACGACTCAAAAATAAAATTCATCTGCAGGGTTTGGTATTCGCAGATGATCAAGCTATTCATTCCAACAATAGACAAGAGGCAGTTCAGGTCCTTGAAAACTTCACTAAATTACAGCTAAGACCGGACTTCAAATGCATAGACGAATCCGTTCGTCATCTAGACAGGAAACCTCTGAAGACTAAATTCGGCAAAAAAAATCATCATGTAAATAATTTCAAACCCCACGCCATAGCCTTGCTCATTTAGCCGTGTACCACGGCCTTGATGGCAGCTGCAGCAATTCAGTTTGAATCCCGCTGACAGTACCCATCCTGAGTGATTTTTCCCTGCGTTATCCACACTCCCTCCAGGCAAATGACGGGATAGTACTTTACTTCACGATTGAATCGTGACGCAAACAAAGAGAGTCTCAAAATTCCAGAAGGCCTATACCTATAGATGTAATTAAAAAATCAACATCTAAGACATTATACCACAGTCATCAAACCTGAAGCTCTATATGGCTCAGAAACATTGATCATTGAAGGTATCGTAGATCTCTTAGTAAGGACATAGAGAAACAAGAAAGTACAATCCTTGGTCCATTATGCTCAGAAGGAATCTGGGAGAAACGAAAGCCTTGGGAAATTTATCAGCATTATGAAAAGATCACTGACACTTTCAGGAAAAGGCATTTTAAGTTCTATGGTAACATTCTCAGAAAGAACCATCGCAGGTAGACCAAAAGATTCTCAACCTTGCTCTATCAATGAAAGTCAAGAACCAGTGTCTTAGTGAAATAGAAAAAGAACTTCAAGAAATTGGAATCACAGAAGAAATTACATAAGATCGACCCCAGTTTAAAACAGTAATTAACAACCACCATTTTGCTGAGAAAATGAATGCAAGGACCAATAAACCATGGACTGAAGAACGGAGGTGTTAATAATATTACTAGGAAAATTAAAAGCAAACATTACAGATTCAGATTACTACGGTATTTGGTAGGAGGCCGATAACCTAGATGTTAGGCCTCTCAAAACAAGAATTATAACCATCACTATTTGGTAGTGTTAAGTACATGACATAATTCCTATTAATTACGGTACCGGTACACAAAGATTTGTCATGCCCATCAGTAATGGAACACAATACATGGATATTCAGTCTGAAAGACTGGACTTTATATCATTTTAAATGCTAGCAGCCGAGTACCAAGAAGGCAGTGCGAGAACAGAGTTTCAAGATTGATTTTTGTTTCTTCACTGCCTACTTGATTGTTTTCGCCCAGCCTTCTTGAAACTCTGTTCTCGCACTGCCTTCTTGGCACTCGGCTGCTATGACGTCACACACCTCAGTGCATTCTAGGTACATTTCGCCCCGTAACGTAACGACGAAGTCAACAAGATCATTTAAAATGATAATACAACTTACAATCTCAGGGAATTCTTCTGGTTCACATTTGATAGATGGTTGGCCCTCCATAACGTTGAGGAATCTAAAACACAGGATAACTAAGTAAATATCAGGATACACTGTAACAAGTACAGGATATATTTGTCATTTACACACAGAAAAGTCTAATGGTAAGCCTATATATTCCAATACCCGTCCAGGATTTTTTCTTGTGTTTTGCTCTATATACTTTAAATGTATGCAACCGTACATAAAATGGAATTTCTATCTACGTCAGGGCTTTGAGGACGATGAATTGGTATCCCTGTAAATGTCTACCCCTCAGGAACATTCCAGAAGTGTTTCTTCTTAGTAACCAATAAATAGGTGGTGGTGTTGATTGCTGCTTCGAGGGGCCTAACTATTTGGTACTGATATGGAATGAATAGCCTCATTTTGGTAAGAATCTTCCACATGAAATGTTTGCTTCATAACAAATTATAAACGGCCAGGGGGTGTTTGTGTGTTTATCAGTACTAGATTATTTAAATAGGACTGGGGATTCAGAGAGACAGTGCAATAGCTGAAGCGCAGTAGGCCTACTATGTCTACATTCCTCAGCATAATGTACAGACTTTCAACCCCCAATCACATTGATACGAATTGTCAAAGCAAAGGGAACAAATTACACTATACTGAGCATAGATATTATATATATTGTGACAGCCGAGGATTGAACCAACAACTTTCACGCAGCGTGAGTACGTTACAGAATTAATGAGTGAGATATCTGCGCGGATTAACAGCTTTGATCTGCAGCGCAAGTTATTTCTCACACGCTAAGTTCACGATCAACTTAAATTTCAAATAAAATTTGTAATTAAGTATTCTGCGTTTGTGGATACGTCTTACATAATATGTTGATATAACAGGCCTAAATAGTATATGACGAATACACGAAGGTCCTGAGTGTGATATTGCCGAACAGTGTTCCCTATTGACAGAACTACACTTTTACAATATTACGGTACATGTAACGTCCTTAGAATTCTTTAGAGTTTGACTTTAGACTAAAATATCGAGAGAAAAACACACTTTCCGTTGTCTAGGAAGGACCAGGCGTAACCAGACGCACTTGACTCCCACACAGTCTGCATTACAGTGTTAAGCTACCGAGAGTTCAAAGATATTAGCTAAACTCCCTGCCTCTCGTGTTACAATGCGACCACTTCACAAGAAAACTCACATAATTGTCTAGTAGGAGTCGTAGGACTAGCGTTACCAACTGGAAATTTCCAAATGCACGACATTGCTCAGAAAAGAGCAAGACATACGGGAAAAATGTCTGACAAGTTCAATCGATAGCAAAATTATACATAATATGTATAACTTATTAAACATAACTTTTTACAAAAGGAAATACCTTACTTAATAATCATTCCCTGCTGCAGTTCTTTTCCTTGAAGCTGTATTCTTCAGCAGAACCTACTTTTGAAAGAAGACGCGAATTATTTTCTTGAAGCACATATTTATAGAATTGTTCACCCAACGTATCTTAGAAATAGATCGTCACAAGTAACATTCTACCAACAAACGGTTCCTCCATTGAGCATATACGGTACGGTATGAATAAACACACATTGCTGCCTGGTCTGGCAAACTGGCAAATTATACTTAAGTTCAGAAACAAAACGCAATGTTCTGATACTGGTACTTACTAAAGAAAACAGACCATTGTTGGTCGAGTGTTGTGTCATAATCCAAAGTTGAACTTTTAGAATAAGCCCTTACGGTACGTTGCACAACTGGTCGAATAATGTTTAACTTTCAGTATTTCTACACCTTTTGACTGTAAATATTGAATAAATGGTACAATATCGTTTAAACTGTGGTCCTTAATGTTTTGAAGTCTTAACCAATTGAATCACTTGAATTCCTACATAGGTTGCATCAATTTATCCAAGTACCGGTTCTCATTGCAGGTTTCATAGAAACATAAACACCTTGCATTCTATATCCAAACCATCTTCTGAAAATGTATTTCACATCTATCTGACTTTAAGCGGAAAACCTAAATGAGCAATCAAGAAAAAAGCCTAACATTACGATAAATTAGAAATGCCGTTCGGACATAACCACAATAAATGAAAAGCAGGACATGTTGGTAACCCTCCGTAGGACGAGTCCACTTAAAAGGACGATTCTTATACAGACCCTGTAAAATGAGACAATCTGTCGCGGTAAAACTGTTCCACGATACATACCGTACCTCACTTCTGTACCATCAGCTGGGCTGTGGGCCCACTGGTCACAAGCACGTCTTCACGCTGCTTCTCTAAGTAGACTCGCAGGCAAATGTTTACATCACTAGACTAACCACACGGTATAACGCATTCTTACTTTCATCGTGGAGACGTAATTTTATTGAGTTTTCCTTACATATCTTACAAAACAATTATTCCTAGCCCTAGTGGCGCACGCAGGATTTCTTTCTCGGGGGAAGTTCATTCATAGTTTTGTAGCCTACGGTACATTCAGCCGTTGGCTTTGAGAGGGTGTCAGAGAATCGAAATTGCTAAGAAAAATGGTATCACTAAAAACGCAATCACAAAATAAATAAACGTACAAAACCAGACGATTTTTTTTTGCAAGCTACATGGATAGAAACTTGATGCGTTTAGCGCACCAAGAATATTCGTACAAATTGCAACTGCGTGTCTTGCGACTTTTACATCATGCTTCGAGAAAAGTATCAAGGTTCGTTTCAGTTTCGGCAGGTCGAGTTGGTACCGACAAAGGGAGAAAGTCACAGCTTAAATTGCCAACCAAGCTTGCAGTTTGGACGTCGACAAATTTTTTTGGCGCGGAAAAAGCCCCAAATTCCTATCCGTGCGTTGCTGCACATTCATCTCTATAAACATCGATTCGGTAATCACAAGGTTTGCTAAACAAAATAGAAGAGTTGATTTTGTTATATAAATAATCGTCATAGGTATTCATTCATATACGTTTAAAATGACGCATTTTGACGAAATTTTTGATTTTGTGTTTTTGATTTCTTATGAATGCCTAATCCTTCTACTTTCAGAAAATATATGTTTTTTGCATATTTCATGCATAAATGTGCTTATAAAATTGATTTAAAGGGACCAGTGTACGCCATCTTATTCTGGGGTGGGCGGGGCACCGCGCTGCATAGTGTATTTCATGATTCTTTTCGAAAGTATTATTTAATTTTGGCGCTCAATGTTGTAGGATTTTAATGGCTCTTAGTGCACCCTGTCTTCCACAGATGGCTCTACATGCACATTGTTTACAAGCCAGTTATGGCAGCTTCCATGGTTACGTAGGCCTATTTGTAGTGAAAATATTTTCTCGTCTCGTGAATACTTGTGTGCTTTTCCGTGTAAATTCTCGATCATGGGCTGTAAACATCGGCGAGTGAAAGAGAAGAAACGTAGTTTTCGTGGTAACCAGCATATGAAACCCAGTGAAAACCAAATCAATGAAAATGTAAATACTGAACAAAGTGGTGCATCACATTCCAAGATTGGGCCTACAGCTGAAAGTGTTTCAGATGATTGTGATTTAACTGGTGGCAATTTTAACATTATATTTGACACAGATTGCCTTCAGAATTTAGTAAATGTGGTAGCATGTCCCAGTTGCTTCAAAAGCTCTTCACTGAAACTTCAGAACATTGAAAATCAGAGATTTGGATGGGCTGTAGATCTTGGTTTGCTGTGTGAATTATGTGGTTATGAAAGCAACAAATTTTGTTCTTCTAAAAGGCAGGAACGCTTTCCAGAGGTAAGCAGATGCCTTGTTTATGGCATGAGGTCAATAGGTTGTGGTTACAGTGATGCCAAAAGGTTTGCTTGCATTATGAACCTCCCACCACCACCCTTGCCAAGGGCTTATAGTGAACATGTGAAAGCTGTATCTATCTGTGCAGAAGAATGCATGAAGACTGCTGCCCTAGAAATTCAGGAAAAGAAAGGTAAAGAATGTGGTGTATCTGTGGATGGTACATGGCAGAGACGCGGATATTCTTCATTGTCTGGTGTTGTAAGTGCAATATCTGTTGACACAGGCAAAGTTCTAGATGTAGAGGTAATGTCCAGAAATTTTATTGGATGTAGAAAGCATTCAGGTGATGCTAAGGATTCCCCATCCTATTTGGGTAGGATGGCTGATCATGCATTAGTCTGTGCCAAAAATTACAGTGGATCTGCACCTAATATGGAACCACATGGTGCAGTAAACATTTTTTCTCGCTCAAGTGAGAGTAGAGATCTGGACTATGTGGATTCTTATGGGGATGGGGATTCCAAAATTTACAAAGCAGTGTGTGAATCTAATCCATACAGTGGTAAAGCAGTCAATAAACTGGAACGTGTGGGGCATTACCAGAAGCGTTAAGGCTCAGCCCTTAGAAAAATTGTACAAAACAAAAAACTGGGTGGTAAAGGTAAACTCACCGGATGTCAGAATTATTTTGGAATTGCTTTGCGGTCCAACTGCAGTTCCGTAAAGGACATGTCAAACGCTATAAGGGCAACATTGTACCATTTGACTGCCAATAAAGGCAGGCCTTCCCACCATAGGTGCCCTATAGGAACGGATAGTTGGTGTTCGTACCAACGAGCCAAGGCCAACAATCAACTGGACAACTATAAACATAAAGCAGGAATACCACTAGAAGTCCTACATGCGATGAAGCCTGCGTATGAAAGGCTTTGTGACCCAAAAATGCTATGCAAATGTCTCCATGGTTTGACCCAAAATAACAATGAGTTATTCAACGCTATGGTATGGAAGCGGTGTAAAAAGGAGACTTATATAGGGCTGTCCACTCTTAAACTTGGTGTTATGGATGCTGTTTTACACTTCAATTGTGGAAACAAGGTTGAAATGGAGATTATACGAAGGATGAAGATTGTTCCTGGTAGGTACTTGGCGTCAGGAGTGTCACAAGCAGATGAGGCACGATTACGCAGAAGTCAGCTTCAGAGCACCCCTGAACAAAAACAACGAAGAAGGTACCTCAGAGGAAGAAGAAAACTGAAAGAGGACAAGAAACTTGAAAAGGAAGATCCCACATATGCAGCAGGAGAATTCTAATGTTGTCAGGTAAGAACAAAGAGGTTCAATCATAATGTGAAACTTCCAACCTAATTTACTCAAAAACTAAAAATCGTGCTTCTCTTACAGGTTCAAACAAGAAAACGTCAAGTTCTAATTCAGCTATCTATCTCAACAAGGTTTCAAATTAAAGACAATGAAATAGGGCATGTTCTGTACCAAAACCGTGAAGATATATGGCTCCATACAAAAACTGGATGTAAAGAAAGAAAAAATATTATTTGACATTTTGCATCTTTAAAAAAATCCTAACTCCCGACAAAATGCTGATAAATTAACCATTCTGGTAGGGGACATGAAGGACACTAATAGCAATACGTATGTGAAAGAATAATTAAAATAGATGCATTTTTGTAGTAGCTAGGGTGTCTGAAAAAGGTACAAATTTCTTTAGTAATTTTATTTTGGACAACCCTGGAAGTGCACATTAAGCATTCTGAAGGTATAACCGGCTTAATTTACTTAGCAGTGAACCACCAAAAAGAATACAAGGCGATTGGTTTAGAATTGTGAATTTCTTCAATAAACGTATATGAATACCTTAAATTGCCAACCAAGCTTGCAGTTTGGACGTCGGCAAATTTTTTTGGTGTGGAAAATGACCCAAATTCCTATCCGTTTGCTAAACAAAATAGAAGAGTTGATTTTGTTATATAACTAATCGTCTTTATATAACAGTTATGAAGTTGTAAATATGTACAGTTGTAACAGAACATAATAATTGCAAACTACTACAAAGTCGTTTAGATGCCATATTCAGGAGAGAACTGCAGCTGCCACAAGAGCAATCTCAGCCATAAAGAACCTTCCAGCTCTGTCCCTAGTTACAGCAATGAGACTTTTTAACGCCGCCATATCCCCTATAGTAACGTACGGATTAGAACTGATCTGGGAAAGTCTAAAACTTAGTGACTTTGAAAAAATAGAACGAGTCAAAGCCCGCTTCCTCAAAAATGCACTGAGAGTGGGAAAAGCAGCACCAACGAGAATGGTCTATAGACTAACAAAGGAGACCTACTACGCAGAAGACCTAAGGACCCAACTGCTTCTACCAGCTACAGAATATTACTCTAAACATCTGGAGAGGAGGAAAGCCAAAAGCGAAGGTATAGATCCGGACTTCTACGCTACAAGCGCCATGGTGGACAGGAACTGGATGAAGGAAAACCAGGAACTGAGACATGTCGTGACGAGACACGCCATCCACGGTTTTCATCACAGAGTGTTTGCAACAAAATCGTACCATAACCCAAGCGAAAGCTGTGTATGTGAGCTGTGTAACAAGAAATGTGACAGGTACCACCTATCAAAGTGCTCCAAAAGAACATTATCATTGACTGAGTACAGTAAGATGTAAATTCTCTTCTTTTGGCCTTTCGGCTGCAATAAATTCTTATTATAATTGCAATAAAGATATTTTCAATATTGTATATGTTAGTTTTAATTTAAATCTTTGTTTATCAAGTGAGAAATACAATACAAATACGCTTGTCACATGTCACGCGAACAGCATATTCGCCGATCCCACTTCATATAACATAGGCCTTAAAATGCCGGCTTATGATTGGTGGCATTGGTGGAAGGTTGAGTTATAGATGATTCGCACTCTCGTCCACAGATAGCGCACCACTTCTACAAAGAAGGTGAAGAAGATGGCGCACTGGAAGAATAATATTATGAGCACTTCTGGACACTTCTGGAGTTAAATCACTTCAGGGTAAATCGAGGGTGCGGATCACAAATACATTATTAGTTTTGCACCCATAATAATATTTCCTAGCTGTGTATTGTGTATGACAATCTTCACTTTCTTGGATTTTTGCACTTCCAGACAAGAAGGTGAGACATGTATATAATTATTGCATGAAAAGTGTTCATTTATAATTATTAAGTAGGCCTACAGTATTGTTGGGTCTTTTTTTTTCAGCATGTAGTAGATATAGCATTGACTTCTAGGGTCTTATTTTTGCTAATATAGTTCTTTCCATTCTACCATATTTTTATTCTGTTAACTAGCCAGATCATAGCCATATATAAATATATAACTTTTAGGTTATATCTAAGCAAAAACCCAGAGATTACGGCACTTCTTTTACAATGAGAATAATAGGTGTTACATTTTCTGTAATTACAGTAATATTTCTTAATCTACCCTAACTCTTACTTTTCAGTTGCCCTGGGAGTCGGGGACCGATGGATGGAGATGTTCCATCCCTACCACCAGTTGTGGAACAAGAAGGTGGTTTAGCATTGGATCTCGGGAGATACCTCTTTTGACTGAATCATTTTCTATATTAGTAGAGGAAGAACATCCCTTTTCAAACCAAAGAGTGGAATTACTTTGAACATGTAAGTGTAGTGACTGCATTTCACTTCTTCCCCAGGAAATGGAATGCTATAAGGCTAATGATCTTTCATTTGCAGATCACAGTTGTATTGTCATGATGATTTTCAGAGAATACTAAGCTGTTGCTGACAATTAATTTTGACAGGTTAGGTTATGATTTACCGAGTGTTGATGACATATTTTATTATTATTAAGGATAAGTGCACACAATGTGCATTACATTAATTATTTACAAAATTCTGTAAGCGATGACAACCTTTTAGTACAGACGAGAGCGTGGTAAGTATCTCATGACTTTTGATGATGACATTGTTTCGGCTCTCGTGTATTTTCCGGTGTCAGTTTTCAAAGTGCGTTATTTTTGTTAGTAGCTCTTTGAAAATGGTTTCTACTTACTGTCCCACGTTATTCAAGAACTCAATCGAATGTAGGTGGCAGGTCGGTCGCGACAAAATGGTGGACGCAATGGTGATAGACTTCATTGATGTGTTAAATGTTGTTGGGGATTCTAGGCGGCCTCTCGTTGAAGGACAGGCAATTTTAGATGCCAAACACATAATTATGTGTGGGAGAGTAGCCGAAACAGAAGATTTAGTGAGACTTGAAGCTTTATGCTTACAAACCAGTAATTTGAAGGGAGTTCCTCACCAGATTAAAATTGAGATTCGATCACCAGTCGCCGAAAAAAAGTTAATTTGTTCGTGTACCTGTAAGCCTGGAAGTTCAGGAGAATTTAAGCATGTAGTCGGTACATTGCTTTACATATTTCGGTAAGTAGATGCATTTAAATTTAGAAGATATAATACTGTTGAAGCCGATAAATCGAAGAGTGTACAAGTTGACTGTATTTGCTTTTTCTTCCTTTCGTAATAGGCACACAATTGAAAACTTGGAAGACCTGAGCTCCACAGATTTGAAGCAGCAATGGGGAAACTTAAAGAAAGACAACTACATGTACGACAAGGCGATTCCTATAAATAAATTTTGACACATGGGAAGATCAACTGTCAAATCGACCCTAGAAAGTCGCCTAGTTGGAAGTGCAGGCGAGAATAATATACTGGATATTCTACTTTCTTGGGCACAGGGATCCGAGCTGGATCTTACTTTGCGCTTAAGGGAGATTACTGCTACTACTACTACTATTCAAGTCTCGAGTGGTGATGATTTGCTACAATTATCCCTATGCCATAAACTTTTAGGCAACAAGAACTTGTTGCCACAATTTAGTGCTATGGTTGATTTTGATGCAGAACTTCAAGGTGACATTGCTCAATTTTTTATGAGAAGGTAGCTCTCACATATGAAGACAGTGTAAAATTATGTTTGACAACTCTTACCCAATCTGGAGAAATTGGGAAGAATGCAAGAAAAGTAAGATTAACTGGTACTACTTGTTACAGTGTTTTTATTTACAGCAAAAATAAAAGCCCTGACTGTAATTTAAAAGTGAGTAGGCTGTTCAAAACTGATTTCAAGGGAAACATGGCAACTGTGCATGGGAAAAAATTTGAACTAGTAGCCATAGAAGCTTATGAAATTGCTTTTAAAATAAAGTGGAAACGGTGGGCATTATTCTTCCTCCAAGTGCCCCATGGTTAGGTGTAAGTCTGGATGGTGTGGTTAGTTCACTCTGTTGTGTAGAAGTTAAGTGCCGTCTAGCAGGTAAAACGCAGACTGCAATTGATGTAGTGCAGGGCCGAAAATATTTAAATGTGTCGATTGTGGAAAATACTTTATCCTTAAAGACAAATCATCAATATTATGGTCAGGTGCAGCTGCAAATGCTGCTAAGTGGATTGGAAGCTTGTCATTTTCTCATTTTCTCATCCTATGACAATTCAATAGTTGTAATCAACATACCATTTGATGCTGATTTTACAGAGGTAATGATAAGAACAATTGGATATGTGTACTTTAAGAAATTATTGCCTGTCATATGCAAATTGTAGGTTTGACCATGCCTATAGGTGTATTTTCCAGAGTGGGAATCTGACAGTTCGGCTCCACTGGGCAAAATCAGTTAACGACTAGATCGCCTGCAAGGCTTGTTGGCATGGAAACCATACAGCGCTATCAATTTGTAGAATGCTATTTGGCCACGTTATTGTCGCCGACCGTTGGCTTGTTTGGTGGCCTCCAGTGCACACTCGCCTTGCTGCGTTTCATAATCTGTTGTTTTTATGAGTTATAATTGTTTTGGTTTAAGTTAATTACTTTTACTTGTAGTATTTATACTTGTAATTCATTAGTGTCCGTTATTTATTTATGTGGCAGTGTCAGCATCAGTTTAAGCTTAGGTTCGTGTTCATAGGCTAGAGTGAATTAGATTAAAGTTAGCTTTTTTTTGCTTGCGAGTGGTGACGTTTTAAAGGATGACTTCTCGTAGAGGTAGACTGAGGATACATCCAGTTTGGGTATTGTCAAGACCTGGTCGAGGTGTACCTATTCGAAGCTATGGAAAGATAATGATCATCGCCGCACAGGATTTTTGAAAGGGCGGGTGAAAATATCAGAGCATCAGTCGAACCATTAATTCTATTCAGTCGCGCGCTGGGCTCAAGTTAAGCAATACCGTACGTTGCTTCTAACAGTAAAACATTCAATTTGACAGAGGTTGAAAAACTTATTGTCGAAGGGATTGTGTTTCTTGTGCCTTGAAACTTGCCCTACAGGAAATATGAATAGCTAAATATCACGGAAACAATCACCTGTTGTCGTTTCGCTTTGAACATTTTTGCTTTATGATACGTGTTCGTAATATTGCTATTGCTATTCATTACAATATTTTAGGCCTCTCCTCAATTTGACGGGCTGTTATTTTATTTTACAGTGTGCACCGAACAGTTTTAAGCATTGCTTTGTTTAAGATTTTTTGAAAACCATGAGGAAAGGAGTGGGAGAGTGAAAGTACACCCGTGGTGGCCAGCTGCGCTGCGGTCGGTCTGGATAAGTAAGGTAAATATACTCAATAACACGCGTTTGATATGGAACACTTTTTATTTTTCGGTTATAATCGGTAAATGTGGACCCTAAATAATGACAGTGTTATTTTTTATTGTATATATGTATAACTGTGCGATACACGTGATCTAATTTGTGTGTTCGACTAGATTTTATGTGTCAATTGCATATTATCGAGCATCGGTTGTCTGCTGGTATTTGTTTTTGAGCAGTTCGAGTCATGGCGCTGTTACGTTTAAAAGCTATATTTTTCATTCATTCATTCATTTATTTGCAATGGGGGGTGTGTCCCCCGGTGGCAAATTGGATATACATAACAAATACATAATTATACATAACAATACATAATTATACATAACAATTATACAACAATTAAACTGGAGTATTTACACAAATAGTCAGTCTTTTCTTAAACACACCTATATGTTTGGGAAAAGGCTCTAAGATTGCGGCAGGTAGAGAGTTCCAGTTATCAATGGCACGGTTTACAAAAGAATATTTACCATAATTTGTTCGCTGTGGTCGGCCCTTAACTTTGAAAGGATGATCGCTCCTACCCATGTAAGTGGGCTTTCCCAATCGTTTGCTAAGCTCACCCCATGCTGGTTGATTTGTATACGTGTTGTACATAGCGCAGAGTCTAGATTTCATCCTCCTAGCCTCCAGTGATTCCCACCCAAGTCTCTTTAACATACGGCTCACACTGCTCCTGGGATTAAAGTCACTGAGCACAAATCTAGCGGCCTTTCTTTGTACCATTTCCAACTCATTGATGAGCCCTACTTGATATGGATCCCAAACCGCCGAGGCATATTCCAGGATAGGTCTTACAAGTGACAAATAGCCTAATTCTTTAGCAGAGGTACTACTTCCTTTTAATACCCTCATTACAAAGTGCAGGGATTTGTAAGCTTTTGAAACTACACATCCTACATGACTACTCCATTTCATATCATTCCTTACGTGAACGCCCAAATATTTGCAAGAATCTTCTTCTACAAGTATTTCCGAGCCAATGTTATATTGAAAATCCTGCCTTCGCACTTTCCCTATTTTTAAGAGACTACGTTTTCTTGTGTTTATTTTCATTTTATTTACAATCGCCCACTTATAGACCAGGTTCAGGTCCTCTTGCAGCACTGCATTGTCTTGTGAGTCATGTATCTTTCGATATATTACACAATCATCCGCAAACAATCGACAGTCACTGCGAATTCCATTTGGTAAGTCATTTATAAACGCCAAAAATAACAAAAGTTCCGATTACGCTGCCCTGAGGGATACCCGACGTTACGGTAATTTCATCCGAGAATATGCCTTCGACTTTCACTTTCTGGGAACGACCCGTCAAAAATTCTTGGATCCATAAAATTACTCTTCTATCAATCTTCGTCGAAGCTAATTTATGGAGTAGCATGTCATGCGGCACAACATCAAATGCCTTCGCAAAATCTATAACCACGGCGTCGACTGAAATTCCATGGTCTAACGATTCGCTAATGTCTTGAAAAAGTGATAGCATCTGACTCTCGCATGAGTAACCTTTCCGAAATCCATGCTGCCTATCATTAAACCATGATGATGTTTCCCACTGTTCCCTCAAGTAGTCGCAAATGAGATGCTCCATCTGTTTACAAACGATGGACGTAAGGCTAACCGGCCTGTAGTTGCCCAATTCAAGTCTGCTCCCTCCCTTAAATATTGGGACTACCGTAGCTCTTTTCTAGTCATCTGGGATTTGCGCATTGTTTATGGACACATTAAATATCACCTCCAAGTATCGTGCCACGGCCCAACCTCCTAATTTAAGTACTTCACTAACAATATTATCAGGACCCTTTGATACATTGAAACGCAGTTTTTGTATTAGCTTTACAATTGCTGACTGGTTTATTTGGAACAGGGGAGCCCCTGATTCGTCGTTAAGGTCCAACACACAGCTATTGGATTTATTAAACACACTACCGTAAAATACATTTAATTCATTAGCAATGACCTGTTTCTCAGTAATTAATTTACCGTCACCGGACAGTAACATCGACAAATTATTTGAATTTCCCTTTCTTCTCCTAACATAACTGTAAAATTTTTTCCACCCACCCGCTCCCGAACCAAGTGAACCTTGCATATAACTGTCATGAGCAGCCCTCTTTTTTAAGACGAGCTCTCTTGATAAGGACTTAAATTTCAACATATACTTGTCACTATCATGTCTTTTATTGTATAATTTCCTAATTTTCCGTTTTAGTCTCCTAATTTCTCGTGTGTAATACTCAGGGTCTGGGTTTTGTTTCAGCAATTTAAATGGGACAAATTTACCAACAGCGCTATTTAAAATTTTCAAAAAGTTAGTCCACAGGATATTAATGTGATTTCCTTCCGATGCCCATCCTACAAATAGCTCATTCAAATACCCCTGAAACTTGCCCTGATCCGCCCTGCGATACTGGAATATGATCTTTTTTGCTACATCAGAGTCAAATTTTGTAAAGTCACCATATCTAACATTTAATTCAACCCCAGAATGGTCACTAATTCCTGGTACTTTCAGACAGTTAATATACAGCTCTACAGGCCTTACGAGATAAACATTTAAGGTATTATTGTCTCTAGTTGGGAAGTCAACTACTTGGGAAAATCCCCCCTCCCTTAAGAATTTATTTGCAGCGCTCTGAGCTTGACCACAGCTAGTTGACTCACCAGACCAGTCTACTTTGGGGAGGTTTAAATCTCCAGCAATTATTATGCTCTTTTTCATAGCATTACCCGTACAAGTTTTATCATACAGTGTTTCGAGGAGAGAAAAGTTATCTTTCGGTGCTCTATACGCCCCTATCACCTGAAAAGGGAATTTATTTCCTTTATCCGAAATTTGTACACACAACATTTCATGATCCATATCAGCCCACTTTAAGAAACTAGCTATATTTTTGCGCACACAAATAAATAGCCCACCACCTCGCTTCCCCCGATCCCTTCTGTACATTTCGTAGGTCCCTTGAATTATTTCGCTACTATTTATGTCCTCATATAACCAAGATTCAGTTGCAATGACAATGTCCGGAGAATACGTCTCTACAAGATTCCAAAATTCAATTAATTTATTTCCTAAACTCTGACAATTAACCTGCAGTAATCTTAGAGTCTTACCTCCGCAGCAAATATCTTGAAGTAGCTCCTTCTGTTCCCATCGGCTGGCAACCTCTGGACCTGCTCCTCCTCACAAAAGCCGGCACGAACCGATGACCCTGTCATGTAGGCTCCCTAGGTTGTAAGCGCCCCGTCGATTTAGATGCATCCCGTCTCGGGCGAAGTAACGGCCACCAATCCAGCAGTCAGCTTCTACGTACAATAATCCCAGTTGTGCACATACCCAGTCCATGCGGTCATTTACAGTCTTAACTCGCCTTAACGGAACGTCTCCCTGCCGAACAATGCCACTCATTATAATTTTTGCATTTCTAAACTTGCTTTTAGCTTTTCTGCCTAGTTCGTAGAGCTCCCCCATGATGTAATCAGCTGTAGCACTCTTCTTCAAATCGTTCGTCCCAACATGGAGCAACAACACTTTAACTTTTTCACAGTCCTCTATATTTGCTTCTTCCACTTGTTGGGCAAGCTGGTCAATTTTAATCCCCGGATAACACCGCACTTTCGCACCTGATTTCCTCGAGATATTCGCACTCCATCGTATCATAGAATCACCCATTATGATAACGTCATCCTCAGTTTGCTCCTGCACGCCCTCTTCCACACTGATCCCAGTAGAAAGCCGTTCAGTCACATCCTTCACCGTTTCTTCTGATTCACGAAGCTTAGCTCTAAGTTCCTGTATTATTTGATCCCTTGCTTTGATTTGCACCCTCAAACAGTCCGGCGTATCACATAATTTACAAAACCAATTTCCGACATCACAATCCTCCTTCCAGAGCTTAATACAGCCGAAGTGAAACCATTTCTCACATAGTCCACACTCAACACCATTCTTCAATGTTTTACTGCACGTCGAACACTTTAAAACTGTCACTGGATCATTTGCCTGATTCACATTTGGAGTAAGAGGCCCTGGATTCACTTCCACTCCACCAATAACTAGCAATGCAGCTATCACTAGGGCTATGAACCACAAGTTGCTAGGTCCCGTACGCACACACAAACATCGGAAATCCCGACTACCCTTGCAACTACTTATGTTGCAAGACTGTACTAAGATTGCTCAAACTTTCAGATTCCTATCGTATTCTTAGACAACTATCACCGCCACAAGAATGCGCTAGTATGGACACGCTACCAGTAGTAGCGCACTTGCAACTACTTATGTTGCAACACTGTACTAAGATTGCTCAACCTTTCAGATGTCTTTCGTATTCTTAGACAACTATCACCACCACAAGAATGCGCTAGTATGGACACGCTACCAGTAGTAGCGCACTTGCAACTACTTATGTTGCAACACTGTACTAAGATTGCTCAACCTTTCAGATGTCTTTCGTATTCTTAGGCAACTATCACCGCCACAAGAATGCGCTAGTATGGACACGCTACCAGTAGTAGCGCACTTGCAACTACTTATGTTGCAACACTGTACTAAGATTGCTCAACCTTTCAGTTGTCTTTCGTATTCTTAGACAACTATCACCGCCACAAGAATGCGCTAGTATGGACACGCTACCAGTAGTAGCGCACTTGCAACTACTTATGTTGCAACACTGTACTAAGATTGCTCAACCTTTCAGATGTCTTTCGTATTCTTAGACAACTATCACCGCCACAAGAATGCGCTAGTATGGACACGCTACCAGTAGTAGCGCACTTGCAACTACTTATGTTGCAACACTGTACTAAGATTGCTCAACCTTTCAGTTGTCTTTCGTATTCTTAGACAACTATCACCACCACAAGAATGCGCTAGTATGGAGACGCTACCAGTAGTAGCGCACTTGCAACTACTTATGTTGCAACACTGTACTAAGATTGCTCAACCTTTCAGTTGTCTTTCGTATTCTTAGACAACTATCACCGCCACAAGAATGCGCTAGTATGGAAATGCTACCAGTAGTAGCGCACTTGCAACTACTTATGTTGCAACACTGTACTAAGATTGCTCAACCTTTCAGTTGTCTTTCGTATTCTTAGACAACTATCACCACCACAAAAATGCGCTAGTATAGACACGCTACCAGTAGTAGCGCAGTTGCAACTACTTATGTTGCAACACTGTACTAAGATTGCTCAACCTTTCAGTTGTCTTTCGTATTCTTAGACAACTATCACCGCCACAAGAATGCGCTAGTATGGACACGCTACCAGTAGTAGCGCACTTGCAACTACTTATGTTGCAACACTGTACTAAGATTGCTCAACCTTTCAGTTGTCTTTCGTATTCTTTGACAACTATCACCGCCACAAGAATGCGCTAGTATGGACACGCTACCAGTAGTAGCGCACTTGCAACTACTTATGTTGCAACACTGTACTAAGATTGCTCAACCTTTCAGATGTCTTTCGTATTCTTAGACAACTATCACCGCCACAAGAATGCGCTAGTATGGAAATGCTACCAGCAGTAGCGCACTTGCAACTACTTATGTTGCAAGACTGTACTAAGATTGCTCAACCTTTCAGTTGTCTTTCGTATTCTTAGACAACTATCACCACCACAAGAATGCGCTAGTATAGACACGCTACCAGTAGTAGCGCACTTGCAACTACTTATGTTGCAACACTGTACTAAGATTGCTCAACCTTTCAGATGTCTTTCGTATTCTTAGACAACTATCACCGCCACAAGAATGCGCTAGTATGGACACGCTACCAGTAGTAGCGCACTTGCAACTACTTATGTTGCAACACTGTACTAAGATTGCTCAAGCTTTCAGTTGTCTTTCGTATTCTTAGACAACTATCACCACCACAAGAATGCGCTAGTATGGACACGCTACCAGTAGTAGCACACTTGCAACTACTTATGTTGCAAGACTGTACTAAGATTGCTCAACCTTTCAGTTGTCTTTCGTATTCTTAGACAACTATCACCGCCACAAGAATGCGCTAGTATAGACACGCTACCAGTAGTAGCGCACTTGCAACTACTTATGTTGCAACACTGTACTAAGATTGCTCAACCTTTCAGTTGTCTTTCGTATTCTTAGACAACTATCACCGCCACAAGAATGCGCTAGTATGGACACGCTACCAGTAGTAGAGCACTTGCAACTACTTATGTTGCAAGACTGTACTAAGATTGCTCAACCTTTCAGTTGTCTTTCGTATTCTTAGACAACTATCACCGCCACAAGAATGCGCTAGTATGGACACGCTACCAGTAGTAGCGCACTTGCAACTACTTATGTTGCAAGACTGTACTAAGATTGCTCAACCTTTCAGATGTCTTTCGTATTCTTAGACAACTATCACCGCCACAAGAATGCGCTAGTATGGACACGCTACCAGTAGTAGAGCACTTGCAACTACTTATGTTGCAAGACTGTACTAAGATTGCTCAACCTTTCAGATGTCTTTCGTATTCTTAGACAACTATCACCGCCACAAGAATGCGCTAGTATGGACACGCTACCAGTAGTAGAGCACTTGCAACTACTTATGTTGCAACACTGTACTAAGATTGCTCAATCTTTCAGTTGTCTTTCGTATTCTTAGACAACTATCACCGCCACAAGAATGCGCTAGTATGGACACGCTACCAGTAGTAGCGCACTTGCAACTACTTATGTTGCAACACTGTACTAAGATTGCTCAACCTTTCAGATGTCTTTCGTATTCTTAGACAACTATCACCACCACAAGAATGCGCTAGTATGGACACGCTACCAGTAGTAGCGCACTTGCAACTACTTATGTTGCAACACTGTACTAAGATTGCTCAACCTTTCAGATGTCTTTCGTATTCTTAGGCAACTATCACCGCCACAAGAATGCGCTAGTATGGACACGCTACCAGTAGTAGCGCACTTGCAACTACTTATGTTGCAACACTGTACTAAGATTGCTCAATCTTTCAGTTGTCTTTCGTATTCTTAGACAACTATCACCGCCACAAGAATGCGCTAGTATGGACACGCTACCAGTAGTAGCGCACTTGCAACTACTTATGTTGCAACACTGTACTAAGATTGCTCAACCTTTCAGTTGTCTTTCGTATTCTTAGACAACTATCACCGCCACAAGAATGCGCTAGTATGGACACGCTACCAGTAGTAGCGCACTTGCAACTACTTATGTTGCAACACTGTACTAAGATTGCTCAACCTTTCAGATGTCTTTCGTATTCTTAGACAACTATCACCGCCACAAGAATGCGCTAGTATGGACACGCTACCAGTAGTAGCGCACTTGCAACTACTTATGTTGCAACACTGTACTAAGATTGCTCAACCTTTCAGTTGTCTTTCGTATTCTTAGACAACTATCACCACCACAAGAATGCGCTAGTATGGAGACGCTACCAGTAGTAGCGCACTTGCAACTACTTATGTTGCAACACTGTACTAAGATTGCTCAACCTTTCAGTTGTCTTTCGTATTCTTAGACAACTATCACCGCCACAAGAATGCGCTAGTATGGAAATGCTACCAGTAGTAGCGCACTTGCAACTACTTATGTTGCAACACTGTACTAAGATTGCTCAAGCTTTCAGTTGTCTTTCGTATTCTTAGACAACTATCACCACCACAAAAATGCGCTAGTATAGACACGCTACCAGTAGTAGCGCAGTTGCAACTACTTATGTTGCAACACTGTACTAAGATTGCTCAACCTTTCAGATGTCTTTCGTATTCTTAGGCAACTATCACCGCCACAAGAATGCGCTAGTATGGACACGCTACCAGTAGTAGCGCACTTGCAACTACTTATGTTGCAACACTGTACTAAGATTGCTCAACCTTTCAGTTGTCTTTCGTATTCTTAGACAACTATCACCGCCACAAGAATGCGCTAGTATGGACACGCTACCAGTAGTAGCGCACTTGCAACTACTTATGTTGCAACACTGTACTAAGATTGCTCAACCTTTCAGATGTCTTTCGTATTCTTAGACAACTATCACCGCCACAAGAATGCGCTAGTATGGAAATGCTACCAGCAGTAGCGCACTTGCAACTACTTATGTTGCAAGACTGTACTAAGATTGCTCAACCTTTCAGTTGTCTTTCGTATTCTTAGACAACTATCACCACCACAAGAATGCGCTAGTATAGACACGCTACCAGTAGTAGCGCACTTGCAACTACTTATGTTGCAACACTGTACTAAGATTGCTCAACCTTTCAGATGTCTTTCGTATTCTTAGACAACTATCACCGCCACAAGAATGCGCTAGTATGGACACGCTACCAGTAGTAGCGCACTTGCAACTACTTATGTTGCAACACTGTACTAAGATTGCTCAACCTTTCAGTTGTCTTTCGTATTCTTAGACAACTATCACCACCACAAGAATGCGCTAGTATAGACACGCTACCAGTAGTAGCGCACTTGCAACTACTTATGTTGCAACACTGTACTAAGATTGCTCAACCTTTCAGATGTCTTTCGTATTCTTAGACAACTATCACCACCACAAGAATGCGCTAGTATGGACACGCTACCAGTAGTAGCACACTTGCAACTACTTATGTTGCAACACTGTACTAAGATTGCTCAACCTTTCAGATGTCTTTCGTATTCTTAGACAACTATCACCGCCACAAGAATGCGCTAGTATGGACACGCTACCAGTAGTAGCACACTTGCAACTACTTATGTTGCAACACTGTACTAAGATTGCTCAACCTTTCAGATGTCTTTCGTATTCTTAGACAACTATCACCACCACAAGAATGCGCTAGTATGGACACGCTACCAGTAGTAGCACACTTGCAACTACTTATGTTGCAAGACTGTACTAAGATTGCTCAACCTTTCAGTTGTCTTTCGTATTCTTAGACAACTATCACCGCCACAAGAATGCGCTAGTATAGACACGCTACCAGTAGTAGCGCACTTGCAACTACTTATGTTGCAACACTGTACTAAGATTGCTCAACCTTTCAGTTGTCTTTCGTATTCTTAGACAACTATCACCGCCACAAGAATGCGCTAGTATGGACACGCTACCAGTAGTAGCGCACTTGCAACTACTTATGTTGCAACACTGTACTAAGATTGCTCAACCTTTCAGATGTCTTTCGTATTCTTAGACAACTATCACCACCACAAGAATGCGCTAGTATAGACACGCTACCAGTAGTAGCGCACTTGCAACTACTTATGTTGCAACACTGTACTAAGATTGCTCAACCTTTCAGATGTCTTTCGTATTCTTAGACAACTATCACCGCCACAAGAATGCGCTAGTATGGACACGCTACCAGTAGTAGAGCACTTGCAACTACTTATGTTGCAACACTGTACTAAGATTGCTCAATCTTTCAGTTGTCTTTCGTATTCTTAGACAACTATCACCGCCACAAGAATGCGCTAGTATGGACACGCTACCAGTAGTAGCGCACTTGCAACTACTTATGTTGCAACACTGTACTAAGATTGCTCAACCTTTCAGTTGTCTTTCGTATTCTTAGACAACTATCACCACCACAAGAATGCGCTAGTATGGACACGCTACCAGTAGTAGCGCACTTGCAACTACTTATGTTGCAACACTGTACTAAGATTGCTCAACCTTTCAGTTGTCTTTCGTATTCTTAGACAACTATCACCACCACAAGAATGCGCTAGTATAGACACGCTACCAGTAGTAGCGCAGTTGCAACTACTTATGTTGCAAGACTGTACTAAGATTGCTCAACCTTTCAGATGTCTTTCGTATTCTTAGACAACTATCACCGCCACAAGAATGCGCTAGTATGGACACGCTACCAGTAGTAGCGCACTTGCAACTACTTATGTTGCAACACTGTACTAAGATTGCTCAACCTTTCAGTTGTCTTTCGTATTCTTAGACAACTATCACCGCCACAAGAATGCGCTAGTATGGACACGCTACCAGTAGTAGCGCACTTGCAACTACTTATGTTGCAACACTGTACTAAGATTGCTCAACCTTTCAGATGTCTTTCGTATTCTTAGACAACTATCACCACCACAAGAATGCGCTAGTATAGACACGCTACCAGTAGTAGCGCACTTGCAACTACTTATGTTGCAACACTGTACTAAGATTGCTCAACCTTTCAGTTGTCTTTCGTATTCTTAGACAACTATCACCGCCACAAGAATGCGCTAGTATGGAAATGCTACCAGTAGTAGCGCACTTGCAACTACATATGTTGCAACACTGTACTAAGATTGCTCAACCTTTCAGTTGTCTTTCGTATTCTTAGACAACTATCACCGCCACAAGAATGCGCTAGTATGGAAATGCTACCAGTAGTAGCGCACTTGTAACTACTTATGTTGCAACACTGTACTAAGATTGCTCAACCTTTCAGTTGTCTTTCGTATTCTTAGACAACTATCACCGCCACAAGAATGCGCTAGTATGGACACGCTACCAGTAGTAGCGCACTTGCAACTACTTATGTTGCAACACTGTACTAAGATTGCTCAACCTTTCAGATGTCTTTCGTATTCTTAGACAACTATCACCGACACAAGAATGCGCTAGTATGGAAATGCTACCAGCAGTAGCGCACTTGCAACTACATATGTTGCAACACTGTACTAAGATTGCTCAACCTTTCAGTTGTCTTTCGTATTCTTAGGCAACTATCACCGCCACAAGAATGCGCTAGTATGGACACGCTACCAGTAGTAGCGCACTTGCAACTACTTATGTTGCAACACTGTACTAAGATTGCTCAACCTTTCAGATGTCTTTCGTATTCTTAGACAACTATCACCGCCACAAGAATGCGCTAGTATAGACACGCTACCAGTAGTAGCGCACTTGCAACTACTTATGTTGCAACACTGTACTAAGATTGCTCAACCTTTCAGATGTCTTTCGTATTCTTAGACAACTATCACCACCACAAGAATGCGCTAGTATAGACACGCTACCAGTAGTAGCGCACTTGCAACTACTTATGTTGCAAGACTGTACTAAGATTGCTCAACCTTTCAGTTGTCTTTCGTATTCTTAGACAACTATCACCGCCACAAGAATGCGCTAGTATGGACACGCTACCAGTAGTAGCGCACTTGCAACTACTTATGTTGCAACACTGTACTAAGATTGCTCAACCTTTCAGATGTCTTTCGTATTCTTAGACAACTATCACCGCCACAAGAATGCGCTAGTATGAACACGCTACCAGTAGTAGCGCACTTGCAACTACTTATGTTGCAACACTGTACTAAGATTGCTCAACCTTTCAGATGTCTTTCGTATTCTTAGACAACTATCACCGCCACAAGAATGCGCTAGTATGGACACGCTACCAGTAGTAGCGCACTTGCAACTACTTATGTTGCAACACTGTACTAAGATTGCTCAACCTTTCAGATGTCTTTCGTTTTCTTAGACAACTATCACCGCCACAAGAATGCGCTAGTATGGACACGCTACCAGTAGTAGCGCACTTGCAACTACTTATGTTGCAACACTGTACTAAGATTGCTCAACCTTTCAGTTGTCTTTCGTATTCTTAGACAACTATCACCGCCACAAGAATGCGCTAGTATAGACACGCTACCAGTAGTAGCGCACTTGCAACTACTTATGTTGCAAGACTGTACTAAGATTGCTCAACCTTTCAGATGTCTCTCGTATTCTTAGACAACTATCACCGCCACAAGAATGCGCTAGTATGAACACGCTACCAGTAGTAGCGCACTTTCAACTACTTATGTTGCAACACTGTACTAAGATTGCTCAAGCTTTCAGTTGTCTTTCGTATTCTTAGACAACTATCACCACCACAAGAATGCGCTAGTATGGACACGCTACCAGTAGTAGCGCACTTGCAACTACTTATGTTGCAACACTGTACTAAGATTGCTCAACCTTTCAGTTGTCTTTCGTATTCTTAGACAACTATCACCACCACAAGAATGCGCTAGTATGGAAATGCTACCAGCAGTAGCACACTTGCAACTACTTATGTTGCAAGACTGTACTAAGATTGCTCAACCTTTCAGTTGTCTTTCGTATTCTTAGATAACTATCACCGCCAAAAGAATGCGCTAGTATAGACACGCTACCAGTAGTAGCGCACTTGCAACTACTTATGTTGCAAGACTGTACTAAGATTGCTCAACCTTTCAGATGTCTTTCGTATTCTTAGACAACTATCACCGCCACAAGAATGCGCTAGTATAGACACGCTACCAGTAGTAGCGCACTTGCAACTACTTATGTTGCAACACTGTACTAAGATTGCTCAACCTTTCAGATGTCTTTCGTATTCTTAGGCAACTATCACCGCCACAAGAATGCGCTAGTATGGAGACGCTACCAGTAGTAGCGCACTTGCAACTACTTATGTTGCAACACTGTACTAAGATTGCTCAACCTTTCAGTTGTCTTTCGTATTCTTAGACAACTATCACCGCCACAAGAATGCGCTAGTATGGACACGCTACCAGTAGTAGCGCACTTGCAACTACTTATGTTGCAACACTGTACTAAGATTGCTCAACCTTTCAGATGTCTTTCGTATTCATAGACAACTATCACCGCCACAAGAATGCGCTAGTATGGACACGCTACCAGTAGTAGCGCACTTGCAACTACTTATGTTGCAACACTGTACTAAGATTGCTCAACCTTTCAGTTGTCTTTCGTATTCTTAGACAACTATCACCACCACAAGAATGCGCTAGTATGGAGACGCTACCAGTAGTAGCGCACTTGCAACTACTTATGTTGCAACACTGTACTAAGATTGCTCAACCTTTCAGTTGTCTTTCGTATTCTTAGACAACTATCACCGCCACAAGAATGCGCTAGTATGAACACGCTACCAGTAGTAGCGCACTTGCAACTACTTATGTTGCAACACTGTACTAAGATTGCTCAACCTTTCAGTTGTCTTTCGTATTCTTAGACAACTATCACCGCCACAAGAATGCGCTAGTATGGACACGCTACCAGTAGTAGCGCACTTGCAACTACTTATGTTGCAACACTGTACTAAGATTGCTCAACCTTTCAGTTGTCTTTCGTATTCTTAGACAACTATCACCACCACAAGAATGCGCTAGTATGGAAATGCTACCAGTAGTAGCGCACTTGCAACTACTTATGTTGCAACACTGTACTAAGATTGCTCAACCTTTCAGTTGTCTTTCGTATTCTTAGACAACTATCACCGCCACAAGAATGCGCTAGTATGGACACGCTACCAGTAGTAGCGCACTTGCAACTACTTATGTTGCAACACTGTACTTAGATTGCTCAACCTTTCAGTTGTCTTTCGTATTCTTAGACAACTATCACCGCCACAAGAATGCGCTAGTATAGACACGCTACCAGTAGTAGCGCAGTTGCAACTACTTATGTTGCAAGACTGTACTAAGATTGCTCAACCTTTCAGTTGTCTTTCGTATTCTTAGACAACTATCACCGCCACAAGAATGCGCTAGTATGGACACGCTACCAGTAGTAGCGCACTTGCAACTACTTATGTTGCAACACTGTACTTAGATTGCTCAACCTTTCAGTTGTCTTTCGTATTCTTAGACAACTATCACCGCCACAAGAATGCGCTAGTATGGACACGCTACCAGTAGTAGCGCACTTGCAACTACTTATGTTGCAACACTGTACTAAGATTGCTCAACCTTTCAGTTGTCTTTCGTATTCTTAGACAACTATCACCGCCACAAGAATGCGCTAGTATAGACACGCTACCAGTAGTAGCGCACTTGCAACTACTTATGTTGCAACACTGTACTAAGATTGCTCAATCTTTCAGTTGTCTTTCGTATTCTTAGACAACTATCACCGCCACAAGAATGCGCTAGTATGGACACGCTACCAGTAGTAGAGCACTTGCAACTACTTATGTTGCAACACTGTACTAAGATTGCTCAACCTTTCAGATGTCTTTCGTATTCTTAGACAACTATCACCGCCACAAGAATGCGCTAGTATGGACACGCTACCAGTAGTAGCGCACTTGCAACTACTTATCTTGCAACACTGTACTAAGATTGCTCAACCTTTCAGTTGTCTTTCGTATTCTTAGACAACTATCACCGCCACAAGAATGCGCTAGTATGAACACGCTACCAGTAGTAGCACACTTGCAACTACTTATGTTGCAAGACTGTACTAAGATTGCTCAACCTTTCAGTTGTCTTTCGTATTCTTAGACAACTATCACCGCCACAAGAATGCGCTAGTATGGAAATGCTACCAGTAGTAGCGCACTTGCAACTACTTATGTTGCAACACTGTACTAAGATTGCTCAACCTTTCAGATATCTTTCGTATTCTTAGACAACTATCACCACCACAAGAATGCGCTAGTATGGACACGCTTCCAGTAGTAGCGCACTTGCAACTACTTATGTTGCAACACTGTACTAAGATTGCTCAAACTTTCAGTTGTCTTTCGTATTCTTAGACAACTATCACCGCCACAAGAATGCGCTAGTATGGACACGCTCCCAGTAGTAGCGCACTTGCAACTACTTATGTTGCAACACTGTACTAAGATTGCTCAAGCTTTCAGTTGTCTTTCGTATTCTTAGACAACTATCACCACCACAAGAATGCGCTAGTATAGACACGCTACCAGTAGTAGCGCACTTGCAACTACTTATGTTGCAACACTGTACTAAGATTGCTCAACCTTTCAGATGTCTTTCGTATTTTTAGACAACTATCACCGCCACAAGAATGCGCTAGTATGGAAATGCTACCAGTAGTAGCGCACTTGCAACTACTTATGTTGCAACACTGTACTAAGATTGCTCAACCTTTCAGATGTCTTACGTATTCTTAGACAACTATCACCACCACAAGAATGCGCTAGTATGAACACGCTACCAGTAGTAGCGCACTTGCAACTACTTATGTTGCAACACTGTACTAAGATTGCTCAACCTTTCAGATGTCTTTCGTATTCTTAGACAACTATCACCGCCACAAGAATGCGCTAGTATGGACACGCTACCAGTAGTAGCGCACTTGCAACTACTTATGTTGCAACACTGTACTAAGATTGCTCAACCTTTCAGTTGTCTTTCGTATTCTTAGACAACTATCACCGCCACAAGAATGCGCTAGTATGGACACGCTACCAGTAGTAGCGCACTTGCAACTACTTATGTTGCAACACTGTACTAAGATTGCTCAACCTTTCAGATGTCTTTCGTATTCTTAGACAACTATCACCGCCACAAGAATGCGCTAGTATGGACACGCTACCAGTAGTAGCGCACTTGCAACTACTTATGTTGCAACACTGTACTAAGATTGCTCAACCTTTCAGTTGTCTTTCGTATTCTTAGACAACTATCACCGCCACAAGAATGCGCTAGTATGGACACGCTACCAGTAGTAGCGCAATTGCAACTACTTATGTTGCAACACTGTACTAAGATTGCTCAACCTTTCAGTTGTCTTTCGTATTCTTAGACAACTATCACCGCCACAAGAATGCGCTAGTATGGACACGCTACCAGTAGTAGCGCACTTGCAACTACTTATGTTGCAACACTGTACTAAGATTGCTCAACCTTTCAGATGTCTTTCGTATTCTTAGACAACTATCACCGCCACAAGAATGCGCTAGTATGGACACGCTACCAGTAGTAGCGCACTTGCAACTACTTATGTTGCAACACTGTACTAAGATTGCTCAACCTTTCAGATGTCTCTCGTATTCTTAGACAACTATCACCGCCACAAGAATGCGCTAGTATGGACACGCTACCAGTAGTAGCGCACTTGCAACTACTTATGTTGCAACACTGTACTAAGATTGCTCAATCTTTCAGTTGTCTTTCGTATTCTTAGACAACTATCACCGCCACAAGAATGCGCTAGTATGGACACGCTACCAGTAGTAGCGCACTTGCAACTACTTATGTTGCAACACTGTACTAAGATTGCTCAATCTTTCAGTTGTCTTTCGTATTCTTAGACAACTATCACCGCCACAAGAATGCGCTAGTATGGAAATGCTACCAGCAGTAGCGCACTTGCAACTACTTATGTTGCAACACTGTACTAAGATTGCTCAATCTTTCAGTTGTCTTTCGTATTCTTAGACAACTATCACCACCACAAGAATGCGCTAGTATGGAAATGCTACCAGTAGTAGCGCACTTGTAACTACTTATGTTGCAACACTGTACTAAGATTGCTCAACCTTTCAGATATCTTTCGTATTCTTAGACAACTATCACCGCCACAAGAATGCGCTAGTATGGACACGCTTCCAGTAGTAGCGCACTTGCAACTACTTATGTTGCAACACTGTACTAAGATTGCTCAAACTTTCAGTTGTCTTTCGTATTCTTAGACAACTATCACCGCCACAAGAATGCGCTAGTATGGACACGCTCCCAGTAGTAGCGCACTTGCAACTACTTATGTTGCAACACTGTACTAAGATTGCTCAACCTTTCAGTTGTCTTTCGTATTCTTAGACAACTATCACCGCCACAAGAATGCGCTAGTATGGACACGCTACCAGTAGTAGCGCACTTGCAACTACTTATGTTGCAACACTGTACTAAGATTGCTCAACCTTTCAGTTGTCTTTCGTATTCTTAGACAACTATCACCGCCACAAGAATGCGCTAGTATGGACACGCTACCAGAAGTAGCGCACTTGCAACTACTTATGTTGCAACACTGTACTAAGATTGCTCAACCTTTCAGTTGTCTTTCGTATTCTTAGACAACTATCACCACCACAAGAATGCGCTAGTATGGACACGCTACCAGTAGTAGCGCACTTGCAACTACTTATGTTGCAACACTGTACTAAGATTGCTCAACCTTTCAGTTGTCTTTCGTATTCTTAGACAACTATCACCACCACAAGAATGCGCTAGTATAGACACGCTACCAGTAGTAGCGCAGTTGCAACTACTTATGTTGCAAGACTGTACTAAGATTGCTCAACCTTTCAGATGTCTTTCGTATTCTTAGACAACTATCACCACCACAAGAATGCGCTAGTATAGACACGCTACCAGTAGTAGCGCAGTTGCAACTACTTATGTTGCAAGACTGTACTAAGATTGCTCAACCTTTCAGTTGTCTTTCGTATTCTTAGACAACTATCACCACCACAAGAATGCGCTAGTATAGACACGCTACCAGTAGTAGCGCACTTGCAACTACTTATGTTGCAACACTGTATTAAGATTGCTCAACCTTTCAGTTGTCTTTCGTATTCTTAGACAACTATCACCGCCACAAGAATGCGCTAGTATGGAAATGCTACCAGTAGTAGCGCACTTGCAACTACATATGTTGCAAGACTGTACTAAGATTGCTCAACCTTTCAGTTGTCTTTCGTATTCTTAGACAACTATCACCGCCACAAGAATGCGCTAGTATGGACACGCTACCAGTAGTAGCGCAGTTGCAACTACTTATGTAGCAAGACTGTACTAAGATTGCTCAACCTTTCAGATGTCTTTCGTATTCTTAGGCAACCATCACCGCCACAAGAATGCGCTAGTATAGACACGCTACCAGTAGTAGCGCACTTGTAACTACTTATGTTGCAACACTGTACTAAGATTGCTCAACCTTTCAGTTGTCTTTCGTATTCTTAGACAACTATCACCACCACAAGAATGCGCTAGTATGGACACGCTACCAGTAGTAGCGCACTTGCAACTACTTATGTTGCAACACTGTACTAAGATTGCTCAACCTTTCAGTTGTCTTTCGTATTCTTAGACAACTATCACCGCCACAAGAATGCGCTAGTATAGACACGCTACCAGTAGTAGCGCACTTGCAACTACTTATGTTGCAACACTGTACTAAGATTGCTCAACCTTTCAGTTGTCTTTCGTATTCTTAGACAACTATCACCGCCACAAGAATGCGCTAGTATGGACACGCTACCAGTAGTAGCGCACTTGCAACTACTTATGTTGCAACACTGTACTAAGATTGCTCAACCTTTCAGTTGTCTTTCGTATTCTTAGACAACTATCACCACCACAAGAATGCGCTAGTATGGACACGCTACCAGTAGTAGCGCAGTTGCAACTACTTATGTTGCAACACTGTACTAAGATTGCTCAACCTTTCAGTTGTCTTTCGTATTCTTAGGCAACTATCACCGCCACAAGAATGCGCTAGTATAGACACGCTACCAGTAGTAGCGCACTTGCAACTACTTATGTTGCAACACTGTACTAAGATTGCTCAACCTTTCAGTTGTCTTTCGTTTTCTTAGGCAACTATCACCGCCACAAGAATGCGCTAGTATAGACACGCTACCAGTAGTAGCGCACTTGCAACTACTTATGTTGCAACACTGTACTAAGATTGCTCAACCTTTCAGTTGTCTTTCGTATTCTTAGACAACTATCACCACCACAAGAATGCGCTAGTATGGACACGCTACCAGTAGTAGCGCACTTGCAACTACTTATGTTGCAACACTGTACTAAGATTGCTCAACCTTTCAGTTGTCTTTCGTATTCTTAGACAACTATCACCACCACAAGAATGCGCTAGTATAGACACGCTACCAGTAGTAGCGCACTTGCAACTACTTATGTTGCAAGACTGTACTAAGATTGCTCAACCTTTCAGTTGTCTTTCGTATTCTTAGACAACTATCACCGACACAAGAATGCGCTAGTATGGACACGCTACCAGTAGTAGCACACTTGCAACTACTTATGTTGCAACACTGTACTAAGATTGCTCAACCTTTCAGATGTCTTTCGTATTCTTAGACAACTATCACCGCCACAAGAATGCGCTAGTATGGACACGCTACCAGTAGTAGCGCACTTGCAACTACTTATGTTGCAACACTGTACTAAGATTGCTCAACCTTTCAGATGTCTTTCGTATTCTTAGGCAACTATCACCGCCACAAGAATGCGCTAGTATGGACACGCTACCAGTAGTAGCGCACTTGCAACTACTTATGTTGCAACACTGTACTAAGATTGCTCAACCTTTCAGATGTCTTTCGTATTCTTAGGCAACCATCACCGCCACAAGAATGCGCTAGTATAGACACGCTACCAGTAGTAGCGCACTTGCAACTACTTATGTTGCAACACTGTACTAAGATTGCTCAACCTTTCAGATGTCTTTCGTATTCTTAGACAACTATCACCGCCACAAGAATGCGCTAGTATGGACACGCTACCAGTAGTAGAGCACTTGCAACTACTTATGTTGCAACACTGTACTAAGATTGCTCAACCTTTCAGATGTCTTTCGTATTCTTAGACAACTATCACCGCCACAAGAATGCGCTAGTATTAACACGCTACCAGTAGTAGCGCACTTGCAACTACTTATGTTGCAACACTGTACTAAGATTGCTCAACCTTTCAGATGTCTTTCGTATTCTTAGACAACTATCACCGCCACAAGAATGCGCTAGTATGGACACGCTACCAGTAGTAGCGCACTTGCAACTACTTATGTTGCAACACTGTACTAAGATTGCTCAACCTTTCAGTTGTCTTTCGTATTCTTAGACAACTATCACCGCCACAAGAATGCGCTAGTATGGACACGCTACCAGTAGTAGCGCACTTGTAACTACTTATGTTGCAACACTGTACTAAGATTGCTCAAGCTTTCAGTTGTCTTTCGTATTCTTAGACAACTATCACCGCCACAAGAATGCGCTAGTATAGACACGCTACCAGTAGTAGCGCACTTGCAACTACTTATGTTGCAACACTGTACTAAGATTGCTCAACCTTTCAGATGTCTTTCGTATTCTTAGACAACTATCACCGCCACAAGAATGCGCTAGTATGGACACGCTACCAGTAGTAGCGCACTTGCAACTACTTATGTTGCAACACTGTACTAAGATTGCTCAACCTTTCAGTTGTCTTTCGTATTCTTAGACAACTATCACCGCCACAAGAATGCGCTAGTATGGACACGCTACCAGTAGTAGCGCACTTGCAACTACATATGTTGCAACACTGTACTAAGATTGCTCAACCTTTCAGTTGTCTTTCGTATTCTTAGACAACTATCACCACCACAAGAAAGCGCTAGTATAGACACGCTACCAGTAGTAGCGCACTTGCAACTACTTATGTTGCAACACTGTACTAAGATTGCTCAACCTTTCAGATGTCTTTCGTATTCTTAGACAACTATCACCGCCACAAGAATGCGCTAGTATGGAAATGCTACCAGCAGTAGCGCACTTGCAACTACTTATGTTGCAAGACTGTACTAAGATTGCTCAACCTTTCAGTTGTCTTTCGTATTCTTAGACAACTATCACCACCACAAGAATGCGCTAGTATAGACACGCTACCAGTAGTAGCGCACTTGCAACTACTTATGTTGCAACACTGTACTAAGATTGCTCAACCTTTCAGATGTCTCTCGTATTCTTAGACAACTATCACCGCCACAAGAATGCGCTAGTATGAACACGCTACCAGTAGTAGCGCACTTGCAACTACTTATGTTGCAACACTGTACTAAGATTGCTCAACCTTTCAGTTGTCTTTCGTATTCTTAGACAACTATCACCGCCACAAGAATGCGCTAGTATAGACACGCTACCAGTAGTAGCGCACTTGCAACTACTTATGTTGCAAGACTGTACTAAGATTGCTCAACCTTTCAGATGTCTTTCGTATTCTTAGACAACTATCACCGCCACAAGAATGCGCTAGTATGGACACGCTACCAGTAGTAGCGCACTTGCAACTACTTATGTTGCAACACTGTACTAAGATTGCTCAACCTTTCAGTTGTCTTTCGTATTCTTAGACAACTATCACCACCACAAGAATGCGCTAGTATGGACACGCTACCAGTAGTAGCGCACTTGCAACTACTTATGTTGCAACACTGTACTAAGATTGCTCAATCTTTCAGTTGTCTTTCGTATTCTTAGACAACTATCACCGCCACAAGAATGCGCTAGTATGGACACGCTACCAGTAGTAGCGCACTTGCAACTACTTATGTTGCAACACTGTACTAAGATTGCTCAACCTTTCAGATGTCTTTCGTATTCTTAGACAACTATCACCGCCACAAGAATGCGCTAGTATGGACACGCTACCAGTAGTAGCGCACTTGCAACTACTTATGTTGCAACACTGTACTAAGATTGCTCAAACTTTCAGTTGTCTTTCGTATTCTTAGACAACTATCACCGCCACAAGAATGCGCTAGTATGGACACGCTACCAGTAGTAGCGCACTTGTAACTACTTATGTTGCAACACTGTACTAAGATTGCTCAACCTTTCAGTTGTCTTTCGTATTCTTAGACAACTATCACCGCCACAAGAATGCGCTAGTATAGACACGCTACCAGTAGTAGCGCACTTGCAACTACTTATGTTGCAACACTGTACTAAGATTGCTCAACCTTTCAGTTGTCTTTCGTATTCTTAGACAACTATCACCGCCACAAGAATGCGCTAGTATGGACACGCTACCAGTAGTAGCGCACTTGCAACTACTTATGTTGCAACACTGTACTAAGATTGCTCAACCTTTCAGTTGTCTTTCGTATTCTTAGACAACTATCACCGCCACAAGAATGCGCTAGTATGGACACGCTACCAGTAGTAGCGCACTTGCAACTACTTATGTTGCAACACTGTACTAAGATTGCTCAACCTTTCAGTTGTCTTTCGTATTCTTAGACAACTATCACCGCCACAAGAATGCGCTAGTATGGACACGCTACCAGTAGTAGCGCACTTGCAACTACTTATGTTGCAACACTGTACTAAGATTGCTCAACCTTTCAGTTGTCTTTCGTATTCTTAGACAACTATCACCACCACAAGAATGCGCTAGTATGGACACGCTACCAGTAGTAGCGCACTTGCAACTACTTATGTTGCAACACTGTACTAAGATTGCTCAACCTTTCAGATGTCTTTCGTATTCTTAGACAACTATCACCGCCACAAGAATGCGCTAGTATAGACACGCTACCAGTAGTAGCGCACTTGCAACTACTTATGTTGCAAGACTGTACTAAGATTGCTCAACCTTTCAGATGTCTTTCGTATTCTTAGACAACTATCACCACCACAAGAATGCGCTAGTATGGACACGCTACCAGTAGTAGCGCACTTGCAACTACTTATGTTGCAACACTGTACTAAGATTGCTCAACCTTTCAGTTGTCTTTCGTATTCTTAGACAACTATCACCGCCACAAGAATGCGCTAGTATGGACACGCTACCAGTAGTAGCGCACTTGCAACTACTTATGTTGCAACACTGTACTAAGATTGCTCAACCTTTCAGTTGTCTTTCGTATTCTTAGACAACTATCACCGCCACAAGAATGCGCTAGTATGGACACCCTACCAGTAGTATTTGAATTATGACACACTTGTCTGTACATTTCTAGTCAAAAACGTATTTGCTAACAATAATCTACCTGTACAGAGACGCTTCAAAATAGAAAGATATCCTTCACTAATCAAAAAACGGCTTTTCATATGTCAATCATAAAACCGTGTTTCTTGCTAGGAAATGTCGGAGAATATTCTAAACTGTTAGTCCTGAATTCCTTTGTGAGTATAAAAATAAAGACAGCAATTCTACTGTGTTCCAATATTAATAATTAATATTGTATCTTTAGACAGTCAACATAAAATAGAGACAGCCTTGAAGCCATTCTACAGTGTTGCCACAATAACAATTACTATTGTATCTATAGTCGGTCATCATAAAATAAAGACAGCCTTGAAGCCATTATACAGTGTTGCCACATTAATAATTAATATTGTATCTTTAGTCGGTCAACATAAAATAAAGACAGCCATTCTTCAGTGTTGCCACATTAACAATTAATATTGTATCTTTATTCGGTCAACATAAAATAAAGACAGCCATTCTTCAGTGTTGCTACATTAACAATTAATATTGTGGTTTTCTTCGTTCAAGCTAAGAATCATTCCAATTACTGAAAAATGTGGAAAGAAACTGAAATAAATTACAAAGGATTGATTTATATATATTATTGAGGACTATTGAAGAAGAAAACTAAGAAATGACATGTTTTTGCTCGTCAAGGGAGCATCATCAGATCCAAATATACAAGACAAATAGCTCTACAAAACACCATCAAACATACAGTGACTGCCCTCTCTAAACAAAATACAAGAAAAGCAGTTAGGAAACGTAGTGAGTGTGGTAACTATTACTGAAAAATATTAAGGCATTAAGCTGAAAAAAGAACTATTCATTTATTCATAATGTTGAATTTTGGGCTTATGCCGTGTTTTATTATATTGCAATTCGACGCGTTTCGAAAGAAACCATGTCTTTCATCGTCAGGAATAATCTGGAATACGACAATGTTGCTAAGAGAAAGCAACGAAGAACATATAGAAGGTGCCCAAAGATGGACGCCATTATAGCCCCATGTTAGGGACAACGGAAAGCAGCAGTGAATTACTTTCTCAGGGTTCTGATAATAGGTAGCCAGGATTCACTGAGATTGTAGCCGGTGTCGCGGTTGAAATTATCTGGGTGTTTACGTATTTCAACCGCCTCCCTGATGATTCTGGGACGATATTGCTTTATACGGGCAAGAACATCCACCCCTTGGAACATGACATCATGGCCAGGTGTTAAAGCATGATCGGCAACAGCTGATTTATCAGGTTGAATGAGCCTGATACATCTATTATGTTCCTTAATGCGAGTGCATATTGTTCTCGAAGTCTGCCCGATGTAAACCTTGCCACAAGTACAGGGAACTCTGTAGATACCCGGTTGTTGCAATTTAGGCAAACTGTCCTTAGTTGGTCGCAGGAGTTGCCTAATCTTAACAGAAGTTCCAAATACAGTCCGTATGTTGTATCGACGTAGGATTTTAGCAATACGATCCGTTGTGTTATGTATGTACGGAAGGTAAGCAGTTCCTCTTACATCTCTTTTCTCAACTGACGTCCTATTATTATTTGTTGGTTTCAGAACCGTAGAAATCAAAGCCTTGCTATAACCGTTGCTCTCAAAGGTGGTTCGCAGGGTGTTCATTTCTTCTTGTAAAGAAGACACTTCACAAATCCTCCTAGCCCTGGTAGTTAGAGTTGTAAGGATACCATGTTTCTGGGCAGGGTGATGGTGAGAACTTGCGTGGAGATATCTATTGGTGTGTGTTGGCTTACGAAAAACGCTGTGTCCTAAAGATCCATCCTCTTTCTTGGTGACGAGAACATCTAAAAAAGGTATTTTGCCGTCAGATTCCTTTTCCATGGTGAAACAAATAGAAGGGTGCTGGAGATTAAGGTGATCCAGGAAATGGCTAAGATTTTCCTCACCTTCCGTCCAAACAACGAACGTGTCATCCACATAACGCCACCAGATCTTCGGTTTGAAAGGAGCCGACGACAAAGCTTTCTCTTCAAAGTTCTCCATGAAGAAATTAGCCACAACAGGAGAGAGAGGACTACCCATGGCCACACCATCAGTCTGCTCATAAAAATTCCCATTCCATAGAAAGTAGGAGGAGGTCATGCAGTGATAAAAAAGTCTTGTGATGTCTTCAGGAAAAAGTCCATTAATGAGAGACATAACACCATCAATAGGTACTCTCGTAAACAGAGACACCACGTCGAGACTCACTAGAATATCACCCGGCTGAAGTGTTATAGCTTTTAACTTTTCCACGAAGTGTGTGGAATCCTTAATGTACGAAGGCGTTAAAAGCTATAACACTTCAGCCGGGTGATATTCTAGTGAGTCTCGACGTGGTGTCTCTGTTTACGAGAGTACCTATTGATGGTGTTATGTCTCTCATTAATGGACTTTTTCCTGAAGACATCACAAGACTTTTTTATCACTGCATGACCTCCTCCTACTTTCTATGGAATGGGAATTTTTATGAGCAGACTGATGGTGTGGCCATGGGTAGTCCTCTCTCTCCTGTTGTGGCTAATTTCTTCATGGAGAACTTTGAAGAGAAAGCTTTGTCGTCGGCTCCTTTCAAACCGAAGATCTGGTGGCGTTATGTGGATGACACGTTCGTTGTTTGGACGGAAGGTGAGGAAAATCTTAGCCATTTCCTGGATCACCTTAATCTCCAGCACCCTTCTATTTGTTTCACCATGGAAAAGGAATCTGACGGCAAAATACCTTTTTTAGATGTTCTCGTCACCAAGAAAGAGGATGGATCTTTAGGACACAGCGTTTTTCGTAAGCCAACACACACCAATAGATATCTCCACGCAAGTTCTCACCATCACCCTGCCCAGAAACATGGTATCCTTACAACTCTAACTACCAGGGCTAGGAGGATTTGTGAAGTGTCTTCTTTACAAGAAGAAATGAACACCCTGCGAACCACCTTTGAGAGCAACGGTTATAGCAAGGCTTTGATTTCTACGGTTCTGAAACCAACAAATAATAATAGGACGTCAGTTGAGAAAAGAGATGTAAGAGGAACTGCTTACCTTCCGTACATACATAACACAACGGATCGTATTGCTAAAATCCTACGTCGATACAACATACGGACTGTATTTGGAACTTCTGTTAAGATTAGGCAACTCCTGCGACCAACTAAGGACAGTTTGCCTAAATTGCAACAACCGGGTATCTACAGAGTTCCCTGTACTTGTGGCAAGGTTTACATCGGGCAGACTTCGAGAACAATATGCACTCGCATTAAGGAACATAATAGATGTATCAGGCTCATTCAACCTGATAAATCAGCTGTTGCAGATCATGCTTTAACACCTGGCCATGATGTCATGTTCCAAGGGGTGGATGTTCTTGCCCGTATAAAGCAATATCGTCCCAGAATCATCAGGGAGGCGGTTGAAATACGTAAACACCCAGATAATTTCAACCGCGACACCGGCTACAATCTCAGTGAATCCTGGCTACCTATTATCAGAACCCTGAGAAAGTAATTCACTGCTGCTTTCCGTTGTCCCTAACATGGGGCTATAATGGCGTCCATCTTTGGGCACCTTCTATATGTTCTTCGTTGCTTTCTCTTAGCAACATTGTCGTATTCCAGATTATTCCTGACGATGAAAGACATGGTTTCTTTCGAAACGCGTCGAATTGCAATATAATAAAACACGGCATAAGCCCAAAATTCAACATTATGAATAATAACACGGGCCGTGAAAGTCTAAATGACAAAACTATTCATTTGATAATCGCTAAACTTAGATATGACTATACCATCAACAAATATAATATTGTTCCCACAAACTAATCTATCTTCGTAGATTATAGAATCTCGCCGCTGTGGATTAGACCAAATGGTGCCGATATATCGGCCGAGGGAGCATTTGATAAATATGCCACTGGCCGATCTATGTAATTTTTTAATTTTATTTCCATACACACAGCGATTTAACTATTGTAACGAAGACTACGCGGGAACCATTCCTTATCTCGATAAGTTTATATTCCATGAATAACTCCATTTATAATAGGTATTCTTTGAACATTCTGCAGTCAACTGACTTCCCGTGTGCGTTATCTTCTGAAGTATATGAGCTTATTAATATACGTGGTGATGGATGTGGCTAGCTCCTTCAGCGAAGGGGACATAAATACGGTTTTAGTGCTAAGTGAAGTGTGTGAAATTTCTATTGATGGCGACGGCTTTGATTTTAATAACGAAAATCCTCCTAATGCCGGACGACTGTAAACCTATATCATTGTAGAAATTGATCTTACTCAATACCTATTTGATAGAATTACACTATGCTTGCGATATTTATAATCAATTAAATAAATATTAACAATTGAACCCGCGCAACGAATAAGGGACTCCGCGCCACCTTGGTCTGTTTTGAGATTATGATGGAAATAGGTACCTGCTCGCATTTAGCATGAAATGACGTGTTAAACGTGCACACAAGTGCCTCCTATGGGTAGATATTTGCAATTGAAATGCCACGTGCGTGGAAGAAGGACTCTGGTATTCCAAGATGGAGAGCGTCAGGAAGTTGGAGACCTCTCCGTCAGCTAGCAAACGTGACAATATCGGCCGTGGACGTAAATGGAACATGCAAAAGTGGAAAGATTTCAATAGAAAGATGTTTAATGATGCTGGGGAAGCATATGAAAATCGTCATGGACGTATATTTCCAGAAAAAATACAACCAGAAAAGGTGAGTTGAAAAAGGACCTCCGTGTTTTCACCTGAGTGTCTGCATCCCATAATTTGTTATTAACAGGTCTGAATTTTGGAATGAGACATTTGAATATATCCCTGTTAATAATGTAGAGATTATGTTCTTTTATTTAGGGAGTTGGGGCATCGTTTTCATCAGCACCGTGTACTTGAGTGTGTGAGCTGTCTTATAATCTGCGTTTTTTTGTGGTGATTGCTAGGGTATGTACGTGTCAGCGGGGCTAGAATTAGTGGGAATGTGAATTTGGCGTGTTAGGTAAGCTATCATCCCGATATTTGATTGGAGTAGAAATGGGAAACTACAGAAGACAAGGGAGGTACCGGGAATCTTCTTCTCGGTTATCCTCACAATTTTAAGTGTACTTTGTTCCAACACTCGTACCAGGATTTAAATTCCCAATTGCAAACACGGGGATTTAACCCGAGTCTTCTAAAAAGGGCAGTTACTACACTTACCCCTAAACCACTCACAGCTACTGTAGAGAATAAGTGGCTCGTAATGTCTTATCGTGATATATTCTACGATAATCGATGTCCTGTTTGCCATAAGGATGAACCCTGAAAAATTAAACTTTTCAGGGGGAAGACACCATAGTACAACCTTGTCCCCTAATGTCCTAATTTATATAACTTTAGTGTAATATCCTCAGTTCTGTGAGACCTGCACCGTAGGTTCCAGGTTCGAACCCCAGCTCTACGATGGAGGATCTTTAATGCTGTTATGAGAATTGGAGCGCAGGGACGCAGGTAGCCAAGAGGTGCTAAAACTTGCTAGCGCACACGCAACCATCTATCTCCTCCTCACCCATCAGCGCGCTCTGTGTGTAGAAGTGTGAATGAGATCAGAGTCTGTGTTTGCAGCCCAGTAACGTTCTGTGTGTAGAAGTGTGAATGAGATCCAAGTCTGTGTTTGCAGCCCACTAACGTTCTGTGTGCAGAAGTGTGAATGAGATCCAAGTCTGTGTTTGCAGCCCAGTAACGTTCTGTGTTTAGAAGTGTGAATGAGACCCAAGTCTGTGTTTACAACCCACTAACGTTCTGTGTGTAGAAGTGTGAATGAGACCCAAGTCTGTGTATGCAGCCCACTAACGTTCTGTGTGTAGATGTGTGAACGAGACCCAAGTCTGTGTGTAGAAGTGTGAATGAGACCCAAGTCTGTGTTTACAGCCCACTAACGTTCTGTGTGTAGAAGTGTGAATGAGACCCAAGTCTGTGTATGCAGCCCACTAACGTTCTGTGTGTAGATGTGTGAACGAGACCCAAGTCTGCGTGTGCAGCCCACTAACGTTCTGTGTGTAGAAGTGTGAATGAGACCCAAGTCTGTGTATGCAGCCCACTAACGTTCTGTGTGTAGATGTGTGAACGAGACCCAAGTCTGTGTGTGCAGCCCACTAACGTTCTGTGTGTAGAAGTGTGAATGAGACCCAAGTCTGTGTATGCAGCCCACTAACGTTCTGTGTGTAGATGTGTGAACGAGACCCAAGTCTGTGTATGCAGCCCACTAACGTTCTGTGTGTAGAAGTGTGAATGAGACCCGAGCCAGTGTTTGCAGCCCACTAACGTTCTGTGTGTTGACGTGTGAATGAGACCCGAGCCAGTATTTGCAGCCCATTAACGTTCTGTGTGTAGAAGTGTAAACAAAACCCATGTCTGAGTTTGCAGCCCACTAACGTTCTGTGTGTAGAAATCTGAACGAGACCCAAGTCTGTGTTTGCAGTCCACTAACGTTCTGTGTGTAGAAGTGTGAACGAGACCCAAGTCTGTGTTTGCAGCCCACTAATGTTCTGTGTGTAGACGTGTGAATGAGATCCAAGTCTGTGTTTGCAGCCCACTAATGTTCTGTGTGTAGATGTGTGAACGAGACCCTAGTCTGTGTTTGCAGCCCACTAACGTTCTGTGTGTAGAAGTGTGAACGAGACCCAAGTCTGTGTTTGCAGCCCACTAACGTTCTGTGTGTAGAAGTGTGAATGAGACCCATGTCTGTGTTTGCAGCCCACTAACGTTCTGTGTGTAGAGGTATGAACGAGACCCAAGTCTGTGTTTGCAGCCCACTTATGTTCTGTTTGTAGACGTGTGAATGAGATCCAAGTCTGTGTTTGCAGCCCACTAATGTTCTGTGTGTAGACGTGTGAATGAGACCCAAGTCTGTGTTTGCAGCCTACTAACGTTCTGTGTGTAGAAGTGTTAACGAGACCCAAGTCTGTGTTTGCAGCCCACTAACGTTCTGTGTGGAGAAGTGTGAACGAGACCCAAGTCTGTGTTTGCAGCCCACTAATGTTCTGTGTGTAGACGTGTGAATGAGACCCGAGCCAGTGTTTGCAGCCCACTAACTTTCTGTGTGTAGAAGTGTGAATGAGACTCGAGCCAGTGTTTGCAGCCCACTAACGTTCTGTGTGTAGAAGTGTGAATGAGCCCCAAGTCTGTGTTTGCAGTCCACTAACGTTTTGTGTGTAGAGGTGTGAACGAGACCCAAGTCTGTGTTTGCAGCCCACTAATGTTCTGCGTGTAGACGTGTGATTGAGATCCAAGTCTGTGTTTGCAGCCCACTAATTTTCTGTGTGTAGATGTGTGAACGAGACCCAAGTCTGTGTTTGCAGCCCACTAACGTTCTGTGTGTAGAGGTGTGAACGAGACCCAAGACTGTGTTTGCAGCCCACTAACGTTCTGTGTGTAGAAGTGTGAATGAGACCCAAGTCTGTGTGTGCAGCCCACTAACGTCCTGTGTGTAGAAGTGTGAACGAGACCCAAGTCTGTGTATGCAGCCCACTAACGTTCTGTGTGTAGACGTGTGAATGAGACCCGAGCCAGTATTTGCAGCCCACTAACGTTCTGTGTGTAGACGTGTGAATGAGACCCGAGCCAGTATTTGCAGCCCGCTAACGTTCTGTGTGTAGAAGTGTGAATGAGACCCAAGTCTGTGTATGCAGCCCACTAACGTTCTGTGTGTAGATGTGTGAACGAGACCCTAGTCTGTGTGTGCAGCCCACTAACGTTCTGTGTGTAGAAGTTTGAATGAGACCCGAGCCAGTGTTTGAAGCCCACTAGCCTTCTGTGTGTAGAAGTGTGAATGGGACCCAAGTCTGTGTTTGCAGCCCACTAACGTTCTGTGTTTAGAAGTGTGAATGAGACCCACGTCTGTGTATGAAGCCCACTAACGTTCTGTGTGTAGATGTGTGAACGAGACCCAAGTCTGTGTGTGCAGCCCACTAACGTTCTGTGTGTAGAAGTGTGAATGAGACCCAAGTCTGAGTATGCAGCCCACTAACGTTCTGTGTGTAGAAGTGTGAATGAGACCCAAGTCTGTGTATGCAGCCCACTAACGTCCTGTGTGTAGAAGTGTGAATGAGACCCAAGTCTGTGTTTGCAGCCCACTAACGATCTCTGTGTAGAAGTGTGAATGAGACCCAAGTCTGTGTATGCAGCCCACTAACGTTCTGTGTGTAGAAGTGTGAATGATACCCAAGTCTGTGTGCAGCCCACTAACGTCCTGTGTGTAGAAGTGTGAATGAGACCCAAGTCTGTGTTTGCAGCCCACTAACGTTCTGTGTGTAGAAGTGTGAATGAGACCCAAGCTTGTGTTTGCAGCCCACTAACGTCCTGTGTGTAGAAGTGTGAATGAGACCCAAGTCTGTGTGCAGCCCACTAAAGTTCTGTGTGTAGAAGTGTGAATGAGACCCAAGTCTGTGTTTGCAGCCCACTAACGTCCTGTGTGTAGAAGTGTGAATGAGACCCAAGTCTGTGTGCAGCCCACTAACGTTCTGTGTGTAGAAGTATGAATGAGACCCAAGTCATTGTATGCAGCCCACTAACGTTCTGTGTGTAGATGTGCGAACGAGACCCAAGTCTGTGTGTGCAGCCCACTAACGTTCTGTGTGTAGAAGTGGGAATGAGACCCGAGCCAATATTTGCAGCCCACTAACGTTCTGTGTGTAGAAGTGTAAAAAAGACCCAAGTCTGTGTTTGCAGCCCACTAACGTTCTGTGTGTAGAAATATGAACGAGAACGAAGTCTGTGTTTGCAGCCCACTAACGTTCTGTGTGTAGTAGTGTGAACGAGACCCAAGTCTGTGTTTGCAGCCCACTAACGGTCTGTGTGGAGAAGTGTGAATGATACCCAAGTCTGTGTTTGCAGCCCACTAATGTTCTGTGTGTAGAATTGTGAATGAGACCCAAGTCTGTGTTTACAGTCCAGTAACGTTCTGTGTATAGAAGTGTGAATGAGACTCAAGTCTGTGTTTGCAGCCCACTAACGTTCTGTGAGTAGTGTAAATGAGACCCAAGTCTGTGTTGCATCCCACTAACGTTCTGTGAGTAGAAGTGTGAATGAGACCCAAGTCTGTGTTTGCAGACCACTAACGTTCTGTGTGTAGAAGTGTGAATGAGACCCAAGTCTGAGTTTGCAACCCACTAACGTTCTGTGTGTAGAAATGTGAACGAGACCCAAGTCTGTGTTTGCATCCCGCTAACGTCCTCTGTGTAAAAGTGTGAATGAGACCCAAGTCTGTGTTTGCAGCCCACTAACGTTCTCTGTGTAAAAGTGTGAATGAGACCCAAGTCTGTGTTCGCAGCCCACAAACGTTCTGTGTGTAGAAGCGTAAATGAGACCCAAGTCTGTATTTGCAGCCCGGTAACGTTCTGTTTGTAGATGTGTGAATGAGACACAAGTCTGTGTTTGCAGCCCACTAACGATCTCTGTGTAGAAGTTTGAACGAGACCCAAGTCTGTGTTTGTAGCCCAGTAATGTTCTGTTTGTATAAGTGTGAATGAGACCCAAGTCTGTGTTGGCAGCCCAGTAACGTTCAGTGTGTAGAAATGTGAATGAGACCCAAGTCAGTGTTTGCAGCCCACAAACCTTCTGTGTGTAGAAGTGTGAATGAGACCCAAGTCTGTGTTCGCAGTCCAGTAACATTCTGTGTGTAGAAGTGTCAAGGAGACCCTCTGCAAGATGTATCTTTTAACATCATTCGGTGTTGTCATAGGTTTCATTATCGCCACGCTTATAAGGAAGACGTCATTTGAATGTGGTAACCCGTTGAAATCCCACCTAGAGCATTATCTGATGCCCAAATGACTCACTCTTTCCAAATTATCTTTGTCAATCTTCACTCTTCCTAAATCATGCCAGTAATATGATTCTGTTTCTTCCCACCCAGAAGACAAAAACCACTATAGCACTGTTACAATAGGTCTGGAAAAGAAAGAGAACTACATTTTAGTTGTTCCCCAAGAGTAACTTGAGCGTCCCCTCGGCTCCCCTCGGTAGCATGCTGAGCTTCTATGCCCAAGATCGCGGTTTCAAACCCGGCCGAAGTCGTCGGATTTTTTGAGAGCGTTAAAATTTCCTAATTTTGCCCTCATTTGGAGGGGAAGTAAAGCCGGCGGTCTCATGTCATAGATTTATGGCATGTAAAAGAACCTTCCACTAACTACAATTGTGTGAAGTCTAATCGTGGCCAGATACCAGTTGCAGTGGCATCAAATTGCCAATTTTGCGGCTAGGTGTCGTTGACGGTACCATTTGGTAGAAAAAGTAGGAACTACTTGAAATCGATCGTCTGCAGTCCTTACTTAAATTAAAACAGATAACACACACTAATAGAGCCATCACAATTAACACCGGTTGTCATACCGATTCTACACACACCCAAAATACACGGGGCAACATGACCGCGTTGTCGCAGCCCCTAAACTGAGGAACCATCCAAGCAGTGTTTTGTCCGCCTCGTCCCGTAGTGGCTAGCATTCTTGGCTGTCACCCTGGAGGTCAGAGTTCGATTCCTGGCTCTGTCAAGAAATTTAATTCTGGTCTGAGGGCTGAAACGTGGTAAACTCAATATCTTGAGGCAGAATTGTGAAGAGACGGGTTCAATTCCCATCCCAGTCATCCTGGACGTGATTTTCCGTGACTTCCCTCTTCTAATCCAGGAATATGTTGGATGGTACCTAACTTAAGTCCACGGCCGCTTCCTACCCAATTCGTACCTCAGTAACAAATACACATACTAATACCAACATCACAGTGGCACACACCCAAATACACGTGGCTACATGACCGCAATGTCGCAAAGCCTTTAAAATAATCAACAACAACTACAACAACAAAGAACAAAGATCAGTGTGTGTATTGATATAGCTATTACCATCCGTTCATTGGAATAAGGACTCCAGTCACAAGAAATGCATGCTGTTAACGAGTGGGCTCCGAGAACACAAAACCTGTTACGGTGGTCCTTTTTCCTATTTTATAGACAAAAATATGCCTAGATCTATGTTCAGTTGTCACTGAAGCAGCACACAAGTAAACTACAATGTTTATATGATATTAGGGACCACTTAATAGCGCGCTTTCAAACAACAGAAACGTACTTTACACAAAACTACAAAAATGGCACCGAGTCCCTTATTCGTTGCGCGGGTTCATTTCTTTAACAAAAGATACTATATAGATTGTGTAGGCTGTCAAACTCTTCGCTGCCCCGCTGGAAGACTGCCACAAGTCATAAAGGACACATTTTCAGAAGTATTTAAAGATGTTGAGCTAATGGGAAAAATTTAAGTATTTACATAATTAAAGTGAAAGTAACATATTACTAACTTCTAACATTGTCTAGTACTAAGTTATACAAAGTTCTTTCATGGATTATAATTACGTGTTTTATTTATTTATTTTTATTTACATATGTTACATTGGAGCACTTAACAAAAAAAGTATATACATGTCTCAAACACAATATTAAAGATTCAGCTTCTTATTTTTCTTCTTTTCCCAAAACATTTTCATTCTAGTCGACCTTGCCGCTCTCTCTGTATCGCATATGGTGTAAGTTTTGCGGGTAAAGGTTTTTAAGGGAAGTCGGATGTTCTTGTTTTTCAAGATATTCTTCTCATCTTTGTTAGCAATTTGGGACATTGTCAAGCCGAGTTCATCCAGATCATTTTGAATTTCCATAAACCAAGAGTTCTTTGTTTTACTTTTGAAAAAATAATTAAATAATACTTTTAATTGTCTGGTATCCGGCAGGCGTGAGATATGACAAAAGGAAAAAGCAATTCGCCTTTTTCGCATAGTATCGACTATTGACTCAGTTTCTTTATTTACCACTACATTTGGTAATAGACGCCATTGACCATCCACCTGATGTTTTTTATTAATTATAGTTCTGAGAATTCTTCTATCAATCTTCTGTAATGTGTCAGTAACTGATCGAGTGTTTAACTTGAAAAGTGTTTCACAAGCATATATTGCTTCCGGTTTAATAACTGATTCGTAATGTCGTAATTTGGCATTCATGGAGAGTGATTTTCTTTGTAACTAGACCAAGTAATATATTGCGCTTGTCTTAACTTTGTTGTTCTATTTTCGATTGACGCTTTCTCATTCAAATTCCATGTTATAATCTCCCCTAAATATTTAAATTTATGTACAACTTTAATTTCTTTATTGTTGATCAATGTAATAGCTTTTGTTTCCACAGCAAAGGATGCCATTATTTCAGTCTTTTGAAATGAAATTTGAAGTCCTCCTTTTGATGCGATAGACCCAAGTTCTTCAATTTGGTGTTTAGCCTATCTATACTGGTTGCAAGCAGTGCAAGGTCATCTGATAAGGCCAAGCAATTCAGTTTTATATTAGTACCAATCTTTACATTTGGAGGACAAGTTTTGTTCCACTCACGCATGATCTTTTCAAGAGCACAATTAAATAATAACGGTGATAGACCATCTCCCTGTCGAAATCCAGTCCGGATATCAAATGGTTCAGACAAGGCGCCTCGAAATTTAACCTTTGATTTAGTATCTTTCAAAGTAACGCCGATGAGGTTGATAAGCTTTTGATGTAACCCAAATTCCCTAAGGATGTTAAGTAATTACGTGTTTTAATAAAAATAATAACAATTTTTAGTTATGGCAGTTTTCTATTCAGTGCCGTAGAACTGCTATTTATAGGATCTGAGTTGTGGGAGTTTTACAGGATACGGACTTGATCATAGGCATTTGTAAGTACCACATACTTCAAAATTCATGTTTTTTGACTTGTGGCAGTCTTCCAGCGGGGGTGCGTTATATGAAGATTTCCAATTATTTTCATTCTCACAGGATTATTTTTACAGATTTTATTAATACCCAAATGAATGAAAATGTAATTATTTAGCTTCAAGTTTCTGAATAGTTTGTTTACCTGGCAGAGAAAAAACACCAACACACTATCTTAAAGTATAGTTGGGAGGTAATTTGTGACACTTGTAATATCAGTAAGCTTGGATTGGTAATTTTAGCATAGTCACTTATTAATTACTTGCCATCACAAGGGATAAGATGTCTCTCATCAAATCTGCTACACAGGTATGGGTAAAGGTGTATCTTCAAATATCCCAACAAATTTGGTTCGGCATGTTCTACTTTTTCTTGTCACGGCTATGGGTTAACACATGTCTCTTCAAACCATGCATGCGGGTAAATTTGGCTCCGCATGTGCTACACGAGAAGGGCTTCTCAACAGTATGGGTCAACATGTGTCTCTTCAAAATACCTCTCTGATTAAATTTGGCTTTGCATGTGCTACACGAGAAGGGCCTCTCACCAGTATGGGTCAACATGTGTCACTTCAAAACACCTCTCTGATTAAATTTGGCTTTGCATGTGCTACACGAGAAGGGCTTCTCACCAGTATGGGTAAACATGCGTGTCATCAAAATACCACTCTGATTAAATTTGGCTTTGCATGTGCTACACGAGAAGGGCCTCTGACCACTATGGGTCAACATGTGTGTCTTCAAAGTACCTCTCTGATTAAATTTGGCTTTGCATGTGCTACACGAGAAGGGCTCCACACCAGTATGGGTCAACATGTGTGTCTTCAAAATACCACTCTGTTTAAATTTGGCTTTGCATGTGCTACACGAGAAGGGCCTCTCACCAGTATGGGTCAACATGTGTGTCTTCAAATTTTCTTTCAGACTAAATTTGGCTCCGCATGTGCTACACGAGAAGGGCTTCTCACCAGTATGGATTAACATGTGTTTCTTCAAACTACCATTGATACTAAATTTGGCTTTGCATGTGCTACATGAGAAGGGCTTCTCGCCAGCATGGGTTGACATGTGTGCCTTCAAACCACCTTTCACACTAAATTTGGCTTTGCATGTGCTACATGTGTATGGCTTCTCCCCATTATGTATTAACACGTGTCTCCTCAAAATACCTTCCTCAATAAATTTCCCTTTGCAAGTGCTAGACGAGTACCGCTTCTCCCCACTATGGGTTAACAGGTTAGTCTTCATATTTAGTTGATTTGAAATATTTCTTTCAGATACATTGCTGGTATTCTGTCCTCTAGTATTACATAAAGCGTATATCTTCCTTACAGCAGGATCCGAAGTATCAGGACATCCCAGCCTGAAATCATTGGTATTAATACAATGCAGTGCGCTCATAATTATGTTGAACTAGCAGTAGTACCCGGCTTCGCCCGGTGGAATGATGATAATATCTCAGTCTCCTTAACACTCAACGTGATATATTATATTTATTTATGAAGACGACTACTACTGAACGGGAATATCAAACTTACAATCTAATGGAAATACATATTTTAAAAATCACAGGCTAGGTAGACTGAGGTGTTGCTTAGTAGTATAAAGGACGTAACATCCAGGTCATTTGCCCGTTTGATGAGGATGATAATGAAGACGACTACTATTGAATGGGTATATCAAACTTACAATCTAATGGATTTTAAAAATCACAGGCGATGAAGACTGTGGTGTTGCTTAGTAGTATAATGGACGTATCATCTAGGTCATTTGCCCTTTTGATGAGCATGATAATTGAAACGACTCCTGAATTAACACGACAAACTTACAGACTACCGTGATAGAAATATTTCAAAATTAACAGGCGATGAAGACGTATTGTGTGTGGTGATAAGTGGTATAATGGGCGTAACATCTAGGTCATTTGCCCTTATGATGATAATAGTAAGGTAATGAAAAAATAAATACTCAACGAACATGGTGTAATTTTAAATCTGATATAGGTAATTCAGATTTCTACCTTCGATGTCCTCAAAAGTCTGAACCTTATTTTCTGGCTTAGGCCTATACTCGAAGCGTCTAGTGAAAGAGCTTTTGAAGTACTGCTCGGGTCCAAGCTGCACGAACCTGAGAATATCGCAGCTGATGACGATATATGATGACAGACGTTCGGAGGGCTTCCCGGTCCTCTACATTGGCCGGTGAATCTCTCCCTCTTTCGTAACACTACAGTGGTCTGAGCAAAGGCCCGGTATGAACATCAGCATAGTCAGAAATACCAGGTAACACGGCGGCCTCCGGACAGTCCTCTCATGTCACCTCGCGATGAATCAGCAAGCTATTCTCACACCTGCCCCCTCCTCCAACCATCCACTCCCCCAGGGTCTCACAACTTGTGAGACGTGGGTTTGCGACCACGGGACCGCAGCTGAGTCCGGCATTGCTTCTACTTACTGGTGCTGGGCTCTTTTCAGTTCTCTTTCCAGTCAGCCTCCCTCGGTCAAACTCTTGTTCTCTTCCGACCCCCCCCCCCGTGGCTTATGATCGCGAGATTAACGGTCACGTTAAACTACAAGCTTCCTTTTTCTTCCAACCCCGATGGTATCAGGGTATCCGCAGCCTAGCGACTCTTTCACTTTCCCGCCTTAATTGGCCCTTGTCTAATCATTCTTGACAGCCTCATTCTTCGAGGTGTCAGCCTTCTTTTTCTTTTCTTAATATCTCATATCTTCTGCTTAAGGCCCTCAAGTAGGCAGGGTGTGTGCAGCCCCATCACACTTGGTGCACCCTGGATAGTGCTACATCCTCAAGGGATCATGGCTGGTGAGTTCGGGAGCTGGCAACCCTGAGGGTTTCCTGAGCTGGCTCCGGTTTTACCCCTTTTATTCATTGCCTTTGGGACGGACCCTGTCCTCTTTCCCTTTCCTATCTGCATTGCGTGGCTCTCCTTCCGTCTAAGTCCTCAATTCTCATTTATCTAGGGTTGAGGGCATTTCATTTCCTCCTGTCTTGTACTTCCCTTATTCCATTCTTTTGTCCTTATCTTCTTCTAGCCCATAAGTTTTGTAGTTAGTTTTAGTATTAGTTTCATTTTCATGATCCCCCAAAACATTAGGGGCGATAACCTCTATGTTAGGCCCCTTTAAACAACAATTATCATAATCATCATCATCATCACAACTGGCATTGTGCAATTGGGTTACTGTGGCATTTGAAACTTCCTGTTAAGTCCCTCACCCTTTTGTGTTACATACATAATTTGTAGCTCCTTCCCTGGAATCCACACAACAACTGACCCAAGTATCATCGCAATCGGATGAATGGTATATGAACGCATAGGTGACATACATACACTACAACTATTGAATTGGCACGTCAAACTTACAAACTAACGTAATAGTATTAATGAATCACAGTCGAGCAAGACAAAATTTGGTTGAGATGGGTAAAACGGTGTAGATTTTAGCAAAGGGCCTACATGCAGGGAAAGGAGTGGTCTGCCCAAATTTTCAAGTAGAGAGGGTTACTCGTCGGGTTCCAAAGGGTATGTATGTAAAATTTGGTTGAGATGGGTGAAATGGTGTTGATTTTTGCCAAAGGGCCTTAATGCAGGGAAAGGAGTGGTCTGCCCAAAATTAAAAGCAAATGCAGGGAAAGGAGTGGTCTGCCCAAAATTTCAAGTAGACAGGATAACTCGTTGGGTTCCAAAGGATAAGTATGTAAAATTTGGTTGACATGGGTGAAACGGTGTAGATTTTTCTCAAACGGCCTAAATGCGGGTAATGGAGTGGTCTGTCCAAAATTTCAAGTCGACAGTGTTACTCGCAGGGTACCAAAGGGTAAGTATCCGAATGTTGGTTCTGATCGGTGAAACAGTGTAGATTTGTGTCAAAGGGCCTAAGTCCAAAATTTTAAGTTGACAGTGTTACTCGCAATGTTTTAAAGGGTAAGTATGCACATTTTGGTTCAGATCGGTGAAATAGTGTAGATTTGTGACAAAGGGCCTAAACGCAGGGGATGGAGTAGCCTCTCCGCAATTTCAAGCAGACATTGTTAGTCGCAGTGTTCCAAAGGGTAAATATACAAATTTAGGTTGAGATCGGTGAAACGGTGTAGATTTGGGCCAAAGAGCCTAAATGCATGGAATGGAATGGTCTGTCCGCAATTTCAAGCAGACAGTGTTACTCGCAGGGTTCCAAAGGGTAAGTATACAAATTTTGGTTCAGATCGGTGATACGGTGTAGATTTGTGCAAAAGGGCCTAAATGCTGGGAATGGGGGTGGTCTGTCCAAAATTTAAAGTTGACAGGGTTACTCGTCGGGTTCCAAAGGGTAAGTATACAAATTTTGGTTCAGATTGGTGAAACGGTGTAGATTTGTATACATAACAGACAGACAAACAGACAGACAGACAGACAAACTTTGTGCTTTATATACATAGATTATCTGAGAATGGTGAATAATACTTTCAAAATACAGAGATCTAACTTACGAAATGATAACTGGACCAACATTCATTAATATCACTAGCTTACCACGGTGGTTGGGTGGATATCGTGTCGGTCTACTAACCCCAAGATTGCAGGTTCGCTCCTGGCCGTGGTAAGTGATTTTTGAAAGGCGGCAAAAATACGATACGCATGTCATACGATGTCAGCATGTCAAAGAACCCATTTGAATTCAGTAGGCCGAGTTCCTAGTGGCAAAATTAATCTCGGGAGTTTCCACCAACACTAAATTCCTCATTTCTCTACTATAAGGCATCCAACGTTTAGAATGAAGCACTGGTTAGATAGGGATATTCTTCTCTCATTCTGTTACATGTGAGACATGTATGACGCTGTCATTTTCTAGCAATCCACTGTTGCCATATCAGTCGAAAATTTTTCTTTGTCGAAACTACAGCATATTCGGGTAGAACTATGTTTTGCCGATCTTTTTTGTCCTATATTAGAACTACGTATACTTGATAGAAATGCTAGAAAAATTAGATATCCATGTATTTTTTTAAAACGATAAACTGTGTCCCCTTTTTAGTAAAATCGATCTTATATCATGTTGCATGGACTTTGTGATGCCTATTTTTGACACACGTGTAGCTAAATGTGCCGCCTTGATGATGGATTGTTGAAATATTTTATACTGGCAATATTACAATTTTCATGTGGGTAAAACTTCTGAATATTCTCTCATAACCGCATAGCAGCATTGCAAAAGTTCGTATGCTGCCAACTTTTCTATTTTTAAAGATAACCATGTCATGTCAGTTTGAAAGTTGTAGAGGAATGTTGGAACAAGTTTTCTACCTGCTTACCCAGAGTGTAGGTTTCATTGTTTACACAGGCCGGGCTGTTCATTGACCGCGGATTATGTGAATGACGTTTCGAAAGACAGCGGGGTGCAGCATGATACTCACAGCTTTATTTCTGTGCCCTTCGAGCTTGTATTTCAGTTGTTCAGCAGTCTCTATCTTGAGTGTGTGTGTGCAGCAGTTCTGTTATATTTAACGAGTTGTATTTTACGTATTTCACGTACAACAATGGATAGTTTTGTGAAAAGAAAGCGTGGTCAAGTGCTTAGAAGAAGGGAAAAACAGGTCATAATTAATGTGTTCAGTTATTTTAAGAATCTTAAACCTAACGAAAGTATAAATAATTTAGTCAATGAAACTGCTCTGGCCACAGGAATATCAAAGACTACCGTTTTTAAAATACGTAGTGAGAGTGGACAGGGTCCAGTACTGTCGCCACGCAAAAAGAGGCTAAGTAATACACTTCGCAAGAATAGCAGGAATGTTAAATATAATGACTTTGTGAGGAGCAGCATCCGTCGCAAAATTTGTACCCAACGCGCAGTTAGTATTTTTGTGCAAAAAGAACACCGCAGACGCGCATGATGAAATGGATGGTGAAACGTACGAAAATTATTTCAAACACCAAGTGCTACCTAACCTGCCGGCCAAATCTGTGATTGTTATTGATAATGCGTCATATCACAGTCGTAAAGTTGAGGCTATTTCGACTTCGGCATGGAAAAAAGGAAAAATGCAGGAATGGCTTTCGCCGTATGGGAGCCGTATGAAGAGCATACGTTGAAGAAACATTTAATGGAAATTATTAAAAGTGTGAAATATAAATACGATAAGTACAAAATTGATGAAATGGCTAAAGAAATGGGGCATTTAGTTCAACGCCTTCCACCTTATCATTGCGAACTAAATCCAATTGAATTAGTGTGGAGTCAGGTCAAACATCATGTTAAAATGAACAATTTGCACTTCAAAGTAAAAAATATGGAGCAGTTGATACAGGAAGGATTTAATAATGTGACAACCGATAAGTGGAAGACTGTGTTGAGCATGTAAAAAAATCGAATCTGAAATGTGGAAAGCTGATGAAATTCAGGATCACATTGAACCTCTACTCATAAATCTGGGTGACAGCTCTTCATCAGATACTGAATCAACTGACTGTGATGACGAACGGGATGCCTGTCTGCAGTCATCATGAAAGGTAAGCCAATGAGGAGTATTTCTTTAATACTAACGTACTTCAACTTTAACTGCAGTCGAAACTTCACACATTTCCTTGTGCTTGTACTTGACTTATATTATTTTGATTGTTTTCTTTATGTTACATTCAGCATTGGTTATAGTTAATTTAATTTAATTTCGTTGTATGTGTTATGTTAGCCTACTATTAGGATTATTATACAGTACTTATTTCAAGTCTTCGTCACTGCACAATCGCTGAATGTGCGGAAAGTGTACGCGAAGCGCTCTGTACTGCCTCCTCTCATGGAGTGGCAACCCTGTCGTAACGCGCCATAAGACCAATGCTTCATTATAAACGTTGGATGCCCTATAGAAAGCGCTATAGTGTTCAAGGAGATTAGATACCTAACATCTAACCTCCTTGACTTTCATAGTCAAGGAACAACGAAATTCGACATGCAAGCTACCCTCTGGGTGTCAAATAGCAAAGCTTCCACCAGGCATCCAAGGCCATACGATATTATTATTGTTATTATTATTATCACTACCAGGAATACTGTCCTTATCTAATACCTGAAACTGATCTCAGTTTTAATATCCAGTGCTATGTTTTTCATAAAGTCTGAATATTATTAAATACTTATATACTATGCAAACAAAATGGTGCGTCACATCGGAGTATTTGGAGTCGTAGGTTTCCTTGATAAATATGAAATCCGTATCTATTTCAAAAGTACTGATTATACATGGAAATGGCAAATTATTTCCAGACACATTCTGTTTGCCAAAAGTCAACTTAGTTCCATGATCAAATATATAATTGAAATTATTGAATGAGTACGGAAATTGTGTGCTAATTCATACTAGCAAAGAAAGTGTTCAACTTATTTTACACCACATTGTGCCGCTTTAACAACATGGATGTTCGGGGATATGACTATTTAATATAATCTGGATAACTGAAATCCATCTGATTTAGGAAGTGCGTGCTCGTACAGGTGACAGAATAATCCATATTATATTCCCTACAGAATAGCCATCCTAGCATTTGGATTAAGGTGGGAATTTTGGATATGCAAATCATGTGATTTCGAAACCATATGGGCTATTATGCTTCACTCTTGAATACATCGCGGATGAATGGTTATTTAGGGCTACATAAATTATGTGGAGTTGAGTGATTAGCTTTAGGTCCAAGAAAATATCAAATACTATATATAACGGTGGCTTGTTACAATCTACAGAAAATGGTAACTCGGTAACATTAACCACTCCATATAGCGAACATTTATCCACTCTTGGCTCTCCTTAATGAGACTCCCGTCTGACCACGTACTGTAGCTGGGAACATAAAATAAGCAATTTTCCCCCCAACGATTCAATATCTCGACCTCCTATTTAGACGTCAACAAATACACACTTTGTACACTGTTTGATGTTACATTCTATATTCAAAATATCTGACATAAGTATCTCAGAGGTTTGTCAAACCTGGCACAATATCCTAAAAATAATGAAATACGGTAAGAGATTTCACTTCTTGCACAGATCGATCCATTTGCTTAAATAAATCCGTAAACGCGCGTGCAAAAGTGGCTGAGCTTTCGCACGGGCGGCATATTTGTTGAGTGACGTCACTCATTCTTGAGATTACCATTCTATCTCCGCAGAACCTCCGCACCCTACATCAGAAGGAATTCGTACAAAATAAACTATTATTGGTTATCCCCTAGAGTTCATGTCCTCGACCCGTCCTTCCATAACAATTCCTAAGGTTTCATAACCACTCGTCAGACTCATTTACCCTCCTCCACTTGTCCTAATACCCTTCATTAAGTACTATATTTAATCTTTTATCATCACTATTTTCCTACAACTCAATCAAATATTTCTATTTTTATATATTCTGTAGCAAAAACAATCCAAGTTTCGCATCCATATAGAGCCAAGCTCCAGGCAATGGCTTCAAAAATGACTTTTTAATACCTATATCTATATTTTATTTAAACAGATGTCAACTCAAGCTTTATATCGTATTTGCTTTGTCCATTCTGCGCCCAAGTAGGAGTCACCAACGTCTCTTAGTGTTTCAACAGCCAATCGATTTCAATATTTTTATTTTAAATCTTCCTGCTGCATTCCGTTTATTCTGTTTCAAATACAATGATTTTATTATGAAAACTTGCCTCAACACCTCGTACACACCGTTTAGAAACATGATCAAATCCTCTGGTGAGAGGCCAAGATAACATTGTCGTTAGTAAGTCACCGAGTCAAAATTACTTTATCTTCGTCCTCTATTCTCCTTCAAATTTATTTGGCATTTCCTTCGTTACTTGCCGTATGTATAGATTGAAAAGTACAAATGATAAAATGCAGTCTTACCTAATATCATTCTAAATACCAGTTTCTAGCTCATGTCTATCGAATCTAATAAATACCAGCTGGTTGTAGACACACTCAGAATCCTGAATTGTATTCCGAAACTTTTCAAACTGGCAAACAATATCTCCAATTAACATTATACACAGCTTTATTCATACTAAATATGCCAAGAACGTTTCTTCTCGATGTTTATTCTACCAAGTACAGTCTAAGACTTAATACAACTACCCTTGTTCCTCTGATTCTTGTTCACTGAACTTGTCTTTACCTAACTCGGCTGTCATCCAATCCATCTGTTTCATCATCGTCATCAGCTTCTAAAGCCTAAAAGCCTTGTCGTTGCGGCCATTTCTTACAGTGTTCAGCAGTCCTCTTCACATTGGCATACGAGTCACCTTCCATCTCCTTGACAATGTTCTTGAGATATGATTGTATTCGTCGTCCCCTTTGTTTTTTCCCCAAAGTTTATCCTTAAAAAATTATCTGGAGGAGAGTGTCATGTCTAAGTATGTGTCCCATGGTTTTTTCGTTCCTTTACTTGATGGTGTTCAACAGGCATCGATTCTCCTGAATTTGGTTCAGAACAAGCTCATTTGTCTTTCTTTCCATCTAGCTTGTTCGGGTCATTCGTCTCCAAAACCACATTTCAGCTGCCTCAAGTTTTGATTCTTCTCCTTTCCCAAGTGTCCATGTTTCACAACCATAGATCAACACACACCAAACAAAGGTCTTGAGAAATGACTTCCTTAACTTCAAGTTGAGGTGGCCATTGAGCAGCAAATTTTCTTATTTTGAAGGGTTTCTTCGCCAACGCTATTCTTTTCTTAATTTCTGAGATCCATCCATTGTCATAATTAATCACACTTCCCGAATAGCAAAATTCCGTAACTTGTTCAATGGCACTATCACTTAACATTATATTAGCTAAAATTGGTTGTTTCTTTTTATCAACTACCATTAATTATGTCTTCTGAGAATTAAATCTTAGCCCGAATTTTCCATAGGATTTCTGAAAAACTTTTAACATGCAGAGTTTGCTAAAATTGCAATATCATCTGCAAAGCGAATGCTATGTACCTGCAATCCATTACAGCTTAATCCTTTTGTTTTCTCTTTTAATGTATTTACTGCAGCTTCTATATAGAAATTAAAAAGAAATGGTGATAGAGTACAACCCTGCCTTACACCTCTTCTTATTTCTGCTTCTCTTTTATTGCCATCAGCTGTTATTTCGGTAGTTTGATTTTTATATAAGTTCAGAATAAGGCGCCTGTCTTTACAGTCAATCCCGACTTTGGCAAATATAAGAAATAAGGTTTTCCAATTGACATTATCAAATACCTTTTCTATATCAATGAATACTATATAGGTCTTTTGATTAACTTCCAGTCTTCTTTCTAAAATCTGACGTAATGCTAGGATAGCCTCCCTAGTCCCTTTCCTTGTTCTAAATCCATACTGATCACTATCCAGATGTTGTTCAATTTTCTTGCTTAGTCTATCTTTGATAATGATCAATACAATCTTTGATGCATGTGAAAGAACGGCTAAAGTTCTATAATTGGAACATTCACAAGCATTTCCAAAAATCAGGAGGAACAATTCAGTCCTCATAGCATTTAGTAATTATTTGAAAAAGGTACTTTTTAATGCTTACATCACAATATTTTAAGAGCTCTGCAGGAATGTTATCTACACCAGATGCTTTATTTCCATTCAGTTTACTGAGTGCTGCATAAAACTCTGTTTAGTTATAGTTGGACCTTTATCATCTTCTTCAATTAGTTCTTCATCTTCTATATAAATACTATTGTCAGTAATATCTGGTCCATCATACAAATCTTCAAGGTATTCCTTCCATCACTCACATACCTTTTCATTTTCCAACAATAGCTGAGTTGCTGCAATGTATAGGGGCTGAAGATCTGGGCAGTTAATTTCGCTTATTATTACTTTTTATCTTTGACAGGTATATGAAGGGGTATCGAACAGTATGCCATTGTCTCTATACTGAAGAAAGCAGGAGCTGACAGATTGGAAGGTTCTCCGGCAATGAGTGTGATGACTAACGCTTCTAAGTTTTTATTAGAAGGATAAACAAATGCTGATGATGAAGAAATTGAAGAAATGTATGATCAATTAGAAGAATTGTTTGACATAGTAAGGGAGAATTCAAACATTTCTGGCGTAGTTGGAAGTATGCTGAGCGTCTATGTCCAAGATCGTGAGTTGAAACCCATCGGAATTTTTAAGAGCGTTAAAATCTCTCAAAATACCTTCCTTCGGAGGGGAAGTAAAGCCGGCGGTCCCATGTCATAGATTTATTGCATGTTACAGAAACTTCCACTACTTACACATGATGTGTGAAGCTAAATTATCAGTTAAACACTTGACTAACGCTTTTAGGTACCAACGTTCGTCACCAGGAGCCGACTGCGGTGGCATCTGGTAACCTAGATCTGAGCTAGTGGTCGTTAACGGTGGCGTTTGGCAGCAAAAGTATTAACTACTCGAAAAAAAATGAATGTCCTTACTGAAATTGAAAACAGACAACACACACAAATACAACCATCACAATTAACACCGGTTGTCAGACAGACACCCTAAGTAAGCGGAGCTACATGACCGCGTTGTCGCAGCCCCTAAACTAAGGAACCAACCAGGCTAACTGACTTCTCTCAAATACTTCCAGACGGAGAGATTTACGACCAATAATTCGTGGGCATGTGAAGAGTAAAGTTATTATCAATAATGTATCTGCTTTGACGAGACAAGCAGTTAAATGGGAGATATATCTGACGTTGCAAACAAAACTGATTCGTATCCAAAACATTCAGTTATGCATACACGAAAGTTAAATACAGTAACATGTTTCCTCATATGTTGCAAGTAGTGGTTTTGTAAGAGTTCAAGGCCCTCCTCCTCCACCCCTCCAACGAAGATGGCGGCCGTAGCTTAACTTAACCTAGATTGTGAACCAAGAAGGCTAGAGACTTGAACGAGGTGTCAAATTACTCGGGCTGACGCCCCCTTTCCTCTAGATAGATTATTTCAACCCCAAAATTAAACCTTCCCCTACTAGGGGGTGATATTGTAAAATTTTAGAAAATCTCGCTTTTCAAGTTCAACATGTGGGAGTTTGAATGCCAATATGGAATTAAACGTTGTTCCACACAAGAGACATATGTAAGGTGGCAAGCCACTATGAATTAACATGATTGTTCTTTGTTTTTTACGCATGCCCACTCATAGCTTTTTGTAAGATGGTGGCTGTAGTGTAAAATAACCTAACCCAACCCACGAGGGGTGATCAAAAAAGTATTTCAAGCGACGCTTGTCGATCGGCAAACCAATAATCTAAGAGGGGCATGTCAGGCCTTGAGGCGAGAGCCCCTATTTATTGATCCCTGTTGATTGGTCCCATTTGATCTCTGTTGATTTGTCCCTTTGGACTGGTCCCTGTTGACTAGTCCCCCTTGGACGGGCCCCTTTTGACGGAGGGTCATTTTTGATGGAACCATTTTGACGGTCCCCTGTTGATGGGTCCCTGTGGATGAGTCATTGTTGACGAGTCCCTGTGGACGGGTCCTTGTTGACGGGTCCCTAAAGATGGGTCCTTGTGGACGGGTCCTTGTTGACGAGTCCTTGTTGACGAGTCCCTGTGGACGGGTCCTAGTTAGGTTAGGTAAAGTTAGGTTAGGTTAGGTGAAGTTAGGTGAGGTGAGGTTAGGTTAGGTTAGGTGAGGTGAGGTGAGGTTAGGTTAGGTTAGGTGAGGTTAGGTGAGGTTAGGTTAGGTTAGGTTAGGTTATGACTAAGTTTGTTATGTCTAGTTGTTTTAGAAAAACACAATTTTTGCTCTCATATTTGCTTCCATATTTTCTTTGCACTTTAATCTATCTTGACTTGTGTATTTACTTTTGCTGGTATATTTGTTGACATATTAGTTAGCATATTTGCTCCCACTTTTTATATTTGCTTTGCTCCCACATTTGATCCCATATTTGCTCCCACTTTTTGCTCACAGTTATTTTTTTCTCCCACATTTGCTACCACTTTTGCTCCCACATTTTACCCCCCACCTTTGCTCCCAATTTTTGCATGTATATATGCTCCCACATTAAACTATTGTTGTTATTACCAAGTTGTCTTTACTAGAGATTAGTTTGTGCTTGACAGTTGATATGAAAGTATCAGTGACTAGGTATGGTAAGCCTTATGCATACTATAAAGGATATTCATATATTGTGAAACGAAGCAATAAAATGGAACTGTTATTTGGCGCTGTTCAAAGCAACGATCGAAACAGTGTCGAGGAATTCTTAAAACAAAAGAATTGGACGTACTTTCTTCAATCAATCATGAATGTAAAGTTAATAATCACGCTAGTCTAAATGTAAGGAAAACCCAAACCAAAGCAAGAAACCAAGTCCAAGAGAAAGATAGTACTGCTCAAGATAATATTAACCTCAAGTTTAATACACTACAACGCACTCATGCTGTTAGCGAGTTGATTAATGAGAAACCTTTAACGCCTCCTGTGAAACCCATGTTCAGACATGCACCCACATCTCAAAAGCCCTCAACCCTATCAGAGACAATATACCCCATCAAAAAGTTAGTGGGGAAAGGTAATAGTGGTAATAATAACATAACAATGTTAAAGCATTCTAGCACATCTAAAAAGAAGCTTTCAACACTATCAAAGACAACTCAAACCATTGAACAGACTGTGGACACAGGTGGAAATTATCATGGTAATGATAACGATGATAATGATCATCATTATGAAAATGATTATAATAATGAGGATGATAATCATAATGATGGTGATAATGATGAACTGCTTCCCGAGATTCTGAAACCATTCATAAAAAATAGTAAATGGAACGATCCTAATATATTAGTCGAACGTCTACAGCTCTTGCATGCCTGTAAACAGCTTGGTCATATTGGTTATGAGAAAGAGCTATTAAATATAGAAAATGAACTTCGTAAAGCTGCTATTATTGTGTGATGGGTCAACGTAGCAACACCCCCATCCCCTAAAAAATAATTTTCAACAAGTGTTATGTTTAAAAGAACTGATAAACCAAAAGAGCTGTATTCTGTGTGTCTATCTCTTGTAAAAAAATGATTAAATTGATAAACATAGTTTGTGTATATTTCTTGATTTCTTGCATGTTCAAGCAATAGTTATGTCAGGGAAGGGATTCGAACCCTTGCTTCCTTATATATTTGGAAATTTGATCTTAAGTCAAACGCCTTAACCACTCGGCCACCCTGACAGTTACTGATTTAATTAGTCTTGTTGGACATTAGTGTTTACAAAACTTTTCTTTTCCCCACTATATATATGCTCAACCACTTTTTGGTTTTTCAATGCTGATTTTTGTTTTGTTTCAATTTTTTTTTCAGTAACATTGCAGTTATCAGTATTACAAACTGAGGGTTTAATATAGGGTTAAAGACATTAAATAAATCACAAGCCTTACAGTAGTTGCATATGATGTATAACATGCAACATGTTATTCAAAATTTCAAATAGAGCTGTGCCTTGTTAACATTAAACTCTGTTGGTCATTAAAATAACTACTTGTATAATAATTCCAGTGTCAAATCCTAATAGCAAATAGCATATATTAAATTTATGTTTGAAGAGTTTTTTATAGCACCAACCATTGACCAAAGGGGTGGGAAAAAGTGGGTTTTTCGGGAAACATTAATCATATCTCTCTTAATAGGCACAATATCAAAACCGTACAAATTGGACAATATTCCCCTAATAATTACCTAAAACTTTTGTCTGAAAGAATTTTTGATATGACCCGCCATTACGCCAAGGGATGAGAAAAAGATTTCGGAATTATAAGAAAATGCCAAGAGCTATCAGAGGTTGCCATGGCAACACTACTAAATTGATGAGGGATGAGACATCTGACGTTGCCATGACAACGCACTTGCACGAGATCAGATTCAGTATTTCCATCTGACTAATCCGGCTTCGTGGTCTTGGGGTAGCGCACCTGCCTCTCACCCGGAGGCCCCGGGTTCGATCCTCGGCTCCGTCAGGGATTTTAAAACTGACGTGAGGGTTGGAACGGGGTGCACTCAGCCTCGTGAGGACAATTGAGTAGCTGTCTGACAGTGAGACAGCACCCCGATCACGAATACCAAGATTAACAGCCAAGGGGACCCGACGCGCTGATCACGCGTCACCCCAATATCTGCAGGCCAAATGGCTGGGCAGCGGTCGCTTGGTCGGCCTTAGCCCGTCATGGGCTGGATGGTGCCAGGGGTTGACTTTGACATCTGACTAAGTGGGAAGTGGCTTCGGTGACGTAACTGGTAGCAAGCATACTGAATGTCTATGCCCTAGGTTGCGAGTTCAAAGCCGGCCGAAGTCGTCGGATTTTCTAAGAGCGCTAAAAATCCCTCAGTATGCTTTCCTTTGGAGGGGAAGTTCCAACATTCGTTGCGAGTTGCTGTTTGTCGTGGCATCTAGTAGCGAAGTTCACAGGTAGGTGTCGTTGACGGTAGTACCTGGTAGCAACATTAGGAACTACTGCTTGAAATTGACCGTCTGCAGTCCTTACCTGAATTACAGACTAATACAGCCATTCATAAGTACACAGGGTTACATGACCGCGTTGTCGCAGCCCCTACACTGAGGAACCATCCAAAATCTCTGCGGGAGATATAATTTTGCGTGAAGAAGTAACAGACCGTTACATAGTTACACATCAGTGTCGAAACCTTGCATAAGGACAGTGTGACCACAAGTATAAAAAATGGACCCCAAATGACAAAAAGGTTACCGTTCCACATAAGACAATACAATTTTTAAAATAAGCATAAAATGACGAAAAATAAAGTTAATTAAGCTCCAATTATAAAATAACTTCTCGCAATAAATGGGGTCTGATCCGTCTACGAAAACCTGCATATTCTGCCTATTTTCGCCTATCCCCAAGTTTGTCCGGTGAAATCTACCTCCGCCTTCCGGCGTGCCGAGAGGACTTTTTTTAAATTCAGATTTGTGTTTCACAGTAAACACAATTATTCTCCGGTTAAAACAAGCCATACAATTCTTTTTCTAACATGATAGCTTATACGTGGGCATGGAAAGTAGTATAATCATCAGCTAAGGATTCAATTTCCATTACCTACACCTCTCATGGTATGCCAATTCGTTAAACTATAGAAAACGTTTCTATATGTTCTGTTACATTATTATTTAACCATCTCACCGTGTAGTGGTTAACCTACTTGGTTGTCAACCCTAAGGTCTTGGCTTCCAACCCCGACTATACCATGACATTCATTTCAAGGTTGCAATAAGCTTCACTAAGCCTTTGTCAAACCTAACAACGATCTAGTCATGTGCAGAGCACGTCCGCTATCAAGCAGATGAGTAATATGAAACTTGCTGACAAGATCGCTGTGCTGTTATCACCAAGGCACACTAGACAAACCAAAGTCAGTGTCTCTGTGCAGATTCAACCCAGCGGTAGTATGCAAGCCTATGTTTGTTTAAAAAGCATCATGAATATAACTCCACTGTCACCACAGAGGCCCCGGTTCGTTTTTTTTTCTAATGGCTGCAACAGGATATACAGGTAAAACTTTTTTTGGCAAAGGGTTGGCCATCCTGACTTCTTCAACACCTCAAACCAATGTTTACTATTACTGGTGAGTTACCATTTTTCTTCTTCTTTTCCCAATTAGTTTGAGTCGCCGGAGCCAACCAGGCTCATTTTGGTTTTGGCCGGGGATTTAAGGCCGAATGTCCTTCCTGACGCCACGTGATTTTTCAGGTGAAAAATCTAACCCCTGCTGTCACCGGGATTTGAACCCCAGCTGTCCGGGTAAGGACGAGCAGCTAAGCACCTGCGCCATCACGCTCCCCACTGGTTAGTTATCTATACACACATTAATCCATAATTACCTAATAATAATAATTACCATCATCCTCCATACACATGTCCATTAAAGCATGGTTTCACAAAACGCTTATGCTTTTAGGTGTATAACACATTTTTTCCTCATAACATGACTATTTACTGTTTTAGGGGTGAAATGACCTATCCAGGTAAAAGCATATGTCATGACCTATTTTTTAAGCTATCACACCTAATTTTAGGCTTCTTCGTTTCCTAGATATGGATTTTTCAATTTGGGGGGTTGTTTTCACCCCCCTATTATTTTTCATCAAAAACAAAAGATCTTAGGTTCATTTATCATTCTTAGGTGTTTAACACGTTTCTTTCCATAACATGACTATTTACTGTTTTAGGGGTGAAATGATCAATCGAGGTAAAAGCCTATATCATCCCCTATTTTTTAAGCTATCACACCTAATTTTAGGCTTCTTCGTTTCCTAGATATGGATTTTTCAATTTGGGGGTTAGTTTTCACCCCCTGCTATTTTTCATGAAAAACAAAAGATCTTAGGTTCATTTATTATTTTTGGGTGTTAAACACGTTTTTTTTCATAACATGACTATTTACTGATTTAGGGGTGAAATGACCAATCGAGGTAAAAGCCCTAATCATCCGCTATTTTTAAGCTATCACACCTAATTTTAGGCTTCTTCGTTTCCTAGATATGGATTTTTCAATTTGGGGGGTTGTTTTCACCCCCCTGCTATGTTTCATCAAAAACAAAAGATCTTTGGTTCATATATCATTTTTAGGTGTTTAACACGTTTTTTCCCATAACATGACTATTTACTGTTTTAGGGGTGAAATGACCAATCGAGGTAAAAGCCCATATCATCCCCTATTTTTTAAGCTATCACACCTAATTTTAGGCTTCTTTGTTTCCTAGATATGGATTTTTCAATTTTGGGGGTGGTTTTCGTCCCCCTGCTATTTTTCATTAAAAACAAAAGATCTTAGGGTAATATATCATTTGTAGGTGTTTAACACGTTTTTTTTCATAGCATGACTATTTACTGATTTAGGGGTGAAATGACCAATCGAGGTAAAAGCCCTAATCATCCCCTATTTTTTAAGCTATCACACCTAAGTTTAGGCTTCTTCGTTTCCAAGATATGAATTTTTCAATTTTGGGGGGGTGGTTTCACCCCGCAAAGGTGGACGTCGCCCCAAGTGCTAGGACCCCTCATACAAGTCCCTAGCATGCTTGGTTCGCGAGATATGAATAAAAGTGTAGTTAGGCCCTTTTGACAAAAACGAATCATACATTCAAAAACGGGCGTCACCCCCAGGGTTAGCATACTGCCTATGGCAAAATCCCATCAGGGGTTCAGAAAATATTAACAAACGTATAGTTAGGTCCTTTTGACAAAAGCCGTCCGTGTGCGCACATAAAAAAAATACTATTTCACCCCCCGGAGCTACATGACCGCCTTGTTGCACCCCTAAACTCAGGAACCAACCAGGCTAACTAATTTCTCTCAAATTCTTCCAGACAGAGAGATTTCCGAACAATAATTCGTGGGCAAGTGAAGAGTTAAGTTAATACCAATAATGTATCAACTTTGACGAGACAAGCAGTAAAACGCGAGATATATCTGACGTTGCAAAAAAAAACTTATTCGTATCCAAAATATTCAGTTATGCATGCACGAAAGTTAAATAACATGTTTCCTCGTATGTTGTACACTTACTCATTTGAATGGTTTCCACTTGCTGCACGTTCCCCATCCCGGGTTTCTTCTTTCATGTCCTAGGAATAAAGTGAATTGATTAATTTTTTTTTATTTGGCATCACTAATACTTAAACTAAGTAACTGTAAATCACGGCAGAGTTGAAGTGAAGTGGTTATGTCTTCCCTAGTTCTAAAACTTATAATACACAATCTCCTCAAGATAACAAAATGCTGACTCACTGCCTTAATGGAAGTAATCGCTTTAAGGATTGAGGACAAATGAATGTATTTGTACTTTTCAACTGGAAGGCTTTAGGAGGCGTTAGGACACATCCACCTATTATTAAGTAAAAAGCGACTATATCCTCAATATTTGTACCATCCCATCTTTCTAGAATGAAGGTCAGACATCTTACATTCACAATATCATCCAACACATTTCTCACAAAACACTGCAATTAAAGCAAAATAAAAAAGAATTTAGTGTAAGTACATAAATTATATGCCTCTAGAGGGAATTTATTGTGGAGTATGTAACCTCAATATCGCTGCTACACAATTCTAGTAATATCAAACATTATAAGTCTACTGGTGTACGGTAGCCCATAGTTTGCAAGGTAGGTACAAGCCGGGGAAGAAATTGGAGTAACTCATTAATAGCGAAGTCTATTTCAAATGTATTTATATATTTAGTCACACGTCATTTAGAATGCTTTCAATAAGGGATTCCAGGCATCGTTGGTATTTATTGACATACAGAAATTTATGAATGCAAGCTTGAAACTTATATATTGAATCCACCATTTATAGTTCCTGCCTTCACACAGAAAAAAGGCTGAGCTAATTTCAACCATTACAGAGCATACATGTGCCAGGCCATGTGATTACTGTCAGAAGCTGACTGGGCAAGATACCTACCAACAAAAATCCTTGAATGGTTGTTCATGGTTCCCCAGTTTCATCTCCAGGTCAACGTTAGGACGGGAACACTTAACAGACCATGGTCGCTTCCTTCCGACTCCTAATCATATTTCAACAATCCCAATCCCGATTAACAACTCTTATAGGCTAGACAAAAGGGCGAACGGCTGTAAAAACCACTGCCAAATATAAGTTCAAAATTCATTTCACCTCCTCCCTAACATCGCTGAAATAGGGATATTGAGAGATAAGAGGAGAAACAACTATAAGAAATGTGCTAAGAAGGAGGGTCTTCAGAACGTACCATAAGTTGAAATAAGTGGACTTAAGAATTAACAATTACTTTCTTCGTATGATTCTTACTTTTATCTCATATCTTCAATTATGTAATAAATATACACAAAAGACCAATTGCATGTTATAGCAATGCTCAGGATTGGGATGCAGGTAATCACTGTCATAAGTTAAAACAATCCCAGCATGTGCCTGTAAGGCAACTGATTAGCCCCCATGAGTGAATCTCTGAGGGGAATACAAAAATCCTAATGCAATTGGTTTATTCTGACCTTAAGTCCACAGTGGGAACCGAAACCAAACATATGTTAGCTTCACATAATATAATTAATGTGCATCCCCCATTAGCTCAGTGATCAGAACAACATTGTACATTGTCGGTGGTCCCAGGTTCAAGTCCCAGGTGGATTACATATCACAGTTCTTCATCCTTACATCAAAACGGCTCGTACTCTCTGTACTATACAAAAGCTAACAGATAAGCACTACAGTTTGCCACCAATACAGTAGTGAAAATAAAACTCCTAATCCAGAAATGCTATTAGGTGATAAGGAGATGTCATGTCTTGTAAGGACGCATGAAGGTGCTTAACTCTTCCAGATCTGAAGATGTTATTTCTGATTCGATACGTGGAACGATGTCCGGAATAGGACAGTCTGCAATCTTAATATCCCTAACATGGTCCATATGACTTGTTTCACAAATATGTTTCCCTTTGCATAGGTAGAATTATGTGTTACACATGACTTGTAAACTTGCACTGAAGAAATCAAGGAATAAATAACATACTAAAGTTAATTCAACTTCGCAATCATAGAGTTTTCTTATGTCAACAGATACATGGCAAAGACAGAAAAGTTTTGTAAAGTTCAAATCAGAATTCATTTCAGTTCCTACACATATGCCAAGTGTTGGCCTAGCAGATTATCACTAGCATTGAGTGTGTGTGTGTGGAGACTTAGTGGTGTTGGTGCAGTAACTCACTGTTAATATATAACGTTAATAACTGTCATAATAATCAAGCAAAGTTGATGAATGTTGTGTAAAGAAATATTGCATAGTGTGTTGTGCGTTTTACTGTATTGAGTTCCTAAAGCAATATTGATCTCAAGAATACTCAAGGTAGGGAGAAATTTAATGAACTTATAATACTTGACATCTTATCAGGATTGTTAGGCACTGTATTAAAAGTATGGAATATGAATATAACCGGGCCTGGCTCTAATAAGTTTCCTTCTTCTTCAACAGTCCGTAACAATATAAATATCATAATCACATGTAATTCATTTCAGGATATTCTTCAAGAGATATGCAGGTATCCTGACCTTCTGGATGATTAATTCACCAAATTCTTTCATAATATAACGTCTGTAGTTTCATCTATGCTGATGATGGGTGTTGCTTTTAAGAGCGGAACAGAGAGGTCATCTCCCATGATGGCCACAAACCAAGTTTTCTTATTATTCCTGTGGTTTTTGTTTCATATATAGAGATTCCAGAGATGTTTTATGCATACCTTAATTTTACATCCACAAACCGTAACGTAAATGTTGTAAACAGACCAATTGAAGTGTCTGTTATACACACTATTGTTTCATTCACCAACCTGTTGGGTAATTGCCTCTTGACCTACTAATAAGAAAGATGTCCACCAAATTCATTTTAACAGAGCCCTTCTGTAATAGCTCCATACTAACACAATAGCAAACACGCACTCACGACTACAACAAATTCCCACGTTCCATGCTTCTAGAGAGTAACGTTCTTCACACTTGTTCAGAAATGGATATTAGATTAAAGTAAATAGATATCAGAAGAGCTAGAATAGTCAACCAAACCTCGAAGATAGTCCACTCCATCAAGATCAAACGTTTGATGAAAGGTGACTCTATCAAGATGCACAAAATGTAAATGACAATATGGCTTTAGGCACCTTCTTTCATACTTATTGGGGGTTGAACATTGCTCCGTAGATATAACCTCAAATTGCCCTACACGAGCAATAGCGATCAGGCTGTCAGATTATTCTTGTGATCTCCTGACTATCAAGCATGAAAATGATTGATGCAAAAGGTTCTTTTCAGAACCAACAACAAGTTTCAAGAAAATGTATCGGACTTACACTCAGAATTTATCAATTAAAAGTAGAAGGCATAAGTAAATCAAAATGCCAATATTTGTCAAAATTCTTATTATGTGAAAAAATTGATGTGGTTGTTCTCCAAGAAACTCATGTCGCAGATGAGGACCAATTGCGTTTAAGAGGACGAATACCAGGATATGATATACTTGGAGCTACATATCACCATGCATATGCTGTAGCGACCTATGTGCGGAGTACCATTGATAACGTTTCTCTGTTAAAAGCTAACGTCGATGACAATATTCATACAGTTGTAATAAATATTGGCGAGGTTATAGTAACTAATGTTTATAAGCCTCCAGTCTCTACATGACCACCTCAAGTTCTTCACCCTGCAGTCTATATAGGTGATTTTAATAGCCATCATGAAGATTGGAAGTATACTATTTCTGATGTCAATGGAGAAAATCTCATGAGTTGGGCTGAAGAACATAACATCCATCTTGTATTCGATGCAAAAGATAGAGGTACATTTAGATCAGCTGCATGGAAACAGGAATATAACCCGGACCTGGTGTTTGTCTCCTGTGACAACAACTATCGGCCATTGTATACTACACGGAAAGTTCTACCAGCTTTTCCGCACAGTCAACACCGCCCAGTTTATCTTGAAGTTGGAATACAAATCCCTCTTGTGACTTCATATCCTCGCCCACGCTGGAACTTCAAAAAATCGGACTGGAAAGCTTTCTCAGAAGAACTAGATAAATATGTCCGATGGATACCTCCAACGAGTGACAATTATGGTAGATTTGTAGGAGCTGTAATTACCATAGCCAAAAAACACATTCCAAGAGGATTCAGGAAGGAATATGTTCCCGGATGGACTGATACAAGTGAAAAGCTGTACCAAGAGTTCCTGGCAAGTGGTGAACAAGAGATCGCTGAAGAACTACTTGGTAGCCTTGATAATGCTCGGAAGGAAAAGTGGATTGAAACCGTAGAATCTATTAACGTCAGTAAATCCAGCAGAATAGCCTGGTCACTCTTGAGAAAACTTGGAGGAGGTACCCCTATTGTCCGTGGACATCAAAATGTCACTCCAAAAATGGTTGCTTCCCATATAGTTTCAATGTCTCGAACAGCTAGAGACAGAAATCACACAAAATATATCAAGAAAGAATTGGCCAATCTCAAAGCCATAAGTAATTTTGGATCAGAATACACTAAACCCTTCACCATCCAGGACATTGACACAGCGCTGAAAGATGTAAAAAGCGGTAAGGCACCGGGATTTGATGGAATACATCCCGAATTCTTGATACACAGTGGAAAGCATGCTCGTCTTTGGCTATCCAAGCTAGCCACTAATATTGTTCAGACTGGTAAGCTACCTCGTTTGTTTAAATTGACGAAGGTCGTTGCCATACTGAAGCCTGGAAAACCAAGTGACAGACCAGACAGTTATAGACCTATCTCATTGTTGAGCGTATGCTATAAGTGAATTGAGAGACTAATCTTGAACAGAATCGACTCAAAAGTGCTTGAAGTAATTCCCATAGAACAAGCAGGATTTAGACCACAACGGAGTTGCACGGACCAAGTTCTCTCCTTAACCACCTATATTGAGGCAGGGTTCCAGAATCGCCAGAAAACATCAGTAGCATTTATAGACCTTAAGGCAGCTTATGACACTGTTTGGAGAGAGGGTGTAATTTATAAATTACTTCAAGTTATCCCTTGTAAGACACTGGCTCGTCTTGTAAGCAACATGCTGAATGATAGAAGCTTCCAGGTCATCATGGGCAGTGAAATTAGCAAACCAAGTAAATTAAATAATGGACTTCCTCAAGGATCAGTGCTTGCCCCACTCTTGTTCAGCCTCTTTATATCAGATTTGCCCTCCACAAAATCAAGGAAGTTTGGATATGCTGACGACTGGGCAATTGCTACTAGAGATCCATGTTTCGAAAGTACAGAAGAGACGCTGACAAATGATCTTTCTGCACTGGGAGATTATTTTCGCAAATGGAGACTTCGGCCAAGCACAACTAAGACCGAAGTTGCTTGCTTCCACCTGAACAATAAAATGGCAACAAGAGAACTTACGGTTTACTTCAATAACATCCTCCTTCGCCATAACAGACATCCCAAGTATTTGGGTATAACACTGGTTAGAACATTGTCATTCAAAGAACACCTACGAATATTTTCTGCCAAAATGAAGACAAGAAACAACATCTTACGGAAATTATGTGGCACCACTTGGGGTGCCAACGCAACTACTCTCCGTTGCTCAGCTCTAGGTTTAGTTTATTCTGTTGCTGAGTAATGCGCTCCTGTGTGGATAAATAGTCCGCATGTAAGATTAATAGATGTACAATTGAATAACACCATGCGCATGATAACAGGAACAAATATGTCAACTCCTACACAATGGCTTCCTATTCTCAGCCACATCCCACCTCCTCATTTGCGGCGATGCAACATTTTGATAAGAGAATATAGAAAGATCCAGACCAACAAACAACTACCAATCCATGGAGATATTGGTGATCTACATGTGAAACGATTACGTTCAAGACATCCACCTATCTGCACAGCGGAGAATCTTGCAACTAACAAATTCAACCTGATTGAGAGATGGTCTTCTGATTGGAATTCGTTTGCGCCTCCAGAGAGTTCAGTAATGCCATGCATAACTGAGCAGGTGCCAGGGTACACTCAGCCCAGAAAGACCTGGTCAAAATTAAATAGAATCCGGACCAATCACGGTGTATGCGGTGATCTCCTGTACAAGTGGAGGAAAAAGTCTTCGTCATGTTGCGAGTGCGGTGCTGAAAGACAGACTGTTTGGCACCTAGTTCAGGAATGCCCACAAATATCATACGGTGGTGACTTCAGCGACTTCTTCCTAGGGACACCACAGGCACTTCATTACGTTTCGGAACTTGATGTTAAATTGTAAATAATTTTCATGTATGCCATACGATAAATAAGTAAATAAATGTGGACAAGGAGAGAGAGACAGAGAGAGGCAAACCATTTCACAGAAGCCTACAAGACAAGGCAGAAAAAGCAAGTTTTTTTTACAAAACCCAGGTAAGATTTTTGAAATTATATATATATCCTGTTTTTTATTTTTTTATTTTTTATGATAATTGCTATTTGGAATGGATATACTCATGGTGGTTTATTTTATTTCTTTTTAGTGTGTTGGAAAACGCTTGACCACTGCTGTGTGTTGGGGACCAGTGTTTACCGAGAAGTCTACGGCTGAAAACTGGTGAGATTGTTTCTTTTATAAAAATTATGTATTTTGCCACTGCTACCGATAGCTTAATTTGGGAACCCCTTGACTCTTGTTTTAAAAAGCGTGTTTGCTCTGGCCGCGTAGTGAATGTTAGAGAGAGTTTAATCCCAAAAGGCTTTGTCGAATCTTGTTTTGAAATTTTTAAAGAACAAATATGTACAGCGCAAAGGTTGCATACGGCTTTAAATGTCAATACACAACTCGTGTGCGATTTCATATATAAAAACAAGGACGGTGAGCATAAAATAACATTTTATATTGGCAGTAAAATGCAAGAGCTTTTGATAGCCAATAATCTGAACGAGTGGTATCAATCCCATGTGGTCAATGCTTTGCTATCAAAATTTGATAAACTACAACAAGGACCAAGTGGTTTAGCGTTGGACAAAATCTATTACCTGCAAATTAACATTTGTCATTTCAACCCGTTGAATGCTGGGTCTAGACACATTTCTTTACCATCAGCGATTGCCTGTCGGAGAGCGGTGGTAAATATTGGAAATAAAGATGATAAATGTTTCCTCTGGTGTGTGGCTGGATATTTGCAGCCAGCACAACGTGACAGTTGTCGACCAGGAATGTACAAGGCCAAGTTTGATGAATTAAAACAAACATTAAATTTAACTAGAGTATCGTTCCCTATGGACTTAACGGAAATCCATAGGTTTGAACAAGACAACCAGGACGTTTCGTTCCTGGTGTATGGCCTTGATGGTAATGAGATTGTGGGTCCTTTTTATGCCACAAAAGAACCGAAACAACACCACATTCATCTTTTATATCTGTCTTACGGAGAAGTGAATCACTATTGCCTCATTAAAAGACTGAGCAGATTGCTAAGCAGTCAAGCGTCCAAGCATAATGGTAAGAAGTACATTTGCGACCGTTGTCTGCAATATTTTACAACCCCTACACTTTTGGAACGTCATAGGGTAGATTGTGTTTCTCAGGAAGCGGTGAGACTGATATTGCCACAAGGGGACAAGGCTATGTTAAAGTTTAAGGACATTCATAAGCGTGACACTGTTCCCTATGTGGTGTACGCAGATTTTGAAGCTCTCACCACACCCATGGCGGGATGTGTACCAGATCTCACCATGAGCTCAACCACAACCATTCGAAACGTGAAACTTTTGCCATAGGATTTAATGTGGTGTGTGCCTATGATCCCACACAATCCGTTTACAAATACCGTGAGGGTCCAGATTGTGCCAGATGGTTTTTGGATGAACTTGTTAATTTGGCCGACCATGTACAGGGATTACTGGACCACCCAGTACCCATGGGTCTAACGCCACAACAGCAACAGCAGTATGAGCATGCCACGACATGCCATATTTGCGAAAAGCCACTGATCAGTGCTGATGACACCGTTCGTGATCACTCACACTTTACGGGAGAGTTTCGTGGAGCTGCACATAGTAAATGCAATTTGAACTTTTCAGCTCCTCGTTTCATCAGTGTCTTTTTCCACAATCTGGAAAATTATGACATTCAGTTTTTGAATCGTGAATTGGGTCATGTCAACAAGGGCTCGTTTATCATTATACCCCAAAACCATGAGCGTTTTACAGCCCTGACATGGCGGTTGAGCAACTTCAGCATTCGATTTTTGGATTCCTTTAAGTTTATGGCATCCTCGCTAGACAGTCTTGTGAATGGCTTGGATGAAGAGGAATTAAAAAATACTAGAATGCATTTTAATGATCCCAAGCATTTTCAATTGTGCATTCGGAAAGGCATATTCCCGTATGATTTCTGCAACAGCTGGGACGTGTTAATGCAAACAAAACTCCCACCACAAGAGAAATTTTACTCGAAACTAACACGCAGTACCGTTTCCGATGGATACTATGCACATGCATGTCAAGTTTGGCGAGTGTTTGACATTAAGACGCTAAGTGAATATGCTATGCATTACCTAAAACTGGATGTATTGCTGCTCACCGATGTGTTTGAAAAATTTCGTGAGTTGTGTCAGCACATTTATGGTCTTGACCCGGCTCACTATTATGCGAGTCCTGGGCTCTCGTTTGATGCCGCTTTGAAATACACTCAAGTGGAATTGGATTTACTCACTGATGTAGACATGGTTCTATTATTTGAAAAGGGCATTCGTGGCGGCTTTGTGTCGCTTAACCAACGCCATGCCGAAGCGAACAATGTCTACATGCTTGATTATTCCCCAGAAAAACCAGAATCGTACTTAATGTACTATGACGTGAATAATTTGTATGGTTACGCCATGAGTCAGCCTTTGCCCTATGGAAAGTTTGCTTGGCTGACAGACAAACAAGTGTCAGAATTTGATGTGATCAAGGCTAGCCAAGAAACAGGCCGTGGATATGTGCTAGAAGTGGATAATGAATATCCCTCATCCTTGTATGATGAACATGCCGATTTCCCATTCTGCCTTGCGCAAATGGTTCCCCCTGACAGTAAAGTGAAAATTGAAAAACTTATGGGCACACTTTACAACAAAAATCGGGATGTGCTGCATATCCAAACGTTAGTGCAATGCCTCGCCCGAGGCTTGGTGTTGAAGAAAGTCCATAGGGGTATTTCCTTTGCTCAAAAACCATGGCTCGAGCCATACATGCGACTCAACACAGAGCACCGACAAATGGCAACACAGCAGTTTGAAATAATTTTTTTTAAATTACTGAACAACTGCATCTATGGCAAGTCCATGGAGAATGTCCGCAAATACCGTGACTTTAAATTGGTCAATGCCTGGGAGGGGCAGTGGGGTGCCCGGCGGTACATTGTCAAGCCAAATTTCAAATCGATCAACATTATCGATGAGGATTTGGCCACTATTGAATTGAGTAGGACCAGCGTGACCATGGATAAGCCCATTTACTTGGGCCAAGTCATTTTTAGACTTTTCTAAATCGGTCATGTATCGATTCCACTATGAGTTTGCCAAACGCCATTTTGAGGGCGTCTCTCTTTTGTATATGGACACGGACTCATTCATTTACCACATTCGCCACTGCAACCTCTATGACGCCATGAGGCAGCATAGTGACTGGTTCGGCACCTCTTCGTATAGTGCTGACAACATGTTTCAGCTGCCCATAAAAACAAGAAGGAAATGGGTGTTTTAAAAGACGAATGCGCTGATTCCATTATGACGGAATTCGTAGGTTTGGCCTCGAAAATGTATGCTTATCGCACACTAGACTGTAAGGAAGCCAAAAGAGCAAAAGGTGTAGGTAGAGCAGTGGTAAAATCGCTACGTGTAGACGATCACTTAGCGGTTTTACGCACTGGCAAAGCTTTGTCTCATACACAGTGCAGGATAAAATCTAGCAACCATCATTTGTATCTTGTGGAACAGAGAAAACGCACCCTCGCCTCCATGGATAACAAACGTGTGTGGGCTGATGACCTGCTCACTAGCCTGCCCTGTGGTTATGACCGCAAGGAGGAGGAGGTGTGATTTCACTGTTTGTTCGTTTAGGAACATGGCTTTTTTGTAAATATTGGTTTTTGTCATTGTAAATAGTATTTTTTGTAAATAGTGGCAACCCACTTGAACTTCTTGCTCTTAAAAAAAGTTCTATGCAACCTTATTTTAATTTTAAAATTAACCGAGTTGGGAATTGGAAAATGGTAAATAGTGTGATTCTTTTAAAGCTGTACAAGGTTGTTGTTTTTTTGTAAATATGAAATGAGTAATAGTATTTTTAGTAACTTTAATGACTAGTATTTATATTTTTTTGTAATGGTAAAATTTTAACTTAAAAAAAGTTCTTTTGGGAGAAGTGTGCATGTCGAGAATGTGTTTTGGGAATAAATAAAGTGGTTGTGTTTGTTCCCAAAAAGACAGGTATGGTTGTATGAGTAGAGAGAAAGCTGGTGTGTATGTATGACCAGAGCAAACATGGTGAGGTAGGGTGGGTGGGGAAGGGAAATTTTCTCTTATATAGTCATTTTTTTTGTCGATAGTTTTGTTTTCTTTGATTTTTTTTAAAATTAAAATGAAACATTGTGTTGTGGTAAACCTTTGTTTTTTATTTCATAACCATAGGGATTGACAAAAGAATAAATAGAATACAAACACATCCCAAGTCCTCACTCCTCAATTCCTTACTGGTCATGTCCATGCATCATCAACTTTCCTTTCATAGCACTCATCACAATCAGGGCTGCCATTCTTTCACCCACTGAGGCATCACAGGATGTGAAACGTTGTTTAGTTTTTTCAATAACAATTTATCTGCCACATGTCTTAAACCAGGATGACTATGCCGATAAGATAGGTCATGTTCCTTGCATGCTTGATCCAAAAGATTAAAGGGTACATCACCACGCTGCAAACGTTTTTCAAGATGAGTTCCAGGGCCACAAAAACGATAACCTGGAAGATGGATTTCGAAAGGTAAGTATTGAATCACTTTGTCAATGACGCCACTGCCAGTGCAGGTCTGGCATATCCTTTTCCATTGATGGCGAAATGGTTTGTTCTTCCTCTTCCTCTGTGGACGATGTTTGTGTTTGTGTTTGTAGTTGTTGCTTTTTCTCGCCATGACACCCGTCTTTACACGGACTTTTATGACCGTGATACAGTTTCACTAGCTGACAAGTCGCGCACTGACGCATAGAGGACATTTTTGCCATGGCCACTTGCTTATGGTGATCGTAATCCGTACAGGGTTGCAATTCACTCAACACAGGGTCTTGAGTCCATGATTTTGGTACATGTTGCCAGATTTCTTTCACCGCGTTGGCGGCCACATAATAAATGAACGACTTGGGCAGCGCTAAGAGTTCCTCTTTGGTAAAACTGTCTAGTTTCTTTTTGCACACTTCGAGTATACGTTTCAAGAGAAACAAGTCCTAAACCATAGGGTTTTTTCATTCAATTCGATAGGCGGGTAAAAGTCTAGGCTGAATTCGCGTCCAAGTTCATGCAGTGTAAACGTTTTACTTTCTGCCGACATACTGGTGGCGTTTTTGCTTATGCTGTGTCTTATATAAAAAAAATTAAACACAAACGTCCACACTGTTGGCTGTTAAACGTTCGCTCACGTTTCAAATTATAATATATCCTGATCCTGTTTACAAAATAAGTCACTAGTTCCATGGGCGGGGGTAAATTCCCAAAACTGTCATAGTACCATACGATGGATCCCTCTTTGATATAAGCTACATAATGCGTTCCTGGTCCTCGGTGATCATCCAAATTGACAACAGCACATTCCTGTTTCCAGGGTCGTGGGGTAATTGGTTTCGCATAAACACACCTTGAAAATGAGAAAGTTTTAGTTGATTAGCATAGCTTTCCACTTTCTGATGCGTCAGGGCATGTCTTGCTATGGCTGAGGTTATTTTTTTTTATATTTTGAAATGGTGAAATCCCAAATCCTTGTTGATAAAAGGCTGGCTTTAAATTGGCATTTCTAGCCCCCATTGCAATCGCTTCCATCGTTTCATTGTGTCGCTGACATTCTTTGAGTTGTTGCTTGCCCTGCTGTGCGGCTTTAATGGTTCTCGCCGCTGCACTGGCACCGCCCAAAAGTGAACCCAGAGCAGCCAAGCCGGCAAATTATGCAGGTAAAAATCCCGCTCGTTTGGGGACGGGAATCACTCGCCCTTGTTTTGAACCCTGTCGCTGACGTTTTGGAATAACACGTCTCTGTGCTGCTCGAAGAGCTTTCCTTATGGTCAATACATTATTTTTTATATTTTTCCTTCGCGAGGGCTTGTCCACGAATGTCTTAAGCCCAGGCTTTGCCTAGGACAGGGTCTTATTTTTAGTCTTCCTCACCACATACCTTTGTTTCATCATGATGATGACCAACAAACTTTCAAAAGAAAGTTTAGGTCACAACTAACGTCAGATTGTTATTTCATGGCTGTAAATTCCAATTCCACATAAAGTGGGAAATCGTTTATGGTTTTTCCCGCTTGCTTTTCATCCCATGTCAACATGAGATGAAAGGATAATTCGTCTCCTGCATTGAACATTTCATGGTTATGGACCAACATCCGGTGACCATTTATCTCTATTTGTAAATGGGTCTCATCAGGTATAGCATATTTGATGTGAATGGTTCCATCATAATGTAATCGATAGTGGCTTAAACCTGAAGCAAGCACATAGGTCAAGTGCTGGTCACGAGCTAGCGGTATATGGTTTCTCTCATTCACTGGTTTTTCATTTGTCAGATACACTAAAAATACAGATGGGATAAATTTATACAGCCTTTTCATTTCATAGGTCACGTAACGTTTGGTACAGACATCGTCTTCGTCTTGTGGGTCTTCCACGTGAATAATACGATGGTGATTAGCACTATAGCCATTCACTGTAAGCTGAGGCACTTTGTCATAAAACTCATACACTTTGTTATCCACATACTTTTTTGTAGTAACGTCTGTAGACACTTGAGGATGTTTTACATGGGTTAACCACTTTCCCTTAAAGTCATAATCTCCCTGTTTTGTGCGTGGCACTACAGACCTATCCACATAGTGTTTATTATCAGGATCTGTTTCTTGTTTAGGATCATGTATGGTAACAGACCTAGCTTTGGCCATTAACGCACGTCCAATGACATCCATCGTCAACCTGTATTACGAGTCTACTGTTTCTATGACAAGGCTCGGTGTCCTGTATATAGACAGCCTGCTAGCCTGTCTAAGCCTTAGTTGATATGAAGAGTATTAAGCAGCAAGAGTCATTCCCCGTGGGGGACATGGATTCCCATCTCTGTCCTACATCACGTGAACAACGCCGTGGTTCACTGTTTCCATCTTCCATTCGCTGCATCATTGTGGGACCTTCCGGCTGTGGAAAGACCAATCTTTTGCTAACACTTATCACAGCGCCCAATGGTCTGCGTTTTCAAAATATTTATATTTTTGCAAAATCTCTCTACCAACCCATTTACGTGTTTCTGGATCAAGTCATGTCTGGATTACAAAAAGAGAATAGGGTTATTTCACATTTTCCATGCAAGATAATGTTATTTCACCGGATGAGGTAAAGCCTGATTCACTCATGATTTTCGATGATGTATCCACTGAACGTCAAGGCATTATTCAAAGCTATTTCAGCATGGGTCGACACATCATATCGATTGCTTTTATCTTGGACAAACGTATTCTAAAATGTCCAAACAGTCGATCCGTGACAATGCCAATGTCATAGTTTTAATTCGCCAGGACGAGAGGAACAGTCGTCACATTCATAATGAACATGTGAATCCGGATATGACCTTTCAAATGTTTACTGAATTGTGTGGCAAGTGCTGGAACACTCATCGTCATGCCTGTTTAGTGATTGACAAACAAAGTGAACTCAACCAAGGACGATATCGCTTAGGGTTTGATCATTTTATTGCTATTTAAGGCATTGACTCATTCCCTGTCAAGTCATTTGTCAAGACACCACGGTGTTAGCAGAGAGTCAATTGTAAAAGCATATTAATAGAGCAAAAAATACTATTCGCCGAAAGTTTCGTCAATTGAAGCGATCACGTGCAAATCATGCTATGTTTATTCAACAACATTTAGCACCTCCGCTAAAAGCCATGTTGAAACCCTCTTTCAAGCCATCTGAAACGCTACCCACGGTTTCACAATCCACGCAGACGCTGCACGAGGACCCTGAGGAAGAGGAAGAGGAGCATGGACAGGAAGATTTGACTAGTGTTAGCGAAGTTGAGGATGACGAGGAACAAGTGTTTACGCCTCAAAAAAAAGGCTGCTCCCCTTGCAGAGTTTTTGAGAAAAAAGAAATCCTTGGCCATGGTCGAAACACCTTGCCCTTTCAGATCGTCTCTGTTTACACAAGTCTTGGCCTCCCCTCAAAATAAAGCTCAAATGAAAACCATTTTAATAAAATATTATGGACCAACACTAGAACACTATCTCATTGATCTATTTATTGGAAACACAGATACCACGTATGGTGTTCGCTATGAGGATGATAGTATTAAAATTGGGGATTCATCCATTAAATTTGCTCGTACTAAAGCTCTCATTAAGAACATCAACTATTAGTTGACGCCAGGACTGTTAAAGCTGCTCTTCTCTCGAACACCATCATTCCATGATTATACGTCAGAGGACCTTGGCAAATATAATTCCATTTTATTGGATACCCATGCCCACAAAAGACAGTATGATCCAGCTCGACAAGTGAATGCCAATATATCTCAAAAACATAAAACCATCATTGCAAAAATGTTTCCCACCAGTCAGAGTACCCGTCGTAAAGTGTCCGCTTCGGGAGTGACATTTAGACCATTAAAACCCCTTGTGGATGTTACCTACTGTCAAAATCCCAATAAGCTCATCCAGCGGCTACAGTTCTTGCATGCTTCACGCCAAGCCGGCCATACCGGTCACGATTGGGAAATTCAAGAAATTGAACAAGGACTTCGAAATGCCAAAACTATTGTTTAAGCCCTCATCCATTAAAATGGGTATTGCTCACGAGTTGCATCGCCCAGCTAGGCGTCACTATCCGCGACTCAAGGTGATTTCACGGGGTGCGGATGAACTTTGGCAAGCAGACCTGGTTGAAATAATACCCTATGCTGGCGTTAACGACGGTGTACGCTATATGTTGACCGTCATTGATGTCTATTCCAAAATGGCCTTTGTTGAACCCGTGCGTCGCAAGTCTGGTCCACTGGTCACCAAGGCCTTTCAACATATTATTCAACACTCCAAACGTCAACCTCAGTTGCTACAAACAGATCAGGGAAAATAATTTTTCAACAAGGATTTCTCCAGTTTTCTCAAATCTAAGGATATTCACCATTACACCACGTACAGCAATCTCAAAGCCAGCGTGGTCGAGCGGTTTAACCGAACATTGAAAACCCATATGTGGAAATGCGTTTACCGCTCAGGGCAGTTATCGCTGGTTGGACATGTTACCTGAGCTAGTGTCACGTTACAATGACACCAAAGATAGAACCATTGGGACCAAGCCACGTCTCGTGACCAAAAATATTCAGCGACTGGATAAACTATTTAACCCCATAAAAACAGCAGATCCTAAACGTCACCGACTGAAAATTGGGGATATTGTTCGTGTGAGCAGATTTAAGTCTGCCTTCAATAAAGGCTACACGACTCAGTGGGGGACTGAAGAATTTCGAATTCGTCAAGTCAACTTGGACAGTCCAGTCACCTATTTACTCCAAGACCTCAACCATCAACCCATAAAAGGTAAATTTTATCTCCATGAACTAAAAAAAACCAGCATTTCCTAAACATTATCTTGTGGAAAAAGTGTTGAAACAAAAAGGAAATAAACTATATGTCAAATGGTTAGGATTTAACTATACGTTTAATTCTTGAATCAATAAATTACATGTTGTCTGAACCTGTGCACTTTTTTATTTTTAAATTTATTTATTTATTAATTGAATCATGATGTACGAGAGCTCTGTGTATGGCTCCCCGCTCTTCATGCATGTCCATACATGTTTGTCTTTCTCTCTCCAAACCCGCGTCTCACTCCTTCACTCCATGATGACAATCAACTCGTTCAGCTATTGGCTGTCATGGGTTCTCCCGCTCCTCTCCTCACCTCTACTCCGGCTCTCTGGCCCCGCCCCCTCACCACTCTGCAGTGGTCACGTGACTTCCTGTTGTGTAAAGGTTTCCCTACTTTCCCCTCTCTCTCCCCCTTACCTCTCTGCGGGGCCCCTGCCTGCTGCTGCTGCTCGGCTTGCTTGGCTAGCCGTTATCACCTTTTTACAGAGTTGTCAAATGGTTGCAACCCGTTATCATCTTACAGCAATGTTGTCAGCTCGCACCCACATTCCATTCTCTTAGCTGGATAGCCGGGCTCCAAGCGGGTCTCTCGAGCAGATATTCTGTTTTCCCATTCTGGCTGCCAGTTAGACATACATAGAAAAACAAGTTCTGTTGTTGTTGACTATTTTTATTCGTCTCATAGCATTATGAATTTTGTCTGGTTACTGGTCAGTGTTTACCATAACGTTTAAAGATCGTCATGAAGGATTTTCGAAAATATTCGCCTTTATTCGTTCGTCATAGGAAAACAATATATCAAAAAGCGACCCCTCGTTTTGCCATACATTGCCCCGTCGAAATAGCCATTTTCAGTATCCACCATGGCCAAACATAGCCTCGTTGTAACACACGTCAAGCGCTACCGGCTCTCTGTCTACTAACACGCTTTTATTAAAAAAATGCGTAGTTTTCTTGTCCTAGATACTTGACATTTATTTTTGTGGTAGAGGGGGTAGGGGCCTTTCATTTATGTCAAACAAACTTATTTGTCAACGTATTAGTTTCCAAAATAGTCAAAATTCAAAATTCAAGGGTTTTCAAAAAACTCAAAAAATAAAAAAGTTTTATTATAAAAATAAAGGTCATAGAGACCATTCGTTTCAACTATGTCACAACATTCTATCATGTTTGGTTTTCAAACTATCGCCTACGTTTAAAAACAAAATATTTCAAAAAAATCAAAAATCAAAGACGAGTGGTCTATAGGAAAGAGGCCGTCAGCTCGAGTCCAACGACACCTTTTTTTTTGTTATATTCCGACCATCCGTTCGCCCATGATCACCAATGTCCGCGAGAAAGTAGGCTATCATTTTTTCCTCCTATACCCTTGAAACTTGCTGCCCACCTAGAGGGCATATCCACCTTTCATTAACGCCAAACGAACTTTTTTTTTCCAATTCACCGTTTCCAAAATAGTGCCAATCCAAAAAACAAGAAGTTTCAATTTAAAAAAAAATACCAACACACATGCCTAGCCAAGAGGACGTCATCCCAACCACAACAATACCTCGTTCGTTAAAATCCGACCACGCGTTCGCGAGATATCGCCCAAAGTTTATATGAAAGTAGGGGGTGAGGCAGAACCTACAACCTCCCACTACTGCACAGTTTTAGTCCTAGAGACTTGAAATTTATTTTGGGGGTAGAGGGGGTTAGGTCCATTCATTTTCGTCAAACAATTTTTTTTGTTAACTCTTTAGTTTCCAAAATATAAAAATTTCAAAATTTAAGTGTTTTCAAAAATCTCAAAAAATAAAAAAGTTTTATTATAAAAAATAAAGGTCATAGAGACCATTGGTTTGAACTATGGCACAACATTCTATCATGTTTGGTTTTCAAACTATCGCCTACTTTCAAAAACAAAAATTTTCCAAAAAAAATTTCTAAAATATAACGAGTGGTCCATAGCAAAGCCCCCGTCAGCTCGTGTCCAACGAAACCTCATTTTAAAAATCCCACCAGGCGTTCGAGAGATATCGGCAATGTTCTTAGGAAACAAGGCTGTGCATTTAAACTGTCATCACCACCCTATTAACGGAAAAAGATGTATTAGGATGAGCGTTAATTAACTTCCTAGGAATTTCAATAAGAGAAAGATCAAGCAAATTGCTACGAAAAGAGAGCCATCTGTTAAGAAAAGAAAGGGGAACAGTTTCGTCCCAGTCACATTTGAGCGACCATAGCTCTTGCATGAAAAGCTTGGCTATAACAATAACCGGAGCAAGGAATTGAAGCGGATCAAAGATTTTAGCAATTTCAGAGAGAATTTGCCTATTTGAGTTAGGGAGCTCTTTGGCAAGCGAAACTTTATAGATGAGAGTATCAGTGCTAGTGCACCAATGAACTCCAAGAGTTTTTATGGATTCGGAATTTCCACAAATTTCAACGGAGGAGGGGTCAACATCTTCAATAGGAAACTGGGCGAGAAATTTCGCTGAATTGGAAGTCCATTTATGAAGTGGAAATCCTCCATTCTTTAGCAATGCCTGAAGATCTGGTGACACGAAAGAATGTTCCTCCAGAGTGGGAAGGACTGGAGATAATCGTCTACATAAAACGATGTAGTTAGGGCTTCAGAAGCTTTAGAATCAAATAAATGACCATCTTGAGAGGCTAACAGATGTAGGGATCGGATAGCAAGGAAAGCGGATGGTTTTAAGCCATAAGTGACTGTCATTAAGCGAAATATCTTAATAGGTTTGCTGATTTCGTCGCGCCACAAGATTCTTTGGAGATCTTGTTGTTCGGGCTGAATTACAACCTGACGGTACATCTGTTTGATGTCCGCTATAACGGCTTTGGGAAATAATCCAAAATTTAAGAGTATAGCAGATAAATCCGACTGAATAGCGGGACCAGAGTAAAGGGCATCGTTAAGACTGTTGCCATTAACGTCAGGGGATGAACCATTGAAAACGACTCGGATTTTATCCTTTACAAGAGGGTTTTTCCACACGGGATGATGATTTAAGAAAACCGTTTCAATTGGGGGTGCAATTCGTCATCAGATTTGCTGACTACTTCCATATGATCTAAGCTTTCATACTCATCTATGAAATCAGTATACTGTTGTTTAACGAGAGGTTCTTTCTTGAATTTGCTCTCGATAGCAAAGAGAGCTTTTCGAGCTTTTGGTTGAGAATTAATAAGTTTGGGGGGATTAATTAATCTTGGCATCTGAACAATGAACTGGCCTTCAGAAGAACGAGAGGTAGTGTTCAAGAAAAGTTGCTCACAGAATTCGTTTTCTGAAGAAGTTAAGTTAGGAGAATCAATGTTTTCGAGTTTCCAGAACTGTTCCAAATCAGTATTAGCGAAATAACATTGCGATACGGGTTGGGGAGAATAATGAGGAAGTTTACCAGTAACGATCCATCCAAAATTAGTGTCTCTGGCAACCACGTTTGAAGATAACTTACGAAACTGTTTATGAAGGCAATTCCAGAAAACATTGGCACTAAAGAGTATGTCAATGGGGCCTTGTACATTGAACTGAGGATCAGCTAACCTCAAATGAGAAGGAATATTCAGACCTGAGATATCGACGGAGTGACTAGGAGTATCCTCTCCGATACTGTTGAGGATGAGGCAATTAAGTTTTAGAAAGTTATTTCTGTGACAAGTGTCTCTTAAGGTTAGTTTTGAAAACTGTAAAGCTTGCGACTTTAAACTATTAATGCCTGATACATTGATAGAAGTGGGGTTTACAGGTCGGCCTAGTTTTTTGATTAATGAATTAGAAACTAAATCATGGGATGCCGCCGAATCAAGAAGACTGCGTGCACGGACCCAGTTGCCAAAATTATCCTGAACTTCGATTTGGACAGTGGACAATAGTTCTTGGGCACTACGTATAGACTTGGCATTTTGAATGTAAAATGAAGCATTAGAACTGCTAGCATTGTCACCTTTCTGAGAAGTAGGTGCGGTTGATGACCTTGCTTGATCATGACATGTAGTAAAGTGTGATGAGCTTTTCACAATGAAAACAAAGTCTGGTGGCCTTGCAATTTGAAGCAAAATGCTTGGGTGAAAGGTTGTTAAAGCAGTGTTTATTCTGGGAAACAAATTTTCTTCTGTCGTCGACTGACAGTTCTATAAAAATTTACAGAGATATAAGGCGTGGGAATCTTTGCAAAGTATGCTCTTTAGTGGTCCGTTTAAACTCTTACGGGGTTCGCTTTGAGTGTTTAAAGCGAGAGAACTAGCAATACGGCGTTCACTAGACCTAGTTGGGTAACCAGTGGCGTATGACTTGAGTTTAGACGAGCTGGACCCAGGTTTTTGGGTACTAGACGCTACGTGTTCGGTTTTAGATATAAGAGATAGTAATTCAAGTTTAGAGCTAGGAGAAGAGGGTTCACTTTTATTGGCTCAGGCAGTTAAGAGTTGGCATCTAGCATTTATGAAAGTGACTAAATGCTCGTAAGAGTAATCGTCATCTATGGATAGTTCAATTTCCAAAGCTTTGAGGGTAGCAACATCGACTTTAGAAACCACTAAGTGTATTAGGAAAGTGTCCCAGTGGTCAGTAGGTTGATTTAATTGGGACAAAGCTTTAACGTGAAGTTGTGTCGTATCAATGAGAGTACGCAAACTAGTGACATCATTGTGCTGTGACGCAGATAAATTGAATAGAGCCTTCGTGTGGCGTTGAATACATAACCGTAAATTACCGTATCTTTCCCTCAACAAGTTAAAGGCAATGGGGTAAATTTCAGCACTTAATGGGAGTGCTTCAACTAACTGTAGGGCTTGACCGCGAAGAATAGATCGTAAATAATGAAACTTGTAGATGACTTGAATGTCTTCATTGTCATGAACAAGAGAGCAAAATAGTTCATAGAAATAATCCCAAGTAGATTCGTCTCCAGAGAAGTGGGGTAAATTAATCTAAGGTAGAATTGGTTTGGGCTTGTGAGTACCCTCACGAAAAGAGGTTTGTGTTCGTAAAGGGAACCAAGAACAGAACCGTCCTTTCTCTGTTCCTCTTCGAGTTGGCGTATTATTTTAAAAGCAGAACCAATGCCTTCGTAAGATAGGGTTTCTACCTCTACTCGATCATCAGTTTGATTGAGCATACATGTTTCGATTTAAGTTTGGATATTGCAATAATTTTCATATGAACGTTCAAAATCCTTTACGCGATGTTTTAACAAATCTAGTTGAGCTTGTGAAGGATCTAGCTCTTTGATGTATTTTCTGAATCTGGTAATTTGCCCTTTATAAGAAGCTCGTTTGAAAGTAAGCTTTTCATCCTTTCCATCCTTATCCTTATCTGCAGGAGCCATGGCGAAATAGGTAAATTAAAGTATAACTTACGAAACTGTGGAACCTTGGAAAAGCTGTCAGACTGGAAGCAGCAAACAAGTTGAAAGAAAGGGACACACCAAAGGAGACAGGAGCGGCCTCTTTCCCCTTCACAGGCTTTGCATGGTGAAGATATAGCTGAAAAATTCAAAGTAGATATTAATGATTTGCAAAATATTGTCCTATAATCCTTGACATATAAAGTCTCATAAGTAAAATGTCATGAATGGACTCTCCCGGGTTTCTGGGACCTAATTTTGGGTAGATTATTAGCTTGGGAATAACCTGACCCCCAAGGGAAGATGAAGAACAAGAAGTGGGTTTCGGAATGGAGAAAAGGGATGGAGAAATAGGACGAGAGTCCAACATAAGTTATAATTTTAACTTTAAGTACACTCAAAAGCAGCTGGCACTGTTAACCAGCTTACCGATACCTAAAGTGGGAAGGGACCCGGATGCAGCTAACAGGAAACGCAGCTGGAACTTGGGCTATACGCAAGCTAACGGCTATAGCGTATTACCTCTCAAGCATAAATTTGCCTACTATGGGGAAGGGTGGTGGTCTGGCAAGACAAAGAGTGACAGATTTACTGTTTGTACTTTCAAAGGAGTTAGGTTTAAAAAATGTTTTGAAAGGCGAGCAAAGGTTGGGCTCGTAGTGATATTTCTTAACTCCGGGTGGGTAATTCCTCTCAACAAATGACCGCGTACTACCAGGAAGGGTAGTGACGAAACAGTTATGCTTTTGAAAATAATTTTGGTAAGAGCACCAAGAGTAGCATTTAGAAATAGCTAAGCTTTTACCCAGCAAGGTGCCGACTAAAAGTTTAGACAATGAGAAAAACTAAAATTTGGAAAACCAACCATAAGTTTAGAGAAAGTCTCAACAAGCAGGAAGCTGGCGGAGCGAGCTGTACTTGACTTACTGGCGAGTTAGAATTAGCTATCAAAGCTAAGAGAGTCTTTAATAAGTTTGTAACTAAAAGTTCTTGATCAAATGCAACAAGTAGTGCAAACCTTATCAATAGATTTATTTTTATTAAAGAGGGCATAAACCTAGGAAGAGTCTAGGAAGACAGGGTCCTTCCTAAGCGTGAATCTAGCGAAGAGAATAACGAGAGAAAAAATAGGTTTATTAACAATAAATTAAACTTTGAAAAAATAACAAAGAATTAATGACAGTTAGATCATGATTGTGATTTCTAAAAGGTTATATGTGAAGGTCTGAGACCTAAAGATAACAAGTTTACAATTTATAAACAAGGTTAAATTGGGTACAAGTTCAAAACTTGTGGTAAGCACTAAAAATCTGAATAAGATTTTAAAAGTAGTGCTTAAAATGGACAATTTTAAAGTTTGTAACCACAATTATAAAGTAATTCTGGCGTAGCCGAATTAATCAGGTGCGATGCGGGTATTTTAAGATTTCATATTTAGAAATCTTTAAAGTATGAAAAAATAACAATTTGAAATTATAACAACAAAGAGAGAGAGAGAAAATAAGTAGAAGTTTCTATAACTTCTTATATTTATACAGTAATTACGGTGGTTATTTATACAAATAAGGCAGGTCTCTTATTGTGAAACCTGAAGAAAAAAATTAAGAGCAAGTTTCTAGAACTTCTATATTTAAACAGGATAACGAGGAGAAAATGGGGTGTTGTATTCTTTGAATACACGGTACGAGAGATATAATGTCTATTGCTCTTTGCATGTTCATTTCTTCCTTCCTCTTTGCCAAACACCAACAGTGATCATCTGGTTTCTCCCTGTTGGGCATGTTTCTTATGTCTTCATAAGTATGTTTCAGATATATAACTTCTGTGGTCCACCTAGCGTCATCTAGTAGCGAACCTCTGAAGCTACTCAATTCCTCATCGTGCAAGATGACTTACTTATCCATTTGGCTACCAGATCTCGTTACCATCGTCAGCTACTTTCTCCTTGAGCAAGAGGACTACGTCTACTTCTTTACTCACCATGCTGCGCTAGTATCATCTATCAACTCCTTGAAGACCAGCTCACCAAGAAATCAATTATGTTTTGCTAAGTTGGCCATGCTTATATGTTCTCCTTTTGTCTCCCTACCCCCTCTCCTTCCCCCTTTTCTTGGACCCTCCGCGCTCTGCTGAGCTGCTCTCACTTCTTCGTCTGCAGTTGACTCGTACAGTCAAAGCTCCGCTCGAGCTTAGCCTCCTCAAACCAAGAGGCACAACCTCTTCTACGCCATGTTGGCTAGATAGTCTTCCTAAGGAACTCCGACTTCAACATGAAATCGAGATAAGTACTATTTTTAAAAAGTTTTAACCTCATCTTCATGGTTTTAACTTCCAAGTGATTTTAATTTTAATTATAGGCAGTGTGAAAATATTTACTTGGGGCAAAATCATCCTTCGTGGGATTTGCAATGTTGAGCTTTTTCTGGTAAGCCAACCTTACTAAAAGGAGCTTTTCTTAAGCTATTTAAACGAGAAACCCTCTCGCTACGTGGGATATTATCCAATACCCGCTGTCTATAATTACAAAGTTATTTCCTCCGTTGGATTTTCTCAACCCCATTTTCTGCTAAGATTGTTCTGGAACTTTCCAGATTCAGTACTTAATCAACGAGTCCTGCCGTCATGTATCTTTCATGTACTGGGGAGAATTCTGTTTAAAACTAAATTACTACAATAGTGAATTTTCGTCCACCGCTGGAACATTTTATGGCGCATTTAATTGTAAATCACGACTTTTTCGAGAAATAGACTTTCACCTACATTCAGTTATCTCCATAATTGCAATAACTTTTTTCTCATGAGCTTCAGTGTTTCTCTGGTGAACTTTGCATACATCTTTACAGACAATAGTGATAATCAGTGCTTTCTCCACTTTTCTACCGCGTCGCGATCGTCCGGTTATATTAAATATGGCCATGAACATTGATCCTATATCCCCATGATCTTTCCTTAACCTTCTATTAACAACCATTATTTATAAAATTGTAACTGTCTATAAGGTGTTACTCACGAAGTACCCTTCCAACTTTGCTAGTTTAACATTAATTAAATTCTGCATAATTTCTTGTGTGATGCAAGTTTTAAATTTACATTGTTCCTCCCTTAAAAAGCAGGGAAAACAATTCTCTCAACTCTTGAGTGAGTTATTTTTTGGTCTCGCTAAATGAAAACTGCCTCATTTGACTGGCGAGTCTTATTCAAAGTATAAGAGGTCTAGAACCTTCCTTCTGATTAACTTTTCAGGTTCACAGTAAGTGACCTGCTCTCCTTGTATAAATTTCACAAAGTAATTCTGTATAAATATAAGAAGTTGTAGGAACTTCCTTTTTATTCTTTAAGTTTTCCATTTTGTTATCTTCGAAGTTGTTATTTTCGTTAGAATGTTCTTTCAGAGGTTTCATATAGTACACTGCTTGTACTCCTGTAAATGTTAAAACTTTAATTATTCCATTTTGCCTATTTGTGAAATCTTACCAAGATTTTAATTCACGGTTTAAAAAACCTTAAAAATTGTCAATTGCCTGGAGCAACTGTTAAACGTGGAGAGGTCTGCGACCCTATTTATTAAAAGTTCAAATTAACTATGTTAATTAAAATTATATTACATAATTGTTAATTTCATCAAACTTTTTCTAATTGTAAAATAAACAAATCTTTTCCCTTTGCTTTTTCATTTTCGAATATAAAGTTTAGGCAAAATCCTGTCTTCCTTGACTCTCCTCACTCAATGATATTAAAATCTTTAATAGGGCTTTCACCATTTGTTGCATTTGAGAAAGAACTCTTAATTTTCACCTTACGAAAGTTCTTCTTAGCGATAATAACTAATTCTAATTGGCCAGTAAGGCAAGTAAAGTTCGCTAAGCCAACTACCTGCTTGTGGAGACTCTCTCCGAAAACTTATGGTCAGTTTTCCAAAAAATAAGTGTTTCTTTTTGTCTAAACTTTTAGCCGGCTCCTCGCTGAGTAAAAGCTTAGCCAATGTTCAACGCAACCATTGGTTCATTTACCAAGATTACCCAATAAGGCATAATCTTTTATCACATTCCTTTTTAGAGACATTTGGTCGCCCTTACAAGAACTCCATAATTTTGGAAATTGAAAATACCAAGCTTGAGTTAAATCATTGGCATTCTTCGAATCATTTTGAAAAATCTAATCTCCTTGAGAAAACATACAGTAAATTTGTTCCTCTAAGTCTTGCCAGACCATCACCCTTCCCCATAGTACTTTTATACATGCTTGGGAGGAAAGGTACTAAGGCCTCTCTCTTGCAAACCGCCCAAGTCTTAGCTGCGGTTCCCGTTAGCCTCGACCAAGCTCGTACCTACTTTAGGTATCCTAAAGTTAATTTCCATTGGCAACTACCTTTAAGTGTGTTTTACACTAAACTTATTACTTTTGTGGGACTCTCCTCCTATTCATCTATCCTTCTTTTCCAATTCCAAAATCTACTTCCTTCTCTTCATCATCTTCCCTTGGTGGGTGGGTTATTCCCTAACCTAAAATCTACCCAAAATTTGGTCCCAGAAACCCGGGAGAGCCCATTTTTGCTTTTCTCTTTTTAAAATAGTGTCATTTGACAATATTTTGCATATTTCTAATATCTGTGTTGAATATTTCAGCTATAACCACATCGTGCAAAGCCTGTGATCGGGAAAGAGGCCGCTCCTGTCTCCTATGGTGTGTCCTATTCTTTCTACTCATTCGCTGCTGCCAGCTTGACAGCATTTCCAAGGTTCCACAGTTTCGTGAGTTACATTTTCATTTATCTTCTTTAATATGGCTCCCACTGATAAGGATAAGGATGAAAAACTTACTTCTAAACGAGCATCCTATAAAGGGCAAATTACCCGATTCAGAAGGTACATAAAAGAATTAGATCCCTTAGACGCGCAATTAGATTTGTTGAAACATCGTGTAAAGGATTTTGAACGTTCTTATGAAAACTACTGTAACATTCAAACTGAAATTGAAACTTGCATGCTTAATCAAACAGAAGATCGTGTCGAAGTAGAGAACTTATATTACGAAGGCATAGGTTCTGCTTTCAAAATAATACGCCAACTCGAAGAGGAGCAGAAAAAGGACGCTTCTGTTCTTGGTTCCCTTCATGAACCCCAAACTTCTTTCCGTGAAGGCACTCACAAGCCCAAACCTACTTTACCAAAAATTGATTTACCCCATTTTTCTGGAGATGAATCCACTTGGGATTCTTTCTATGAATTATTTTGCTCTCTTGTTCATGACAATGAAGACATTCAAGTCATTTACAAGTTTCATTACTTGAGATCTATCCTTCGAGGTCAAGCTTTGCAGTTAGTTGAAGCACTTCCTCTGCGTGCCGAAAATTACCCCATCGCCTTTAACTTATTAAAAGAAAGATATGGAAATTCACGTTTACGTATTCAACGCCATATTAAGGCTCTATTTAACCTACCTGCGTCACAGCACAATGACGTCACTAGTTTGCGTACTTTAATTGACACTACCCAACTCCACGTCAAAGCTTTGTCCCAATTAGAGCAGCCTACTGAACATTGGGACACCTTCCTAATACATTTAGTAGTTTCTAAAGTTGATGCTGCTACCCTCAAAGCTTGGGAAATTGAACTTTCTAAGGAAGACGACTACTCTTACGAGCATTTAGTCACTTTCATAAACGCTAGATGCCAACTTTTAACCGCGCTAGCCAATCAGAGCGAACCTTCATCTCCTAGTTCCAAATTCGAATTAATGTCCATCAAACCCAAAAGCGAACGCTCAGCGTCTAATACCCAAAAACCAGGGTCCAGCTCATCCAAATTCAAATCAAACACTACTGGTTACCCAACTAGGTCTAGTGAACGTCGTGTCGCCAGCTCTATTGTTTTAAACACGCAAGGTGAACCTCGCAAAAGTTTAAACGAACCGGTAAAGTGCATACTTTGTAATGATCCCCATGCCCTATACCTCTGCAAATCCTTTAAAGAAATGTCAGTTGATGACAGACGAAAATTAGTCGCCCAAAACAAACATTGTTTCAATTGCCTAGCGCCTACGCATTCTGCTTCTAACTGTAAGTCTACAAGACTTTGCTACCATTGTGAAAAGGCTCATCATACTCTGCTACATCGTCATGATCAGGCAAGGTCCTCGACAGCATCTACTTCGCCGAAAAATGATAGTGTTAACAGTTCTAATGCTTCATCATACATTCAAAATGCTAAGTCTATTCGCAGTGCTCAAGTATTGTTGTCTACTGTCCAAATTGACGTTCAGGATAACTTTGGTAACTGGGTCCGTGCACGCGGTCTTCTAGACTCAGCGGCAACTCATGATTTTGTATCTAATTCTCTGATTAGAAAACTAGGCCTACCCGTAAACCCCACTTCCATCAATGTGTCAGGCATCAACAGCTCAAAATCGCAAGCTTTACAATTTTCAAAACTAACCATAAGAGATACTTGTCATAGAAACAACTTTCTTAAACTTAATTGTCTAATTCTCAACAGCATTGGAGAAGACACTCCAAGTCATTCGGTTGATATTTCGGGGTTAAACATTCCCTCGCATTTAAGGTTAGCCGATCCTTCGTTTAACATACAAAATCCCATTGACATACTCTTTAGTGCCAATGTCTTTTGGAACTGCCTTCGGAAACAGGTTCGCAAGCTATCCTCAAACGTGGTCGCTAGAGACACTAATTTTGGATGGATTGTCACAGGGCAACTTCCCCATTATTCACTCCAACCTGCATCGCAATGTTACTTCTCCAATACTGACCTGGAACAGTTCTGGAGGCTTGAAAATGTCGATTCTCCCAATGTAACCTCTTCAGAAAATGAATTTTGTGAGCAACTTTTTTTAAACACCACCACTCGTTCTACTGATGGCCGGTTCGTCGTTCAAATGCCAAGATTAAATAATCCTCCTAAACTTATCAATTCTCAGCCCAAAGCTCGAAAAGCTCTCTTTGCTATCGAGAGCAAATTCAAAAAGGAACCCCTCGTCAAAAAGCAGTACACTGAGTTCATGGATGAGTATGAAAGCTCAGATCATATGGAGGTTGTTAACAAATCCGATGATGAATTGCACCCCCCAATCGAAACGGTTTATTTAAATCATCATCCTGTGTGGAAAAACCCTCTTGTAAAAGATAAAATCCGAGTTGTTTTCAATGGTTCATCACCCGAAGTTAACGGCAACAGCCTTAATGACACTCTTTATTCTGGTCCTGCTATTCAATCAGATTTATCTGCTATACTTTTAAACTTTCGATTATTTCCTATAGCTGTCATAGCCGACATAAAACAGATGTACCGTCAAGTGTTAATTCAACCAGAACAACGAGATCTTCAAAGAATCTTGTGGCGTGATGAAACCAGTAAGCCCATTAAGGTATTTCGCTTGAAAACGGTTACTTATGGCTTAAAACCCTCTGCTTTCCTTGCTATCCGATCCCTACACTTGCTTGCCTCACAAGATGGTCATTTATTTAACCCCAAAGCCTCTGAAGCACTAACTACGTCATTCTATGTTGACGATTATTTGCAATCCTTCCCCTCTTTGGAGGAAGCTTCTTTTGTATCTTTAGAACTTCAAGCATTACTAAGGAATGGAGGTTTCCCACTTCATAAGTGGAACTCCAACTCCCCTGAGTTTCTCGCCCAATTTCCCATCGAAGACGTAGATCCCTCTTCTGTCGAAATTTGTGGAAACTCTGAATCTGTAAAAACTCTAGGAGTTCACTGGTGCACTAGCACTGACACTCTTATCTATAAAGTTACGCTCGCAGAAGAGCTTCCTAATACAAAAAGACAAATCCTCTCTGAAATTGCAAAAATTTTTGATCCGCTTCAATTTCTCGCCCCGGTTATCGTCATAGCCAAACTCTTCATGCAAGAGCTGTGGTCACTTAAATGTGAATGGGATGACGCTGTCTCTCTTTCTTTTCTGAATCGTTGGCTCTCGCTTCGCAGCAATTTGCTAGATCTTTCCCTCATTGAAATTCCCAGGAATTTAATCAGCTCTCATTCTAATGCATCTTTTTTCCTTCATGTGTTCGCGGACAGTTCCGAAAAAACTTATGGTTGCTGTGCATATTTAGTTTATCACGATTCACTTTACGGATCTCCAGTTTCTAACCTTGTTTGTGCCAAATCGAAGGTCGCTCCTCTTAAAACTATCACTTTACCTAGGCTCGAACTTTGCGCTGCACTAATGGCTGCAGAACTTGTCAAGAAATTACGGGAAGTATTAAAGGTCGAATTCTCGCAAATCTATCTCTGGAGCGATTCTATGATCGCCCTTTCTTGGATCGCCAAAAACCCCTCTCATTGGCAAACTTTTGTCGCAAACAGGGTTTCCAAAATTCAAACTCTTTCTTCTGGATGTCAATGGAGGCATGTTCCTAGTGCGGATAATCCAGCTGATATCATCTCTCGTGGTTGTTTACCCTCTCAATTGGCAGCTTCCCAATTGTACTGGCATGGGCCCTCGTGGTTAATCGACGAATCTTCCTCATGGCCTTCTAAACCCCCTGTTACAAACTCCAACTTGCCTGACGCTAAAGCACCTTTACCCATTGCTTCGTGTCTTATTTCCAACGCATCTCATCCTTTGTTGTCACGCTATTCTTCCTTCCATAAATTACTACGGATTGTTGCCTATCTCCTTAGATGGAAATATCTTGTGGTTGACCAACCTCTTCTCCCTAAACCACACCTTACCAATCATGAATTGAATCTCGCTACCATTAAGATTTTACAACTGACACAGCAAGAAGCCTTTTCTTCTGAATTGTCATTGCTTTTTTCTAAAAGAGATCTTCCCAAATCCAGCCGTCTTCGTGCTTTAGCCCCGTTCCTTGATGATCATGGATTACTTAGGGTAGGTGGAAGGCTCTCGCAATCTTTACTCTCTGAGGACAAAAAGCATCCTGTTATTTTGCCTTCCAAACATCACGTTACTTCTTTAATTATACGTGACTTTCATTATCGTAATCTTCATGTTGGTACACGTACTCTGCTCTGTCTCTTAAGAGAAAAGTACTGGATTATAAATGGAATTCATGAAGTTTCTTCTGTAATTCATAAGTGCATTCCTTGTTTCAAAGCGAAACCTAAAATCAATACTCAATTAATGAGCGATCTGCCCTCTTTTCGTTCTTCTCCTATACGCCCATTTGCTTTAACTGGCGTGGACTATATGGGTCCGTTCCAATATCAACGAAACTCTCCTGAAGCTAAGCGCAAATTGTTTGGTAAGCTTTATGTTTCTCTCTTTGTTTGCATGGTTACTGGCGCAATCCACTTGGAACTAGTAACGAATGCCTCTACTTCTTATTTTTTATCAGCTGTCTCTCGTTTCACCGCTAGGCGTGGTGTTCCTTCTGAGATGTTCTCTGATAACGCTTCCACCTTTCAGGGCGCAGCTTCCCTGTGGAAGAAAGCTCTCACCTCCTCTCCTGCCATGGAACAAATCTCTAATTTTTCCTATTCAAAAGGTTTCAAATGGCGCTTCATACCTCCCTACGCTCCGCATCATGGTGGTAGGTGGGAATCTTGCGTAAAGCTCACTAAACGTCATTTAAGAAAAGTCTTAGGTAATCGAATTCTGACTTACGAAGAATTCAATTCTCTGTCTGTTTTGATTGAAGGTGTTGTTAACTCTCGCCCTTTAACTCCACTTTCCAATGACCCTGATGACCTACTCCCACTCACCCCTGGTCACTTCCTTATCGGCACTTCTCTTTCTGCCCCTCCTCCTCTTCCTAATTCTTATAGGGATTCTAATCTACCTATCGCTTGGCGGAAACTTGAAGCCCTCCGTAATTCTTTTTGGAAAAGGTGGAACTTGGAATATTTAACTTCCTTGCAACGGAGGCAGAAGTGGTTTCTTTCCAGTCCCGACATTAAAGTAGGGGACTTGGTCTTGGTTAGGGATATTTCTCCCCCCCCTAGTATGGATTTCTGGTAGGGTGACCGATTGTTACCCTGGAAGAGACGGGAGAGTCAGGGTGGCCAGAATCTTGACTACAAATGGACCGATCACAAGACCACTGTCTTTGATCGCTCCGCTTCCAATAAATGTGTAACTGCTTATTTGCTCTCTGTTGGTGTTTGTCCCCCCAGTATGGTGTATTCTTTGAATACACGGTACGAGAGATATAATGTCTATTGCTCTTTGCATGTTCATTTCTTCCTTCCTCTTTGCCAAACACCAACAGTGATCATCTGGTTTCTCCCTGTTGGGCATGTTTCTTATGTCTTCATAAGTATGTTTCAGATATATAACTTCTGTGGTCCACCTAGCGTCATCTAGTAGCGAACCTCTGAAGCTACTCAATTCCTCATCGTGCAAGATGACTTACTTATCCATTTGGCTACCAGATCTCGTTACCATCGTCAGCTACTTTCTCCTTGAGCAAGAGGACTACGTCTACTTCTTTACTCACCATGCTGCGCTAGTATCATCTATCAACTCCTTGAAGACCAGCTCACCAAGAAATCAATTATGTTTTGCTAAGTTGGCCATGCTTATATGTTCTCCTTTTGTCTCCCTACCCCCTCTCCTTCCCCCTTTTCTTGGACCCTCCGCGCTCTGCTGAGCTGCTCTCACTTCTTCGTCTGCAGTTGACTCGTACAGTCAAAGCTCCGCTCGAGCTTAGCCTCCTCAAACCAAGAGGCACAACCTCTTCTACGCCATGTTGGCTAGATAGTCTTCCTAAGGAACTCCGACTTCAACATGAAATCGAGATAAGTACTATTTTTAAAAAGTTTTAACCTCATCTTCATGGTTTTAACTTCCAAGTGATTTTAATTTTAATTATAGGCAGTGTGAAAATATTTACTTGGGGCAAAATCATCCTTCGTGGGATTTGCAATGTTGAGCTTTTTCTTGTAAGCCAACCTTACTAAAAGGAGCTTTTCTTAAGCTATTTAAACGAGAAACCCTCTCGCTACGTGGGATATTATCCAATACCCGCTGTCTATAATTACAAAGTTATTTCCTCCGTTGGATTTTCTCAACCCCATTTTCTGCTAAGATTGTTCTGGAACTTTCCAGATTCAGTACTTAATCAACGAGTCCTGCCGTCATGTATCTTTCATGTACTGGGGAGAATTCTGTTTAAAACTAAATTACTACAATAGTGAATTTTCGTCCACCGCTGGAACATTTTATGGCGCATTTAATTGTAAATCACGACTTTTTCGAGAAATAGACTTTCACCTACATTCAGTTATCTCCATAATTGCAATAACTTTTTTCTCATGAGCTTCAGTGTTTCTCTGGTGAACTTTGCATACATCTTTACAGACAATAGTGATAATCAGTGCTTTCTCCACTTTTCTACCGCGTCGCGATCGTCCGGTTATATTAAATATGGCCATGAACATTGATCCTATATCCCCATGATCTTTCCTTAACCTTCTACTAACAACCATTATTTATAAAATTGTAACTGTCTATAAGGTGTTACTCACGAAGTACCCTTCCAACTTTGCTAGTTTAACATTAATTAAATTCTGCATAATTTCTTGTGTGATGCAAGTTTTAAATTTACATTGTTCCTCCCTTAAAAAGCAGGGAAAACAATTCTCTCAACTCTTGAGTGAGTTATTTTTTGGTCTCGCTAAATGAAAACTGCCTCATTTGACTGGCGAGTCTTATTCAAAGTATAAGAGGTCTAGAACCTTCCTTCTGATTAACTTTTCAGGTTCACAGTAAGTGACCTGCTCTCCTTGTATAAATTTCACAAAGAAATTCTGTATAAATATAAGAAGTTGTAGGAACTTCCTTTTTATTCTTTATGTTTTCCATTTTGTTATCTTCGAAGTTGTTATTTTCGTTAGAATGTTCTTTCAGAGGTTTCATATAGTACACTGCTTGTACTCCTGTAAATGTTAAAACTTTAATTATTCCATTTTGCCTATTTGTGAAATCTTACCAAGATTTTAATTCACGGTTTAAAAAACCTTAAAAATTGTCAATTGCCTGGAGCAACTGTTTAACGTGGAGAGGTCTGCGACCCTATTTATTAAAAGTTCAAATTAACTATGTTAATTAAAATTATATTACATAATTGTTAATTTCATCAAACTTTTTCTAATTGTAAAATAAACAAATCTTTTCCCTTTGCTTTTTCATTTTCGAATATAAAGTTTAGGCAAAATCCTGTCTTCCTTGACTCTCCTCACTCAATGATATTAAAATCTTTAATAGGGCTTTCACCATTTGTTGCATTTGAGAAAGAACTCTTAATTTTCACCTTACGAAAGTTCTTCTTAGCGATAATAACTAATTCTAATTGGCCAGTAAGGCAAGTAAAGTTCGCTAAGCCAACTACCTGCTTGTGGAGACTCTCTCCGAAAACTTATGGTCAGTTTTCCAAAAAATAAGTGTTTCTTTTTGTCTAAACTTTTAGCCGGCTCCTCGCTGAGTAAAAGCTTAGCCAATGTTCAACGCAACCATTGGTTCATTTACCAAGATTACCCAATAAGGCATAATCTTTTATCACATTCCTTTTTAGAGACATTTGGTCGCCCTTACAAGAACTCCATAATTTTGGAAATTGAAAATACCAAGCTTGAGTTAAATCATTGGCATTCTTCGAATCATTTTGAAAAATCTAATCTCCTTGAGAAAACATACAGTAAATTTGTTCCTCTAAGTCTTGCCAGACCATCACCCTTCCCCATAGTACTTTTATACATGCTTGGGAGGAAAGGTACTAAGGCCTCTCTCTTGCAAACCGCCCAAGTCTTAGCTGCGGTTCCCGTTAGCCTCGACCAAGCTCGTACCTACTTTAGGTATCCTAAAGTTAATTTCCATTGGCAACTACCTTTAAGTGTGTTTTACACTAAACTTATTACTTTTGTGGGACTCTCCTCCTATTCATCTATCCTTCTTTTCCAATTCCAAAATCTACTTCCTTCTCTTCATCATCTTCCCTTGGTGGGTGGGTTATTCCCTAACCTAAAATCTACCCATGGGGCAAGTTACCCTTTCGTGAAACCTGGATTAAAGAGATTAATGAAAGGTTTGGTAGACAATAACCAATTCTTGTGTTAGCAAGAAAAGAAATAGATAATAAGCAGTTTCTAACTGCTGATATTGATACAGAGTGAATAAATGGAAAGTGGAGAAAGTTGGGAGGGCGCCTATGGTATGGCGAAGCCTCGTTGCACAATACATAAATTTAAAGATTAACCTAATTTGTTAGTAAAGAGGGGTTGAGGAAGAGGAAATAGGAACTTTGTAGAGAAAGTTCTTGGCCTATTTTATTTATTTGGGACGAGCGCGACGCGGATGACAAATCGAGCGAGCACTGTTTCACTATAGTATATTGACGTGGCTGAAAAGTTCACTATTGTAACACAGAAAGTTTATAGCAAGGAAAGTTATTGCAATGGTGAAAAATAACTAGTTGCACTAGATTTGCGAGAGTCTATTGCGTTGAAAATTTGTAGGTTATAGTTGAATGCAGCAGAAAAATTCCAACGGAGGAAGAAAAATTAGGTGTTGATTAGCTGATACTAGAAACTTCCTTTTAATTTTTCTCTTCAGGTTTCACAATAAGTGACCTGCCCTATTTGTATAACCTCTAAAAGGAATTCTGTATCAATACAAGAAGTTATAGAAACTTCTCCCTGTTTTTTGTTGTTGTTACTTTCGAAGTTGTTATTTGTTCATATTTCTAAGATGCCCATCTAGAAATTCTTAAAGTACACATCTTGTACTTGATTTATTGTTTAACTTTAATTACGTTAATTATCTTTAAATTTTCTATATTTTAATCTTAGCACCATTTCAAAATCTCATGAAGATTTTAGTGCTAATAAAAGGTTCCAAACCAAAAAATTGTCAATTGCCTGGTGCAAGCTTTAAATGATTTAGGAGGTCTGCGACCCCAATTGTTTATAAAATTTAATTACATATGTGTCAAATTGATTACACTTTTTGCATCGTTAAATAAATCCAAATTTATCCTTTTGCTTTATCATTTCTCTAAAATAACGATTAGGCAAGATCCTGTCTTCCCCTACTCTTCCTATAGGTTTAAATTTAAGAACCTCACAAATAAAATTAACAACGGTTCCACTTTTTGTTGTATTAGAGCAAGAACTCTTAGTCACAAACTTATTAAAGCCTTTCTTAGCTTTGATAGCTAATTCTAACTAGCTAGTAAGGCAAGCATAGCTCGCTACGCCAGCTTCCTGCTTGTTGAGATTTTCTCTACAACTTATGGTTGGTTTTCAAATTTAAGTTTTTCTCATTGTCTAAACTTTTAGTCGGCGCTTTGCTGGGTAAAAGCTTAGTCATTCCTAAATGCAACTATTGGTGCTCTTACCAAAATTATTCCCAAGAGTATAATTGCTTCATCCCTACCTTTCTTGGAAACATTCGGTCGTTTTTTAGAAATTCTACAATTTTAAGAATCAAAACATCACGGCCAATTCAAACTATTTGTATTCTTCAAAATATTTGTTTAAAACAAACTCCTTTGAAAAGATACATAGGAATCTTATCAATTCTATCTTTGCCAGACCACCACCCTTCCCCATAGTAGCCGAATCTTGGCTTGGAAGGGAAGGTACCACCTCCTTTCGCCCGCAAATAGCCCAAGCTCTAGCTGCGTTTCCTGTTAGCTGTGTTCAGGCCCCGACTCACTTTAGTGATTTCATGGGCTTTGCGGTGACACTTTTCTCCAAAAATTATTGGTATTTGATGTTGAACTTTCGTCCTATTATCCACACTTGTTCCTCAGTCCGAAACCCACTTCCCTTTACTTCTTCATTCATCTTCCCTTGTGGGTAAGGTTAATTCTTAGCAAAAACCTACCCAGATGCCGAAAAATAAATACAATGCTGCAAAATACCGAAGAAAGATACAGCAGCTTGACAAGACACGATTCAGTGAGTGAGCCGAACAGGGAACGAAGGTTCACTTGTTTTATATACACACGACATAAGACTGCCCCCGACAATCGGCGATATCCAAATCGTCATTTTTCAATGCCTTTAGGACGACTTCAGCCAGGTTTTCCGCATTATGGCCACAATTTAGAATGAATTTCAAAAATCGTTCGACAGGGCATCCGTCTTCAGAGGCATATTTCACTATGAAAGTAAGTTGATCTACATGAGAAATGTCTGAAGTAGAGTCCACAGAGATTGATAATATTTGGCATGTTTTATCACAGTCGCGATTGTATTTATTACCGCCAACACTTCTGCCATGATATTGATCATTTCATTGCATATCTTTGACGAAAGATAGGATATTGTGCCACTTCCTCTATTACCGTGTCGATTTATGTGCAAGTCCAGAAAAGGCTCGTACTCGGCCAAAGGTTCTAGGGTCATAACATAGTTCTCACTGCTCTCATGGGAACCTCTAAACGGCAATCCGCGTGCAGAAAGTGACCTCACAACAGCCACAATGCGCCTCAAAACCTCATGCCAGTACTTTATTCCTTCTTCCCTTTGAGAACAAGACTTTTGTCAACTCTACCGCCAGCATTCTTCCTAGCTAATAGTGTCGCAAATGTTGACCTCTGTTCGTCCGAATTCTCATGTTCCTTCATTTTTTGAACTGCATTTTTCCAGTCGTTGTACCCTTCATTAGCTAGCGACCCCAAAGTTGCAAACATCATACAAGGGGCGCAAAACACTGCTCCCTTGCTCTTCGAAAATATGAGCCAAGGTTGATGTCGTGTTTCACCATTGCTTAATGTTCGGCTAAAAAGTGATAGCGATAGATGCCTGTTTTTTTCTGTGTACTGACGCCTTGAAGAAGAAAATTCGGCTTCAATATTTTGTTTCACGCCATTTTGAACAAGGTACTCCAATGTAACTTCGTCTAGCATCCTCTCAGCAGGATCAACACTTAAAGAAGAATTAGATTCAGGATTTTCTAAAGAATCGTCTTTTGTTGCTATTACGGAGTTTTCAGAAATAACGTTTTCAGGTAGCTCGTTGCAGTCAGACACGCCTGTTGACGGTCATCAGCAGCATCGCGGCTAATGCACTAGGACTAGAGCCAGAACTAAATCTAGATGTAGACGAGACAAAAAATGTGTTTAACTCAGGAACATTACGAAGAAGCACTTTTTCTTTTTCGAATGTTTCTTTATTCTGTTTTCTTTTCTGGAGCCCACTTAGTTTTTTATTGAAGTCAAACATCGCGGCATTGGTAGTTTCTGTAACAAATATAAAAGGAGAGGGTCATTAAACAGTAGGAACTAGGAATTTCGGATTGTGGTTTTGTTTTTAGGTGTTCAACTTATGAAATAAGATCTAGAGGGTTGGCTTTTCTTGAATATTCCAAACCGAAGTGCCTCCTAAAAGAGAAGTTAGTAGAACTTCGCAACAGAAAGGACCATAACAAACAGCTTGCGATTTGCACATTACAAACGGCAGAAGTCTAACATATCTTGGACTATATTGCATTAAGTTGGTGCCAATTAAATATGTTATATGTGAGAATATTATAATCAGTTGCTATCCAGTTGTTATATTATGCATTAACTTGACCCGATAAAATGGTAAAATGAGATGAAAGCTACGAGTAAGAGGCCATCCGCCATTTAGGCTACCAAAAACTCATCCTTTCTTTTTCAATATTTATTTAATCATTTTAATTATATTGGTCTATATATTAACACTTATTTAACCAATAATAATTTTACATGTATATAGCAGGTATTGCAAGAAAGCGATATTTGATAGCACACACGATGCGATCTTAAGATGATAATTTAAATGCATCATCGCTCCACCTCGGCCATGGTAGCATAGTTGGCCACTCATAGCGTGGCGGTGCAACACACGGAGCCTATAGAATGGACAGCCTACGCATGGCAATGCTAAGCGTGGATACTGCAGGCGTGAGATAAGGGGAACGAAGAGGTCTAATTCTAAGTTTTGGCAAAATGTTATAAAATTATTTATTACAATATTATTTTCGATAAAGCCAGGCTTTTGAGCTTATGTAAAGATTCTGGCACCGGAGCCCCTAGGATGGCTGGGCCCCTAGCATGGCTGGACCCCTGGGATGGCTGGGCCCCTAGGATGGCTGGACCCCTAGTATGGCTGGGCCCCTAGGATGGCTGGGCCCCTAGGATGGCTGTAACCCTAGGATGGCTGGGCCCCTAGGATGGCTGGCCCCTAGGAGGGCTGGGCCCCTAGGATGGCTGGACCCCTGGGATGGCTGGGCCCCTAGGATGGCTGGGCCCCTAGGAGGGCTGGGCCCCTAGGATGGCTGGACCCCTAGAATGGCTGGACCCCTAGGATGGCTGGGCCCCTAGGATGGCTGGGCCCCTAGGATGGCTGGGCTCCAAGGATGGCTGGGCCCCTAGGATGGCTGGGCCCCAAGGATGGCTGGGCCCCTAGGATGGCTGGACCCCTAGGATGTCTGGACCCCTACGATGGCTGGGCCCCTAGGATGGTTGGACCCCTAGGATGGCTTGACCACTAGGATGGCTGGACCACTGGGAAGCCTGGGCCCCTGGGATGGCTGGGCCCCTAGGATGGCTGGACCCCTAGGATGGCTGGGCCCCTGGGATGGCTGGACCACTGGGATGGCTGGGCCCCTAGGATGGCTGGGCCCCTAGGATGGCTAAGCATGGCTGGGCCCCTAGGATGGCTGGGCCCCTAGGATGGCAGGGCCCCTAGGATGGCGCGGCCCCTAGGATAGCAGGGCCTCAAGGATGGCTGGGCCCCTAGAATGGCTGGACCCCTAGGATGGCTGGGCCCCTAGGATGGCCGGGCCCCTAGTATGGCGGGACCCCTGGTATGGCTGGGCTCCTAGGATGGCTGGACCCCTAGGATGGCAGGGCCCCTAGGATGGCTGTGCCCCTGGGATGGCTGGATCCCTGGGATGGCTGGGCCACTAGGATGACGGCCCATAGGATGGCTGGACCCCTAGGATGGCTGGGCCCCTAGTAAGGCTGGGCCCCTAGGATGGCTGGACCCCTAGGATGGCTGGACTCCTAGGATGGCTGGGCCCCGAGGATGCCTAGGCCCCTGGGATGGCTGGGCCCCTAGGATGGCTGGCCCCCTAGTATGGCTGGGGCCCTAGTATGGCAGGGCCCCTAGTATGAATTGGCCCCTAGTATGGCTGGGACCCTAGGATGGCTGGGCCCCTAGTATGGCTGGGCCCCTAGTATGGCTGGGGCCCTAGTATGACTGGGCCCCTAGTATGGCCGGGCCCATAACATGGCTGGGCCCCTAGTATGGCTGGGCCCCTAGTATGACTGGGGATCTAGTATGGCTGGGCCCCTAGGATGGCTGGGCCCCTAGTATGGCTGGAGTCCTAGTATGGCTGGGCCTCTAGTATGGCTGGGGCCCTAGTATGGCTGGGCCCCTAGGATGGCTGGGCCCCTAAGATGGCTGGACCCTTGGGATGGCAGGGCCCTTAGGATGGCTGGAACCCTAGGATGGCTGGGCCCCTAGGAGGGCTGAGCCCCTAGGAGGGCTGGGCCCCTAGGAGAGCTGGACCCCTAGGATGGCTGGGCCCCTAGGGTGGCTGGGCCCCTAGGATGGCATGGCCCCTGATATGGCTGGGCCCCTAGGATGGCTGGGCCCCTGGGATGGCTGGGCCCCTGGTATGGCTGGGCCCCAAGGATGGCTGGATCCCTAGTATGTCTGGGCCCCTGGTATGGCTGGGCCCCTAGGATGGCTGGGCTCCTAGGATGGCTGGACCACTAGGATGGCTGGGCCCCAAGGATGGCTGGACCCCTAGGTTGGTCGGACCCCTGGGATGGCTGGGCTCCTAGGATGGCTGGGCTCCTGGTATGGCTGGACCCCTAGGATGGCTGGGCCCATAGTATGGCTGGGCCCCTAGTATGGCATGACCTCTAGGATGGCTGGGCCAATAGGATGGTAGGGCCCCTAGGATGCCGGGGCCCCTAGGATGGCTGGGCTCCTGGTATGGTTGGGCCCCTAGGATGGCTGGGCCCCTGGGATGGCTGAGCTCCTAGGATGGCTGGGCCCCTAGGATGGCTGGACACCTAGGATGGCTGGGCACCTAGGATGGCTGAACCCCTGGGATGGCTGGGCCCCTAGGATGGTTGGACCCCTAGGATGGCTGGGCCCCTAGTATGGTTGGGACCCTAGGATGGCTGGGCCCCTAGTATGGCTGGGCCCCTAGGATGGCCAGGCACCTAGGATGGCTGGGCCCCTAATAAGGCTGGGCCCCTAGGATGGCTGGAACGCTAGGATGGCTGGGCCCCTAGGATGGCTGGACCCGAATATGGCTGGGCTCCTAGTGTGGCTGGACCCCTAGGATGGCTGGGCCCCTAGGATGGCTAGGCCACTGGGATGGCTGGGCCCCTCGTATGACTGGCCTCTAGGATGGCTGGGCCCCTAGTATGGCTGGGCCCCTAGGATGGCTGGGCCCCGAGTATGGCTGGGCTCCTAGGAAGGCTGGGCCCCTAGGATGGCAGGGCCCCTAGGATGGCGCGGCCCCTAGGATAGCAGGGCCTCTAGGATGGCTGGGCCCCTATGATGGCTGGACCCCTAGGATGGCTGGGCCCCTAGGATGGCCGGGCCCCTAGTATGGTGGGGCCCCTTGTATGGCTGGGCTCTTAGGAAGGCTGGACCCCTAGGATGGCTGGGCCCCAAGGATGGCTGTGCCCCTGGGATGGCTGGACCCCTGGGATGGCTGGGCAACTAGGATGACGGCCCCTAGGTTGGCTAGACCCCTAGTATGGCTGGGCCCCTAGGATGGCTGGGCCCCTAGGATGGCTGGACCCCTAAGATGGCTGGGCCCCTAGTATGGTTGGGCCCTTAGTATGGCTGGGCCCCTAGTATGGCTGGGCCCCTAGGATGGCTAGGCCCCTAGGATGGCTGGGCCCCTAGTAAGGCTGGGCCCCTAGGATGGCTGGACCCCTAGGATGGCTGGACTCCTAGGATGGCTGGGCCCTAGGATGGCTAGGCCCCTGGGATGTCTGGGACCCTCGGATGGCTGGCCCCTAGTATGGCTGGGCCCTTAGTATGGCTGGGCCCCCAGGATGGCTGGGCCCCTAGGATGGCTGGCCCCCTAGGATGGCTGGGCCCCTAGTATGGCTGGGCCCCTAGTATGGCTGGGCCCCAACAATGGCTGGGCCCCTAGTATGGCTGGGGCCCTAGTATGGCTGGGCCCCTAGGATGGCTGGGTCCCTAGTATGGCTGGGGCCCTAGTAGGGCAGGGCCTCTAATATGGCTGGGGCCCTAGGATGGCTGGGCCTCTAGTATGGCTGGGGCCCTATTATGGCTGGGCCTCTAGTATGGCTGGGGCCCTAGTATGGCTGGGCCCCTTGGATGGCTGGACCCCTGGGATGGCAGGGCCCTTAGGATGGCTGGGCCCCTAGGATGGCTGGGCCCCTAGGAGGGCTGAGCACCTAGGAGGGCTGGACCCCTAGGATGGCTGGGCCCCTAGGATGGCTGGGCCTCTAGGGTGGCTGCTCCCCTAGGATGGCAGGTCCCCTGATATGGCTGGGCCCCTAGGATGGCTGGGCCCCTGGGAAGGCTGGGCCCCAAGGATGGCTGGATCCCTAGTATGTCTTGGCCCCTGGTATGGCTGGGCCCCTAGGATGGCCGGGCTCCTAGGATGGCTGGACCCCTAGGATGGCTGGGCCCCTAGGATGGCTGGACCCCTAGGATGGACGGACCCCTGGGATGGCTGGGCTCCTAGGATGGCTGGGCTCCTGGGATGGCTGGACCCCTAGGATGGCTGGGCCCATAGTATGGCTGGGCCCCTAGTATGGCAGGACCCTTGGATGGCTGGGCCAATAGGATGGTAGGGCCCCTAGAATGGCGGGGCCCCTAGGATGGCTGGGCTCCTGCTATGGTTGGGCGCCTAGGATGGCTGGGCCCCTGGGATGGCTGGGCCCCTGGGATGGCTGGGCCCCTCGTATGACTGGCCTCTAGGATGGCTGGGCCCCTAGTATGGCTGGGCCCCTAGGATGGCTGGGCCCCGAGTATGGCTGGGCTCCTAGGGTGGCTGGACCCCTAGGATGGCTGGGCCCCTAAGATGGCTGGGCCCCTGGGAAGGCTGGACCCCTAGGATGCTAGGGATCCTGGGATGGCTGGGTCCCTAGGATAGCTGGGCCCCTAGGATGGCTGAGCCCCTAGGATGGCTGGGCCCCTGGGATGGCTGGGCACCTGGGATGGTTGGACCCTTAGGATGGCTGGGCCCCCAGGATGGCTGGGCCCATAGGATGACTGGACCCCTGGGATGGCTGGACCCATAGGATGGCTGGGCCCCTAGGATGGCTGGGCCCTAGGATGGCTGGGCCCCTAGTATGGCTGGGCCGTTAGGATGGCTGGGCCCCTAGGATGGCTGGAACCCTAGGATGGCTGGGCCCCTAGGATGGCTAAGCCCCTGGGATGGCTGGGCCCCTGGGATGGCTGGGCCCCTTGAATGGCTGGGCCCCTGGGATGGCCGTGCCCCTAGGATGGTTGGACCCCTAGGATGGCTGGGCCCCCAGGATGGCTGGGCCACTGGGATGGTTGGACCCCTGGGATGGCCGGGCTACTAGGATGGCTGGGCTCCTGGTATGGTTGGGCCCCTAGGATGGCAGGGCCCCTGGGATGGCTGGGCCCCTGGGATGGCTGGGCTCCTAGGATGGCTGGGCCCCTAGGATGGCTGAACCCCTAGGATGGCTGGGCCCCTAGGATTGCTGAACCCCTGGAATGGCTGGGCCCCTAGGATGGTTGGACCCCTAGGATGGCTGGGCCCCTAGGAAGGCTGGGCCCCTAGTATGGCTGGGCCCCTAGGATGGCTGGGCCCCTAGTATGGCTGGGCTCCTAGGAAGGCTGGGCCCCTAGGATGGCAGGGCCCCTAAGATGGCGCGGCCCCTAGGATAGCAGGGCCTCTAGGATGGCTGGGCCCCTATGATGGCTGGACCCCTAGGATGGCTGGGCCCCTAGGATGGCCGGGCCCCTAGTATGGTGGGGCCCCTTGTATGGCTGGGCTCTTAGGAAGGCTGGACCCCTAGGATGGCTGGGCCCCAAGGATGGCTGTGCCCCTGGGATGGCTGGACCCCTGGGATGGCTGGGCAACTAGGATGACGGCCCCTAGGTTGGCTAGACCCCTAGTATGGCTGGGCCCCTAGGATGGCTGGGCCCCTAGGATGGCTGGACCCCTAAGATGGCTGGGCCCCTAGTATGGTTGGGCCCTTAGTATGGCTGGGCCCCTAGTATGGCTGGGCCCCTAGGATGGCTAGGCCCCTAGGATGGCTGGGCCCCTAGTAAGGCTGGGCCCCTAGGATGGCTGGACCCCTAGGATGGCTGGACTCCTAGGATGGCTGGGCCCTAGGATGGCTAGGCCCCTGGGATGTCTGGGACCCTCGGATGGCTGGCCCCTAGTATGGCTGGGCCCTTAGTATGGCTGGGCCCCCAGGATGGCTGGGCCCCTAGGATGGCTGGCCCCCTAGGATGGCTGGGCCCCTAGTATGGCTGGGCCCCTAGTATGGCTGGGCCCCAACAATGGCTGGGCCCCTAGTATGGCTGGGGCCCTAGTATGGCTGGGCCCCTAGGATGGCTGGGCCCCTAGTATGGCTGGGGCCCTAGTATGGCAGGGCCTCTAATATGGCTGGGGCCCTAGGATGGCTGGGCCTCTAGTATGGCTGGGGCCCTATTATGGCTGGGCCTCTAGTATGGCTGGGGCCCTAGTATGGCTGGGCCCCTTGGATGGCTGGACCCCTGGGATGGCAGGGCCCTTAGGATGGCTGGGCCCCTAGGATGGCTGGGCCCCTAGGAGGGCTGAGCACCTAGGAGGGCTGGACCCCTAGGATGGCTGGGCCCCTAGGATGGCTGGGCCTCTAGGGTGGCTGCTCCCCTAGGATGGCAGGTCCCCTGATATGGCTGGGCCCCTAGGATGGCTGGGCCCCTGGGAAGGCTGGGCCCCAAGGATGGCTGGATCCCTAGTATGTCTTGGCCCCTGGTATGGCTGGGCCCCTAGGATGGCCGGGCTCCTAGGATGGCTGGACCCCTAGGATGGCTGGGCCCCTAGGAAGGCTGGACCCCTAGGATGGACGGACCCCTGGGATGGCTGGGCTCCTAGGATGGCTGGGCTCCTGGGATGGCTGGACCCCTAGGATGGCTGGGCCCATAGTATGGCTGGGCCCCTAGTATGGCAGGACCCTTGGATGGCTGGGCCAATAGGATGGTAGGGCCCCTAGAATGGCGGGGCCCCTAGGATGGCTGGGCTCCTGCTATGGTTGGGCGCCTAGGATGGCTGGGCCCCTGGGATGGCTGGGCCCCTGGGATGGCTGGGCTCCTAGGATGGCTGGGCCCCTAGAATGGCTGGGCCCCTAGGATGGCTGGGCCCCTAGTATGGCTGGGGCCCTAGTATGGCTGGGCCCCTAGGATGGCTGGGCCCCTAGTATGGCTGGGGCCCTAGTATGGCAGGGCCTCTAATATGGCTGGGGCCCTAGGATGGCTGGGCCTCTAGTATGGCTGGGGCCCTATTATGGCTGGGCCTCTAGTATGGCTGGGGCCCTAGTATGGCTGGGCCCCTAGGATGGCTGGACCCCTGGGATGGCAGGGCCCTTAGGATGGCTGGGCCCCTAGGATGGCTGGGCCCCTAGGAGGGCTGAGCCCCTAGGAGGGCTGGACCCCTAGGATGGCTGGGCCTCAAGGATGGCTGGGCCCCTAGGGTGGCTGCTCCCCTAGGATGGCAGGTCCCCTGATATGGCTGGGCCCCTAGGATGGCTGGGCCCCTGGGATGGCTGGGCCCCTGGTATGGCTGGGCCCCAAGGATGGCTGGATCCCTAGTATGTCTGGGCCCCTGGTATGGCTGGGCCCCTAGGATGGCTGGGCTCCTAGGATGGCTGGAACCCTAGGATGGCTGGGCCCCTAGGATGGCTGGACCCCTAGGATGGCCGGACCCCTGGGATGGCTGGGCTCCTAGGATGGCTGGGCTCCTGGGATGGCTGGACCCCTAGGATGGCTGGGCCCATAGTATGGCTGGGCCCCTAGTATGGCAGGACCCCTAGGATGGCTGGGCCAATAGGATGGTAGGGCCCCTAGAATGGCGGGGCCCCTAGGATGGCTGGGCTCCTGCTATGGTTGGGCGCCTAGGATGGCTGGGCCCCTGGGATGGCTGGGCCCCTGGGATGGCTGGGCTCCTAGGATGGCTGGGCACCTAGGATGGCTGAACCCCTGGGATGTCTGGGCCCCTGAGATGGCTGGGCCCCTAGGATGGTTGGACCCCTAGGATGGCTGGGCCCCTAGGATGGCTGGGCCCCTAGTATGGCTGGGCCCCTAGAATGGCTAGGCCCCTAGGATGGCTGGGCCCCTAGTAAGGCTGGGCCCCTAGGATGGCTGGAACCCTAGGATGGCTGGACTCCTAGGATGGCTGGGCCCCTAGGATGGCTAGGCCACTGGGATGGCTGGGCCCCTAGTATGACTGGCCCCTAGGATGGCTGGGCCCCTAGGATGGCTGGGCCCCTAGTATGGCTGGGCCCCTAGGATGGCTGGGCCCCAAGTGTGGCTGGGCCCCTAGGATGGCTGGGCCCCTTTGGTTTGGCTGGGGCCCTAGGAAGGCTGGACCCCTAGGATGCTTGGGACCCTGGGTTCTGTGAGTTCTGTGAGACCTGTGCCGTAGGTTCCAGGTTCGAACCCCAGCTCTACGATGGAGGATCCTTAATGCTGGTATGAGAATTGATGCGCAGGGACGTAGGTAGCCAAGGGGTGCTAAAAGTTGCTAGTGCACACACATCCATCTCCTCCTCACCCTTCAGCGCGCTCTCAATGTTGTGAGGGAATAATCGAGAGTTTGTTTTAAAATATTCGCAACAACATGTTCTTTTAGAGATCCAAGTCTGTGTTTGAAACCCACTAACGTTCTGTGTGCAGAAGTGTGAATGAGACCCAAGTCTGTGTTTGCAGCCCACTAACGTTCTGTGTGTAGAAGTGTGAATGAGACCCAAGTCTGTGTTTACAGCCCACTGACGGTCTGTGTGTAGAAATGTGAATGAGACCCAAGTCTGTGTATGCAGCCCACTGACGTTCTGTGTGTAGACGTGTGTTTGAGACCCAAGTGTGTGTTTGCAGCCCACTAACGTTCTGTGTGTAGAAGTGGTGAATGAGACCCAAGTCTGTGTTTGCAGCCCTCTAACTTTCTGTGTGTAGAAGTGTGAATGAGACCCAAGTCTGTGTTTGCAGCCCACTAACGTTCTGTGTGTAGAAGTGTGAATGAGACCCAAGTCTGTGCTTGTAGTCCACTAACGTTCTGTGTGTAGAAGTGTGAATGAGACCCAAGTCTGTGTTTGCAGCCCACGAACGTTCTGTGTATAGAAGTGTGAATGAGACCCTAGTCTGTGTTTGCAGCCCACTAACGTACTGTGTGTAGAAGTGTGTATGAGACCCTAGTCTGTGTTTGCAGCCCACGAACGTTCTGTGTGTAGACGTGTGAATGAGACCCAAGTCTGTGTTTGCAGTCCACGAACTTTCTGTGTGTAGGCGTGTGAATGAGACCCAAGTCTTTGTTTGCAGCCCACTAACGTTCTGTGTGCAGAAGTGTGAATGAGACCCAAGTCTGTGTTTGCAGCCCACTAACGTTCTGTGTAGACGTGTGAGTGAGACCTAAGGCTGTGTTTGCAGCCCACTAACATTCTATGTGTAGACGTGTGAATGAGACCCAAGCCGGTGTTTGCAGCCCACTAACGTTCTGTGTGTAGACGTGTGAATGAGACCCAAGTCTGTGTTTGCAGCCCACTAACGTTCTGTGTGTAAAGTGTGAATGAGACCCAAGTCTGTGTTTGCAACCCACTAACGTTCTGTGTGTAGAAGTGGGAATGAGACCCAAGTCTGTGTTTGCAGTCCACTAACGTTCTGTGTGTAGACGTGTGAATGAGACCCAAGTCTGTGTTTGCAGCCCACTAACGTTCTGTATGTAGAAGTGTGAATGAGACCCATGTCTGTGTTTGCAACCCACTAACGTTCTGTGTGTACAAGTGGGAATGAGACCCTCTGCAAGATGTATCTTTTCACATCGTTCGGTGTTGTGATCGGTTTCATTATCGCCACGCTTATAAGAAAGACGTCATTTGAATGTGGTAAACCGTTGAAATCCCACCTAGCTCATTATCTGATGCCTAAATGACTCACTCTTTCCAAATTATTTTTGTCAATCTTCACTTTTCCTAAATCATGTCAGTTATATCATTGTGACAAGCGTCTCAAAAGATGAATTGTATTTTGTATTGTGTTTCTCACTTGATAAATAAAGATTTACATTAAAACTAACAGGTTATGGGCCCAGGCCACGTGTAAATGGTATTATCTCGTGAGTGGATCCGAAGCTGAGCGCCTGCGGAACACGTGCTGTATTTTTTGTGAGTAAGGATAACCTCAAAATGGCAGCCGGCAGTGACTACAAAGTTCAAGTGGATAAACTTGAAGGACCTGAAGACTGGGCAAAGTGGAAATGGCATGTGTTGATGGTTTTGCGGTCTATGAACTGGAAAATATTGTTGATGGTTCGAAAAAGTGTCCTGTGTTGCCGGCAGATGCAACTGCGCAACAAAAAGCGGCATATAAGCAGTGGTTGAAAGCAGACGCGAAAGCGGCCAGTTTGCTAGCAGGTGCGCTAGGAAAATCTGTTGCCGAGCTCGTGTTGACGTGCACCAATGCCAGTGAAATTTGGACAAAATTGCGCGCACGGTTCGAACGAAGCAGTACGCAGCGACTGAACATGTTGATCGAGTCATTCTTCCGAGTGACACGTGACGACAAGGAGGACATCAGCACCCATGTCGTGAAGTTACAGAAGCTTTATCAGGATCTGAACGACGAACTACAAAAGCACAACGAAAACACGTTACCTGAAAAGATTTTGAACGGACGAATTTTATCCACGCTGGGAAAAGAATTTGATAATTTCAAGGATGTGTGGGACACGATTCCGACGGAAGATCAAACTGTGAACTTGTTGATTGAAAAATTGTGCACGATTGAACTGCGTGACCAAGGAAACGTGGAATCGACTGCGTTTGTGGTACGTAGTGCTCCCAAGAAGCATTCCCAGTATGGCAGTGGCAAAGGCAGCGCTGATGACAAGTCGAAGAAAAATGTTCAACCAGTAAAGCAGAAGTTTCCTTGTTTCAAATGTAAGGAATTGGGCCATTGGGCAAGTGAATGTCCAGTGAAGAAGAAAGAGGGCGACACTAGAAACAAAAATAAGGAGAACAATGCTTCGTTTCTGACACATGCGATGAGTGCGTTAGACGGCGACTTTGTTCAAGCCGACGAGTGGTACTGCGACAGTGGCGCCACAAATCACATCACCGCGAACAAACAGTATTTTGCAACATACGTCAAGTTTGCTGCTCCAGAGAAGATTTTGCTAGGAGAACGAGGTGTGAGCATGCTAGCTCACGGCAAAGGAACTGTAAACATTCAAGTGCGGCTGAACAACGCTTGGTTGAGTGCTGAGATGACTGAAGTTTTGTATGTTCGCGATGCAATGGCTCATCTGTTTCCAGTGAAAGCTGCTGAAAAGAAAGGTTTTTGTGCAAGACTTGACGACCTAACTGTTAGAATGGAAGACAAGGTTACTGGAAAGGCGATGATGGCTGGACGTGTGAGTCATGGTCTGTATGTACTTGACATGCGCGTCGTGAAACCGGCGCAACCCATTCAAGTGAATTTAGCTACATCGTGGGACAAACTGCAGATCTACCATAAACGATTTGGTCATCAACACAAAGCGCATGTCAAGAATGTACTGAAGCAGATGAACATCAATGTAGACATGTGTAAAGAGGATTTCTGCGATGGATGTGCACTGGGAAAAATGCATCGACTGTCATTCAAGACACGAATGAATCGACCAACAGCCACCGGTGAACAAATCCACGCCGATGTGAATGGACCAATGTCTACTGAATCTCTTGGAAAGGCACGCTACTACGTATGTTTCAAGGATGATTTCAGCAAGTTTCGACGAGTTTTCTTTTTAAAGCACAAAAGTGAAGTTCACACCGTTCAGGAACAGTTCCTGAATGAAGCCAAAACAAATGGACACGTCGTGAAGCTGTTCAGGTGTGATGGAGGAAAAGAATTTGATAACAAGAAGGTTTCTGAACTACTCGTAAGCAGAGGCATAGAACACAGCATTACTACGCCGGAAAGGTTGAAGTCACGCTTGAAGAACGTGTGGAGAGGAATCAGTCTAATTCATCGTCTGATGTAGGCCTACAGAGGAGGTCAGAGTCAGATGAGAACTTAAGCGAAATTGAAGATTTTGCTTCGGCATCCAGTTCCGGAGGAAGCGAAGACGAGGAAGAAGGATAGACTGAAGAAAGAAGGAAAAGCAAACGTGAAAGTAAGAAGCCATCGTGGATGATCAGTGGAAATTACATGTACATGGCTGGACCATCTATCGCTGAAAAGAATCCTGACTCATACTCTGAAGTGCTGCAGTCTAGTGATAAAAATCAGTGGCTGAAAGCAATTAATGAAGAATTGGAGTCCTTAAAGGAAAATGATACCTGGAAATTGGTTGAGCGTCCAAATGGTGCACGGGTCCTGAAAAATCGCTGGGTTCTTCGACAGAAGACAACGGACAGTGGAGAAGTTCGCTTCAAGGCACGATTGGTAGCCAAAGGCTATGCGCAACAGCAAGGAATCGATTTTGAAGAAACATTCAGCCCTGTTGCACGGTATGATACCATTCGAGCTCTGTTGGCAGTAGCTGTTGAAAAGGAGATGAAACTTGGTCAATTTGATGTCAAGACGGCCTTCTTGAACGGCGAGCTTGAAGAAGATGTGTTCATGGAACAGCCAGAAGGTCATCAGGACGGTACTAGCCGAGTGTGTCATCTAAAGAGAAGCTTATATGGTTTAAAACAGGCTCCACGCTGCTGGAACAAGCGTTTCAAGAAATTCATGGAGAAAGCTGGATTCAAAAACAGCAAAGCTGATCCTTGTCTCTTTTACAGCAACAAAAATGGAAAGTGGTTGGCTGTTGTAATCTTTGTGGATGATGGTCTGGTAATTGGCAACGAAGAAGACATCGAGCAGTTCATGGAAAAACTTCAGCAGGAATTTCACACGACCAGAGTATCTCTCAACAATTTCCTGGGCATGAAGATACAAGAAAACCATGGTGGATCAATTGCAATCAGTCAAGAGGATTACACGAGGAAAATCCTAGAAAAATTTGGGATGGCCGAGTCAAATGGAGTGTCTACCCCAGTTGGACGCGAAGAAAGTGAAGACGGAGAAAAGGTTTCGGCCAGGGTTCCTTATCGTGAGGCGGTGGGATCCTTGATGTACCTGACTACAGCTACTCGTCCAGATATCGCATTCGCGGTCAACAAAGCTGCTCGAGCCATGGAGAATCCTACAGTTCAAGACTGGAGCCAAGTGAAACGGATATTTCGATATTTAAAGAGCACAGTGAACCATGGAATCGTCTATAGGATAGAGGACGTTTTGAAGGTCTACAGTGATGCTGACTACGCCGGTGACAAGAGGACGAGTGTCATTTCGATCTACAATCATGGAGCTGTATCGTGGAGAAGTCAGTTAGAGAAGTCTGTGTCAACATCGACAACTGAAGCTGAAATTGTGTCTGCAAGTGAAGGAGCAAAGGAGTTGATTTGGCTGAAAAGACTGTTTTCTGAATTACTGGGAACTGCTGACAAACCTCCTACGCTTTATATCGACAATGCTGGTGCAGTTTAATTGGCTAGAAATCCGGAGTACCATCGAAAATCCAAGCATATTGAGGTACGTCATTTCTATGTGAGGGAAAGATTTTTGGACGGAGACCTTGAGCTGGAGCACATCGACGGGACCAATCAATTAGCTGATCTTCTAACTAAACCTCTGGAGAGGGTCAGATTCGACATGCTGCGTGAGATGATTGGCGTGCAGAAGATGACATCTTAGAGGCTGAAAAGTGTTCAATAGTTCATCTTGTTTATTTTTTTTATTTGTATTTGATTTTTCTTTGGAGGAAGTGTTAATATTTGAAAGAAAAATAGCACAGTTGCACCACCTGGTGAAATAGACATGTACAATAAAGAAGAGAACAAAGGACGAGTCAGTGCAAAGTCTGTGCGTGTTCGCGTGACACGTGACAAGCGTCTCAAAAGATGATTTTATTTTTTATTTTATTTCTCACTTGAAAAATAAAGATTTACATTAAAACTAACAACAAGAAATGCATGCTGTTAACGAGTGGGCTCCGAGACAACAAAACCTGTTACGGGGGTCCTTCTTCCTATTTTATGGACAAAAATATACCTAGATCTATGTTCAGTTGTCACTGAAGCATCACACAAGTAAACTACAATGTTTATATGATATTAGGGATCACTAGTATAAAATTTGGACGAAATTCACTTAACAGCACGTTTTCAAACAACAAAAACGTACTTTACACAAAACTACAAAAATGGCGCGGAGTCCCTTATTCGTTGCGCTGGTTCATTTCTTTCACAAAAGATAATATTTAAATTGTGTAGGCTGTCAAATTTATATCAAGATTTCCAATTATTTTCTTTCTCACAAGATTATTTTTACCGATTTTATTAATAACCAAATGAAGGAAAATGTAATTATTTAGCTTCAAGTTTCTGAATTGTTTGTTCACCTGGCAGAGAAAAAAATACCATCACACTCTCTTAAAATATAGTTGGCAGGTAATTTGCAACACTTGTAATATTACTAAGCTTGGATCTGTAATGTTATTATAGTCCCTTATTAATTGCTTTTTCATCGCAAGGGATAAGATGTCTCTCATCAAATCTGCTACACAGGTATGGGTAAAGGTGTATCTTCAAAAGTCCCAACAAATTTGGTTTGGCATTTTCTACTATGTCTTCTCACGACTATGGGTTAACATGTGTCTCTTCAAAACATGTTTGAAGGCAAATTTGGCTCCGCACGTGCTACACGAGAAGGGCTTCTCACCAGTATGGGTTAACATGTGTGTCTTCAAACCACCATTCTGCCTAAATTTGGCTTTGCATGTGCTACATGAGAAGGGCTTCTCACCAGTATGGGTTAACATGTGTGCCTTCAAATGAGCAATCCGACTAAATTTGGCTTCGCATGTGCTGCATGAGAAGGGCTTCTCACCAGTATGGGTTAACATGTGTGTCTTCAAAGTTGCATTCTGACTAAATTTGGCTTGGCACGTGCTACACGAGAAGGGCTTCTCACCAGTATGGGTTAGCATGTGTGTCTTCAAATGAGCATTCCGATTAAATTTGGCTTCGCATGTGCTGCATGAGAAGGGCTTCTCACCAGTATGGGATAACATGTGAGTCTTCAAATTACATTTAAGACTAAATTTGTCTCCGCATGTAGTACATGAATAGGGCTTCTCCCCAGTATGGGTTAAAATGTGTGTCTTCAAATTACATTTAAGACTAAATTTGTCTCCGCATGTAGTACATGAATAGGGCTTCTCCCCAGTATGGGTTAACATGTGTGTCTTCAAACTACCACTCTGAATAAAGTGAGCGCCGCAATTGCTACACGAGAAGAGTTTCTCCACAGTATGGGTTAACATGTGTGACTGCAAACTACCATTCTGACTAAATTGGGCTCCGCATGAGCTACACGAGAAGGGTTTCTCCCCAGTATGGGATAACATGTGTCTCCTCAAACTACCTTTCTGAAATTTGCTTTCGCAAGTGCTACACGAGTACTGCTTCTCGCCAGTATGGGTTAACAAGATAGTCTTCAAATTTTCTTGATTTGTAATATTTCTTTCAGATACAGTGCTGGTATTCTGTCCTCTAGTATTACATAGAGCGTATATATTCCTTACAGCAGGATCCGAAGTATCAGGACATCCCAGCCTGAAATCATTGGTATTAATACAATCCAGTGCGCTCATAATTATGTTGAACTAGCAGTAGTACCCGGCTTCGCCCGGTGGAATGATGATAATATCTCAGTCTCCTTAACACTCAACGGGATAAATTATATTTATTTATGAAGACTACTACTACTGAACGGGTATATCAAACTTACAATCTAATGGAAATACATATTTTAACAAGTAGTTCTGTGAAGAACTATACAGCCTATTTTCATATATGCTACTTATGTTAACTGCCACTATCAACATACAAAATTTCAGTTGCTGTAATAGATTCGTAGATATTGAGAACCGACTAAATATTTGGGATGGTCGCCATGTTGGATTTTATATATGTAGGTCCTAGAGTTATGTACTGTTACATGAAGATTATTGTGTACGTGTAGCATTCAAACTTTCAATCGCATGAATAGGACACAAGAAGTAACAAGGATATTTTAAAATTTAGCACAGCTGCCATCTTGTGGTTATGGAAACAATAGAAATAAATTAGATGCCAGTGGATTAACATTCGTAAAGGATTTACTGCACCAAGTTTCACTGCACTCGGATGGTGAAATTGCGAGAAACGTCAATGTGAATATATATACTTCGCGTCGCCGCCATGTTGGATTTGTGATCACCAGGTTATTTAAAGTCCTATAGGTGAAATTAAGTTCATAGCCGCTATGACATCAAAAAATTCAGTTTGATTGCTATAATAGATTCGTAGATATTCAGAGCCGTCCAAATATTTCGGATGGTCGCCATGTTGGATTGTTAAATGTTTAGGCCACAGAGTCATGTACCATTAAAGGAAAATTATTGCGTGGGTTCATTATTCAAACTTTCACTTCGATTGCATGAATACGACACAAGAAATAAAAACTTAATTTTTAATTTCGCACAACCGCCATCTTGAGGTCATGTAAACTATTGAACTAAATTAGATACCAGTGCATTACAATTTGTATAAACATTTCCCGTACCAGATTTCATTGCGTTTGGAACATTAAATCGCGAGATAGGTCTATTTAAAATTTCTAATTCGCTTGGCCGTCATGTTCGTTTAGTAGTTAACCGGTTTTGAAAGTCTTATAGATGAACTTCCAGTAGTGCCTTTTATCTCCGTACAAAATTTCAGGGTGATACCGCTAATAGTTTCAGAGATATAGAATGCCGGTGAAATAACTTGCACAGCCGCCATCTTGTGGTTATGTAAACAATTGAACTAAGTTAGATGTCGGTGCATTACAATGTGTATAAACATATACTGTACCAAGTTTTAATGCGTTTGGTGGATTAAATCGTGAGAAACGTCTATTTAAAAGTTACAAATTCGCGTGGCCGCCATTTTGGTTTTGTAGTTACCAGTTTTTCAAAAGTCACATAGGTGAACTTCTAGTAGTTCCCTTTATCACCTTAATAAATTCCAGGGTAATATCGGGAATAGTTTCGGATATATTGAATGCTGGTGAAATATTTCGCACAGCCGCCATGTTGGATTGGTGAGACTAACAAAAATAAGGGCACGGTCGGGGTCGCCTGGAATAGTGCTATGAACTTACCGAGTTTCATTGAAATCCCTCCAACCGTTTAGAATTTATTAGGGGGGTGGGACACACACACACCTCACACACACACACACGCACACACACACGGACAAAAGGTGATCTCATAAGCCTATTTTTTCAAAATTGAAAATAGGCTAAAATCACAGGCTAGGTAGACTGTGGTGTTGCTTAGTAGTATAATGGACGTAACACCTAGGTCATTTGCCATTTTGATGAGGATGATAATGAAGACGACTACTAGTGAACGGGTATATCAAACTTACATACTAATGGAAATACATATTTAAAAAATCACAGGCTAGGTAGACTGTGGTGTTGCTTACTAGTATAATGGACGTTACATCCAGGTCATTTGCCCGTTTGATGAGGATGATAATGAAGACGACTACTACTGAACGGGTAAATCAAACTTACATACTAATGGAAATACATATTTTAAAAATCACAGGCTAGGTAGACTGTGGTGTTGCTTAGTAGTATAATGGACGTTACATCCAGGTCATTTGCCCGTTTGATGAGGATGATAATGATGACGACTACTACTGAACGGGTATATCAAACTTACAATCTAATGGAAGTAAACATTTTAAAAATCACAGGCGATGAAGACTGTGGTGTTGCTTAGTAGTATAGTGGACGTAACATCTAGGTCATATGCCCATTTTTATGAGGATGATAAATGAAACGACTCTTGAATTGACACGACAAACTTACAGACTACCGTGATAGAAATATTTCAAAATTCACAGGCGATGAAGACGCATTGTGTGTGGTTATTGGTGGTATAATGGGCGTAACATCTAGGTCATTTGCCCTTATGATGATAATAATAAGGTAATGAAAAATGACTCCTAACGAACATGGTGTAATTTTAAATCTGATATAGGTAATTCAAATTTCTACCTTCGATGTCTTCCTAAGTCTGAACCTTATTTTCTGGCTTAGGCCTATACTCGAAGCGTCTAGTGAAAGAGCTTATGAAGTACTGCTCGGGTCCAAGGTGTACGAACCTGAGAATATCGCAGTTGATGACGATATATGATGACAGACGTTCAGAGGGGTTCCCAGTCCTATACATTGGCCGGTGAATCACTCACTCTTTCGTAACACTACAGTGGTTTGAGGAAAGGCCCTGTATGAACATCAGCATAGTCAGCAATACCAGGTAACACGGCGGCCTCCGGACAATCCTCTCATGTCACCTCGCGATGAATCAGCAAGCTATTCTCACACCTGCCCCCTCCTCCAACCATCCCCCCCCCCCCCCCCAAGGGTCTCACAACTTGTGGGACGTGGGTTTGCGACCACGGGACCGCAGCTGAGTCCGGCATTACTTCTACTCACTGGTGCCGGGCTCCTTTCAGTTCTCTTTCCAGTCAGCCACCCTTGGTCAAACTCTTGTTCTCTTCCGACCCCGATAGTATCAGGGTATCCGAGCCTAGCGATTCTTTCACTTTCCCGCCTTAATTGGCCCTTGTCTATTCATTCCTGATAGCCTCATTCTTCGAGGTGTCAGCCTTCTTTTTCTTTTCTTATTATCTCATATCTTCTGCTCAAGGCCCTCAAAGAGGCAGCGTGTGTGTAGCCCTACCACTTCTGGTGCACCCTGGATAGTGCTACATCATCAAGGGCTCATGGCTGGTGAGTTCGAGAGCTGGCAACCCTGAAGGTTTCCTGAGCTGGGTCCGGTTTGACCCCTTTTTTCCATTGCCCTAGGGACGGACCCTGTCCTCTTTCCCTTTCCTATCTGCATTGCGTGGCTGTCCTTCCTTCCAAGTCCTCAATTCTCATTTATCTAGGGTTGAGGGCATTTCATTTCCCCCTGTCTTTTATTTCCCTTATTCCTTTCTTTTGTACTTATCTTCTTCTAGCCCATAAGTTTTGTAGTTATTTTTAGTATTAGTTTCATTTTCACGATCCCCAAAACCATTAGGGGCGATAACCTCAATGTTAGGCCCCTTTAAACAACATCATCATCACAACTGGCATTGTGCAATTGGGTTACTGTGGAAATTTAAAACTTCCTGTTAAGTCCCTCACCCTTTTGTGTTACATACATAATTTGTAGCTAGAAACCTTCCCTGGAATCCACACAACAACTGACCCAAGTATCAACGTAATCGGATGAATGGTATATGAACGCATAGGGGACATACATACACTACAACTATTGAATTGGCACGTCAAACTTACAAACTAACGTAACAGTAATAATGAATCACAGTCGAGCAAGACAAAATTTGGTTGAGATGGGCGAAACGGTGTAGATTTTTAGCAAAGGGCCTAAATGCAGGGAAAGGAGTGGTCTGCCCAAAATTAAAAGTAAATGCAGGGAAAGGAGTGGTCTGCCCAAAATTTCAAGTAGACAGGGTTACTCGTTGGGTTCCAAAGGGTAAGTGTGTAAAATTTGGTTGAGATGGGTGAAACGGTGTAGATTTTTCTCAAACGGCCTAAACGCGGGTAATGGAGTGGTCTGTCCGAAATTTTAAGTAGACAGTATTACTCGTTGGGTTCCAAAGGGTAAGTATGTAAAATTTGGTTGAGATGCGTGAAACGGTGTAGATTTGTGCCACAGGGCCTAAATGCAGGGAATGGGGTGGTCTGTCCGAAATTTTAAGTGGACAGTTTTACTCGCAGGGTTCCAAAGGGTAAGTATACAAATTTTGGTTCAGATCGGTGAAACGGTGTAGATTTGTGCCAAAGGGCCTAAATGCAGGGGATGGCATAGCCCCTCCGCAATTTCAAGCAGACAGTGTTAGTGACATTGTTCCAAAGGGTAAATATACAAATTTTGGTTGAGATGCGTGAAACGGTGTAGATTTGTGCCACAGGGCCTAAATGCAGGGAATGGGGTGGTCTGTCCGAAATTTTAAGTGGACAGTTTTACTCGCAGGGTTCCAAAGGGTAAGTATACAAATTTTGGTTCAGATCGGTGAAACGGTGTAGATTTGTGCCAAAGGGCCTAAATGCAGGGGATGGAGTAGCCCCTCCGCAATTTCAAGCAGACAGTGTTAGTCGCATTGTTCCAAAGGGTAAATATACAAATTTTGGTTGAGATCGGTGAAACGGTGTAGATTTGGGCCAAAGGGCCTAACTGCAGGAAATGGAGTGGTCTGTCCGCAATTTCAAGCGGACAGTGTTACTCGCAGGGTACCCAATGGTAAGAATACGAATTTTGGTTCTGATCGGTGAAACGGTGTAGATTTGGACGAAAGGGCCTGAATGCAGGGAAAGGGGTGCTTTATATATATATATATAGATTATCTGAGAATGGTGAATAATACTTTCAAAATACAGAGATCTAACTTATGAAATGATAACTGGACCAACATTCATTAATATCACTAGCTTGCCACGGTGGTTGGGTGGATATCGTGTCGGTCTACTAACCCCAAGATTGCAGGTTCGCTCCTGGCCGTGGTAAGTGATTTTTTTGAAAGGCGGCAAAAAAACGATACGGATGTCATACGATGTCGGCATGTCAAAGAACCCATTTGAATTCAGTAGTCCGAGTTCATAATGGCAAAATTAATCTCGGGAGATTCCGCCAACACAAAGTTCCTCATTTCTCTACTAGAAAGCACTATAGTGTTCAAGGAGATTAGATACCTAACATCTAACCTCCTTGACTTTCATAGTCAAGGAACAAAGAAATTCGACATGCAAGCCACCCTCTGGGTGTCAAATAGCAAAGCTTGTACCAGGCACCCGAAGCCATACGATATTATTATTATTATTATTAATATCACTACCAGGAATACTGTCCTTATCTAATACCTGGAACTGATCTCAGTTTTAATATTCAATGCTATGTTTTTCATAAAGTCTGAATATTATCAAATACTTATATACTAAGCAAACAAAATGGTGCGTCACATGGAGTATTTGGAGTCATAGGTTTCCTTGATAAATATGAAATCCGCATCTATTTCAAAAGTACTGATTATACATGGAAATGGCAAATTATTTCTAGACACATTCTGTTTGCCAAAAGTCAACTTAGTTTCATGATCAAATATATAATTGAAATTATTGAATGGTTACGGAAATTGGGTGCTAATTCATACTAGCAGTGAAAGTGTTCAACATTTTTTACACCACAATGTGCCGCTTTAAACAACATGGATGTACGGGGATATGCCTATTTAATATAATCTGGATAACAGAACACCATCTGACTTAGGAAGTGCGTGCCCGTACAGGTGACAGAATATTCCATATTTTATTCCCTACAGAATAGCCATGCTGGCAATTGGATTAAGGTGGGAATTTTGGATATGCAAATCATGTGATTTCGAAACCATATGGGCTATTATGCTTCACTCTTGAATACATCGCGGATGAATGGTTATTTAGGGCTACATAAATTATGTGGAGTTGAGTGATTAGCTTTAGGTCCAAGAAAATATCAGATACTATATATAACGGTGGCTTGTTATAATCTACAGAAAGTGGTAACTCGGTAACATTAACCACTCCATATAGCGAACATTTATCCAACTCTTGGCTCACCACAATGTGACTCCCGTCTGACCACGTACTGTAGCTGGGAACATAAAATTAGCATTTTTCCCCCCAACGATTCAATATCTCGACCTCCTATTTAGACGTCAACAAATTCACACTTTGTACACTGTTATTCTAATCGATGTTACATTCTATGTTTCAAAATATCTGACATAAGTATCTCAGAGGTTTGTCAAACTCGGCACAATATCCTAAAAGTGATGAAATAGAGTAAGAGATATCACTTCTTGCACAAATCGATGCATTTGCTTAAATAAATCCGTATACGCGTGTGCAAAAGTGGCTGAGCTTCCGCTCGGGCGGCGTATTTGTTGAGTGACGTCACTCAATCTTGAGATTACCATTCTATCTCCGCAGAACCTACACACCCGAAGGAATTCGTTCAAAATAAACTATTCTTGGTTATCCCCTAGAGTTCTTGTACTCGACCCGTCCTTCCATAACAACTGTAAGGTTTCAATTCCAGTTGCCGTAGTATGTGCCACACCAAGCTATCTCTTTTATTCATAACCAATCGTCAGACTCATTTACCCTCCCCCACTCGTCCTAATACCCTTCATTAGGTACTATATTTAATCTTTTAATCATCACTATTTTCTACAACACCACAATCAAATATTTCTATTTTTATATATATATATACTTTGGCACCCTATATTACACCCACTTTTGCACCCTCATTTGCACCCTCTTTTGCACACACTTTTGACCCTACTTTTGCACCCACTTTTGCACTCACTTTTGCACCCACTTTTCCTCTCACTTTAAACTATTATTTATATTATGGAGTGAACTTTACTAGAAATTAGTTCATGCTTGACAATTGACATGGAAGTATCAACGAATAGCTATGGTAAGCCATATGCATACTATAAAGGATATACATATATTGTAAAACGAACAAATAAAAATGGAACTGTTATTTGGCGTTGTTCAAAACATCGTTCAAAACAGTGTCGAGGTGAGCTGAAAAGTAAAAATAGTGAGTTATTAAGTGTGAGTGATCATCAATGTAGTGTACCAGATAAAACATCGTTGATGTTAAAAAAAACTCTTGAAAAAGCTAAAACACTAGTCCCGGAAAGAGATATTACAGCTCAAGATGGTGCATTGTTTGTTAAAAAGAATTTTTCATCTCCTCAAAAAATCGTGTTAGGACAGTTGTCAACGTCTGAAAAACTCCCAACACTATCAAAGGCAACAAGGCTGTGCAAAAGTGTGCTATTGCAAAAGAATCTAAAAGGACTATATAGTAATAGTGATGATTATGATGATGATGATGATAATAATGATGATGGTTATTATGATGATGATGATGATGATGATAATAATAATAATGATAATGGTAATGCTTTGTTTACTCCAAAAAATCATTTGTTAAATTTGTCTACTGGAAAAATCCAAGTAAGCTAATCCGGCGGCTTCAGCAATTGCATGCCTATAAACACGCTGGTTATACTGACTATGAGAAAGAACTATTGGATATAGAAAATGAGCTTCGTCGTGCCAAAATTATTATGTAATGGACCCACATAACCGCTTAAACTATTTCTTAAAAATACATGTAATATTTTCTACCACTTTTGCTACCACTTTTGCTGTCACTTCAAACTGTACATATTAAATATAAAAGCCAACGCTAAATGATTTTATTACCAGAACAGTTATAACCTTTGTAGTGAGCAAATCATACTAACAGGTTAGTTGCTACTATGGAACTTACTACAACTAACAAAGGTAAACAACGTGTACTCCATAAAGGCTACTCTTATAACTATATTCGTCAAAACGTAAAAGGAATAATATTTTGACGATGCTCAAAAGAGAGGTCAAAAAAATGTCGAGGCAATCTAAAAAGTAGAAATGGTAAGGTTTTAAGTGTGAGTGATCATCAATGTGGTGAACCAGATGAAACACTGTTAGTGTCAACAAAAAATCATGACAATGCTAAAAAGCTAGTACAAGAAAAAACTGTTGCTACTCAAAATAGTGCAGTGTTTATTGAGCAACATTTAACCCCTGCTGTAAAAGTTATGTTTAATCCATCTTCCACGTCTCAAGAGTCATCAACATCACAGACTAAGCAAAAGGTTGTGTTGTTGATGTTTTAAGGGGCTGAACTACAAGGTTATCTACCCTTTATATGCAAGAGGATCAAAAAGGACTAAATAGTATTAGAGAAAAGAGAAATGTATTTTGTATGTAACTATTGTACAAGGACTTACATTAAATAAATAAAAATATTGTATGGGTATTGTCTGTTTTTCTTAATTGCTATCCCCACGTCCTACTATTAATGCCATTGTTAACCATTAACAGTCTCCAGAAAGAGAGTGATCATAAACAATACACTCTATCTATGGTTTTGTGTACCAAGTATCATAATAATACAGTGTCGTCAAGCCATGTTCAGGCAATAGTTATGTCAGCTAAGGGGTTCGAACCCTTGCTTCCTTGTACAGGATTAGTTTACACTCAACAGCAACCCATAATACTATGAAACATGTCACATCTCATTACAAAATGCCAACTGTATCGTTCTCCAAGACCCCAGCTGCTGGCTAGTGGCTAGCAGACTGTGCAACAGAAACAGTGTCACCATGTTCATCGATTAAAAAATGCAACATTTATTATTCTTTTTCTTATCATTGTTCATTAAGAGTAGTGTAAAGTTGTCTTTGTGGCGTAGCGGTTAGCATAGTTAGCTGGCACCCTAAAGCTCTTGGGTTCAATTCAAGCTATAACATAAAATTTTAAAAGTGGTATTAGGACTAAAACACGTCTACTTAGTCTCGGGTGATCCAAATAAGTAGATGTGGTTTGATTCACACTTTAACCATAGAACACGATGTTTTTTATATTTTTATTTTTAAAAATAATGATAGCCATTTGTTCGATTTTTTATTTTCACATTTCACACATTACCATTTGTCAATTTTCCATTTTCATGTTTTGCAAATGTCAGTTTAAAGTTTTTGAATGTCTTGATATTGTACAATACCCAAGGGGTATGAACCCCTTAGAGATCATCCCCCCCATCATCTGTCTAAATCTCATAAAAGGCAACCCTTTAAAAGCCTACCCAATATCCATCAATACTATAAGGGCAGCTGGCTACTCCATAAAGCAGCTCAACCCTTGCGTAATTATGACACACAGCGACATACTACAAACTGGTTCAACTATGCCACAACGCGCTGACAGAACAGAGGCTAAAGGTATAAAAGGTGCCTTAAGTGGGTCACGAGAATCTCTCCATCATCAGTGCTTCGACGAGACAGCCGGAGGCTAACGACAGTGTCAACCAAGGTGAATCAGTCAGTCAGTGTTCAGAATCCTACTTTTGTAACCTAACACCCACAGTTTGTACTCACATTATAACATCACAAGATCCCTTAAAAGGGACTAACAGTTACTCATTGCTGACCAATAAACACTTGGTCAGTCTCTTACACTTGCATTACTGATCTACACTCTTCTTCACGTCCCAACGTCCTTCCTTACTCCCGTCACAGTCAGACGTGACACACCGTAGTAATAACGCCAACTCAGACGTCATTGTATTCCTCACAGCGGCTCGCGTGCTCAAGTGAAGCGCGTGCCGAACCGCTGACACCAGCAAGGTGATTATATAATAAGTAGCCGGCTGGGCGACTAGTACATCGACCCGCGTGCTAAGGCTACATCCCTTAAACCACATTTACAGTCTTTATAGGAGCGCCCCCTAGTTCCTAGCACACCACAACACACTACACTGGTCAGCTTGCCCTGTCAAGGGGAGCTACCCTTCTTTAGGCACAAACTCATAAATTAGTACAGCAACTCTCCCTTTTAGATCCACCCCCAAATAAGGGATCTAAAACACTGGTGGAGGCGGGGTCCTACGCATAGAGAAAAGGGACTCAACCAACGAGCCCTCGTAGGTAAAACGACCCCTTCCGTACCGCAAAAAGCCAAGCAAATTAGTGAGAAAATTTTTTCCCCAGACAAAAAGCACCATTTTTTTTTGTGTGCTCCAAATTAGCTACACAGGGGAACTTCTTAATAAACCAACCCCCTAACCCCATACAGAATCAAAGAAATATAAGAATACACTGTCAAACACGTACAGACTTTTTTTTATTCTTATTGTAGGCCCATACACTGCAGTCAGAATGGCACCTCATGCAGAGATTGCAAGCCATAGAGGCAATAGGGGTACGCCAATATTATTAACATTATTGTTCAGATGCCAAGGGCACATACAAGGCCGGCAAACACAAATACGGGCACTCCAAACAAAAATCGGGGCAATACAGGGCAAACAGCCATACACCCCGTCAGAGGGTAGGACAGCGCGATTAAGATGCGCACATACACTCTTGAATCACATACATGAACACCTCAATAGGTTCCATATACAAAGACACAGAATATACCGACAATTAATCACCACACATGGTCCCGTAATAGATAATGCAACCCTCGAGAGAATGAGGGTGCACTACACAAGTTTACACGCCCAATACAGGGAGCTAATTCGCGTCCAAGCGCTTCTCCAACTAGCGGCCACAAAACAATACAGAGCACAGAAACATTAATACATTAGTACAGTAATTTGCAAGCAGGCCATGAGCCTCAATAAGGCAGTACACCCAAATTTGGGACAAATACCGTGAGCTACAAGCCAATAAGGCCATTTTTGAGTTCATGGTAGGGCCATCAGCCCACCCGAGAGAGGACATAAGCGTGGATACGCTGACTCGACAATTTGCGAGGATGTCCCTCTCGCCACGTACTGCCACAGAATGGAAGGAGTTCGCCGTGGCCACAGTCAAGAAGACGGCCAGGTTAGGCTCCAACTTACTACAAAATAAACCTAACACAAACACACGTCCTTCAGCTCCGGATCGGAAGGCAATTTTGCCAAGCCGAGGGGAAGAGCCTAGAACAATCCCCTCGGACCGGATGAACGAGAGGGAGTTGAAGCCAGGACCTTCAATCACACATAATACGACAGAGGGACAACAGGAGGTAACCTCGTCATGGGCTGACGACGTAGAGCCTGACCTACCACATATAAAGCCTACATACACTCACACAGATAGGATAACACAGTGGCAGGAGTCTGCCGTGGCCACGGGCCAGAAAGCGGACAGGCTACACGACACCACATTGGCAGGACAAAAACAGGCACTTAAGCGGCCCTCACCGCCAGTTCAAAGGGCAAATTTGCCAGAACGGAGGCGAACACCGGCATTAGTCCCTCAGGATGCACGGTACACGCACATACAGATTAAACAGGCATTACCATACAATACACGGGGATTAGGAAAGGTATTATTACCCACCCCACAAAACCTCGCAGTCAAACATACATACACTCCCGCAAAATCTGCTAAGATAGCGCCAAGCGCAATAACGCCCTTAAATACAGGTACACTTAGACCTAGAAACACGCGCTACGGTGGAAGTAGGGCAAGGCTTACTTTGCTAGAAATTCCGCCGGAAAACAGCAAAGAAACACCTCAATGGATTTCAGAGGCCTATAATATCGTAACAGGGCAAAACCCTTCACCTTTCTGAGCACTGAAGCTCGAAAGACGATAACGACTTCCACCAAGGCCAAAGAAATAAAATAACATCACTTCCCCCATCATAAATGGCCACACAAGTTCTTTCACGCGGGAGATATCAGAAAATAGACCGACAATTACATAGTAAACATAAACTGCGCATTTTTTTTTTCTTTCTCGTATTTTATGTATATACAGGGCAACATGGCCAAATTAGAAGTGAGTAATTTTAAATCCTTCTGTGTTTTTTTTTGGGAACCATGGCATCTTTCTATTAGGCCATCACTAAGCCAAGTGAAAGCCCATCAGGCTTAAGGCCGGAAAGAGATATTTTGAACACAACTTAGGCATAAAATCACAGCATAAAGCTTAAGTGAGTCTTTCTAAGTAGAAATGACTAGACGTTCTACGTTATGGTTCCACAGTTTGACAGATTCTCTTGTTGCGGGCAAAAACCGTAAGCATGGCAAGAATTAAGAATCTCAAACTAGTTTCAAAAAAAAAAAAAAATTTTGGGAGGTGTGCTTTAACCAACTAAAAAGCCCAATTGCACACCGGGATGAGACACTGTCATTTTGGTGAGTTACAATTACTTTGATAGGCAGGTTTGACTCCCACAGTGCACTGGCTTTGCTCGTGACGTGGATACAAGGGTATCAGTTACGTCTGGCGATGGCCTTCCTAAGGTGTACTAGACAGTGTCGGTAGATTCCCCTGAGACGTAACCAGATTACGGTAGTACTCACGTTACCAAAATGGTAAATACTACACTCAGGTCCCAATCACCATTTTTTTTCAAAAACATAGTGCTCACGACATAATTTTTAGAGACTAACGCCACCTACTATTATTTTCTTTCAATGTGCTCTCTTAATGCAGAGCGGGGCATAAATAATTTTTTTTTGTTTCACACATTTAGCCCAAGAAAGAAAAATGGCCAAATAAACTATATATATATTTTATACATAGGTATACATAACACAACACTCGGGGACACAAGTGTAGTCAATGGAAATTTCTTTTGCAGACGGCCAATGCATATGAGATTTCCGAAGTGAAATGCCATGGCCTGTGGTTTGGATTCCAAGTAGAACGGAAATCCCGTGGCACATGATCTCCAGAAATGGTCACGTTAAACCACAAAATTCCCCTCTTGCCTTTTTATAATGCGAAGAGCACTAACAGAAAGCAGGCTGATTAAGAACACATGTTCGGATACACAGCGTTATCGAAACAAGTAAACAAGCGAGCGCGCAAGACATTGCAACCCGACACCATCATACTCAGCAGTAAAGCAGACCTCAGTGATAAACTGCGAGCCTTACAGACGACAGTTCCCAAAGCACACTGCACGGAATCATTCATAGCCAACCTAAGAACCCTATATCTTCAAAATTTACACTACGAGGAGAGGGCAAAAATAAGCAAACTCCTCGCAGGAAGGTATACTAGGGGTTGCGCATAGAAAAACACACAGCCCATTTGCCATAGTGTAGGCGGCACAGAAATGGCCACCAAATCTTTACAGACAACCGGCTTCGAACCCATGTCCACACACAAAAACCTCGTACCGAAAACTAACTAAACAACGGTATTTTCGGTACGAGAAACACAAACAAAATACAGACAGAATGCCCGCAGAACATGAACAACGCAGACATATAACACAGAGAATTACATAGAACACGGGTTCGAACCCCAGAGAAAATTGCACGCCAGGGAAAAACAAGCAGACGGCCTTCCAATCACACCAAAATTGGCCCATATAACGGCTTAGACAGATAATACTACATTCCTGCGGCCAAATGACAGGCATAAAATTCCAGAAATACACTTGACAGGGAAAATGGACTTTCCAGACAGAGACATATAAATTTCGTAAGACAACGGTCTTACGGAATAATGGCCACACAACGGCAATAGTAGCAGGGCGGATTACCACATCGGGCCGCCAGGAATTTAACACAATGACCACACTGGCATACGTGCAGAAAAACACGCAACAGTGGTTAACCTACATAAAATCCCGGCCTGAAGTTACACACACAAACTGATGACTTGCAGACTTAGCCACTTTGCAACACTGTCGATGACAAAACGCGATTGTGTAGTGGCAGTGACCATGAATAAACAAATGCAGAACAATCATAACACTATACATTTTTCAACACTGCGAAAGCATTTATCAACAAGCAGACGTCACAGACCAAAACTTGTCGCAGGCCCAGAGTAGCACGTTCGTAAAGACGTTGGCAGGCCACGGGCGCTTCCTACCCATACACAATATACACAGTAGGACTTGGCCCTACAGCAGACCAGGCGTCCGCGTGGTGTAGCGGAGCGTAGTCACACACACACACACAAACGCGCTCACCAATCAGGGGCGAACATAGGGACTTTGAGGAAACGGGACCTCCCCTTAACAACTTCTTTTTGCGACCCTAGTCCCGAAACAAATCATTCCAGGCGACTAGGACTTAGCCCTATAACGGACCAGAGTAGGTCGTGAAGCTTCGCTATCCCAAAGCGCGGATAGAAAACCAACATGGACCAAGGGAGGACGACAGGAGAACAGGCTACCAGCGTACCACCTTACTCCCCTCCCATAACCTTTTCACGTCCAAACATAAACAACGCAGACACATGAACACGACCAGCACAGCTACACTACACTACAAAGTATACATAAGGGTTGGTAAACTTCATGTGTTTACAGAAAGGGCATGCTACGCCTTGAGCCCCACCGCTATCACCTGAATGAGAGGGGTGCATCGGCCAACACCAACTAAGCGTAATGCACATCTCCATATGAGAGATGAGGCCATAAGTAATAAATACTAACCATTTTTTTTTAAATTTAAATCATCCCGCATGAGAGGGAAATATATTAGTATTATGCCTCAACCTACACCTATCCATACATGAGTGCAAACGCCTCATATCCAGACGCATGCATGTATATCCCATCCATTCACCAGGGGATATTGATATCAGACCGGCATGGATTTTTATTTTATTTTTTGCAACCCCGGGAATTACCTGCCCCGTTCCACTCACTGTAGGAGCATCCCAGCACAAAAACCGGTTCCAGGCCGCCACTAACGCGGAATTCGGAAGTGCGCAACCTCCTCCTACCCTGCTTTAACCCACTCTACAGATAACTACCCCCAGATCACAATAACAGGGTACCTGACGCCACAGACCCTACTAACACCTCCATCAAGGTTAAAAAAGAGCATTATCGCTGGAGAAGCTGATATAGCACAGGTAGCCTAAAGTAGTCTACGTATGTAGAGGTTTTACCAGCCCACCACACTGGAAGTATTTTACATTTGACACTTTTTACACAGGTTACACCTATAATTAAAAAAAAAAAAAAAAAAAGGGAATCTGAAACACCCTGGCTGATGATACCGGCGTTAGCCAAAGGTCAAAAGCACAACACTAGGGGCAGAACTGGGGTAGGTAATGACAACCCTTACCCCAGTTGGCTCGACAAATCACCTAACTTGACGACTAGACCAAACAGACGAACCACGTGAGGTCAAAGCATTCGCGGCCTGGTCGGGCAAGCTCTGGAATCCTAGGTGCGCATAAACCGCCCCTGGGAGGAAGGGATGCTAAACCCACTTTGAGCCACGGTCGTCGAAGCCAAAACCTGCAGGGAGACTTTCTGAGAATGGCGGGAGAAATAGCTCACTCCGCGCCGGCCTCGGGAGCTATCCCTAGAGACGACCATATTATGACTAGACTGTTAGTTAAATTTACGTAAGTAGGACTTCCATGGCGGGGAGTCAGACTCCTATTCGTCAGGAGTGAAGCAGGATCCAAGGGTTCAGCAGGACCAATCCTAGATCCGACAAGTCCTTACCCCGCGAGGTGAAGGTGAAGACCACGACGGTAATCAATAATGCAGAATGAAATATGAATATATATATATGGAATGTACGCGCTCATTCGGTCCTGCGCCCACGTAAATGGACGACAACGGGTCGCCAGAGTTCTTAAATGAGTAGCATAGCGGGCACTCAAAAGGGTTCAGTGGGCCAACCCAGCAATGCCGATTAAGGCGAAGAGGACTCCCCGGACGCTCACTTCCCGGAGGACATATGAATACAAATATTGCGGCCGACACAGGCAAAGAGGACTCCCCGGACGCTTTTTTCCCGGAGGATATTATGCCATTGGACCACACTGTCCAATGCCCACATAAATGACGACGCATCGGGCAGTCAGAGGGCATTAAGAGATGGGGCATTGCGCGCCCCTCACAGGAGCCAAGTGGGCGGCTCACCTACGTCGAATAGGAACAGCACCCGGTTATGAACACGAAAGTTACAGCGGGCGAAACGGTTAGCTTAGTGGCACCGTAAGCGCCTGCGCATAGATTAGTCCTAGTAATAGACGTCGACACCTAGAGTTAAGGGGACGGAATCTAGCGACCCTAGAGACAACCGGTGTTTCTGGGGCTCGTGCGGGTGGTGATCTGGGGATTTAATTGCCCCAGGCGATCGTCCTAGGCCAAATTTAGTTATAGACGGTTGCATTTGACACGCAACCTAGGATTAAGCAAATTTAATGAACACTGTTGCAATTCAGCACAGCATCTTTCGGCAATAGATTAAGGCAACCCTCTCGGCTTAGATGTAGTTTTTTTTTATATATACCATAAGTAGAATAAGTAGTATAAGAGAACGCCGTTCGGCGCCTGATGACCCACAAATCCGTCATCAGGGTAAGTCCGATAACTCATGATAAGTTATTATAATGTAGCATAGTCTTACATTTAAGACAATTTTTTTTAATACATATATTGAGGTAAAATTTCGGCGCCTGGCGGCCCAAATTCGTTGCCAGGGTAAGCCCAATACTACAACACATTAGGAAATGACGTCACGGCACCATACAGGGTAAGCCCGGCCATATATCGAGTAATAATAACCATGCCATTCTTTTCACAGGTAAAAAGGGGCTTCAGACTGTGGCAACGCTGCCACAGGAAGCGGCATATGGAATAGGGAATTTCAATGTTTTGTTAACCTCTCCATTTTTTTTTGCAGGCATTGTCACCTAGAATATGACACGTGTAATTATGATTTTGCTGCCAGATAGCAGCAACATGCTATTTAATGCCCCCTTATTGTAGTATTATACCTGTGCATACTAACCTCCATTTAACATTCATTCTCACTTACACACTCACTACATTTTTTTTTTACAGCTACACGTCAATAATCTGCACAGCAGGAATGATGCCTGTGGGGCATCAGGCTTGCTGGCAGATCTGCATAAAACAAAAACACTTGAAGCGTCAAAATGCGACGCAGCGTACGGCGATGAGGGCGCAACCGGCATGTGGCGGCGACCCTCATGGCCAAGTGTGCAAGCATTCACCCACAGAGGATGCTTCACAGACTAGGTATTAAGAATACACTGCAAGCGGTACGACCACTCAACCGTGCCAAGAGGTGGCCGTATAGGATCAGCCGTGATACGGCAAGCGTACATACAAACAGGTAGCGTGCACGCGAGGATCCAAACAAAAACTAGAATTATAAGGGTTTAGCGCGCTTAAGTAGACATAAGGTCATTGTAGTTCATCATTTTAAAGAGTAAACTACATACATATTCATGCGCCCACGGGCAATTATTCCAATGGAAATTCCTAAATGTCAGCATCGCAACATAATACATTAAACACTATATATATTTTTGTCTGTTTATCAAGTTCACGTGTACACGATGTCTATATTTTTGTTTTGTTTTGTTTCGTTTGCTAAGGTAACACGTAACCAATGTCTGTGAATTGTTTTCTTTCATTTTTCTCTCTTCTAACTTCCCCATTTGTCAGGGTGTTCCGTTTTATCCCACACCAATAAATACATTTTAAATATTTCCTTTAAATTATACCCTGGAACACCCATTTTTTTTCTATTCTCTCCTATCTTCTTTATTGCAGGGAGCACTTTTTCCCCAAGATAGGGCGGACGACGCAATCATCCGTTCGGCCCTGGGTTTTTCCTCCCTGCACAACTATGTAACCATGTATAACCATGTTTTTTTTCTTTTTTATGCCGACAACGGCAATGGCGATTGTGCCTCAATAGCAATTATTTTCTTTATTCAACAATGTTAATGCACATTTCACCATGCAATGTAAAATTTATATACATATATATCTATGTACACCCCATAACCCTCCCCTCTGAACACGGGCTGACCGCACACCTACACTTCTGCACGACGACACCCGTTCCATACGACGACGCTTACGACGCCACCACCAGAAGAGACGAGGGGGATTCAAAAACTACTACGACAACATCCCAACCCCAAGTGCCCTTCCCGGTCGCGAGGACGCGACCAAATGGAGGAAGAGGCTTGTACAATACCCAAGGGGTATGAACCCCTTAGAGATCATCCCCCCCATCATCTGTCTAAATCTCATAAAAGGCAACCCTTTAAAAGCCTACCCAATATCCATCAATACTATAAGGGCAGCTGGCTACTCCATAAAGCAGCTCAACCCTTGCGTAATTATGACACACAGCGACATACTACAAACTGGTTCAACTATGCCACAACGCGCTGACAGAACAGAGGCTAAAGGTATAAAAGGTGCCTTAAGTGGGTCACGAGAATCTCTCCATCATCAGTGCTTCGACGAGACAGCCGGAGGCTAACGACAGTGTCAACCAAGGTGAGTCAGTCAGTCAGTGTTCAGAATCCTACTTTTGTAACCTAACACCCACAGTTTGTACTCACATTATAACATCACAAGATCCCTTAAAAGGGACTAACAGTTACTCATTGCTGACCAATAAACACTTGGTCAGTCTCTTACACTTGCATTACTGATCTACACTCTTCTTCACGTCCCAACGTCCTTCCTTACTCCCGTCACAGTCAGACGTGACACACCGTAGTAATAACGCCAACTCAGACGTCATTGTATTCCTCACAGCGGCTCGCGTGCTCAAGTGAAGCGCGTGCCGAACCGCTGACACCAGCAAGGTGATTATATAATAAGTAGCCGGCTGGGCGACTAGTACATCGACCCGCGTGCTAAGGCTACATCCCTTAAACCACATTTACAGTCTTTATAGGAGCGCCCCCTAGTTCCTAGCACACCACAACACACTACACTGGTCAGCTTGCCCTGTCAAGGGGAGCTACCCTTCTTTAGGCACAAACTCATAAATTAGTACAGCAACTCTCCCTTTTAGATCCACCCCCAAATAAGGGATCTAAAACAATATGGAAACAGGAATTTTCTATTTTGTTGCTTACACATTTGTCAATTTCCCATTTACATTTTTTAAATGTTATTTTTAAGTTTTTAAATTGTGCTGATATGGAAACAGGGATTTCCTATTTTTATTTTTTTGCATATCACTGTCGAAACGTTTATAATTTAGTCCATGTTGAAAGTTTAGTTTTGTAAAAAAACACATTTGATGATTTAAATTTTCTTGAAATGGTCTTAATGGAAGTGCTTGACCATGGCCATAGTGCAGTCTCTTTCTTTTTGATTCCGAAAAAGGATATGCCTACTACTACTACTACTGTAGGTAAGACTGTTTTACAAAATAACACCTATGTACCGCTCCATTTTAAAAAACCAACTATTAAAAAACTACAGTATAGTATTTACCATTTGCTATATACATTAATATTTCCACCACCCTACCTTGCCGTGTTTGCTCTGGTCGAACAATTAATGCTACCCTCACACACAAGCTTTCCCTCTCTCTTTCATTCTATCTCTAGTCATATATTCACACAACCATACCTGTCTTTGAAAACAAATACAACCACGCTATTTATCCCAGAAAACATCCTTGACATGCACACTTATCCCAAAGAACTTTTAGTTATACATTTAACATCTACTATTACAAAAAAATGTTTCCACTATTTACAATTACAAAAATGAATATTTATAAAATACTAAATCTACTGGTTACAAAAAAAGCCATGTCTCTAAACAATAAAATATAGAAATCACACCTCCTCCTCGTGGTTATAACCCTATGGTAGGCTAATGCATAGGTCATTCGTCTGCACCCATTTGTTATACATCAAGGTAAAAGTGCATTTTCTCTGTTCCACAAGATACAAATTTGATTGATGGTTTGCATCCTGCACTGTTTATGCGATATAGCTTTGCCAGTTCATAAAACCGTTAGATAGTTCTCTAAACATAGCCATTTTACCACTGCTCTACCTACGCCTTTTGTTCTTTCGACTTTCTTACAGTCTAGTGTGATAGACAGCATTACCTGTATATCAAACCCAGTTCACCTTTGTATTTGTAATCCAAGTAATAATTTGAAAAGACACAAGTGTAATCAGTTTTAAACGTTATCTCTGGGATTTGTTTTGTTTTTTTGTTTGTTTATGACATGCATATTAACCTGAAATCGAACCCTCGTATACCTTAGTGAAAAGGCTAACAGTTTAAACACTGCGCCACCATGCCGTTGTATCTTATTTTGACTCGTTCTAGGCCTCAGAGCTGGAAATCGAGTTAAGACCACCAGTACAAGAGTCAAAAGTGCTTACCACTGCAACACAAAATGGTGAGCTGGTAACATTAGACAACCGGAAATGATTATATTTCTGTTAGCAATGCATTTTGTCATCAGCCTACTGTCTGAGCACTGACAGCAACACAGTTTAGTTTAGAACAAGCAAGTGAGTGTATAGATTATTAGCCTTAAGTACTTAAAGCTTGTTGTGCATACCGACCATCTTGCTCAGTAAACACTGAGTAAGTTTTAACAGTCAACTCATAAAAACAGCATAGGATAATTGTGTGTGTGTGGTTCATGTACTTGGAAATGTGCATTAGCACCATGCGCTAGCTTTACCTTACCCTCTAAAGGTAGTGCGTTATCCCTTCCTTTGGACATTGCCAATGACTGCATTTCCCCACAAGTTTTACACTTAAGCCCTTGGCATGTTCTTGATTAGGTTTGGTTTGCTTTAGGCTTGGTTTGGTTCAGTTGGGCTTGATTCGACTTGGTTCAGTTTAGTTTAATGTTGTCACCATTTTTTTAATTTTTAGCTACACTCTTTAACCAATTAATTAATGATAGTCTACTCTTAATTCTTGAATCGATAAATTGAATGTTGTGTACACCGTTTGTCAAGCCATGCCTACAACCTATACTCCCTATGTACTACAGTCAGATCTGAAAACAAGTTCCAATGGTCAAAGACGTGTCAGTCACCATACATGTAGCCTACAATAATTCTTTCTTTACCTAGCTACGTTTCGTCACTCACAGTAAACATCTAACAATATGGGTTTGCAATATATTAAGAAAAGCAAAAGTCCATGATCTTGTTGTTTTGGGTCTTTTTTGGGGGGAAATTCATAAGCCATAAAAGAATGACATCTAGTGAAGTTCCAGGGGGAACTTGTATGTCAAAATCCCATTATCGGTTTATAAAATTTCTGGGCCATGCCCTAGTAGTTTTGGATTATTTCAATCAAGGAGTCCACCATAGGAAAGATCGGAAAAATAAATACCCTTAAAACAAGTCGTCACATGACCCTCTCGGATCAATGCTTCGCAAAATATAAATTCATCCACGGAACATGGCCAACGTGGTCAGCGACATCATCTTGGCTTCCCCTTCCCACCATGGTTGCCATATCGTTTGACCTCCAAGTGTCCTCAGCATCTCTGTGCTTTTTCATTGCCCTGTTGTCAAGTCAGGTCAATGCATTCCAATAAGCTCAAATAACATCCACATCCTGTCAGTCTGCCCCAGCAAGTTTGTTTTCTATATTCACTTCAAGCAACATATAACCAAGTTCTGTTTGTTCTATCTAAAGCCAGCTTCATGTGATCAAGGAATTATCATTTGTCATGTCACCCATAATCGTTTACACGTTAAAGACCCCCTACAGAGGGGTTAGGAAATAGGAAGTCCATCATAGGAAAAATCGGAAAACGAACCCTCAACCCGCCGTCTCATCAAATAGTGATTGCTGTATTGGGATATCACCACCGTGGCTAGTGATAGGCACGTTGAAACACGTGCCCAGTGGTATAGTCTCTCTCTCTCTCTATCTACAACCACTCTTCATGAACATTTTATACAGATTTAAAAAAAGCTTTAAAAATTAAAAGTTTTTCAACAGAAGTGTCGTTAGACCCATTCACAATTTTTTTAACATAAATACTATATTCGAAAGGGGGCGTCACCCCGAGTCCTACGACCCCTCGTACACATCTCTGGCGTTATTGGTTTGTGAGATGTCTAAAATCACAGCATTACACCAAAAAATTATGTTTCCCTCATTCACAAAAACTTTAAACTGTTACCAGAATAAAGAGGGTCTTGAGACAAGCCATTTGACACGTCATAGGACCAAATCCGACCATGCATTCGTGAGATATCTGAAAAACTCTAAAATCATGGTTTAACCCCCCAAATGCCTGTTTCCCTCATTCTCAAAACTTTAACCTATTAATAACATATAGAGGGCTTCATGACAAGCGATTTGACAAGTCACACGTCCAAATCCAACCTTGCGTTCGAGAGATATCGGCAGACATCGTAGGAAAGTAGGCGACTATCTAGGTCTCTCCTCACCACTAAAACCCCTTCTTATAAATCATTTTTCAAAGAGCTCGCCCTCTTACAAAAATCCCAAGTGCGCATGCGTAAAAACAAAAAACAAGCATGTTAATTCATATTGGCTTTCCTCCGTACTCATGTCTCTTGTGTTTAATTTCATATTAACATTGAAATGTATACATGTAGCACATGGAAAGCAATCTTTACCTAAAAAAAAATACTCTTTCACCCCCTAGTAGGATAGTTTTTATTTTGGGGTGGAAGTATGTTGTCCATTGGAAAGGGGGTGTCGACTTGAGTTCAACGACACCTCATTTGTTAAAATCCGACCCTGGGTTCGCGACTCATTCACAAGGACCCGTCCACAGGGACTCGTCAACAAGGACCCGTCAATACGGACCCGTCAACAAGAACCCGTCCACAGGGACTCGTCAACAATGACCCGTCCACAGGGACCCATCAACAGGGACCCGTCAAAAAGACCCCCCGTCAAAAATGGCCCGTCCAAGGGGGGCTAGTAAACAGGGACCAGTCCAAAGGAACAAATGAACAGAAATCAATCAAAAGGGACCATTCAACAGGGATCAATCAAAAGGGGCTCTCGCCTCAAGGCCTGATATGCCCCTCTTTGATTATTGGTTTGCCGACCGAAAAGCGTCGCTTGAAATACTTTTTGATCACCCCTCGTGGGTTGGGTTAGGTTACACTACAGCCACCATCTTTAAAAAGCCCACCCTCTTACAAAAAGCTATGAGTAAGCATGCGTAAAAAACAAAAAACAAGCATTTTAATTCATAGTAGCGTTCCACCTTACACATGTCTCTTGTGTGGAACAACGTTTAATTCCATATTGGCATTCAAACTCTCATATGTTGAACTTGAAAAGCGAGATTTTCTAAAATATTACAATTTCACCCCCCTAGTAGGGGTAGGTTTCATTTTGGGGTTGAAATAATTTATCTGGAGGAAAGGGGGCGTCAGCCCGTGTAATTTGACACCTCGTTCAAGTCTCTAGCCTTCTTGGTTCACAAGCTAGGTTAAGTTAAGCTACGGCCGCAATCTTGGGAGGAGGGGAGGAGGAGGAGGGCCTTGAACACTTACAAAACCACTACTATTGTACACTTACTCATTTGGATGATTTCCACTTGCTGCACTTTCCCCATCCTGGATTTCTTCTTTCATGTCCTAGGAATAAAGTGAATTGATTAATTATTTTATTTATTTGGCATCACGAATACTTTTTACACCGACAGCAAATTGTTAATCATGGCAGAGTTGAAGTGAAGTGGTTATGTCTTCCCTAGTTCTAAACCTTATAATATACAATCTCCTCAAGAACACAAAATGCTGACTCACTGCCTTAAAGGAAGTAATTGCTTTAAGGATTGAGGACAAATGAATGTATTTTTACTTTTTAACTGGAAGGCTTTAGGAGGCGTTAGGATCTAACACATCCACCTATCATTAAGTAAAAAGCGACTGTATCCTCAATACTTGTACCATCCCATCTTTCGAGAATGAAGGTCAGACATCTTAAATTTACAATATTACACAACAAATTTCTCACAAAACACTGCAATTAAAGCAAAATTACAAAAAAAAATAGTGTATGTACATAAATTATGTGCCTCTAGAGGGAATTTATTGCGGAGTATATTGCTCCTACACAATTCTAGTAATATCAAACATAATAAGTCTACTGGTGAACGGTAGCACATAGTTTGCAAGGTAGGTACAAGCCGGGGAAGAAATAGGAGTAACTTATTAATAGCGAAGTCTATTTCAAATGTATTTATATATTTAGTCACACGTCATTTAGAATGCTTTCAATAAAGGATTCCAGGCATCGTTGCTATTAATTGACATACAGAAATTTATGAATGCAAGTTTGAAACTTATATAATGAATCCACCCTTTATAGTTCCTGCCTTAGAACAGAAAAAAGGCTGAGCTAATTTCAATCATTATAGAGCTTAAATGTGCCAAGCCATGTGATCACTGTCAGAAGCTGACTGGGCAAAATACCTTCCAACAAAAATCCTTCAAGTAGTTGTTCATGGTTCCCCATTTTCATCTCCAGTTCAACGTTAGGATGGGAACACTTAACAGACCATGGCCGCTTCCGTCTGACTCCTAATCATATTTCAATAATACCAATCCCCATTAACAACTCTTATAAGCTGGACAAAAGGGCGAACGGCTATTAAAACCACTGCCACATATAAGTTCAAAATTCATTTCACCTCCTCCCTAACACCGCAGAAATAGGGATATTAAGAGATAGAAGAGAAACAACTATAAAAAATGTGGTAAGAAGGAGGGTTTCTTCACAACGTACTGCGCCCGAATTCCTCTAGGTCACAGTCCCAAATCCGCGCAGATGGAAAAAGGATCGTAGGGATGTCAATACCCGGCTAAGAATTGAACATGCCCCACCGGACTAATGACTAGGGAACCCTGAACACACATAACGCACACCTAACTATACTACCAACTAGTAGCATACAGAACAGCTTAAGAACAATAAAAAATTGAGCACTAATGAGCAACTCGACTCTCGGGTAATTAAGGTAAATGTGTCGATATACTGTCTGCATCTAGCTAGCGGTATCGTTATCGCGTAATTAAGCATTGAAATAAGAATCAGCTCTATAAAAACGTAGCAAGTGTATAAAAAATTACGCTTGCCTTTTATTAACTAATAATGACATCACATAATTGTATTAAGAACAAAGTTCCAAGTATTATTTTATCCACCACTTTTTTCTCTCATACATAGTTTCATTTCTTTCCAGTTGGGAATGGTCACCCCTTGCTTGGGCTTTTGAAGCTAACATTAGAAATAAATCAAGAAAGACTGCCAAGCCCGGCTGAGGATTTTATTGAGCTTGTAACATAAGAAAATGTTTAACAACTTTTTAATGTGTCACAGTGATCTATGTGTGTTTTTATGTACAATTTTTAACTACACCTAGTATATAAAGGGAATGTTTTAAGTGCTGCCCAAATATTTAGGCTGATGAAGACGTCAATAAGTGTCAGACGTCGAAACATGTACCATGTATTCCATGTATTAAAAGACAGGTGATTGTATCACGACATTTTAATAAACAGTATTGACGAGGCGGAACCATTTGGAACTTTGTTCTTTATATAATTCAGTCAATACGGAGAAAAAATGTGCGACTCTCAGAGTCAAAAATATCACATAATTGTCCCTAACACTGTTGAAAGATACAATAAAAACACTCAAAATAAAATAGCTGCCCCTCTCTAGGCTTAGTATAACTAAAATGAGTCTCTTGTGCATCACACACAAATTATGTGAAAATAATATCTTTCCTTGAAAGATGTTGCAAAACAACCAACACTATCACAATGCAAAATGCTGTAGTTCTACTTCTGTTGTACTTCACTTTAACGTTCAACTTCTACAAACATGTTCCCTGTTTAATACAGTCGTTAAAGTCTCCTCAGTATAGCGTCAAATCTACAAATCTGAATGAAGTAATTAATAATAATACTGTTTATATACACTATCGCGACCTGCACGATTTCTTTATGTTTGTCTCCAATTGTATAGAGTTCATTCCTACATCCTTATCTCGTATATCACACAATAAAATTGTCAAATCCTGTATTACATTCTTATAACCAATGTGAATTATTGTTACAAACGGTTAAGTTCATGACTATTCACTTAAATATACAAATCCGGTATTTAATAATCAATAATATTACAAACTTGCAACGCATGACTTTCAGATAAGCTTCCAAAATAAAAATATAGGTGTGCATGGCATTAACCCTCACTGCTCACACTCGTGATTCTCCAAAAATTCATATTACGGCTTTACCTCACTCACACATAGTATTTCACATCCTTCCGTCATAAATTCTTTATCTCACACACTTCATAAACATATTGTCGCGTCCTTATTACTCTTACTTCGACATAATTGCTTGTCGTATATATTCTCATCTTAGCACTTTCACAAACTTCTATGAACCATATCAAATACTTTCAACAAAGTAAGATATTCAGAATTCCTACTAGATATTACGAATGTAACACCTTTCATGAGTTCACTACTCCTCCTCCGACAATCTTCTATCGATTATACAATTCCGTTCTATAGTTCATCTATACATCTCTCACAAATATTATTGCCGCAAATCTCTTCACATTCTCGCTTCCATAAATCATGCCGTATTTCTTCTCTCTGCTTTAAATACACTTCTGTTACAATTTCTAGCTTTGCTCAGAATCATAAGTCTCGCTTCCATAAATCATGCCGTATTTCTTCTCTCTGCTTTAAATACACTTCTGTTACAATTTCTAGCTTTGCTCAGAATCATAAGTCTCGCTTCCATAAATCATGCCGTATTTCTTCTCTCTGCTTTAAATACACTTCTGTTACAATTTCTAGCTTTGCCCTGAATCATAAGTCTGCTCGTGTTTGTCATTCAAGTAACGATATCTTTACCTCCCATCTCTCCTTACAATAGATACTTAATATCCTTCCTTTCATTTTATAAGATCTTTTCATAACAAAAATTGATTTACAATACCTTATAATTCCGTTTTCATCATTCAGCTATGCCTTTAAAATACGCATACTGTTCTTACGTTCAATATAAACTTCTGGGTTTTACAATATCATCTTCTCAGACAATGGAGTTCCTTCAGTGCAAATATTGAATACTCCTGTCAATAATTACGGTTTTATACATCATAATTTCGTTCCTGAGACGAATTAGCCTCATATACTTAGGATCATCATGTCCTCTCTTTCTCTTGTATCACATGTACAAATTTACGCTTGTCAAAACTCAGGACTACTTTCTCTCCACTGTTACAATATTTATTAACATACTTATTACCGCTTCTCTGAAGTTACAACAATATCTAAGAAATACACTTTGTTACCGCAAAGGATTTATCTTCAAGAAAAAATTCTAAGCGTTCTAATAAACTGCAAAAATAATTACGGTGTCGAATATCATCAATAAACGTTCAAAATACGTCCAGATGACGTATGAAGATTTCTACCAAAATTCCTAAATTCTAGCCAAAATAATAGCATGGGCTATGAATATAAGAAAAGATGTTGGTCATTATACTGGAATATCGTGTACAAGTTCTATCCACCGAGGTGTGTAAAATTGCACTTGTCTACCTTCAAAACTGTGGCCGCTGGTAACATCTGATGATGTTGGTATCTGTGGAATTTCTCCCAGGCGCCTTCGGGAATGTGACACCTGCCTGCCACCCGGTCTGCATGAGTCACACCGCTTCCGTGTAAACCGCTGGGCTTGTTGTACAGCAATGGGGTGAGAAAAACCGGTAATCAGCTGGGACTCGACTGGCAGCCTCCCCCCGTCCCCGTTGACCACGCTCCTCCGCAGCGTTTCACTCTTCTCGGCCCGATGACCTAGATACTCCTCACATTTCATTCTTGGGTCCATCTTGTTTCTTCCCATCTCTGGATGTTGTTGGATGTCGGTAGTGTTGCAATGGTCTTTCTTTACACGAGAAATCACCTCAGCTTGTGAATTTCTCTCCACTGTAGTAGCTTGTTGCGTTTATTCGAACGAACTGCAGATATTGACGCAGCTCGCTCCCTTTTGTTATGTTGTCATGGTCATATCTGGATCTCGCTTGTTAGTATAACTTTACTTTCCCTTCATAGTGGAGAAATAAAACATTATCCTTCCTTCTAAATAATTAGTAGTCGTAATCTGTCCCCTTCGACCTAATTCTTTATACATCTTGTATAGTGTGATGTGTTTCTTCCTTGAATTATGACAATGCCTTTGGCTTCTCTTCTGCATAGTCTTGCGTTCGAAGTTTCGATGTACTGCTACAAAGTATAGTTTCACGACTTGTATCACTCGTTGTTCCTGCTAAATACTTCTTCTCAATTGTATTATCAGCTTATTCATACTTGTTGTTCCATATTTCTACTATGTTTCTTCATCTTGAAGTTAAATATTTTCCAAGTCTTTACCTCTCGTAGATTAGAGAGTGAATCGTTTTACATGTTGCCTCCTTCAAAGTTCAGATATAAAGAGCCTCGTTACTTGGCGTTCGCTATCCTCCTCCGTTCGATTTCCCTCGTAAATTTACTGAACTAGCATCACTCCGCTCTGAAAATTCACTCCTTCGCTTATATCTCCTCTCTCAACTATCCAATTTAATTTCCGTCTTGCCAATTAAATTCCTTTTTCCTTCCTTTTGAATTTGATATGTCACAATCCTTTATAACATTAAAATAATGAATTTAATATTTATCAGTTCCTCTGTAATCAATCTTTTATCTGATTTGCTGTCGACTCTTTATGGCGCGCGCTGATCACGCGTCGTCCCCACTTCTCTCTTCTCTGGCTCACGTTTGACCTCTGCTCTGCCATGTCCTCTCGTAGCAAAAACAGGTTTCTCCCAGCTAACACAGATAAAACTGTGCACTATGCTGGACTTGTCTCAAGTCATTTATGCTTGGTTAAAATGTATCAAGTAATAAAATTTCTATTTCTTCTCCAAATACAAATATTTCTTGTGGCTTAAATTTTACCAATGGCTTGTTGATGCATTATCTCTCTTCCTGAGTGTAAATAAGATACATATCTCGAAAATTGTATACACTATTTTCCTCTGATGCTCTCGGTTCGTACCTCGTCCGGTGATATTGTCTTGACTAGACCTAATTTCGAGCGCAGTACCATAAGTTAAAATAAGTGGACTTGAGAATTAACAATTACTTTATTCGTATGATTCTAGCTAATTCTCTTACTTTTATCGCATATCTTCAATTATGTAATAAATATACACAAAAGACCAAGTGCATGTTATAGCAATGCTCAGGATTGGGATGGAGGTAATCACGGTCCAAAGCTAAACAATGCCAGCATGTGCCTGTAAGGCAACTGCTTAGCCCCCATGAGTGGATCTCTCAAGGTAATACAGAAATCCTAATGCAATTGGTTTATTCTGACCTAAGTCCACAGTGGGTACCGAATGCAAACATATGTTAGCTTCACATAATATAATTAAGGTGCATCCCCCAGTAGCTCAGTGATCAGAACAACATTGTACATTGTCGGTGGTCCCAGGTTCAAGTCCCAAGTGGATTAGATATCTCAGTTCTTCATCCTTGCATCAAAACGACTCGTACTCTCTGTACTATACAAAAGCTAACAGCTAAGCACTTCAGCTTGCCATCAATACAGTAGTGAAAATAAAACTCCTAATCCCAAAATGCTAATAGGTGATAAGGAGATGTCATGTCTTGTAAGGACGCAAGAAGGTGCTAAACTCTTCCAGATCTGAAGATGTTATTCCTCATTCGATACGTGGAAAGATGTCCGGAATAGGACAGTCTGCAATCTTAATATCCCTAACATGGTCCATATGACTTGTTTCACAAATATGTTTCCTTTTGCATAGGTAGAATTATGTGTTACACTTGACTTGTAAACTTGCACTGAAGAAATCAAGGAATAAATAACATACTGAAGTTAATTCAACTTCGCATTCTTAGAGTTTTCTTTTGTCAACCGATACATGGCAAAGACAGAAAAGTTTTGTAAAGTTCAAATCAGAATTCATTTCAGATCCTACACATATGTCAAGTGTGGGCCTAGCAGATTATCACTAGCATTCAGATTGTGTGTGGAGACTTAGTGGTGTTGGTGCAGTAACTCACTGTTAATTTATAACGTTAATATCTGTCATAATAATCAATCAAAGTTGATGAATGTTGTGTAAAGACATATTGCATAGTGTGTTGTGCGTTTTACTGTATTGAGTTCCTAAAGCAATATTGATCTCAAGAATACTCAGGCTAGGGAGAAATTTAATGAACTTATAATACTTGACATCTTATCAGGATTGTTAGGCACTGTATCAAAAGTATGGAATCTGAATATGAATATTTTTTTTACAAACACCGGGCCTCGGCCTCGGTCCTTAGGTTTACTTCTTCTTCAACAGTCCGTAACAATATAAATATCATAATCACATGCAATTCGTTTCAGGTAATTCTTCAAGAGATATGCAGGTATCCTGACCTTCTGGATGATTGACCTTCTGGATGATTAATTCGCCAAATTCTTTCATAATGTAACGTCTATAGTTTCATCTATGCTGATGTTGGGTGTTGCTTTTAAGAGAGGAACAGAGATGTCATCTACTCTTATCTCCCATGATGGCCACAAACCAAGCTTTCTAGTTATTGCTGTTGTTTTTGCATCATATTTACAGATTCCCAAGATGTTTTATGCATGCCTTAATTTTACATCCACAAACCTTAAAGTAAATGGTGTAAACAGACCAATTGAAGTGTCTGTTATACACACTATTGTTGGGTTAAGCTAAAACAGGTGTTTGCCCATCTTATTGGTTTATTGCCACTTGACCAACTAATGATGTCCACCGGATTCATTTTAACAGAGCTCTACTAACACAATAGCAAACTCACAATTGATATTTCACTCACAACTACAACAAATTCACACGTTCCATGCTTCTAGAGAGTAACGTTCTTCACACTTGTTCAGAAATCCCGAATGGATATTAGAATAATGTAAATAGATATCAGAAATGCTAGAATAGTCAACCAACCCTCAAAGGTAGTCCACTCCATCAAGATCAAACGTTTGATGAAACGTGGCTCTATCAAGATGCACAATATGGCTTTAGACACCTTCCTTCATACTTATTATATTACACACATCATGTATCTCAGCTCATGTGCAGTACGAAGAGACCCTACAAGCAATGCAAAACATCATTGACCCCAGGATATAGGCAACAAACAACACAAAGAAGGTGAGATTGAAGTTTCCGCCTTTGCATCAGATTACCAGCAGTGTATGAGGATAAGGAAGCAATCTACCGATAACATGGTCAGTACCATAACACAGTCTGTGGCCATTTCACTCACATCAGTTGCAAATACAAAACAAACTTCAGCGAATACTTGTTTTTAATAGGGAGAAAGCTTCTAGTTTAACGTTTCACCATTAATGTAGCGACCATGAGACATGCGACCTCCATTTATAAGAGGAATCACAACCACAAGTCGTGATACTTCACTCCGAAGGAGCTAACAAGAAACCTAGTCATTTGTGATAGACCGTTCCCTTGTTCCATTTGTGAAGTTATTGGTATTGTTCTGTGTAATTGGTTCACTGCATGACATACCATGCCCAGTTAAAGGACAGAAAATGACCTGGATCATCTGAGATAGGCTGTCTTCCTAAGAATTTCAACATTATTTACTAGCAGCCTCAATATTGCATTCATATGTTGGTACTCCATTTTCGTATAGAAGTTATGCAGAAATTACTGTATTCTGGCGAGGCAGTCTGAAGTTTTAGAAACTATTCCTTGTCGCGGAATTTGAAGCGAGATTAGAGTATATAGAGAATCTCTTAAATATTATGATCTACAAAATTTCAATACAAATTGGAGAAGCAACTCATGCATGGAATTTGATGATTTCCAACCACCAAACACCAGATATTAAAAATCCAAAGAAGGCCCCAGAAATCACTACAATTACATTCAGGTTTCGTATTAATTCCTAAATCTTTGATCAGTGCAAATGATCCCCTCACAAGCCTTTGCAAATATCAGCCACACTTGCTAGAGGAACATCAGATATCATTAAGCATATAACATGACTTAACAACCAAGAAAGCTACTCTCAAGATAATGAGGCACTAACAACTATCGCATCTCCGCCTCTCGATGAAGATGGTGTTTCCTTCTTGACTAATGAGACTATCTCTGCAGTCATTTTCTCATGGATAGTAACTTCCTTGAAGTCTGCAGTACCTTCCATGATATGTGCTCCCTACAGAGAAACACTAATTTGTTAATAATGTACCTCACGAGGCATAAGAAATATATTTTGTACACACGTATGCACGATAGACATTCATCTAGTTCTATATATCTCGGATTAGTTCTCAACCTAATGAATAATTTTAAGAAATTTGATAAGGTTAGAATAGCAACCCAGAAGCTGAAATTTCGCTGCGTTAAATGCTCATTAGCTGACTAAGTGCTCATTAGCTGACATTAACATCATTTATATTTTTCTGACTTATACCTTCAAGGTTTTGAATGCTTTACAAGACAAAAGTACAGCAGAACAGCTTACCTATTACTTACGATGAATATGCAGCTATCAGAACACAAAATCCAATACTTTCATGTAGCTACAGTGTTATAAATTCACCAATAAAATTGATACATTTGTCTTTCATTATAAGAAAATTCAAATAGGTGTTTGATTCAAGATGAAAATAAACACGAGCTTCAATATGTAAAACATACTTGCATTTCTGAATCTTTCTCGAGAACGATTTCCAAAAATCAGTAACTGTCTACATTAAAAGATGATATGATAACCTACAGTCACATATCATGTGATCGAGTGGTCATGAAGTTAAAGACAATTCAAAACCTCAATACCCAGTGTCCGAGTTTCACTAGCACACACTTATTATTAGAAGTTCCTACCTAATTTAGCTGCACGACTTAACCTTACAGGTGATGCAAGTTTTGTCATAATTATTCAAGGTTGTTTCAAAAAGGACAATAAATAACCACTTTAAAATTGAAGCCTGCCCTATAAGAACGTTGTATATAATATTTATTAACTTTTCAGTATTAAAAGAAAACTTCTTGTGCCTAATCTAATACCGAGATATGTTAAATACAGGTCAATACAGTCTCTCTTCCAACACTAAAGGAATATGGTATATTGGCTTTCACGGCCGGTGAATTAAAACTCAGCAATTCTTCTAGGTTTGTGCCGTGTCTTGTGTGGGGTTTCGCCTAGGACACCAAGCTAGGCTCATCGGCGGGCTCTTGGTGTCCCCGCCCGGACCCCCACAGGAGTGACGAACTGCGCGCCACCTCCCTTTATATAAGGTGCAACTGCACCTACTTGACTACGAGAACTAAAAGTTCAAGTAGCCTTAACCTCCCTATGAAGGCTTCCAAAAAGATGGTATATTGGCTTTCACGGCCGGTGAATTAAAACTCAGCAATTCTTCTAGGTTTGTGCCGTGTCTTGTGTGGGGTTTCGCCTAGGACACCAAGCTAGGCTCATCGGCGGGCTCTTGGTGTCCCCGCCCGGACCCCCACAGGAGTGACGAACTGCGCGCCACCTCCCTTTATATAAGGTGCAACTGCACCTACTTGACTACGAGAACTAAAAGTTCAAGTAGCCTTAACCTCCCTATGAAGGCTTCCAAAAAGATGGTATATTGGCTTTCACGGCCGGTGAATTAAAACTCAGCAATTCTTCTAGGTTTGTGCCGTGTCTTGTGTGGGGTTTCGCCTAGGACACCAAGCTAGGCTCATCGGCGGGCTCTTGGTGTCCCCGCCCGGACCCCCACAGGAGTGACGAACTGCGCGCCACCTCCCTTTATATAAGGTCCAACTGCACCTACTTGACTACGAGAACTAAAAGTTCAAGTAGCCTTAACCTCCCTATGAAGGCTTCCAAAAAGATGGTATATTGGCTTTCACGGCCGGTGAATTAAAACTCAGCAATTCTTCTAGGTTTGTGCCGTGTCTTGTGTGGGGTTTCGCCTAGGACACCAAGCTAGGCTCATCGGCGGGCTCTTGGTGTCCCCGCCCGGACCCCCACAGGAGTGACGAACTGCGCGCCACCTCCCTTTATATAAGGTGCAACTGCACCTACTTGACTACGAGAAGTAAAAGTTCAAGTAGCCTTAACCTCCCTATGAAGGCTTCCAAAAAGATGGTATATTGGCTTTCACGGCCGGTGAATTAAAACTCAGCAATTCTTCTAGGTTTGTGCCGTGTCTTGTGTGGGGTTTCGCCTAGGACACCAAGCTAGGCTCATCGGCGGGCTCTTGGTGTCCCCGCCCGGACCCCCACAGGAGTGACGAACTGCGCGCCACCTCCCTTTATATAAGGTGCAACTGCACCTACTTGACTACGAGAACTAAAAGTTCAAGTAGCCTTAACCTCCCTATGAAGGCTTCCAAAAAGATGGTATATTGGCTTTCACGGCCGGTGAATTAAAACTCAGCAATTCTTCTAGGTTTGTGCCGTGTCTTGTGTGGGGTTTCGCCTAGGACACCAAGCTAGGCTCATCGGCGGGCTCTTGGTGTCCCCGCCCGGACCCCCACAGGAGTGACGAACTGCGCGCCACCTCCCTTTATATAAGGTCCAACTGCACCTACTTGACTACGAGAACTAAAAGTTCAAGTAGCCTTAACCTCCCTATGAAGGCTTCCAAAAAGATGGTATATTGGCTTTCACGGCCGGTGAATTAAAACTCAGCAATTCTTCTAGGTTTGTGCCGTGTCTTGTGTGGGGTTTCGCCTAGGACACCAAGCTAGGCTCATCGGCGGGCTCTTGGTGTCCCCGCCCGGACCCCCACAGGAGTGACGAACTGCGCGCCACCTCCCTTTATATAAGGTGCAACTGCACCTACTTGACTACGAGAAGTAAAAGTTCAAGTAGCCTTAACCTCCCTATGAAGGCTTCCAAAAAGATGGTATATTGGCTTTCACGGCCGGTGAATTAAAACTCAGCAATTCTTCTAGGTTTGTGCCGTGTCTTGTGTGGGGTTTCGCCTAGGACACCAAGCTAGGCTCATCGGCGGGCTCTTGGTGTCCCCGCCCGGACCCCCACAGGAGTGACGAACTGCGCGCCACCTCCCTTTATATAAGGTGCAACTGCACCTACTTGACTACGAGAACTAAAAGTTCAAGTAGCCTTAACCTCCCTATGAAGGCTTCCAAAAAGATGGTATATTGGCTTTCACGGCCGGTGAATTAAAACTCAGCAATTCTTCTAGGTTTGTGCCGTGTCTTGTGTGGGGTTTCGCCTAGGACACCAAGCTAGGCTCATCGGCGGGCTCTTGGTGTCCCCGCCCGGACCCCCACAGGAGTGACGAACTGCGCGCCACCTCCCTTTATATAAGGTGCAACTGCACCTACTTGACTACGAGAACTAAAAGTTCAAGAAGGGTATATAACACAACAGACCTAGAACGTTGTATATCACAAGCCATTGCCTATGGGTAAAAAATGAAGAGAAATAATCCTCAGATACATAATATTATATGGAATGGAATATTGTATCGCTTACAAGGCATACACAAAACAAGAAAATAAAATGGGTATATTGAGAACCGTATAAAAATTATGGATGGTCGCCATGTTCGATTTTTATATGGGGGCCATAGAGTTATGTACTATTAGATGACGATCATTGCGTAGGTTCATTATTCAAATGTTGACTTCAATCACATGATTAGGACATAAGAAATGAAAACTTAATTTTAAAATTTTGCACAGCCGCCATCTTGAGGTTATGTAAACAATTGAACTAAATTAGATGTCAGTGCATTACAATGTGTATAAAAATAAGCTTTACACTGTTTCACTGCGCACGGGTAGTTGAATCGCGAGAAAAGTCGATTTAAATGTTTCAAATTTGCTTGGCAGCCATGTTCGTTCTGTACTTAACAGGTTTTTAAAAGTCACATAGGTCAACTTATAGTTGTGCCCTTTATCATCGTACGAAATTTCAGGGCGATATCAGTAATAATTGCGGAGATATAGAATGCCTGTGAAATATTTCGCACAGCCACCATGTTGGATTGGTGAGACATAATAAATGGCAAAGGGCACGGTCGTAATCGAACGAAATAGTACTTTGACCTTACCGAGTTTTATTGAAATCGCTCCAGCCGTATAGATTTCTTGGGACAGACACACATACACACACATGGACAAAAGGTTATCTCATAAGCCTACTTGTTTTTCATACTTGAAAATAGGCTAAAAGAATTCTGTGCTAGTCAAGGGATTACATACAAATTGTAGCAGCATTATAATCATAACACGTTCCTGGAAGTGCTATGCCGCCATCCACCTGATTGATATATACAATGTTCTTATCTTGTATGACTCGGGTGATTTTGTTGAACTGCACGCCCTCAAGTTGCTGTATAAGCTTTTCCACTATTCTTCAGTCGCTTCCGCACATTGTTCTTCCACTGAAATTGATTTATCTTCCTTTTCCTGCTCTTATTCAGTGCAAAAGGAGAGTTTGGCGACACATTCAAATTGCCAACATTCGCCATCTTTGTTGATATACAACTTTCTTGCAGGGAAGCCACCTTTTGAACCCAACATTTTCTGTCCATTTTTTTTTCTTTCAAATTGACTAATATTAGGTTTGCAAAGTGACGGTGTGATGATATCCAACCCTCATAACCAAAAATCTCAACATGCTCAATTTCTGATATAGAACGTTCTTGTAGGGCAGGCTTCAATTATTATAGACACCTGACGAAATAATAAATAACCAGCCCAAGGGAGCGATCTCACTCAATGCGCAATATTAATAACATAGACTGCATGACGTATTAATTATAATAAACTATTTAAAGTCAATATTTAGAACAGTGTGACCCTCCTCAGCGTGGAATAGGATAAGGAACTGTGTAGTACCATACCAAAAGTTCACAAAAAACCAGATCTGTTACAATAATCTTGTTAATAAAGCACATAAAAATGACTTGAAAAACAGCACAGAATTGAAGAGATTTATATATTGAATAAGTTAGCTTGATGTGTATTTGCCAGATATTGTAGAGATAAATTTTGGAAATATGTGTGACGAAGTTTTTATGAAATGTTGAGAACTACGTAACTTTGAAAACAATTGAGAATTATCCAAAGTAGGAAATAATGTACACAATCACCTGGAAATCAAGTTCTTCTTTAACAAATGCACTCTGAGTTATGAATCTTCCATCTTCAAAAGCATCATCAGGTCCTTCAATTTTCATCCAGACCGGCCTATCAGACGGTGGCTGCTCATTCAAATCCTGGGAAGTAATAAACAAGCATGACTATATGTAAAAGTTGAAGAATAAGAGCTAATGATGATAATAGTAATAATAATAATAATAATAATAAAAATAATAATAATAGCAAGAAACTGTTACAAAACATTTGCTGATGAATAATCAACTTAACAAGCACATAGTTACGTCATAAACATGCGGAAGAGGTCCTAGAAATAATACTTCTCACCAATGGCGGTTCTAGAAGATTAAATCTGGGGGGGGGGGGGGGCAGACATTTTCCCGGATCGATCTCATTAGCCTACTTTTTCCTCATTTTTGCAAAATGAGAAAAGTAGGCTAAAAACTATCATTGGAAAAAATAGCATATTTCACTGTCACATAAATTTATTCTTCTGTTTCTACTCTGGGCAAACTTGTTCACTATATCAGAAGGGTCATGAAATAATTTTCCACTTAATTCTCTTTCAATTGAAAGAATTGCGAGATTGGAAAGCCTCTTTGTTGCCATTGTTGCTCTTAAATAGGATTTTATTCGTTTCACGACAGAGAAACTGAGCTCAGCAGAAGCAGATGACACAGGAAGAGTCAGCATCAACTTGAAAAATAATAGTAGCTATGGGAAAGCAACTTCCGTTCAGAAAAAAAGAATGAGGAAGTGTTTGTATATTTGCCTCTAAATACATTCTTAGCTAAACTGATTTCAGTCTGTAGCACCTTACGGTCTGTGAAGATTAGATTATACTTTTCACAGAACGTGAGAATATATATATTCGAAATTTAAAAAGCTTTCACTTCTTGGGTTACAGGCATCTATTGCATTGCACACAAAATCATTTTCAGTAAATCTACGCAGTAACTCTTCTAGCATGTTGTCTAATATTTCAAAAAGATTTCTTTTACATGTCTCTGATAATGTGACATTTTCCTCTTCTTTCTCCGCAGAGATTGGCATTAATAAAACGTAGTCTGAAAAGTTCTTTGGAACACTTGAGACTCTAGATTGCTTATAAACTTTCACGCCTAACGACAGAACAGTCACATGTAACCGCCCATAGTTCCTTAAAATAATAATCATTTCGTTTATCTTGCAACGATTTTACAAGACCATAAATCAATCTATGTGCCCCTCCGAAGTCCACATGTTTTTGTTGTAAGAACATAGAGGCTCCATTGGCAAGCTCGAGAATATCAGAAAAGATTTGTAACACAAACATCACCTTCACGTTACAAAGCTGTTTCAACAAACCTTTTGCTCCTGCTGCCTCTTTCTTGTTAACTGACTTTGAAAAATACTCCAGAGCTGCTTTAACTGAAGCAAAACGTTTCTGAAAATACATTCCTCCTCTATATTTACATACCCATAACGTGTCACTTTGAAGAGGTATCTCTAAAACACGTTCTCCTGGATGAAGATCACTCTGTATCTCAACAAACTTTTGGTGTCCTACAGTAGATACAGACTGAAAAGCATAAATTGCTTCCAGTAAACCAAAAGTGTCCCCTACCACGTCTACAAACTGGTTTTGAAACGTCCACCAAAACTAAATCCAAGCTATGTGCATAACAATACACGTAAACACACGGGTTATTGACCTTCTGTCACAATAAACGCTGCACACCATTTATCTTCCCTGACAGAACCGCGGCTCCATCATATGCTTGTCCAATGCACTTACATGGATCGAAATCCACTGAAACAAGGTACTCTAAAGCTGAATTACCTATACTTTCAGCATTCAGTTGAGACAAATGTATAAAACCAATGAAACGCTCCTCTATAGAATTTTGTCCTACATATCTGACACATACGGACATCTGTTCCACTTTACTAACAACTGTTAACTTCATCCAGGAAACATAACCATTGTTATATTTGTTCGTCTCTCTTCCAATATGTTCAACTATTATATTAGCTGAGATATCAAGAAACTCATTTTGAGAATCTTTAGATGAGTAAGTTGCATTCTTTGATAGACTGTTTACTTGTGCATTCACTTTCTAGTTTAATTACATTTAAAATGTCATCAAAATTCCCTTTATTATTAACACTGTCATCATCCAAAACTGTTTGGCGATGACCTCTAAGCCCAATGGCTTGCCGAGCACAATGGCCATTGTTGCCACAGCTGAGCGGTTACGCAATATAACCAGAGGTTTCTCGCTTAGCTTCGAAATCACTGTGCTGCTATGTTCACTTACCAGAAAACTGTTTCACTTTACTATTGAAGATTTATAACATTAACCATCAGCATGCTTTGCACGTTTTTCTCATATTCTTCTCCAGTTGCAAAATCCAGATTTACTGAAAACATGTTCAGCATTGCTTGAATCAGATTGAACGAAATGGCGACACAGAAAACAGCATTTAGAGTATTCAATAAATGTACACCTATCAAACCATTTACTGTAAAAACTACTGTTCTTATTGTATAGTAACGTTTGTTTATAAACTGATTTACGGGGTTGGCAAGACCATCATAGATCGATGCACTGATATAAAATGGTACTGGTTCGTCTATATTAGAAACAGTTGCACTCACATTTTTGTCACAGAGTTGGGGAGATATCGATGCACTTGTATCGCATGGAGGTTTCTCTACATTGGAAACTTCTGAACTTGCATGTCATAAAGTTGGGAAAAGAGTTTAATACTCTTGGTGTATGCACTATGCATTTAACAAATATTATATTTAAACACGATTTCAATTGTGTGTTTAAATTACATATAATAAAATAAATAAATTTTGAAATTTAAAGAAAAATTAACTTAATTAAATGCATTAGTTTGTTTTATATCAGATAAATTATATCTGTAAATTATCAATTTATTTAGTAACCAAGGAATTTTAAAATAATTATTTCACTAAAACAGGGGGGGGGGGGCACTAACCCCCCCCTCCCCCCCCCCCTCCGGCCCAGGGGCTTAGTGAAATAGAAAATGAACTTCAAGAAATTGGAATCACAGAAGAAATTATGTAAGATCGACCCCAGTTTAAAACAGTAATTAACAACCACCATTTTGCTGAGAAAATGAATGCAAGGACCAATAAATCATGGACTGAAGAACGGAGGTGTTAATATTATTATTAGGAAAATTAAAAGCAAACATTACAGATTCAGATTACTATATGGTAGGGGGCCGATAACCTAGATGTTAGGCCCCTCAAAACAAGAATTATAACCATCACTATTTGGTAGTATTAAGTACATGACATAATTCCTATTAATTACAGTACACAAAGATTTGAATGCCCATCAGTAATGGTACACAATATATGGAACTAAAATACAACTTACAATCTCAGGGAATTCTTCTGGTTCACATTTGATAGATGGTTGGCCCTCCGTAATGTTGAGGAATCTAAAACACAGGATTATTAACTACCCGTAATATACTTTAACATTCAGGATACACTGTTACAAGTACAGGATATATTTGTCATTTACACACAGAAAAGTTTAATGGTATATTCCAATACCCTTCCAGGAATTTTTCTTGTGTTTTGTTCTATATTCTTTAAATGTATACAACCGTACATAAAATGGAATTTCTATCTTCGTCAGGGCTTTGAGGATGATGAATTGGTTTCCCTGTAAATGTCTACCCCTCCGAAACATTCCAGAAGTGTTTCCATCTTAGTAACCAATAAAGAGGTGGTGGTGTTGATTGCTGCTTCAAGGGGCCTAACTATTTGGTACTGATATGGAATGAAATTACAAATCACAAATTATAAACGTCCAGGAGGTGTTTGTGTGTTTATCGTATGAACAGTGCTAGATTGTCTAAATAGGACTGGGGATTCAGAGAGACAGTGCAATTGCTGAAGCGCCCGTGCAGTCTCATAGGCAACACCAATAACCTCTGCATGTCACTAATGATCTCCCCAGGGCAATCAACTTGTGGGGAAAATAATGAAAACAATATGAAGCCTCTTCTGAATTATGTAGTACGTCTACTTAATTGTACCACACTCCTCTTTGATCTTCCTGTCGATCTCCGTTGGTGATTGGGGCAGATGACCTCCCTGTAACGCCCCTTTAAACAATAACCATAATTACCTTGGTCAACTCTTTTTCTCTTCAGACCTTCGAAGCTTATGGAGTCTTTCATGGCCTTTTTCGGAAGCCTTCATAGGGAGGTTAAGGTTGCTTGAACTTTTACTTCTCGCAGTCAAGTAGTGCAGTTGCAATGTATATAAAGGGAGGTAGCGCGCAGTTCGTTACTCCTGGGGGGGGGGGGTCCGGGCGGGGACATCAAGAGCCCACCGATGAGCCAGCTTGGTGTCCTAGGCGAAACCCCACACAAGACACGGCACAAACCTAGAAGAATTCATCATCATCATCATCTTGTACAGTTTCCAGCCCCAGGCTGGGTCTGTTTGGAACATAAGCCTCGCCACTTAGTTCTTTCTTCCTACCACCTCTCCACTGTCACTCTGGTCCAGTCCTCGCCTCTCTTCTTGACACATTCCTCCACTCCTTTCAGCCATCTATCTCTTGGTCTTCCCCTTGGTCGTTTCTTCTGCATCTGCATCTCATGTATCTTCTTGGGAATCTTCTTCTCATCCATTCTCTTTAAGTGTCCATACCACCTCAGTCTTGATGTCTCAATCCTACCTTGCAAGGGCTCCTCTTTCACCATTTCCCTGACCTTTTCATTCCTCATCCTGTCTCTTCTTGTTACTCCGATCCTACTTCGCAGGAACTTCATTTCACCTGCCTGTATTCTGCTTATGTCTCTTTTCTTCATTGTCCACGTTTCTGAAGCATAGGTCAGTATCGGGATATAGTAGCTTCTGTATAACACTTCCTTGCTTTTTTGTGGGACATCTTTATTCCACACTAAGCTCCTAATGCTTCTCAGAAATGCTTCTGCCTGTCTGCCACGTTCCGTAATCTCTTTGTCATTTCTCGCATTTTCCTCCACTATACTTCCCAAGTACTTGAGACTTTCCACCTTCTTCAGCTGTCCACCTCCAAGTGTTATCCCACTCATTGGTCTGTCCTTTTTCCTGGTTGTTAACAGGATCTCACATTTACTGATGTTGAACTTCCATCCGTACTCTCCCACTGTTTCTTCCCAAGCCTTCAGTTGCTCCTGAATTTCCTCCTCCTTGTTTCCCCAGACCATGAGATCATCTGCAAACACCATTGCTTTCATCTTATCTTCTCCTATCTTTCCTGCTATCCGTGTCATTACCTCGTCCATAACCACAATAAAGAGAAGGGGTGACAGCGCACTACCCTGTTTCAGGCCACTCATTTTTCTGAACCAGTCTGTTCTTTCCCCTCCAACTTTCACACAACTCACACTTCCACAATACATCTCCTTCACTCTGCTTACAGTCTCTTTTTCCACTCCCATGTTTTCCATTGCTTTCCAAACCTTCTCCCTACACACACTATCATAGGCCTTTTCGATGTCCAGGAAGGCCATCAACAGATCCTCGCCAAATTCGTAGTGGTGTTCCTGGAGCTGTCTCACAAAAAATATGAGATCCACTGTTGATCTCCCAGGTCTGAATCCATACTGCTCCTCTCTCAATTTTCTCTCCACTTTGGCTCGTATTCTACTTTCTAATACCTTTTCATATATCTTGGCACAGTGAGGTATTAGTGTGACTCCCCTGTAATTTCTGCACTCCTTTCTGCTTCCTTTCTTAAATATTGGGATAATTAATCCTTTCTTCCAATCTTCTGGGGTATTTTTCTCCTTCCATATCACCCTCATCACACGGTACAGCCGCTGTTTCCCAACCTCCCCTGCTGCCTTCACCATTTCAACACTCACTTCATCCACACCTGGTGCCCTTCCTCCTTTCATCTTGTCTATAGCCATTTCCAGTTCTCTCCAAGTCAGGTCCTTTTCCATTCCTGTGTTGTCTTCTCCATCTTCCAATACATTGTCTTCCTCCCTATGACCATTTGGATTCAGCAAATCCTCAAAGTACTCTTTCCACTCTGTCCTGAGTGTCTCTTTGCTGTGTACCTCATTTCCGTTTTTGTCCATCATTACCACATCCTCTCGCAGACCTCTTCTCTTACTTTTGACCATCCCATAAAGTACTTTCTTATTCCCTCTGCTGTCTTCCTCCATCATCTCTGTCCACTTTACCATCCACTTCTTCCTCTCCTCTGCGACAATCTTGTTTGCTTCTTTCTTCTTTATCTTATAATCTTCCCTTGTCAGATCAGTTCTTTCCTGGAACCACACTCGGAAAGCCTTGTTCTTCCTTCCCACAGCTTCTTTTACTCTCTCATTCCACCATGGTGTCTCTTTACACCGCTTTCTGTTGCTTGTTCTTCCACATACTGCCACTGCAGCTTCCACCATTGTGTTTCTGAATTGCTTCCATTCCTCTTCCCCTGTTTTAGGATTGTCTGTTGGCATCCTTTCCCTTATTATCTTCTGGAATTCTTCCTTGACTTCCTTTTCCTTGAGTTTCCATACTATGATTCTCCTTTCCTGGTACTCTGTCCTCTTGCTATCCTTAACAACTCCCAGGTTCATTACAAGTATTCTGTTGTCGCTATCTAAGGCCTCTGATGGTATTACCTTTATATCTCTGACACTTCTCTTCATTTCCCAGTCGTACAGCATGTAATCTACCAAAGATTTCTTTGTTAAATCACTGCTGTACCACGTTACCTTGTGGCTTTCTTTCTTCCGGAACCAGGAGTGGCCTACCACTAAACCGTTTCTCTTGCAAAAATCCAGCAACTTTCTCCCTTCTTCATTCCTGCTACCCCATCCTTCTGCTCCCAATACATTTTCATATCCGTGCCTTTCACTTCCTACATGTGCATTCAAATCTCCCATGACAATGATGCTCTGACCATTCAACTGCTGTTGTAGCTCCTCCTCAAAGTCTTCCTTCTCTTGAGCTGTACATCCAACTTGAGGGGCATATACCTGGGCTATCTCCAGGCTTCTTCCCTTTACAGTTACTCTGATCTTCATGATCCTGTCACTTATTCCCTTTACCTCGTCCTTCATTCCATCTCTCACAACTACTCCTACTCCGCTGCTCCTTCCTTCACTGTTCCCACTCCAGTACAACCGGTACCCTTTCCTCAGTTCTCTGCGACCTTCTCCTTTCCATCTTGTTTCTGCCAAGCCCAGTACATCCAGTTTTCTTCTCTCCATCACATCTACAATCTCCTCCACTTTTCCTGTCAGTGTCTGTATGTTTAATGTCCCAACTCGTAGTCCATTAGCATATCCGGGTCGTCGTCGTTTGCATCCGTCCTTTCCGAGGCCTGTTCCTGGTTTGAAAGCAAATTTGATATCCACTACTGGCTTGCTAGGCCTATCGTAGCTTCACCAGAGCCCCGTCAGCCGTCACTTTTCAGGGTTCCCATAGAGCCTTCACAGCTACCGTAGCGGTCCCGGGGCACACAAAGTCCCCACTGTACTTCACCCCTACAGGCAATCCCCTACTTCATGCCGTTGCCCGTCTCCCACCACGTGGAGGAGGGGTTGGACTTGTGGGAGAATTGCTGAGTTTTAATTCACTGGCCGTGAAAGCCAATATACCATCTTTTTGGAAGCCTTCATAGGGAGGTTAAGACTGCTTGAGCTTTTAGTTCTCGTAGTAGAGTAGTGCAGTTGCACTCTATATAAAGGGAGGTAGAGCGCAGTTCGTTACTCCTGTGGGGGTCCGGGCGGGGACATCAAGAGCCCGCCGATGAGCCAGCTTGGTGTCCTAGGCGAAACCCCACACAAGACACGGCACAAACCTAGAAGAATTGCTGAGATTTAATTCACTGGCCGTGAAAGCCAATATACCACCTGAGGTAAACTCAGAAGACACATAAGTGCATCGGGGATAAGACAAGTATCCCAATACCAACACTATTCCACTTAGATGCAGAATCATAAGGCTTCGTTTAAAGAATGTCCAATTCTATCTAAAGATAGATCCCATACTCTTAAACCATTAAACAATTGGTTTATAATCATATCATAATTTATCATTTTTGATCATTTATCAATTATCATTTTCATCATGGAATATTACACTCAATATTCTTTATTGAAATTCAGTGTTCCTCCAACATACGTTTGTAGAGATTTTATTATTATTATTATGGAATTAGTATTTTATGATAATCAAGACGTGTTAAAAATAGTGTAAATGCTTTCAAGGTGTCATAATCCTGCTGCCTTTTATGCAAATGGGGTAGGACATCCCATATTATTATTATTATTATTATTATAATTATTATTATTATTAAAGAATGAGTCGTATCCCAGCATTTGCCTCATGCTGCCTTCACTTCCACAGGCATATGCCCATAACAGGCATCACTTCTGGTACCCCATCGGGCAATCCTGGTATCGCTCGCCTCACCTAGTGCCTCTTCCAACCGACCATAATTTTGGAACAGTTGGGTCGTGACGTCATAATCCTAGGGTCGTCCTGGACTCCTCCACAAACGCACACTCGGCATTTCGATATTGTAGTCCAACGTTTTTGAATATCCAATTATTCTGACTGTCTCAATTATAACCAGTGAAATATTACGTGGCTTGATAATAATAATAATATCCATGTGATATAATATCTCAGATATGCCTGTTCTGTTTCAAGAACGAAGTTTTCCACAATATGACATTGAATAAGTTCTTATAGTCACTCACAATCACTTCACAGTTTGACATAATTCCAGTTCATAAATATCGAGCATTGGGTGGAAGTTTACAGACAGTTGCGTGTGAACAAGCCCATATCCACATACCTTCAATTCTTCCAATATTCCCGCAGTGATGAATTTTCACAAGCACATGAATAACAACAATAATAATAATAATAAGTAGTGGTGAAGTACAAAGGCACTTTCCTTTCCACGCAATAGTATAAAAATGAAACTATGTCTTCCGACATACGAGCAGAGTAACGTGGAGATGTTATTTTAAGTATTGTATAATAGAGGCCAAGCCAAACGGAGTATTTTCGCAGTATTACGACGGCGTAACGTCATACGAATCATAACAGGTGAACAACACTGATCAAAGCTGATCATGACTGATTGAATGCCACCTTGGTCTTCCAAGAGCTGGCTTTTATACGACATCAAGGTCAAATACAGATACCTGCAGTTGCATAACGTAATGTGATGCATTCGGTCCTATTGGTTCCCACGGTGGAATAAACTAGAAGGTTTCTTATATCAATTGAAACTTCATAAATTAAACAGGAGAATAATACCAAATAGAATTCCGAAGTGCTGATGCCTTCCTCTTCATTATCTGAATAGAAACAAGTATATTGTGCTCCGTCACTTGGGCCACGCGCTCGCTTCAAAACATGGCGAGTCGACAGCTTGCTGCGACCTTGGTCTCGTCTCAGCGCGCTCAATTCAAATATCACATCACGCCAGTATCTCCACTCCTTATAAGGGTACAATATCAAGGCGGCGACAAAACCAATTGATTGACGCAATTTGTACGTTCATCAGCAAAAAAGTATCCAAAGAAATAGAGGATGCAAAAATGTTAAGCATGGCTTGCGATAGTACGTTCGACAAGTCCAGAAAGGATCAAGTGTCTTTTATTGCAAGGTATGCTGATGATAAAACAGGTCTTGTAGAATCACCCTCTACAACAGGTAAAGCCTTAATGGATACCGTACTTTCGAAAACTTGTGCACTCAGCGCGGACTTAACTGGAGATCACAGCTTGTTGGACAATCGCAAGACGGCGCCGCAAACATGCGTGCTGAATACAATGGTCTACAAGGTTTGATTCGAGAAGTTAATCGTATGGCTGTATATATATGGTGCTGGGCACATCCGGTTGTTATTAAGGCTGTAGGATTTTCTTTGGATGCCGTAGAAACATTGTTTCCTTTTATAAGTAGGTCCAAGCTACGAATTGAAGTGTACAGTAAAATGCAAACTGAACACTACTGTATGAGATTGGAAAGGGTTACTACCACTAGGTGGATGTCCCATTCGAGGGCTATAGATACAGTGCTTTTGACTCATGGTGCCGTGATTGAAACTCTCGAACAAATAAGGCGTATTGAAGGACCAGGAGATTATGAAGCTGCAGCCCCTAGCCGCTGGACTGATCACTTATTTCGCCAATAAATATTTGTCTACACAGCAATAGCTTTTGTAAAAATATTTGCAATTGTTGATCCGTTCACAAAAAATTAACAATGCCCAGATATGGATCTTTTATCAGCTATGACCGTGCTTTGATCAAATTTAGCAAGGCTTGCAAAACTGCGAAAAAATATTAATTCTATCAAGTCGGAGGCTGTGGATTTCATGCAGAAATCTAACACTGAGTTTGTGCCTTTAAACCAAACTAGTTGTCTGAGAGAGAAGAACGTGAGTTAGCAAACGATGAGCCTATTGCTGACCCTCTAGAAATCTTTAGGGTTCACACTTTCCTTGAATCTGTGGACATTGTCGTGAGTCAAGAGAGAGCGTTTCATGGGTGAGACCAATAACGACAATATTGTTCTTGGGACTCCTGAAAGACACGGCTTTGTTGTTTAAAGCCCGTTTAACTCAAGTTCGAGAAAATAGTGAAAATAAGCCTGTGGATGCCTTGGCTTGTTTCAAATCAGTTTATGGCAAATTCGTTGATGATGAAGGGGCGATGAAAGAATACATAGCATTTTCCCGTTGCTTTGAGAGTATTCTAAAATCAATACCTCTACCCGAGAGACTTCATGATGAGCCCGTGTCATCCGAGCCCGTGCAATCGGAATCAGATTTGGACGGAGCATAAGGATCTAGGCGGTTTAGGGGATAGTTGCTTTTGATGATGAAACAGACGGCGACATCATAACGGTACCGGAGATGGATCTTCATGAAGATGTAGGCGATTCTGAGTGTAACCGTGAGGTAGAGGAGGAAGTGGACAACGAAGCACAAGCGAATCAGGAAGATGAAAATAGCAAGGAAAGAGATGAACCGCGTAATGTTGGCAGCCTTCTTATGATTTTCAGAGCGTTTTGCTTAGCTAAACTTAAAAGAGCCTTCCCAAATTTGTATTTTATCTTGAAGTCCCCTTTTCCAAGCTTTAACGCGTAAAAACAGACCATGGGTGGTGATCGTCTGGGGGCTTCACTTATCATTGCAAGTGAGTGGAATAATGATTTTTAAAAGGTCATTGACATATTCGCATCCAAGAGCTCTCTGCTTGCAAAAAAAAACCTTTTGTTTTAACAGCTGATTGTGTAGCTTGATTTTTGTCTCAACTTGATTTCGAAGCTCATTTATGAACGTGTTGTATTGATTGTATTTCCAGTATTGTAGCTTGATTTTTTGTGTTCGAAGCTTATTCATTAAGGTTTTGTATTGCAGCTTGAGCTTGATTATTGCCTGGAATAAAACACTTCGATTTCAAAACTCATGGTTTAATTTTTATGTCGAAATCCTACTTAATGTTTACTTCTCAAAAGTGTTACGGTATGTTTTCATGTCGATCGCACAACTGTCTAGAAGAAACGTATAATGCGCAAGTCACGATTCATTTTGGGCAGGAGTTGAGGGTTAAAATCATCTTATCTACCTTTTCTTTTAGCATTGTTTGCTGGCGTTTTACATTATGTTTCCTATCCGATTTTCCTTTTGAGCGTCCAGTCTAGTCTGCAAGCCTGTAATTCCAAACAAGTCACCACCTAGATCCCCTTTTAGCAGTTAGCCTCTGCTTCTACATCTCTCATTTTGATTTTGTCACGCACAATGGGGGTAGAAACTCATCAATAATATTCACCCAAACCTATGGTTTTAGCCTAGCCCAATATTTTAATCCTAGAGCAATTATTGTTAGGCGAAATCCAATCCAAACCTTCGTTTTGTCTAAACCAATGAGTTTTGACAATGGTTTTAGCCTGCAAGCTGCTTTAGCGATATATACATCCCTGTTTTTTTGTCACGCATCAATAATCTTTAATAAGTGTGGGGTATTTTGTATCCCACATGTTGGCAACAATGTGTGCGCCTAGGTGTGAACACCTTGTTGACAGTTGAATGAGATTCAAGCGCGGATGGAACATGGTTGCTTATGTCAAAAGAGCAATAAATAAAAATACATACTTACATAATTTAGCACGTATTTCAGGGGCAGTAGTGACCATGGTTACTAAATTGAATAGGTAATGTCCCCCAGAAGATGAAACAGAGTCTGTAAAAGCCACGTTCTGGTCTAATTCATAATTAATAAATGTTCCACTGCTCCTATTTTGTTCTTTCCACCTAGCATTCTACTTTCATGCATTTCTTCCCAATTGTTGAAATGCTGATCTTCATACCATACTCCCCACATTTCTGTTCAAGTTCAAACATATTGGCTTGCAAACTTTCGACAGAGGCCGTCATTACAACCGGGTCATCCGAATAGGCCAGATTACTCACCTTGAAATTCACCCAGCCAGTTCAACAAATTGTCCATAAGCCTCGCCACACTCCTATTAATACCTTCCCTCAGGTGCTCTATCGTACGCCTTCTCTAGACACACAAACACAACTGCCTCTTCTTCTCATTTCTCAGTAACTTGACGCATAATGAAATGTTGAGCATCCATTTTACTCTCGGCAAATTGTTCTCCTTTCTACAATGCCCGAGTATACTTGGCCCACTATAAAATCTGTAACCTTCCTTATAATTTGGTGTCATTACTGCTTCTCTCTAGTGTGAGGGTACATTCCCTAAACCCCACGAGAATTCGATTATCCTAAGCAACTTTCCAGCCCTGCTTTCCCATTTACAATTTCTGGCTGAAATTCAACTAACCCTGCCGCTTTGAAGCATTCATGTTTATTTACCACCCTCTCCACTTCTTCAACTTTGATCCTGTTCTCCTCCTGCAGGACCTCAAAGTCTGCCTCATTGGCAAATAAGTCTCCATTAAGGGGAGGTATGACAGAATGTTTAACTTTCAAAGTTTTCATCATAACATTACCAGATTTTAATCAATTACAAAGAGAGTTGTTGGCATCTATTGTGCTAATAAATATTTATATAGCTTCATTAGTATTTGAGTTATAGAACATTTCTGGCGTAGTTGGAAGCATGCTGAGCGTCTATGCCCAAGATCGCGAGTTCAAACCCTTCGGAATTTTTAAGAGCGTTAAAATCTCTCAGTATGCCTTCCTTCGGAGGGAAAGTAAAGCCGGCGGTCCCATGTCATAGATTTATGGCATGTTACTGAATCTTCCACAAATATAGGTTAAACACTTGACTAACGCTCTTAGGTTCCGACGTTCGTCAACAGGAGCCGACTGCGGTGGCATCTGGTAACCTAGATCTGACCTAGTGGTCGTTGACGGTGGAGTTTGGCGGCAAAAGTATTAACTACTTGAAAAATTTGAATGTCTGCAGTCCTTACTTGAATTGATAACAGATAACACACACAAATACAACCATCACAATTAACACCGGTTGTCAGACAGATTCTACAGACACCCTAAGTAAGCAGAGCTGCATGACCGCGTTGTCGTGCCCCTAAACTAAGGAACCAATCAGGCTAACTAACTTCCCTCAAATACTTCCAGACAGAGAGATTTCCGAACAATAATTTGTGGGCAAGTAAAGAGTTAAGTTAATATCAATAATGTATCTACTTTGACGAGACAATCAGTAAAATGCGAGATATATCTGACGTAGCAAACAAAACTTATTCGTATCCAAAACATTCAGTAATGCATACACAAAAGTTAAATATCATGTTTCCTCATGTTTGTACACTTACTCATTAGAACAGTTTCCACTTGCTGCACATTCCCCATCCTGGGTTTCTTCTTTCATGTCCTAGGAATAAAGTGAATTGATTAGTTATTTAATTTATTTGGCATCACTAATACTTTTTACACGAACAGCAAACTATGTAATTGTAAATCACGGCAGAGTTGAAGTTAAGTGGTTATGTCTTCCCTAGTTCTAAAACTTATAATACACAATCTCCTCAAGATAATAAAATGCTGACTCACTGCCTTAATGGAAGTAATCGCTTTAAAGATTGAGGACAAATGAATGTATTTTTACTTTTTTAGCTGGAAGGTTTTAGGAGGCGTTAGGATCTAACACATCCACTTATCATTATGTAAAAAGCGACTATATCCTCAATATTTGTACCATCCCACCTTTCGAGAATGAAGGTCAGACATCTTACATTTACAATATTATACAACACATTTCTCTCAAAACACTGCAATTAAAGCAAAATTACAAAACAATTTAGTGTAAGTACATAAATTATATGCCTCTAGAGGGATTTATTGTGGAGTATGTTGCTGCAACACAATGCTAGTAATAAGTCTACTGGTGAACGGTAGCACATAGTTTGCACGGTCGGTACAAGCCGGGGAAGAAATTGGAGTAACTTATTAATAGCGAAGTCTATTTCAAATGTATTTATATATTTAGTCACACGTCATTTAGAATGCTTTCAATAAGGGATTCCAGGCATCGTTGGTATTAATTGACATACAGAAATTTATGAATGCAAGTTTGAAACTTATATATTGAATCCACCCTTTATAGTTCCTGCCTTAGAACAGAAAAAAGACTGAGCTAATTTCAACCATTACAGAGCTTAAATGCGCCAGGCCATGTGATTACTGTCAGAAGATGACTGGGCAAGATACCTACCAACAAAAATCCTTGAAATGGCTGTTCATGGTTCCCCATTTTCATCTCCAGGTCAAGGTTAGGACGGGAACACTTAACAGACTATGGTCGCTTCCTTCCGACTGCTAATCATATTTCAATAATTCCAATCCCCATTAACAACACTTATAGGCTGGACAATAGGGATATTAAGCGATAGAAGAGAAACAACTATAAGAAATGTGGTAAGAAGGAGGGTTTCTTCAGAACGTACCATAAGTTAAAATAAGTGGACTTAAGTAGGAACAATTACTTTCTTTGTATGATTCTTACTTTTATCTCAAAACTTCAATTATTTAATAAGTATACACAAAAGACCAAGTGCATGTTATAGCAATGCTCAGGATTGGGATGGAGGAAATCACGGTCATAAGTTAAAACAATCCCAGCATGTGCCTGGAAGGCAACTGCTTAGCCAATATGAGTGGATCCCTGAGGGGAATACAGAAATCCTAATGCAATTGGTTTATTCTGACCTTAAGTCCACAGTGGGTACCAAATGCAAACATATGTTAGCTTCACATAATATAATTAGGGTGCATCCCCCATTAGCTCATCTCCCAGGGGCTCACATCTAGTGGGACGTGGGTTGGCGACCACGGGACCCCAGCCGTGTCCGTTATTGCTTACACTTACTTGTGCCGGGCTCCTCCCTGTCTTCTTTCCTGTCGACCACACTTGGTCAACTCTTGTTCTCTTCCGACCCCGATGGTATTAGGGTATCCGAGGCCTAGGGAGTCTCTTCCTTTCCAGCCTTAATTGACCCTTGTCTCAGCTTTTCTGATTCCCTCCTTCTGCGAGGGGTCAGCCTTCTTTTTCTTTTCATGTTATCTCCTGCCTTCTGCTCAATGCCCTCAAGGAGGCAGGGTGTATGTAGCCCCACCACTTCTGGTGCACCCTAGATACTGCTACACCCTCAGGGGCTCACGGCTGGTGGGTTCGGGAGTTGGCGACCCCGAGGGATTCCTGAGCTGGGTCCGTTTTCCCCTTTTGTCCCTTACCCTTGGGGCGGACCCTCTCCTCTCTCCCCTCTCCTCTCCTCTTTTCCTTATATTTCCTTTTCTCTTTAAGATTCCCGCACTGTTTTGGTTACTTGGTTCCCCGTGTATCTTAAGCTATTTTTTGTAGGTATTTTTAATCTACGTTGCATTTTGTAAGTTTTATCGATCTAAATTACATCTCGCGATTGTTTTCAACCTCAATTGCATTTTGTAAAGATTGACAATCTAAATTGCTTTTTAGTAAGTCTTTCAATATGGAGGAGGGACCTTTGTGTGTATTTTGAATTTCATTTGCATTTTGTAAGTATTTTCAACCAAAACCGCATTTCGCAAGATTTATAAATCTAAATTGCGTTTTGTTTGGAAGGCATTTTGCAAATATTTTGATTCTCAATTGCATTTTGTGGGTATTTTGAATCTAAATTACATTTTGTCAAGTAATTTCAATGTAAATTGCATTTTGTAAGTATTGTCAATCCACATGAGTCGTTTGAATCTACCGTGCATTTTGTAAGCATATTCAATTTTCAATTGCATTTTGTAAGTATTTTGAACCTCAATTGCATTTTGTACGTATTTTCGATCTCATTTACATCATGTAAGTATTTTGAATTTCAGTTGCATTTTGTAAGTATTTCGACGCTACATTGCATTTTGTACGTATTTTGAACCTAGCCTACCTTTTGTGGGTATTTTTCAATCTATTCTTTTTGTGCATTTTTTCGTTCTAAATTCCCTTTTGTCAGAACATTTTGTGAGTTGGTTCAATCTGAGTTCCTTTTAAGTATTTTCCGTCTCACTTAATTTTCGTTCTAGTATCCATTTCATTATCATTTTCACTATCACCCAGCTCATTAGGGGCCGATAACCTAGATGTTAGGCCCCTTAAAACAAAAATTATCATCATCATCAGCCATTAGCTCACTGACCAGAACAACATTGTACATTGTCGGTGGTCCCAGGTGGATTAAATAGCTCAGTTCTTCATCCTTACATCAAAACGGCTCGTACTCTCTGTACTATACAAAAGCTAAAAGATAAACACTTCAGGTTGCCATCAATACAGTAGTGAAAATAAAACTCCTAACCCCGAAATGCTATTAGGTAATAAGGAGATGTCATGTCTTGTAAGGACGCATGAAGGTGCTTAACTCTTCCAGATCTGAAGATGTTATTTCTCATTCGATACGTGGAACGATATCAGGAATAGGACAGTCTGCAATCTTAATATCCCTAACATGGTCCATATGACTTGTGTCACAAATATGTTTCCCTTTGCATAGATAAAATTATGTGTTACACATGACTTGTAAACTTGCACTGAAGAAATCAAGGAATAAATAACATACTGAAGTTAATTCAACTTCGCATTCATAGAGTTCCCTTATGTCAACAGATACATGGCAAAGACAGAAAAGTTTGCAAAGTTCAAATCAGAATTCATTTCAGTTCCTACACATATGCCAAGTGTGGGCCTAGCAGATTATCACTAGCATTGAGTGTGAGTGTGGAGACTTAGTGGGGTTGGTGCAGTAACTCACTGTTAATATATAACGTTAATATCTGTCATAATAATCAAGCAAAGTTGATGAATGTTGTGTAAAGAAATATTGCATAGTGTGTTGTGCGTTTTACTGTATTGAGTTCCTAAAGCAATATTGATCTCAAGAATACACAAGGTAGGGAGAAATGAACTTATAATACATGACATCTTATCAGGATTGTTAGGCACTGTATTAAAAGTATGGAACATGAATATAACCGGGCCTGGGTCTAATAAGTTTCCTTCTTCTTCAACAGTCCGTAACAATATAAACATCATAATCACATGTAATTCATTTCAGGCTATTCTTCAAGAGATATGGAGGTATCCTGACCTTCTGGATGATTAATTCCCCAAATTCTTTCATAATGTAACGTCTGTAGTTTCATCTATGCTGATGATGGGTGTTGCTTTTAAGAGCGGAACAGCGAGGTCATCTCCCATGATGGCCACAAACCAAGCTTTATTTTTGTTCCTGTGGTTTTTGCATCATATTTACATAATTCCAAAGATGTTTTATGCATGTCTTAATTTTACATCCACAAACCTTAACGTAAATGTTGTAAACAGACCAATTGAAGTGTCTGTTATACACACTATTGTTTCATTCACCAGCCTGTTGGGTTATTGCCTCTTGACCTTCTTATGAGAATGATGTCCACCAAATTCATTTTAACAGAGCCCTTCTGTAATAGCTCCATACTAACACAATAGCAAACACACACTCACAACTACAACAAATTCCCACGTTCCACGCTTCTAGAGAGTAACGTTCTTCACACTTGTTCAGAAATCCCGAATGGATATTAGAATAAAGTAAATAGATATGAGAAGCGCTAGAATAGTCAACCAAACCTCGAAGGTAGTCCACTCCATCACGATCAAACGTTTGATGAAAGGTGACTCTATCAAGATGCACAAAATGTAAATGACAATATGGCTTTAGACACCTTCTTTCATACTTATTATATTACACGCAAGTTATATATTTTCATGTATCTCAGCTCATGCGCAGTACGAAGAGGCCCTACAAGCAATGCAGCACATCATTGACCCCAGGATATAGGCAAGAAGATTGAAGTTTCCGCCTTTGCATGAGATTACCAGCAGTGTATGAGGAAAAGGAAGCAATCTACCGATAACATGGTCAGTAACATAACACATTCTGTGGCCATTTCACTCACATCAGTTGCAAATACAAAACAAACTTCATGGAATACTTGTTTTTAAACCTTCTAGTTTTAGAATTTACCTTTAATCTAGCAACCAAGAGCCACGGGACCTCCATCCTTAAGAGGAATCACAACCACAAGTCGTGATACTTCACTCCGCAGGAACAAACAAGAAACATGAATAGAATCCTAGTCATTTGTGATAGACTGTTCCCTTGTTCTATCTGTGAAGTTATTGGTATTGTTCTGTGTAATTGGTTCACTGCATGACATACCATGCCCAGTTTAAGGACAGAAAATGGCCTGGATCATCTGAGAAAGGCTGTCTTCCTAACATTTCAACATTATTTACTAGCAGCCTCAATATTGCATTCATATGTTGGTACTCCATTTTATTATAGAAGTTATGCAGACATGCATCACCGTATTCGGTCGAGGTAGTCTGAAGTTTTAGAAACTATTTCTGTGTCGCGGAATTTGAAGCGAGATTAGAGTATATAGAGAATCTCTTAAATATTATGATCAATTAAACAATGTCAATACAAAATAGGAGAAGCAAATCATGCATGGAATTTGATGATTTGCAACAACAAAACACCAGATATTAAAAATCCAAAGAAGGCCCCAGAAATAACTACAATTACATTCAGGTTTCGTATTAATTCCGAAATCTTTGATACGTGTAAATGATCCCCTCACAAGCCTTTGCAAATATCAGCCACACTTGCTGGAGGAACATCAGATATCATTAAGCATATAACATGACTTAACAACCCTCAAGATAATTAGGCACTTACAACTCTCGCATCTCCGCCTCTCGATGAAGATGGTGTTTCCTGCTTGACTAATGGGACTATCTCTGCAGTCACTTTCTCATGGATAGTAACTTCCTTGAAGTCTGCAGTACCTTCCATGATATGTGCTCCCTACAGAGAAACACCAATTTGTTAATAATGTACCTCACGGGGCATAAGAAATATATTTTGTACACACGTAAGCACGATAGACATTCATAAGTCTCGGATTAGTTCTCAACTCAATGAATAATTTTAAGAAATTTGATAAGGTTAGAATAGCAACCCTGAAGCTGAAATTTCGCTGCGTTAAGTACTCATTAGCTGACTTTAAGTGCTCATTAGCTGACTTTAACATCATTTACAATTTTCTGACTTAATCCTTCAAGGTTTTAAATGTTTTACAAGACAAAAATACAATAGAATACCTTACCTATTACTTACGATCTATAAGTAGCTATGAGGACACAAAATACTTTATTTCTCAGAATCCAATACCGTCATGTAGCTACAGTGTTATAAATTCACAAATAAAATTGATACATTTGTCGTTCACTTTAAGAAAATTCAAATAGGTGTTTGATTCAAGATGAAAATAAACACGAGCTTCAATACGTAAAACATACTTGCATTTCAGAACCTTTCTCAAGAACGATTTCCAAAAATCAGTAACTGTCAACATTAAATGATGATATGATAACCTACTGTCGCATATCATGTGATCGAGTGGTCATGAAGTTAAAGACAATTCAAAACCTCAATACCCCGAGTCAGAGTTTCACTAGCACACACTTACTAATATGCCAAGGATTATTCCAAGTTCCTACCTAATTTAGCAGCACGACTTAACCTTACAGGTGATGTAAGTTTTGTCATAATTATTCAAGGTTGTTTCAAAAACGACAATAAATAACCACTTTAAAATTGAAGCCTGCCCTACAAGAACATTGTATATCATATTTATTAACTTTTCAGCATTAAAAGAAAACTTCTTGTGCCTAATCTAATACCGAGATATGTCAAATACAGGTCTATACAGTCTCTCTTCCAACACTAAAGGAATATATTTCTCTTAAATGGCAGTATATAGGACTCATCATGATTTTAGTGCAGTTTCCCTGCAAGAAAGTTGTATATCACAACAGACCTTGAGCGTTGTGTATTACAAACCATTTTCAATGGCTAAAATATAAAGAAAAAATCCTCAGATACATAATTATATGGAATGGAATATTGTATTGCTTACAAGGCATACACAAAACAAGAAAATAAAATGGGCATATTGAGAACCATATAAAAATTTTGAATGGTCGCCATGTTCGATTTTTATATGGAGGCCATAGAGTTAGGTACTATTAGATGACATTCATTGCGTAGGTTCATTATTCAAATGTTGACTTCGATCGCATGATTAGGACATAAGAAATGAAAACTAAATTTTAAAAATTCGCACAGCTGCCATCTTGAGGTTATGTAAACAATTGAACTAAATTAGATGTCAGTGCATTACAATGAGTATAAAATTATGCTGAATCATGTTTCACTGCACACGGGTAGTTGAATCGCGAGAAGAGTCGATTTGAATGTTTCAAATTCACTTGGCCGCCATGTTCGTTCTGATATCAGTAATAATTGCGGAGATATAGAATGCCTGTGAAATATTTCGCACAGCCACCATGCAGGATTGGTGAGACGTAATAAATGGCAAAGGGCACGGTCGTGGTCGGACGAAATAGTACTTTGATTTTACCGAGTTTTATTGAAATCGCTCCAGTCGTATAGATTTTTTGGGACAGACACACATACACACACATGGACAAAAGGTGATCTCACAAGCCTATTGGTTTTTTATAATTGAAAATAGGCTAAAAGAATTCTGTGATAATCAAGGGATTACATTCAAATTGTAGCAGCATTATAATCATAACACGTTCCTGGAAGTGCTATGCCGCCACCCAGCTGATTGATATACAACGTTTTTCTCTTGTATGACTTGGGTGATGATTTTGTTGAACTGCACGCCCTGAAGTAGCTGTATAAGCTTTTCCACTATTCTTCAGTCGCTTCCGCACATTGTTCTTCCACTGAAATTGATTTATCTTCCTTTTCCTGCTCTTATTCAGTGCTACAAATTCAAATTGCCAACATCTGCCATCTTTGTTGATATACAACTTTCTTGCAGGGAAGCCACATTTTGGACCATAAATTAAATGTCCATTTTTTTCAAATTGACTAATTTTAGGTTTGCAAAGTGTCGGTGGGATGATATCCAACCTTCTTAACCGAAAATCTCAACATGCTCAATTTCTGACATACAACGTTCTTGTAGGGCAGGCTTCAATTATTATAGACATGTGACGAAATAATAAATAAACAGCCCAACGGAGCGCAATATTAATAACATAGACTGCCCCATTCCATATGACGTGTTAACTATTTATTACCTAAAGTCAATATTTAGATCAATGTGACCTTCATGAGCGTGGAATAGGATAAGGAACTGTGCAGTACCGTACCAAAAGGATAAGGAGCTGTGCAGTGCCGTAACAAAAGTTCACAGAGTAAAATTTCAAAAAACCAGATCTGTTACGATAACCTTGTTAATAAAGCATATAAAAATGACTTGAGAAACAGCATAGAATTGAAGAGATGTGTATATTGGATAAGTTAGGTTATAAAAATAATGCTTGATGTGTATTTGCCAGATATTGTAGAGAGAAACTTTGGAAATATGTGTGACGAATTTTTTAAGAAATGTTGAGAACTACATAACATTGAAAAAATTTGAGAATTATCCAAAGTAGGAAATAATGTACACAATCACCTGGCAATGAAGTTCTTCTTTAACAAATGCACTCTGAGTTATGAATCTTGCATCTTCAAAAGCATCATCAGATTCTTCAATTTTCATCCCCACCGGCCTATCAGACGGTGGCTGCTCATTCAAATCCTGGGAAGTAATAAAAACGCATGACTATACGTAAAAGTTGAAGAATAAGAGCTAATGATGATGATAATAATAGTAATAATAATAATAATTTAATTTAATTTATTTATTTAATACTATTTATGTTACATTATTGTGATATGTCTCACGAATCTGATGACAGTACAGATTATCTGTGAGACATATTAATTATTATTTACAACATATATATAGATTATATTTCAGTACAAGAGTGCATGCATTTTTTTTTGTAATGTTAATGATAAAATATTAATGTAAATAATTAAAGATACAAAAAATTACACTATGGTAGTTATATTAATAAATTTATCTTATGAGTTAATGTTTGGTTAAGTAATATTTTTTAATGCGACTTATAGCTAGTTGTTTGCTGTTAATGTTTGTCAGTCCAGGTGGTAGTTCATTAAGTAGTGATGGTATAATATAATTTAGTCTCTTGAAACCATAGCTATTTATACATAAAGGTTTAACATGTTTAGTACTTGTTATGGCTCTTGTTTGTATGTTGTGAGAGACCTTATGCCTGAATCTTGGATCATGGTAGTAGAGATTCAGTACAGTAATTTGAAACAACTCTTTAATATTAAAATAAGGGATATCAGTGAAATATTTAAAGAACCTGTTTTGGCTATCTTGAAGATTATTAATTAAAGTTGTGTTTTGATTTCCCCAAGCTGCTATAGCATATCTTAATTTGCTTTCAATCAGAGCACTGTAAATTGTTTTGTAAGTTTTCCTATCTACATAAAATCGGAGATTGTAGAAGATGTAGAGATTTGCTCTTAGGTTTTTTATTATGTTTACTGTGTGTGTGTTAATTTTAAAGTGTTCATCAAGGGTAATTCCTAGGTATTTTTGTGTCGAAGTACTATTTATGAAGGTGTTACATTTGCAACCTGCCAGGATGTTTTGGTGTATGCATGATAAGCTGTGGTGCGTTAGTTTGTATTTTTCTTGTGTGAAGTGATCAACTCTGATGTGCATTATTTTAGATTTGGTTGTATTTATATACAAATTATTGTCATGACACCATCTTGTGATGTTATTGAAGTCTTCTTGAAGTCTCTCAAAAGCTGTTTTCGAGTCTTTATGTATGGTATATATAGTGGTGTCATCAGCATAAATAAATATTTTACTGTGTTTAATGGCTTCATTCATGTCGTTTACGAACAGGTTATATAGTGTAGGTGAAATAATGCTGCCTTGAGGGATACCTTGTGTTCCTTCTACTGCGTCACTGATAGTGTTATTGACCATAACTGCCATTTCCCTGTTTTTCAGATAGCTTTCAAATAGTTTGTAGGTCGTGCCTCTTATTCCAATATCGTGTAATTTAGCAAGTAGTTTATTGTGATTTATTGTGTCAAATGCTTTAGAAAAGTCAAGAAAAAGTACCATTATGTGATTGTTCTTATTTAAGGCATTATTTATTACATTGGCAAATTCAGCCAGGAGTAGTTCAGTACTTTTCCCCTTCCTAAAACCGTATAGGTGTCCCTTTAAAATATCATATTTATTTAGGAAATTCTTCAATCTCTTATCCAAGCATTTTTCCATTATTTTGTGGAGGATTGATAAAATGCATATTGGTCTGTAGTTGCCAAAGTCTAAGTGATCGCCATTCTTATATATTGGTTTAATAATTGTGTATTTCAGATATTTTGGTATTATGCCTGATTCGAATATCTTGTTTATGAGATGTGTTATGATTGGTATAGTTTTTTTGGATGTTGCCTTTATGTCTTTCAAGCGTATATTGTCTACCCCAGGCGATTTGTCTGTTTTTAATTCCTTAATTATGTTTTCTATTTCATATTCATCAGTTTCAAGTAATGTAAAGGAATTCATTAATGTGTTTCTATTTGATTGCCATATGTTGATACTTCAGTTATGAGCTAGGCTGTTTATTTTTTCACTAAAGGTATTGATGAATTTATTGACTATCACTTCGTTAGTATAATGTAATATTAAATGTTTGTTTATGACTTCATTGACAGTTTGTGTTTTCCGACCTGTTATATCATTAATGACTTTCCACTTTCCTTTATTATCGTTTTTGGAACTATTTATCTTATTTTTAAAATATTGATGTTTTGTTTTGTTTATTAGCTTATTTAATTTGTTTCTGAAAGCTTTGTATTCATTTTTTCATTTATAATAATAATAATAATAATAATAGCAAGACACTGTTACAAAACAATTGCTGATGAACAATCACCTTACCAAGCACGTAGTTACGTCAGAAACATGCGGAAGAGGCTCTAGAAATAATACTTCTCACAGATTACTTCCATGATCTTTTATCCTCCTGAACAACAATTGTTAATAATAAAAAAAATCATTATTATGAATTTGAAGTATAAAAAAGAATTATTTACTCTGATTATCATTTATCTTTAATTAAGGATAAGTTTCAACCCGACAGACCCAAAGTCAGAATTGATCTGGAATGTCTTAAAACCAAACTCAAACAATCTCCTTGCAAATGACACGAACCAAAATCCTGTCATTTAGATGGCATTAGAAGATACACTATTGGGAGTTTCCCGAAGACCAGCGAATAGGCCATAGACTCTAATTCAAACCTTTCAAAGGTACAGTTCCAATGAAATAGAAACAAAATTGGCGTTGATTCTTCAAAGACCAGAAAGAAGCCTCGTGAATTATCAGATCTGTAAAACACACATTACATAAAAAAAACAGTACAAGGAACGGTTACAGAACATTTGCTGACGAACCATCACACTACCAAGCACCTAGTTTATAACTTACAACATCCGGATGAGGCCCCGATATAAAAAGGAAAACTGCAAACTTGTCAGATTACTTCCATGACCTTTGAACCTACGATCCTCCTGAAGAACAAATCTGACTTGAGAAACGGATTCCTAATCCAGATTCAAAACTCCCTTCATTAGAAGAAATCAAGCAAGTAACCGCAAACTAAACTTAAAAATAACAAAGCTCAAAAGAAAACAGAAATATTGAAATTAAGAGGTGAAAGCCTAACTAAAAAAATGTCAAGGAGAAAATTCCTGAAGACAGGAATTGCAATCTATATCACCCACGAATTTTAAAAAGGGAAAGAAAATACATTAATACCTATGGAGAAATAACCTCACTATCACTCGCGTACAAAATTCTCTCTAAAGCATTATTCACGAGACTTGAAATCCGAACTCATCAACTAATTGGCGAATAACAGGCATGATTCATAAATGACAGGTACTGTACAGAATTAATTCACAATCTCAAAATCATCTTGCAAATTCATAAAGCCAGGCAAACAATGCTCACTTTGGAGACTTCAGGAAAGCGGACGATTCAGTAGACCTACACACACTATTCAATATTCTAGAAGATTTCAAAGTTGCCAGGAAAACAAGAGTAATAATCCGACAGACACTGACAGCCATAACTTCAATAGTTATATGTAAGTGAACTTTCTGATCGTAATCATATTAGCAAAGACTTCGATAGGGAGATGGGCTATCTCCAAAAATGTTCAATAGTGTCTTTGAATAACAGGACCGGTGAGCAGGGGGGGGGGGGGGGGGGACAAAAGAAAGAACTATTGGTCGACGACTCAAAAATAAAATTCATCTGCAGTGTTTGGCATTCGCAGATGATCAAGGTATTCTTTCCAACAATAGACAAGAGGCAGTTCAGGTCCTTGAAATACTTCATTAAATTGCAGCTAAGACCGGACTGGAAATGCATAGACGAATCCGTTCGTCATCTAGACAGGAAATCTCTGAAGACTAAATTCGGCAAAAAAATCATGAAGTAAATAAATTCAAACCCCACGGCATAGCCGAGCTCATTGCACCGTGCACCACGGCCTTGATGGCAGATGCAGCAATTCAGTTTGAATCCCGCTGACAGTACCCATCCTGAGTGATTTTTCCCTGCATTATCCACACTCCCTTCAGGCAAATGACGGGATAGTACTTTACTTCACGATTGAATCGTGACGCAAACAAAGAGAGAATCTCAACATTCCAGACGGCCTATACCTATAGATGTAATTAAAAAATCAACATCTTAGACATTATACCACAGTAATCAAACCTGAAGCTCTGTATGGCTCAGAAACATTGAGCATTGAAGGTACCGTAGATCTCTTAGTAAGGACAAAGAGAAACAAGAAAGTACAATCCTTGGTCCAGTCTGCTCAGAAGGAATCTGGGAGAAACGAAAGCCTTGGGAAATTTATCAGCATTCTGAAAAGAACACTGACACTTTCAGAAAAAGCCATTTTAAGTTCTACGGAAACATTCTCTTAATGATCAATCGCAGGATTGCCAAAAGATTCTCAACCTTGCTCTATCAATGAAAGTCAAGAACCAGTGGCTTAGTGAAATAGAAAATGAACTTCAAGAAATTGGAATCACAGAAGAAATTATATAAGATCGACCCCAGTTTAAAACAGTAATTAACAACCACCATTTTGCTGAGAAAATGAATGCAAGGATCAATAAATCATGGACTGAGGAACGGAGGTGTTAATATTATTATTAGGAAAATTAAAAGCAAACATTACAGATTCAGATTACTATTTGGTAGGGAGCCGATAACCAGGATGTTAGGCCCCTCAAAACAAGAATTATAACCATCACTATAACTATATATGACATAATTCCTATTAATTACGGTACCGGTACACAAAGATTTGTCATGCTCATCAGTAATGGTACACAATATATGGAACTAAAATTCAACTTACAATCTCAGAGAATTCTTCTGGTTCACATTTGATAGATGGTTGGCCCTCCATAATGTTGAGGAATCTAAAACACAGGATAATTAGGTAATATACTTTAACTATCAGGATACAATGTAACAAGTACAGGATATAATTAAGTACAAGTTTTTCGGGAAACTGCGTCCAACATTATAAAGCGTTCCGCTCCTTTCCTTGGTCAGCAGTGGTGAGGTATGCTGTCTGGACCACGGCCTACAAGCCCGAAAAACTTGAACTTAATTATGAACGCCGGCCGTGAAAGCCTAAGCAAGTAAGGATATATTTCTCATTTGCACACAGAAAAGTTTAATGGTAGGCGTATATATTCCAATACCCTTCCAGGATTTTTTCTTGTGTTTTGCTCTATATTCTTTAAATGTATGCAGCAGTGCAAAAAATGGAATGTCTATCTACGTCAGGGCTTTGAGGATGATGAATTGGTATCCCTGTAAATGTCTACCCCTCCGAAACATTCCAGAAGTGTTTCCATCTTAGTAACCAATAAGGTGGTGGTGTTGATTGCTGCCTCAAGGGGCCTAACTATTTGTTACTGATATGGAATGAATAGCCTTATAAGTGTAAGAACCTTCCACATGAAATGTTTGCATCATCACAAATTATACACGTCCAGGAGGTGTTTGTGTGTTTATCAGTGCTAGATTGTCTAAATAGGACTGGGGATTCAGCGAGACAGTGCAATTGCTGAAGCGCAGTAGGCCAACTATGTCTACATTACACAGCATAATGTACAGACTTTCAACCCCCAGCCACTTCGATATGAATTGTCAAAGCGAAGGGAACAAATTGCACTATACTGACCATAGATATTATATATATATATATTGTGACCGTACACAACACGAGCCGAGGATTGAACCAACAAGTTTCACGCAGCGTGAGTACAGAATTAATGAGTGAGATATCTGCGCGGATTAACAACTTTGATCTGCAGCGCAAGTTACATCTTACACGCTAGGTTCACGATCAACATAAATTTCAAATAAAGATTTGTAATTAAGTATTCTGCGTTTGTGGATACGTCTTACATCAAATGTTGATATAATAGGCCTAAATAGTATATGACGAATACACGTAGGTCCTATTATTACTTTACCTCAGTGTGATATTGATTGCCGAACAGTGTTCCTTATTGGCAGAACTACAGTTTTACAATATTACGGTAACATGTAATGTTCTTGAATAATTTAGAGTGTTACATTAGACTAAAATATCGAGAGAAAAACACACTTTCCGTTGTCTAGGCGGACCAGGCGTAACCAGTCGCACCAAGAACCGGACTTTACTACCACACAGTCTGCATTCCAGTATTAAGGTACCGAGAGTTCAAAGATATTAGCTGAAATCCCTGCCTCTCGTGTTACAATGCGACCACTTCATAACAAAACTCACATAATTGTCTTGTAGGAGTCGTAGGACTAGCGTTACCAACTGGAAATTCCCCAATGCAGGACATTCAGGGGCGAAAATAAGGTGGTTAAGGGGCGGGGGGTGGAATGCCAAACATTTGCCGACTCGGTTATTTTGGAATCACTTTTTGCCGACAAATATTTTTTTCCAAACTCAGGCATGCATTAGTTTCATACCTTCATTTGATAAATTAATCAGCAAACAAGGTAACAGTAGCAAATACGTCATTTATTTCTTTGTTTTACAAAAACATACAAATGAAACGAAAATATAATACCAACTTGGAAAAAGAAAAGAACACAGAAGCAACAATTTAAAAAAAACACGGCCATCACGGCCAGTAGGTACCGGTACCTAAACATAATTGCTAAATATTAATTCGCCTATTCTTCAATATCGACCACGTTTTAACAAGAACATCCAAGTTTATTTTAGCTGATAAATCTTTTTCACAATGCAAAACCATGAGGTTCGCTAACCTATCATTGTTCATTGTACTTCGTTTGAAATCTTTTACATATTTCAACTTACTAAAACTAAGTTCATTACTAGCTTCTGATACAGCAGCTGTAATTGCAATTCGACAAATATAATTTGCTGCAGGCAACGCTTTTTTGAAAATTTCACTAATTTGCAAGGTATGATTCATGATTTGCGCGTTTTCACATTGGTCGGAGAAAATTTCCAAATCGACTTCCTCAGCTAAACTATCTGTAAATGGGCAGCAGGGAATTAATTTCAAAACGTTCTGAATGCGTTCTATGGTACAAGATTATCGGTTGAATGGTGTTTTGAACATTTCAAAAAGTGGTTTAATCAAGTCGATTAATACAGAAAGGTTATCACGCGTCTTCTGGATCAACACATTCAGAACTTCTTTGAATTCTTTGCGATAAAATTGCTCCATCTTTAAAACAGCTCCGTTTTGAGGATTTCCACCGACTTTTTTTTGGGAAGAATTCGTCTTCGATGATGTTTCACAAAATCGTTTTCATCATCCACGTTCATTTTTGAAGAGAAAATTTATGCTGCTTCTACTAGATCGTTCATTTCGTTCTCATTTGAAAGCATAGATTCAAGGGATTGAAGAGTATTTTGCATCACAATAGCAGCATCAACTATATTAGGATCAGGAGATTCTAAAATTTCTGTCAAAACTTGAGCCTTGTACATAACATTTCTCATGAACATCAGGAATACAATGAAATCGAAACTGAGCATACACTTCTTTAAGCTCAGTGCTTGTGATTTCGTCTTATTATCAAAATTCGAATCACCTTCCAATTTTTTTTCCAGCAATTCCACAATACCTTCAAAGAAGTCCAAACGGCTTTTATTGCTTGCGTTAGGGTGGTCCATCGAGTTTTTGATAAGTTGGCCAGCTGTAACGAATTTTCTATCATTGAAATTTCTTCTTTCAAACAGGAAAATCGTTTAATGCTACTAGAAAAAAATGTATACAATGATTGTAGGGTATCAAACATAATGGTAACGATGATTCTGGCATTACAGGTACCGGTATGTTCCACAAAAGTGTTTAGGCGATGAGCCTGACAAGGTATGTTCAGACAGTTTCTTCTGAACTCCTTGCTTTTCTCCGGACATACGAGGCACGTCAAGAAAGTAAGTTCTGTTTGGTAATAAAATTAAAATGTGTGCAGATACAGAAAAAATATTTATTGCACAACATTCTACACCTCTTAAACTACTTTTCCACATAACTGCCGCCGAACTTTTTCAGGCATTTGTCATAGCGTGGCACAAGTTTTTGGATACCTTCTTCGTAGAAGTTTGTCGCCTGTGTCTTCAACCAGTTGGAAACATCTTCTTTCAGCTCGTCGTCATTGTTGAAGTGTTGACCGCCAAGGAGAGACTTGAGATGTGTAAACAGATGAAAGTCGCTAGGAGCGAGGTCAGGGCTGTACGGAGGTTGGTCAAACACGTCCCAGCCAAATCCCTGTAGGAGGTTTTTCGTCACATTTGCAATGGGTGGTCGTGCGTTGTCGTGAAGACAAACAACACCTTTGGACAGCAACCCTCGGAGCTTATTCTGTATTGCGCGTCACAATTTCCTAAGTGTCTCGCAGTAAGCATCTGCGTTGATTGTTTGACCACGCGGTAAGAAATCAATGAGTAATATGCCTTTCCAGTGCCAGAACACTGTGCACATCATTTTCCGAGGTGTCAAGATTTGTTTCGGCTTAACCTTTGCTGGGGATGAAGTGTGCCTCCATTCCATTGATTGCCGCTTACTATCAGGGGTGTCGTAAGAAACCCAAGTTTCATCTCCTGTGAATATCTGTATCAGAAATTCTTCGCCGCCTTCATTCTAACGGGTCAAAAACTGAAGTGCACTACCCATCCGTTTTGTTTTGTGTTGCTCCCTAAGAATCTTTGGTACCCAACATCGGCAAAGGTTCCGAAAGTTCAGTTTTTCGGTAACAATTTCATGAATTAGTGATCGTGAGATTTGGGGAAATTCCATAGCGAGAGCACTAATTGTAAACCTGCGGGTTTCCCGGATCTTGTCATCAATCGCGTGAACCAGTTCTTCTGTAACCAAAAATGGACGCCCACTTCGTTCTTCATCGTGCACTTCACTACGTCCTTCATTGAACTGTCGGACCCATCTTCTCACCATTGAATCACTCATCGCATTTTGTCCATACACTTCGCAAATTTGCCGATAAATTTCAATTGGTTTCACTTTCCTAGCATTCAGAAAACGAATCACAGATCTGATTTCACAAGCGGTGGGATTTTCAATCAACACCGACATTGTACGAGTAAACATGCACAACAACGCGTACGTGGCTGACAGCGCTCTCCAAATGGCGCACGTTTCTTCTCCTTGATACTGTCTACCACGCGCATATGCGGAACTGCGTTGCAGTGGAACGTAGAACTAGTTGAAGACACAGGCGGCACACATCTATGAAGAAGGTATACAAAATCTCGTGCCACGCTACGCCAAATGCCTGCAACATTTGGGCATTTACGTGGAAAAGTAGTTGAAGGGTTGTAAAATTTTGTGCAATAAATAATTTTTCTGTATCTGTACACAATTTAATGTTATTACCAAACGGAACTTACTTTCTGGACGTACTTCGTTGAACTCGCATAATCGTAGGATTGGAAAATTAAATTATCTGTCAATATTTCATGTTCATGCAAACATTGCAGTATGTTAGATGATAGGCCAGCTCCTGTTTTGTCAGTTACTGCAATCATGTCGATGATTCGTTCCAAAACTCTACCTGTATCATCAATATAACGTACAATAATCGTCATGAGATACATCAGGTGTAGTGTCTGCCATTACTGCGAACATTTGTGCATTATTCACTTCTTGTTGCCAGTAATTCATTTTGGGGTTAAGAAGATAAATACGACGCTCTATATGGTTGGAAATGAGCTTCATGCAACCACGTTTTCATGGTAGGATTATGACGTGAAATTAATTCTAGTATCTGTTGAAAATGTCCTTCTTTGTCATCACCATGACCGCGAAAAGCCAATCCTTGTTTAGATAAAGTGCAAGTAACATGGAATGAAATTTTAATTGCATCTTTATTGAAATGACGCAAATGCCTTTCCTGATGTCTTCTTTTTGTGCTGCTTTTTTGAACATTGAATCGACGTGGGAATCTTCTTTAATGAAATGGCAGTGATCTGCCACAGCGGCCTTATGTGCATCAGAAGAAAAGTGCAATTCAAGTTTGCCTTGTTTTCCTTTCCTACGGCTCTTAATTTTGTGCCATTGGCGCATACCTGAAGTGGTCCACGTTGGATCTGCTTTAGATCTATCGGGTCCAGAAGGAAATAAGTAACAGGCTAAACAAAAAACCGCATCTCTGGTTATACTGAACTCCAGGTGTTCGTATTGTTTGAACCAAATAGGAGTAAATTTGTGCTTTTAATTTGACGTAATCAATTCATTTGCAGGATAATGAGAAAGTATTGGTCGGTGTGGACCTAATGATAGTAAAAATAACTTTTGGTTCCGAGTGATCGGAGGAGGTCGATTGCCAGGATCGTGAGAAACAATATTGTCATCACTAACTGCTGACCTACTCTCTTCTGTGCTAAAGTCTGCCATTACCTCTTTAAAGGCTGCGTTCGCATTTTCTAAAAAAAATCCACACATTTCTGTCGTATGTCTTCAACTTCTACCATACTTTAAGCCAAAAACGAAACTGGATTGATCATATTCATTTCTACTTGAAGTAAAGATTTACAGCTTTCAATTTGCTCTGTTAACATTTGGAGTTTTGCAACGCAGGAGCAGTATTTTAAATCGTCGTCATCAACGTCCTTGTTGTCATCTACAACACAAGAAAATAAACATTCTATAACATGAATATGTAAATAATGGTACATTACAGCCGATTACTACAACATTGAGAGTAGGTACTCACCTATCCAATTGATTTCTGAAACGTTTCTATCTCCTGTTTTATTCGAACAGTTGGTTTTCCTCTTGTTCCATTTCATCATTTTCACTGTAAAATTCTATAAATAAAATGAAGAATTCGTGGTTTCCAATTCAAAGTGAAGAAATGTACATATCCGTACTGTACCCGTAAATCCGGAGAGTAGCCTGTTGGAATATCCATTGCCCCAGCTGGATCGCTTATTTCTAACAGCACCGGCCAATTACTACATTAGAAATTGCTCCCAACATGGCCTTTAGGGATTTACATACAGCAGTTACAAGAATATTGTGGATCAAAAACAAACTACACGGGGCACACTTACCTTTACTTACGTTCTCGGGGACTGGGAACTCAGCTTCGCCTGCAATACATCCATAATACTCTAATCCTTATATTTAAAATGAATCACACGTCAACACCGTCAGATAACGAACTGAATACATTTATTAACAATGGTAAACTAAACCTAAATAAACAAAATAACAATAAACTAATCTAATAACAAAAGAAGAATAAAACCATACAATCATACACACTTCCTTTCTACTACACATCTTACTACAATGCTGTGTAAAATATCAGCATAAAAGCCTTGGCTTGTTTAGGCCTACACTACGTAAAAAAAACGTTTAAGGGATGCTCTTACAGTAGGGGAGTAAGGCGGTTTCTAACGAGTGACACGAACCGCTCGGCTAAGCTGACATTTTATGTATATTTCTCTATACCATGGGCATGCGACATATCGTTGGACTCGGGCTGACGTCCTCATTTTGAATGTAGGTGATTGTTTGAAAACCAAACATGATAGAATGTTGTGCAATTGTTTAAACGAATGGTCTCTATGTCCTTTTTTAAATTTCGTTAGGGCCATCTATGGGCCACGGTGCTTGTGTTTTAGCTGTTTCTTGATGCCATCGTCAGGCTTGCCACGATTGGTGTTCTTAGTGGTGGGTTTGGCAGCTGCTTTCATGTTGGTATCTCGAGCTTTTCTGATGGTCCAGTAGTCCTTCATTTTCCGGCTAAATTGAATCTTACGTTCCTCAGACCATTTCCTAGTCTCGTCTTTTGGTCTGTGGGTAACTTCTGTGAGGGATGTTACGAAGGATTTAATTAAGAGCTGTATGATAGTTACTCCGGTCGGCTATGTCATTTTCATTTATATGGAGTTCCGAAAGATCCTTCTCCACTTGCTTCTTCCACAAGAATCCAGTAGCTTTGCCCTTGTTAGCAGCCTTGAAGATCCTATGGGATAACCTGTTTGAGTCCATTCTGAATAGATGTCCGTAAAAAGCCAGTCGCCTTCTTCTGATGGCATCTATGAGATTTTCTTGGTGTTTATATAGCTCACGATTTGGTTGATACCATCGGCTTCCATCTGGTAGAATTCTTGGTCCTACTATCCGTCTCAGGAACTTTCTTTCTTGTACCTCGAGGGCTCTTAATGGGGCCTTCTTAGTTAGACATAGGCACTCTGCTGCATAGAGGACTGAAGGTCTGACTAATGCATTGTAGTGTCTTAGTTTGACATTCATCGACAAATTTTTGAAGCATATAGTTTTCTACAGGCATGGTAAGCCTTACCTAGTTTGAGTCTCCTGTGTTCAAGAGCCACTGTTTCGCTGAGGTCCTCTGAAAACCATTCCCCAAGGTATTTTACACTTTTGACTCTCTTGATGTAGATGTTATCACTGACTCTCATCATTCTAGGGGCATCCTTGATGTTAGTAACAAACTCGGTCTTTCCTATGTTAATCAAAATACCCGTTTTAGCCGCTATTGAGTGCAGTGTTTGGAGCTGAGTAGTAGCCTCCTGTATGTCATTTGCCAATAAAGTCAGATCGTCTGCAAAGGCTAGGCATGGAATCCTTCGGTTGTCAGCTTTAATCCCCATCCGTAATCCAGTATTCTCTGGTAGGATTCTCGTCCACTCTCTAATGATCTTTTCCAGAACACAATTAAATAATATGCATGAGATGCTCACCCCTGTTTTAATGGTGAAACTCTCCGAGAGCTGTCCTCTAAACTTTACTCTGGCTGTGGTGTTGTGCAGGATGGCTTGCACCAGCCTATTGATCTTGTCGTTCTCTCAACGTGTTATTTTTATAATGATTTTTTTATTTTTTATGTTTTTTGAAAACAGTCCAATTTTGAAATTCCTATATTTTGTAAACTAAAGAGTTTACAAAATATTTTGTTTGACGTAAATGAATGGCCCTGACCCCTCTACCAATAAAATAAATTTCAAGCTTCTAGGACTAAAACTGGTAGTAATGCTAGGTTGTATGTTCTGCGCCACTTAGGAAGTTGTGAGCCCCTGGCTACCTTGGGAAGGAAGGAGTGATGCTAAGAGGACGTTCTTGGATTCGTTTTTTTCGTCTCGTTGTGCTCTTTACGGGAATGTAGGTGTGGAAAAGGTGAAATGCTGGAAACATGTTTTTTGGGGGGGGGGGGTAAAAACGTGATTTTAGACTTTTTGTTATATCTCGCGAATCAATCATGCCAGAGGCATGTACGAGGGGTCCAAGGACTTGGGGTTACGTCCCCTTTGCTATAGACCTTGTATGATATTAAAAAAATAGAAATAATTGTTTTTGAAAGTAGGCGATAGTTTGAAAACCAAACATGATAGAACGTTGTGCCATAGTTGAAACGAATGGTCTCTATAACCTTTATTTTTTTATAATAATTCTTTTTTATTTTTGGAGATTTTTGGAAAACAGTTCAATTTTGAATTTTCACTATTTTGGAAACTAGGAATTGTACAAAAGAGTTTGTTTGACATAAATGAAAGGTCCCTACCCCCTCAAGCCCCATATGAAATTTCAAGTCTCTAGGGCAAAAACTATGCATGTTAAAACTTTTGAAATTTTATTTTAAATAAAGAGTGTAGACAGAGAGCCGGTAGCGCTGGGCGTGTGTTCCAACGAGGCTATGGCTGGCCATGGTGAATACAGGAAATGGCTATTTCGAAGGAGCGATGTATGGCAAAACGAGGGGTCGCTTTTCCATATTTTCCTATGACGAACGATTATAGGTGAATATTTTGAAAATCCCTCATGGCGATCTCGGTGACCGTGCCCGGAAGAAATGAATCGCTATTTTGGCAGGATGGCTGGGGCTGCTATTACGGTTGGTTTTGTGACATTTCATATGACGGATGGAGGCGAATATTTGAGAATGTGTTAAGTGTGGTAGGGTTTTTGACCCTGAAGGGGATCTTTAACATGCTAGTAAACGGTAATAAGCGAGACTGCTGTCTGCCACATTAATTGGTTTTAGAATATGGTAACCTATAACATTTGTTCGAACAAGTCATGTGCATGTACGAAAAGAGCCAAAACGGTAAGGTCATTGGCCTGAAATGTTATAAACTAAATATTGAAGTAGGTAAAGCCATGTGTTTTAGGGTGAAAGTATGTGGTTAACATGATCATTATTGAGGATGGCCGCTTGCTAGTAATTATTATTACAGTAAAATGTTTAATAATAATAATAATAATAATAATAATAATAATAATAATAATAAGACTCACATGTTTTCAATGCTAACACACACACAGTCCTGCTCACTGGGGACAGAATATTGTACCTAGCCAGAGGACTTGTGAGAGAGACTGCTGATAAGACAAAAATGTCTACGTCAGCAGGGAGTAAAGGGTCAGCTTACTTGCCTCGTGGTGGCTAGCAGGTGTGCTGTTTAAGCAGAGACCGTCATGTTGGTTCTGAGACAGTAGGACTACCGATGTATAAGAGGCAGCCATTTTGGTTCCTTATTAAAATCATGAAACTAGTATAAGGTATGCGAATCTTATCGCGTTTGAGGAATGTGGTGAGGCGTGGGAACATGCGAGAGAGAGACAACACTTCAAGGCCAAAACGCTGAGAAAATGCAACTTTTTCTGTTGCTAAGCTGACAATTCTAAGTGTACTTTGTTCCAACACTCGTAGCAGGATTTAAATTCTCAATAGCAAACACGGGGATTTAACCCGAGTTTTCTAAAAAAAGGGCAGTTACTACACTTACCCAGGCCCGGACTTAGAGATCCAGGGCCCCTAGGTACTTGACATTTGGGCCCCCCACAATCTCGAAGCTATTTTGGAAATTTAACAAATTATATGCACTATTACGGAACATATAATTATAATCGACTTTAATAACTTTAATAAACATCAGAATAATACAGTCTATGTAACTATAGTTACGTTATTCTATAAAATGTATAGAATCATACGACGAACTTTCTTCGGGTAAAAATAATGAATGACATCATAGTCAATTGACTGCATTATTTCTGATTCTATGTACATTACAGGGAGTGAATTGAACCTGTTCTCTCCTACGCTAGATCTTAAGTAATTCTTTACTCTCTTTAGCGCTGAAAACGACCGTTCTGTTGAGCAGTTTGACGCTGATGTACACAACAGCATTCGGAGCGCAATTCCTACGTTTGGATAAATGTACAAAAAGCCTTTTTCCGATAAGTATTTGTATATCTTCAGTGACGATAACTCCATAACTTCATCATTCGACGACAAATGAGCTTGCAGGTGCAGACACTCGTTTTCCAAAATCCTATCGAAGCCCCCTGGATAAATAGTTATAAGGTTTCTGGCTCCTTCACGGATGTCTTTAGATTCCAAACGATGTAGTTTCGTAAGAAAGCCAAACATTTTACTTAACTCCTCCTAAGCAGATCCGCGTCTTCGCAGTTCTGTAATTAGTCTATCTATAATGACGTTGAAAATGGTAACTCTGAATCTGTCCCTGCCAGAGAGTTCGGTCTCGTTTCCTTTTACTTCGTCGAACTGGACTTTATGCTTACGTTTCCTCTGCATGTCATATACATAGCTATTTTCACCGGATTTTTCAATAACTTTCGACTCATAATGATCCAGGGTACTGGGTTTCCTGAAGTGTTGTAGGTATGTTACCAAAGACTGATACAGTTCAACGATCGTACCCAGGTCGATGTTAACACATTGGAGAAATTTGCTTACTTTGTTGAACCTTTCCTAGATGTCATTCCGCAGAAGTGACTAAAGGCACGTTTCCATCGAGTCTAATGAATTCAGAAGACCTGAAGCCTCAGAGCGCATAGATCGTTTTTCATTTGTATCATTGGCAATTATCTGAAGAGCTGCCATGATCTCATCCCAGGAGCAAAATAGACTTCGGCAGGCGTCGGCTTGAGCAGACCATCTCGTTTGAGAAAGACTCTTCATGACTGTTGAATTTGACTCGACATCAAAATTTTCCATCTGTGTGTTGATGCCGAAAAATAAATACAATACTGCAAAATACCGCAGAAAGATACAGTAGCCCGACAAGACAGGATCCAACACGATTCAGTGAGTGAGCCGAACAGGGAACAGGGTTCACTTGTTTTATATACACACGACACAAGACTGCCCCCAGGAAATCGGCGATATCCAAATCGTGATTTTTCAATGTCTTTAGGACGACTTCAGCCAGGTTTTCCGCATTATGGCCACAATTTAGAATGAATTTCAAAAACTGTTCGACAGGACATCCGTCTTCAGTGACATATTTCACTATGAAAGTAAGTTGATCTACATGAGAAATGTCTGAAGTAGAGTCCACAGAGATTGATAAATATTTGTCATGTTTTATCTCAGTCACGATTGTATTTATTACCGCCAACTCTTCTGCCATGATAATGATCATTTCATCGCATATCTTTGACGAAAGATACGATATTGTGCCTACTTCCTTTGTTACCGTGTCGTTTTATGTGCAAGTCCAGAAAAGGCTCGTACTCAGCCAAAGGTTCTAGGGTCATAACATAGTTCCCACTGCTCTCATGGGAACCTCTAAACGGCAATCCGCGTGCAGGAAGTGACCTCACAACAGCCACAATGCGCCTCAAAACCTCATGCCAGTACGTTATTCCTTCTTCCGTTTGAGAACAAGACTACCGCCAGCATTCTTTCTAGCTAATAGTGTCGCAAATGTTGACCTGTGTTCGTCCAAATTCTCATGTTCCTTCGTTCTTTGAACTGCGTTTTTCCAGTCGTTGTACGCTTCATTAGCTAGCGACCCCAATTTTGCAAACATCTTACAAGGGGCGCAAAACACTGCACCCTTGCTCTTCGAAAATATGAGCCAAGGTCGATGTCGTGTTTCACCATTGCTTAATGTTCGGCTAAAAAGTGACAGCGATAGATACCTGTTTCTTTTCTGCGTACTGACGCCTTGAAGAAGAAAATTCGGCTTCAATTATTTTGTTTCACGCCATTTTGAACAAGGTACTCCAATGTAACTTCGTCTAGCATCCACTCAGCAGGATCAACACTTAAAGAAGAATTAGATTCAGGATTTTCTAAAGAATCGTCTTTCGTTACTATTACGGAGTTTTCAGAAATAACGTTTTCAGCTAGTTCGTTGCAGTCAGACACGCCTGTTGACGGTCATCAGCAGCATCGCGGCAACTGCCACTGGCTAATGCACTAGGACTAGAGCCAGAACTAAATCTAGACGTCGACGAGACAAAAAAAAATGTGATAAACCCAGGAACATTACGAAGAAGCACTTTTCCTTTTTCGAATTTTTCTTTATTCTGTTTTCTTTTCTGGAACCCGCTTAGTTTTTTATTGAAGTCAGACATGGCGACATTGGTAGTTTCTGTAACAAATATAAAATGAGAGGGTCATTAAACAATAGGAACTAGAAATCTCAGATTGTGTTTTCTTTAGGTGTTCAACTTATGAAATAAGATCTAGAGGGTTGGCCTTTCTTGAATATTCCAAACCGAAGTGCCTCCTAAAAGAGAAGTTAGTAGAACTTCGCAACAGAAAGGACCATAACAAACAGCTTGTGATTTGCACATTACAAAAGGCAGTAGTCTAACATATCTTGGACTATATTGCATTAAGTTGGTGCCAATTAAATATGTTAAATGTGAGAATATTATAATCAGTTATATTATGCATTAACGTGACCCGTTAAAATGCAAAAATGAGATGAAAGCTACGAGTTATAGGCCATCCGCCATTTAGGTTACCAATAACTCATCCTTTCTTCTTCTATATTTATTTAATCATTATAATTATATTAGCCCATATATTAACACTTATTTAACCAATAATCATTTTACATGTATATAGCAGGTATTGCAAGAAAGCGATATATGATAGCACACACGGTGCGATCTTAAAATGATAATTTATCTGCATCATCGCTCCACCTCGGCCATGGTAGCATATTTGGCCACTCATAGCGTGGCGGTGCAACACACGCAGCCTATAGAATGGACTGCCTGCGCTTGGCAATGCTAAGCGTGGATACTGCAGGCGTGAGATAGGGGGAACGAAGAGATCTAATTCTAAGTTTTAGCAAAATGTAATAAAAATATTTATTACAATATTATTTTCGATAAAGCCAGGCTTTTGAGCTTATGTAAAGATTCTGGCACCGGAGCCCCTAGGAAGGCTGGGCCCCTAGGATGGCTAGACCCCTAGTATGGCCGGGCACCTAGGATGGCTAGGCCCCTAGGATGGCTGGACCCCTAGGATGGCTGGACCCCTAGGATGGCTGGGCCCCTAGGATGGCTGGACCCCTAGAATGGCTGGGCCCCTGGGATGGCTTGGCCCCTGAGATGGTGGGGCCCCTAGGATGGCTGGACCCCTGGGATGGCTGGGCCCCTAGGATGGTTGGCCCCTAGGATGGCTGGACCCCAAGGATGGCTGGGCCACTAGTATGGCTGGGCGCCTAGGATGGCTGGACCCCTAGGATGGCTGGACCCCTAGTATGGCTGGGCCGCTAGGATGGCTGGACCCCTAGGATGGCTGGGCCCCTAGGATGGCTGGGCCCTTAGGTTGGCTGGACCTCTAGGATGGCTTGGCCCCTAGGATGGCTGGACCCCTAGGATGGCTGGACCCCTGGGATGGCTTGACCCTAGGATGGCTGGACCCCTAGGATGGCTGGGCCCCTAGGATGGCTGGACCCTTAGGATGGCTGGGCCCCCAGGATGGCTTGACCCCTAAGTAGGCTTGACCCCTAGGATGGCTGGACCCCTGGGATGGCTGGAACACTAGGATGGCTGGGCCCCTTTTCTGGCTTGACCCCTAAGACGGTTGGACCCCTAGTATGGCTGGGCCCCTAGTATGGCTGGGCCCCTGGGATGGCTGGGCCCCTAGTATGGCTGGACCCCTAGGACAGCTGGACACCTAGTAAGGCCGGGCCCCTAGTATAGCTGGACCCCTAGGACGGCTGGACCCCTAGGATGATTGGGCCCCTGGGATGGCTAAGCCCCTGGGATGGCTGGGCCCCCAGGTTGGCTGAGCCCCCAGGTTCGCTGGGCCCCTAGGATGGCTGGGCTCCTAGGATGGCGGGGCCCCTAAGATGCCTGGGCCCCTAGGATGGCTGGGCCCCTGGGATGGCTGGACTCATAGGATGGCTGGACCCCTAGGATGGCTGGGCCTCTGGGATGGCTGGGCCCCTGGGATGGCTGGGCCCCAAGGATGGCTGGGTCCCTAGTATGGCTGGACCCCTAGGATGGCTGGACCCCTGGGATGGCTAAGCTCCTGCGATGGCTGGGCCCCTAGGATGGCAGGACCCCTGGGATGGCTGGGCTCCTAGGATGGCTGGACCATCAGGATGGCTGGACCCCTAGGATGGCTGGGCCCCTGGGATGGCTGGGCCCCTGGGACGGCTGGACCCCTAGGATGGCAGGACCCCTAGGATGGCTGGATCCGTAGGATGGCTGGGCCCCTAGGATGGCTGGGCCGCTGGGATGGCTTGACCCCTAGTATGGCTGGGCCCCTAGGATGGCTTGACCCCTAGTATGGCTGGACCATCAGGATGGCATGACCCCTAGTATGGCTGGGCCCCTACGATGCCTGGACCGCTAGGATGGCTGGGCCCCTGGGATGGCTGGGCCCCTGGGATGGCTGGGCACCTAGGATAGCTGGGCCCCTAGGATGGCTGGACCCCTAGGATGGCTGGGCTTCTAGGATGGCTGGATCCTTAGGATGGCTGGACCCCTATGATGGCTGGGCCCCTAGGGTTGCTGGATCACTAGGATGGCTGCGCCCCTAGGATGGCTGGCCCCTAGGATGGCTAGGCTCCTAGGATGGCTGGACCCCTGTGATGGCTGGGCTCCTAGGATGGCTGGACCCCTAGGATGGCTGGAACCCTAGGATTGCTGGGCTCCTAGGATGGCTAGGCCCCTGGGATGGCTGGGCCATAGGATGGCTGGACCCCTAGGTTTGCTGGACCCCTAGGATGGCTGGACTCCTAGGATGGCTGGGCCCCTGGGATGGCTGGGCCAGAGGATGGCTGGACCCCTAGGATTGCTGGACCCCTAGGATGGCTGGACCCCGTGATAGCTGGGCCCCTAGGATGGCTGGGCCCCTAGGATGGCTGCGCCCCCAGGATGGCTGTACCCCTAGGATGGCTGGACTCCTAGGATTGCTAGGCTCCTAGGATAGCTGGACCCCTATGATGGCTGGGCTCCTAGGATGGCTGGACCTCTAGGATGGCTGGGCCCCTGGGATGGCAGGGCTCCTAGGATGGCTGGACTCCTAGGATGGCTGGGCTCCTAGGATGGCTGGGCCCCTAGGATGGCTGGAGCCCTAGGATGCTGTACCCCTAAGATGGCTGGGCCCCTAGGACGGCTGGGCCCCTGGAATGGCTGGGCTCATATGATTGCTGGGCCCCTAGGATGGCTGGGTTCCTAGCTGGGCTCCTAGGATGGCTGGGCCCCTAGGATGGCTGGACCCCTAGGATGAGCCCTAGAATGGCTAGGGCCCTAGAATGAATGGGCCCCTGGGATGGCTTGACTCCTAGGATGGCTGGACCCCTGTGATGGCTGGGCTCCTAGGATGCCTGGACCCCTAGGATGGTTGGAAACCTAGGATTTCTGGGCTCCTAGGATGGCTAGGCCCCTGGGATGGCTGGGCCATAGGATGGCTGGACCCCTAGGATTGCTGGACCCCTAGGTTGGCTGGAACCCTAGGATTGCTGGGCTCCTAGGATGGCTAGGCCCCTGGGATGGCTGGGCCATAGGATGGCTGGATCCATAGGATGGCTGGACCCCTAGAATGGCTAGGGCCCTAGGATGAATGGGCCCCTGGGATGGCTAGGCTCCTAGGAAGGCTGGACCCCTGAGAAGGCTGGGCTCCTAGGATGGCTGGACCCCTAGGATGGCTGGGCCCCTAGGATGGCTGGACCCTTAGGATGGCTGGGCCCCCAGGATGGCTTGACTCCTAGGATGGCTGGGCGCCTAAGATGGCTGGGCCCCTAGGATGGCTGGGCCCCTAGGATGGCTGGGCCCCTAGGATGGCTTGACCCCTAGTTAGGCTTGACCCCTAGGATGGCTGGACCCCTGGGATGGCTGGAACCCTAGGTTGGCTAGGACCCTAGACGGGCTGGACCCCTAAGACGGCTGGACCCCTAGTATGGCTGGGCCCCTAGTATGGCTGGGCCCCTGGGATGGATGGGCTCCTAGTATGGCTGGACCCCTAGGACAGCTGGACCCCTAGTAAGGCCGGGCCCCTAGTATAGCTGGACCCCTAGGACGGCTGGACCCCTAGGATGATTGAGCCCCTGGGATGGCTAAGCCCCTGGGATGGCTGAGCACCTAGGTTCGCTGGGCCCCTAGGATGGCGGGGCCCCTAGGATGGCTGGGCCCCTAGGATGGCTGGGCCCCTGGGATGGCTGGACTCCTGGGATGGGTGGACCCCAAGGATGGCTGGGCCCCTAGTCTGGCTGGACCTCTAGGATGGCTGGACCCCTGGGATGGCTGGGCTCCTACGATGGCTGGGCCCCTAGGATGGCAGGACCCCTTGGATGGCTGGGCTCTTAGGATGGCTAGACCATTAGGATTGCTGGACCCCTAGGATGGCTGGGCCACTGGGATGGCTGGGCCCCTGGGACGGCTGGGCCCCTAGGAAGGCTGGACTCCTAAGATGGCTGGACCCGTAGCATGTCTGGACCCCTAGGATGGCTGGGTCCCTGGGATGGCTTGACCCCTAGTATGGCTGGGCCCTAGGATGGCTTGACCCCTAGTATGGCTGGGCCCCTAGGATGGCTGGACCCCTGCGATGGCTGGGCCCCTGGGATGGCTGGGCACCTAGGATGGCTGGGCCCCTAGGAAGGCTGGGCCACTGGGATGGCTGGACCCCTGGGATGGCTTGACCCCTAGTATGGCTGGGCCCCTAGGATGGCATGACCCCTAGTATGGCTGGGCCCCTTCGATGCCTGGACCCCTTGGATGGCTGGGCCCCTGGGATGGCTGGGCACCTAGGATAGCTGGGCCCCTAGGATGGCTGGACCCCTAGGATGGCTAGACTCATAGGATGGCTGGATCCTTAGGATGGCTGGACCCCTATGATGGCTGGGCCCCTAGGGTGGCTGGATCACTAGGATGGCTGGGCCCCTAGGATGGCTGGACCCCTAGGATGGCTAGGCTCCTAGGATGGCTGAACCCCTCTGATGGCTGGGCTCCTAGGATGGCTGGAACTCTAGGATGGCTGGAACCCAGGGATTGCTGGGCTCCTAGGATGGCTAGACCCCTGGGATGGCTGGGCCATAGGATGGCTGGACCCCTAGGATTGCTGGACCCCTAGGATGGCTGGGCCCCTGGGATGGCTGGGCCATAGGTTGGCTGGAACCCTTGGATTGCTGGACCCCTAGGATGGCTGGACCCCGTGATGGCTGGGCCCCTAGGATGGCAGGGCCACTAGGATGGCTGGGCCCCTGGGATGGCTGGGCACCTAGGATAGCTGGGCCCCTAGGATGGCTGGACCCCTAGGATGGCTGGGCTTCTAGGATGGCTGTATCCTTAGGATGGCTGGACCCCTATGATGGCTAGGCCCCTAGGGTTGCTGGATCACTAGGATGGCTGGGCCCCAAGGATGGCTGGGCCCCTAGGATGGCTAAGCTCCTAGGATGGCGGGACCCCTGTGATGGCTGGGCTCCAAGGATAGCTGGACCCCTATGATGGCTGGGCTCCTAGGATGGCTGGACCCCTAGGATGGCTGGGCCCCTGGGATGGCAGGGCCCTTAGTATGGCTGGACCCCTAGGACAGCTGGACACCTAGTAAGGCCGGGCCCCTAGTAGAGCTGGACCCCTAGGACGGCTGGACCCCTAGGATGATTGGGCCCCTGGGATGGCTAAGCCCCTGGGATGGCTGGGCCCCCAGGTTCGCTGGGCCCCTAGGATGGCTGGGCTGCTAGGATGGCGGGCCATCTAAGATGCCTGGGCCCCTAGGATGGCTGGGCCCCTGGCATGGCTGGACTCCTAGGATGGCTGGACCCCTAGGATGGCTGGGACTCTGGGATGGCTGGGCCCCTGGGATGGCTGGGCCCCAAGCATGGCTGGGCCCCTAGTATGGCTGGACTCCTAGGATGGCTGGACCCCTGGGATGGCTGGGCTCCTGCGATGGATGGGCCCCTAGGATGGCTGGGCCCCTAGGATGGTTGGCCCCTAGGATGGCTGGACCCCAAGGATTGCTGGGCCACTAGTATGGCTGGGCGCCTAGGATGGCTGGACCCCTAGGATGGCTGGACCCCTAGTATGGCTGGGCCGCAAGGATGGCTGGACCCCTAGGATGGCTGGGCCCCTAGGATGGCTGGGCCCCTAGGTAGGCTTGACCCCTAGGATAGCTGGACTCCTGGGATGGCTGGAACCCTAGGATGGCTGGGCCCCTTTTCTGGCTTGACCCCTAAGACGGTTGGACCCCTAGTATGGCTGGGCCCCTAGTATAGCTGGGCCCCTGGGATGGCTGGGCCCCTAGTATGGCTGGACCCCTAGGACAGCTGGACACCTAGTAAGGCCGGGCCCCTAGTATAGCTGGGCCCCTAGGACGGCTGGACCCCTAGGATGATTGGGACCCTGGGATGGCTAAGCCCCTGGGATGGCTGGGCCCCCAGGTTCGCTGGGTCCCTAGGATGGCTGGGCTCTTAGGATGGTGGGGCCCCTAAGATGCCTGGGCCCCTAGGATGGCTGGGCCCCTGGGATGGCTGGACTCCTAGGATGGCTGGGCCCCTAGGATGGCTGGGCCTCTGGGATGGCTTGGCCCCTGGGATGGCTGGGCCCCAAGGATGGCTGGGCCCCTAGTATGGCTGGACCCCTAGGATGGCTGGACCCCTGGGATGGATGGGCTCCTGCGATGGCTGGGCCCCTAGGATGGCAGGACCCCTGGGATGGCTGGGCTCCTAGGATGGCTGGACCATTAGGATGGCTGGACCCCTAGGATGGCTGGGCCCCTGGGATGGCTGGGCCCCTGGGACGGCTGGACCCCTAGGATGGCTGGACCCCTAGGATGGCTGGACCCGTAGGATGGCTGGGCCCCTAGGATGGCTGGGCCGCTGGGATGGCTTGACCCCTAGTATAGCTGGGCCCCTAGGATGGCTGGACCCCTGGGAAGGCTGGGCCCCTGGGATGGCTGGGCACCTAGGATGGCTAGGCCCCTAGGAAGGCTGGGCCACTGGGATGGCTGGACCCCTGGGATGGCTTGACCCCTAGTATGGCTGGGCCCCTAGGATGGCATGACCCCTAGTATGGCTGGGCCCCTACGATGCCTGGACCGCTAGGATGGCTGGGCCCCTGGGATGGCTGGGCACCAAGGATAGCTGGGCCCCTAGGATGGCTGGACCCCTAGGATGGCTGGGCTTCTAGGATGGCTGGATCCTTAGGATGGCTGGACCCCTATGATGGCTGGGCCCCTAGGGTTGCTGGATCACTAGGATGGCTGGGCCCCTAGGATGGCTGGGCCCCTAGGATGGCTAGGCTCCTAGGATGGGTGGACCCCTGTGATGGCTGGGCTCCTAGGATGGCTGGACCCCTAGGATGGCTGGAATCCTAGGATTGCTGGTCTTCTAGGATGGCTAGGCCCCTGGGATGGCTGGGCCATAGGATGGCTGGACCCCTAGGTTTGCTGGACCCCTAGGATGGCTGGACTCCTAGGATGGCTGGGCCCCTGGGATGGCTGGGCCATAGGATGGCTGGACCCCTAGGATTGCTGGACCCCTAGGATGGCTGGACCCCGTGATAGCTGGGCCCCTAGGATGGCTGGGCCCCTAGGATGGCTGCGCCCCCAGGATGGCTGTACCCCTAGGATGGCTGGACTCCTAGGATGGCTAGGCTCCTAGGATAGCTGGACCCCTATGATGGCTGGGCTCCTAGGATGGCTGGACTTCTAGGATGGCTGGGCCCCTGGGATGGCAGGGCTCCTAGGATGGCTGGACTCCTAGGATGGCTGGGCTCCTAGGATGGCTGGGCCCCTAGGATGGCTGGAGCCCTAGGATGCAAAACCCCTAAAATTGCTGGGCCCCTAGGACGGCTGGGCCCCTGGAATGGCTGGGCTTATATGATTGCTGGGCCCCTAGGATGGCTGGGCTCCTAGCTGGGCTCCTAGGATGGCTGGGCCCCTAGGATGGCTGGACCCCTAGGTTGGCAGGAGCCCTAGAATGGCTAGGGCCCTAGGATGAATGGGCCCCTTGGATGGCTTGACAACTAGGATGGCTGGACCCCTGTGATGGCTGGGCTCCTAGGATGGCTGGACCCCTAGGATGGTTGGAACCCTAGGATTGCTGGGCTCCTAGGATGGCTAGGCCCCTGGGATGGCTGGGCCATAGGATGGCTGGATCCATAGGATGGCTGGACCCCTAGAATGGCTAGGGCCCTAGGATGAATGGGCCCCTGGGATGGCTAGGCTCCTAGGATGGCTGGACCCCTGAGAAGGCTGGGCGCCTAGGATGGCTGGACCCCTAGGAGGGCTGGGCCCCTAGGATGGCTGGACCCTTAGGATGGCTGGGCCCCCAGGATGGCTTGACTCCTAGGATGGCTGGGCGCCTAAGATGGCTGGGCCCCTAGGATGGCTGGGCCCCTAGGATGGCTGGGCCCCTAGGATGGCTTGACCCCTAGTTAGGCTTGACCCCTAGGATGGCTGGACCCCTGGGATGGCTGGAACCCTAGGATGGCTGGGCCCCTAGTATGGCTGGACCCCTAAGACGGCTGGACCCCTAGTATGGCTGGGCCCCTAGTATGGCTGGACCCCTGGGATGGCTGGGCCCCTAGTATGGCTGGACCCCTAGGACAGCTGGTCCCCTAGTAAGGCCGGGCCCCTAGTATAGCTGGACCCCTAGGACGGCTGGACCCCCAGGATGATTGAGCCCCTGGGATGGCTAAGCCCCTGGGATGGCTGGGCCCCTAGGTTCGCTGGGCCCCTAGGATGGCTGGGCTCCTAGGATGGCGGGGCCCTAGGATGGCTGGGCCCCTAGGATGGCTGGGTCCCTGGGATGGCTGGACTCCTAGGATGGGTGGACCCCTAGGATGGCTGGGCCTCTGGGATGGCTGGGCCCCTGGGATGGCTCGGCCCCAAGGATGGCTGGGCCCCTAGTCTGGCTGGACCTCTAGGATGGCTGGACCCCTGGGATGGCTGGGCTCCTACGATGGCTGGGCCCCTAGGATGGCAGGACCCCTTGGATGGCTGGGCTCTTAGGATGGCTGGACCATTAGGATTGCTGGACCCCTAGGATGGCTGGGCCACTGGGATGGCTGGGCCCCTGGGACGGCTGGGCCCCTAGGAAGGCTGGACTCCTAAGATGGCTGGACCCGTAGGATGGCTGGACCCCTAGGATGGCTGGGCCCCTGGGATGGCTTGACCCCTAGTATGGCTGGGCCCTAGGATGGCTTGACCCCTAGTATGGCTGGGCCCCTAGGATGGCTGGACCCCTGCGATGGCTGGGCCCCTGGGATGGCTGGGCACCTAGGATGGCTGGCCCCTAGGAAGGCTGGGCCACTGGGATGGCTGGACCACTGGGATGGCTTGACCCCTAGTATGGCTGGGCCCCTAGGATGGCATGACCCCTAGTATGGCTGGGCCCCTACGATGCCTGGACCCCTAGGATGGCTGGGCCCCTGGGATGGCTGGGCACCTAGGATAGCTGGGTCCCTAGGATGGCTGGACCCCTAGGATGGCAGAACTCATAGGATGGCTGGATCCTTAGGATGGCTGGACCCCTATGATGGCTGGGCCCCTAGGGTGGCAGGATCACTAGGATGGCTGGGCCCCTAGGATGGCTGGACCCCTAGGATGGCTAGGCTCCTAGGATGGCTGAACCCCTGTGATGGCTGGGCTCCTAGGATGGCTGGAACTCTAGGATGGCTGGAACCCTAGGATTGCTGGGCTCCTAGGATGGCTAGACCCCTGGGATGGCTGGGCCATAGGATGGCTGGACCCCTAGGATTGCTGGACCCCTAGGATGGCTGGGCTCCTATGATGGCTGGGCCCCTGGGATGGCTGGGCCATAGGATGGCTGGACCCCTTGGATTGCTGGACCCCTAGGATGGCTGGACCCCGTGATGGCTGGGCCACTAAGATGGCTGGGCCCCTAGGATGTCTGGGCCCCTGGGATGGCTGGGCACCTAGGATAGCTGGGCCCCTAGGATGGCTGGACCCCTAGGATGGCTGGGCTTCTAGGATGGCTGGATCCTTAGGATGGCTGGACCCCTATGATGGCTGGGCCCCTAGGGTTGCTGGATCACTAGGATAACTGGGCCCCTAGGGTGGCTGGGCCCCTAGGATGGCTAAGCTCCTAGGATGGCGAGACCCCTGTGATGGCTGGGCTCCAAGGATAGCTGGACCCCTATGATGGCTGGGCTCCTAGGATGGCTGGACCCCTAGGATGGCTGGACCCCTGGGATGGCAGGGCTCCTAGAATGGCTGGACTCCTAGGATGGCTGGGCTCCTAGGATGGCTGGGCCCCTAGGATGGCTGGAGCCCTAGGATGCTTGACCCCTAAGATGGCTGGGCCCCTAGGACGGCTGGGCCCCTGGAATGGCTGGGTTCATATGATTGCTGGGCCCCTAGGATGGCTGGGCTCCTAGCTGGGCTCCTAGGATGGCTGGGCCCCTAGGATGGATGGACCCCTATGATGGCTGGAGCCCTAGAATGGCTAGGGCCCTAGGATGAATGGGCCCCTGGGATGGCTTGGCTCCTAGGATGGCTGGACCCCTGTGATGGCTGGGCTCCTAGGATGGCTGGACCCCTAAGATGGTTGGAACCCTAGGATTGCTGGGCTCCTAGGATGGCTAGGCCCCTGGGATGGCTGGGCCATAGGATGGCTGGAACCCTAGGTTGGCTGGAACCCTAGGATTGCTGGGCTCCTAGGATGGCTAGGCCCCTGGGATGGCTGGGCCATAGGATGGCTGTATCCATAGGATGGCTGGACCCCTAGAATGGCTAGGTCCCCAGGATGAATGGGCCCCTGGGATGGCTAGGCTCCTAGGATGGCTGGACCCCTGAGATGGCTGGGCTCCTAGGATGGCTGGACCCCTAGGATGGCTGGGCCCCTAGGATGGCTGGACCCTTAGGATGGCTGGGCCCCAGGATGGCTTGACTCCTAGGATGGCTGGGCCCCTAGGATGGCTGGGCCCCTAGGATGGCTTGACCCCTAGTTAGGCTTGACCCCTAGGATGGCTGGACCCCTGGGATGGCTGGAACCCTAGGATGGCTGGACCCCTAAGACGGCTGGACCCCTAGTATGGCTGGGCCCCTAGTATGGCTGGGCCCCTGGGATGGCTGGGCCCCTAGTATGGCTGGACCCCTAGGACAGCTGGACCCCTAGTAAGGCCGGGCCCCTAGTATAGCTGGACCCCTAGGACGGCTGGACCCCTAGGATGATTGAGCCTCTGGGATGGCTAAGCCCCTGGGATGGCTGGGCCCCTAGGTTCGCTGGGCCCTAGGATGGCTGGGCTCCTAGGATGGCGGGGCCCCTAGGTTCGCTGGGCCCCAGGGATGGCTGGACTCCTAGGAAGGGTGGACCCCTAGGATGGCTGGGCCTCTGGGATGGCTGGGCCCCTGGGATGGCTGGGCCCCAAGGATGGCTGGGCCCCTAGTATGGCTGGACCTCTAGGATGGCTGGACCCCTGGGATGGCTGGGCTCCTACGAAGGCTGGGCCCCTAGGAAGGCAGGACCCCTTGGATGGCTGGGCTCTTAGGATGGCTGGACCTTTAGGATGGCTGGACCCCTAGGATGGCTGGGCCACTGGGATGGCTGGGCCCCTGGGACGGCTGGGCCCCTAGGCAGGCTGGACTCCTAAGATGGCTGGACCCGTAGGATGGCTGGACCCCTAGGATGGCTGGGCCCCTGGAATGGCTTGACCCCTAGTATGGCTGGGCCCTAGGATGGCTTGACCCCTAGTATGGCTGGGCCCCTAGGATGGCTGGACCCCTGCGATGGCTGGGCCCCTGGGATGGCTGGGCACCTAGGATGGCTGGACTCCTAGGATGGCTGGGCTCCTAGGATGGCTGGGCCCCTAGGATGGCTGGAGCCCTAGGATGCTGGACCCCTAAGATGGCTGGGCCCCTAGGACGGCTGGGCCCCTGGAATGGCTGGGCTCATATGATTGCTGGGCCCCTAGGATGGCTGGGTTCCTAGCTGGGCTCCTAGGATGGCTGGGCCCCTAGGATGGCTTGACCCCTAGTTAGGATTGACCCCTAGGATGGCTGGACCCCTGGGATGGCTGGACCCCTAGGATGGCTGGGCCCCTAGTATGGCTGGACCCCTAAGACGGCTGGACCCCTAGTATGGCTGGGCCCCTAGTATGGCTGGGCCCCTGGGATGGCTGGGCCCCTAGTATTGCTGGACCCCTAGGACAGCTGGACCCCTAGTAAGGCCGGCCCCCTAGTATAGCTGGACCCCTAGGACGGCTGGGCCCCTAGGATGATTGAGCCCCTGGGATGGCTAAGCCCCTGGAATGGCTGGGCCCCTAGGTTCGCTGGGCCCTAGGATGGCTGGGCTCCTAGGATGGTGGGGCCCCTAGGATGGCTGGGCCCCTAGGATGGCTGGGCCCCTGGGATGGCTGGACTCCTAAGATGGGTGGACCCCTAGGATGGCTGGGCCTCTGGGATGGCTGGGCCCCTGGGATGGCTGGGCCCCAAGGATGGCTGGGCCCCTAGTATGGCTGGACCTCTAGGATGGCTGGACCCCTGGGATGGCTGGGCTCCTACGAAGGCTGGGCCCCTAGGAAGGCAGGACCCCTTGGATGGCTGGGCTCTTAGGATGGCTGGACCATTAGGATGGCTGGACCCCTAGGATGGCTGGGCCACTGGGATGGCTGGGCCCCTGGGACGGCTGGGCCCCTAGGCAGGCTGGACTCCTAAGATGGCTGGACCCGTAGGATGGCTGGACCCCTAGGATGGCTGGGCCCCTGGGATGGCTTGACCCCTAGTATGGCTGGGCCCTAGGATGGCTTGACCCCTAGTATGGCTGGGCCCCTAGGATGGCTGGGCCCCTGCGATGGCTGGGCCTCTGGGATGGCTGGGCACCTAGGATGACTGGGCCCCTAGGAAGGCTGGGCCACTGGGATGGCTGGACCCCTGGGATGGCTTGACCCCTAGTATGGCTGGGCCCCTATGATGGCATGACCCCTAGTATGGCTGGGCCCCTACGATGCCTGGACCCCTAGGATGGCTGGGCCCCTGGGATGGCTGGGCACCTAGGATAGATGGGCCCCTAGGATGGCTGGACCCCTAGGATGGCTGGAATCCTAGGATGGCTGGATCCTTAGGATGGCTGGACCCCTATGATGGCTGGGCCCCTAGGGTGGCTGGATCACTAGGATGGCTGGGCCCCTAGGATGGCTGGGCCCCTAGGATGTCTGAACCCCTGTGATGGCTGGGCTCCTAGGATGGCTGGAACTCTAGGATGGCTGGAACCCTAGGATTGCTGGGCTCCTAGGATGGCTAGACCCCTGGAATGGCTGGGCCATAGGATGGCTGGACCCCTAGGATTGCTGGACCCCTAGGATGGCTGGGCTCCTAGGATGGCTGGGCCCCTGGGATGGCTGGGCCATAGGATGGCTGGACCCCTTGGATTGCTGGACCCCTAGGATGGCTGGAACCCGTGATGGCTGGGCCCCTAGGATGGCTGGGCCCCTAGGATGGCTGCGCCCCCAGGATGGCTGGACCCCTAGGATGGCTGGACTCCTAGGATGGCTGGGCTCCTAGGATAGCTGGACCCCTATGGTGGCTGGGCTCCTAGGATGGCTGGACCCCTAGGATGGCTGGGCCCCTGGGATGGCAGGGCTCGTAGGATGGCTGGACTCCTAGCATGGCTGGGCTCCTAGGATGGCTGGGCCCCTAGGATGGCTGGACCCCTAGGATGGCTGGACCCCTAAGATGGCTGGGCCCCTAGGACGGCTGGGCCCCTGGAATGGCTGGGCTCATATGATGGCTGGGCCCCTAGGATGGCTGGGCTCCTAGCTGGGCTCCTAGGATGGCTGGGCCCCTAGGATGGCTGGACCCCTAGGATGGCTGGACCCCTAGAAAGGCTAGGGCCCTAGGATGAATGGAACCCTGGGATCGCTGGGCTCATATGATGGCTGGGTCCCTAGGATGGCTGGGCTCCTAGGATTGCTGGGCTCCTGGGATGGCTGGGCCCCTAGGTTGGCTGGGCTCCTAGGATGGCTGGGCCCCTAGGATGGCTGGTCCCCTAGGATGGCTGGGCCCCTAGGATGGCTGCGCCCCTAGGATGGATGGGCCCATAGGATGGCTGGGTTCCTACGATTGCTGGACCCCTGGGATGGCTGGCCTCCTATGATGGCTGGGCCCCTAGGATGGCTGGGCCCCTAGGATGGCTGGACCCCTAGGATGGCTGGGCCCCTGGGATGGCTGGGCTCCTAGGATGGCTGGACTCCTAGGATGGCTGGGCTCCTAGGATGGCTAGGCCCCTAGGATGGCTGGACCCCTAAGATGGCTGGGCCCCTCGGATGGCTGGGCCCCTGGGATGGCTGGGCTCATATGATGGCTGGGCCCCTAGGATGGCTGGGCTCCTAGGATGGCTGGGCCCCTAGGATGGCTGGACCCTTAGGATGGCTGGACCCCTAGAATGGCTAGGCCTCTAGGATGAATGGGCCCCTGGGATGGCTGGGCTCATATGATGGCTGGGCCCATAGGATGGGTGGGCTGCTAGGATTGCTGGGCTCCTGGGGTGGCTGGGCCCCTAGGATGACTGGGTTCCTAGGATTGCTGGACTCCTGGGATGGCTGAGCTCCTAGGATGGCTGGGCTCATAGGATGGCTGGGCCCCTAGGATGGCTGGACCCCTAGGATGGCTGGGCCCCTAGCATGGCTGCGCCCCTAGGATGGATGGGCCCATAGAATGGCTGGACCCCTGGGATAGCTGGCCTCCTATGATGGCTGGGCCCCTAGGATGGCTGGGCCCCTAGGATGGCTGGGCCCGTGGGATGACTGGGCCCCTAGGATGGCTGGGCCCCTAGGATGGTTGGACCCTGGGATGGCTGGGCCCCAGGGATGGCTAGGCCCCTACGATTCTGGGCCTCTAGGATGGTTGGACCCCTGGGATGGCTGGGCCCCTAGAATGGTTGGGGTCCTAGGATGGCTGGGCCCCTAGGATGGCTGGGCCCAGAGGATGGCTGGGCCCCTAGGATGGCTGGACCCTTAGGATGGCTGGGCCCCTGGGATGGCTGGGCCCCTAGGATGGCTGGGCCCCTAGGATCGCTGGGTCCCTGGGATGGCTGGGCCCCCAGGAGGGCTGGGATCCTGGGATAGGTGGCCCCTAGGATGGCTGGGCTCCGAGGATGGGTGAGCCCCTAGGATGGCTGGGCTCCCAGCATTGCTGGGCCCTAGGACGGCTGGGCCCCTAGGATGGCTGGCCCCTAGGATAGCTGAGCTCCTAAGATGGCTGCGCTCCTAGGATGGCTGGACCCCTAGGATGGCTGAACCCCTAGGATGGCCTGGCTCCTGTTGTGGCTGGGCTCCTAGGGTGGATGGACTCCTAGGATGGCTGGGCTCCTAGGCCGGCTGCACCCCTAGGATGGCTGGACTCCTAGGATGGCTGGGCTCCTAGGATTGCTGGACCCCTAGGATGGCCGGACTGCTAGGTGGGCTGGACCCTTAGGATGTCTGGACCTCTAGGATGCCTGGGCCACTAGGATGGCTCGATCCCTGTAATGGCTGGGCCCCTAGGATGGCTGGACCCCTATGATGGCTGGACTTCTAGGATGGCTGGACCCCTAGGATGGCTGGGTCCCTAGGATGGATGGGCCCCTAGGTTGTTTGGATCCCTAGAATGGCTGGATTCCTAGGATAGCTGTGCTCCTAGGATGGCTGGGCCCCTAGGATGGCTGGACCCCTGGGATGGCTGGACCCCTAGGATGGCTGGACCCCTAGGATGGCTGGACCCCTATGATGGCTGGGATCCTAGGATGGCTGGGCCCCTAGGATGCCTGGATCCCTAGGATGGCTGGACTCCTAGGATGGCTGGGCCCCTGGGATGGCCGAACCCCTAGGATGGCTGGAACTCTAGTATGGCTGGGCCGCTAGGATGTCTGGACCCCTAGGATGGCTGGGCCCCTAGGATGGCTGGACCTCTGGGATATCTGGGCCCCTAGGATGGCTGGAACTCTAGGATGGCTGGGCCCCTAAGACGGCAGGACCCCTAGAATGGCTGGGCCCCTAGGATGGCTGGGCCCTAGGATGGCTGGACCCCTAGGATGGCTGGGCCCCTAGAATGGCTGGGCCACTTGGATGGCTGGACCCCTGGGATGGCTGGGCCCCTAGGATGGCTGGGCCCCTAGGATGGCTGCGCCCCTGGGAAGGCTGGGCCCCTAGGATGGTTGGTCCCCTAGTATGGCCGGGCACCTAGGATGGGTAGGCCCCTAGGATGGCTGGAACCCTAGGATGGCTGGACCCCTAGGATGGCTGGACCCCTAGGAAGGCTGGGCCACTAGGATGGCTGGACCACTAGAATGGCTGGGCCCCTGGGATGGCTGGGCCCCTGGGATGGCGGGGCCCCTAGGACGGCTGGACCCCTGGGATGGTTGGGCCCCTAGGATGGTTGGCCCCTAGGATGGCTGGACTCCAAGGATGGCTGGGCCACGAGTATGGCTGGGCCCCTAGGATGGCTGGACCCCTAGGATGGCTGGACTCCTAGTATGGCTGGGCCGCTAGGATGTCTGGACCCCTAGGATGGCTGGGCCCCTAGGATGGCTGGTTCCCTAGAATGGCTGGACCTCTAGGATGGCTGGGCCCCTAGGATGGCTGGACCCCTAGGATGGCTCGACCCCTCGAATGGCTGGACCCCTAGGATGGCTTGACCCCTAGGATGGCTGGGCCCCTAGGATGGCTGGAACCTTAGGATGGCTGGGCCCCCAGGATGGCTTGACCCCTGGGATGGCTGGGCGCCTAGGATGGCAGGGCCCCTAGGATGGCTGGGCCCCTAGGATATCTTGACCCCTAGGATGACTGGGCCCCTAGGGTGGCTTGACCCCTAGGTAGGCTTGACCCCTAGAATGGCTGGACCCTCGGAATGGCTGGAACCCTAGGATGGCTGGGCGACTAGTATGGCTGGACCCCTAAGACGGCTGGACCCCTAGTTTGGCTGGGCCCCTAGTATGGCTGGGCCCCTGGGATGGCTGGGCCCCTAGTATGGCTGGACCCCTAGGACAGCTGGACCCCTAGTAAGGCTGGGCCCCTAGGACGGCTGGACCCCTAGGATGATTGGGCCCCTGGGATGGCTAAGCCCCTGGGATGGCTGGGCCCCTAGGTTCGATGGGCCCCTAGGATGGCTGGGCTCCTAGGATGGTGAGGCCCCTAGGATGGCTGGGCCCCTAGGATGGCTGGACTCCTAGGATGGCTGGACACCTAGGATGGCTGGGCCCCTAGTATGGCTGGACCCCTAGGATGGCTGGATCCCTGGGATGGCTGGGCTCCTGCAATGGCTGGGCCCCTAGGATGGCAGGACCCCTGGGATGGCTGGGCTCCTAGGATGGCTGGGCCCCTAGGATAGCTGGACCATTAGGATGGCTGGACTCCTAGGATGGCTGGGCCCCTGGGATGGCTGGGCCCCTGGGACGGCTGGGGCCCTAGGATGGCTGGACCCCTAGGATGGCTGGACCCCTAGGATTGCTGGACCCATAGGTTGGCTGGAACCCTAGGATTGCTTGGCTCCTAGGATGGCTAGGCCCCTGGGAAGGCTGGGCCATAGGATGGCTGGATCCATAGGATGGCTGGACCCCTAGAATGGCTAGGGCCCTAGGATGAATGGGCCCCTGGGATGGCTAGGCTCCTAGGATGGCTGGACCCCTGAGATGGCTGGGCTCCTAGGATGGATGGACCCCTAGGATGGCTGCGCCCCTAGAATGGCTGGACCCTTAGGATGGCTGGGCCCCCAGGATGGCTAGACTCCTAGGATGGCTGGGCGCCCAAGATGGCTGGGCCCCTAGGATGGCTTGACCCCTAGTTAGGCTTGACCCCTAGGATGGCTGGACCCCTGGGATGGCTGGCACCCTAGGATGGCTGGGCCCCTAGTATGGCTGGACCCCTAAGAAGGCTGGACCCCTAGTATGGCTGGGCCCCTAGTATGGCTGGGCCCCTGGGATGGCTGTACCCTAGTATGGCTGGACCCCTAGTAAGGCCGGGCCCCTAGTATAGCTGGACCCGTAGGACGGCTGGACCCCTAGGATGATTGAGCCTCTGGGATGGCTAAGCCCCTGGGATGGCAGGGCCCCTAGGTTCGCTGGGCCCCTAGGATGGCTGGGCTCCTAGGATGGCGGGGCCCCTAGGATGGCTGGGCCCCGAGGATGGCCGGACTCCTAGGATGGCTGGGCTCCTAGGATTGCTGGACCCCTAGGATGGCCGGACTGCTTGGTGGGCTGGACCCTTAGGATGGCTGGACCTCTAGGATGCCTGGGCCACTAGGATGGCTCGACCCCTGTGATGGCTGGGCACCTAGGATGGCTGGGCCCCTAAGATGGCTGGACCCCTAGGATGGCTGGACTTCTAGGATGGCTGGACCCCTAGGATGGCTGGGTCCCTGGGATGGCTGGGCCCCAGGGATGGCTGGGCCCCTAGGTTGTTTGGACCCCTAGGATGGCTGGATTCCTAGGATAGCTGTGCTCCTAGGATGGCTGGGCCCCTAGGATGGCTGGGCCCCTGGTATGGCTGGACCCCTAGGATGGCTGGACCCCTAGGATGGCTGGACCCCTAAGATGGCTGGGCTCCTAGGATGGCTGGGCCCCTAGGATGCTTGGACCCCTAGGATGGCTGGACTCCTAGGAAGGCTGGGCCCCTGGGATGGCCGAATCCCTAGGATGGCTGGAACCCTAGTATGGCTGGGCCGCTAGGATGGCTGGACCCCTAGGATGGCTGGGCCCCTAGGATGGCTGGACCTCTGGGATATCTGGCCCCTAGGATGGCTGGAACCCCAGGATGGCTGGACCCCTAGGACGGCAGGATCCCTAGGATGGATGGGCCACTAGGATGGCTGGGCCCCTAGGATGGCTTGACCCCTAGTATGGCTGGACCATCAGGATGGCATGACCCCTAGTATGGCTGGGCCCCTACGATGCCTGGACCGCTAGGATGGCTGGGCCCCTGGGATGGCTGGGCCCCTGGGATGGCTGGGCACCTAGGATAGCTGGGCCCCTAGGATGGCTGGACCCCTAGGATGGCTGGGCTTCTAGGATGGCTGGATCCTTAGGATGGCTGGACCCCTATGATGGCTGGGCCCCTAGGGTTGCTGGATCACTAGGATGGCTGCGCCCCTAGGATGGCTGGCCCCTAGGATGGCTAGGCTCCTAGGATGGCTGGACCCCTGTGATGGCTGGGCTCCTAGGATGGCTGGACCCCTAGGATGGCTGGAACCCTAGGATTGCTGGGCTCCTAGGATGGCTAGGCCCCTGGGATGGCTGGGCCATAGGATGGCTGGACCCCTAGGTTTGCTGGACCCCTAGGATGGCTGGACTCCTAGGATGGCTGGGCCCCTGGGATGGCTGGGCCAGAGGATGGCTGGACCCCTAGGATTGCTGGACCCCTAGGATGGCTGGACCCCGTGATAGCTGGGCCCCTAGGATGGCTGGGCCCCTAGGATGGCTGCGCCCCCAGGATGGCTGTACCCCTAGGATGGCTGGACTCCTAGGATTGCTAGGCTCCTAGGATAGCTGGACCCCTATGATGGCTGGGCTCCTAGGATGGCTGGACCTCTAGGATGGCTGGGCCCCTGGGATGGCAGGGCTCCTAGGATGGCTGGACTCCTAGGATGGCTGGGCTCCTAGGATGGCTGGGCCCCTAGGATGGCTGGAGCCCTAGGATGCTGTACCCCTAAGATGGCTGGGCCCCTAGGACGGCTGGGCCCCTGGAATGGCTGGGCTCATATGATTGCTGGGCCCCTAGGATGGCTGGGTTCCTAGCTGGGCTCCTAGGATGGCTGGGCCCCTAGGATGGCTGGACCCCTAGGATGAGCCCTAGAATGGCTAGGGCCCTAGAATGAATGGGCCCCTGGGATGGCTTGACTCCTAGGATGGCTGGACCCCTGTGATGGCTGGGCTCCTAGGATGCCTGGACCCCTAGGATGGTTGGAAACCTAGGATTTCTGGGCTCCTAGGATGGCTAGGCCCCTGGGATGGCTGGGCCATAGGATGGCTGGACCCCTAGGATTGCTGGACCCCTAGGTTGGCTGGAACCCTAGGATTGCTGGGCTCCTAGGATGGCTAGGCCCCTGGGATGGCTGGGCCATAGGATGGCTGGATCCATAGGATGGCTGGACCCCTAGAATGGCTAGGGCCCTAGGATGAATGGGCCCCTGGGATGGCTAGGCTCCTAGGAAGGCTGGACCCCTGAGAAGGCTGGGCTCCTAGGATGGCTGGACCCCTAGGATGGCTGGGCCCCTAGGATGGCTGGACCCTTAGGATGGCTGGGCCCCCAGGATGGCTTGACTCCTAGGATGGCTGGGCGCCTAAGATGGCTGGGCCCCTAGGATGGCTGGGCCCCTAGGATGGCTGGGCCCCTAGGATGGCTTGACCCCTAGTTAGGCTTGACCCCTAGGATGGCTGGACCCCTGGGATGGCTGGAACCCTAGGTTGGCTAGGACCCTAGACGGGCTGGACCCCTAAGACGGCTGGACCCCTAGTATGGCTGGGCCCCTAGTATGGCTGGGCCCCTGGGATGGATGGGCTCCTAGTATGGCTGGACCCCTAGGACAGCTGGACCCCTAGTAAGGCCGGGCCCCTAGTATAGCTGGACCCCTAGGACGGCTGGACCCCTAGGATGATTGAGCCCCTGGGATGGCTAAGCCCCTGGGATGGCTGAGCACCTAGGTTCGCTGGGCCCCTAGGATGGCTGGGCTCCTAGGATGGCGGGGCCCCTAGGATGGCTGGGCCCCTAGGATGGCTGGGCCCCTGGGATGGCTGGACTCCTGGGATGGGTGGACCCCAAGGATGGCTGGGCCCCTAGTCTGGCTGGACCTCTAGGATGGCTGGACCCCTGGGATGGCTGGGCTCCTACGATGGCTGGGCCCCTAGGATGGCAGGACCCCTTGGATGGCTGGGCTCTTAGGATGGCTAGACCATTAGGATTGCTGGACCCCTAGGATGGCTGGGCCACTGGGATGGCTGGGCCCCTGGGACGGCTGGGCCCCTAGGAAGGCTGGACTCCTAAGATGGCTGGACCCGTAGCATGTCTGGACCCCTAGGATGGCTGGGTCCCTGGGATGGCTTGACCCCTAGTATGGCTGGGCCCTAGGATGGCTTGACCCCTAGTATGGCTGGGCCCCTAGGATGGCTGGACCCCTGCGATGGCTGGGCCCCTGGGATGGCTGGGCACCTAGGATGGCTGGGCCCCTAGGAAGGCTGGGCCACTGGGATGGCTGGACCCCTGGGATGGCTTGACCCCTAGTATGGCTGGGCCCCTAGGATGGCATGACCCCTAGTATGGCTGGGCCCCTTCGATGCCTGGACCCCTTGGATGGCTGGGCCCCTGGGATGGCTGGGCACCTAGGATAGCTGGGCCCCTAGGATGGCTGGACCCCTAGGATGGCTAGACTCATAGGATGGCTGGATCCTTAGGATGGCTGGACCCCTATGATGGCTGGGCCCCTAGGGTGGCTGGATCACTAGGATGGCTGGGCCCCTAGGATGGCTGGACCCCTAGGATGGCTAGGCTCCTAGGATGGCTGAACCCCTCTGATGGCTGGGCTCCTAGGATGGCTGGAACTCTAGGATGGCTGGAACCCAGGGATTGCTGGGCTCCTAGGATGGCTAGACCCCTGGGATGGCTGGGCCATAGGATGGCTGGACCCCTAGGATTGCTGGACCCCTAGGATGGCTGGGCCCCTGGGATGGCTGGGCCATAGGTTGGCTGGAACCCTTGGATTGCTGGACCCCTAGGATGGCTGGACCCCGTGATGGCTGGGCCCCTAGGATGGCAGGGCCACTAGGATGGCTGGGCCCCTGGGATGGCTGGGCACCTAGGATAGCTGGGCCCCTAGGATGGCTGGACCCCTAGGATGGCTGGGCTTCTAGGATGGCTGTATCCTTAGGATGGCTGGACCCCTATGATGGCTAGGCCCCTAGGGTTGCTGGATCACTAGGATGGCTGGGCCCCAAGGATGGCTGGGCCCCTAGGATGGCTAAGCTCCTAGGATGGCGGGACCCCTGTGATGGCTGGGCTCCAAGGATAGCTGGACCCCTATGATGGCTGGGCTCCTAGGATGGCTGGACCCCTAGGATGGCTGGGCCCCTGGGATGGCAGGGCCCTTAGTATGGCTGGACCCCTAGGACAGCTGGACACCTAGTAAGGCCGGGCCCCTAGTAGAGCTGGACCCCTAGGACGGCTGGACCCCTAGGATGATTGGGCCCCTGGGATGGCTAAGCCCCTGGGATGGCTGGGCCCCCAGGTTCGCTGGGCCCCTAGGATGGCTGGGCTGCTAGGATGGCGGGCCATCTAAGATGCCTGGGCCCCTAGGATGGCTGGGCCCCTGGCATGGCTGGACTCCTAGGATGGCTGGACCCCTAGGATGGCTGGGACTCTGGGATGGCTGGGCCCCTGGGATGGCTGGGCCCCAAGCATGGCTGGGCCCCTAGTATGGCTGGACTCCTAGGATGGCTGGACCCCTGGGATGGCTGGGCTCCTGCGATGGATGGGCCCCTAGGATGGCTGGGCCCCTAGGATGGTTGGCCCCTAGGATGGCTGGACCCCAAGGATTGCTGGGCCACTAGTATGGCTGGGCGCCTAGGATGGCTGGACCCCTAGGATGGCTGGACCCCTAGTATGGCTGGGCCGCAAGGATGGCTGGACCCCTAGGATGGCTGGGCCCCTAGGATGGCTGGGCCCCTAGGTAGGCTTGACCCCTAGGATAGCTGGACTCCTGGGATGGCTGGAACCCTAGGATGGCTGGGCCCCTTTTCTGGCTTGACCCCTAAGACGGTTGGACCCCTAGTATGGCTGGGCCCCTAGTATAGCTGGGCCCCTGGGATGGCTGGGCCCCTAGTATGGCTGGACCCCTAGGACAGCTGGACACCTAGTAAGGCCGGGCCCCTAGTATAGCTGGGCCCCTAGGACGGCTGGACCCCTAGGATGATTGGGACCCTGGGATGGCTAAGCCCCTGGGATGGCTGGGCCCCCAGGTTCGCTGGGTCCCTAGGATGGCTGGGCTCTTAGGATGGTGGGGCCCCTAAGATGCCTGGGCCCCTAGGATGGCTGGGCCCCTGGGATGGCTGGACTCCTAGGATGGCTGGGCCCCTAGGATGGCTGGGCCTCTGGGATGGCTTGGCCCCTGGGATGGCTGGGCCCCAAGGATGGCTGGGCCCCTAGTATGGCTGGACCCCTAGGATGGCTGGACCCCTGGGATGGATGGGCTCCTGCGATGGCTGGGCCCCTAGGATGGCAGGACCCCTGGGATGGCTGGGCTCCTAGGATGGCTGGACCATTAGGATGGCTGGACCCCTAGGATGGCTGGGCCCCTGGGATGGCTGGGCCCCTGGGACGGCTGGACCCCTAGGATGGCTGGACCCCTAGGATGGCTGGACCCGTAGGATGGCTGGGCCCCTAGGATGGCTGGGCCGCTGGGATGGCTTGACCCCTAGTATAGCTGGGCCCCTAGGATGGCTGGACCCCTGGGAAGGCTGGGCCCCTGGGATGGCTGGGCACCTAGGATGGCTAGGCCCCTAGGAAGGCTGGGCCACTGGGATGGCTGGACCCCTGGGATGGCTTGACCCCTAGTATGGCTGGGCCCCTAGGATGGCATGACCCCTAGTATGGCTGGGCCCCTACGATGCCTGGACCGCTAGGATGGCTGGGCCCCTGGGATGGCTGGGCACCAAGGATAGCTGGGCCCCTAGGATGGCTGGACCCCTAGGATGGCTGGGCTTCTAGGATGGCTGGATCCTTAGGATGGCTGGACCCCTATGATGGCTGGGCCCCTAGGGTTGCTGGATCACTAGGATGGCTGGGCCCCTAGGATGGCTGGGCCCCTAGGATGGCTAGGCTCCTAGGATGGGTGGACCCCTGTGATGGCTGGGCTCCTAGGATGGCTGGACCCCTAGGATGGCTGGAATCCTAGGATTGCTGGTCTTCTAGGATGGCTAGGCCCCTGGGATGGCTGGGCCATAGGATGGCTGGACCCCTAGGTTTGCTGGACCCCTAGGATGGCTGGACTCCTAGGATGGCTGGGCCCCTGGGATGGCTGGGCCATAGGATGGCTGGACCCCTAGGATTGCTGGACCCCTAGGATGGCTGGACCCCGTGATAGCTGGGCCCCTAGGATGGCTGGGCCCCTAGGATGGCTGCGCCCCCAGGATGGCTGTACCCCTAGGATGGCTGGACTCCTAGGATGGCTAGGCTCCTAGGATAGCTGGACCCCTATGATGGCTGGGCTCCTAGGATGGCTGGACTTCTAGGATGGCTGGGCCCCTGGGATGGCAGGGCTCCTAGGATGGCTGGACTCCTAGGATGGCTGGGCTCCTAGGATGGCTGGGCCCCTAGGATGGCTGGAGCCCTAGGATGCAAAACCCCTAAAATTGCTGGGCCCCTAGGACGGCTGGGCCCCTGGAATGGCTGGGCTTATATGATTGCTGGGCCCCTAGGATGGCTGGGCTCCTAGCTGGGCTCCTAGGATGGCTGGGCCCCTAGGATGGCTGGACCCCTAGGTTGGCAGGAGCCCTAGAATGGCTAGGGCCCTAGGATGAATGGGCCCCTTGGATGGCTTGACAACTAGGATGGCTGGACCCCTGTGATGGCTGGGCTCCTAGGATGGCTGGACCCCTAGGATGGTTGGAACCCTAGGATTGCTGGGCTCCTAGGATGGCTAGGCCCCTGGGATGGCTGGGCCATAGGATGGCTGGATCCATAGGATGGCTGGACCCCTAGAATGGCTAGGGCCCTAGGATGAATGGGCCCCTGGGATGGCTAGGCTCCTAGGATGGCTGGACCCCTGAGAAGGCTGGGCGCCTAGGATGGCTGGACCCCTAGGAGGGCTGGGCCCCTAGGATGGCTGGACCCTTAGGATGGCTGGGCCCCCAGGATGGCTTGACTCCTAGGATGGCTGGGCGCCTAAGATGGCTGGGCCCCTAGGATGGCTGGGCCCCTAGGATGGCTGGGCCCCTAGGATGGCTTGACCCCTAGTTAGGCTTGACCCCTAGGATGGCTGGACCCCTGGGATGGCTGGAACCCTAGGATGGCTGGGCCCCTAGTATGGCTGGACCCCTAAGACGGCTGGACCCCTAGTATGGCTGGGCCCCTAGTATGGCTGGACCCCTGGGATGGCTGGGCCCCTAGTATGGCTGGACCCCTAGGACAGCTGGTCCCCTAGTAAGGCCGGGCCCCTAGTATAGCTGGACCCCTAGGACGGCTGGACCCCCAGGATGATTGAGCCCCTGGGATGGCTAAGCCCCTGGGATGGCTGGGCCCCTAGGTTCGCTGGGCCCCTAGGATGGCTGGGCTCCTAGGATGGCGGGGCCCTAGGATGGCTGGGCCCCTAGGATGGCTGGGTCCCTGGGATGGCTGGACTCCTAGGATGGGTGGACCCCTAGGATGGCTGGGCCTCTGGGATGGCTGGGCCCCTGGGATGGCTCGGCCCCAAGGATGGCTGGGCCCCTAGTCTGGCTGGACCTCTAGGATGGCTGGACCCCTGGGATGGCTGGGCTCCTACGATGGCTGGGCCCCTAGGATGGCAGGACCCCTTGGATGGCTGGGCTCTTAGGATGGCTGGACCATTAGGATTGCTGGACCCCTAGGATGGCTGGGCCACTGGGATGGCTGGGCCCCTGGGACGGCTGGGCCCCTAGGAAGGCTGGACTCCTAAGATGGCTGGACCCGTAGGATGGCTGGACCCCTAGGATGGCTGGGCCCCTGGGATGGCTTGACCCCTAGTATGGCTGGGCCCTAGGATGGCTTGACCCCTAGTATGGCTGGGCCCCTAGGATGGCTGGACCCCTGCGATGGCTGGGCCCCTGGGATGGCTGGGCACCTAGGATGGCTGGCCCCTAGGAAGGCTGGGCCACTGGGATGGCTGGACCACTGGGATGGCTTGACCCCTAGTATGGCTGGGCCCCTAGGATGGCATGACCCCTAGTATGGCTGGGCCCCTACGATGCCTGGACCCCTAGGATGGCTGGGCCCCTGGGATGGCTGGGCACCTAGGATAGCTGGGTCCCTAGGATGGCTGGACCCCTAGGATGGCAGAACTCATAGGATGGCTGGATCCTTAGGATGGCTGGACCCCTATGATGGCTGGGCCCCTAGGGTGGCAGGATCACTAGGATGGCTGGGCCCCTAGGATGGCTGGACCCCTAGGATGGCTAGGCTCCTAGGATGGCTGAACCCCTGTGATGGCTGGGCTCCTAGGATGGCTGGAACTCTAGGATGGCTGGAACCCTAGGATTGCTGGGCTCCTAGGATGGCTAGACCCCTGGGATGGCTGGGCCATAGGATGGCTGGACCCCTAGGATTGCTGGACCCCTAGGATGGCTGGGCTCCTATGATGGCTGGGCCCCTGGGATGGCTGGGCCATAGGATGGCTGGACCCCTTGGATTGCTGGACCCCTAGGATGGCTGGACCCCGTGATGGCTGGGCCACTAAGATGGCTGGGCCCCTAGGATGTCTGGGCCCCTGGGATGGCTGGGCACCTAGGATAGCTGGGCCCCTAGGATGGCTGGACCCCTAGGATGGCTGGGCTTCTAGGATGGCTGGATCCTTAGGATGGCTGGACCCCTATGATGGCTGGGCCCCTAGGGTTGCTGGATCACTAGGATAACTGGGCCCCTAGGGTGGCTGGGCCCCTAGGATGGCTAAGCTCCTAGGATGGCGAGACCCCTGTGATGGCTGGGCTCCAAGGATAGCTGGACCCCTATGATGGCTGGGCTCCTAGGATGGCTGGACCCCTAGGATGGCTGGACCCCTGGGATGGCAGGGCTCCTAGAATGGCTGGACTCCTAGGATGGCTGGGCTCCTAGGATGGCTGGGCCCCTAGGATGGCTGGAGCCCTAGGATGCTTGACCCCTAAGATGGCTGGGCCCCTAGGACGGCTGGGCCCCTGGAATGGCTGGGTTCATATGATTGCTGGGCCCCTAGGATGGCTGGGCTCCTAGCTGGGCTCCTAGGATGGCTGGGCCCCTAGGATGGATGGACCCCTATGATGGCTGGAGCCCTAGAATGGCTAGGGCCCTAGGATGAATGGGCCCCTGGGATGGCTTGGCTCCTAGGATGGCTGGACCCCTGTGATGGCTGGGCTCCTAGGATGGCTGGACCCCTAAGATGGTTGGAACCCTAGGATTGCTGGGCTCCTAGGATGGCTAGGCCCCTGGGATGGCTGGGCCATAGGATGGCTGGAACCCTAGGTTGGCTGGAACCCTAGGATTGCTGGGCTCCTAGGATGGCTAGGCCCCTGGGATGGCTGGGCCATAGGATGGCTGTATCCATAGGATGGCTGGACCCCTAGAATGGCTAGGTCCCCAGGATGAATGGGCCCCTGGGATGGCTAGGCTCCTAGGATGGCTGGACCCCTGAGATGGCTGGGCTCCTAGGATGGCTGGACCCCTAGGATGGCTGGGCCCCTAGGATGGCTGGACCCTTAGGATGGCTGGGCCCCAGGATGGCTTGACTCCTAGGATGGCTGGGCCCCTAGGATGGCTGGGCCCCTAGGATGGCTTGACCCCTAGTTAGGCTTGACCCCTAGGATGGCTGGACCCCTGGGATGGCTGGAACCCTAGGATGGCTGGACCCCTAAGACGGCTGGACCCCTAGTATGGCTGGGCCCCTAGTATGGCTGGGCCCCTGGGATGGCTGGGCCCCTAGTATGGCTGGACCCCTAGGACAGCTGGACCCCTAGTAAGGCCGGGCCCCTAGTATAGCTGGACCCCTAGGACGGCTGGACCCCTAGGATGATTGAGCCTCTGGGATGGCTAAGCCCCTGGGATGGCTGGGCCCCTAGGTTCGCTGGGCCCTAGGATGGCTGGGCTCCTAGGATGGCGGGGCCCCTAGGTTCGCTGGGCCCCAGGGATGGCTGGACTCCTAGGAAGGGTGGACCCCTAGGATGGCTGGGCCTCTGGGATGGCTGGGCCCCTGGGATGGCTGGGCCCCAAGGATGGCTGGGCCCCTAGTATGGCTGGACCTCTAGGATGGCTGGACCCCTGGGATGGCTGGGCTCCTACGAAGGCTGGGCCCCTAGGAAGGCAGGACCCCTTGGATGGCTGGGCTCTTAGGATGGCTGGACCTTTAGGATGGCTGGACCCCTAGGATGGCTGGGCCACTGGGATGGCTGGGCCCCTGGGACGGCTGGGCCCCTAGGCAGGCTGGACTCCTAAGATGGCTGGACCCGTAGGATGGCTGGACCCCTAGGATGGCTGGGCCCCTGGAATGGCTTGACCCCTAGTATGGCTGGGCCCTAGGATGGCTTGACCCCTAGTATGGCTGGGCCCCTAGGATGGCTGGACCCCTGCGATGGCTGGGCCCCTGGGATGGCTGGGCACCTAGGATGGCTGGACTCCTAGGATGGCTGGGCTCCTAGGATGGCTGGGCCCCTAGGATGGCTGGAGCCCTAGGATGCTGGACCCCTAAGATGGCTGGGCCCCTAGGACGGCTGGGCCCCTGGAATGGCTGGGCTCATATGATTGCTGGGCCCCTAGGATGGCTGGGTTCCTAGCTGGGCTCCTAGGATGGCTGGGCCCCTAGGATGGCTTGACCCCTAGTTAGGATTGACCCCTAGGATGGCTGGACCCCTGGGATGGCTGGACCCCTAGGATGGCTGGGCCCCTAGTATGGCTGGACCCCTAAGACGGCTGGACCCCTAGTATGGCTGGGCCCCTAGTATGGCTGGGCCCCTGGGATGGCTGGGCCCCTAGTATTGCTGGACCCCTAGGACAGCTGGACCCCTAGTAAGGCCGGCCCCCTAGTATAGCTGGACCCCTAGGACGGCTGGGCCCCTAGGATGATTGAGCCCCTGGGATGGCTAAGCCCCTGGAATGGCTGGGCCCCTAGGTTCGCTGGGCCCTAGGATGGCTGGGCTCCTAGGATGGTGGGGCCCCTAGGATGGCTGGGCCCCTAGGATGGCTGGGCCCCTGGGATGGCTGGACTCCTAGGATGGGTGGACCCCTAGGATGGCTGGGCCTCTGGGATGGCTGGGCCCCTGGGATGGCTGGGCCCCAAGGATGGCTGGGCCCCTAGTATGGCTGGACCTCTAGGATGGCTGGACCCCTGGGATGGCTGGGCTCCTACGAAGGCTGGGCCCCTAGGAAGGCAGGACCCCTTGGATGGCTGGGCTCTTAGGATGGCTGGACCATTAGGATGGCTGGACCCCTAGGATGGCTGGGCCACTGGGATGGCTGGGCCCCTGGGACGGCTGGGCCCCTAGGCAGGCTGGACTCCTAAGATGGCTGGACCCGTAGGATGGCTGGACCCCTAGGATGGCTGGGCCCCTGGGATGGCTTGACCCCTAGTATGGCTGGGCCCTAGGATGGCTTGACCCCTAGTATGGCTGGGCCCCTAGGATGGCTGGGCCCCTGCGATGGCTGGGCCTCTGGGATGGCTGGGCACCTAGGATGACTGGGCCCCTAGGAAGGCTGGGCCACTGGGATGGCTGGACCCCTGGGATGGCTTGACCCCTAGTATGGCTGGGCCCCTATGATGGCATGACCCCTAGTATGGCTGGGCCCCTACGATGCCTGGACCCCTAGGATGGCTGGGCCCCTGGGATGGCTGGGCACCTAGGATAGATGGGCCCCTAGGATGGCTGGACCCCTAGGATGGCTGGAATCCTAGGATGGCTGGATCCTTAGGATGGCTGGACCCCTATGATGGCTGGGCCCCTAGGGTGGCTGGATCACTAGGATGGCTGGGCCCCTAGGATGGCTGGGCCCCTAGGATGGCTGAACCCCTGTGATGGCTGGGCTCCTAGGATGGCTGGAACTCTAGGATGGCTGGAACCCTAGGATTGCTGGGCTCCTAGGATGGCTAGACCCCTGGAATGGCTGGGCCATAGGATGGCTGGACCCCTAGGATTGCTGGACCCCTAGGATGGCTGGGCTCCTAGGATGGCTGGGCCCCTGGGATGGCTGGGCCATAGGATGGCTGGACCCCTTGGATTGCTGGACCCCTAGGATGGCTGGAACCCGTGATGGCTGGGCCCCTAGGATGGCTGGGCCCCTAGGATGGCTGCGCCCCCAGGATGGCTGGACCCCTAGGATGGCTGGACTCCTAGGATGGCTGGGCTCCTAGGATAGCTGGACCCCTATGGTGGCTGGGCTCCTAGGATGGCTGGACCCCTAGGATGGCTGGGCCCCTGGGATGGCAGGGCTCGTAGGATGGCTGGACTCCTAGCATGGCTGGGCTCCTAGGATGGCTGGGCCCCTAGGATGGCTGGACCCCTAGGATGGCTGGACCCCTAAGATGGCTGGGCCCCTAGGACGGCTGGGCCCCTGGAATGGCTGGGCTCATATGATGGCTGGGCCCCTAGGATGGCTGGGCTCCTAGCTGGGCTCCTAGGATGGCTGGGCCCCTAGGATGGCTGGACCCCTAGGATGGCTGGACCCCTAGAAAGGCTAGGGCCCTAGGATGAATGGAACCCTGGGATCGCTGGGCTCATATGATGGCTGGGTCCCTAGGATGGCTGGGCTCCTAGGATTGCTGGGCTCCTGGGATGGCTGGGCCCCTAGGTTGGCTGGGCTCCTAGGATGGCTGGGCCCCTAGGATGGCTGGTCCCCTAGGATGGCTGGGCCCCTAGGATGGCTGCGCCCCTAGGATGGATGGGCCCATAGGATGGCTGGGTTCCTACGATTGCTGGACCCCTGGGATGGCTGGCCTCCTATGATGGCTGGGCCCCTAGGATGGCTGGGCCCCTAGGATGGCTGGACCCCTAGGATGGCTGGGCCCCTGGGATGGCTGGGCTCCTAGGATGGCTGGACTCCTAGGATGGCTGGGCTCCTAGGATGGCTAGGCCCCTAGGATGGCTGGACCCCTAAGATGGCTGGGCCCCTCGGATGGCTGGGCCCCTGGGATGGCTGGGCTCATATGATGGCTGGGCCCCTAGGATGGCTGGGCTCCTAGGATGGCTGGGCCCCTAGGATGGCTGGACCCTTAGGATGGCTGGACCCCTAGAATGGCTAGGCCTCTAGGATGAATGGGCCCCTGGGATGGCTGGGCTCATATGATGGCTGGGCCCATAGGATGGGTGGGCTGCTAGGATTGCTGGGCTCCTGGGGTGGCTGGGCCCCTAGGATGACTGGGTTCCTAGGATTGCTGGACTCCTGGGATGGCTGAGCTCCTAGGATGGCTGGGCTCATAGGATGGCTGGGCCCCTAGGATGGCTGGACCCCTAGGATGGCTGGGCCCCTAGCATGGCTGCGCCCCTAGGATGGATGGGCCCATAGAATGGCTGGACCCCTGGGATAGCTGGCCTCCTATGATGGCTGGGCCCCTAGGATGGCTGGGCCCCTAGGATGGCTGGGCCCGTGGGATGACTGGGCCCCTAGGATGGCTGGGCCCCTAGGATGGTTGGACCCTGGGATGGCTGGGCCCCAGGGATGGCTAGGCCCCTACGATTCTGGGCCTCTAGGATGGTTGGACCCCTGGGATGGCTGGGCCCCTAGAATGGTTGGGGTCCTAGGATGGCTGGGCCCCTAGGATGGCTGGGCCCAGAGGATGGCTGGGCCCCTAGGATGGCTGGACCCTTAGGATGGCTGGGCCCCTGGGATGGCTGGGCCCCTAGGATGGCTGGGCCCCTAGGATCGCTGGGTCCCTGGGATGGCTGGGCCCCCAGGAGGGCTGGGATCCTGGGATAGGTGGCCCCTAGGATGGCTGGGCTCCGAGGATGGGTGAGCCCCTAGGATGGCTGGGCTCCCAGCATTGCTGGGCCCTAGGACGGCTGGGCCCCTAGGATGGCTGGCCCCTAGGATAGCTGAGCTCCTAAGATGGCTGCGCTCCTAGGATGGCTGGACCCCTAGGATGGCTGAACCCCTAGGATGGCCTGGCTCCTGTTGTGGCTGGGCTCCTAGGGTGGATGGACTCCTAGGATGGCTGGGCTCCTAGGCCGGCTGCACCCCTAGGATGGCTGGACTCCTAGGATGGCTGGGCTCCTAGGATTGCTGGACCCCTAGGATGGCCGGACTGCTAGGTGGGCTGGACCCTTAGGATGTCTGGACCTCTAGGATGCCTGGGCCACTAGGATGGCTCGATCCCTGTAATGGCTGGGCCCCTAGGATGGCTGGACCCCTATGATGGCTGGACTTCTAGGATGGCTGGACCCCTAGGATGGCTGGGTCCCTAGGATGGATGGGCCCCTAGGTTGTTTGGATCCCTAGAATGGCTGGATTCCTAGGATAGCTGTGCTCCTAGGATGGCTGGGCCCCTAGGATGGCTGGACCCCTGGGATGGCTGGACCCCTAGGATGGCTGGACCCCTAGGATGGCTGGACCCCTATGATGGCTGGGATCCTAGGATGGCTGGGCCCCTAGGATGCCTGGATCCCTAGGATGGCTGGACTCCTAGGATGGCTGGGCCCCTGGGATGGCCGAACCCCTAGGATGGCTGGAACTCTAGTATGGCTGGGCCGCTAGGATGTCTGGACCCCTAGGATGGCTGGGCCCCTAGGATGGCTGGACCTCTGGGATATCTGGGCCCCTAGGATGGCTGGAACTCTAGGATGGCTGGGCCCCTAAGACGGCAGGACCCCTAGAATGGCTGGGCCCCTAGGATGGCTGGGCCCTAGGATGGCTGGACCCCTAGGATGGCTGGGCCCCTAGAATGGCTGGGCCACTTGGATGGCTGGACCCCTGGGATGGCTGGGCCCCTAGGATGGCTGGGCCCCTAGGATGGCTGCGCCCCTGGGAAGGCTGGGCCCCTAGGATGGTTGGTCCCCTAGTATGGCCGGGCACCTAGGATGGGTAGGCCCCTAGGATGGCTGGAACCCTAGGATGGCTGGACCCCTAGGATGGCTGGACCCCTAGGAAGGCTGGGCCACTAGGATGGCTGGACCACTAGAATGGCTGGGCCCCTGGGATGGCTGGGCCCCTGGGATGGCGGGGCCCCTAGGACGGCTGGACCCCTGGGATGGTTGGGCCCCTAGGATGGTTGGCCCCTAGGATGGCTGGACTCCAAGGATGGCTGGGCCACGAGTATGGCTGGGCCCCTAGGATGGCTGGACCCCTAGGATGGCTGGACTCCTAGTATGGCTGGGCCGCTAGGATGTCTGGACCCCTAGGATGGCTGGGCCCCTAGGATGGCTGGTTCCCTAGAATGGCTGGACCTCTAGGATGGCTGGGCCCCTAGGATGGCTGGACCCCTAGGATGGCTCGACCCCTCGAATGGCTGGACCCCTAGGATGGCTTGACCCCTAGGATGGCTGGGCCCCTAGGATGGCTGGAACCTTAGGATGGCTGGGCCCCCAGGATGGCTTGACCCCTGGGATGGCTGGGCGCCTAGGATGGCAGGGCCCCTAGGATGGCTGGGCCCCTAGGATATCTTGACCCCTAGGATGACTGGGCCCCTAGGGTGACTTGACCCCTAGGTAGGCTTGACCCCTAGAATGGCTGGACCCTCGGAATGGCTGGAACCCTAGGATGGCTGGGCGACTAGTATGGCTGGACCCCTAAGACGGCTGGACCCCTAGTTTGGCTGGGCCCCTAGTATGGCTGGGCCCCTGGGATGGCTGGGCCCCTAGTATGGCTGGACCCCTAGGACAGCTGGACCCCTAGTAAGGCTGGGCCCCTAGGACGGCTGGACCCCTAGGATGATTGGGCCCCTGGGATGGCTAAGCCCCTGGGATGGCTGGGCCCCTAGGTTCGATGGGCCCCTAGGATGGCTGGGCTCCTAGGATGGTGAGGCCCCTAGGATGGCTGGGCCCCTAGGATGGCTGGACTCCTAGGATGGCTGGACACCTAGGATGGCTGGGCCCCTAGTATGGCTGGACCCCTAGGATGGCTGGATCCCTGGGATGGCTGGGCTCCTGCAATGGCTGGGCCCCTAGGATGGCAGGACCCCTGGGATGGCTGGGCTCCTAGGATGGCTGGGCCCCTAGGATAGCTGGACCATTAGGATGGCTGGACTCCTAGGATGGCTGGGCCCCTGGGATGGCTGGGCCCCTGGGACGGCTGGGGCCCTAGGATGGCTGGACCCCTAGGATGGCTGGACCCCTAGGATTGCTGGACCCATAGGTTGGCTGGAACCCTAGGATTGCTTGGCTCCTAGGATGGCTAGGCCCCTGGGAAGGCTGGGCCATAGGATGGCTGGATCCATAGGATGGCTGGACCCCTAGAATGGCTAGGGCCCTAGGATGAATGGGCCCCTGGGATGGCTAGGCTCCTAGGATGGCTGGACCCCTGAGATGGCTGGGCTCCTAGGATGGATGGACCCCTAGGATGGCTGCGCCCCTAGAATGGCTGGACCCTTAGGATGGCTGGGCCCCCAGGATGGCTAGACTCCTAGGATGGCTGGGCGCCCAAGATGGCTGGGCCCCTAGGATGGCTTGACCCCTAGTTAGGCTTGACCCCTAGGATGGCTGGACCCCTGGGATGGCTGGCACCCTAGGATGGCTGGGCCCCTAGTATGGCTGGACCCCTAAGAAGGCTGGACCCCTAGTATGGCTGGGCCCCTAGTATGGCTGGGCCCCTGGGATGGCTGTACCCTAGTATGGCTGGACCCCTAGTAAGGCCGGGCCCCTAGTATAGCTGGACCCGTAGGACGGCTGGACCCCTAGGATGATTGAGCCTCTGGGATGGCTAAGCCCCTGGGATGGCAGGGCCCCTAGGTTCTCTGGGCCCCTAGGATGGCTGGGCTCCTAGGATGGCGGGGCCCCTAGGATGGCTGGGCCCCGAGGATGGCCGGACTCCTAGGATGGCTGGGCTCCTAGGATTGCTGGACCCCTAGGATGGCCGGACTGCTTGGTGGGCTGGACCCTTAGGATGGCTGGACCTCTAGGATGCCTGGGCCACTAGGATGGCTCGACCCCTGTGATGGCTGGGCACCTAGGATGGCTGGGCCCCTAAGATGGCTGGACCCCTAGGATGGCTGGACTTCTAGGATGGCTGGACCCCTAGGATGGCTGGGTCCCTGGGATGGCTGGGCCCCAGGGATGGCTGGGCCCCTAGGTTGTTTGGACCCCTAGGATGGCTGGATTCCTAGGATAGCTGTGCTCCTAGGATGGCTGGGCCCCTAGGATGGCTGGGCCCCTGGTATGGCTGGACCCCTAGGATGGCTGGACCCCTAGGATGGCTGGACCCCTAAGATGGCTGGGCTCCTAGGATGGCTGGGCCCCTAGGATGCTTGGACCCCTAGGATGGCTGGACTCCTAGGAAGGCTGGGCCCCTGGGATGGCCGAATCCCTAGGATGGCTGGAACCCTAGTATGGCTGGGCCGCTAGGATGGCTGGACCCCTAGGATGGCTGGGCCCCTAGGATGGCTGGACCTCTGGGATATCTGGCCCCTAGGATGGCTGGAACCCCAGGATGGCTGGACCCCTAGGACGGCAGGATCCCTAGGATGGATGGGCCCCTAGGATGGCTGGGCCCTAGGATGGCTGGACCCCTAGGATGGCTGGGCCCCTAGAATGGCTGGGCCCCTAGGATGGCTGGGCCCCTGGGATGGCTGGGCCCCTAGGATGGCTGTGCCACTAGGATGGCTGGACCCCTGGGATGGCTGGACACCTAGGTTGGCTGGGCCCCTAGGATGGCTGGGCCCCTAGGATGGCTGGGCCCCTAGGACGCTGGACCCCTAGGATGGCTGGACCCCTAGGATGGCTGGGCCACTAGGATGGCTGGACCACTAGAATGGCTGGGCCCCTGGGATGGCGGGGCCCCTAGGACGGCTGGACCCCTGGGATGGTTGGGCCCCTAGGATGGTTGGCCCCTAGGATGGCTGGACCCCAAGGATGGCTGGGCCACGAGTATGGCTGGACCCCTAGAATGGCTGGGCTCCTAGGATGGCTGGGCCCCTAGGATGCCTGGACCCCTAGGATGGCTGGACTCCTAGGATGGCTGGGCCTCTGGGATGGCCTAACCCCTAGGATGGCTGGAACCATAGTATGGCTGGGCCCTAGGATGGCTGGACCCCTATGATGGCTGGGCCCCTAGGATGGCTGGACCCCTGGGATATCTGGGCCCCTAGGATGTCTGGAACCCTAGGATGGCTGGGCCCCTAGGGCGGCAGGACCCCAAGGATGGCTGGGCCCCTAGGATGGCTGGGCCCTAGGATGGCTGGACCCCTAGGATGGCTGGGCCCCTAGGATGGCTGGGCCCCTGGGATGGCTGGGCCCCTAGGATGGCTGGGCCACTAGGATGGCTGGACCCCTGGGATGGCTGGACCCCTAGGATGGCTGGGGCCCTAGGATGGCTGGGCCCCTAGGATGGCTGCGCCCCTGGGAAGGCTGGGCCCTTAGGATGGCTGGTCCCCTCGTATGGCCGGGCACCTAGGATGGCTAGGCCCCTAGGATGGCTGGACCCCTATGATGGCTGGGCCCCTAGGAAGGATGGACCCCTAGGATGGCTGGACCCCTAGGATGGCTGGACCCCTAGAATGGCTGGGCCCCTGGGATGGCGGGGCCCCTAGGATGGCTGGACCCCTGGGTCGGCTGGGCCCCTAGGATGGTTGGCCCCTAGGATGGCTGGACCCCAAGGATCGCTGGGCCACTAGTATGGCTGGGCCCCTAGGATGGCTGGACCCCTAGGATGGCTGGACCCCTAGTATGGCTGGGCCGCTAGGATGGCTGGACCCCTAGGATGGCTGGGCCCCTAGGATGGCTGGGCCCCTAGGATGGCTGGGCCCCTAGGATGGCTGGACCCCTGGGATGGCTTGACCGCTAGGATGGCTGGCCCCCTGGGATGGCTTGACCCCTAGGTTGGCTGGGACCCTAGGATGGCCGGACCCTTAGGATGGCTGGGCCCCCAGGATGGCTTGACACCTAGGATGGCTGGGCCCCTAGGATGGCTGGGCCCCTAGGATGGCTTGACCCCTAGGATGGCTGGGCCCCTAGGATGGCTTGACCCCTAGGAAGGCTTGACCCCTAGGATGGCTGGACCCCTTGGATGGCTGGAACCCTAGGATGGCTGGGCCACTAGTATGGCTGGACCCCTAAGACGGCTGGACCCCTAGTATGGCTGGGCCCCTGGGATGGCTGGACCCCTAGGACAGCTGGACCCCTAGTAAGGCTGGGCCCCTAGTATAGCTGGACCCCTAGGACGGCTGGACCCCTAGGATGATTGGGCCCCTTGGATGGCTAAGCCCCTGGGATGGCTGGGCCCCTAGGTTCGCTGGGCCCCTAGGATGGCTGGGCTCCTAGGATGGTGGGGCCCCTCAGGATGGCTGGGCCTCTGGGATGGCTGGGCCCCTGGGATGGCTGGGCCCCTAGTATGGCTGGACCCCTAGGATGGCTGGACCCCTGGGTTGGCTGGACTCCTGCGATGGCTGGGCCCCTAGGATGGCAGGACCCCTGGGATGGCTGGGCTCCTAGGATGGCTGGACCCCTAGTATGGCTGGACCATTAGGATGGCTGGACTCCTAGGATGGCTGGGCCCCTGGGATGGCTGGGCCCCTGGGACGGCTGGGCCCCTAGGATGGCTGGACCCCTAGGATGGCTGGACCCGTAGGATGGCTGGGCCCCTAGGATGGCTGGGCCCCTAGGATGGCTGGGCCCCTGGGATGGCTTGACCCCTAGTATGGCTGGGCCCCTAGGATGGCTTGACCTCTAGTATGGCTGGGCCCCTAGGATGGCTGGACCCCTGGGATGGCTGGGCCCCTGGGATGGCTGGGCACCCAGGATGGCTGGGCCCCTAGGAAGGCTGGGCCACTGGGGTGGCTGGACCCCTGGGATGACTTGACCCCTAGTATGGCTGGGCCCCTAGGATGGCTTGACCCCTAGTATGGCTGGGCCCCTACGATGCCTGGACCCCTAGGATGGCTGGGCCCCTGGGATGGCTGGGCACCTAGTATAGCTGGGCCCCTAGGATGGCTGGACCCCTAGGATGGCTGGGCTCCTAGGATGACTAGGCTCCTAGGATGGCTGGACCCCTTTGATGGCTGGGCTCCTAGGATGGCTGGACCCCTAGGATGGCCGAAACCCTAGGATTGCTGGGCTCCTAGGATGGCTGGGCCCCTGGGATGGCTGGACCCCTAGGATTGCTGGACCCCTAGGATGGCTGGGCTCCTAGTATGGCTGGACCCCTAGGATGGCTGGACCCCTAGGATGGCTGGACCCCTAGGATGGCTGGACTCCTAGGATGGCTGGGCCCCTGGGGTGGCTTGACCCCTAGGATTGCTGGACCCCTAGGATGGCTGGGCTCCTAGGATGGCTGGACCCCTAGGATTAGTGGACCCCCAGGATGGCTGGGTTCCTAGGATGGCTGGACCCCTAGGATGGCTGGGTTCCTAGGATGGCTGGGCCCCTAGGATGGCTGGACCCTTAGGATGGCTGGACCCCTAGGATTGCTGGACCCCTAGGATGGCTGGACCCCTAGTATGGCTGGGCCGCTAGGATGGCTTGACCCCTAGGATGGCTGGGCCCCTAGTGTTGGGGAATGAAACAAGGACAATGTGTTTATGTAGCTTGCCGCTAGAGTGTGTTGTATTTGTAGTTGCTAATAGAATAAAATATAGAATGTCACGGTGTTGTTCTTCCTAACTTCACGCTATAATACCCCACACTTGGTGCCGAAAACTCCGATTTTAAGTGCTAGAGAGAATTACGTAATAGTGGTGAATAGTTTAAACCAGCAGTCTACACTACGGACTAGCTTCACACACGAGGAAGAACGACCAACAGTATTGGACCAGCTACCAACGAGCTACATTTGGAGACGCCATTACCTTACACCATCATACAGATGAGCTATTGAAAATTATACTAGCCTAACTAATATTACTTTGTGATATCTAGCACATGTTGCTTGCTTGTAAAGGCAAAACACATCACATATTGTCAATATCGCTGTCATTAAAATAATTGATATTGGACATTCCAAGCAGTGGTGACTTGAACGCCATCTATTAGAAGTACGGGACACTGCGAAAGTATTTCAAGCACGCAACTGCACGCAACCCTGGTTACTAATAATTTTCAAATGTCTGCGAGATTCAGAAACCATTAGTCCTCGCTTACTTTAAACACATTCACATCAGTGTAGAAGTAACTAATGTATGACATCAAAAATTCGCATGATGATTTATGAAATATGCATGAGATCTGCACGACAAAGAAAAACAATGATATTCATTGAATGAAGTTACGGACGCAGCATTCAACTAAACGAGACGACAGTGACATCTATGAACACAACTTGATTCAGAGTATCTTCGCATGCTTCCTATAGAGATCGCTAGTAGCCTAGAATTCTTATCACAAACTCATGCATGCACTCTAGGAACAATATTTGGAACTGTGTCTACCAGCGACCGTCACTGCATACTTCCCACGTCTCCGGCAGGTAGCAGAGGGATTACCGCCTGGCCATCTTGCAGCTCCACAGCCACGACAATAGCCTACGGGGCTACCTCACTTCCTTGTCCACAGCAGGTAGCCGAGGAATTACGGCAGCTGTCAACCTATTGTCAAGTATTACAATACCCTACCCACTATGTCTAACCCGGACCAGCCTTCACAATTACAGAAATTGAAACGTCTCAGAAAGACGGCAAGAACACTTATTACCAAATTCACTACTGTAATAAATGATGCAACACCTAGCTCAGAGATCGACTACGAATACAATCAGATTAGACTTCAAGAAGCATTAGACCGTCTAACCACTCTCGATCAACAAATCCATGACGTCCTTCCTGACACCGAGTATAACGTTGACGTCATCTCGTGCGAAGAATATACCGATCTTGCCAAGAGAGCTATCCTCAAAGCGACTCGCGCCATTGGAGAAAAAACACCTGTCGATAATGTAAGTCTCGCGTCTGCCAAAGACGCCGCTGTGCCCCCTCCACCCTTAATGCACACAGTTAAACTTCCTGTGATCAGGTTGGAACCATTCTCTGGAGACGTAGAGAAGTGGTCCCGTTTCTGGGAACAATTCCAATCATCTATTGACGGCAACCCTTCCATTTCCAGTATCGATAAACACGTTTTTCTTCGCGGGTACTTGGAGGACGAGCCCAAGAACTTGGTCGACGGAATTCCAATCACCGCTGACGCATATGAGGAGACAAAACAGATTCTCATTTCACGGTACGGTGACAAAAACAGAATAATCCAAGCCCATCTGGATTACCTGGAGACTCTACAGCCTATATCACACGTCACGCCCAACGCCTTAAACATTACATTCATCGAATGTAACCGGCGTATACAGGCCCTCAGGGCCTTGGGAGAAAATATTGACGAATATGGCCGAATGCTAGCTCCGAAAATTCTGCGCGCGTTCCCGGAGGACATTGTTCGCCGTTGGATTATTCATGCCAAGAGAGAGAATATCATGGAAAGCCACATTACTAAATTGATGCGATTCTTAAACGAAGAGGTTGACGGTGCTCTAACCACACAGAAAATCAGAGGAAATCCTATAGCTTCAGCAACCCTTATCCCCACTACAGCTGCACTCCAAATTCATGCCAAATTAAGCAAATCGTCACCAAAAGCGAAGAAGGCGATACTTCCATTCTGCGTATTTTGCGACCGACGAGGCCATTGGGGTCAAGACTGTAAAACCATAACAACCGTGTATGATCGCATTCAGAAGCTAAAATCGAACAAGCGCTGCTTTCTTTGTTTAAATCAAGGACACGTTGTTTCGGACTGCAGCAAGAAATGTCAAACGCAGTGTGCTACATGTAAGAAGTTACACCATAGATCTATTTGTGATGGAGAACAGAGAACTCTTTCTACTCCGTCATCTCAAACGGCAGTAGGGAAAATAAGCGTAGCAACCTCCGGCTTTACTTACCTACAGACCGCTCAGGTGTGGATTAGAGGACCCACAGGTTTAAGCAAACTTACTCGCTGTGTTCTCGACGCAGGAAGTCAGTCGACCTTCATCTCCAAGTCACTAGTAGACGATCTTCAGCTGGAAGTAATTAGACGACAAGAACTGACTGTTTGTGCCTTTGAGTCAAACCCTACGAGCCCCAACACTAGACGACTTGTACGATTCAATATGAAAGGGTTTTGGACTAACACGAGCCTCTCTCTCTATGGTTTCGAAAGTCTTCACGTTCTTTCACCACAACCGTCGGTTCCACAAGACATTACGGCATTGGCGCATGCTCGTAAGTTACAGTTAGCTGATCCTAGGACGGATTCCCATGAAGATCTACCAGTTGAACTCCTTATCGGTAGTAACCACTACTGGAAAATTATCAGAGACAGTCCTCCCTTACGTATCTCCACGTCACTCGTGTTGGTTCCTTCTACCATCGGCTGGATACTCAGTGGGGACCGATCCGGTATGCACGTGGATTCAGCCACAGTCAATTTCATTAACCTCGAGCAGACTTCTTTCCAGTCAGACGAAGACTTCAGAAGATTTTGGGACCTCGAGACTATTGGTATAACTGCTGATCAAGAACGCCCACATACGCCGAAGGATTCCAGAATCCTTGAGGACTTCAAATCATCTTTCCGAATCGAAGAACAGCGACGCGTAGTCTCGTTGCCAAAGAAGCAAGGCATTCTGGAACTACCCCATAATCTACACAATGCCGAGGCGCGTCTGAGCAACCTTCAGAAAAGACTTCAAAGCAATGACGACTTCAACCAGATGTACTGAAGCCAGATGTTCAGCTACATTCACAATCAGCACGTGGAAGAAGTCAACACGACAAACTCACCCGAAGTCATGTTCTACCTTCCTCATCAAGCTGTGAAGAAAGAAAGGTATGGAAAAACCTAGTGGAGAATAGTATTCGACGCATCATCTCATCAGGCTAAGTCACCCTCTCTTAATGACATGTTGGAGATGGGACCAAATTTATTACCAGAGGCTGTGGCAATTCTCCTACGTTTCAGACTTCATCGACAGGGGATCATCAGTGACATACAACAAGCCTTTCTTCAGTTAACCCTGGACAGGAAAGACAGAGACTTGACCAGATTCCTCTGGTACAAAGTGATTCAAGACGACGGAGGACACTTCCACACAACAAATGACATAGTCACTTATCGTTTCACTAGGCTCCCTTTCGGGCTGACCTGCAGTCCTTTCCTCCTCTCAGCAACCATCAGGGAACATGCGGACAAACACACACTCTCCTTTCCTAACGCTGCACCACTAATCAACAGCAACACCTTCATGGACGACATTGTTGTGGGAGCAGCAGATGACAACTTGGCAGTCACCTTGTATTATGAACTCACTGCCTTAATGAAGATGCTCAATTTCCCTCTTGCAAAATGGGCAACAAATTCCGATGTACTGAGAGCCGTCTGAAAGGCAGAAGGGCGAGAGACTGCGCTGCAGACTCAGGTGCTAGGAATAAACTGGTGCACTTCAAGTGATTCTTTTATGGTGGACACGAAGGAAATCCTTGATAAAATCCCAGAAGGACCAACCACAAAAAGACAGCTTTTGAAGATCGTCAGCAGCTTTTACGATCCACTTGGCTTGTTCACTCCGGTATCTCTTGTCGGGAAACGATTGTTTCAGGATACTTGGTGCCGGGGAATTGATTGGAATGAACTGTTACCCAACGATCTTGCCGCACACTGGCATGCTTGGATATCTACGCTCTCCTCGCTCTCGCCAATACGCATACCGCGCTGGCTCCACACTTCAAGTAAAGAAGACACTCAGGTTCATGTGTTTTGCGACGCTTCAGAGCGAGCTTACGGAGCAGCCTTGTACATTCGCGCAACTGATGAGGACACTATCTCCACTCACCTAGCCTACAGCAAGTCCAGACTGACTCCCGTTAAGAAAGTCACACTACCACGCCTTGAACTCCTTGCAGCCTTAGTGGGAGCACGGCTTCTACGATATTTTGCAAAAGCAACCAATTTCGACACTTCCCATGCTACTTTATGGACGGACTCCACTGTGACATTGGGTTGGATACGAGGAAATCCAAATAAATGGAAGACCTTCGTCTGCAACCGTGTGACGGAGATACAGTCCTACACAACACCATCACAGTGGAGACACTGCCCCGGATCTGACAACCCTGCACATCACCTCTCTCGGGGACTTCTTCCTGGTCAGATCCAGTCCTTAGATATATGGTGGCATGGACCTTCCTGGTTAACAAAGGAAGAATCCTACTGGCCTCAGGACGCACCATCGCTTCCATCACTCCCAGAAACAAAGAACACGGTGCAGACTGTCCTTCACGTCGATTTGCCAGAATCGATCATAGACTCCACCCAGTTCAGTTCCTACACGCGCCTTCTACGCGTTACAGCTTGGGTACTTCGACTGACGCGAATCCTTCGCCACAAAGACCACGAAAACGGGGAACTCACTGCTCAAGAACTTACTGCGGCGCGTACCTACTGGATAAAGGTCGTGCAGAATGACTGCTTTCCTGCTGAACTTGGAGCTCTACAATCCAACGTCCCTCTCCCAGTAAGATCCAAACTACGATGCTACAACCCCTTTCTAGAAGACGGTGTTCTGCGGCTTGGAGGGCGACTGGAGAGTGCTGACATTACTCACCAGCAGAGGCATCCCATAATTCTCGATGGCGACCATCACTTTACACAACTTATGATCAGAGATACATACATCCGCCTCCATCACTTGGGAGTGCGAATTGTTCTTTCAGACCTTCGGATGACCTTCTGGATACTGCGTGCTCGTCGTGCCATCAAGAAGATACTATATCGCTGCCTTCCTTGCAAAATGGCCCGAAATCGTCCCAGTCAAGTACTTGAGGCGCAACTCCCTCCACAGCGTGTCATTCCACAGAAGGCCTTTGCAGTAACAGGCATTGACTTTGCTGGACCGCTATACGTAAGGGAAGGTCATACAACTAAAAAATGCTACATCACGCTCTTCACGTGCGCAACGACCCGAGCCCTTCACTTAGAACTTTGCCGAGATATGAGCACTGACAAGTTTCTGCAAGCACTGCAGCGGTTTGTGGCGAGACGTGGCATTCCACACACTATCTATTCTGACAATGCCCAGACATTCCACTGTGCAAATCGAGAATTGGCGGGACTATGGTCTACCGTTTCCGATACGAAGGCTTGCCAGTACCTATCACGAAACAACATCACGTGGAAGTTCATCGCACCACGCGCGGCTTGGTGGGGAGGCTGGTGGGAAAGAATGGTTGGCTCCACCAAGCGATGCTTGCGAAAGACACTTGGGCGCTCTTGTGTAGATGAAGATGGTTTGCAGACGATACTGACATCTATCGAAGCCGCGCTGAACTCCAGACCACTCACCAAAGACGACTACGTCAACGTGCTCACCCCAGCTCACTTCCTTGTCGATGGACAACTCAATGCACTGCCCTCTGGACATGAACCTCAGCCCGGTTCCCCCATTAAAGAATACAGACTTCAGCAACAATTGGCGGACCATTTCTGGAAACGATGGAGCAAGGAATACCTGCTTCAGCTTCAGAGTTTCCACCAGGTGAAGCAACCTAAAGGAGCGTCACCACGACTGAGGCTTGGAGACATCGTTCTACTCCAGGACGAGGTGCGGCCTCGACATCTGTGGAGGAAGGCCCGGATTCAGGAGCTGAAACCAGGCAGAGATGGACCTATCCAGACGGTGATTATATCCACGCCAGAGGGGACCCAGATCGCCCGACCTGTCCAGCCGGTCATCCCCCTTGAGGTTGACCAGGGTGGGGAGGATGTTGGGGAATGAAACAAGGACAATATGTTTATGTAGCTTGCCGCTAGAGTGTGTTGTATTTGTAGTTGCTAATAGAATAAAATAGTGAATGTCACGGTGTTGTTCTTCCTAACTTCACGCTATAATACCACACACCTAGGATGGCCGGGCCCCTAGGTTGGCTGGGCTCCTAGGATTGCTGGACCCCTGGGTTAGCTGGGCTACTAGGATGGCTGGGCTCCTGGGATGGCTGGGCCCCTAGGATGGCTGGGCCCCTAGGATGGCTGGACCCTTAGGATGGCTGGGCCCCCAGGATGGCTTGACCCCTAGGATGGCTGGGCGCCTAGGATGGCTGGGCGCCTAGGATGGCTGGGCTCCTAGGATGGCTGGGCCCCTAGGATGGATGGGCCCATAGGATGGCTGGGCTCCTAGGATTGCTGGACCCCTGGGATGGCTGGCCTCCTATGATGGCTGGGCCCCTAGGATGGCTGGGCCCCTGGAATGGCTGGGCTCATGTGATGGCTGGGCCCCTAGGATGGCTGGGCTCCTAACTGGGCTCCTAGGATGGCTGGGCCCCTAGGATGTCTGGACCCCTAGGATGGCTGGGTTCCTAGGATGGCTGGGCCCCTAGGATGGCTGCAACCCTAGGATGGCTGGACCCCTAAGATGGCTGGGCCCCTAGGACGGCTGGGCCCCTGGAATGGCTGGGCTCATATGATGGCTGGGCCCCTAGGATGGCTGGGCTCCTAGCTGGGCTCCTAGGATGGCTGGGCCCCTAGGATGTCTGGACCCCTAGGATAGCTGGACCCCTAGAATGGCTAGGGCCCTAGGATGAATGGGCCCCTGGGATGACTGGGCTCATATGATGGCTGGGCCCCTAGGATGGCTGGGCTCCTATGATTGCTGGGCTCCTGGGATGGCTGGGCCCCTAGGATGACTGGATTCCTAGGATGGCTGGACTCCTGGGATGACTGAGCTCCTAGGATGGCTGGGCTCCTAGGATGACTTGACCCCTAGGATGGCCGCGCCCCTAGGATGGTTGCGCCCCTAGGATGGATGGGCCCATAGGATGGCTGGGCTCCTAGGATTGCTGAACCCATGTGATGGCTGGCCTCCTATGATGGCTGGGCCCCTAGGATGGCTGGGCCCCTGGGATGACTGGGCTCCTAGGATGGCCGGACTCCTAGGATGGCTGCGCTCCTAGGATGGCTGGGCCCCATGGGTGCCTGGACCCCTAGGATGGCTGGACCCCTAAGATGGCTGGGCCCCTAGGATGGCTGGGCCCCTGGGATGGCTGGGCTCATATGATGGCTGGGCCCTTAGGTTGGCTGGGCCCCCTAGCTGGGCTCCTACGATGGCTGGGTCCCTAGGATGAATGGGCCCCTGGGATGGCTGGGCTCATATGATGGATGGGCCCCTAGGATGGCTGGGCTACTAGGATTGCTGGGCTCCTGGGATGGCTGGGTCCCTAGGAGTGCTGGGTTCCTAGGATGGCTGGACTCCTGGGATGGCTGGGCTCCTAGGATGGCTGGGCCCCTAGGATGGCTGGACCCCTAGGATGGCTGGGCCTTTAGGATGGCTGCGCCCCTAGGATGGATGGGCCCATAGGAAGGCTGGGTTCCTAGGATTGCTGGACCCCTGGGATGGCTAGCCTCCTATGATGGTTGGGACCCTAGGATGGCTGGGCACCTGGGATGGCTGGGCCCCTAGGGTGGCTGGGCCCCTAGGATGGTAGGACCCTGGGATGGCTGGGCCCCTGGGATGGCTGGGCCCCAGGGATGGCTAGGCCCCTACGATGCTGGGCCCCTAGGATGGTTGGACCCCTGGGATGGTTGGGCCATTGGGATGGCTGGGCCCCTGGAATGGCTGGGGTCCTAGGATGGCTGGGCCCCTAGGATGGCTGGGCCCATAGGATGGCTGGGCCTCTAGGATGGCTGGACCCCTAGGATGGCTGGGCCCCTAGGATGGCTGGGCCCCCGGGATGGCTGGGCTCCTAGGATCGCTGGGTCCCTGGGATGACTGGGCCCCTAGGAGGGCTGGGATCCTGGGATAGGTGGGCCCCTAGGATGGCTGGGCTCCGAGGATGGGTGAGCCCCTAGGATGGCTGGGCTCCTAGGATTGCTGGTCCCCTAGGACGGCTGGGCCCCTAGGATGGCTGGCCCCTAGGATGGCCTGGCTCCTGGGGTGGCTTGGCTCCTAGGGTGGCTGGACTCCTAGGTTGGCTGTGCTCCTAGGACGGCTGCACCCCTAGGATAGCTTGACTCCTAGGATGGCTGGCCTCCTAGGATTGCTGGACCCCTAGGATGGCCGGACTGCTAGGTGGGCTGGACCCTTAAGATGGCTGGACCTCTAGCATGCCTGGGTCACTAGGATGGCTTGACTCCTGTGATGGCTGGGCCCCTAGGATTGCTGGGCCCCTAGGATGGCTGGACCCCTAGGATGGCTGGACTTCTAGGATGGCTGGGCTCCTAGGATGGCTGGACCCCTAGGATGGCTGGGACCCTAGGATGGCTGGGCCCCTGGGATGGATGGGCCCCTAGGTTGTTTGGACCCCTAGGATGGCTGGACTCCTAGGATAGCTGTGCTCCTAGGATGGCTGGGCCCCTGGGATGGCTGGACCCGTAGGATGGCTGAACCCCTAAGATGGCTGGACTCTAGAATGGCTGGGCTCCTAGGATGGCTGGGCCCCTTGGATGCCTGGACCCCTAGGATGGCTGGACTCCTAGGATGGCTGGGCCTCTGGGATGGCCTAACCCCTAGGATGGCTGGAACCCTAGTATGGCTGGGCCCTAGGGTGGCTGGACCCCTAGGATGGCTGGGCCCCTAGGATGGCTGGACCCCTGGGATATCTGGGCCCCTAGGATGGCTGGAACCCTAGGATGGCTGGGCCCCTAGGGCGGCAGGACCCCAAGGATGGCTGGGCCCCTAGGATGGCTGGGCCCCTGGGATGGCTGGGCCCCTAGGATGGCTGGGCCCCTAGGATGGCTGCGCCCCTGGGAAGGCTGGGCCCTTAGGATGGCTGGTCCCCTAGTATGGCCGGGCACCTAGGATGGCTAGGCCCCTTGGATGGCTGGACCCCTATGATGGCTGGGCCCCTAGGAAGGATGGACCCCTAGGATGGCTGGACCCCTAGGATGGCTGGACCCCTAGAATGGCTGGGCCCCTGGGATGGCGGGGCCCCTAGGATGGATGGACCCCTGGGTCGGCTGGGCCCCTAGGATGGTTGGCCCCTAGGATGGCTGGACCCCAAGGATCGCTGGGCCACTAGTATGGCTGGGCCCCTAGGATGGCTGGACCCCTAGGATGGCTGGACCCCTAGTATGGCTGGGCCGCTAGGATGGCTGGACCCCTAGGATGGCTGGGCCCCTAAGATGGCTGGGCCCCTAGGATGCCTGGACCCCTAGGATGGCTGGACCCCTGGGATGGCTTGACCGTTAGGATGGCTGGCCCCCTGGGATGGCTTGACCCCTAGGTTGGCTGGGACCCTAGGATGGCTGGACCCTTAGGATGGCTGGGCCCCCAGGATGGCTTGACCCCTAGGATGGCTGGGCGCCTAGGATGGCTGGGCCCCTAGGATGGCTGGGCCCCTAGGATGGCTTGACCCCTAGGATGGCTGGGCCCCTAGGATGGCTTGACCCCTAGGAAGGCTTGAGCCCTAGGATGGCTGGACCCCTGGGATGGCTGGAACCCTAGGATGGCTGGGCCACTAGTATGGCTGGACCCCTAAGACGGCTGGACCCCTAGTATGGCTGGGCAACTGGGATGGCTGGGCCCCTAGTATGGCTGGACCCCTAGGACAGCTGGACCCCTAGTAAGGCTGGGCCCCTAGTATAGCTGGACCCCTAGGACGGCTGGACCCCTAGGATGATTGGGCCCCTTGGATGGCTAAGCCCCTGGGATGGCTGGGCCCCTAGGTTCGCTGGGCCCCTAGGATGGCTGGGCTCCTAGGATGGTGGGGCCCCTAGGATTGCTGGGCCCCTCAGGATGGCTGGGCCTCTGGGATGGCTGGGCCCCTGGGATGGCTGGGCCCCTAGTATGGCTGGACCCCTAGGATGGCTGGACCCCTGGGATGGCTGGACTCCTGCGATGGCAGGGCCCCTAGGATGGCAGGACCCCTGGGATGGCTGGGCTCCTAGGATGGGTGGACCCCTAGGATGGCTGGACCATTAGGATGGCTGGACTCCTAGGATGGCTGGGCCCCTGGGATGGCTGGGCCCCTGGGACGGCTGGGCCCCTAGGATGGCTGGACCCCTAGGATGGCTGGACCCGTAGGATGGCTGGGCCCCTAGGATGGCTGGGCCCCTAGGATGGCTGAGCCCCTGGGATGGCTTGACCCCTAGTATGGCTGGGCCCCTAGTATGGCTTGACCTCTAGTATGGCTGGGCCCCTAGGATGGCTGGACCCCGGGGATGGCTGGGCCCCTGGGATGGCTGGGCACCTAGGATGGCTGGGCCCCTAGGAAGGCTGGGCCACTGGGGTGGCTGGACCCCTGGGATGACTTGACCCCTAGTATGGCTGGGCCCCTAGGATGGCTTGAACCCTAGTATGGCTGGGCCCCTACGATGCCTGGACCCCTAGGATGGCTGGGCCCCTGGGATGGCTGGGCACCTAGGATAGCTGGGCCCCTAGGATGGCTGGACCCCTAGGATGGCTGGGCTCCTAGGATGGCTGGATCCTTAGGATGGCTGTACCCCTATGATGGCTGGGCCCCTAGGGTTGCTGGATCCCTAGGATGGCTGGGCCCCTAGGATGACTAGGCTCCTAGGATGGCTGGACCCCTTTGATGGCTGGGCTCCTAGGATGGCTGGACCCCTAGGATGGCCGGAACCCTAGGATTGCTGGGCTCCTAGGATGGCTGGGCCCCTGGGATGGCTGGACCCCTAGGATTGCTGGACCCCTAGGATGGCTGGGCTCCTAGTATGGCTGGACCCCTAGGTTGGCTGGACCCCTAAGATGGCTGTGCCCCTAGGATGGCTGGACTCCTAGGATGGCTGGGCCCCTGGGATGGCTGGACCCCTAGGATTGCTGGACCCCTAGGATGGCTGGGCTCCTAGGATGGCTGGACCCCTAGGATTAGTGGACCCCTAGGATGGCTGGGCTCCTAGGATGGCTGGACCCCTAGGATTGCTGGACCCCTAGGATGGCTGGACCCCTAGTATGGCTGGGCCGCTAGGATGGCTTGACCCCTAGGATGGCTGGGCCCCTAGTGTTGGGGAATGAAACAAGGACAATGTGTTTATGTAGCTTGCCGCTAGAGTGTGTTGTATTTGTAGTTGCTAATAGAATAAAATATAGAATGTCACGGTGTTGTTCTTCCTAACTTCACGCTATAATACCCCACACTTGATGCCGAAAACTCCGATTTTAAGTGCTAGAGAGAATTACGTAATAGTGGTGAATAGTTTAAACCAGCAGTCTACACTACGGACTAGCTTCACACACGAGGAAAAACGACCAACAGTATTGGACCAGCTACCAACGAGCTACATTTGGAGACGCCATTACCTTACACCATCATACAGATGAGCTATTGAAAATTATACTAGCCTAACTAATATTACTTTGTGATATCTAGCACATGTTGCTTGCTTGTAAAGGCAAAACACGTCACATATTGTCAATATCGCTGTCATTAAAATAATTGATATTGGACATTCCAAGCAGTGGTGACTTGAACGCCATCTATTAGAAGTACGGGACACTGCGAAAGTATTTCAAGCACACAACTGCACGCAACCTTGGGTACTAATAATTTTCAACTGTCTGCGAGATTCAGAAACCATTAGTCCTCGCTTACCTTAAACACTTTCACATCAGTGCAGAAGTAACTAATGTATGACATCAAAAATTCGCATGATGATTTATGAAATATGCATGAGATCTGCACGACAAAGAAAAACAATGATATTCATTGAATGAAGTTACGGACGCAGCATTCAACTATACGAGACGACAGTGACATCTATGAACACAACTTGATTCAGAGTATCTTCGCATGCTTCCTATAGAGATCGCTAGTAGCCTAGAATTCTTATCACAAACTCATGCATGCACTCTAGGAACAATATTTGGAACTGTGTCTACCAGCGACCGTCACTGCATACTTCCCACGTCTCCGGCAGGTAGCAGAGGGATTACCGCCTGGCCATCTTGCAGCTCCACAGCCACGACAATAGCCTACGGGGCTACCTCACTTCCTTGTCCACAGCAGGTAGCCGAGGAATTACGGCAGCTGTCAACCTATTGTCAAGTATTACAATACCCTACCCACTATGTCTAACCCGGACCAGCCTTCACGATTACAGAAATTGAAACGTCTCAGAAAGATGGCAAGAACACTTATTACCAAATTCACTACTGTAATAAATGATGCAACACCTAGCTCAGAGATCGACTACGAATACAATCAGATTAGACTTCAAGAAGCATTAGACCGTCTAACCACTCTCGATCAACAAATCCATGACGTCCTTCCTGACACCGAGTATAACGTTGACGTCATCTCGTGCGAAGAATATACCGATCTTGCCAAGAGAGCTATCCTCAAAGCGACTCGCGCCATTGGAGAAAAAACACCTGTCGATAATGTAAGTCTCGCGTCTGCCAAAGACGCCGCTGTGCCCCCTCCACCCTTAATGCACACAGTTAAACTTCCTGTGATCAGGTTGGAACCATTCTCAGGAGACGTAGAGAAGTGGTCCCGTTTCTGGGAACAATTCCAATCATCTATTGACGGCAACCCTTCCATTTCCAGTATCGATAAACACGTTTTTCTTCGCGGGTACTTGGAGGACGAGCCCAAGAACTTGGTCGACGGAATTCCAATCACCGCTGACGCATATGAGGAGACAAAACAGATTCTCATTTCACGGTACGGTGACAAAAACAGAATAATCCAAGCCCATCTGGATTACCTGGAGACTCTACAGCCTATATCACACGTCACGCCCAACGCCTTAAACATTACATTCATCGAATGTAACCGGCGGATACAGGCCCTCAGGGCCTTGGGAGAAAATATTGACGAATATTGCCGAATGCTAGCTCCGAAAATTCTGCGCGCGTTCCCGGAGGACATTGTTCGCCGTTGGATTATTCATGCCAAGAGAGAGAATATCATGGAAAGCCACATTACTAAATTGATGCGATTCTTAAACGAAGAGGTTCACGGTGCTCTAACCACACAGAAAATCAGAGGAAATCCTATAGCTTCAGCAACCCTTATCCCCACTACAATTGCACTCCAAATTCATGCCAAATCAAGCAAATCGTCACCAAAAGCGAAGAAGGCGATACTTCCATTCTGCGTATTTTGCGACCGACGAGGCCATTGGGGTCAAGACTGTAAAACCATAACAACCGTGTATGATCGCATTCAGAAGCTAAAATCGAACAAGCGCTGCTTTCTTTGTTTAAATCAAGGACACGTTGTTTCGGACTGCAGCAAGAAATGTCAAACGCAGTGTGCTACATGTAAGAAGTTACACCATAGATCTATTTGTGATGGAGAACAGAGAACTCTTTCTACTCCGTCATCTCAAACGGCAGTAGGGAAAATAAGCGTAGCAACCTCCGGCTTTACTTACCTACAGACCGCTCAGGTGTGGATTAGAGGACCCACAGGTTTAAGCAAACTTACTCGCTGTGTTCTCGACGCAGGAAGTCAGTCGACCTTCATCTCCAAGTCACTAGTAGACGATCTTCAGCTGGAAGTAATTAGACGACAAGAACTGACTGTTTGTGCCTTTGAGTCAAACCCTACGAGCCCCAACACTAGACGACTTGTACGATTCAATATGAAAGGGTTTTGGACTAACACGAGCATCTCTCTCTATGGTTTCGAAAGTCTTCACGTTCTTTCACCACAACCGTCGGTTCCACAAGACATTACGGCATTGGCGCATGCTCGTTAGTTACAGTTAGCTGATCCTAGGACGGATTCCCATGAAGATCTACCAGTTGAACTCCTTATCGGTAGTGACCACTACTGGAAAATTATCAGAGACAGTCCTCCCTTACGTATCTCCACGTCACTCGTGTTGGTTCCTTCTACCATCGGCTGGATACTCAGTGGGGACCGATCCGGTATGCACGTGAATTCAGCCACAGTGAATTTCATTAACCTCGAGCAGACTTCTTTCCAGTCAGACGAAGACTTCAGAAGATTTTGGGACCTCGAGACTATTGGTATAACTGCTGATCAAGAACGCCCACATACGCCGAAGGATTCCAGAATCCTTGAGGACTTCAAATCATCTTTCCGAATCGAAGAACAGCGCCGCGTACTCTCGTTGCCAAAGAAGCAAGGCATTCTGGAACTACCCCATAATCTACACAATGCCGAGGCGCGTCTGAGCAACCTTCAGAAAAGACTTCAAAGCAATGACGACTTCAACCAGATGTACTGTAGCCAGATGTTCAGCTACATTCACAATCAGCACGTGGAAGAAGTCAACACGACAAACTCACCCGAAGTCATGTTCTACCTTCCTCATCAAGCTGTGAAGAAAGAAAGATATGGAAAAACCAAGTGGAGAATAGTATTCGACGCATCATCTCATCAGGCTAAGTCATCCTCTCTTAATGACATGTTGGAGATGGGACCAAATTTATTACCAGAGGCTGTGGCAATTCTCCTACGTTTCAGACTTCATCGACAGGGGATCATCAGTGACATACAACAAGCCTTTCTTCAGTTAACCCTGGACAGGAAAGACAGAGACTTGACCAGATTCCTCTGGTACAAAGTGATTCAAGACGACGGAGGACACTTCCACACAACAAATGACATAGTCACTTATCGTTTCACTAGGCTCCCTTTCGGGCTGACCTGCAGTCCTTTCCTCCTCTCAGCAACCATCAGGGAACATGCGGACAAACACACACTCTCCTTTCCTAACGCTGCACCACTAATCAACAGCAACACCTTCATGGACGACATTGTTGTGGGAGCAGCAGATGACAACTTGGCAGTCACCTTGTATTATGAACTCACTGCCTTAATGAAGATGCTCAATTTCCCTCTTGCAAAATGGGCAACAAATTCCGATGTACTGAGAGCCGTCTGGAAGGCAGAAGGACGAGAGACTGCGCTGCAGACTCAGGTGCTAGGAATAAACTGGTGCACTTCAAGTGATTCTTTTATGGTGGACACGAAGGAAATCCTTGATAAAATCCCAGAAGGACCAACCACAAAAAGACAGCTTTTGAAGATCGTCAGCAGCTTTTACGATCCACTTGGCTTGTTCACTCCGGTATCTCTTGTCGGGAAACGATTGTTTCAGGATACTTGGTGCGGGGGAATTGATTGGAATGAACTGTTACCCAACGATCTTGCCGCACACTGGCATGCTTGGATATCTTCGCTCTCGCCAATACGCATACCGCGCTGGCTCCACACTTCAAGTAAAGAAGACACTCAGGTTCATGTGTTTTGCGACGCTTCAGAGCGAGCTTACGGAGCAGCCTTGTACATTCGCGCAACTGATGAGGACACTATCTCCACTCACCTAGCCTACAGCAAGTCCAGACTGACTCCCGTTAAGAAAGTCACACTACCACGCCTTGAACTCCTTGCAGCCTTAGTGGGAGCACGGCTTCTACGATATTTTGCAAAAGCAACCAATTTCGACACTTCCCATGCTACTTTATGTACGGACTCCACTGTGACATTGGGTTGGATACGAGGAAATCCAAATAAATGGAAGACCTTCGTCTGCAACCGTGTGACGGAGATACAGTCCTACACAACACCATCACAGTGGAGACACTGCCCCGGATCTGACAACCCTGCACATCACCTCTCTCGGGGACTTCTTCCTGGTCAGATCCAGTCCTTAGATATATGGTGGCATGGACCTTCCTGGTTAACAAAGGAAGAATCCTACTGGCCTCAGGACGCACCATCGCTTCCATCACTCCCAGAAACAAAGAACACGGTGCAGACTGTCCTTCACGTCGATTTGCCAGAATCGATCATAGACTCCACCCAGTTCAGTTCCTACACGCGCCTTCTACGCGTTACAGCTTGGGTACTTCGTCTGACGCGAATCCTTCGCCACAAAGACCACGAAAACGGGGAACTCACTGCTCAAGAACTTACTGCGGCGCGTACCTACTGGATAAAGGTCGTGCAGAATGACTGCTTTCCTGCTGAACTTGGAGCTCTACAATCCAACGTCCCTATCCCAGTAAGATCCAAACTACGATGCTACAACCCCTTTCTAGAAGACGGTGTTCTGCGGCTTGGAGGGCGACTGAAGAGTGCTGACATTACTCGCCAGCAGAGGCATCCCATAATTCTCGATGGCGACCATCACTTTACACAACTTATGATCAGAGATACACACATCCGCCTCCATCACTTGGGAGTGCGAATTGTTCTTTCAGACCTTCGGATGACCTTCTGGATACTGCGTGCGCGTCGTGCCATCAAGAAGATACTATATCGCTGCCTTCCTTGCAAAATGGCCCGAAATCGTCCCAGTCAAGTACTTGAGGCGCAACTCCCTTCACAGCGTGTCATTCCACAGAAGGCCTTTGCAGTAACAGGCATTGACTTTGCTGGACCGCTACACGTAAGGGAAGGTCATACAACTAAAAAATGCTACATCACGCTCTTCACGTGCGCAACGACCCGAGCCCTTCACTTAGAACTTTGCCGAGATATGAGCACTGACAAGTTTCTGCAAGCACTGCAGCGGTTTGTGGCGAGACGTGGCATTCCACACACTATCTATTCTGACAATGCCCAGACATTCCACTGTGCAAATCGAGAATTGGCGGGACTATGGTCTACCGTTTCCGATACGAAGGCTTGCCAGTACCTATCACGAAACAACATCACGTGGAAGTTCATCGCACCACGCGCGGCTTGGTGGGGAGGCTGGTGGGAAAGAATGGTTGGCTGCACCAAGCGATGCTTGCGAAAGACACTTGGGCGCTCTTCTGTAGATGAAGATGGTTTGCAGACGATACTGACATCTATCGAAGCCGCGCTGAACTCCAGACCACTCACCAAAGACGACTACGTCAACGTGCTCACCCCAGCTCACTTCCTTGTCGGCGGACAACTCAATGCACTGCCCTCTGGACATGAACCTCAGCCCGGTTCCCCCATTAAAGAATACAGACTTCAGCAACAATTGGCGGACCATTTCTGGAAACGATGGAGCAAGGAATACCTGCTTCAGCTTCAGAGTTTCCACCAGGTGAAGCAACCTAAAGGAACGTCACCACGACTGAGGCTTGGAGACATCGTTCTACTCCAGGACGAGGTGCGGCCTCGACATCTGTGGAGGAAGGCCCGGATTCAGGAGCTGAAACCAGGCAGAGATGGACTTATCCGGACGGTGATTCTATCCACGCCAGAGGGGACCCAGATCGCCCGACCTGTCCAGCTGGTCATCCCCCTTGAGGTTGACCAGGGAGGGGAGGATGTTGGTGAATGAAACAAGGACAATATGTTTATGTAGCTTGCCGCTAGAGTGTGTTGTATTTGTAGTTGCTAATAGAATAAAATAGTGAATGTCACGGTGTTGTTCTTCCTAACTTCACGCTATAATACCCCACACCTAGGATGGCTGGGCCCCTAGGTTGGCTGGGCTCCTAGGATTGCTGGACCCCTGGGTTAGCTGGGCTACTAGGATGGCTGGGCTCCTGGGATGGCTGGGCCCCCGAGGATGGCTGGGCTCCTAGGATGGCTGGACCCTTAGGATGGCTGGGCCCCCAGGATGGCTTGACCCCTAGGATGGCTGGGCGCCTAGGATGGCTGGGCGCCTAGGATGGCTGGGCCCCTAGGGTGGCTGGGCCCCTAAGATGGCTTGACCCCTAGGATGGCTGGGCCCCTAGGATGGCTTGACCCCTAGGTAGGCTTGACCCCTAGGATGGCTGGACCCCTGGGATGGCTGGAACCCTAGGATGGCTGGGCCACTAGTATGGCTGGATCCCTAAGACGGCTGGACCCCTAGTATGGCTGGGCCCCTAGTATGGCTGGGCCCCTGGGATGGCTGGGCCCCTAGTATGGCTGGACCCCTAGGACAGCTGCACCCCTAGTAAGGCTGGGCCCCTAGTATAGCTGGACCCCTAGGACGGCTGGACCCCTAGGATGATTGGGCCCCTGGGATGGCTAAGCCCCTGGGATGGCTGGGCCCCTAGGTTCGCTGGGCCCCTAGGATGGCTGGGCTCCTAGGATGGCTGGGCCTCTAGGATGGCTGGTCCCCTGGGATGGCTGGACTCCTAGGAAGGCTGGACCCCAAGGATGGCTGGGCCTCTGGGATGGCTGGGCCCCTGGAATGGCTGGGCCCCTAGTATGGCTGGACCCCTAGGATGGCTGGACCCCTGGGATGGCTGGGCTCCTGCGTTGGCTGGGCCCCTAGGATGGCAGGACCCCTGGGATGGCTGGGCTCCTAGGATGGCTGGGCCCCTAGGATGGCTGGACCATTAGGATGGCTGGACTCCTAGGATGGCTGGGCCCCTGGGATGGCTGGGCCCCTGGGACGGCTGGGCCCCTAGGATGGCTTGACCCCTAGGATGGCTGGACCCGTAGGAGTGCTGGGCCCCTAGGATGGCTGGGCCCCTGGGATGGCTGGGCAACTAGGATGGCTGGGCCCCTAGGAAGGCTGGGCCACTGGGATGGCTGGACCCCTGGGATGGCTTGACCCCTAGTATGGCTGGGCCCCTAGGATGGCTTGACCCATAGTATGGCTGGGCCCCTACGATGCCTGGACCCCTAGTATGGCTGGGCCCCTAGGATGGCTTGTCCCCTCGTATGGCTGGGCCCCTAGGATGGCTGGACCCCTGGGATGGCTGGGCCCCTGGGATGGCTGGGCACCTAGGATGGCTGGGCCCCTAGGAAGTCTGGGCCACTGGGATGGCTGGACCCCTGGGATGGCTTGACCCCTAGTATGGCTGGGCCCCTAGGATGGCTTGACCCATAGTATGGCTGGGCCCCTACGATGCCTGGACCACTAGGATGGCTGGGCCCCTGGGATGGCTGGGCACCTAGGATGGCTGGATCCTTAGGATGGCTGGACCCCTTTGATGGCTGGGACCCTAGGGTTGCTGGATCCCTAGGATGGCTGGGCCCCTAGGATGGCTGGACCCCTGTGATGGCTGGGCTCCTAGGATGGCTGGACCCCTAGGATGGCTGGAACCCTAGGATTGCTGGGCTCCTAGGATTGCTGGGCCCCTGGGATGGCTGGGCCATAGGATGGCTGAACCCCTAGGATTGCTGGACCCCTAGGATGGCTGGACTCCCTGGATGGCTGGGCCATAGGATGCCTGGACCCCTAGGATTGCTGGACCCCTAGGATGGCTGGACACCATGATGGCTGGGCCCCTAGGATGGCTGGGCCCCTAGGATGGCTCGACTCCTAGGATGGCTGGGCTCCTAGGATAGCTGGACCCCTATGATGGCTGGGCTCCTAGGATTGCTGGACCCCTAGGGTGGCTGGGCTCCTAGGATGGCTGGGCCCCTAGGATGGGTGCACCCCTAGGATGGATGGACCCCTAAGATGGCTGGGCCCCTAGGATGGCTGGGCCCCTGGGATGGCTGGGCTCATATGATGGCTGGGCCCCTAGGATGGCTGGGCTCCTAGGATTGCTGGGCTCCTGGGATGGCTGGGCCCCTACGATGACAGGGTTCCTAGGATGGCTGGACTCCTGGGATGGCTGGCCTCCTAGGATGGCTGGGCCCCTAGGATGGCTGGACCGCTAGGATGGCTGGACCCCTAGGATGGCTGGGCCCCTAGGATAGCTGCGCCCCTAGGATGGATGGGCCCATAGGATGGCTGGGCTCCTAGGATTGCTGGACCCCTGGGATGGCTGGCCTCCTAGGATGGCTGGGCCCCTAGGATGGCTGGACCACTAGGATGGCTGGGCCCCTGGGATGGCTGGGCTCCTAGGATGGCTGGACTCCTAGGATGGCTGAGCTCCTAGGATGGCTGGGCCCCTAGGATGGCTGGACCCCTAGGATGGCTGGACCCCTATGATGGCTGGGCCCCTAGGATGGCTGGTCCCCTGGGATGGCTGGGCTCATATGATGGCTGGGCCCCTAGGATGGCTGGGCTCCTAGGATGGCTGGGCCCCTAGGATGGCTGGACCCCTAGGATGGCTGGACCCCTAGAATGGCTAGGCCCCTAGGATGAATGGACCCCTGGGATGGCTGGGCTCATATGATGGCTGGGCCCCTAGGATGGCTGGGCTCCTAGGATTGCGGGGCTCCTGGTATTGCAGGGCCCCTAGGATGGCTGGGTTCCTAGGATGGCTGGACTCCTGGGATGGCTGGGCTCCTAGGATGGCTGGGCTCCTAGGATGGCTGGGCCCCTAGGATGGATGGACCCCTAGGATGGCTGCGCCCCTAGGATGGATGGGCCCATAGGATGGCTGGGCTCCTAGGATTGCTGGACCCTTGGGATGGCTGGCCTCCTATGATGGCTGGGCCCCTAGGATGACTGGGCCCCTAGGATGGCTGGGCCCCTGGGATGGCTGGGCCCCTAGGATGGCTGGGTCCCTAGGATGGTTGGACCCTGGGATGGCTGGGCCCCTGGGATGTCTAGGCCCCTACGATGCTGGGCCCCTAGGATGGTTGGACCCCTGGGATGTCTGGGCCATTGGGATGGCTGGGCCCCTAGAATGGCTGGGGTCCTAGGATGGCTGGGCCCATAGGAAGGCTGGGCCCCTAGGATGGCTGGAACCCTAGGATGGCTGGGCCCCTGGGATGGCTGGGCCCCTAGGATGGCTGGGCCCCTGGGATGGCTGGGCTCCTAGGATGGCTGGGTCCCTGGGATGGCTGGGCCCCTAGGAGGGCTGAGATCCTGGGATAGGTGAGCCCCTAGGATGGCTGGGTTCCTAGGATGGCTGGACTCCTGGGATGGCTGGGCTCCTAGGATGGCTGGGTTCCCAGGATGGCTGGGCCCCTAGGATGGCTGGACCCCTAGGATGGCTGGGCCCCTAGGATGGCTGCGCACCTAGGATGGATGGGCCCATAGGATGGCTGGGCTCCTAGGATTGCTGAACCACTGGGATGGCTGGCCTCCTATGATGGCTGGGCCCCTAGGATGGCTGGGCCCCTAGGATGGCTGGGCCCCTAGGATGGTTGGACCCTGGGATGGCTGGGCCCCTGGGATGGCTAGGTCCCTACGATGCTGGGCACCTAGGATGGTTGGACCCCTGGGATGGCTGGTCCATTGGGATGGCTGGGCCCCTAGAATGGCTGGGGTCCTAGGATGGCTGGGCCCCTAGGATGGCTGGGCCCATAGGAAGGCTGGGCCCCTAGGATGGCTGGACCCCTAGGATGGCTGGGCCCCTGGGATGGCTGGGCCCCTAGGATGGCTGGGCCCCTAGGATGGCTGGGCCCCTGGGATGGCTTGGCTCCTAGGATGGCTGAGTCCCTGGGATGGCTGGGCCTCTAGGAGGGCTGGGATCCTGGGAAAGGTGGGCCCCTAGGGTGGCTGGGCTCCTAGGATGGGTGAGCCCCTAGGATGCTGGGCTCCTAGGATCTCTGGGCCCCTAGGACGGTTGGGCCACTAGGATGGCTGGCCCCTAGGATAGCTGAGCTTCTACGATCGCTGGGCTCCTAGGATGGCTGGACCCCTAGGATGGCTGGGCCTCTAGGATGGCCTGGCCCCTGGGATGGCTGGGATCCTAGGATGGCTGCGCCCCTGGGAAGGCTGGGCCCCTAGGATGGCTGGTCCCCTAGTATGGCCGGGCACGTAGGATGGCTAGGCCCCTAGGATGGCTGGACCCCTATGATGGCTGGGCCCCTAGGAAGGATGGACCCCTAGGATGGCTGGACCCCTAGGATGGCTTGACCCCTAGAATGGCTGGGCCCCTGGGATGGCTGGGCCCCTGGGATGGCGGGGCCCCTAGGATGGCTGGAACCCTGGGACGGCTGGGCCCCTAGGATGGCTGGACCCCAAGGATGGCTGGGCCACTAGTATGGCTGGGCCCCTAGGATGGCTGGACCCCTAGGATGGCTGGACCCCTAGTATGGCTGGGCCGCTAGGATGGCTGGACCCCTAGGATGGCTGGGCCCCTAGGATGGCTGGGCCCCTAGGATGGCTGGGGCTCCTAGGATGCCTGGACCCCTAGGATGGCTGGACCCCTGGGATGGCTTGACCGCTAGGATGGCTGGCCCCCTGGGATGGCATGACCCCTAGGATGGCTGGGACCCTAGGATGGCTGGACCCTTAGTATGGCTGGGCCCCCAGGATGGCTTGACCCCTAGGATGGCTGGGCCCCTAGGATGGCTGGGCCCCTAGGATGGCTTGACCCCTAGGATGGCTGGGCCCCTAGGATGGCTTGACCCCTAGGTAGGCTTGACCCCTAGGATGGCTGGACCCCTGGGATGGCTGGAACCCTAGGATGGCTGGGCCACTAGTATGGCTGGACCCCTAAGACGGCTGGACCCCTAGTATGGCTGGGTCCCTAGTATGGCTGGGCCCCTGGGATGGCTGGGCCCCTAGTATGGCTGGACCCCTAGGACAGCTGCACCCCTAGTAAGGCTGGGCCCCTAGTATAGCTGGACCCCTAGGACGGCTGGACCCCTAGGATGATTGGGCCCCTTGGATGGCTAAGCCCCTGGGATGGCTGGGCCCCCAGGTTCGCTGGGCCCCTAGGATGGCTGGGCTCCTAGGATGGTGGGGCCCCTAGGATTACTGGGCCCCTAGGATGGCTGGGCCCCTGGAATGGCTGGACTCCTAGGATGGCTGGACCCCAAGGATGGCTGGGTCTCTGGGTTGGCTGGGCCCCTGGGATGCCTGGGCCCCTAGTATGGCTGGACCCCTAGGATGGCTGGACCCCTGGGATGGCTGGGCTCCTGCGATGGCTGGGCCCCTAGGATGGCAGGACCCCTGGGATGGCTGGGCTCCTAGGATGGCTGGGCCCCTAGGATGGCTGGACCATTAGGATGGCTGGACTCCTAGGATGGCTGGGCCCCTGGGATGGCTGGGCCCCTGGGACGGCTGGGCCCCTAGGATGGCTGGACCCCTAGGATGGCTGGACCCGTAGGATGGCTGGGCCCCTAGGATGGCTGCGCCCCTGGGATGGCTTGACCCCTAGTATGGCTGGGCCCCTAGGATGGCTTGACCCCTAGTATGGCTGGGCCCCTAGGATGGCTGGACCCCTGGGATGGCTGGGCCCCTGGGATGGCTGGGCACCTAGAATGGCTGGGCCCCTAGGAAGGCTGGGCCACTGGGATGGCTGGACCCCTGGGATGGCTTGACCCCTAGTATGGCTGGGCCCCTAGGATGGCTTGACCCCTAGTATGGCTGGGCCCCTACGATGCCTGGACCCCTAGGATGGCTGGGCCCCTGGGATGGCTGGGCACCTAGGATAGCTGGGCCCCTAGGATGGCTGGACCCCTAGGATGGCTGGACCCCTATGATGGCTGGGCCCCTAGGGTTGCTGGATCCCTAGGATGGCTGGTCCCCTAGGATGACTAGGCTCCTAGGATGGCTGGACCCCTGTGATGGCTGGGCTCCTAGGAAGGCTGGACCCCTAGGATGGCTGGAACCCTAGGATTGCTGGGCTCCTAGGATGGCTGGGCCCCTGGGATTGCTGGACCATTGGATGGCTGGACCCCTAGGATTGCTGGACCCCTAGGATGGCTGGGCTCCTAGGATGGCTGGACCCCTAGGATGGCTGGACCCCTAGTATGGCTGGGCCGCTAGGATGGCTTGACCCCTAGGATGGCTGGGCCCCTAGTGTTCGGGAATGAAACATGGACAATGTGTTTATGTAGCTTGCCGCTAGTGTGTGTTGTATTTGTAGTTGCTAATAGAATAAAATAGTGAATGTCACGGTGTTGTCCTTCCTAACTTCACGCTATAATACCCCACACTTGGTGCCGAAAACTCCGATTTTAAGTGCTAGAGAGAATTACGTAATAGTGGTGAATAGTTTAAACCAGCAGTCTACACTACGGACTAGCTTCACACACGAGGAAGAACGACCAACAGTATTGGACCAGCTACCAACGAGCTACATTTGGAGACGCCATTACCTTACACCATCATACAGATGAGCTATTGAAAATTATACTAGCCTAACTAATATTACTTTGTGATATCTAGCACATGTTGCTTGCTTGTAAAGGCAAAACACATCACATATTGTCAATATCGCTGTCATTAAAATAATTGATATTGGACATTCCAAGCAGTGGTGACTTGAACGCCATCTATTAGAAGTACGGGACACTGCGAAAGTATTTCAAGCACGCAACTGCACGCAACCCTGGGTACTAATAATTTTCAACTGTCTGCGAGATTCAGAAACCATTAGTCCTCGCTTACTTTAAACACATTCACATCAGTGCAGAAGTAACTAATGTATGACATCAAAAATTCGCATGATGATTTATGAAATATGCATGAGATCTGCACGACAAAGAAAAACAATGATATTCATTGAATGAAGTTACGGACGCAGCATTCAACTAAACGAGACGACAGTGACATCTATGAACACAACTTGATTCAGAGTATCTTCGCATGCTTCCTATAGAGATCGCTAGTAGCCTAGAATTCTTATCACAAACTCATGCATGCACTCTAGGAACAATATTTGGAACTGTGTCTACCAGCGACCGTCACTGCATACTTCCCACGTCTCCGGCAGGTAGCAGAGGGATTACCGCCTGGCCATCTTGCAGCTCCACAGCCACGACAATAGCCTACGGGGCTACCTCACTTCCTTGTCCACAGCAGGTAGCCGAGGATTTACGGCAGCTGTCAACCTATTGTCAAGTATTACAATACCCTACCCACTATGTCTAACCCGGACCAGCCTTCACAATTACAGAAATTGAAACGTCTCAGAAAGACGGCAAGAACACTTATTACCAAATTCACTACTGTAATAAATGATGCAACACCTAGCTCAGAGATCGACTACGAATACAATCAGATTAGACTTCAAGAAGCATTAGACCGTCTAACCACTCTCGATCAACAAATCCATGACGTCCTTCCTGACACCGAGTATAACGTTGACGTCATCTCGTGCGAAGAATATACCGATCTTGCCAAGAGAGCTATCCTCAAAGCGACTCGCGCCATTGGAGAAAAAACACCTGTCGATAATGTAAGTCTCGCGTCTGCCAAAGACGCCGCTGTGCCCCCTCCACCCTTAATGCACACAGTTAAACTTCCTGTGATCAGGTTGGAACCATTCTCAGGAGACGTAGAGAAGTGGTCCCGTTTCTGGGAACAATTCCAATCATCTATTGACGGCAACCCTTCCATTTCCAGTATCGATAAACACGTTTTTCTTCGCGGGTACTTGGAGGACGAGCCCAAGAACTTGGTCGACGGAATTCCAATCACCGCTGACGCATATGAGGAGACAAAACAGATTCTCATTTCACGGTACGGTGACAAAAACAGAATAATCCAAGCCCATCTGGATTACCTGGAGACTCTACAGCCTATATCACACGTCACGCCCAACGCCTTAAACATTACATTCATCGAATGTAACCGGCGGATACAGGCCCTCAGGGCCTTGGGAGAAAATGTTGACGAATATGGCCGAATGCTAGCTCCGAAAATTCTGCGCGCGTTCCCGGAGGACATTGTTCGCCGTTGGATTATTCATGCCAAGAGAGAGAATATCATGGAAAGCCACATTACTAAATTGATGCGATTCTTAAACGAAGAGGTTGACGGTGCTCTAACCACACAGAAAATCAGAGGAAATCCTATAGCTTCAGCAACCCTTATCCCCACTACAGCTGCACTCCAAATTCATGCCAAATCAAGCAAATCGTCACCAAAAGCGAAGAAGACGATACTTCCATTCTGCGTATTTTGCGACCGACGAGGCCATTGGGGTCAAGACTGTAAAACCATAACAACCGTGTATGATCGCATTCAGAAGCTAAAATCGAACAAGCGCTGCTTTCTTTGTTTAAATCAAGGACACGTTGTTTCGGACTGCAGCAAGAAAGGTCAAACGCAGTGTGCTACATGTAAGAAGTTACACCATAGATCTATTTGTGATGGAGAACAGAGAACTCTTTCTACTCCGTCATCTCAAACGGCAGTAGGGAAAATAAGCGTAGCAACCTCCGGCTTTACTTACCTACAGACCGCTCAGGTGTGGATTAGAGGACCCACAGGTTTAAGCAAACTTACTCGCTGTGTTCTCAACGCAGGAAGTCAGTCGACCTTCATCTCCAAGTCACTAGTAGACGATCTTCAGCTGGAAGTAATTAGACGACAAGAACTGACTGTTTGTGCCTTTGAGTCAAACCCTACGAGCCCCAACACTAGACGACTTGTACGATTCAATATGAAAGGGTTTTGGACTAACACGAGCCTCTCTCTCTATGGTTTCGAAAGTCTTCACGTTCTTTCACCACAACCGTCGGTTCCACAAGACATTACGGCATTGGCGCATGCTCGTAAGTTACAGTTAGCTGATCCTAGGACGGATTCCCATGAAGATCTACCAGTTGAACTCCTTATCGGTAGTGACCACTACTGGAAAATTATCAGAGACAGTCCTCCCTTACGTATCTCCACGTCACTCGTGTTGGTTCCTTCTACCATCGGCTGGATACTCAGTGGGGACCGATCCGGTATGCACGTGAATTCAGCCACAGTGAATTTCATTAACCTCGAGCAGACTTCTTTCCAGTCAGACGAAGACTTCAGAAGATTTTGGGACCTCGAGACTATTGGTATAACTGCTGATCAAGAACGCCCACATACGCCGAAGGATTCCAGAATCCTTGAGGACTTCAAATCATCTTTCCGAATCGAAGAACAGCGACGCGTAGTCTCGTTGCCAAAGAAGCAAGGCATTCTGGAACTACCCCATAATCTACACAATGCCGAGGCGCGTCTGAGCAACCTTCAGAAAAGACTTCAAAGCAATGACGACTTCAACCAGATGTACTGTAGCCAGATGTTCAGCTACATTCACAATCAGCACGTGGAAGAAGTCAACACGACAAACTCACCCGAAGTCATGTTCTACCTTCCTCATCAAGCTGTGAAGAAAGAAAGATACGGAAAAACCAAGTGGAGAATAGTATTCGACGCATCGTCTCATCAGGCTAAGTCACCCTCTCTTAATGACATGTTGGAGATGGGACCAAATTTATTACCAGAGGCTGTGGCAATTCTCCTACGTTTCAGACTTCATCGACAGGGGATCATCAGTGACATACAACAAGCCTTTCTTCAGTTAACCCTGGACAGGAAAGACAGAGACTTGACCAGATTCCTCTGGTACAAAGTGATTCAAGACGACGGAGGACACTTCCACACAACAAATGACATAGTCACTTATCGTTTCACTAGGCTCCCTTTCGGGCTGACCTGCAGTCCTTTCCTCCTCTCAGCAACCATCAGGGAACATGCGGACAAACACACACTCTCCTTTCCTAACGCTGCACCACTAATCAACAGCAACACCTTCATGGACGACATTGTTGTGGGAGCAACAGATGACAACTTGGCAGTCACCTTGTATTATGAACTCACTGCCTTAATGAAGATGCTCAATTTCCCTCTTGCAAAATGGGCAACAAATTCCGATGTACTGAGAGCCGTCTGGAAGGCAGAAGGACGAGAGACTGCGCTGCAGACTCAGGTGCTAGGAATAAACTGGTGCACTTCAAGTGATTCTTTTATGGTGGACACGAAGGAAATCCTTGATAAAATCCCAGAAGGACCAACCACAAAAAGACAGCTTTTGAAGATCGTCAGCAGCTTTTACGATCCACTTGGCTTGTTCACTCCGGTATCTCTTGTCGGGAAACGATTGTTTCAGGATACTTGGTGCCGGGGAATTGATTGGAATGAACTGTTACCCAACGATCTTGCCGCACACTGGCATGCATGGATATCTACGCTCTCCTCGCTCTCCCCAATACGCATACCGCGCTGGCTCCACACTTCAAGTAAAGAAGACACTCAGGTTCATGTGTTTTGCGACGCTTCAGAGCGAGCTTACGGAGCAGCCTTGTACATTCGCGCAACTGATGAGGACACTATCTCCACTCGCCTAGCCTACAGCAAGTCGAGACTGACTCCCGTTAAGAAAGTCACACTACCACGCCTTGAACTCCTTGCAGCCTTAGTGGGAGCACGGCTTCTACGATATTTTGCAAAAGCAACCAATTTCGACACTTCCCATGCTACTTTATGGACGGACTCCACTGTGACATTGGGTTGGATACGAGGAAATCCAAATAAATGGAAGACCTTCGTCTGCAACCGTGTGACGGAGATACAGTCCTACACAACACCATCACAGTGGAGACACTGCCCCGGATCTGACAACCCTGCACATCACCTCTCTCGGGGACTTCTTCCTGGTCAGATCCAGTCCTTAGATATATGGTGGCATGGACCTTCCTGGTTAACAAAGGAAGAATCCTACTGGCCTCAGGACGCACCATCGCTTCCATCACTCCCAGAAACAAAGAACACGGTGCAGACTGTCCTTAACGTCGATTTGCCAGAATCGATCATAGACTCCACCCAGTTCAGTTCCTACACGCGCCTTCTACGCGTTACAGCTTGGGTACTTCGTCTGACGCGAATCCTTCGCCACAAAGACCACGAAAACGGGGAACTCACTGCTCAAGAACTTACTGCGGCGCGTACCTACTGGATAAAGGTCGTGCAGAATGACTGCTTTCCTGCTGAACTTGGAGCTCTACAAGCCAACGTCCCTCTCCCAGTAAGATCCAAACTACGATGCTACAACCCCTTTCTAGAAGACGGTGTTCTGCGGCTTGGAGGGCGACTGGAGAGTGCTAACATTACTCACCAGCAGAGGCATCCCATAATTCTCGATGGCGACCATCACTTTACACAACTTATGATCAGAGACACACACATCCGCCTCCATCACTTGGGAGTGCGAATTGTTCTTTCAGACCTTCGGATGACCTTCTGGATACTGCGTGCTCGTCGTGCCATCAAGAAAATACTATATCGCTGCCTTCCTTGCAAAATGGCCCGAAATCGTCCCAGTCAAGTACTTGAGGCGCAAATCCCTCCACAGCGTGTCATTCCACAGAAGGCCTTTGCAGTAACAGGCATTGACTTTGCTGGACCGCTATACGTAAGGGAAGGTCATACAACTAAAAAATGCTACATCACGCTCTTCACGTGCGCAACGACCCGAGCCCTTCACTTAGAACTTTGCCGAGATATGAGCACTGACAAATTTCTGCAAGCACTGCAGCGGTTTGTGGCGAGACGTGGCATTCCACACACTATCTATTCTGACAATGCCCAGACATTCCACTGTGCAAATCGAGAATTGGCGGGACTATGGTCTACCGTTTCCGATACGAAGGCTTGCCAGTACCTATCACGAAACAACATCACGTGGAAGTTCATCGCACCACGCGCGGCTTGGTGGGGAGGCTGGTGGAAAAGAATGGTTGGCTGCACCAAGCGATGCTTGCGAAAGACACTTGGGCGCTCTTCTGTAGATGAAGATGGTTTGCAGACGATACTGACATCTATCGAAGCCGCGCTGAACTCCAGACCACTCACCAAAGACGACTACGTCAACGTGCTCACCCCAGCTCACTTCCTTGTCGGTGGACAACTCAATGCACTGCCCTCTGGACATGAACCTCAGCCCGGTTCCCCCATTAAAGAATACAGACTTCAGCAACAATTGGCGGACCATTTCTGGAAACGATGGAGCAAGGAATACCTGCTTCAGCTTCAGAGTTTCCACCAGGTGAAGCAACCTAAAGGAACGTCACCACGACTGAGGCTTGGAGACATCGTTCTACTCCAGGACGAGGTGCGGCATCGACATCTGTGGAGGAAGGCCCGGATTCAGGAGCTGAAACCAGGCAGAGATGGACTTATCCGGACGGTGATTCTATCCACGCCAGAGGGGACCCAGATCGCCCGACCTGTCCAGCTGGTCATCCCCCTTGAGGTTGACCAGGGAGGGGAGGATGTTGGGGAATGAAACAAGGACAATATGTTTATGTAGCTTGCCGCTAGAGTGTGTTGTATTTGTAGTTGCTAATAGAATAAAATAGTGAATGTCACGGTGTTGTACTTCCTAACTTCACGCTATAATACCCCACACCTAGGATGGCTGGGCCCCTAGGTTGGCTGGGCTCCTAGGATTGCTGGACCCCTGGGTTAGCTGGGCTACTAGGATGGCTGGGCTCCTGGGATGGCTGGGCCCCCGAGGATGGCTGGGCCCCTAGGATGGCTGGGCCCCCAGGATGGCTTGACCCCTAGGATGGCTGGGCGCCTAGGATGGCTGGGCGCCTAGGATGGCTGGGCCCCTAGGATGGCTGGGCCCCTAAGATGGCTTGACCCCTAGGATGGCTGGGCCCCTAGGATGGCTTGACCCCTAGGTAGGCTTGACCCCTAGGATGGCTGGACCCCTGGGATGGCTGGAACCCTAGGATGGCTGGGCCACTAGTATGGCTGGATCCCTAAGACGGCTGGACCCCTAGTATGGCTGGGCCCCTGGGATGGCTGGGCCCCTAGTATGGCTGGACCCCTAGGACAGCTGGACCCCTAGTAAGGCTGGGCCCCTAGTATAGCTGGACCCCTAGGACGGCTGGACCCCTAGGATGATTGGGCCCCTGGGATGGCTAAGCCCCTGGGATGGCTGGGCCCCTAGGTTCGCTGGGCCCCTAGGATGGCTGGGCTCCTAGGATGGCTGGGCCTCTAGGATGGCTGGTCCCCTGGGATGGCTGGACTCCTAGGAAGGCTGGACCCCAAGGATGGCTGGGCTTCTGGGATGGCTGGGCCCCTGGAATGGCTGGGCCCCTAGTATGGCTGGACCCCTAGGATGGCTGGACCCCTGGGATGGCTGGGCTCCTGCGTTGGCTGGGCCCCTAGGATGGCAGGACCCCTGGGATGGCTGGGCTCCTAGGATGGCTGGGCCCCTAGGATGGCTGGACCATTAGGATGGCTGGACTCCTAGGATGGCTGGGCCCCTGGGATGGCTGGGCCCCTGGGACGGCTGGGCCCCTAGGATGGCTTGACCCCTAGGATGGCTGGACCCGTAGGATGGCTGGGCCCCTAGGATGGCTGGGCCCCTGGGATGGCTGGGCACCTAGGATGGCTGGGCCCCTAGGAAGGCTGGGCCACTGAGATGGCCGGACCCCTGGGATGGCTTGACCCCTAGTATGGCTGGGCCCCTAGGATGGCTTGACCCATAGTATGGCTGGGCCCCTACGATGCCTGGACCCCTAGTATGGCTGGGCCCCTAGGATGGCTTGTCCCCTCGTATGGCTGGGCCCCTAGGATGGCTGGACCCCTGGGATGGCTGGGCCCCTGGGATGGCTGGGCACCTAGGATGGCTGGGCCCCTAGGAAGTCTGGGCCACTGGGATGGCTGGACCCCTGGGATGGCTTGACCCCTAGTATGGCTGGGCCCCTAGGATGGCTTGACCCATAGTATGGCTGGGCCCCTACGATGCCTGGACCACTAGGATGGCTGGGCCCCTGGGATGGCTGGGCACCTAGGATGGCTGGATCCTTAGGATGGCTGGACCCCTATGATGGCTGGGACCCTAGGGTTGCTGGATCCCTAGGATGGCTGGGCCCCTAGGATGGCTGGGCCCCTAGGATGGCTGGACCCCTGTGATGGCTGGGCTCCTAGGATGGCTGGACCCCTAGGATGGCTGGAACCCTAGGATTTCTGGGCTCCTAGGATGGCTGGGCCCCTGGGATGGCTGGGCCATAGGATGGCTGAACCCCTAGGATTGCTGGACCCCTAGGATGGCTGGACTCCCTGGATGGCTGGGCCATAGGATGCCTGGACCCCTAGGATTGCTGGACCCCTAGGATGGCTGGACACCATGATGGCTGGGCCCCTAGGATGGCTGGGCCCCTAGGATGGCTCGACTCCTAGGATGGCTGGGCTCCTAGGATAGCTGGACCCCTATGATGTCTGGGCTCCTAGGATTGCTGGACCCCTAGGGTGGCTGGGCTCCTAGGATGGCTGGGCCCCTAGGATGGGTGCACCCCTAGGATGGATGGACCCCTAAGATGGCTGGGCCCCTAGGATGGCTGGGCCCCTGGGATGGCTGGGCTCATATGATGGTTGGGCCCCTAGGATGGCTGGGCTCCTAGGATTGCTGGGCTCCTGGGATGGCTGGGCCCCTACGATGACAGGGATCCTAGGATGGCTGGACTCCTGGGATGGCTGGCCTCCTAGGATGGCTGGGCCCCTAGGATGGCTGGACCGCTAGGATGGCTGGGCCCCTGGGATGGCTGGACCCCTAGGATGGCTGGGCCCCTAGGATAGCTGCGCCCCTAGGATGGATGGGCCCATAGGATGGCTGGGCTCCTAGGATTGCTGGACCCCTGGGATGGCTGGCTTCCTAGGATGGCTGGGCCCCTAGGATGGCTGGACCACTAGGATGGCTGGGCCCCTGGGATGGCTGGGCTCCTAGGATGGCTGGACTCCTAGGATGGCTGAGCTCCTAGGATGGCTGGGCCCCTAGGATGGCTGGACCCCTAGGATGGCTGGACCCCTATGATGGCTGGGCCCCTAGGATGGCTGGTCCCCTGGGATGGCTGGGCTCATATGATGGCTGGGCCCCTAGGATGGCTGGGCTCCTAGGATGGCTGGGCCCCTAGGATGGCTGGACCCCTAGGATGGCTGGACCCCTAGAATGGCTAGGCCCCTAGGATGAATGGACCCCTGGGATGGCTGGGCTCATATGATGGCTGGGCCCCTAGGATGGCTGGGCTCCTAGGATTGCGGGGCTCCTGGTATTGCAGGGCCCCTAGGATGGCTGGACTCCTGGGATGGCTGGGCTCCTAGGATGGCTGGGCTCCTAGGATGGCTGGGCCCCTAGGATGGATGGACCCCTAGGATGGCTGCGCCCCTAGGATGGATGGGCCCATAGGATGGCTGGGCTCCTAGGATTGCTGGACCCTTGGGATGGCTGGCCTCCTATGATGGCTGGGCCCCTAGGATGACTGGGCCCCTAGGATGGCTGGGCCCCTGGGATGGCTGGGCCCCTAGGATGGCTGGGTCCCTAAGATGGTTGGACCCTGGGATGGCTGGGCCCCTGGGATGGCTAGGCCCCTACGATGCTGGGCCCCTAGGATGGTTGGACCCCTGGGATGTCTGGGCCATTGGGATGGCTGGGCCCCTAGAATGGCTGGGGTCCTAGGATGGCTGGGCCCATAGGAAGGCTGGGCCCCTAGGATGGCTAGAACCCTAGGATGGCTGAGCCCCTGGGATGGCTGGGCCCCTAGGATGGCTGGGCCCCTGGGATGGCTGGGCTCCTAGGATGGCTGGGTCCCTGGGATGGCTGGGCCCCTAGGAGGGCTGAGATCCTGGGATAGGTGAGCCCCTACGATGGCTGGGTTCCTAGGATGGCTGGACTCCTGGGATGGCTGGGCTCCTAGGATGGCTGGGTTCCCAGGATGGCTGGGCCCCTAGGATGGCTGGACCCCTAGGATGGCTGGGCCCCTAGGATGGCTGCGCACCTAGGATGGATGGGCCCATAGGATGGCTGGGCTCCTAGGATTGCTGGACCACTGGGATGGCTGGCCTCCTATGATGGCTGGGCCCCTAGGATGGCTGGGCCCCTAGGATGGCTGGGCCCCTAGGATGGTTGGACCCTGGGATGGCTGGGCCCCTGGGATGGCTAGGTCCCTACGATGCTGGGCACCTAGGATGGTTGGACCCCTGGGATGGCTGGTCCATTGGGATGGCTGGGCCCCTAGAATGGCTGGGGTCCTAGGATGGCTGGGCCCCTAGGATGGCTGGGCCCATAGGAAGGCTGGGCCCCTAGGATGGCTGGACCCCTAGGATGGCTGGGCCCCTGGGATGGCTGGGCCCCTAGGATGGCTGGGCCCCTAGGATGGCTGGGCCCCTGGGATGGCTTGGCTCCTAGGATGGCTGAGTCCCTGGGATGGCTGGGCCTCTAGGAGGGCTGGGATCCTGGGAAAGGTGGGCCCCTAGGGTGGCTGGGCTCCTAGGATGGGTGAGCCCCTAGGATGCTGGGCTCCTAGGATCGCTGGGCCCCTAGGACGGTTGGGCCACTAGGATGGCTGGCCCCTAGGATAGCTGAGCTTCTACGATCGCTGGGCTCCTAGGATGGCTGGACCCCTAGGATGGCTGGGCCTCTAGGATGGCCTGGCCCCTGGGATGGCTGGGATCCTAGGATGGCTGCGCCCCTGGGAAGGCTGGGCCCCTAGGATGGCTGGTCCCCTAGTATGGCCGGGCACGTAGGATGGCTAGGCCCCTAGGATGGCTGGACCCCTATGATGGCTGGGCCCCTAGGAAGGATGGACCCCTAGGATGGCTGGACCCCTAGGATGGCTGGACCCCTAGAATGGCTGGGCCCCTGGGATGGCTGGGCCCCTGGGATGGCGGGGCCCCTAGGATGGCTGGAACCCTGGGACGGCTGGGCCCCTAGGATGGTTGGCCGATAGGATGGCTGGACCCCAAGGATGGCTGGGCCACTAGTATGGCTGGGCCCCTAGGATGGCTGGACCCCTAGGATGGCTGGACCCCTAGTATGGCTGGGCCGCTAGGATGGCTGGACCCCTAGGATGGCTGGGCCCCTAGGATGGCACGGCCCCTAGGATGGCTGGGGCCCCTAGGATGCCTGGACCCCTAGGATGGCTGGACCCCTGGGATGGCTTGACCGCTAGGATGGCTGGCCCCCTGGGATGGCATGACCCCTAGGATGGCTGGGACCCTAGGATGGCTGGACCCATAGTATGGCTGGGCCCCCAGGACTGCTTGACCCCTAGGATGGCTGGGCGCCTAGGATGGCTGGGCCCCTAGGATGGCTGGGCCCCTAGGATGGCTTGACCCCTAGGATGGCTGGGCCCCTAGGATGGCTTGACCCCTAGGTAGGCTTGACCCCTAGGATGGCTGGACCCCTGTGATGGCTGGAACCCTAGGATGGCTGGGCCACTAGTATGGCTGGACCCCTAAGACGGCTGGACCCCTAGTATGGCTGGGTCCCTAGTATGGCTGGGCCCCTGGGATGGCTGGGCCCCTAGTATGGCTGGACCCCTAGGACAGCTGGACCCCTAGTAAGGCTGGGCCCCTAGTATAGCTGGACCCCTAGGACGGCTGGACCCCTAGGATGATTGGGCCCCTTGGATGGCTAAGCCCCTGGGATGGCTGGGCCCCCAGGTTCGCTGGGCCCCTAGGATGGCTGGGCTCCTAGGATGGTGGGGCCCCTAGGATTACTGGGCCCCTAGGATGGCTGGGCCCCTGGAATGGCTGGACTCCTAGGATGGCTGGACCCCAAGGATGGCTGGGTCTCTGGGATGGCTGGGCCCCTGGGATGCCTGGGCCCCTAGTATGGCTGGACCCCTAGGATGGCTGGACCCCTGGGATGGCTGGGCTCCTGCGATGGCTGGGCCCCTAGGATGGCAGGACCCCTGGGATGGCTGGGCTCCTAGGATGGCTGGGCCCCTAGGATGGCTGGACCATTAGGATGGCTGGACTCCTAGGATGGCTGGGCCCCTGGGATGGCTGGGCCCCTGGGACGGCTGGGCCCCTAGGATGGCTGGACCCCTAGGATGGCTGGACCCGTAGGATGGCTGGGCCCCTAGGATGGCTGCGCCCCTGGGATGGCTTGACCCCTAGTATGGCTGGGCCCCTAGGATGGCTTGACCCCTAGTATGGCTGGGCCCCTAGGATGGCTGGACCCCTGGGATGGCTGGGCCCCTGGGATGGCTGGGCACCTAGAATGGCTGGGCCCCTAGGAAGGCTGGGCCACTGGGATGGCTGGACCCCTGGGATGGCTTGACCCCTAGTATGGCTGGGCCCCTAGGATGGCTTGACCCCTAGTATGGCTGGGCCCCTACGATGCCTGGACCCCTAGGATGGCTGGGCCCCTGGGATGGCTGGGCACCTAGGATAGCTGGGCCCCTAGGATGGCTGGACCCCTAGGATGGCTGGACCCCTATGATGGCTGGGCCCCTAGGGTTGCTGGATCCCTAGGATGGCTGGTCCCCTAGGATGACTAGGCTCCTAGGATGGCTGGACCCCTGTGATGGCTGGGCTCCTAGGATGGCTGGACCCCTAGGATGGCTGGAACCCTAGGATTGCTGGGCTCCTAGGATGGCTGGGCCCCTGGGATTGCTGGACCATTGGATGGCTGGACCCCTAGGATTGCTGGACCCCTAGGATGGCTGGGCTCCTAGGATGGCTGGACCCCTAGGATGGCTGGACCCCTAGTATAGCTGGGCCGCTAGGATGGCTTGACCCCTAGGATGGCTGGGCCCCTAGTGTTCGGGAATGAAACATGGACAATGTGTTTATGTAGCTTGCCGCTAGTGTGTGTTGTATTTGTAGTTGCTAATAGAATAAAATAGTGAATGTCACGGTGTTGTCCTTCCTAACTTCACGCTATAATACCCCACACTTGGTGCCGAAAACTCCGATTTTATGTGCTAGAGAGAATTACGTAATAGTGGTGAATAGTTTAAACCAGCAGTCTACACTACGGACTAGCTTCACACACGAGGAAGAACGACCAATAGTATTGGACCAGCTACCAACGAGCTACATTTGGAGACGCCATTACCTTACACCATCATACAGATGAGCTATTGAAAATTATACTAGCCTAACTAATATTACTTTGTGATATCCAGCACATGTTGCTTGCTTGTAAAGGCAAAACACATCACATATTGTCAATATCGCTGTCATTAAAATAATTGATATTGGACATTCCAAGCAGTGGTGACTTGAACGCCATCTATTAGAAGTACGGGACACTGCGAAAGTATTTCAAGCACGCAACTGCACGCAACCCTGGGTACTAATAATTTTCAACTGTCTGCGAGATTCAGAAACCATTAGTCCTCGCTTACCTTAAACACATTCACATCAGTGCAGAAGTAACTAATGTATGACATCAAAAATTCGCATGATGATTTATGAAATATGCATGAGATCTGCACGACAAAGAAAAACAATGATATTCATTGAATGAAGTTACGGACGCAGCATTCAACTAAACGAGACGACAGTGACATCTATGAACACAACTTGATTCAGAGTATCTTCGCATGCTTCCTATAGAGATCGCTAGTAGCCTAGAATTCTTATCACAAACTCATGCATGCACTCTAGGAACAATATTTGGAACTGTGTCTACCAGCGACCGTCACTGCATACTTCCCACGTCTCCGGCAGGTAGCAGAGGGATTACCGCCTGGCCATCTTGCAGCTCCACAGCCACGACAATAGCCTACGGGGCTACCTCACTTCCTTGTCCACAGCAGGTAGCCGAGGAATTACGGCAGCTGTCAACCTATTGTCAAGTATTACAATACCCTACCCACTATGTCTAACCCGGACCAGCCTTCACAATTACAGAAATTGAAACGTCTCAGAAAGACGGCAAGAACACTTATTACCAAATTCACTACTGTAATAAATGATGCAACACCTAGCTCAGAGATCGACTACGAATACAATCAGATTAGACTTCAAGAAGCATTAGACCGTCCAACCACTCTCGATCAACAAATCCATGACGTCCTTCCTGACACCGAGTATAACGTTGACGTCATCTCGTGCGAAGAATATACCGATCTTGCCAAGAGAGCTATCCTCAAAGCGACTCGCGCCATTGGAGAAAAAACACCTGTCGATAATGTAAGTCTCGCGTCTGCCAAAGACGCCGCTGTGCCCCCTCCACCCTTAATGCACACAGTTAAACTTCCTGTGATCAGGTTGGAACCATTCTCAGGAGACGTAGAAAAGTGGTCCCGTTTCTGGGAACAATTCCAATCATCTATTGACGGCAACCCTTCCATTTCCAGTATCGATAAACACGTTTTTCTTCGCGGGTACTTGGAGGACGAGCCCAAGAACTTGGTCGACGGAATTCCAATCACCGCTGACGCATATGAGGAGACAAAACAGATTCTCATTTCACGGTACGGTGACAAAAACAGAATAATCCAAGCCCATCTGGATTACCTGGAGACTCTACAGCCTATATCACACGTCACGCCCAACGCCTTAAACATTACATTCATCGAATGTAACCGGCGGATACAGGCCCTCAGGGCCTTGGGAGAAAATGTTGACGAATATGGCCGAATGCTAGCTCCGAAAATTCTGCGCGCGTTCCCGGAGGACATTGTTCGCCGTTGGATTATTCATGCCAAGAGAGAGAATATCATGGAAAGCCACATTACTAAATTGATGCGATTCTTAAACGAAGAGGTTGACGGTGCTCTAACCACACAGAAAATCAGAGGAAATCCTATAGCTTCAGCAACCCTTATCCCCACTACAGCTGCACTCCAAATTCATGCCAAATCAAGCAAATCGTCACCAAAAGCGAAGAAGACGATACTTCCATTCTGCGTATTTTGCGACCGACGAGGCCATTGGGGTCAAGACTGTAAAACCATAACAACCGTGTATGATTGCATTCAGAAGCTAAAATCGAACAAGCGCTGCTTTCTTTGTTTAAATCAAGGACACGTTGTTTCGGACTGCAGCAAGAAATGTCAAACGCAGTGTGCTACATGTAAGAAGTTACACCATAGATCTATTTGTGATGGAGAACAGAGAACTCTTTCTACTCCGTCATCTCAAACGGCAGTAGGGAAAATAAGCGTAGCAACCTCCGGCTTTACTTACCTACAGACCGCTCAGGTGTGGATTAGAGGACCCACAGGTTTAAGCAAACTTACTCGCTGTGTTCTCGACGCAGGAAGTCAGTCGACCTTCATCTCCAAGTCACTAGTAGACGATCTTCAGCTGGAAGTAATTAGACGACAAGAACTGACTGTTTGTGCCTTTGAGTCAAACCCTACGAGCCCCAACACTAGACGACTTGTACGATTCAATATGAAAGGGTTTTGGACTAACACGAGCCTCTCTCTCTATGGTTTCGAAAGTCTTCACGTTCTTTCACCACAACCGTCGGTTCCACAAGACATTACGGCATTGGCGCATGCTCGTAAGTTACAGTTAGCTGATCCTAGGACGGATTCCCATGAAGATCTACCAGTTGAACTCCTTATCGGTAGTGACCACTACTGGAAAATTATCAGAGACAGTCCTCCCTTACGTATCTCCACGTCACTCGTGTTGGTTCCTTCTACCATCGGCTGGATACTCAGTGGGGACCGATCCGGTATGCACGTGAATTCAGCCACAGTGAATTTCATTAACCTCGAGCAGACTTCTTTCCAGTCAGACGAAGACTTCAGAAGATTTTGGGACCTCGAGACTATTGGTATAACTGCTGATCAAGAACGCCCACATACGCCGAAGGATTCCAGAATCCTTGAGGACTTCAAATCATCTTTCCGAATCGAAGAACAGCGACGCGTAGTCTCGTTGCCAAAGAAGCAAGGCATTCTGGAACTACCCCATAATCTACACAATGCCGAGGCGCGTCTGAGCAACCTTCAGAAAAGACTTCAAAGCAATGACGACTTCAACCAGATGTACTGTAGCCAGATGTTCAGCTACATTCACAATCAGCACGTGGAAGAAGTCAACACGACAAACTCACCCGAAGTCATGTTCTACCTTCCTCATCAAGCTGTGAAGAAAGAAAGATACGGAAAAACCAAGTGGAGAATAGTATTCGACGCATCGTCTCATCAGGCTAAGTCACCCTCTCTTAATGACATGTTGGAGATGGGACCAAATTTATTACCAGAGGCTGTGGCAATTCTCCTACGTTTCAGACTTCATCGACAGGGGATCATCAGTGACATACAACAAGCCTTTCTTCAGTTAACCCTGGACAGGAAAGACAGAGACTTGACCAGATTCCTCTGGTACAAAGTGATTCAAGACGACGGAGGACACTTCCACACAACAAATGACATAGTCACTTATCGTTTCACTAGGCTCCCTTTCGGGCTGACCTGCAGTCCTTTCCTCCTCTCAGCAACCATCAGGGAACATGCGGACAAACACACACTCTCCTTTCCTAACGCTGCACCACTAATCAACAGCAACACCTTCATGGACGACATTGTTGTGGGAGCAACAGATGACAACTTGGCAGTCACCTTGTATTATGAACTCACTGCCTTAATGAAGATGCTCAATTTCCCTCTTGCAAAATGGGCAACAAATTCCGATGTACTGAGAGCCGTCTGGAAGGCAGAAGGACGAGAGACTGCGCTGCAGACTCAGGTGCTAGGAATAAACTGGTGCACTTCAAGTGATTCTTTTATGGTGGACACGAAGGAAATCCTTGATAAAATCCCAGAAGGACCAACCACAAAAAGACAGCTTTTGAAGATCGTCAGCAGCTTTTACGATCCACTTGGCTTGTTCACTCCGGTATCTCTTGTCGGGAAACGATTGTTTCAGGATACTTGGTGCCGGGGAATTGATTGGAATGAACTGTTACCCAACGATCTTGCCGCACACTGGCATGCATGGATATCTACGCTCTCCTCGCTCTCGCCAATACGCATACCGCGCTGGCTCCACACTTCAAGTAAAGAAGACACTCAGGTTCATGTGTTTTGCGACGCTTCAGAGCGAGCTTACGGAGCAGCCTTGTACATTCGCGCAACTGATGAGGACACTATCTCCACTCGCCTAGCCTACAGCAAGTCGAGACTGACTCCCGTTAAGAAAGTCACACTACCACGCCTTGAACTCCTTGCAGCCTTAGTGGGAGCACGGCTTCTACGATATTTTGCAAAAGCAACCAATTTCGACACTTCCCATGCTACTTTATGGACGGACTCCACTGTGACATTGGGTTGGATACGAGGAAATCCAAATAAATGGAAGACCTTCGTCTGCAACCGTGTGACGGAGATACAGTCCTACACAACACCATCACAGTGGAGACACTGCCCCGGATCTGACAACCCTGCACATCACCTCTCTCGGGGACTTCTTCCTGGTCAGATCCAGTCCTTAGATATATGGTGGCATGGACCTTCCTGGTTAACAAAGGAAGAATCCTACTGGCCTCAGGACGCACCATCGCTTCCATCACTCCCAGAAACAAAGAACACGGTGCAGACTGTCCTTAACGTCGATTTGCCAGAATCGATCATAGACTCCACCCAGTTCAGTTCCTACACGCGCCTTCTACGCGTTACAGCTTGGGTACTTCGTCTGACGCGAATCCTTCGCCACAAAGACCACGAAAACGGGGAACTCACTGCTCAAGAACTTACTGCGGCGCGTACCTACTGGATAAAGGTCGTGCAGAATGACTGCTTTCCTGCTGAACTTGGAGCTCTACAATCCAACGTCCCTCTCCCAGTAAGATCCAAACTACGATGCTACAACCCCTTTCTAGATGACGGTGTTCTGCGGCTTGGAGGGCGACTGGAGAGTGCTAACATTACTCACCAGCAGAGGCATCCCATAATTCTCGATGGCGACCATCACTTTACACAACTTATGATCAGAGACACACACATCCGCCTCCATCACTTGGGAGTGCGAATTGTTCTTTCAGACCTTCGGATGACCTTCTGGATACTGCGTGCTCGTCGTGCCATCAAGAAAATACTATATCGCTGCCTTCCTTGCAAAATGGCCCGAAATCGTCCCAGTCAAGTACTTGAGGCGCAAATCCCTCCACAGCGTGTCATTCCACAGAAGGCCTTTGCAGTAACAGGCATTGACTTTGCTGGACCGCTATACGTAAGGGAAGGTCATACAACTAAAAAATGCTACATCACGCTCTTCACGTGCGCAACGACCCGAGCCCTTCACTTAGAACTTTGCCGAGATATGAGCACTGACAAATTTCTGCAAGCACTGCAGCGGTTTGTGGCGAGACGTGGCATTCCACACACTATCTATTCTGACAATGCCCAGACATTCCACTGTGCAAATCGAGAATTGGCGGGACTATGGGCTACCGTTTCCGATACGAAGGCTTGCCAGTACCTATCACGAAACAACATCACGTGGAAGTTCATCGCAACAAGCGCGGCTTGGTGGGGAGGCTGGTGGGAAAGAATGGTTGGTTCCACCAAGCGATGCTTGCGAAAGACACTTGGGCGCTCTTCTGTAGATGAAGATGGTTTGCAGACGATACTGACATCTATCGAAGCCGCGCTGAACTCCAGACCACTCACCAAAGACGACTACGTCAACGTGATCACCCCAGCTCACTTCCTTGTCGGTGGACAACTCAATGCACTGCCCTCTGGACATGAACCTCAGCCCGGTTCCCCCATTAACGAATACAGACTTCAGCAACAATTGGCGGACCATTTCTGGAAACGATGGAGCAAGGAATACCTGCTTCAGCTTCAGAGTTTCCACCAGGTGACGCAACCTAAAGGATCGTCACCACGACTGAGGCTTGGAGACATCGTTCTACTCCAGGACGAGGTGCGGCCTCGACATCTGTGGAGGAAGGCCCGGATTCAGGAGCTGAAACCAGGCAGAGATGGACTTATCCGGACGGTGATTCTATCCACGCCAGAGGGGACCCAGATCGCCCGACCTGTCCAGCTGGTCATCCCTCTTGAGGTTGACCAGGGAGGGGAGGATGTTGGGGAATGAAACAAGGACAATGTGTTTATGTAGCTTGCCGCTAGAGTGTGTTGTATTTGTAGTTGCTAATAGAATAAAATAGTGAATGTCACGGTGTTTTTCTTCCTAACTTCACGCTATAATACCCCACACCTAGGATGGCTGGGCCCCTAGGATGGCTGGGCCCCTAGGATGGCTGGACCCCTAGGATGGCTGGACCCCTGGGATGGCTTGACCCCTAGGATGGCTGGACACCTAGGATGGCTTGACCCCTAGGATGGCTGGGCCCCTAGGATGGCTGGACCCTTAGGATGGCTGTGCCCCCAGGATGGCTTGACCACTAGGATGGCTGGACGCCTAGGATGGCTGGGCCCCTAAGATGGCTGGGCCCCTAGGATGGCTTGACCCCTAGGATGGCTGGACCCCTGGGATGGCTGGAACCCTAGGATGGCTGGGCCACTAGTATGGCTGAATCCCTAAGACGGCTGGACCCCTAGTATGGCTGGGCCCCTAGTATGGCTGGACCCTGGGATGGCTGGCCCCTTAGTATGGCTGGACCCCTAGGACAGCTGGACCCCTAGGACGGCTGGACCCCTAGGATGATTGGGCCCCTGGGATGGCTAAGCCCCTGGGATGGCTGGGCCCCTAGGTTCGCTGGGCCCCTAGGATGGCTGGGCTCCTAGGATGGTGGGGCCCCTAGGATGGCTGGGCCCCTAGGATGGCTGTTCCCCTGGGATGGCTGGACTCCTAGGAAGGCTGGACCCAAGGATGGCTGGGCCTCTGGGATGGCTGGGCCCCTGGGATGGGTGGGCCCCTAGTATGGCTGGACCCCTAGGATGGCTGGACCCCTGGGATGGCTGGGCTCCTGCGATGGCTGGGCCCCTAGGATGGCAGGACCCCTGGGATGGCTGGGCTCCTAGGATGGCTGGGCCCCTAGGATGGCTGGACCATTAGGATGGCTGGACTCCTAGGATGGCTGGGCCCCTGGGATGGCTGGGCCCCTGGGATGGCTGGGCCCCTAGGATGGCTGGACCCCTAGGATGGCTGGACCCGTAGGATGGCTGGGCACCTAGGATGGCTGGGCCCCTGGGATGGCTTGACCCCTAGTATGGCTGGGCCCCTAGGATGGCTTGACCCCTAGTATGGCTGGGCCCCTAGGATGGCTGGACCCATGGGATGGCTGGGCCCCTGGGATGGCTGGGCCCCTAGGAAGGCTGGGCCACTGGGATGGCTGGACCCCTGGGATGGCTTGACCCCTAGTATGGCTGGGCCCCTAGGATGGCTTGACCCCTAGTATGGCTGGGCCCCTACGATGCCTGGATCCCTAGGATGGCTGGGCCCCTGGGATGGCTGGGCACCTAGGATAGCTGGGCCCCTAGGATGGCTGGACCCCTAGGATGGCTGGGCTCCTAGGATGGCTGGATCCTTAGGATGGCTGAACCCCTATGATGGCTGGGCCCCTAGGGTTGCTGGATCCCTAGGATGGCTGGGCCCCTAGGATGGCTGGGCCGCTAGGATGGCTAGGCTCCAAGGATGGCTGGACCCCTGTGATGGCTGGGCTCCTAGGATGGCTGGACCCCTAGGATGGCTGGAACCCTAGGATTGCTGGGCTCCTAGGATGGCTGGGCCCCTGGGATGGCTGGGCCATAGGATGGCTGGACCCCTAAGATTGCTGGACCCCTAGGATGGCTGGGTTCCTAGGATGACTGGGCCATAGGATGCCTGGACCCCTAGGATTGCTGGAACCCTAGGATGGCTGGACCCCTAGGATGGCTGGGCCCCTAGGATGGCTGGACTCCTAGGATGGCTGGGCTCCTAGGATAGCTGGACCCCTATGAAGGCTGGGCTCCTAGGATTGCTGGACCCCTAGGATGGCTGGGCTCCTAGGATGGCTGGGCCCCTAGGATGGGTGCACCCCTAGGATGGATGGACCCCTAAGATGGCTGGGCCCCTAGGATGGCTGGGCCCCTAGGATGGATGGGCCCATAGGATGGCTGGGCTCCTAGGATTGCTGGACCCCTGGGATGGCTGGCCTCCTATGATGGCTGGGCCCCTAGGTTGGCTGGGCCCCTAGGATGGCTGGACCACTAGGATGGCTGGGCCCCTGGGATGGCTGGGCTCCTAGGATGGCTGGACTCCTAGGTTGGCTGAGCTCCTAGGATGGCTGGGCCCCTAGGATGGCTGGACCACTAGGATGGCTGGACCCCTAAGATGGCTGGGCCCCTAGGATGGCTGGTCCCCTGGGATGGCAGGGCTCATATGATGGCTGGGTCCGTAGGATGGCTGGGCTCCTAGGATGGCTGGGCCCCTAGGATGGCTGGACCCCTAGGATGGCTGGACCCCTAGAATGAATGGGCCCCTGGGATGGCTGGGCTCATATGATGGCTGGGCCCCTAGGATGGCTGGGCTCCTAGGATTGCTGGGCTTCTGGTATGGCTGGGCCCCTAGGATGGCTGGGTTCCTAGGATGGCTGGACTCCTGGGATGGCTGGGCTCCTAGGATGGCTGGGCTCCTAGGATGGCTGGGCCCTTAGTATGGCTGGACCTCAAGGATGGCTGGGCCCCTAGGATGGCTGCGCCCCTAGGATGGATGGGCCCATAGGATGGCTGGGCTCCTAGGATTGCTGGACCCCTGGGATGGCTGGCGTCCTATGATGGCTGGGCCCCTAGGATGGCTGGGCCCCTGGGATGGCTGGGCCCCTAGGATGGCTGGGCCCCTAGGATGGTTGGACCCTGGGATGGCTAGGTCCCTACGATGCTGGCCCCTAGGATGGTTGGACCCCTGGGATGGCTGGGCTCCTAAGATGGCTGGGTTCCTGGGATGGCTGGGCCCCTAGGAGGGCTGGGATCCGGGGAGAGGTGGGCCCCTGGGATGGCTGGGCCCCTAGGACGGCTGGGCCCCTAGGATGGCTGGCCCCTAGGATAGCTGAGCTCCTAAGATGGCTGGGCTCATAGGATAGCTGGGCCCCTAGGTTGGCTGGGCTCCTAGGATGGATGGGCCCCTAGGTTGGCTGGGCTCCTAGGATTGCTCGACCCCTGGGTTAGCTGGGCTACTAGGATGGCTGGGCTCCTGGGATGGCTGGGCCCCTAGGATGGCTGGGCTCCTATGATGGCTGGACTCCTGGGATGGCTGGGCTCCTGGGATGGCTGGGCTCCTAGGATGGCTGGGCCCCTAGGAAGGCTGGACTCCTAGGATGACTGGGCCCCTAGGATGGCTGGGCTCCTAGGATTGCTGGACCCCTGGGATGGCTGGGACCCTAGGATGGCTGGGCCCCTAGGATGGCTGGGCTCCTGGGATGGCCGGGCTCCTAGGATGGCTGGGCCCCTAGGATGGCTGGGCCCCTGGGATTGCTGGGCCCCTGGGATGGCTGGGCCCCTAGGATGGTTGGAGCCCTGTGATGACTGGGCCATTGGGATGGCTGGGCCCCAAGGATGGCTGGGCTCCTAGGATGGCTGGGCCCCTAGGATGGCTAGGCTCCTGGGATGGCTGGGCTTCTAGGATGGCTGGGCCCCTGGAATGACTGGGCCCCTAGGATGTCTGGGTTCTTGGGATGGCTGGGCCCCCTAGGATGGCTGGGCTCCTAGGAAGGCTGGACCCCTAGGATGGCTGGACCCCTAGGAAGGCTGGGCCCCTAGGATTGCTGTGCCCCTAGGATGGCGGGGCCCCTAGGAAGGTTGGGCCCCTAGGATGCCTGGGCCCCTGGGATGGCTAGGCCCCTAGGATGGCTGGGCCCCAAGGATGGCTGGGCCCCTAGGATGGCTGGGCCCCTAAGAAGGCTGGGCCCCTAGAATGGCTGGGCCCCTAGGATGTCTGGGCCCCTAGTAAGTCTGGGCCCCTAGGATGGCTGGGCCCCTAGGATGGCAGGGCCCCTAGGATGGCTGCGCCCCTAGGATGGCTGGGCCCCTAGGATGTCTGGGCCCCTAAGATGCCTGGGCCCCTAGGATATCTGGGCCCCTAGGATGGCTGGACCCCTAGGATGGCTGGGCCCCTAGGATAGCTGGGCCCCTAGGATGGCTGGACCCCTAGGATGGCTGGGCCCCTAGGATGGCTGACCCCTAGGATGGCTGGACCCCTAGTATGGCTGGGCCCCTAGGAAGGCTGTGCCCCTACGATGGCTTTGTCCCTAGGATGGCGGGGCCCTTAGGAAGGCTGGGCCCCTAGGATGGCTAGGCCCCTTGGATGGCTGGGCCCCTGGGAAGGCTGGGCCCCTAGGATGGCTGGGCCCCTAGGATGGCTGGACCCCTAGGATGGCTGGGCCCCTAGGAAGGCTTGGCCCCTAGGATTGCTGGACCCCTAGGATGTCTGGGCCCCTAGGATGGCTTGGCCCCTAGGATGGCTGGGCCCCTAGGATGGCTGGACCCCTAGGATGGCTGGGCCCCTAGGATGGCTGGACCCCTAGGATGGCTGGGCCCCTAGGATGGCTGGGCCCCTAGGATAGCTGGGCCCCTAGGATGGCTGGGCCCCTAGGATGGCTGGACCCCTAGGATGGCTGGACCCCAGGGATGGCTGGGCCCCTAGGATGGCTGGACCCCTAGGATGGCTGGGCTCCTAGGATGGTTGGACCCCTAGGATGGCTGGGCCCCTAGGATGGCTGGGCCCTTGGGATGGCTGGGCCCCTAGGATGGCTGAGCCCCTGGGCCGGGGCCTAGGCAGAAATCCGGCACTGCACTAACTCCTAAACCACTCACAGCTCGTAATGTCTTAGCGTGATATATTCTACGATATTCCATGTCCTGTTTGCCTTGAGTATGAACCCGGAAGGGGGAAGACACCATAGTGCAACCTTATTTATATACATTTGGTGTAATATCCTCAGTTCTGTGAGACCTGCACCGTAGGTTCCAGGTTCGAACCCCAGCTCTACGATGGATGATCCTTAATGCTGGTAGGAGAATTGAAGCGCAGGGTCGTAGGTAGCCAAGGGGTGCTAAAAGTTGCTAGTGCACACGCATCTATCTCCTCCTAAACCTTCAGCGCGCTCTCAATGTTGTGGGGGAATAATCGAGAGATTGTTTTAAAATATTCGAAACACATCATGTTCTTTTAGAGATCCAAGTCTGTGTTTGCAGCACAGTAACGTTCTGTGTGTGAATGAGACCCACGTCTGTGTTTACAGCCCACTAACGTTCTGTGTGTAGAAGTGTGAATGAGACCCAAGTCTGTGTTTGCAGCCCACTACGTTCTGTGTGTAGAAGTGTGAATGAGACCCAAGTCTGTGTTTGCAGCCCACAAACGTTCTGTGTGTAGAAGTGTGAATGAGACCCAAGTCTGTGTTTGCAGCCCATAAACGTTCTGTGTGTAGAAGTGTGAATGAGACCCAAGTCTTTGTTTGCAGCCCACTACGTTCTGTGTGTAGAAGTGTGAATGAGACCCAAGTCTGTGTTTGCAGCCCACAAACGTTCTGTGTGTAGAAGTGTGAATGAGACCCTAGTCTGTGATTACAGCTCACAAACGTTCTGTGTGTAGAAGTGTGAATGAGACCCAAGTCTGTGTTTGCAGCCCACGAACGTTCTGTGTGTAGACGTGTGAATGAGACCCAAGTCTGTGTTTGCAGCCCACGAACGTTCTGTGTGTAGAAGTGTGAATGAGACCCAAGTCTGTGTTTGCAGCCCACTAACGTTCTGTGTGTAGAAGTGTGAATGACACCCAAGTCTGTGTTCGCAGCCCACTTACGTTCTGTGTGTAGAAGTGTGAATGAGACCCAAGTCTGTGTTTGCAGTCCACTAACGTACTGTGTGTAGAAGTGTGAATGAGACCCAAGTCTGTGTTTGCAGCCCACTAACGTTCTGTGGGTAGACGTGTGAATGAGACCCAAGTCTGTGTTTGCAGCCCACTAACGTTCTGTGTGTAGAAGTGTGAATGAGACCCAAGTCTGTGTTCGCAGCCCACTTACGTTCTGTGTGTGGAAGTGTGAATGAGACACAAGTCTGTGTTTGCAGCCCACTAACGTTCTGTGGGTAGAAGTGTGAATGAGACCCTCTGCAAGATGTATCTTTTCACATCATTCGGTGTTGTCATCGGTTTCATTATCGCCACGCTTATAAGGAAGACGTCATTTGAATGTGGTAACCTGTTGAAATCCCACCTAGCTCATTATCTGATGCTCAAATGACTCACTCTTTCCAAATTATGTTTGTCAATCTTCACTCTTCCTAAATCATGTCAGTAATATGATTGTATTTCTTCCCACCCAGAAGACAAAAACCACTATTGGATTGTTACAATAGGTCTGGAAAAGAAAGAGAACTACATTTTAGTTGTTTCCCAAGAGTAACTTGAGCGTCCCCTCCTCACTCCTCGGTAGCACTCTGAGCTTCTATGCCCAATATTTGGTTTCAAACCCGGCAGAAGTCGTCGGATTTTTAAGAGCGTTAAAATTCCCTCATTACGCCCTCACTAGGACGGGAAGTGAAGCCGGCGATCTCATGTCATAGATTTATGTCATGTAAGAGAATCTTCCACCAACTACAATTGTGTGAAGTCAAATTTGTAGGTTAATTTGATTAACGCTCTGTAGTTCCAACGTTCGTAGCCAGGTGCCAGTTGCAGTGGCATCTAATTGCCAATTTTGCGGCTAGGTGTCGTTGACGGTAGCATTTGGTAGCAAAAGTAGGAACTACTTGAAATTGATCGTCTGCAGTCCTTACTTTCATTAAAACAGATAACTCACACTAAAAGAGCCATCACAATTAACACCGGTTGTCAGACAGATTCTACATACACCCAAAGTATACGGGGCAACATGACCGCATTGTCGCAGCCCCTAAACTGAGGAACCATCCAAGCAGTGTTTCGTAAACCTCGCTCCGTAGGGGATAATATTCTTGGCTGTCACTCTGGAGGTCAGAGTTCGATTCCCGGTTCTGTATAGAAATTTAATTCTGGTCTGAGGGCTGAAACGGAATACACTCAATATCTTGAAGCAGAATTGAGAAGAGACGGGTTCAATTCCCATCCCAGTCATCCTGGACGTGGTTTTGCGTGACTTGCCTCTTCTAATCCAGGAAAATGCTAGGATGGTACCTAACTTAAGGCCACGGCCGCTTCCTACCCAATTCGTACCTCAGTAACAGATACACATACTAGTACTAACTTCACAGCGACACAGGTTATCAGACAAATTTTACACATATCGAAATACACGTGGCTATATGACCGCAAAGTCGCAAAGCCTTTAAAAGAATCAACAACAACAAACAACAAAGATCAGTGTGTGTATTAATATAGCTAATACCATCCGTTTAATGGAGCATGGACTCCTCCAGTCAAAAGAAATGCATGCTGTTAACGAGTGGGCTCCGAGACAACAAAACCTGTTACGGGGGTCGTTCTTCCTACTTTATAGACAAAAATATGCCTATATCTAAGTTCAGTTGTCACAGAAGTATCACACAAGTAAACTACAATGTCTATATGATATTAGGGATTACTCTTATAAAATTCGGACGAAATTCACTTAATAGCGCGCCTTCAAACAACAAAAACGTATTTTACACAAAACTACAAAAATGGCGCGGAGTCCCTTATTCGTTGCGCGGGTTCATTTATTTCACAACAGATACTATTTAGATTGTGTAGGCTGTCAAATTTATATGAAGATTTCCAATTATTTTCTTTCTCACAGGATTATTTTTATAGACTTTATTAATACCCAAATGAAGGAAAATTTCTGAATAGTTTGTTTACCTGGCAGAGAAAAAAAATACCAACACACTATCTTAAAATATAGTTGGGAGGTAATTTGATACACTTGTAATATCACTAAGCTTGGATTGGTAATTTTAGCATAGTCACTTGTGTAATTGCTTGGCATCACAAGGGATAAGATGTCTCTCATCAAATCTGCTACACAGGTATGGGTAAAGGTGTATCGCCAAATGTCCCAACAAATTTGGTTTGGCATATTCTACTTTGTCTTCTCACGACTATGGGTTAACATGTGTCTCTTCAAAACATGCTTGAAGCCAAATTTGGCTCCGCATGTGCTACAGGAGAAGGGCTTCTCACCAGTATGGGTTATCATGTGTATCTTCAAACTACCTCTCCGAATAAATTTGGCTCCGCATGTGCTACAGGAGAAGGGCTTCTCACCAGTATGGGTTATCATGTGTGTCATCAAACTAACTTTCCGAATAAATTTGGCTTCGCATGTGCTACACGAGAAGGGTTTCTCCCCAGTATGGATTATCATGTGCATCTTCAAACTACCTCTCCGAATAAATTTGGCTTCGCATGTGCTACACGAGAAGGGCTTCTCACCAGTATGGGTTAACATGTGTGTCTTCAAAGTGCCTTTCTGACTAAATTTGGCTTTGCATATGCTACACGAGAAGGGCTTCTCACCAGTATGGGTTAATATGTGTGTCTTCAAAGTGCCTTTCTGACCAAATTTGGCTTCGCATGTGCTACACGAGAAGGACGAGAAGGGTTTCTCTCCAGTATGGCTTAGCATGTGTTTGTTCAAAGTACCATTCAGACTAAATTTGGCTTTGCATGTGCTACACGAGAAAGGCTTCTCACCAGTATGGGTTGACGTGTGTGTCTTCAAATGACCCTTGTCGTTAAATTTGGTTTCGCATGTGCTACATGTGTATGACTTCTGCCCTGTATGGGTTCCCATGTGCCTCTTCAAACTACTTTTCAAACGAAATTTGGCTTTGCATATGCTACACGAGAAGGGCTTCTCACCAGTATGGGTTGACGTGTGTGCCTTCAAACTAGCTTTCAAGCTAAATTTGGCTTTGCATGTGCTACATGTGTATGGCTTCTCCCCAGTAGGGGTTAACAGGTTAGTCTTCAAATTATGTTGATTTGTAATATTTCTTTCAGATACAGTGCTGGTATTCTGTCCTCGAGTATTACAGAAAGCGTATATCTTCCTTACAGCAGGATCCGAAGTATCAGGACATCCCAGCCTGAAATCATTGGTATTAATGCAATGCTGTGAACTCATAATTATGTTGACTAGCAGTAGTACCCGGCTTCGCCCGGTGGAATGATAATATCTCAGTCTCCTTAACACTCAACATGATAAATTATATTTATTTATGAAGACGACTACTACTGAACGGGTGTATCAAACTTACAATCTAATGGAAGTACACATTTTAAAAAGCACAGTCTAGGTAGACTGTGGTGTTGCTTAGTAGTATAATGGACGTAACATCTAGGTCATTTGCCATTTTGATGAGGATGATAATGAAGACTACTACTACTGAATGGGTATATCAAACTTACAATCTAATGGAAATACATATTTTAAAAAGCACAGGCTAGGTAGACTGTGGTGTTGCTTAGTAGTATAATGGACGTAACATCTAGGCCATTTCCCCTTTTGATGAGGATGATAACGAAGACGACTACTACTGAACGGGTATATCAATCTCACAAACTAATGGAAATACAAATTTTAAAAATCACAGTCTAGGTAGACTATGATGTTGCTTTGTAGTATAATGGACGTAACATCCAGGTCATTTGCCGTTTGATGAGAATGATAATGAAGACGACTACTACTGAACGGGTATATCAAACTTACAATCTAATGGAAGTACACATTTTAAAAATTACAGGCGATGAAGACTGTGGTGTTGCTTAGTAGTATAATGGACATAACATCTAGGTCATTTGCCCTTTTGATGAGGATGATAATTGAAACGACTCTTGAATTGACACGACAAACTTACAGACTACCGTGATAGAAATATTTCAAAATTCACAGGCGATGAAGACGTATTGTGAGTGGTGATTAGTGGTATAATGGGCGTAACATCCAGGCCGTTTGTCCTTATGATCATAATAATAAGGTAATGAAAACTGACTACTAAACGAGCATGGTGTAATTTTTTAAAATCTGATATAGGTAATAAAGATTTCTACCTTCGATGTCGTTCAAAGTCTGAACCTTATTTTCTGGCTTAGGCCTATACTCGAAGCGTCTAGTGAAAGAGCTCATGAAGTACTGCTCGGGTCCAAGAACCTGAGAATATCGCAGTTGATGACGATATATGATGACAGACGTTCGGAGGGGTTCCCGGTCCTATACATTGGCCGGTGAATCACTCACTCTTTCGTAACACTACAGTGGTTTGAGCAAAGGCCCTGTATGAACATCAGAATAGTCAGCAATACCAGGTAACAAGGTGGCCTCCGGACAGTCCTCTCATGTCACCTCGCGATGAATCAGCAAGCTATTCTCACACCACCACCCAGGGTCTCACAACTTGTGGGACGTGGGTTTGCGACCACGGGACGGCAGCTGAGTCCGGCATTGCTTCTTCTTACTGGTGCCGGGCTCCTTTCAGTTCTCTTTCCAGTCAGCCTCCCTTGTTCAAACTCTTGTTCTCTTCCGACCCCGATGGTATCAGGGTATCCGACTCTTTCACTCTTTCCCTTTCCCGCCTTTATTGGCCCTTGTCTAATCATTCCTGATTGCCTCATTCTTCGAGGTGTCAGCCTTTTTTTTCTTTTCTTAATATCTCATATCTTCTGCTCAAGGCCCTCAAGGAGGCAGGGTGTGTGTAGCCCCACCACTTCTAGTGCACCCTGGATAGTGCTACATCCTCAAGGGCTCATGGCTGGTGAGTTCGGGAGCTGGCAACCCTGAGGGTTTCCTGAGCTGGGTCCGGTTTTACCCCATTTTTCCATTGACTTTGGGACGGACCCTGTCCTCTTTCCCTTTCCTATCTGCATTGCGTGGCTGTCCTTCCTTCCAAGTCCTCAATTCTCATTTATCTAGGGTTGAGGGCATTTCATTTCCTCCTGTCTTTTATTTCCCTTATTCCTTTCTTTTGTCCTTATCTTCTTCTAGCCCATAAGTTTTGTAGTTAGTTTTAGTATTAGTATCATTTTCACGATCCCCCAAATAATTAGGGGCGATAACCTCGATGTTAGGCCCCTTTAAACAACAATTATCATCATCATCATCATCATCACAACTGGCATTGTGCAATTGGGTTACTGTGGCATTTAAAACTTCCTGTTAAGTCCCTCGCCCTTTTGTGTTACATACATAATTTGTAGCTAGAAACCTTCCCTGGAATCCACACAACAACTGACCCAAGTATCAACGCAATCGGATGAATGCTATATGAACGCATAGGGGGCATACATACACTACAACTATTCAATTGGCACGTCAAACTTACAAACTAACGTAATAGTAATAATGAATCACAGTCGAGCAAGACAAAATTTGGTTGAGATGGGCGAAACGGTGTAGATTTTTACCAAAGGGCCTAAATGCGGGGAAAGGAGTGGTCAGCCCAAATTTTCAAGTAGAGAGGGTTACTCGTCGGGTTCCAAGGGGTATGTATGTAGAATTTGGTTGAGATGGGTGAAATGGTGTAGATTTTTGCCAAAGGGTTTAATGCTGGAAAAGGAGTGGTCTGCCCAAAATTAAAAGTAAATGCAGGGAAAGGAGTGGTCTGCCCAAAATTTCAAGTAGACAGGGTTACTCGTTGGGTTCTAAAGGGCAAGTATGTAAAATTTGGTTGAGATGGGTGACACGGTGTAGAGTTTTCTCAAACGGCCTAAATGTGGGTAATGGAGTGGTCTGTCCTAAATTTTAAGTAGACAGTGTTACTCGTCGGGTTCCAATGAGTAAGTATGAAAAATTTGGTTGAGATGGGTGAAACGGTGTAGATTTTTGCCAAAGGGCCTAAATGCAGGGAATGGAGTGGTCTGTCCAAAATTTTAAGTGGACAGTGTTGCTCGCAGTGTTTCAAAGGATAAGTATACACATTTTGGTTCAGATCGGTGAAACAATGAAGATTTGTGACAAGGGGCCTAAACGCAGGGGATGGGGTAGCCTCTCCGTAATTTCAAGCAGACATTGTTAGTCGCAGTGTTCCAAAGGGTAAATATACAAATTTTGGTTGAGATCGGTGAAACGGTGTAGATTTGGGCCAAAGAGCCTAAATGCATGGAATGGAGTGGTCTGTCCGCAATTTCAAGCCGACAGTGTTTCTCGCAGGGTTCCAAAGGGTAAGTATACAAATGTTGGTTCAGATCGGTGACGGTGTAGATTTGTGCCAAAGGGCCTAAATGCAGGGAAAGGTGTGGTCTGCCCGCAATTTCAAGCAGACACTGTTACTCGCAGGGTACCAAAGGGTACGAATACGAATTTTGGTTCTGATCGGTGTAACGGTGCAGATTTGGACCAAAGGGCCTAAATGCAGGGAAAGGGGTGGTCTGTCCGAAATTTTAAATGGACAGTGTTACTCGCAGGGTTCCAAAGGGTAAGTATACACATGTTGGTTCGGATCGGTGAAACCGCGTAGATTTGTGCAAAAGGGCCTAAATGCAGGGAATGGGGTGGTCTGTCCGAAATTTCAAGTGGACATGGATACCCGCAGGGTTCCAAAGGTTAAGTATAGAAATTTTGGTTCAGATCGGTGAAACGGTGTAGATTTGTGTTTAAGGGCCTATATGCAGGGGATGGAGTAGCCTCTCCGCAATTTCAAGCAGACACTGTTAGTTGCATTGTTCCAAAGGGTAAATATACAAATTTTGGTTGAGATCGGTGAAACGGTGTAGATTTGGGCCAAAGGGCCTAAATGCAGGGAATGGAGTGGTCTGTCCGCAAATTCAAGCAGACAGTGTTACTCGCAGGGTACCAAATAGTAAGAATACGAATTTTGGTTCTGATTGGTGAAACGGTGTAAATTAGGACGAAAGGGGCTAAATGCAGGGATTGGGGTGGTCTGTCCGAAATTTTAAGTGGACAGTTTTACTCGCAGGGTTCCAAAGGGTAAGTATACAAATTTTGGTTCAGATCGGTGATACGGTGTAGATTTGTGCAAAAGGGCCTAAATGCAGGGAATGGGGTTGTCTGTCCGAAATTTAAAGTAGACAGGGTTACTCGTCGAGTTCCAAAGCGTAAGTATACAAATTTAGGTTCAGATTGGTGAAACGGTGTAGATTTGTATACATAACAGACAGACAAACAGACAGAGAGACAAACTTTGTGCTTTGTGCTTTATAGATTATCTGAGAATGGTGAATAATACTTTCAAAATACAGAGATCTAACTTATGAAATGATAACGGGACCAACATTCATTAATATCACTAGCTTGCCACGGTGGTTGGGTGGATATCGTGTCGGTCTACTAACCCCAAGATTGCAGGTTCGCTTCTGGCCGTGGTAAGTGATTTTTTGAAAGGCGGCAAAAATACGATACGCATGTCATGCGATGTCAGCATGTCAAAGAATCCATTTGAATTCAGTAGTCCGTATTCATAATGGCAAAATTAATCTCGGGAGTTTCCGCCAACACAAAGTTCCTCATTTCTCTACTAGAAAGTGCTATAGTGTTCAAGGAGATAAGATACCTAACATCTAACCTCCTTGACTTTCATAGTCAAGGAACAACGAAATTTGACATGCAAGCCACCCTCAGGGTTCAAATAGCAAAGCTTGCACCAGGCACCCCAGACCATACGATATTATTGTTATTATTATTATTATTTGTATTCTTCTTCTTCTTGTTTCGAATGGGCCTACTTTGGACCACGCTTGTTCAACTGTTGAGCTTTGATCTTTGCCCAGTGTTGTCGCATTTTCTGCCGGTGTAACTCCTTCCTTTCATCTGTCCAAGGGGTACCTTTCTTCCGGGGTTTTTCCTGAAATCCATGGACTTCCTTCAGGGCATGTCTCACAGATTGCCTGTCTTGAAGATCTGATATTCCCAGTTCATTAATGTCTTTCTCAGTTTCTGTCAGCCAAGTGGTACGAACCTTCTTGTTCTGCCAGAAAGTGAACAGCCTATTGGTCAGTCCTTATCTAATACCTGGAACTGATCTCAGTTTTAATATTCAATGCTACGTTTCTCATAAAGTCTGAATATTTTCAAATACTTATATACTAAGCAAACAAAATGGTGCGTCACATGGAGTATTTGGAGTCATAGGTTTCCTTAATAAATATGAAATCCGTATCTATTACAAAAGTACTGATTATACATGTAAATGGCAAATTATTTCCAGACACATTCTGTTTGTCAAAGGTCAACCTTGTCCTTGAACAGTTATATAATTGAAATTATTGAATAATTACGGATATTGTGTGCTAATTCATACTAGCAGTGAAAGTGTTCAACTTATTTTACACCACATTGTGCCGCTTTAACAACATGGATGTACGGGGATATGCCTATTTCATAGAATCTGGATAACTGAAATCCATCTGACTTAGGAAGTGCGTGCTCGTACAGGTGACAGAATAATCGATATTATATTCCCTCCAGAATCGCCATGTGCTGGCATTTGGATTAAGGTGGGAATTTTGGATATGCAAATCATGTGATTTCGAAACCATTTGGGCTATTATGCTTCATTCTTGAATACAGCGCGGATGAATGGTTATTTAGGGCTCCGTAAATTATGTGGAGTTGAGTGATTAGCTTTAGGTCCAAGAAAATATCAGATACTATATATAACGGTGGCTTGTTATAATCTACAGAAATTGGTAACTCGGTAACATTAACCACTCCATATAGCGAACATTTATCCAACTCTTGGCTCACCACAATGTGACTCCCGTCTGACCACGTACTGTAGCTGGGAACGTAAAATAAGCATTTTTCCCCCCAACGATTCAATATCTCGACCTCCTATTTAGACGTCAACAAATTCACACTTTGTACACTGTTATTCTAATCGATGTTACATTCTATGTTTCAAAATATCTGACATAAGTATCTCAGAGGTTTGTCAAACCTGGCACAATATCCTAAAAGTGATGAAATAGAGTAAGAGATATCACTTCTTGCACAAATCGATGCATTTGTTTAAATAAATCCGAGTACGCGTGTGCATAAGTGGCTGAGCTTTCGCTCGGGCGGCGTATTTGTTGACTGACGTCACTCAATCTTGAGATTACCATTCTATCTCCGCAGAACCTACACACCCGACATCCGAAGGAATTCGTTCAAAATAAACTATTCTTGGTTATCCCCTAGAGTTCTTGTCCTCGACCCGTCCTTCCATAACAACTGTAAGGTTTCAATTCCAGTTGCCTTAGTATGGGACATACCAAGCTATCTCTTTTATGCATAACCCCTCGTAAGACTCATTTACCCTCCCCCACTCGTCCTAATACCCTTCATTAAGTACTATATTTAATCTCTTAATCATCACTATTTTCCAACAACACCACAATCAAATATTTCTATTTTTATACATTCTGCAGCAAAAACAATCCAAGTTTCGCATCCACATAGCGCCAAGCTCCAGGCAATGGCTTCAAAAATGACTTTTTAATACCTAGATCGATATTTCCTTTAAACAGATGTCAACCCAATCTTTATATCTTATTTGCTTCGTCCATTCTGCGCCCAAGTTGGAGTCACCAACGTCTCTTAGTGTTTCAACAGCCAATCGATTTCAATATTTTTATTTTAAAACATCGTGCTGCATTCCGTTTATTCTGTTTCAAATAAAATGATTTTATTATGAAATCTCTCCTCAACACCTAGTACACACAGTTTAGAAACATGATCAAATCCTCTGGTATGAGGCTAAGATGACATTGTCGTTAGTAAGTCACCGAGTCGAAATTACTTCATCTTCGTCCTCAATTCTACTTTAAATTTCTTTAGCATTTCCTTCGTTAGTTGCGGTATGTATTGATTGAAAAGTACGAATGATATAATGCAGTCTTACCTAATATCATTCCAAATACCAGTTTGTCTCTCATGTCTATCAAATCTAATAAATACCAGTTGGTTGTAGACACACTCAGAATCCTGAATTGTATTCCGAAACTTTTCAAACTGCCAAACAATATCTCCAATCAACATTATACACAGCTTTATTTATACCAAATAGGCCAAGAACGTTTTCTTCTCGATGTTTATTCTACCAAGAACAGTCTAATACTTAATACAACTACCCTTGTTCCTCTGAATCTTGTTCACTGAACTTTTCTTAACCTAACTCGGCTGTCATCCAATTCATTTGTTTCATAATCGTCATCAGCTTCTAAAGGCTAAAAGCCTTGTCGTTGCAGCCGTTTCTTACGGTCTTCAGCAGTCCTTTTCACATTGGCATACGAGTCACCTACCAACTCCTTGACAATGTTCTTTAGATACGATTATCTTGATCGTCCCCTTTGTTTTTCCCCAAAGTTTTTCCATAAAAAATTACCTGGAGGAGAGTGTCATGGATTTTTCATTCCTTTACTTGATGGCGTTCAACAGGCATCGATTCTCCTGACTTTGGTTCAGAACAAGCTCATTTGTCTTTCTTTCCATCCAGCTTGTTCGGGTCATTCGTCTCCAAAACCACATTTCAGCTGCCTCAAGTTTTGATTCTTCTCATTTCCCAAGTGTCCATGTTTCACAACCATAGGTCAACACACTCCAAACAAAGGTCTTGAGAAATGACTTCCTTATCTTCAAGTTGAGGTGGCCATTGAGCAGCAAATTCTTATTTTGAAAGGCTTTCTTAGCCAACGCTATTCTTTTCTTAATTTCTGAGATGCATCTATTGTCATAATTAATCACACTTCCCAAATAGCAAAATTCCGTTACTTGTTCAATGGCACTATCATTTAACTTTATATTAGCTAAAATTGGTTGTTTCTTCCTATCAACTACCATTAATTATGTCTTCCGAGAATTAAATCTTAGCCCGAATTTTCCTAAGGATTTCTGAAAAACTTTTAACATGCAGAGTTTGCTAAAATTGCAATATCATCTGCAAAGCGAATGCTATGTACCTGCAATCCATTACATCTTAATCCTTTTGTTTTCTCTTTTAATGTATTTACTGCAGCTTCTATATAGATATTAAAAAGAAATGGTGATAGAGTACAACCCTGCCTTACACCTCTTCTTATTTCTGCTTCTCTTTTATTGCCATCAACTATTATTTCGGTAGTTTAATTTTTTATACAAGTTCAGAATAAGGTTTCCAGTTTCCAGTCAATCCCAACTTTGGCAAATGTAAGAAATAAGGATTTCCAATTGAAATTAGCAAATGCCTTTTCTATATCAATGAATACTATATAGGTATTTTGATTAACTTCCAGTCTTCTTTCTAAAATCTGACGTAATGCAAGGATAGCTTCCCTAGTCCCTTTCCTTGTTCTAAAGCCATACTGATCACTATCGAGATGTTGTTCAATTTTCTTGCTTGATGATCAATACAATCTTTGATGCATGTGAAAGAATGGCTCAAGTTCTATAATTAGAACATTCACAAGCATTTCCTTCTTGGGTAGTGTGATTGTTCAAATTTTAATAAAATCAGGAGGTACAATTCCGTCCTCATGGCATTTAGTAGTGTTTTGAAAAAGGTATTCTTTAATGCTTACATCACAACATTTTAAGAGCTGTGCAGGAATGTTATCCACACCAGTTGCTTTATTTCCATTCAGTTTAGTGAGTGCTGCAAAAAACTCTGCTTTAGTTATAGTTGGACCTTTATCTTCTTCTTAAATTAGTTCTTCATCTTCTATATAAATATTATTGTCAGTAATATCTGGACCATCATACAAATCGTCAGGGTATTCCTTCCATCGCTCACATACCTTTTCATTTTCTAACAATAGTTGAGTTGCTACGATGCATAGGGGTTGAAGATCTGGACAGTTTATTTCGCTTATTATTACTTTGGATCGTTGACAGGTATGTGAAGGGTTATCGAACAGTATGCCATTGTCTCTATACTGAAGAAAGCAGGAGCTGACAGATTGGAAGGGCCTCCGACAATGAGTGTGATGACTAACGCTTCTAAGTTTTTATTAGAAGGATAAACAAATGCTGATGATGAAGAAATTGAAGAAATGTATGATCAAATAGAAGAATTGTTTGACATAATAAAGGAGAATTCAAACATTTCTGGCATAGATGGAAGTATGCTGAGCGTCTATGCCCAAGATCGCGATTTCAAACCCGTCGGAATTTTTGAGAGCGTTAAAATCCATCAATATGCCTTCCTTCGGAGGGGAAGTAAAGCCGGCGGTCCCATGTCATAGATTTATGTCATGTTACAGAATCTTCAAATAATTACACCTGTGTGAAGCTAAATTATACGTTAAACACTTGACTAACGCTCTTAGGTTCCAACGTTCATCACCAGAAGCCGACTGCGGTGGCATCTGGTAACCTAGATCTGACCTAGTGGTCGTTGACAGTGGCGTTTGGCGGCAAAAGTATTAACTACTCGAAAAAAAAATGAATGTCTGCAGTCCTTACTTGAATTGAAAACAGATACCACACACAAATACAACCATCACAATTAACACCGGTTGTCAGCCAGATTCTACAAACACCCTAAGTAAGCGGAGCTACATGACCGCGTTGTTGCAGCCCCTAAACTAAGGAACAAACCAGGCTAACTAACTTCTCTCAAATACTTCCAGACAGAGAGATTTCCGAACAATAATTCGTGGGCAAGTGTAAGTTAAGTTAATACCAATAATGTATCTGCTTTGACGAGCCAAGCAGTAAAATGCGAGATATATCTGACGTTGCAAACAAAACTTATTCGTATCCAAAACATTCAGTTATGCATACACGAAAGTTAAATAACATGTTTCCTCATATGTTGTACACTTACTCATTTGGATGATTTCCACTTGCTGCACTTTCCCCATCCTGGGTTTCTTCTTTCATGTCCTAGAAATAATGTGAATTGATTAATTATTTAATTTATTTGGCATCACTAATACTTTTACACAAACAGCAAACTATGTAATTGTAAATCACAGCAGAGTTGAAGTGAAGTGGTTATGTCTTCCCTAGTTCTAAAACTTATAATACACAATCTCCTCAAGAGCACAAAATGCTGACTCACTGCCTCAATGGAAGTAATCGCTTTAAGGATTGAGGACAAATGAATGTATTTTTACTATTTTAACTGGAAGGCTTTAGGAGTCGTTAGGATCTAACACATCCACCTATCATTATGTAAAAAGCGACTATATCCTCAATATTTGTACCATCCCATCTTTCGAAGGAAGGAAGCTTGTAGTTTAACGTGACCGTTAATCTTGAGATCATGAGCCACGGGACCTCCTTTTTACGTGGAATCCGAACCACAGGACGTGGCATTTCACTTCGAAAATCTCACATGCATTGCCTGGGAATCGAACCTGGACCGCCTTGGTGAGAGGCATACAGCTATACCGCTGAGCTACTGAGATATCTTACATATACAATATTATACAACACATTTCTCTCAAAACACTGCAATTAAAGCAAAATTACAAAACAAAACAATTTAGTGTAAGTACATAAATTATATGCCTCTAGAGGGAATTTATTGTGGAGTATGTAACCTGTGGATGTGGATGAAAATATTTATACAGTGCGGAGATGGTTCGATTTGTGAGGACTATAACATCATAACTGTTATATTCGACCATACTCTTAGGCAGGTTTATGTTTGTTTCTGTCTGACCGTTCAAGTTCAAATAAATTTTGTTTTTACCTTAGTTGTGATCTGATGATGATGTTGTTTTCCCAATCCTTTCCTATGTCACGATTAAGGCTTAAGCAGAAGGGATGTGGTTTGTTAGGGATTCAGTTGATGGCGCCCATTTCTATTTGCTATTATGACCAAATTTAAGCATCGAAACGGCCCTAGAGACTCTTTATCTCGTGTTACCCTCTGCTTTTGTGATATTTCAACCGAATTTCCGACACATTCCTTAATATATTTCACGTTCATTTAACTCCACTCTGGCCTGGGATGCCAGGTATGCGATGTAATGGCAGATGGGTCATCGCATACCTCGGATGAATGGGTGAAGTACAAGCCGGGGAAGAAATTGGAGTAACTTAGTAATATTTAGTCACACGTCATTTAGAATGCCTTCAATAAGGGATTCCAGGCATCATTGGTATTAATTGACATACAGAAATTTATGAATGCAAGTTTGAAACTTATAGATTGAAAAAAGGCTGAGCGAATTTCAACCATTACAGAGCTTAAATGTGCCAGGCCATGTGATTACTGTTAGAAGATGACTGGGCAAGATACCTACCAACTAAAATCCTTTAAATGGTTGTTCATGGTTCCCCATTTTCATCTCCAGTTCAACGTTAGGACGGGAACACTTAACAGACTATGGTCGCTTCCTTCCGACTGCTAATCATATTTCAATAATACCAATCCCCATTAACAACTCTTATAGGCTGGACAATAGGGATATTAAGCGATAAAAGAGAAACAACTATAAGAAATGTGCTAAGAAGGAGGGTTTCTTCAGAACGTACCATAAGTTAAAATAAGTGAACTTAAGAATTAACAATTACTTTCTTTGTATGATTCTTACTTTTATCTCATAACTTCAATTATTTAATTAGTATACACAAAAGACCAAGTGCATGTTATAGCAATGCTCAGGATTGGGATGGAGGTAATCACGGTCATAAGTTAAAACAATCCCAGCATGTGCCTAGAAGGCAACTGCTTAGCCCCCATGAGTGGATCTCTGAGGGGAATACAGAAATCCTAATGCAATTGGTTTATTCTGACCTTAAGTTCACAGTGGGTACCGAATGCATACATATGTTAGCTAAACATAATATAATTAACTTGTAAACTTGCACTGAAGAAATCAAGGAATAAATAACATACTGAAGTTAATTCAACTTCGCATTCATAGAGTTTTCATACGTCAACAGATACATGGCAAAGACAGAAAAGTTTGTAAAGTTCAAATCAGAATTCATTTCAGTTCCTACACATATGCCAAGTGTGGGCTGAGCAGATTATCACTAGCATTGAGTGTGTGTGTGGAGACTTTGTGGTGTTGGTGCAGTAACTCACTGTTAATATATAACGTTAATATCTGTCATAATAATCAAGCAAAGTTGATGAATGTTGTGCAAAGAAATATTGCATAGTGTGTTGTGCGTTTTGTAGTTCATTTCAGGTTATTCTTCAAGAGATATGCAGGTATCCTGACCTTCTGGATGATTAATTCCCCAAAATCTTTCATAAGGGAAGGTAACAGCTAGCTGTAACTGTTTAGTAACGTCTGTAGTTTCACAATGGAAGGTAACAACTAGTAACGTCTATAGTTTCACAATGGAAGCTAACAACTAGCAACGTCTGTAGTTTCACAATGGAAGGTAACAACTAGCTGTGACTGTTTAGTGACGTCTGTAGTTACATAATGGAAGGTAACAACTAGCTGTGACTGTTTAGTAACGTCTGTAGTTTCATAATGGAAGGTAACAACTAGCTGTGACTGTTTAGTAACGTCTGTAGTATCATAATGGAAGGTAACAACTAGCTGTGACTGTTAAGTAACGTCTGTAGTTTCATAATGGAAGGTAACAACTAGCTATGACTGTTAAATAACGTCCGTAGTTTCATAATGGAAGGTAACAACTAACTGTGACTGTTTAGTAACGTCTGTAGTATCATAATGTAAGGTAACAACTAGCTGTGACTGTTTAGTAACGTCTGTAGTATCATAATGGAAGGTAACAACTAGCTGTGACTGTTAAGTAACGTCTGTAGTTTCATAATGGAAGGTAACAACTAGCTATGACTGTTAAATAACGTCCGTAGTATCATAATGGAAGGTAACAACTAGCTGTGACTGTTTAGTAACGTCTGTAGTATCATAATGGAAGGTAACAACTAGCTATGACTGTTAAATAACGTCCGTAGTTTCATAATGGAAGGTAACAACTAACTTTGACTGTTAAGTAACGTCTGTAGTTTCATCTATGCTGATGATGGGTGTTGCGTTTAAGAGCGGAACAGCGAGGTCATCTGCTTCATCTCCTATGATGGCCACAAACCAAGCTTTCTTGTTATTGCTGTGGTTTTTGCATCATATTTACAGATTCCCAAGATGTTTTATGCATGCCTTAATTTTACATCCGTAAACCTTAATGTATATGTCGTAAACAGACCAATCGAAGTGTCTGTTATACACACTATTGTTTCATTCACCAGCCTGTTGGGTTATTGCCTCTTGACCTACTAATGAGAATGATGTCTTTACCAACAGTCCACCAAATTCATTTTAACAGAGCCCTACTAACACAATAGCAAACACACAATTGATATTTCACTCACAACTACAACAAATTAACACGTTACATGCTTCTAGAGAGTAAGGTTCTTCACACTTGTTCAGAAATCCCGAATGGATATTAGAATAAAGTAAATAGATATCAGAAGAGCTAGAATAGTCAACCAAACCTCGAAGATAGTCCACTCCATCAAGATCAAACGTTTGATGAAAGGTGGCTCTATCAAGATACTCAAAATGTAAATAACCATCACAGATTTTGAATGACAATATGGCTTTAGACACCTACTTTCATACTTATTATATTACATGCAAGTTATATATTTTCATGTTTCTCAGCTCATGCGCAGTACGAAGAGGCCCTACAAGCAATGCAGCACATCATTGACCCCAGGATATAGGCATTAAACAACACAAAGGAGGTGAAATTGAAGTTTCCGACTTTGTATCAGATTACCAGCAGTGCATGAGGATAAGGAAGCAATCTACAATATCGGCTTTCTACCGATAACATGGTCAGTACCATAACACAATCTGTGGCCATTTCACTCAGATCAATTGCAAATACAAAACAAACTTCATGGAATACCTGTTTTTAATAGGAAAAAAGCTTGTAGTTTAACGTTTTACCACTAATCTAGCGACCATGAGCGACGGGATCTCCATTTTTAAGAGGAAACACAACCACAAGTCGTGATACATCACTCCGAAGGAACTAACAAGAAACCTAGTCATTTGTGATAGACTGTTCCCTTGTCCCATTTGTGAAGTTATTGGTATTGTTCTGTGTAATTGGTTCACTGCATGACATACCATGCCCAGTTAAAGGACGGAAAATGGCCTGGATCATCTTAGAAAGGCTGTCTTCCGAAGAATTTCAACATTATTTACTAGCAGCCTCAAGAATGCATTCAAATGTTGGTACTCCATTTTCGTATAGAAGTTATGCAGAAATTAATAAATGTATGACTGTATTCAGGCGAGGTAGTCTGAAGTTTTAGAAACTATTTCTGTGTCGCGAAATTTGAAGCGAGATTTGAATATATCAACCACACTGTCTGGAGGAACATCAGATATCTCCTTATGAGAATCTCTTAAATATTATGATCTACAAAATTTCAATACAAAATTGGAGAAGCAAATCATACATGGATTTTGATGATTTGCAACAACGGAACACCAGATACTAAAAAACAAAAGAAGGGTACTGGAATTACTACAATTGCATACAGGTTTCGTATTACTTCCTAAATCTTTTATCAGTGCAAATGATCCCCTCACAAACGTATCATGAAACCTTTGAATATATCAGCCACACTTGCTGGAGGAACATCAGATATCATTAAGCACATAACATGACTTAACAACCAAAAAAGCTACTCTCAAGATAATTAGGCACTTACAACTCTCGCATCTCCGCCTCTCGATGAAGATGGTGTTTCCTTCTTGACTAATGGGACTATCTCTGCAGTCACTTTCTCATGGATAGTAACTTCCTTGATATGTGCTCCCTACAGAGAAACACCAATTTGTTAATAATGTACCTCATGAGGCATAAGAAATATATTTTGTACACACGTAAGCAGGATAGACATTCATCTAGTTCTATATGTCTCGGATTAGTTCTCAACTCAATGAATAATTTTAAGAAATTTCATAAGGTTACAATAGCAACACTGAAGCTGAAATTTCGCTGCGTTAAGTGCTCGTTAGCTGACATTAACATCATTTATATTTTTCTGACATACTTTCAAGGTGTCTCCCACAAGTCCAACCCCTCCTCCACGTGGTGGGAGACGGGCAACGGCATGAAGTAGGGGATTGCCTGTAGGGGTGAAGTAGAGTGGGGACTTTGTGTGCCCCGGGACCGCTACGGTAGCTGTGAAGGCTCTATGGGAACCCTGAAAAGTGACGGCTGACGGGGCTCTGGTGAAGCTACGATAGGCCTAGCAAGCCAGTAGTGGATATCATATTTGCTTTCAAAACAGGAACAGGCCTCGGAAAGGACGGATGCAAACGACGACGACCCGGATATGCTAATGGACTACGAGTTGGGACATTAAACATACAGAAACTGACAGGAAAAGTGGAGGAGATTGTAGATGTGATGGAGAGAAGAAAACTGGATGTACTGGGCTTGGCAGAAACAAGATGGAAAGGAGAAGGTCGCAGAGAACTGAGGAAAGGGTACCGGTTGTACTGGAGTGGGAACAGTGAAGGAAGGAGCAGCGGAGTAGGAGTAGTTGTGAGAGATGGAATGAAGGAAGAGGTAAAGGGAATAAGTGACAGGATCATGAAGATCAGAGTAACTGTAAAGGGAAGAAGCCTGGAGTTAGCCCAGGTATATGCCCCTCAAGTTGGATGTACAGCTCAAGAGAAGGAAGACATTGAGGAGGAGCTACAACAGCAGTTGAATGGTCAGAGCATCATTGTCATGGGAGATTTGAATGCACATGTAGGAAGTGAAAGGCAAGGATATGAAAATGTATTGGGAGCAGAAGGATGGGGTAGCAGGAATGAAGAAGGGAGAAAGTTGCTGGATTTTTGCAAGAGAAACGGTTTAGTGGTAGGCAACTCCTGGTTCCGGAAGAAAGAAAGCCACAAGGTAACGTGGTACAGCAGTGATTTAACAAAGAAATCTTTGGTAGATTACATGCTGTACGACTGGGAAATGAAGAGAAGTGTCAGAGATATAAAGGTAATACCATCAGAGGCCTTAGATAGCAAGAGGACAGAGTACCAGGAAAGGAGAATCAAAGTATGGAAACTCAAGGAAAAGGAAATCAAGGAAGAATTCCAGAAGATAATAAGGGAAAGGATGCCAACAGACAATCCTAAAACAGGGGAAGAGGAATGGAAGCAATTCAAAAACACAATGGTGGGAGCTGCAGTGGCAGTATGTGGAAGAAGAAGCAACAGAAAGCGATGTAAAGAGACACCATGGTGGAATGAGCGAGTAAAAGAAGCTGTGGGAAGGAAGAACAAGGCTTTCAGAGTGTGGTTCCAGGAAAGAACTGATCTGACAAGAGAAGATTATAAGATAAAGAAGAAAGAAGCAAACAAGATTGTCACAGAGGAGAGGAAGAAATGGATGGTAAAGTGGACAGAGATGATGGAGGAAGACAGCAGAGGAAATAAGAAAGTACTTTATGGGATGGTCAAAAGTAAGAGAAGAGGTCTGCGGGAGGATGTGGTAATGATGGACAAAAACGGAAATGAGGTACACAACAAAGAGACACTCAAGACAGTGTGGAAAGAGTACTTTGAGGATTTACTGAATCCAAATGGTCATAGGGAGGAAGACAATGTATTGGAAGATGGAGACGACAACATAGGAATGGAAAAGGACCTGACTTGGAGAGAACTGGAAATGGCTATAGACAAGATGAAAGGAGGAAGGGCACCTGGTGTGGATGAAGTGAGTGTTGAAATGGTGAAGGCAGCAGGGGAGGTTGGGAAACAGTGGCTGTACCGTGTGATGAGGGTGATATGGAAGGAGAAAAAGATAAGTTATGTACTTGTCCACTATACAATACAAAATATCTTTTTATTTATACTTTTTGATACATGTTTCGGCCCTGTGAGCCTTCTTCAGTCAAAATCAAAAAATTCTCCTAGATCATTCTAAGGGTTGGTCTCTCATAAAAAAATTTTTGTAAATCAAATTTTACATCGTCAGGATGCTTAAAATACATGAATATAAAATGCTTAAAGACATTAAAAGATTTAAAAATGCACGAAATTTTGAAACGTGGGCTCCATTCTTGTTAATCTATTTCCAAAACAAGGGACCCCATTGTACAAGCATCTTTAAAAAGGAAAGTAGAGATAGGAATCGAACGTTGTTTATTTAGAGCTTGGTCAAAATGTTTTCAACAACCGCAGTTGTGAAGTGACAGTTTATGGTCTCCAAACTGCGGTTGTTGAAAACATTTTGACCAAGCTCTAAATAAACAACGTTCGATTCCTATCTCTACTTTCCTTTTTAAAGATGCTTGTACAATGGGGTCCCTTGTTTTGGAAATAGATTAACAAGAATGGAGCCCACGTTTCAAAATTTCGTGCATTTTTAAATCTTTTAATGTCTTTAAGCATTTTATATTCATGTATTTTAAGCATCCTGACGATGTAAAATTTGATTTACAAAATTTTTTTATGAGAGACCAACCCTTAGAATGATCTAGGAGAATTTTTTGATTTTGACTGAAGAAGGCTCACAGGGCCGAAACATGTATCAAAAAGTATAAATAAAAAGATATTTTGTATTGTATAGTGGACAAGTACATAACTTATCAAAATCAATACGGAAAAACTTGAAAAAATTACTAAAGTCATAGATATTCAGGAGAAAAAGACCCCAGAAGATTGGAAGAAAGGATTAATTGTCCCAATATTTAAGAAAGGAAGCAGAAAGGAGTGCAGAAATTACAGGGGAGTCACACTCATATCTCACTGTGCTAAGATATATGAAAAGATATTAGAAAGTAGAATACGAGCCTAAGTGGAGAGAAAATTGAGAGAGGAGCAGTATGGATTCAGACCTGGGAGATCAACAGTGGATCTCATATTTTCAGTGAGACAGCTCCAGGAACACCACTACGAATTTGGAGAGGATCTGTTGATGGCCTTCCTGGACATCGAAAAGGCCTATGATAGTGTGTGTAGGGAGAAGGTGTGGAAAGCAATGGAAAACATGGGAGTGGGAAAAGGGACTGTAGGCAGAGTGAAGGAGATGTATTGTGGAAGTGTGAGTTGTGTGAAAGTTGGAGGGGAAAGATCAGACTGGTTCAGACAAATGAGTGGCCTGAAACTGGGTAGTGCGCTGTCACCCCTTCTCTTTATTGTGGTTATGGACGAGGTAATGACACGGATAGCAGGAAAGATAGGAGAAGATAAGATGAAAGCAATGGTGTTTGCAGATGATCTCATGGTCTGGGGAAACAAGGAGGAGGAAATTCAGGAGCAACTGAAGGCTTGGGAAGAAACAGTGGGAGAGTACGGATGGAAGTTCAACATCAGTAAATGTGAGATCCTGTTAACGACCAGGAAAAAGGACAGACCAATGAGTGGGATAACACTTGGAGGTGGACAGCTGAAAAAGGTGGAAAGTCTCAAGTACTTGGGAAGTATAGTGGAGGAAAATGGGAGAAATGACAAAGAGATTACGGAACGTGGCAGACAGGCAGAAGCATTTCTGAGAAGCATTAGGAGCTTAGTGTGGAATAAAGATGTCCCACAAAAAAGCAAGGAAGTGTTATACAGAAGCTACTATATCCCGATACTGACCTATGCTTCGGAAACGTGGACAATGAAGAAAAGAGACATAAGCAGAATACAGGCAGGGGAAATGAAGTTCCTGCGAAGTAGGATCGGAGTAACAAGAAGAGACAGGGTGAGGAATGAAAAGGTCAGGGAAATGGTGAAAGAGGAGCCCTTGCAAGGTAGGATTGAGACATCAAGACTGAGGTGGTATGGACACTTAAAGAGAATGGATGAGAAGAAGATTCCCAAGAGGATACATGAGATGCAGATGCAGAAGAAACGACCAAGGGGAAGACCAAGAGATAGATGGCTGAAAGGAGTGGAGGAATGTGTCAAGAAGAGAGGCGAGGACTGGACCAGAGTGACAGCGGAGAGGTGGTGGGAAGAAGGAACTAAGTGGCGAGGCTTATGTTCCAAACAGACCCAGCCTGGGGCTGGAAACTGTACAAGATGATGATGATGACTTTCAAGGTTTTGAATGTTTTACATGACAAAAGTACAATAGAATAGCTTACCTATTACTTACGATGTATATGCAGCTATCAGAACACAGAATCCAATACTTTCACGTAGCTACAGTGTTATAAATTCACCAATAAAATTGATACATTTGTCTTTCTTTTAAGAAAATTCAAATAGGTGTTTGATTCAAGATGAAAATAAACACGAGCTCGAATATTTAAAACATACATGCATTTCTCAAGAACGATTTCCAAAAATCAGTAACCGTCAAAATTAAATGAAGATATGATAACCTATAGTCGCATATCATGTGATCGAGTGGTCATTATGTTAGAGACAATTCAAAACCTCAATACCCAGTGTCCGAGTTTCACTAGCAACACTTCTCTTCCAACACTTCTCTTAAATGGCAGTATTTAGGACTCACCATGATTTTAGTGCAGCTTCCCTGCTAGAACGTTGTATATCACAAACCATTTTCAATGGCTAAAAATTTAAGAAAAATAATCCTCAGATTCATAATTATAAGGAATGGAATATTGTATTGCTTACAAGGCATACACAAATCAAGAAAAAAATGGGCATATTGAGAACCATATAAAAATTTTGGATGGTCGCCATGTTCGATTTTTATACGGAGGCCATAGAGTTATGTTCTATTAGATGACGATCATTGCGTAGGTTCATTATTCAAATGTTGACTTCGATCGCATGATTAGGACATAAGAAATTAAAACTTAATTTTAAAATTTCGCACAGCCGCCATCTTGAGGTTATGTAAACAATTGAACTAAATTAGATGTCAGTGCATTACAATGTGTATAAAATATGCTGTACAATGTTTCACTGCGCACGGGTAATTGAATCGCGAGAAAAGTTGATTTAAATGTTTCAACGTTGCTTGGCCACCATGTTCGTTCTGTACTTAACAGGTTTTTGAAAGTCACATAGGTGAACTTATAGTTGTGCTCTTTATCATCGTAGGAAATGTCAGGGTGATATCAGTAATAATTGCGGAGATATAGAATGCCTGTAAAATATTTCACACAGCCACCATGTTGGATTGGTGAGACGTAATAAATGGCAAAGGGCACGGTCGTGGTCGGACGAAACAGTACTTTGACATTACCGAGTTTTATTGAAATCGCTCCAGCCGTTTAGATTTTTTGGGACAGACACACACACACACACACACACACAAATACACACAGATGGACAAAAGGTGATCTCATAAGCCTACTTGTTTTTCATAATTGAAAATAGGCTAAAAGAATTCTGTGATAATCAAGGGATTACATACAAATTGTAGCAGCATTATAATCATAACACGTTCCTGGAAGTGCTATGCCGCCACCCAGCTGATTGATATACAACGTTCTTCTCTTGTATGACTTGGGTGATGATTTTGTTGAACTGCATGCTCTGAAGTTGCTGTATAAGCTTTTCCACTATCCTTCAGTCGCTTCCGCACATTGTTCTTCGACTGAAATTGATTTATCTTCCTTTTCCTGCTCTTATTTAATACTAAAGGAGAGCTTGGCGCCACATTCAAATTGCCAACATTGGCCATCTTTGTTGATATACAACTTTCTTGCAGGGAAGCCACCTTTTGGACCCAAAATTTTCGGTCCATTTTTTTTTCAAATTGACTAATATTAGGTTTTCAAAGTGTCGGTGTGATGATATCCAACCTTCTTAACCGAAAATCTCAACATGCTCAATTTCTGATATGCAACGTTCTTGTAGGGCAGGCTTCAATTATTATAGACATCTGACGAAATAATAAATAACCAGCCCAAGGGAGCGATCTCACTCAATGCGCAATATTAATAACATAGACTGCATGACGTATTAATTATAATAAACTATTTAAAGTCAATATTTAGAACCTTCCTCAGCGTGGAATAGGATAAGGAACTGTGTAGTACCATACCAAAAGTTCACAAAAAAAAACCAGATCTGTTACATTAATCTTGTTAATAAAGCATATAAAAATGACTTGAAAACAGCATAGAATTGAAGAGATGTGTATATTGAATAAGTTAAGTTATAAAAACGATGTTTGATATGTATTTGCCAGATAATGTAGAGATAAACTTTGGAAATATGGGTGACGAAGTTTTTATGAAATGTTAAGAACTACGTAACTTTGAAAAAATTTGAGAATTATCCAAAGTAGGAAATATTGTACACAATCACCTGGAAATCATGTTCTTCTTTAACAAATGTACTCTGAGTTATGAATCTTTCATCTTCAAAAGCATCATCAGGTTCTTCAATTTTCATCCCCACCGGCCTATCAGACGGTGGCTGCACATTCAAATCCTGGGAAGTAATAAACAAGGATGACTATATGTAAAAGTTGAAGAATAAGAGCTAATGATGATAATAGTAATAATAATAATAATAATAATAACAATAGCAAGAAACTGTTACAAAACATTTGCTGATGAACAATCACCTTATCAATCAAGTGCGGAAGAGGCCCTAGAAATAATACTTCTCACAGATTACTTCCATGACCTTTTATCCTCCTGAAGAACAAAATTGTTAATAATAATAATAATAATAATCATTATTATGAATTTGAAGTATAAAAAGGAATTACTTACTCTGATCATCATTTATCTTTAATTAAAGTTAAGTTTCAACCTGACAGACCCAAAGTCAGAACATTCAAAATATCGTCGAATTGATCTGGACTGTCTTAAAACCAAATTCCAACAATCTCCTTGCAATTATCACGAACCAAAATCCTGTCATTTAGAATGCATTAGAAGATACACTATTGGCAGTTTCCCGGAGTATTGGTGTTCTTCCTCAAAAACGTTAAGACAGGTGGTTGAACAAGACCAGCGATAAGGCCATTGACCTTCTAAATCAAACCTTTTACTGGTACAGTTCCAATGAAATAGAAACAAAATTGGTATAAATTCTTCAAAGACCAGAAAGAAGACTCGAGAATCATCAGATCTGAAAAACACACATTACATAAAAAACAGTACAAGGAACTGTTACAGAACATTTGCTGACGAACCATCACACTACCAAGCACCTAGTTTATAACTTACAACATCCGAATGAGGCCCTGAAATAAAAAGGAAAACTGCAAACTTGTCACAGATTACTTCCATGACCTTTGAACCTACGATCCTCCTGAAGAACAAATCTGACTTGAGAAACGGATTCCTAATCCAGATTCAGAACTCCCTTCATTAGAAGAAATCAAGCAAGTAACCGTAAACTAAACTTAGAAATAACAAAGCTCAAAAGGAAACTGAAATATTGAAATTAAGAGGTGAAAGCCTAACTAAAAAATGTCAAGTAACTCTCGTAGATGCTGTATATGGAGAAATTTTCTGAAGCCAGGAATTGCAATCTAGTTCACCCACTAATTTAAGAAAGTGAAAGAACAAACATTAATACTTATGGAGAAATATACTCACTATCACTCGCGTACAAAATTCTCTCTAAAGCATTATTCACGAGACTTGAAATCCAAACTCATCAACTAATTGGCGAATAACAGGCATGATTCATAAATGACAGGTCCTGTACAGAATAAATTCACAATCTCAAAATTATCTTGCAAATTCATAAAGCCAGGCAAACAATGCTCACTTTGGAGACTTCAGGAAAGCGGACGATTCAGTAGACCAACACACACTATTCAATATTCTAGGAGATTTCAAAGTTGACAGGAAAACAAGAGTAATAATCCGACAGACACTGACAGCAATAACTTCAATAGTTAAATTTAAGTGAAGTTTCTGATCGTAATCATATTAGCAAAGACTTCGACAAGGAGATGGGCTATCTCCAAAAATGTTCAATAGTGTCTTTGAATAACTGGACGGGAGAGGAGGGGGGGGGGGAGGAGGAAATGGGGGAGGGGACAAAACAAATAACTATTGATCGACGAGTCAAAAATAAAATTAATCTGGAGTGTTTGGCATTCGCAGATGATCAAGCTATTCTTTCCAACTATAGACAAGAGGCAGTTCAGGTCCATTAGACTTCACTAAATTGTACCTAAGACCGGACTCCAAATGCATAGACGAATCCGCGCGTCATCTAGACAGAAAACTGCTGAAGACTAAATTCGGCAAAAAAATCATCAAGTAAATAAATTCAAACCCCACGGCATAGCCGTGCTCATTGCACCGTGCACCACGGCCTTGATGGCAGCTGCAGCAATTCAGTTTGAATCCCACTGACAGTACCCATCCTGAGTGATTTTTCCCTACGTTATCCACACTCCCTCCAGGAAAATGACGGGATAGTACTTTACTTCACGATTGAATCGTGACGCAAACAAAGAGAGAATCTCAACATTCCAGACGGCCTATACCTATAGATGTAATTAAAAAATCAACATCTAAGACATTATACCACAGTAATCAAACCTGACGCTCTATATGGCTCAGAAACATTGATCTTTGGAGGTACCGTAGATCTCTTAGTAAGGACATAGAGAAACAAGAAAGTACAATCCTTGGTCCGGTATGCTCAGAAGGAATCTGGGAGGAACGAAAGCCTTGGGAAATTTATCAGCATTCTGGAAAGATCACTGACACATTCAGGAAAAGGCATTTTAAGTTCTACGGTAACATTCTCAGAATGAACCATCACAGGATCACCAAAAGATTTTCAACCTTGCTCTATCAATGAAAGTCGAGAACCAGTGGCTTAGTGAAATAGAAAATGAACTTCAAGAAATTGGAATCACATAATTCCTATTAATTACAGTACACAATGATTTGAATGCCCATCAGTAATGGTACACAATATATGGAACTAAAATACAACTTACAATCTCAGGGAATTCTTCTGGTTCACATTTGGTAGATGGTTGGCCCTCCGTAATGTTGAGAAATCTAAAACACAGGATTATTAAGTATCCGTAGTATACTTTAACATTCAGGATACACTGTAACAAGTACAGGATATATTTGTCATTTACAGAAAGAAAAGTTTAATGGTATATTCCAATACCTTCCAGGAATTTTTCTTGTGTTTTGCTCTATATTCTTTAAATGTATGCAACCGTACATAAAATGGAATTTCTATCTACGTCAGGGCTTTGAGGATGATGAATTGGTATCCCTGTAAATGTCTACCCCTCAGAAACATTCCACCCCTCAGAAACATTCCAGAAGTGTTTCCATCTTAGTAACCAATAAAGAGGTGTTGGTGTTGATTGCTGCTTCATGGGGCCTAACTATTTGGTACTGATATGGAATGAAATTACAAATCACAAATTATAAACGTCCAGGAGGTGTTTGTGTGTTTATCGTATGAACAGTGCTAGATTGTCTAAATAGGACAGGGGATTCAGAGAGACAGTGCAATTGCTGAAGCGCCCGTGCAGTCTCATAGGCAACACCAATAACCTCTGCATGTCACTAATGATCTCCACAGGGCATCAACTTGTGGGGAAAATAATGAAAACAATATGGAGCCTCTTCTGAATTATGTAGTACGTCTACTTAATTGTACCACACTCCTCTTTCATCTTCCTGTTGATCTCCGTTGGTGATTGGGGCAGATGACCTCCCTGTATCACCCCTTTAAACAATAACCATAATTACCTTGGTCAACTCTTGTTCTCTTCAGACCTTCGAAGCTTATGGAGTCTTTCATGGCCTTTTTCGGAAGCCTTCATAGGGAGGTTAAGGCTGCATGAACTTTTAGTTCTCGCAGTCAAGTAGTGCAGTTGCAATGTATATAAAGGGAGGTAGCGCGCAGTTCGTTACTCCTGGGGGGTCCGGGTGGGGTCACCAAGAGCCCGCCGATGAGCCAGCTTGGTGTCCTAGGCGAAACCCCACACAAGACACGGCACATACTCTAAAACCATTAAACAATTGGTTTATAATCATATCATAATTTATCATTTTTGATCATTTATCAATTATCATTTTCTTCGTGGAATATTACACTCATTATCCTTCACTGAAATTCAGTGTTCCTCCAACATAAGTGTGTAGAGATATTATTATTATTATTATTATTATTATTATTATGGAATTAGTATTTTATGATAATCAAGACGTGTTAAAAATAGTGTAAATGCTTTCAAGGTGTCATAATCCTGCTGCCATTTATGCAAATGGGGTAGGACATCCCATATTATTATTATTATTATTATTATTATTATTATTATTAAAGAATGAAATTTTGAGGATCCACCACGCCTACAAGTCTAAGCAATAAATCAAAGTATTCGCCTGGCATAATATGCAACCAATATAATATAAGGAAGATTAATGACGACTAAGGAAGTTAACGGATTATAACGGAAATTATGGAAATTTATGGCACAAAAATAAGATTCACATAAGTCGGAAGGATTCTACCTTAGATGTTCTGTGGAGGAGGATCATCCCTCGGTGTGGGTCAGAACCTGGCACCACGGACACGTGATGGCTCCACCCTATGGAAGAGTCGTATCCCAGCATTTGCCTCATGCTGCCTTCACTTCCACAGGAATATGCCCATAACAGGCATCGCTTCTGGTACCCCATCGGGCAATCCTGGTATCGCTCGCTTCACCTAGTGCCTCTTCTAACCGACCATAATTTTGGAACAGTTGGGTCGTGACGTCATAATCCTAGGGGGTCGTCCTGGACTCCTCCACAAACGCACACTCGGCATTTCGATATTGTAGTCCAACGTTTTTGAATATCCAATTATTCTGACTGTCTCAATTATAACCAGTGAAATATTACGTGGCTTGATAATCATAATAATATCCATGTGATATAATATCTCAGATATGCCTGTTCTGTTTCAAGCACGAAGTTTTCCACAATATGACATTGAATAAGTTCTTATAGTCGCTCACAATCACTTCACAGTTTGACATAATTCCAGTTCATAAATTTGACATAATTCCAGTTCATAAATATCAAGCATTGGGTGGAAGTTTACAGACAGTTGCGTGTAAACAAGCCCATATCCACATACCTTCAATTCTTCCAATATTCCCGCAGTGATGAATTTTCACAAGCACATGAATAACAATAATAATAATAATAATAATAATAATAATAATAATAATAATAATAATAATAATAATAAGTTGTGGTGAAGCACAAAGGCACTTTCCTTTCCCCGCAATGGTAAAAAATGAAACTATGTCTTCCGACATACGAGCAGAGTAACGTGGAGATGTTATTTTAAGTAGCCTATTTTATAATAGAGGCCTAGGCTAACGGAGTATTTTCGCAGTATTACGACGGCGTAATGTCATACGAATCATAACAGGTGAACACCACTGATCAAAGCTGATCAACACTGATTGAATGCTACCTTGGCCTTCCAAGAGCTGGCTTTTATACGACATCAAGGTCAAATACAGATACCTGCAGTTGCGTAACGTAATGTGATGCATTCAGTCCTATTGGTTCCCACGGTGGAATATACTAGAAGGTTTCTTATATCAATTGAAACTTCATAAATTAAACAGGAGAATAATACCAAATAGAATTCCGAAGTGCTGATGCCTTCCTCTTCCTTATCTGAATACAAACAAGTATTTTGTGCTCCGTCACTTGGGCCACGCGCTCGCTTCAAAACATGGCGAGTCGACAGCTTGCCGCGACCTTGGTCTCGCCTCAGCGCGCTCAATTCAAATATCACATCACGCCAGTATCTCCACTCCTTAAAAGGGTACAATATCATGGCTGCGACAAAACCAATTGATTGACGCAATTTGTACGTTCATCACCAAAAAAGTATCCAACGAAATAGACGATGCAAAAATGTTTAGCATGGCTTGCGATAGTACGTTTGACATACCAGAAAGGAACAAGTGTCTTTTATTGTAAGGTATACTGATGATAAAACAGGTCTTGCAGAATCACCCTCTACAACAGGTAAAGCCTTAATGGATACAGTACTTTTGAAAACTTGTGCACTCAGCGCGGACTTTACTGGAGATCTCAGCTTGTTGGACAATCGCAAGACGGCGCCGCAAACATGTGTGCTGAATACAATGGTCTACAAGGTTTGATTCGAGAAGTTAATCGTATGGCTGTATATATCTGGTGCTGGGCACTTCCGGTTGATATTAAGGCTGTAGGATTTTCGTTGGATGCCATAGAAACATTGTTTCATTTTATAGGTAGGTCCAAGCTACGAATTGAAGTGTACAGTAAAATGCAAACTGAACACTACTGTATGAGATTGGAAAGGGTTACTACCACTAGATGGATGTCCCATTCGAGGGCTATAGATACAGTGCTTTTGACTCATGGTGCCGTGATTGAAACTCTCGAAGAAATACGGCGTATTGATGGACCAGGAGATTATGAAGCTGCAGCAACTAGCCGCTGGACTGATCACTTATTCCACCGAATAACAATTTGTCTACACAGCAATAGCTTTTGTAAAAATAATTGCAATTGTTGATCCGTTCACAAAAAATTAACAATGCCCAGATATGGATCTTTTATCAGCTATGACCGTGCTTGAATCAAATTTAGCAAAGCCTGCAAAAGTGCAAAAAAATATTAATTCTAACAAGTCGGAAGCTGAGGATTTCATGCAGAAATCTAACACTGAGTTTGTGCCTTTAAGACAAACTAGTCGTCTGAGAAAGAAGAACGTGAGTTAGCAAACGACGATCCTATTGCTGACCCTCTGGAAATCTTGAGGGTTCACACTTTCCTTGAATCTGTGGACATTGTCGTAAGTCAAGAAAGAGCGTTTCATGGGCGACACCAATAATGACAAAATTATTCTTGGACTCCTGAAAGACACGGCTTTGTTGTCTAAAGCCCGCTTAACTCAAGTTCGAGAAAATAGTGAAAGTAAGCCTGTGGATGCCTTTGCTTGTTTCAAATCAGTTTATGGGAAATTCGTTGATGATGAAGGGGCGATGAAAGAATACAGAGCATTTTCCCGTTGCTTTGAGAGTATTCTAAAATCAATACCTCTACCCGAGAGACTTCATGATGAGCCTGTGTCATCCGAGCCCGTGCAAACGGAATCAGATTTGGACGGAGGATAAGGATCTAGGCGGTTTAGGGGATAGTTGCTTTTGATGATGAAACAGACGGCGACATCATAACGGTACAGGAGATAGATCTTCATGAAGATGTAGGAGATTCTGTGTGTAACAGTGAGGTAGAGGAGGAAGTGGAAAACGAAGCACAAGCGAATCAGGAAGATGAAAATAGCAAGGAAAGAGATGAACCGCGTAATGTTGGCAGCCTTTTTGAGATTTGCTTAGCTAAACTTAAAAGTGTCTTCCCAAATTTGTATTTTATCTTGAAGATTGCTGTCACTCTCCCAGTAGCGAGCGTTTCGAATGAAGTCTCCTTTTCCAAGCTTTAAGGCGTAAAAACAGACTTGCGCACCACCATGGGTGGTGATCGTCTGGGGGCTTCACTTATCATTGCAAGTGAGTGGGATAATGATTTTGAAAAGGTCATTGACATATTCGCATCCAAGACCTCTCTGCTTGCAAAAAACTTTTTTTTTAACAGCTGATTGTGTAGATTTCTAGTATTGTAGCTTGATTATTGCCTGGAATAAAACACCTCGATTTCAAAATTCATGGTTCAATTTTTATGTCGAAATCCTACTTAATGTTTACTTCTCAAAAGTGTTACGGTATGTTTTCATGTCGATCGCACAACTGCCTAGAAGAAACGAATAATGCGCAAGTCACGATTCATTTTGGGCAGGAGTTGAGGGTTAAAATTATCTTATCTACCTTTTCTTTTAGCGTTGAAAATTCACAAACATGTTTGCTGGCGTTTTACATTATAAAAAAAAACTATAAAAAAACACGATTTTCTGATGTTGAATTAATCAGTTACACTTAAAAATGTGTTTTTAATAGATCCATTAAAACTATGGTGCGGGGGAGGGTCATTGATGATGGGCGTGGGTCCCAGAGGCTTGCCTCACCTGGGCGCCACTGTCAACAGGTGCAGGTGACCTCGATGTTACGCACCTTAAAACAGTGAACCCACAACCAGCTGTCCAAATGATGCAAAGTGTTATAAGACTTCTGCCACTGGCAGCCAGTGAGGCGCTGGGGCTCTTAGTTGCGCCTAGTTGTGCCAGAATCCAATTGTCATGTTTCCTATCCGATTTTCCTTTTGTGCGTCCAGTCTAGTCTGCAAGCCTGTAATTCCAAACAAGTCACCACCTAGATCCCCTATTAGCAGTTAGCCTCTGCTTCTACATCTCTCATTTTGATTTTTTTCATGCTCAATGGGGGTAGAAACTCATCAATATTAATCACCCAAAACTGTGGTTTTTGCATAGCCCAATATTTTAATCCTAGACCAATTATTGTTAGGCGAAATCCAATCCAAACCTTCGTTTTGTCTAATCCAATGGGTTTTGACAATGGTTTTAGCCTGCAAGCTGCGTTAGTGATATAGACATCCCTGTTTTTTGTCACGCACCAATAATATTTAATAAGTGTGGGGTATTATGAACCCCACATGTTGGCAACAATGTGTGCACCTCGGTGTGAGCACCTTGTTGACAGTTGAATGAGATTCAAGCGCGGTTAGAACATGGTTACTTATGTTAAAAGAGCAATAAATAAAAACACATACTTACATAATTTAGCATGTATTTCAGGTGCAGTGGTGACCATGGTTACTAAATTGAATAGGTAATGTCCCCCAGAAGATGAAACAGAGTCTGTAAAAGCCACGTTCTGGTCTAATTCAGAATTAATAAATGTTCCACTGCTCCTATTTTGTTCATTCCACCTAGTATTATACTTTCTTGCATTTCTTCCCAATTGTTGAAATGCTGATCTTCATACCATACTTCCTACATTTCTGTTCAAGTTCAAACATATTGGCTTCCAAACTTTCAACAGAGGCCGTCATTACAACCGGGTCATCCGAATAGGCCAGATTACTCACCTTGAAATTCACCCAGCCAGTTCAACAAATGGCCCATAAGCCTCGCCACACTCCTATTAATACCTTCCCACAGGTGCTCTATCGTACACCTTCTCTAGATACACAAACACAACTGTCTCTTCCTCTCATTTCTCAGTAACTTGATGCCTACTGAAATGTTGAGCATCCATCTTACTCTCGGCCAATTGTTCTCCTTTCTACAATGCCTGAGTACACTTTGCCCACTATAATTACTGCAATATTTCCTGTAACCTTCCTTATAAATTGGTGTCATTACAGCTTTTCTCTAGTGTGAGGATTTATTTCCAAAACCCCACGCGAATTCGATTATCCTAAGCAACCATTTCAGCCCTGCTTTCCCATTTACAATTTCTGGCTGAAATTCAACTAACCCTGCCGCTTTGAAGCATTCATGTTTATTTACCACCCTCTCCCCTTCTTCAACCTTGATCCTGTTCTCCTCCTGCAGGACCTCAAAGTCTGCCTCATTGCCAGATAAGTCTCCATTAAGGGGAGGTATGACTGAATATTTAACTTTCAAAGTTTTCATCATAACATTACCAGATTTTAATCAATTACAAAGAGAGTTGCTGGCATGTATTGTGCTAATAAATATTTATATAGCTTCATTAGTATTTGAGTAATTGAACATTTCTGGCGTAGTTGGAAGCATGCTGAGCAACCATGCCCAAGATCGCGAGTTCAAACCCGTCGGAATTTTTAAGAGCGTTAAAATCGCTCAGTATGCCTTCCTTCGGAGGGCAAGGAAAGCCGGCGGTCCCATGTCAAAGATTTATGGCATGTTACAGAATCTTCCACTAATTACACCTGTGTGAAGCTAAATTATCGGTTAAACACTTGACTAACGCACTTAGGTTACAGCGTTCTTCACCAGGAGCCGACTGCGGTGGCATCTGGTAACCTAGATCTGACCTAGTGGTCGTTGACGGTGAAATTTGGCGGCAAAAGCATTAGCTACTTGTGAAAAATTGAATGTCTGTAGTCCTTACTTGAATTGAAAACAGATAACAAACACAAATACAACCATCACAATTAACACCGGTTGTCAGACAGATTCTACAGACACCCTTAGTAAGCAGAGCTTCATGACCGCGTTGTCGCAGCCCCTAAACTAAGGAACCAATCAGGCTAACTAACTTCTCTCAAATACTTCCAGACAGAGAGATTTCCGAACAATAATTCGTGGGCAAGTGAAGAGTTAAGATAATATCAATAATGTATCTGCTTTGACGAGCCAAGCAGTGAAATGCGAGATATATCTGACGTTGCATACAAAACTTATTCATATCCAAAACATTCAGTTATGCATACACGAAAGTTAAATAACATGTTTCCTTATATGTTGTACACTTACTCATTAGAACGGTTTCCACTTGCTCCACTTTCCCCATCCTGGATTTCTTCTTTCATGTCCTAGGAATAATGTGAATTGATTAGTTATTTAATTTATTTGGCATCACTAATCCTTTTACACAAACAGCAAACTATGTAATGTTAAATCACGGCAGAGATGAAGTGAAGTGGTTATGTCTTCCCTAGTTCTAAAACTTATAATACACAATCTCCTCAAGATAACAAAATGCTGACTCCCTGCCTTAATGGAAGTAATCGCTTTCAGGATTGAGGACAAATGAATGTGTTTTTACTTTTTTAACTGGAAGGTTTTAGGAGGCGTTAGGATCTAACACATCCACCTATCATTATGTAAAAAGCGACTATATCCTCAATATTTGTACCATTCCATCTTTCGAGAATGAAGGTCAGACATCTTACATTTACAATATTATACAACACATTTCTCACAAAACACTGCAATTAAAGCAAAATTACAAAAGAATTTAGTGTAAGTACATAAATTATATGCCTCTAGAGAGAATTTATTGTGGAGTATGTTGCTGCTACACAATGCTAGTAATAAGTCTACCGGTGAACGGTAGCACATAGTTTGCAAGGTAGATACTAGCCGGGGAAGAAATTGGAGTAACTTATTAATATTTAGTCACTTGTCATTTAGAATGCTTTCAATAAGGGATTCCAGGCATCGTTGGTATTAATTGACATACAGAAATTTATGAATGCAAGTTTGAAACTTATGTAATGAATCCACCCTTTATAGTTCCTGCCTTAGAACAGAAAAAAGACTGAGCTAATTTCAACCATTACAGAGCTTAAATGTGCCAGTCCATGTGATTACTGTTAGAAGCTGACTGGGCAAGATACCTACCAACAAAAATCCTTGAAATGGTTGTTCATGGTTCCCCATTTTCATCTCCAGTTCAACGTTAGGACGGGAACACTTAACAGACCATGGTCGCTTTCTACCGACTCCTATTCATATTTCAATAATACCAATCCCCATTAACAACTCTTATAGGCTGAACAAAAGGGCGAACGGCTGTAAAAACCACTGCCACACATAAGTTCAAAATTCATTTCACCTCCTCCTTAACACCGCAGAAATAGGGATATTAAGAGATAGAAGAGAAACAACTACAAGAAATGTGGTAAGAAGGAGGGTTTCTTCAGAACGTACCATAAGTTAAAATAAGTGGACTTAAGAATTAACAATTACTTTCTTCGTATGATTCTAGCTAATTCTCTTACTTTTATCTCATATCTTCAATTATTTTATAAATATACACTAAAGACCAAGTGCATGTTATAGCAATGCTCTGGATTGGGAAGGAGGTAATCACGGTCATAAGTTAAAACAATCCTAGCATCTGCCTGAAAGGCAACAGCTTAGCCCCCATGAGTGGATCTCTGAGGGGAATACAGAAATCCTAATGCAATTGGTTTATTCTGACCTTAAGTCCACAGTGAGTACCGAATGCATACATATGTTAGCTTCACATAATATAATTAAGGTGCATCACCCATTAGCTCAGTGATCAGAACAACATTGTACATTGTCGGTGGTCCCAGGTTCAAGTCCCACGTGGATTATATATCTCAGTTCTTCATCCTTATATCAAAACGGCTCGTACACTCTGTACTACACATAAGCTAACAGATAAGCACTTCAGCTTGCCGTCAATACAGTAGTGAAAATAAAACTCCTAATCCCAAAATGCTAATAGGTGATAAGGAGATGTCATGTCTTGTAAGGACACATGAAGGTGCTGAACTCTTCCAGATCTGAAGATGTAATTTATCATCCGATACGTGGAACGATGTCTGGAATAGGACAGTCTGCAATCTTAATATCCCTAACATGGTCCATATGACTTGTTTCACAAATATGTTTCCCTGTGCATAGGTAGAATTATGTGTTACACTTGACTTGTAAATTTGCACTGAAGAAATCAAGGAATAAATAACATACTGAAGTTAATTCAACTTCGCAATCATAGAGTTTTCTTATGTCAACGGTTACATGACAAAGACAGAAGAGATTGTAAAGTTCAAATCAGAATTCATTTGTGTTCCTACACATATGCCAAGTGTGGGCCTAGCAGATTGCCTCTAGCATTGAGTGTGTGTGTGGAGACTTAGTGGCGTTGGTGCATTAACTCACTGTTAATATATAACGATAATATCTGTCATAATAATCAAGCAAAGTTGATGAATGCTGTGTAAAGAAATATTGCATAGTGTGTTGTGCGTTTTACTGTATCGAGTTCCTAACGCAATATTGATCTCAAGAATACTCAAGGTAGGGAGAAATTTAATGAACTTATAATACTTGAAATCTTATCAGGATTGTTAGGCACTATATTAAAAGTATGGAATATGAATATAAATATTTTTTTACAAACACCAGGCCTCGGTCTAATAAGTTTCCTTCTTCATCAACAGTCCGTAACAACATAAATATCATAATCACACGTAATTCATTTCAGGATTTTCTTCAAGAGTTATGCAGGTATCCTGACCTTCTGGATGGTTAATTCCCCTAATTCTTCCATAATGGAAGTTAACAACTAGCTGTGACTGTTTAGTAACGTCTGTAGGTTCATAATGGAAGGTAACAACTAGCTGTGACTGTTTAGTAACGTCTGTAGTTTCACAATGGAAGGTAACAACTAGCTGTGACTGTTTAGTAACGTCCGTAGTTTCATAATGGAAGGTAACAACTAGCTGTGACGGTTTAGTAACGTCTGTAGTTTCATAATGAAAGGTAACAACTAGCTGTGACAGTTTTGTAACGTCTGTAGTTTCATAATGGAAGGTAACAACTAGCTGTGACAGTTTAGTAATGTCTGTAGTTTCATAATGGAAGGTAACAACTAGCTGTGACAGTTTAGTAACGTCTGTAGTTTCATAATGTAAGGTAACAACTGGCTGTGACTGTTTAGTAATGTCTGTAGTTTCATAATGGAAGGTACCAACTAGCTGTGACAGTTTAGTTACGTCTGTAGTTTCATAATGGAAGGTAACAACTAGCTGTGACTGTTTAGTAACGTCTGTAGTTTCACAATGGAAGGTAACAACTGGCTGTGACTGTTTAGTAACGTCTGTAGTTTCACAATGGAAGGTAACAACTAGCTGCGACTGTTAAGTAACGTCTGTAGTTTCATAATGGAAGGTAACAACTAGCTGCGACTGTTTAGTAATGTCTGTAGTTTCACAATGGAAGGTAACAACTGGCTGTGACTGTTTAGTAACGTCTGTAGTTTCACAATGGAAGGTAACAACTAGCTGCGACTGTTTAGTAACGTCTGTAGTTTCATAATGGAAGGTAACAACTGGCTGTGACTGTTTAGTAATGTCTGTAGTTTCATAATGGAAGGTAACAACTAGCTGCGACTGTTTAGTAACGTCTGTAGTTTCATAATGGAAGGTAACAACTAGCTGTGACTGTTTAGTAACGTCTGTAGTTTCATAATGGAAGGTAACAACTGGCTGTGACTGTTTAGTAATGTCTGTAGTTTCACAATGGAAGGTAACAACTAGCTGTGACTGTTTAGTAACGTCTGTAGTTTCATAATGGAAGGTAACAACTAGCTGTGACTGTTTAGTAATGTCTGTAGTTTCATAATGGAAGGTAACAACTAGCTGTGAATGTTTAGTAACGTCTGTAGTTTCATCTATACTGATGTTGGGTGTTGCTTTTAAGAGCGGAACAGGGAGGTCATCTGCTCCATCTCCCATGATGGCCACAAACCAATCTCTCTTGTTATTGCTGTGGTTTTTGCTTCATATTTACAGATTCCCAAGATGTTTTATGCATGCCTTAATTTTACATCCATTAACTTTAACGTAAATGTTGTAAACAGACCAATTGAATTGTCTGTTATACACACTATTGTTTCATTCACCAGCCTGTTGGGATGTGGCTAAAACAGGTGTCTGCCCATCCTATTGGTGTATTGCCTCTTGACCTACTAATGTCTTAGCTGAGAACAGCCCACCAAATTCAATTTAACAGAGCCCTTCTGTAATAGCTCCATACTAACACACAATTGATATTTCACTCACAACTACAACAAATTCACACGTTACATGCTTCTAGAGAGTAACGTTCTTCACACGTTACATGTTCAGAAATCCCGAATGGATATTAGAATAAAGTAAATCGATATCAGAAGAGCTACCTAACAGTTGCTAGAATAGTCAACCAAACGTCGAAGATAGTCCACTCCATCAAGATCAAACGTTTGATGAAAGGTGGCTCTATTAAGATGCACAATATGGCTTTAAGCACCTTCGTTCAAACTTATTATATTACACGCAAGTTATATATTTTCATGTACCTTAGCTCATGCGCAGTACGAAGAGGCCCTACAAGCAATACAGCACATCATTGACCCCAGGATATAGGCAACAAGATTGATGTTTCCGCCTTTGCATCAGATTACCAGCAGTGCATGAGGATAAGGAATCAATCTACCGATAACATGGTCAGTACCATAACGCAGGGCTCTGTGGCCATTTCACTCACATCAGTTGCAAATACAAAACAAACTTCATGGAATACTTGTTTTTAAACCTTCTAGTTTTAGGTTTTACCAGTAATCTAGCGACCATGAGCCACGGGACCTCCATTTTTAAGAGGAATCACAACCACAAGTCGTGATACTTCACTCCGAAGGAACAAACAAGAAACATCAATAGAAACCTAGTCATTTGTGATAGACTGTTCCCTTGTTCCATTTGTGAAGTTATTGGTATTGTTCTGTGTAATTGGTTCACTGCATGACATACCATGCCCAGTTAAAGGACAGAAAATGGCCTGGATTATCTGAGAAAGGCTGTCTTCCTAAGAATTTCAACATTATTTACTAGCAGCCTCAATATTGCATTCATATGTTGGTACTCCATTTTCGTATACATGTTACGCAGAAATTAATAAATGTATCACAGTATTCTGGCGAGGTAGTCTGAAGTTTTAGAAACTATTTCTGTGTCGCGGAATTTGAAGCGAGATTAGAGTATATAGAGAATGTCTTAAATATTATGATCATCTACAAAATTTCAATACAAAATTGGAGAAGCAAATCATGCATGGAATTTGATGATTTGCAACAAACAAGCACCAGATATTAAAATTCCAAAGAGGGCCCCAGAAATTACTACAATCATATTCAGGTTTCGTATTAATTCCTAAATCTTTGATCAGTGCAAATGATCCCCCCACAAACCTTTGAAAATATCAGCCACACTTGCTAGAGGAACATCAGATATCATTAAGCATATAACATGACTTATCAACCAAGAAAGCTACTCTCAAGATAATTAGGCACTTACAACTCTCGATGAAGATGGTGTTTCCTTCTTGACTATCTCTGCAGTCACTTTCTCATGGATAGTAACTTCCATGATATGTGCTCCCTACAGAGAAACAACAATTTGTTAATAATGTACCTCACGAGGCATAAGAAATATATTTTGTACACACGTAAGCACGATAGACATTAATCTAGTTCTATATGTCTCGGATTAGTTCTCAACTCAATGAATAAATTTAAGAAATTTGATAAGGTTAGAATATCAACCCTGTAGCTGAAATTTCACTGCATTAAGTTCTCATTAGCTGGCTTTAACATAATTTATATTTTTCTCACTTATACGTTCAAGATTTTGAATGTTTTGAATGCTATCAGAACACAGAATCCAATACTTTCATGTAGCTACAGTGTTATAAATTCACCAATAAAACTGATACATTTGTCTGTCATTTTAAGAAAATTCAAATAGGTGTTTGATTCAAGATGAAAATAAACACGAGCTTGAATATGTAAAACATACTTGCATTTCTGAACCTTTCTCAAGAACGATTGCCAAAAATCAGTAACTGTCAACATTAAATACACACCTACAGTCGCATATCATGTGATCGAGTGGTCATGAAGTTAAAGACAATTCAAAACCTCAATACCCAGTCTCCGAGTTTCACTAGCACACACTTACTAATATGCAAGGATTATTCGAAGTTTGGCCATAATTATTCAAGGTTGTTTCAAAAAGGACAATACATAACCACTTTAAAATAATAAATAAGCAGCCCAAGGGAGCGATCTCACTCAATGCACAATATTAATAACATAGACTGCCCCATTCCATATGACGTGTTAATTATAATAAACTATTTATTACCTAAAGTCAATATTTAGAACATTGTGACCTTCATCAGCGTGGAATAGGATAAGGAACTGTGCAGTACCGTACCAAAAGTTCACAGAGTAAAATTTAAAAAAAAAAAAAACTTTTACAATAACCTTGGTAATAAAGCATATAAAAATGACTTGAAAAACAGCATAGAATTGAAGAGATGTGTATATTGAATAAGTTAGCTTGATGTGTATTTGCCAGATATTGTAGAGAGAAACTTTGGAAATATGTGTGACGAAGTTTTTATGAAATGTTGAGAACTACATAACTTTGAAAACATTTGAGAATTATCCAAAGTAGGAAATAAAGTACACAATCACCTGGCAATCAAGTTCTTCTTTAACAAATGCACTCTGAGTTATGAATCTTGCATCTTCAAAAGCATCATCAGGTTCTTCAATTTTCATCCCCACCGGCCTATCAGACGGTGGCTGCTCATTCAAATCCTGGGAAGTAATAAACAAGCATGACTATATGTAAAAGTTGAAGAATAAGAGCTAATGATGATAATAGTAATAATAATAATAATAATAATAATAACAATAGCAAGAAACGGTTACAAAACATTTGCTGATGAACAATCACTTTACCAAGCACGTAGTTAAGTCATAAACATGCAGAAGAGGCCCTAGAAATAATACTTCTCACTGATTACTTCCATGACCTTTTATCCTCCTGATAAACAATTGTCAATAATAATAATATTCATTATTATGAATTTGAAGTATGAAAAAGAATTATTTACTCTGATCACCATTTATCTTTAATTAAAGTTAAGTTTCAACCAGACAGACCCAAAGTCAGAACATTCAAAATATCCTCGAATTGATCTGGAATGTCTTAAAACCAAATTCAAACAATCTCCTTGCAAATATCACGAACCAAAATCCTGTCATTTAGATGGCATTAGAAGATACACTATTGGCAGTTTCCCGGATTATTGGTGTTCTTCCTCGAAAACATTAAGACAGATGGTTGAACAAGACCAGGGATGAGGCCAAAGTCCTGTCATTTAGATGGCACTAGAAGATACACTGTTGGGAACATATTGGTGTTCTTCCTCGAAAACGTTAAGACAGATGGTTGAACAAGACCAGCGATAAGGCCATAGACCTTCTAATTCAAACCTTTCAAAGGTACAGTTAAAAAGAAATAGAAACAAAATTGGCGTGAATTCTTCAAAGACCAGAAAGAAGACTCGAGAAACATCAGATCTGGAAAACACACATTACATAAAAAACAGTACAAGGAATTGTTACAAAACATTTGCTGACGAACCATCACACTACCAAGCACCTAGTTTATAACTTACAACAACCGGATGAGGCCCTGAAATAAAAAGGAAAACTGCAAACTTGTCACAGATTACTTCCATGACCTTTCTACGATCCTCCTGAAGAAAAAATCTGACTTGAGAAACGGATTCCTAATCCAGATTCAGAACTCCCTTCATTAGAAGATATCAAGCAAGTAACCGTAAACTAAAATTAGAAATAACAAAGCTCAAAAGAAAACTGAAATATTGAAATTAAGAGCTGAAAGCCTAACTAAAAAATGTCAAGTAACTCTCGTAGATATATGGAGAAAATTTCTGAAGACAGGAATTGCAATCTAGTTCGCCCACTAATTTAAAAAAGGGAAAGAACATTCATTAATACCTGTGGAGAAATATCCTCACTATCACTCGCGTACAAAATTCTCTCTAAACCATTATTCACGAGACTTGAAATCCAAACTCATCAACTAATTGGCGAATAACAGGCATGATTCATAAATGACAGGTCCTGTACAGAATTAATTTTCAATCCCAAAAACATCTTGCAAATTCATAAATCCAGGCAAACAATGCTCACTTTGGAGACTTCAGGAAAGCGGACGATTCAGTAGAACTACACACACTATTCAATATTCTAGAAGATTTCAAAGTTGACAGGAAAACAAGAGTAATAATCCGACAGACACTGAGAGCCATAACTTCAATAGTTAAATTTAAGTGAACTTTCTGATCGTAATCATATTAGCAAAGACTTCGATAAGGAGATGGGCTATCTCCAAAAATGTTCAATAGTGTCTTTGAATAACAGGACGGGGGAGTAGGGGAGGGGGAGGAGGGGGGGAATGGGGGGGGGGGAACGAAACAAATAACTATTGGTCGACGACTCAAAAATAAAATTCATCTGCAGTGTTTGGCATTCGCAGATGATCAAGCTATTCTTTCCAACAATAGACAAGAGGCAGTTCAGGTCCTTTAGACTTCACTAAAAATTACCTAAGACCGGACTCCAAATGCATAGACGAATCCACGCGTCATCTAGACAGAAAACCGCTGAAGACTAAATTCGGCAAAAAAATCATCAAGTAAATTAATTCAAACCCCACGGCCTAGCCGTGCTCACTGCACCGTGCACCACGGCCTTGATGGCAGCTGCAGCAATTCAGATTGAATCCCACTGACAGTACCCATCCTGAGTGATTTTTCCCTGCGTTATCCTCACTCCCTCCAGGCAAATGACGGGATAGTACTTTACTTCACGATTGAATCGTGACGCAAACGAAGAGAGAATCTCAACATTCCAGAAGGCCTATACCTATAGATGTGATTAAAAAATCAACATCTAAGACATTATACCACAGTAATCAAACCTGAAGCTCAATATGGCTCAGAAACATTGATCATTTGAGGTACCGTAGATCTCTTAGTAAGGACATAGAGAAACAAGAAAGTACAATCCTTGGTCCAGTATGCTCAGAAGGAATCTGGGAGGAACGAAAGCCTTGGGAAATTTATCAGCATTCTGATAAGATCACTGACACTTTCAGGAAAAGGCATTTTAAGTTCTACTGTAACATTCTCAGAATGAACAATCGCAGGATCACCAAAAGATTCTCAACCTTGCTCTATCAATGAAGTCAATAACCAGTGGCTTAGTTAAATAGAAAATGAACTTCAAGAAATTGGAATCACAGAAGAAATTACATAAGATCGACCCCAGTTTAAAACAGTAATTAACAACCACCATTTTGCTGAGAAAATGAATGCAAGGACCAATAAATCATGGACTGAAGAACGGAGGTGTTAATATTATTATTAGGAAAATTAAAAGCAAACATTACAGATTCAGATTACTATTTGGTAGGGGGCCGATAACCTAGATGTTAGGCCCCTCAAAAGAAGAATTATATCCATCACTATTTGGTAGTATTAAGTACATGACATAATTCCTATTAATTACAGTACACAAAGATTTGTCATGACCATCAGTAATGGTACACAATATATGGAACTAAAATACAACTTACAATCTCAGGGAATTCTTCTGGTTCACATTTGATAGAAGGTTGGCCCTCCATAATGTTGAGGAATCTAAAACACAGGATAATTAAGTAAGCACTAAAGAGGTGGTGGTGTTGATTACTGCTTCAAGGGGCCTAACTATTTGGTACTGATATGGAATGAATAGCGTTATTTTGGTAATAACCTTCCACATGAAATGTTTGCTTCATAACAAATTATTAACGGCCAGGGCGTGTTTGTGTGTTTATCAGTACTAGATTATTTAAATAGGATTCAGAGAGACAGTGCAATTGCTGAAGCGCAGTAGGCCTACTATGTCTACATTACTGAGCATAATGTACAGACTTTCAACCCCCAGTCACTTTGATACGAATTGTCAAAGCAAAGGGACCAAATTGCACTATACTGAGCATAGATATTATATATGTCGTAGTCAGATAGTGAAATCCGTCATTTCATGAAGATCCTAGGCACTTCATGAAAAGCCGGCATATGATGTAAAAAGAGATAGTTACACCATCTGACGCGTTTCTTCATGAAGTGACGGACCAATTTAGGCAGATGGTGTAAGAAATGATTTTACATTATCAGCCGAGGTGATTGTTGATTCGGCACTTCTTGAAATGACTGATGCAAGGAAGCCGTACATTAATTCACTTAATTGTTCTATTCCAAGAAATAAATTAATGCTTGTTTATTATGGTTTTCGAAATTAATTTTCACATAACAACCTAAATCTAATCGTGAAATACCGGTTACTCCTTACTCTCTATCTCTTTTATTTTTTTGTGTGTGTAGAAGTTTGTATTTTCATTTTTACATTTTTATTTGTACAGTATATTTTTCTAATCGGTAATGCATACTTTAATAATTTCATTTGTAGTTTTTCTTTTTGTTCTTCAATTGTGTATCTTTTTCTCTCTTTCCTTCACTGATGCAATTTGTATTTTTGAACTTGTTATGCCAAGAAGAAACATAATTGGGCTTACGTCTGTGTAACTTAATATTGTTAAATAAATAAATAGCCTAAATAAATGAATACACACATACATTAGAATACTTAGATTGCATAGTATACTTTAAATATTTGTCATAGGATTTCTGCTGGTTTAAAAAAGGCAACAGCTTAATTTCTTTGTCTGAAGGAGGGTGGGGGGTTGGGGGTCGTTAGCAAGCTAGTATACGCTGTCACGCAAGAAAAGTTGAACAACCTGCTGGGTGACGTAGCTTGAGGCTGCACTGTATTATTCAGAACTTCCCAAAATTAAATAAATAGTAAGTTCTTTGGATTATAACGATTGAATTAGCTCTGGAATCCCAATCAACCAAAGCGAAAATAGTTGTGGCCTATAGGCAGTATTCCTATCGGCTAATATTTATTGTGGGAGAGAAGAGAAGGAGAGTTTTCATGTTATGGTAGTAATATTAATTATGTGCGTTTGTCATCATTCAACACCAACAGCGGTAGCTACATTCACTAACGCAAAGCTCTAGGCCAGGCGTTCTCAACCTGGTACTCGGGAGCTCCACAGTGCTCTTTAAATGACATTTGGTGCTCCCGTCATACGAGAAAAAAGAGCTCGCAAGCACAACCTCCCCTGAGATCCATTCTTTAATTCAAATTCTGTTGAATGAACAAGAATAATAGGTTTTTCACTAGAAGGTTTGAAAGTGAAAAATTTTATCTTGTAAAATAATATTTATTAATCATCAGTAATCATAATTGGACATCCCTGCTTTATGAGTAACGCAAAAGGTGCTGATTCGATTCGACTGTACATACGTAAATGATCTTATCTGCATGAGTCACGCAAGCAGTTGCAGCATGCCTGGTGAGCAGTGAATCACTAGATATTTCAGCACTTCAATGCGAGAGAGAGACAGGAAAAGAAAAGAGAGGCGTATGCTTGTTGCATTATTATTATTATTATGGACTTAATGGTGCTCGGGTACTTGGTATGGCATGATGGTGGTGGTCACAGCCTCAAAAAAAAGTTGAGAACGCCGCTCTAGGATATGAAACCAAGCTATATACGGACTTGTCGAGTGGTTCAAACCCCACTTACATCGGTCAATAAAATGATGTTTCCCATTTGAAACTCTAATGCAAATGCTGGGACGGTACCTTCTAATAGGCCACAGACGCTTCCTTCCATCTCTTGGTCCAGTTTCAATCAATCTCTCATTAACTATTCATTAGTTTGGCATCAGGAAGGGCATTTGGCCTAGAAACCACCTCCCACATTCAACATCATCCCCAAGCCCGTTGAACTGGAATGAGTCCCGCGACGTAGCCTTGCACCCCGGCCACAAAGGTAGCTGCAGCAAGTAGGTGCTGTCAGTGGCTATCCAGAGTGTGGTTTCTCCCAGTGGATTTTCCACACTCCCTTCACCCAAATGCCGGGATAGTACCACTTCAAGTCCCGGAGAGCCTACCCCATCCCTTTCCCTAATGCAGTCCCACCCACTTCTACAGTCATCATAATTATAAATATAAGTTCAATTTACACCCAATCACACGGGGCAGATGATTGAGGGGACTCAAGTCCCCCAAATTAATTAACAACAAAACTGGAACGATAACAGGTAAGATCGCACAATGAAGAAAAATGCAGAATCATTCTTTCAAATATTTCTGTCTATAATAAATAGGCTGAAATTCGAGATTTTCTCGAAGGTGAACCCTCCACTAAATCAACCAAATGTAAAGCTTTTGTGTAAGCCCCTCTTACTTCTCCCCGTGGCTCATGATCTCGAGATTAATGGTCACGTTAAACTACAAGCTTCTTACTTCTCGCGAAAAAGTCACGCTGAGAGACAATAGACGAAATATGACGCTGCTGTTTCATTTGAGGTACTTCGACATTGTGGTCATTCAGCACACTTGGGAGTGTGAAGAATCTGTCTGATAATCAGTATTATTATGGTATTTGTAGTAGTGTGTGTATTTGTAGCTCAGTTTAAGATTGGGAAGGAGGCGGCCCGTGGCTAAAGTTAGGTACCAACCCGGCATTTGCCGAGAGGAGAAGGGGGAAACCACGGAAAACCAATTCCAGGATGGCTAAGGTAGGAATGGAACTCTTCTCAGTTTTGCCTCCCGAGGTTGAGTGTACGCCAATTCAACCCTCAGACCATAATTATGTTCCTATCCGTGGTAACCATAGTTGATTTCATAAGTCTACTTAACGACTATATGCTGGTTAGAATCCCGTCACTGACTGTGGCGTTTTCCCCCAGGTCTTCCCCCACACCCTCTCGACAAATGCCGGGATGGTACTTCATTTCAAGTCTCGAGACACCTTCCCAAATTATTTACCCACACACTACTTCAGTCATCGCGAAAACAACTACCCAAATACACTGGGCAGATGACCAAGATGTCCCTAGCCCTTAAAATAAATATACAAGAAAACGACTATAAAACAAGGCAACAGCTGAACTATTAAAATGTGCAGATTGAACAAAAAATTCTGAAATAGTTACTTGGTTAAAAAAACATCCTTCAGTGGGATTCGAACTCACCACGTAGTGTTCCGGAAGCTAACACCATACCCCGAGACCATAACTTCACTGCGAGACCCAGCTGCTAAGAGCTGTAGAAGATCTCTGTATTGCGCGTCCGTAACCGAGTTAGTTCTTGTTGCTTTAAAGGGTGGAACAGGGAAACCAAGTCATATAATACTATCGGTTATCTATCTCTCATGTTTTAAAAACAAAATGGATCTGAATGACGTTCTTCTTCCATTCACACACAGTACGGCAGCATAATATTCCTTCTAGGCGCAAGCCCAAGCAAGATGCTGGGGAGGGAATTAGGGGATAAATGAGGTCCAGACCATTAGACATTTGTACCTTATGTCACAGTGTTCAATTTCTGAGGAAATAATAGCCCTTTAGTGTCCACATTTTTATCCGATTAATTCTTGGAAATCTCACTTCCCTCACACGAGATCACCACTGCCGCTACGGCACTTCATGAAGTGACGGACTGGATTTCCCGTCAGATGATGTACAAAATGAATTACACAATGTGACGGCGAAATTTCGTCATTTCATGAAACCACGCGTCAGATAGTGCAATTGTACCTTTTTACATCATATGCCGGCTCTTCATGAAGTGCCTAGGATTTTCATGAAATGCGGATTTCACTATCTGACTACGACATATATACTGTGACCGTACACAACACGAGCCGAGAATTGAACCAACAACTTTCACGCAGCGTGAGTACAGAATTAATGAGTGAGATATCTGCGCGGATTAACAACTTTGATCTGCAGCGCACGTTACATCTTACACGCTAGGTTCACGATCAACTTAAATTTCAAATAGATTTGTAATTAAGTATTCTGCGTTTGTGGATACGTCTTACATCATATGTTGATATAATAGGCCTAAATAGTATATGACGAATACACGTAGGCTCAATTATTACTTTACCTGAGTGTGATATTGCCGAACAGTGTTCCTTATTGACAGAACTACAGTTTTACAATATTACGGTACATGTAATGTACTTAGAATTATTTAAGAGTTTGACTTAAGACTAAAATATCGAGAGAAAAACACACTTTCCGTTGTCTAGGAAGGACCAGGCGTAACCAGTCGCACTTTACTCCCACACAGTCTGCATTCCAGTGTTAAGGTACCGAGAGTTCAAAGATATTAGCTAAATTCCCTGCCTCTCGTGTTACAATGCGACCACTTCACAACAAAACTCACATAATTGGCTCGTAGGAGTCGTAGGACTAGCGATACCAACTGGAAATTTCCAAATGCAGGAATTGCTCAGAAAAGAGCAGGACAGACGGGGAAAATGTCTGACAAGTTCAATCGATAGCAAAATAATATCTATATTTAACATAACTATTTACAAAAGGAAATACCTTACTTAACGATCAGTCCCTGCTGCAGTTCTTTTCCTTGAAGCTGTATTCTTCAGCAGAACCTACTTTTGAAAGAAGACGCGAATTATTTTATTGAAGCACATATTTATCGAATTGTTCACACCGTATCTTTGAAATAGATCATCACAAGTTACATTCTACCAACATTGAGCATTGGCCTATTCTTGGATTTATCGAAAGCATTTGATGTAGTTGACCATAAAATCCTCCTTACCAAACTAAATCAATATGGTGTTAGAGGTCTAGCTAATAAATGGATAGAGTCTTACTTAACAAGGCGTAAACAAATAGTAAGCTTGAGACACAAGGATGATGGAACCAAATTACTTAATGAAACATTGTCCAATGAGGGAATTATTGAATTTGGAGTACCCCAGGGATCGGTTTTGGGCCCACTACTCTTTCTTCTATATATCAATGATATAACACAGAACGTTCATTCACATAAGGAAATTTTGTTTGCGGACGATACAACACTCGTAATAAAAGGTGAAACTAAACAGGTCATACAGCAGTCTGCTGACTCCGTTACAGGAGAGTTAACCAAATGGTCACAAGATAATCGCCTCATAATAAACTATAAAAAGACAGTATGTCTAAATTTCCACACTATACAGAATAGGAATCCTGCGATGCCCAATATAACATTAAATGGTCATCAAATAGAAAATAAATCAGAAACAAAGTTTTTAGGACTATGGATACAACAAGACTTGAAATGGAATAAACATATACAATATCTGAATACTAAACTGAACTCGATGTGCTTTGCGTTACGTATTTTGAAAACCTGCACTAGCATGCACACATTAAGAAATACTTATTTTGCTTATTTCCATTCATACTTAAGATATGGGATCATATTTTGGGGTATGTCGCCAGATGTACTAAGCACGTTTAGGATACAAAAGAGAGCGATTAGAATTATGGCAAATGTACACTCTAGAGAATCATGTAGACCTCTGTTTAAAGATTTAAACATTCTCCCACTGCCCTGCATATATATCTTTGAAAGTATTATGTTTTTTAAAAAGAATTTAATGAATAAAGATGTTTTTCTTAAAACAAACAATGATGTTCATAGGCATAACACAAGACAAAATCAAAACATTCATATTTCACACACACACACAAGCATATATCAAAAAGGAACTTTTCACACTGGAGTTAAATTATACAATAAACTACCCCAGTATATAAAACTGGCCCCAAAAATAAAAACCTTTGATAGAATGTTGAAAGCTTATCTGCAGTGCCATTGTTTTTACTCAGTAGTTGAATATTTTAGCGTATAGGAGTGATGGAATCTATAACTATATTTTACTTTTTTAATTTAATTTTAATACCTAGCTGTATGTTGTTGTATTTATAGAATTAAGTTTTCATATTATGATAATAGAGTGAGGTGTAAATAGTTGTGCAATAAGATTGTATCTATTAAGATTTGCTATTATAATAAGTTATAAATAGTTTTAATCTTAGTAATATATACCTGTTAGTTCTTTTATTTTATGCATGTAAATTCTGACGTGTCCTATATCAAAAATGTATTGAATGCATGTATTTGATCAAATGGAATTAATAAAAATCTATCTATCTATCTATCTATACCGTACGGTATGAATAAACACACATTGCTGCCTGGTCTGGCAAACTGGCAAATTGTACTGAAGTTCAGAAACAAAACTCAATGTTCTGATACCGGCACTTATTAACGAAAACAGACCATTGTTGGTCAAGTGTTGTGTCTTAATCCAAAGTTGAACTTTTAGAATAAGCCCTTATGGTACCTACGATGCAGAACTGGTCGAATAATTTTTAACCTACAGTATTTCTACACCTTTTGACTGTAAAGATTGAATAAATGGTACAATATCGTCAAAACTGTGGTCCTTAATGTTTTGAAGTCTTAACCAATTGAAACACTTGAATTCCTACATAGGTAGCATCAATTTATCCAAGTACCGGTACTCATTGCAGGTTTCATAGGAACATAAACACCTTGCATTCTATATCCAAACCATCTTCTGAAAATGTATTTAACATCTATCCGACTTCAAGCGGGAAACCTAAATGAGCTATCAAGAAAAAATGCTTAACATTTCGATAAATTAGAAATGCCGGTCGGACATAACCACAATGAATAAAAAGCAGGGCATGTTGGTAACCCTCCGTAGGATGAATCCACTTAAAAGTAAGATTCTTATACAGACCCTGTAAAATGAGACAATCTGTCGCGGTAAAGCTGTTCCAAGATACATACCGTACCTCACTTGTGTACCATCAGCTGGGCTGTTAGTAGGACTTGCAGCTGATGGGAGAGCAAGTCCACCAGCATCAGAGACCTCTGTCGGTCATTGAAATAACTACTGGTAGAGATTCTGCTGGTCTCTTCGCTTAATGCAACGTGGTGCAGCGCAGCGCTTGGTGAAGCAAACCAGCACGAGACGGATTGGCTTGGATTATTATTTTGATATAATAATTTAATGACTTCGCGTTTGTTTGGTTAAAAGCGGTAGCGTGAAGTTTAATATCGGATGAAAATATATTTTGACTGTAGTTTTATATGTGTACATGTGATTTTATAATTGCCAGGATATTCAGCAGAGTTATGTGTGCAATTTTGATGAGGTTATGGTATTAATTGGGCGGATATTTACACGACATTTTTAACAATCTTACGTTGCATATAATATGTAACACGCAAAAGTTATCTTCATTTGCACAACTAGTTTCCTTGTGCTATTACATATTGAAATACATACTTGACAATACAATTGGGTATTTATAAATGGGGGCTTCATAAATCCCATTCCCTGACCCGGTGGGTCGACTGGAAGCAGGCTGTGGATTTTCATTTCATTTATAAATGTGCTACCTCGAGCGGCCTACTGCATGCTCTAAATATTTTAACGTAGCCTAAAATGCCGCAATAGAAAATCTCTGGTCTAACGTCGCACCTTTAATTCAAGAAGGGCCAAAATATAACACATTTTCACAATCAAACTCATATTATAATTATTAATAACTCGTGACAAGACAGTGATTTTATAATTTAAACAAGTAAACATCGAAGTACGTACACAGAAAAATAGATCCACCTACTTGAAAACAAACTCGACTCTGCGGCTTTTCTTTATAAAACTATCAATAACTTCATCATAGAAAGAGGACTGTAGACCTAATCTAATTTTTGCAAGCAATCCTTTTTCAATCGACAACATAGCTAATGATGATAGCCTCTCCTGAATTTGAGTCGATCTGCAATATGTAATAATGCGTCTCAGTGTCGATAAAGAACGTTCTGCAGGGGATGTAGCAGCAGGAATTGTTGCTACCAGTTTGATGAGCTTGAAAATCACTGCCCTACCCATGTACAATTTGTTTGTATGCATGAACTGCACTACAGTAATTTAAGTCTGAAACACTTTTCTCTTTCAAGTCAGGAGGTGAGTACGGTACGTCACACTTAATTCAGTTTTTAAGCGAACAATGTCGAAAAATTACCCATAGGTCTTTCTTAGGGCAGTAACATAACTGTCTGGAAACTTATTTCTGTGCTTTCACAATCCAGCAGCCAGAAGAACAATGCATTTGAAACACTCTCCTATTTGGACAAGTGCATTGTCGATAATTTCATTGAATAGACGTTAGTATTTTGATTTTTCTGGTTCACCACTTGCTGCACGATTTTTAGAGCACGGCTGTCCTCCTTAATCATCGATTTTGGTATCAACATGTCCATAAATACTATCAAAATTTTCATCTCACATAGACTGAGTATTTAAAAAGAGCTCAACCTTCTTGGCACAGTACTGTATATCCAAACTGTTTGTTTGTAAAATATTGAACACGGTATCGGAGAATGAAAAGATCTTGGAGAAAATTGCCAGCAGAAATCTAGTGTTGAACTTAAGCAAGAAGAACAAAAATCCTTGTGCTTTCAATGTAGTAGCTTTCTGTAGCTCTCAGACCAGAGCTTTCAACTACACATTACAAACGTGACAACTCACAGTCGGACTTGGACAGAAGGAACCTGCGCGCGCATACATTTCTCGCTGTGTCGACAGCTCCGCTGAAGCTCCTAAGGCACGTGCAAGCCTCGCTGTACTCGCCAAGATATATGCAACATGTGATTCGTTTAACGCAGATCTATTACAGATACGGTACATATTGTAATTTTTAAAATCTCGCCTGGTTTAGAAAAATATTGCACTTGCGCAGCAAGCATAGCATGCTCGGAGAAATCGCCTCCGAATTCTTATGTGCTGTAGGTAGAGGATGGAGGTTGAGGGAATAGCATTACTCAAAAAGCATGAGCAATACATGTTAGCAAGGGGTAGAACGCATACCGTAGGATATATTAACGTCCAGAACGTTTGCCTATACCAAAAGTAAAAAAGGAAGGAAGCTTTTAGTTTTACTTGATCGATAATCATGTGATCATGAGCCTCGCAACCTCCTTTTTACGTGGAATGCGAACCACGGGACATGGGATTTCACTTCGAAAATCTCACAGGCATTGACCAGGAATCGAACCCGGTCCACCTTGGAGAGAGGCCAACAGCTTGACCGCTGCGCTGCCCCCCCCCCCCCCATTGCCTATATCAAACAGAACAACTGTGAACATGTCGTCCAGTAGCGTGGGTCCTAATGAGCACCGTTGCTGCATAGAGACTGGCGAGAGAAACGAAGAGAAGACTCCGCTGTATGCTCACCGTATACACATGGCCTTCCCTTTGAACACAAGCCGCTTCAAATTTATGTGCATGTATGAGAATAAATAGCCATGCTTACAACGGAGTGCACACATTTTTACTATTGCAATATGAGGCAGATATTGTTATAAGATGTCTCAAAAGTTATACATGCACAAGTCCTACTCCAGGTGTAGCGACTAGCATTCTTGGTATCAACATGTCCATAAATACTATCAAAATGTTCATCTCACATAGACTGCGTATTTAAAAAGAGCTCAACCTTCTTGCCACAGTACTGTCGCCCAAGAGGTGCGGGTTTGTTTTCCGGCCCAGCCAAGCAATTTAATTCTGGTCTGAGGGCTGGAAAGAGGTACAGTCAGCATTGTGAAGCAAACCTGAAAAGAAGTGGGTTGAATTCTCACCTCAGCCATCCTGGAAGAGTATCCCATGGTTTCCCATGTCTACTCCAGACAAATATCGGAATGGTTCCTAACTTAAAGGCCACAGCTGCCTCCTTCCCATTCCTCACCTGAATTATAATTGCACACACTCTAAAATAGACACCACAGATTATCAAGCAAATTCTGTACACACATCCAAGTAACGGGGCTAAAAGACCAAGATGGCCAAGCCCCTCAAATGAAACATCATTATTAAACGTGACATAATCTACACTCCATGTCATTCTTAGTAACGAGGAAATACAAATACAGAGATGGAATAAGTTTTTGTTTATCCGGGATCAACTTGTGGTGTAGTGGCTAGCATAGCCTAATTACACTGTAACGGCTCACCAATGGAATTTGATCCCGCGCTTACGAAGCAGGGCTCTTATCGCTGCACAATGTGCTCTTTGGCTTCTTGCTAGCGTACGACGCACATGGACGTCGCACTGCAATTGCGAATAATTAATTTCTCGGAAACAGCTGAGAAGCGCACCTTACTACTTGCACCTGGTATATGCCTGGCCATGGCCTACACGTGTACTGAAGATGGTTAGAATCGGTGACCCATGCATCGTATCCTCCCCTTGTTAGCTGTCGCCCATGAGATCCATATTCGATTCATGGCTCAGTCAAGAAATGTAGTTTTGGTCTGGGTTAGAACATGGTACAATATTGCCTTTTGAGGTAAAACTGAGAAGAGGTGAGTCACCTCACTTCGATTACGAGAACACACACACTTGGGGAAACCACAATAACGCAGGCCGTCTGAAAAATTTGTGTTATCACATTTGAATTCAAAAGCTTCTGTATAAAGCCATACACTCTGAAATGTGTATTATTTGTCGTCTTGCTGTGTAAAACTGTCTGCTGCCACTCGACTTCCTAAGGGACATAGTTATGAATTCAATATTTCAGCTCGCAGCACTTCTTAAAGCTTCACTACTGTACACTGCATTGATACACCAATACTGCCACTCAAGTTTGTATTTCCCCGGCGAACCTAAATATTTCAACATAATCTTTCTCACTCAATATATCCCTCCAGTTCACTTGAGGATGTTAACTCCCGAGCGGCTGATCGTAGCGTCACAAGGTTTGAAAGTTAGCCTTAAGAGTTTTAGCTCTGTAACATAGGATTATCAAAATAATTGAATAAGTAATTATTTTCGGGCGCAGATAGAAATAAAGATTTCGTACGACACAGCGAGCTTAACTAGCTTAGCTTATCTAGGCAATGTTCTGTTCTGTTGGCTGTCATGAGCGAGCGAATGTAGCTCCTACCTCATTTTCATAGTTTTTTTATAATGTATAGTAAATGTATTCATCATGTATGAGTTAAAATGCCATAACCTTTTCGATTAATGCAGTTGAACATCTCATGATAAACACATGGAATCACATGTCACTTACTACAGTGCTGTAACTTTTGTCTAATTTTTTGTGTGTATGTATATATGACTTACAAAGATGATAGAGGATGCCCCAATAAAGATGAATTATGCCCCTAATGTTGCCCAAATTCCTTCTGTTCCCTCTAGTCTGGAATTGAATAACCTGCAGATGAAGTTTCATTTCATGGTTGGAAGATAGAGATAACTTTCACGGTCAAGAAATTAAACTCCAGCAATTCTTCTAGGTTTATGCAGTGTCTGGTGCGGAGTTTCTTTCAGATATACCCTTGGTATAAATGACCAGTCGTATGCGTGTGAAAATTTTAGAGACAGTCTACATTATATCATGTAAATACCCTTAACAGTCTTCTGTCACACCTGCCCAGCTCCTCTTTGGTCACTATTCTTGGCACTCGCACATGGCATTGTTGTCGGCACAAACCATACACTGACAGCGTGAGTAGAACACTGAGATCAGACTCAAAGTGCGCTGGGCAAAGAGACATTCAATGCGCACATCATTTGCACTGATCTCAAATTTATCAAAGCTCACTGTGCATGGATATAAGTTACCATTGTGAACAGCCTAAGAGGACCATGCATTATGACCTGTATATTATAGTACTTCTTTGATGGTGGAACTAGAGCACCCTCAGCATTATCTTATCCCTATAAAGGTACCAAAAGATGGAATATTGGATTTCATAGCCAACAGGGACGCAGTATAAACCTTGAAAAATTGCTGGAGTTTAAGAGATGTGTGGTGTACTTCAGTAAGACCTTGACATGGATTTACAAGATTTAATCTAATTGAAAACTCTGAGTGGCCTTTATGGGAATGGGACTGGGCAACTTAGAAACAGTGATAGAGATGAAGGTTGGCTTTGTCAGAGATCTATGAGTTGGAACTGCTGAGTGGAGCAGAAATTTCTGATAAAATGTACCTTAAACATTCAAAATCAATCCTTTTTTTAATCAGGATTCTTCACAATGTTATGTATGTGAATCGCTCAGTTTATACATCCCTTGTAGCAAAATCACAAAGCACAAGAATAATTAAAAACAAAAAGGTTTTGTCTAGAAAACAAACAAATAAATAATACAATTTAGAATTATACAAATACCGGTATGAATCCAGTACAGTGCTACCCTCCATACTAATTTCAATTTCTCCATTTGTTGACACTGCCTCAACAGCTTCTTAAATGTCTGAACGTTTGGGGTATAGGATGAAAATGTCTCTTGCCTCTCGCCACAATACTTGGCCCACTTCGTTTTCCACTGGCTTACAGAATGATAAAATGGCCCTGCCCCACCTCACACAAAGCTTTATATGCCCATTGCCAGCACAAAACCTATCCTGCAAGCACCTTCTGATTAAGAGGAGAGGTTACACATCAGTATACATGTGGTGGGCCATAAATATAACAAAGGTGGCGTAGTGGCACAGAGGTCAAGCTGTTGGTCTCTCACCACGGTGGACCGGGTTCGATTCCCGGTCCATGCATGTGAGATTTTCAAAGTGAAATGCCATATCCTGTGGTTCGGATTCCACGTAAAAAGGAGGTCTCATGATCTCGAGTTTAACTATCAAGTAAAACTACAATCTTCTTTACTTATAAATATAACAGTTTCAGACCATCCTGTGGTGTAGCGACTAGTATACTAGGCTGTTACCCCTGAGGTCCCAGATTCAGTTTCCGGCTCTGCCAAGAAAATTAATTCTAGTCTAAGAGTTGGAATGAGATTCACTCAGCCTTGTGAGCCAAAGCTGAGAAGAGGTGGATTCGGTTTCCACCTCAGACATCCTAGAAGTGATTTTCAGTGTTTCCCCACTTCTACTTCAGGAAAATGCATGGGTAGTTCTAAATTTAAGGCCATGCATGCTTCCGTCCCAATCAATTGCAAATATACACTACTAAAGACACCACATTCTGTAGGTTATTAGACAAATTCTACATACACCTAAGTACAGGGGTCTGATAACACAAAGTCCAATCGCTAAATGAAAAGCCAGTCTCGGAAGCCAGCAAACTTCTACACCAGGAAAATGCCGGGGTGGTTCCTAATATATGGTCATGCTCACTCCACTTCCTTCCCAATTCTAGAGTCAATAACAAATATAACCACTGCAAATAATGATACCACACTAACATCAGACACAGTGGGAATGGTCATGAAGTCTCACTATCTCCTAAGCTCCGAGGTCAGTTAACACACCAAGTGATGAATTATATATTTATTTATTTATTAACAGCATTTATATATTAATTTAATTTCTTTGTCCGAGCTTCAGATTTAAGTAGTCATTGTTGAAGCAAGATGACATTTTTCTATATAGGCCTACACTGCGTGCTATTTCTATGTGACCTCTGATTTCAATGTCGGAATCTCAACTGTCAGTGATGATATTCCCTAGTAAACCCACTCAACTGGAAGACTTCTTCAATATTATTATCTCCAATATTGGAAGATGTTAGGTCTGTATTGCCAATATAATCAATCTAACTTAATAATCAACAAGGAAATTCGTCGAACAATACTATATTATGACAAAATATCACTTCCTATAACTAGGGTACATGTTTCGAGCTATTCAAATATTTAGCCCTTTTTCAGCCCTCTCACGTCACCAACACATCACCGACACTCATCAATCAACATAATGAAAAACGCATTAAAAACAACTACCGTATATCTACAGACACACTCGAATGCCCTTAAAATTTTATGAAAAGCTGTCTCTCCTTTTAGTGCATTTTTGCCCATGTTTTTACCAATTTGTACTATCTTGTATTCATAATTTTGCTGAGCTGGCTTGAACTTTTCATGTGAAGACGGATGTCCTTGGTTCATTAATGTATGGACTCGCTCCAACCCTAAAGAAACGAAATAAAGCTGTCACTATTCATCTGACAGGAGAAATCAAATAGTCTAAATAATTAAATGTGAAGAAGCTTACGTCAAAGCCAGGCGGGAACCTCATAAGCTGGGGTAGCAGGCCCAAATCCATGCGCCTCATGTCATGTAAACTGTAAAATTGTTACAGGCAAATTGTATTGAATTGGAAATAAAGTGAAGTAAACTAAACAACTATGTGTGTTGTTCCGAATGATGCCTGTTGGCTTACCTGCACGTTCCAGATGGAAAGGAATCGCCTAATGAAGCGAGCATAGCCTCGGTCCAAGTGACACGGCAGGAGGAGGATAGGCTGTGGTGAGAGTCCAACAGCTTGACCGCTTCTGCCTATCCTCCTCCTGCCGTGTCACTTGGACCGAGGCTATGCTCGCTTCATTAGGCGATTCCTTTCCATATGGAACGTGCAGGTAAGCCAACAGGCATCATTTGGAACAACACATATAGTTGTTTAGTTTACTTCACTTTACTTACACTTCAATTAATTTGCCTGTAATAATTTGACAGTTTACATGACGTGAGGCGCGTTGATTTGGGCCCGCTCCCCCAGCTTATTAGGTTCCCGCCTGGCTTTGACGTAAGCTTCTTCTTCTTAGCGTTTTCCCGCAGGTGCAGGGTCCGCTGTCCGGATCTTAGCTCGCCACTTGTTATGATCGCGAGCATCATAAGGTGTTAGGCTGAGCACCTTCGTATCGGCATTTATCGTATCATGCCAGCGCTGTTTTGGTCTCCCACGTGGTCGTTGCCCATTGATTTCCAAGCACTGGGTATAATTGGCTACTGTTCCTGGTGCAGCATGTAGGACGTGACAGTACCATTGGAGACGTTTTTGCCGAGCCTTCTCAGTGATGGGTGAACTGCCCATTTGCTGGCGAATGATGTCGTTTCTTACATGGTCCAGGAGTGTGATGCCCATTGACCAACGGAGCATACACATTTCCATGCTGTGTACTTGGCGCTCTGTCAGTTGGTCGACATTCAGCGCCATACAAAGCAACAGGATGTACTATCATGCAATATATTTTGGATTTCAGATGTAGTGGCATCCTTCTGTCGCAGACTACACCTGTAACTTCCCTCCATCTCATCAAAGCTGTGTTTATCCTGCTTCGCACTTCATTACCTATCTCACCATCAGATTGTAAGCGAGATCCTAGATACTTGAAGTTTACGGTCTTGGCTAATGTCTCTCCATCAACTTGATAGAAGCCGTTGCTTGTGATGGTTTCAAGGTATTCGGTCTTCTTCTTATTCAGTCTAAGACCGTATCGCGAAAGACGGCTGTTCCAAACTTCAACTTGATGCTGCAGTCCTTCTCTGGTGGTATCATCTGCGTATAAGAGAGTCCAAGGAACACAACACTCCTTTGCAGGTCTCGTGTGATTGTGTCCAAGACCAGGATAAAGAGCAATGGGGACAATGAGGATCCCTGGTTTACACCAACTTTCACTAGGAAGCTCTCCGAGGTGCCGACGGCACAACGTACACAACTGGTGGTGTTTGTAAGCTTATTGACATTTAATTATTTAGATTATTTGATTTCTCTCGTCAGATGAATAGTGACAGCTTTATTTAGTTTCTTTAGGACAGGTCTGGGTTGGAGCGAGTCTATAAATTATAGAACCAAGGACATCCGTCTTCACATGAACCTTTCTTTAGGGATGAAAAGTTCAAGCCAGCTCAGCAAAATTTTGAATACAAGATAGTACAAATTGGTCAAAATATGAGCAAAGATGTAGTCAAAAGAAGAGACAGTTTTTTTTAATAAAATTTTAAGGACATTTGAGTGTGTCTGTAGATATACAATAGTTGTGTTTTAATGTGTTTTCTATTATGTTGATTGATGAGTGTCGGTGATGTGTTGGTGACGTGAGAGGGCTGAAGAAGGGCTAAATATTTGAATAGCTCGAAACATGTACCCTAGTTTTAGGAAGTGATATTTTGTCATAATATAGTATTGTTCAACGGATTTCCTTGTTGATTATTAGATTGGATCTGATGCTCAGAGTAGTCTGGTCGTGATTTTGACGACTGAAACCCATTTTTTTTCTTATTTACATTAATATGGAGTCTACATTCTTCCGATGTTGGCTGGTAATTGTTGAAGACCATCAAGACTACGGTATCACAGAAGATCGTTGCACCACAGTAGAACAAATCTATATGCCTACCAGTGAAGAAGTTGAAAAGTTTTATAGAAAAATAGATGGAATTCTGAGCTATGTCAAGGGCGATGAAAATGTAATAATAATGGTAGATTGGAATGCTGTAGTAAAATAGGAAGAGTAGGGAAGATAGTAGAAGAATTTGGATTTAGTGAAAGGAATGATTGAGGGAGCAGGCTGATAGAATTCTGCACTGAGCTCAAGTTGGTCATAGCTAACACATTACTCAACAACCACAACAGAAGAATATACCAGGAGATACAGGACATTTCCTAATTGACTTTATTATGTTAAAGCAGATCTTCTGAAACCAGATTTTGGATTGGAAAATATATCCCAGAGCCGACATAAACTCTGACCACAATCTGGTTGTTATGAAATGCTGATTGAAGCTGAAAAAACTGAAGGAAAGTAAATACCCATAAATGTGGCCAATAGACAAACTAAAAGAGAAGGATGTGAACAAAAGTCTCAAGAGGATTATAAGGGAAGGACTAATAAAGAACCCTGAACTAACTTCTAATGCAGAGGAATGGGTACTTTCGAAGAATGATATAATTAAGTCCACAAAAGAAAGCATTGATAGAAAGGAATGAATAGGTGGAATTGCTTGGATCTCTCAGAATATACAAGAATGCATCAAAGTTGTAACAACAAGAGATGAAAGGGGAAAATCAGAATATACATAGATGTCTTAGAAATGGGGTAAACAAGAGGTGCAAGGAAGCGAAAGCAGTGTGGTTGAAAGAGAAATGTGCAAGTATAGACAATTGTTTGAAAGTAGGAAAAGTAGATGCAGCTTTTCAAAGGATTATGGGTACTTTGGGGAAAGGAAGACTAAGTGCTGTAATATTAAGGACTTGGATGGAAAACAGATGAATGAAAATCCACAGCCTGCTTCCAGTCTCCGACCGGGTCAGGAATGGAATGAATGAAGTCCCCCATCTAGCGGCGAGGATATGAACTGTGCCGGCTGCCGAGGCCTGACGCACTCCTCTGGGGCAATGATTAAATGAATGAGAAATGAAATGATAGTGGAGAGTGTTGCTGGAATGAAATTTTGACAGCGAAAACCGGAGTACCCGGAGAAAAACCTGTCTGCCTCCGTTTTGTCCAGCACAGATCTCACATGGAGTGACCGGGATTTGAACCACGGACCCAGCGGTGAGAGGCCAGCGTGCTGCCGCCTAAGCCACGGAGGCTTTTGGATGGAAAACAGATAATAATATTTATTTATTTACATAGGTCCCAATGAGCCTGAGCTCGTGTTAGGGACAATCAAGTAACATAGTTACAGCATGGCATATATATAATTTTTGTACCATTATATTGTTTAGTTTAATAGTAACTTATATTAGATTGCTAGTGACTAACTTTACAGAGATGATTCGGTATGATTCATTGCATTGCTTAAGGCTATTGGATATGGGCTATTCATTCCTTAATAGGAAGTCTTTTGTTTTCCTCTTAAATGTTTTTATAGAGAAACTTTCCCTTATGCCTAATGGTAGCGAGTTGTATTCCTTTATTATAGAGGACATACTTCCTTTAGTTCCAAATTTAATGGATTGAGAGTGGCTGGTGAATATTCGATTTACTCCTCTTGTTGCATAATGATGAATGTCATTTCCATGGGTAAAATGGATGTGTGTGTGTATCAATTTGTTTTCTAATTTGTATACAAATACTGTTGCTGACATAGCTATTTGTTTTTGCAGTGGCATAATTTTAGTTCTTGAGTATAATTCATTTGAGGGTGTGAGCCAAGGAAATCCAAAGATAGATTTTATAGCACGTTTCTGGAGTATCTCAAGTTCTTCTATTAGCTCCTTCTTACAATACCCCCATATGAAATTCATGTACATTAGATGTGAATGTATCAGAGCAAAGTATATATTTTTCAATTGTTGGCTAGTAAGACAGCTATATCTTAATCTGAAAATAATACCAGTTATAGGGCTGATTTTATGTTTTACATTTTCTACATGATTTTCCCAGGTTAGTGTACTATCTAGTGTGATACCTAAGTATGTTGCCGATTTAACCGTTTCTATTTCTTTGTTGGCTATGTTGACTATGTTTTTGGTCTCAATCTTGTATGATGGTTTATGGAAGAATAAATATTTTGTTTTAGTGATATTGATAACCATTTTGTGTGCTCTCAACCAATCCACCAGCTTATTGAGATCATAATTAATATTTAGCATAATTTCCTGTTCAGATGTTCCCAGATAGAGTATAAAAATATCATCTGCAAATAGTTTAAGCTTGCCTTTCAATTCTAATAATACTATATCATTAATATAGGCCAAGAAAAGAATTGGTCCTAAGACAGAACCTTGAATATTATGTTGAGAGATGGAAAGCTTACATAGAGCATTTGTATAGGCGTAAGAATATTGAGAAACATGTTATGGAAACGGAAGATGAAATTGATAAGGAGGAGAAAGGAGATTTAATGTTGAGATCAGTATTTGATAGAGCACTAGAAGACTTAAGGAGGAAGAAAGCACCATTTTCATTCGAGATTGATTAACTAACCCAGTTGCTGATCAGGTTATTTCTTAGTACGGTATGTAGGATTTATGAGACAGGTGAGGTGCCCTCTGCTTTTAAGAAGAATAGTATCATCCCTATATGGTTTTTAATATAAATAATTGTTTTGTGGCAAAATAAAAAACCTTCTCACTCCACTATATGGCACCCTGCTCTCAATGATCCCCTATTAGCAGTTAGCACTGCAGCCTCCTCTACTTCTACTCCTTTCACTTTGAAATCGTTCAACACTGAAACTAACCGTCGCTTCCTAGATCTACCCCTGCTTCTCTTACCCTCTACAACCAAACTCATTAACATCTTAGTTAATCTTTCCTCCCTCAATCTCTTCACATGACCCCACCATCTGAGACGGCTCATACAAACAGCATCATCAAGCGATTCATTTCTAATTAGCCCTTTATCTCTTCATTACGAGCACCCTCCTGCCATTGCTCCCATCTATTTATCCCAGGAATCTCTCGTGCTACCCTCATATTACCTCTGGCTTTTGTATCTACCCAGCTCTCACTTCCATACAGCAAGGTCGGTCTAAATACTGAGCGATGTAGGGAGAGTTTCCCCGCTACATCAACTTCTTTCTTGCAGAATACTGTAGATCACAACTGAGAACTCACTGCATTGGCTTTTTTACACCTTGACTCTGTTTCCATCCCCATACTGTGACCATCCTGAGAGAATATACAGCCCAATGTTCCACCTGCTCCAATTTAATTCCTCCTATCTGTCATTCTATTTTCTTGCATTTTTCCGTATTGACATAACACTCGTCTGTGAAATGTTGATCTTTATACCATACTCCCTACATTTCTGTTCAAGATCTAACATGCTGGCTTGCAAGCTTTTGATGGTGTCCATCATTACAACTGGTGCATTCTTGGAATGCACGGTACCTGAGATCACAATTTTGAATGCTTTTGCACGTTCTTTCCTTCCTTTTTGTCAAACACCAACAGTGATCATTTGTTTTCTCCTCTATGTGCAAATTTCTTATATTTTGTGTGAGTATGTTTCAGATATATATTCTGTGACCCACCTAGCGTCATATGACAACAAATCTCTGAAGCTCTTCAACTCTTCCTCGCGCAAGAGGAATTCCACATCCATTTGGCTACCAGATACTGTTGTCAACTCTTTGAAGACCAGCTCAGCAAAAGAAGATTATTTTGTTTTTATTAAGTTGGTTATGCTGATATGTATACCTTTTGTTTCCTCCCCCCACTCTCTCCCCCTTCCGTGGTCTCTCCGTGCTCCGCTGAGCTTCACTCACTTCTTCTTCTGCAGTTGACTCGGCCAGTCAAAGCTCCGCTCGAGCTTAGCCTCCTCAATCCAAGAGGCACACCCTCTTCTACGCCATGTTGGCTAGATAGTCTTCATAAGGAACTCCGACTTCAACATGAAATCGAGATAAGTACCATTTTTAAAAAGTTTTAACCTCATCTTCATGGTTTTAACTTTCAAGTGCTTTTAATTATAGGCAGTGTGAAATTATTTACTTGGGGCAATAATCATTCTTCGTGGGTTTTGCCATGTTGAGCTTTTACTTGGATAAGCCAACCTTACTATAAAAGAGCTTTTCTTAAGCGATTCAAACGAGAAATCCTCTCGCTACGTGGGATATTATCTAATACCCGCTGCCTATAATTTTAAAACTATTTCCTCCGTTGGATTTTCTCAAACCCCATTTTCTGCTAAGGTCGTTCTGGAACCTTCTAGAACTTGTTCTCTATCTGCGAGTCCTGCCATCATGTATTTCTCACGTACTTGGGAGAATTCTGTTTAAAACTAAATTACTACAATAGTGAATTTTCTTCCTCCGCTGGAACCTCTGGAAAATTCTATGGCGCATTTAATTGTAAATTACAACTTTTTCAAGAAATAGACTTTCACCTACATAGTGCAATCAGTTATCTCCATAATTGCAATAACTTTCTTTTTCATGAACTTTAGTGTTTCTCTGGTGAACTTTGCATCCATCTTTACAGACAATAGTGATAATCAGTGCTTTCTCCACTTTTCTACCGCGTCGCGATCGTCCGGTTATATTAAATACGGCCATGAACATTGTTCCTATATCCCAATGATCTTTCCTTAACCTTCTACTAACAACCATTATTTATGAAATTGTAACTTTCTATAAGGTGTTACTCACGAAGTGCCCTTCCAACTTTGCTAGTTTAACATTAATTAAATTCTGCATAATTGCTTGTGTGATACAAGTTTTAAATCACGTTGTTCCTTTCCTATACATAGGGAAAACAATTCTCTACACTCTTGAGAGAGTCATGTTCAGGTTTCACGAAATGGAAACTGTCCCATTTTTCTCGTGATTCCCAATTAAACATAGGAAGTCTAGAAACTTCCTTTTCACTTTCTCCAGGTTTCACAGTAAGTGACCTGCCCTCTTTGTATAATTCTCATATATTAACTATGTATAAATATAAGAAGTTGTAGGAACTTCCTTTTTCTTTATGTTTTACAGTTTGTTATCTTCGAAGTTGTTATTCTCGTTAGAATGTTCTTTCAGAGTTTTCATATAAGTACACTGCTTGTACTCCTGTAAATGTTAAAACTTTAATTATTCCATTTTGCCTATTTGTGAAATCTTACCAAGATTTTAATTCACGGTTTAAAAAACCTTAAAAATTGTCAATTGCCTGGAGCAACTGTTTAACGTGGAGAGGTCTGCGACCCTATTTGTTAAAAGGTTCAAATGAACCATGTTTATTAAATTTATCTTGCATAATTGTTAATGTCCTCAAACTTCCTGCATTGTTAAATAAATTAAATATTTATTTTTGGATTCATCATTTCTCTGACACTACAGTTAGGCAGGATCCTGGCTTTCCTAGCTCCTCCTAGGTTTATGCCCTCGTTAATGCTTAATAAAGCTCTTACTATTTGTCTGGCCAGATCATCACCCTTCCCTATAGTACTTTCATTCGTGCTTGGGAGGAAATACACTACAGGTTCTCTCTGGCAAACTGCCCAAGCCTTATCTGCGGCTCCCGTTAGCCTCGACCAAGCTCGTAGCCATTTTAGGTATCCGAGCACATATTTGCGGTGGCAACCGCTTCTAAATGAATTAAAAGTCAACTTATTAATTTTGTGGGACTCTCCTCCTATTTCTCTATCCTTCTTTTCCAAATCCCAAATCTACTTCCTTCTTTTAATCATCTTCCCTTGGTGGGTGGGTTATTCCCTAGCCTATAATCTACCCAAAATTTGGTACCAGAAACCCGGGAGAGTCCATTTGTTATTTCTATTGTTTGTCGAGTGTCATTTGACAATACTTTGCAAATTTTTAATATCTCCTTTGGATCTTTCAGCTATATCTACGTCATGCAAAGCCTGTGAACGGGAAAGAGGCCGCTCCTGTCTCCTTTGGGGTGTCCTGTTCTTTCTACTCTTTCGCTGTTGCCAACTTGACAGCATCTTCAAGGTTCTACAGTTTCGTGAGTTACATTTTCATTTATCTTCTTTAATATGGCTCCTTCTGAAAAAGATGAAACTCTCATTGCCAGACGTTCTTCTTATAAAGGGCAACTCACTAGATTCCGAAATTTTATCAACAAATTAGATCCCGCCGAGTGTGATTTAGATATCTTGACTCATCGCCTTAAGTTGTACGAACGGTCTTATGATTATTATGACCAAATTCAAACCGAGATCGAATCCGCTTGTCCAGAACTGCAATCGGATCGGGACGAGGTCGAACCCTTGTACTTTGAAGGAATTGCAAAGGCCCACCAATTGATCCGCAATATCTCAGAACCGGACACTAGGGTCATCAATCCGGCCCAGTTAGCACCCGCTTCAGTTCACAAGAACAAACCGAAACCGTTACTTCCCAAGATAAGCCTACCGCACTTCTCAGGCAAGGAAGGTGAATGGTATTCTTTTTACGAACTTTACTGCTCCCTAATTCATGAAAATATCGAGATCCCAGACATACATAAATTTTACTTCCTTCGTACGTCTTTGGAATCTGAGGCCTTGACCTTGGTAGAGTCACTGCCTTTAAGCGCAGACAACTACCACATCGCCTTTAATCTCCTTAAAGAGAAATATGGCAATTTAAGGTTGAGTGTCGCTCGTCATATCCGCTGTCTCTTCAACTTACCTGCCGTCAAACCTAATGACGTCACATCTTTAAGAGACCTCTTAGATTCTATGCAGTTAAATGTCAGAGCGTTATACCAGCTAAAACAGCCTGTCCAAACATGGGACACCATACTTATTCACCTAGCTACATCAAGATTCGATTTTTCGACACTGAAGGCCTGGGAGGTCGAACTCGCCTACAACAAGGAACATTCGTTCGAACACCTCGTTTCGTTTCTCAACAGTCGATGTCAATTCCTTACAGCACTCGCATTTCAGTGCGAAAAAGTCGAAACGAATCCTCAGTGTCAAATTTTTGAAAAAAAAACTTGCTTCTTCAAAGGGACATCAGCCCCCATTTGTCGAAAACAAACAAACCCGTTCTTCTTTCAATCATTCAAGAGAAGATATCAGGCCGCTTAACAAATCGTTAAAATGCACGCTCTGTAAAAAGCTTCACACCTTGTATTTGTGCAAATCCTTTAAAGAATTGTCTGTCGAAGATCGAAGAAAGTTTGTCTTAAACAGCAAGCATTGTTTCAACTGCTTATCACCTAAGCATTCTTCTTCGAACTGTACGTCATTAAATCTCTGTTTTCATTGCAAAAAACCGCATCATTCTTTATTGCACGTTCACGATAAATCGAGGTCATCAGCACCTGCCTCTTTAAGCTCCTTGCAGAGCCGCTCCGAACAAACTAATGCTTCTTCCTGCATTTCCAACGCCGAAACTTTTCACAGTGCGCAAACCCTGTTGACCACTGTACAATTTGAAATCCAAGATAGATTTGGAAATTGGTTCAAAACCCGTGGTCTTCTCGATTCCGCTTCAACGCACAACTTTGTTTCGCAATCGTTGATTAAAAAACTAGGTCTTTCGTCATCGCCTACTTCTATCAATGTGACCGGCATTGACAATTTGAAAACTCAAGTTTTGCAGTCTTCAAAATTGAAAATCAGAGACGTTTGCCAAAGAAACACCAATCTTAATTTAAACTGTCTCATTCTTACCAGTATTGGTAAAGACACTCCAAGTCACTCTATCAATACTTCCGGTTTAAAGATTCCTTCGCACTTAAGGTTAGCCGATCCTCAGTTTAATGCTCAAGGTCCCATTGATGTGCTTTTCAGTGCCAATGTTTTTTGGAATTGCATTCGCAAACAAACACGCAAGTTATCTTCAACCGTGGTCGCTAGAGACACCGATTTTGGTTGGGTTATCACTGGCGAGATCAAACATACCAGTGTTCAAACCAAAGCACAATGTCATTTCGTCACAGCTGACATAAATCCCATTTCTGAAAAAGAGAACGCTCATGTTTCAAATCTCAATATTTTTGAAAACCACTTGTCGAAACGATGTCTTATCGTGAATAACTGCGCTAACCCCGTAAGTTGTTTAAATGGTTTTTCTTTCTTCCCGCACAAAATGGCAATTCAAGTTCGCCTTGCTTTGTGTTATTTCGTATATCTTCTTATGTCATTTTTTATAGCAGTTAATTGCTTAAACTATTCCTCGAAAACTATCTTCCCCTTGTGTAAAACCATGGCTATCAGTCACCATCACTTTGCTGTACGCTATGTTTCACTTCTTTCGTTATGTAGAGGGATGGCCACGGCCGGCTCCTACCCCCTTCCTCGCAATTGGAAGTCGCTCATGAAACCGATTGAAACTCTGAATTTTATAGCATCTAGAATAACTATTCTTATGCATAACCTTCGTCTCAATGTCCCAGCTTGTCTTCTTTGCTTGGAAGAATTAAGCTTCTTTTTGTTGAAAATTGTTCGATTTCGTGATCCTCTCAATTATGCGAAATTGATTTCCTACTTTATTTCATATAGCTTTAAATTGCTTTTTCACGTCCAAGTTACGATTGACTACATGTCGTGTTACTCGTTCTGCTTTAAGTTACAGCTGACTCAATTAGTGTGTGTGCACTTTGAACTGCTTGTTTTTGAGACTCGTGTGTATACCAGTCTGAGGAATGCCCAGTCGTTGTTTATTTCCTGTATGATTGACACAGTTCAAAACAAGTTTCTCTTATCTCAACTCTGGCCGACTGCCAACGATCGTCTTGCGAGTCGCTACCGCACGCTCGGAAGCCGTTCACCTAGTTTCCAAAATAAACTGGTTCCGCTTAAGGACTCTGTCAGCTATTTATATGTCTTATCTCGTTGTACTATGTGTGTCAAGGCCGTGTTTATTTACGTCTCCCATTTACTCATGCTCGTATCTTACAATTGTTTCGATTCCTGTTTCAAAACTTCGTTGCGTATTTCTCACGCGTTCATGTATTCCACTTTGCTTATGTATTGCAATTTGCCTACCTATTTTGCGATCTTAATGTTCATTTATGAACAAACTTTCTTTTTCTCGACGTCACATTCGATGTGTTTTTGTATCCATGATTGTCATGTCACGTTTTTTGCTGACTTAAGTATTTTTCTGAGTAACCCCTTTGATACTCATTATAACTTGAGGTCATTGTTTATGGCTACTTGTTTGTTACCTATGGCGTTCTTGCTTTCTACTCGCATAGTTCCTTTGTTTATTTGGTATATTCTTGTCCTGAATAGATGTACTTGTTCCTATACGCTTTGTTTAAACTTGCCAATTCTTCTTTCTCATCGTATCGCAATCTTTACTAGTGCTTTATTTCCCTCAGCTTCTAGTTATTTCGTGATTGAAAGTGTTGATAATTCTCGCCTTTCAACTCCGCTTTCCAATGACCCTGATGACCTACTTCCACTCACCCCTGGTCACTTCCTTATCGGCACTTCTCTTTCTGCCCCTCCTCCTCTTCCTAATTCTTATAGGGATTTTGATTTACCTATTGTTGGGCGTAAACTTGAAGCCCTCAGTAATTCTTTTTGGAAGAGGTGGAACTTGGAATATTTAACTTCCTTGCAGGGGAGACAGAAGTGGTTTCTTTCCAGTCCCGACATTCAAGTAGGAGACTTGGTCTTGGTTAGGGATATTTCACCCCCCCTAGTCTGGCCTTTTCGAAAAGTGACTAAGTGTTACCCTGGAAGAGATAGGAGAGTCAGGGTATTCAGAGTCTTGACTACTAATGGTCAGATCACAAGACCACTTTTTTTCAATTTCTGTATCACTCTCAAATGTTTAATTGCTTATTTGTTCCCTGTTGGTGTCTGGCCCTCCCAGTATGGTGCATTCTTCGAATGCACGGTACCTGAGATCACAATTTTGAATGCTTTTGCACGTTCTTTCCTTCCTTTTTGTCAAACACCAACAGTGATCATTTGTTTTCTCCTCTATGTGCAAATTTCTTATATTTTGTGTGAGTATGTTTCAGATATATATTCTGTGACCCACCTAGCGTCATATGACAACAAATCTCTGAAGCTCTTCAACTCTTCCTCGCGCAAGAGGAATTCCACATCCATTTGGCTACCAGATACTGTTGTCAACTCTTTGAAGACCAGCTCAGCAAAAGAAGATTATTTTGTTTTTATTAAGTTGGTTATGCTGATATGTATACCTTTTGTTTCCTCCCCCCACTCTCTCCCCCTTCCGTGGTCTCTCCGTGCTCCGCTGAGCTTCACTCACTTCTTCGTCTGCAGTTGACTCGGCCAGTCAAAGCTCCGCTCGAGCTTTGCCTCCTCAATCCAAGAGGCACACCCTCTTCTACGCCATGTTGGCTAGATAGTCTTCATAAGGAACTCCGACTTCAACATGAAATCGAGATAAGTACCATTTTTAAAAAGTTTTAACCTCATCTTCATGGTTTTAACTTTCAAGTGCTTTTAATTATAGGCAGTGTGAAATTATTTACTTGGGGCAATAATCATTCTTCGTGGGTTTTGCCATGTTGAGCTTTTACTTGGATAAGCCAACCTTACTATAAAAGAGCTTTTCTTAAGCGATTCAAACGAGAAATCCTCTCGCTACGTGGGATATTATCTAATACCCGCTGCCTATAATTTTAAAACTATTTCCTCCGTTGGATTTTCTCAAACCCCATTTTCTGCTAAGGTCGTTCTGGAACCTTCTAGAACTTGTTCTCTATCTGCGAGTCCTGCCATCATGTATTTCTCACGTACTTGGGAGAATTCTGTTTAAAACTAAATTACTACAATAGTGAATTTTCTTCCTCCGCTGGAACCTCTGGAAAATTCTATGGCGCATTTAATTGTAAATTACAACTTTTTCAAGAAATAGACTTTCACCTACATAGTGCAATCAGTTATCTCCATAATTGCAATAACTTTCTTTTTCATGAACTTTAGTGTTTCTCTGGTGAACTTTGCATCCATCTTTACAGACAATAGTGATAATCAGTGCTTTCTCCACTTTTCTACCGCGTCGCGATCGTCCGGTTATATTAAATACGGCCATGAACATTGTTCCTATATCCCAATGATCTTTCCTTAACCTTCTACTAACAACCATTATTTATGAAATTGTAACTTTCTATAAGGTGTTACTCACGAAGTGCCCTTCCAACTTTGCTAGTTTAACATTAATTAAATTCTGCATAATTGCTTGTGTGATACAAGTTTTAAATCACGTTGTTCCTTTCCTATACATAGGGAAAACAATTCTCTACACTCTTGAGAGAGTCATGTTCAGGTTTCACGAAATGGAAACTGTCCCATTTTTCTCGTGATTCCCAATTAAACATAGGAAGTCTAGAAACTTCCTTTTCACTTTCTCCAGGTTTCACAGTAAGTGACCTGCCCTCTTTGTATAATTCTCATATATTAACTATGTATAAATATAAGAAGTTGTAGGAACTTCCTTTTTCTTTATGTTTTACAGTTTGTTATCTTCGAAGTTGTTATTCTCGTTAGAATGTTCTTTCAGAGTTTTCATATAAGTACACTGCTTGTACTCCTGTAAATGTTAAAACTTTAATTATTCCATTTTGCCTATTTGTGAAATCTTACCAAGATTTTAATTCACGGTTTAAAAAACCTTAAAAATTGTCAATTGCCTGGAGCAACTGTTTAACGTGGAGAGGTCTGCGACCCTATTTGTTAAAAGGTTCAAATGAACCATGTTTATTAAATTTATCTTGCATAATTGTTAATGTCCTCAAACTTCCTGCATTGTTAAATAAATTAAATATTTATTTTTGGATTCATCATTTCTCTGACACTACAGTTAGGCAGGATCCTGGCTTTCCTAGCTCCTCCTAGGTTTATGCCCTCGTTAATGCTTAATAAAGCTCTTACTATTTGTCTGGCCAGATCATCACCCTTCCCTATAGTACTTTCATTCGTGCTTGGGAGGAAATACACTACAGGTTCTCTCTGGCAAACTGCCCAAGCCTTATCTGCGGCTCCCGTTAGCCTCGACCAAGCTCGTAGCCATTTTAGGTATCCGAGCACATATTTGCGGTGGCAACCGCTTCTAAATGAATTAAAAGTCAACTTATTAATTTTGTGGGACTCTCCTCCTATTTCTCTATCCTTCTTTTCCAAATCCCAAATCTACTTCCTTCTTTTAATCATCTTCCCTTGGTGGGTGGGTTATTCCCTAGCCTATAATCTACCCAACAACCAGATCATCACCATAGGGCAGACTGCTTACCTGGTCTCCACCTAATTGAATCCCACCCAGTCAGTTTATGCCCTCCAGTAAATGGTCCATATATAAAATAAACAGTAGTGGTGAGAGGTTACAGCCATGCCTCACTCCTGTAATAACCTGGAACCAAGAATTCATCCTACCATCAACTCTTACTACAGCCTGATTATCAACATAAATACTTTTGATTGCCTGTAACAGCCATCCCACGATACAATTATCCCTCAGTATGCTCAGCATCTTTTCCTTGGGTACTCTTATCATATGCCTTCTCTAGATCTACAAAACACAAACGTCTGTTCCTCTCATAGCATTTCTCAATACCATGGTACATGCTAAAAATGTCATCCTGACATCCTCGTTTCATCCATCTTAATCTCGGCCAATGATCGAACTCTTCTTTCTACAACGTCTGAGTAAACTTTGCCCGGAACGCTTATCAAAGAAATGCCTCTATAATTATAGCAATCTTTTCTGACCTTGGTTATAAATTGGGGCGATTAGTGCTTTTGTTCATTCAGCGTATTTATCAAAAGTATTTCTAAAACTCCTTGCAAACGTGGGGGGGGGGGGGATCAAATTTATAAACTGCCAACCTATCAGCGTATTTTATTTTTGTGTCATGCTTGAAATAACACAGTAATGTAGGCCTAATGCTATAACTTGAAGAGGAAAAAAGGAAAAAAAGAGGATTTTTATTGTATTTCTAATTAAAAGACAATCAGAATGAAAATACAAAACATAAAACATTTTTCAATGGCTGACAAAAGACCTGAACACCGACCGCCATGAATCTTTGAGCGAGATGTCATTTCCGAGTAGGTGGCTAGTAGATAGCAATGCTTCTGTCCATTTTGTCCCATCGTAGATTGGAGGTAGTCCTCAACCTTCCTCATCACCAAGAAACCTCTCTCTGCAGAACAGCTTGAAGCAGCTACGATGAGCAGATTCATCACAGTGACAAAGTACAAACTCCACAAATTTAAACTAAGTAATCAACAAAGTTTAGACAGAAACTTATGAAATGCTGGAGCTCCATCAATTTAGGTAAACATCACACAAGTGTGGCACCAAACGTCTGACAACACTGCTTTTTGAACTCTATTGGCGCAATGAAGTTTAGCATAAGCAAAGGCGAGTGGATGATCACAACCAGGAAGAAGGAGAGAGTCACAACGGGAATAACAATTGGTGGGGAAGAATTGAGGAAAGTAGAGAGTTTCAAGTATCTGGGAAGCATGATACAAGAAAATGGAAGAAACAACAGAGAAATAAATGAGCGGCGGAGGCAGGCAGAATTATTCAGGAAAAGTGTTAGGAGCCTGGTATGGAGTAAGGATGTGCCTCAAAACAGCAAAAGGGTCATATATAGGACATACTACGTTCCATTCCTGACGTATGCGTCAGAGACCTGGGATATGAGAGGAAGGGAGCGAAGCAGAATACAGGCTAGTGAGATGAAATTCTTGAGAAGCAGTATTGGAGTGACAAAGGTGGACAGGTTAAGAAATGAGAAGATCAGAGAATTAGTCAAGGAGGGAGCATTACAGGATAGGATAGAGGAATCGAGGCTTAAATGGTATGGGCATGTTAAGCGAATGGATGGGAGGAGGATACCCAGGAAGATACACGAGATGAAAATAGAGGGAAAAAGACCAAGAGATAAGTGGCTGAAGGGTGTGGAGGACTGCGTACGAAAGAAAGGAGAAGACTGGACCAAGGTGGTGGGAAGACAGAAGACGATAGGGAGGCTTATGTTCCAAACAGACCCGGCCAGTGGCTGGAAGATGATGATGATCGGCGCAACACAGGGTGTGCTTAAAGCACGAGGGGAGAGTCGTTGAATTACTGTATTACAATCGTCAGCAATTTCTACAGCCAATACCCACAACAATAACATTGGACCATAATAAAACGATCAATAGTCCAATATAAATAGTCAAATGAGAAGGCGGGCCGAGACAGCGACGTCTTGTTTTCATGCAAGAATAACTGAAATGGACATGTAAATATAAACTAGTATTTTATTCATTAGTGTGGTATTTTAAGAACAATTTTTAATGCAAGTACAAAAAAAAATTTAGAGTTTTATTTGTAAAAATTTGTACGTTTTTTTTTAACGCGTGTAAGAATTTGTAAGGGTTTTTTAACGTGTGTGCAACTATCTCATATGTTTCCATCACATTTCATTCACATCAACCATTTTTCATTAATTTTTAATGTTCAGTGACTGGCCATTATCATACTAGCTGATGAAGGGTCAAATTTTCTATGAAAATAATAAGCCTCGAAACATGTACTAGTGTGTAAATAAACACAAGAAGTATTGACTAGACGGAACATACTATATTTCAATTTTTTAAACTATCATTCGTCAATGCAAATCATGAACCATGTTAACCACAAACAATTAAGAATCTGTTCAGGCAGTGACAACAAATGGAGATATTGTAATGTTATTATATTAGAGGGTAGCACTGTACTGGATTAATATTTGTATCATTAAAAATTGTTTGTAATTCTCTCATTCCCTCTCGCTATCGGCCAGCCCCTCGCATATTTATGTGTGTTGCACTGTAGCCTAGTAGGTTAGCTGTCAGGTTGTAAAGTCGTTCATCGCCGAGCAACCACAGTTCGAGTCACGCCGTGAATATTATTTTCGTGAAGTAACTCACCATGATGATGTCATACTACGAAAACAACCGCGTTTGGCCGAGCTAACGATGATAATGTGTCATTACATTCTGCAATGGCTCACTATACACATGCATTCAGAGAGCACGTTCTGGCTCTCGTCGAACACGGCAATTAAAGGGTGCGTGAGGCAGCAATCCGATGTGGTGTTCCACCGAGATCTGCCCAAATATGGATACAGCAGTGGAGGGTGTCAGGGAGGATTGGTCGTCTACTGGGCACTGGTTTACAGCGGGTTTCAACTGTAGAAGAAGACCACCATTTAGTTACAACTTTGCAGGAAAACCCATTCTTAAACTCGGTAGGGCTCATGCAGACGACTAATTTTCCTGGATGTCCATACACGGCCCGTAAACTATTAGCCTACGAGAAGCAGGAATTGCTTGCAGAAAACCTGCAATCAAAGAATGTCTTTCCGACCAACATATAGTCGAACGGTGTGCCTTTACTGAGCAGGAATTAAATCGTAATTGGGATCAGGTCATCTTCTCTGGCGAGACATGTTTCAGTTTGGCAGAGGTCAGACAGGTTTGTGTTTACAGGCCACGTGGAACCCGGTACGAGAATCAGTATGTGGCTGGGCGCACAGGTAGTGGCCACATATCTGTGTCACGCTGCGGGTGGATGTCGTCTGATGGGGCTGGAGTGCTTCATCGGATAGGTGGATATCTCACATCGGACCAATATTTGCACATCTTGCAAAATATTATGATTCCAAGTGTGAGAGAGCGCTATCCACATGCAGTACTTCAGTTCGTTCAAGACAACTCTCCAATCCACATGAGCAGGAGTGTTCAGGGCTGATTTTCTGAGCAGAACTCCATTGAACTGCTCAACTGGGACCCTCAAACTCCAGACTTGAACCCCATTGAGTATGTGTGTGCAAAGTGGAAACGCCATATCAGGGAAAACTGGCCTCACTCTCCCCCTCGTTTGCAGGATGCATTGTGGGAGATTATGTTGGAAGCATGGGAGGAGATTGCCCATTATGAACAGTACTTCAGAAATCTATTTCAGTCAATGCCACGCCGGCTACAGCAAGTTGTCGAAACCGGTGGATACTGGATGAGATATTGAAGAAGTGTCTACAACAGTCCTTTTCGGGACTAACAATAAGCAAATTCATTAAGTCAGATTTCCCTTTGTATAGAGACACACATGTATTTCGTCCATGAAACATTTGACATGTTTAAAAAATAAACACCGCGAGTACGATTCCAACCCCGCTTCTTTGTCGTTTCACGCAACGCCTCTTCCCCTGAGCTAACTGGCAGTCTGCAAAATGCTCATAATATTGTAATGATATTTCCATCATCTCATGCATGTCTATAACAGCTATCATAGACCCAGTGGTAATTAACTAACGGTTTATTGCAATATTTCGTTGTAAAACTTAAAAGGCGTCCAGTATCATGCGGTTCCACAATGGTATAACAGAAGCCATCAAAACAAAAAGAATTGCCGAGACCAAAATTGAACCGTGGTGGTTCGGCTTACTAACTTCACACACTTCCTCTACCCTATCACAGCCACTCTGTTAAACGCTTCTCATCCTTCGTCAATGGGACGTGTCCCTCACTTCACGCATTTGGGTTGTTTGCACATCATTCTTCTCTGTTATTCTGATATCTGCACAGTGACACTGTGTACTGATAGTTGCAAAGTTGCCCAGTCCCATTCTCATAAAGGCCACTCAGAGTTTTCAATTAGATCAAATCTTTTAAATCCATGTCAATGTCTTACTGAAGTACACCACACATCTCTTAAACTCCAGCAATTCTTCAAGGTTTATACTGTGTCCCTGTTGGCTATGAAAGCCAATATTCCATCTTTTGGTACCTTTATAGGGATACGATAATGCTGAGGGAGCTCTAGTTCCACCAGCAAAGAAGTACTACAGTTGAACTTGACTTATACGTATATCAAGGGAAGAGAAAATACTACTTGTAACTCCGAATTACTTAGAAATTAGGCTTACACAACACATGACATATTTACTGAAAAATAGACCTACATGTGTAAATCCTAGCAAACAATACATACATTAAGACAGAAAATACAGTACTGTATTATTTTGAACTTGGTCCAGCCTTAAAGAAATCAGATAGGTTGGCTTGTTTCACTTTTCTTGCATTAAGTGTATAAACCTCCTTTTGCAAACATAGTAATAAATTCAAGGCATTTTCACTACAACTTTTCGCACTGATGTAAAGCCTACACACATCGATTGCACTTAAGAATAACTTCACTTAGTTCAGGTGTTTCAAGATTCAAGTCGTCATCTCCATCACTGTCACTATCGCTTGTAGCTGGTCCGTCACCACCAAGTTGTTGGCATACATCAGCAATAATCTCTTCATCCCATTGTAGCATACATGCAGCCAGATTATCATCGAAGTACACAAAAGTATCGAAATCTGCACCCTCCGGTAGCGTTAGGTAATTGAAAATAAAAATCCACAGCCTGCGTCCAGTCAACCGACCGGGTCAGGGAATGGAATGAATGAAGCCCCCATCTAGCGGCAAGGATATGAACTGTGCCGGCTGCCGAAGCCTGTCGCACTCCCCTGGGGCAATGATTAAGTGAAATGATAGTGGAGAGTGTTGCTGGAATTACATTTCTGACAGGGAAAACCGGAGTACCCGGAGAAAAACCTGTGTGCCTCCGCTTTGTCCAGCACAAATCTCACATGAAGTGACCGGGATTTGAACCACGGACCCAGTGGTGAGAGGCCGGCATGCTGCCGCCTAAGCCATGGAGGCTTCAGCGTTAGCTAATTGCCAGACATAATTCCGTCCACATAATCATCATTAGAGGCAGCCTCCTCCAGTAAGACACCAGTTTTGCGGATACAGTTGCTGATTGTGGAGGATGACACCTGCTTCCAGGCAGCCGAAATAAAGTCCATGGCTTGTAGTAAATTAATGGAGAGAGTTTCATTTCCTGTATCACTCAGTGTTATTAAATGTTGAACCAGGATTCTTTTATAATGCACTTTGAAATTTGCAATGATGCCCAAATCAAGCGGTTGTAGAACACTGGTACAGTTCCACTCGGACATTCTCCAGAACGATTTGAGGTGGATGTGCTGCACATCTATCCATAAGAAGAAGGATCTTCTTCTGTTTCTTTTTAATTTTAATGACCAGTTTTTTCAACCAATGTTCCATTAGCATATTCATCCAAGAATTTCTGTTGGATTCATGTTCTATAGGTTTTGTTTTTGCACCCTAAAACACCTCGGATTTTTCGATTTTCCTATCACAAGTGGGGAAGTAGTTTGTCCGATCCATCTGGATTGGTGGGAAGAAGTACTGTTACTCGAATTTTACTTTTCTTCTCTCCATGGCAGGAGTCACCTTTTTCAGCTTATGTTTTACTAGGAAGGAGACTGTAGAATAAGCCGGTCTCATCACAATTGTAGATGTTTGTAGGCTGTTAATCGCTTATGATACCCTGCAGAACCTCTTCTTTCCAGCGTTGCACCGTGACGTCGTCCACAGCTTTTGCGTCACCGCAAATTGTTCTCCGTGTGATTTTATGACGATCTTTAAATCCTTGCAACCATCCTGACGAAGCCTTGAAATCAGCAGTGATACTCATCAATTTAGCTAAATCTATCACCTTTGCCTTCAGCATGTCGCCACTAATGGTAGGGCTGCAGCCCACTTTTGCTGGATCCATGTGAAAAGTGCTTTCTCCAAATCTACATACCTCCATTTTCGTTGACGGCTGCGCTTTGCTGATTTCGAACGCAGTTTTAAAAACTCAACCAAAAAAGCGTGGTATAAGCATTCCCTAAGTCTGAAGCAATTTCAGTTTTTGTTTTGTGTTCTCCTTGGCTAATCGAAAGCAACTGAATGATAAAACTACTGTTCAACAGAAAACACCAGATACCGGCAACATGTACATTTTACTTGTCCTTTGTTCCCATGAAAGAAATACTCATATTCAATCAAAACACAGAGTTTTGCAGAGTGACATTGTTGACCCTTACTTACTGGCGGCGTAACAAAGGCCAACCGAGCGAGTTCCCTTCGCTCCTCCTCTAGCAGCATTGTTTTTGACCTTCACAATACTGCTAAATATTAAGTTACAAGCGAAGTTGGAGGTTTCAGCGCGGAAACAAAAGAAAATAAATTTGTTTGAATATGAGAATTTTTTTAGTGTGAACAATCTAGAGCATGTCCCACATGAGACAGAAACTCTGTGTTCTGTTTCAGCACCGAAACCATACCTCTCTACTTCCATCTACACCGACAAAGAGAAAATTACATAAATACAGTACCGTAGTTTCTTTTATAACAACACGTGCTCATTAAATTACAAATACGCAAAACTCAGATGTATTTCACCGACACTTAATACGTATAACAGCGATTTACGTATAAATAAGGTTAAATTAACACGCTTTTAGATTACATTTTTCTGGGACCTGAAAGAAAGTCCGTACAAATACGAAATACGCAGAACAGAGTAACGTATAAAGCAGGTTCAACTGTATAATATACAGGTCATAATGCATGGTCCACTATCCAGATGGGTTCCAGGCACTTGTTTAAATGAGCTGTTCCTCTTAGGCTGTTCGCAATGGTATATCCATGCACAGTGAGCTATGATACATTTAAGATCAGTGCAAATGAAGTGCGCAGTGTCCCTTTGCCCAGGGCACTTTGAGTCTGATCTCAGTGTTCTACTCACGCTGTCAGTGTAGGTTTGTGCCGACAACAATGCAATGTGCGAGTGCCAAGAATAGTGACCAAAGAGGAGCTGGGCAGATGTGACAGAAGACTGTTAAGGGTATTTACATGATATAATGTAGACTGTCTCTAAAATTTTCACATGCATACGACTGGTCATTTATACCAAGGGTCTGCTGAAAGAGTTTTATACATCTGAAAGAATCTCCGCACCAGACACTGCATAAACCTAGAAGAATTGCTGGAGTTTAATTTCTTGACCGTCAAAGCCAACATTCCACACATATTTTATCTCTATCTTCCAACCAAGAAATGAAACTTCATCTGCGGGTTATTCAATTCCAGACTAGAGGGAACAGAAGGAATTTGGGCAACATTAGGGGCATAATTCATCTTTATTGGGGCATCCTTTTTCATCATTGTAAGTCATATATACATACACACAAAAAATTAGACAAAACTTGCAGCACTGTAGTAAGTGACATGTGATACCATTTGTTTATCATGAGATGTTCAACTGCATTAATCGAAAAGGTTATGGCATTTTAACTCTAACATTTTTTTTTTCGTGTGGTCTCCTCAGAGACCTAGTGCAGGTCTTTCTATTCGACGCCCGTGGGCGACCTGCGCGTCGGGATGAGAGATGGAATTGATTAAGGTGAATGAAATTGGACAAGGATGTGGAAGGAAGCGGCCGTGGCCTGTCAGAAGGTACCGTCCCAGCATTTGCCTGGTGTGGAAAATGGGAAACCACGGAAAACCATCACAAGGACGCCCGACGGTGGGGCTCGAACCCACGTGTCTACCGAGTCAGCAGAGAGCTTGGCCCCATGACCTAACACTGCGCTTTAGCCAGCGTAGCCACTACTGTCGGTAACTCATACATGATGAATACATTTACTATACATTATATAAAAAACTATGGAAATGAGGTAGGAGCTACATTCGCTCGCTCATGACAGCCAATAGAACAGAACATTGCCTAGATAACTAACTTGCTAAGCTCGCTGTGTCGTACAAAATCGTTATTTCTATCCATGCACGAAAATAATAACTTATTCAATTATTTTGATGATCCTATGTTACAGAGCTAAAACTTTTGAAACTGACTGTCGTAACCTTGTGACGCTACGATCAGCTGCTCAGGAGTCAACATCTGCACATGAACTGGAGTGAGTGAGAAAGATTAGATTGAAATATTTAGGTTCGCCGGGGAAATACAAAATTGAGTGGCAGTATTGGTGTATCAATGCAGTGTACAGAAGTGAAGCTTTAAGAAGTGCTGCGAGATGAAATATTGAATTCATAACTATGTCCCTTAGGAAGTCGACTGGCAGCAGACAGTTTTACACAGCAAGACGACAAATAATACAAATTTCAGAGTGTATGGCTTATTACAGAAGCTTTCGAATTCTAAAGTGTGTTTTTGTAATTGAAGTGAGGAAACTCACCTCTTCTCAGTTTTACTTCAAAAGGTATATTGTACAGTGTTCTAACCCAGACCAAAACTAAATTTCTTGACTGAGCTGTGAATCTAATCTGGATCTCATGGGCGATAGCTAAAAAGGGGAGGATACGATGCATAGGTCACCGATTCGAACCATCATCAGTACACGTGTAGGCCATGGCCAGGCATATACTAGGTGCTAGTAGTAAGGTGCGCAAAGAAGAGAGAGAAGCAAGACACGCGCGATCCTAGCATCAGGATGGCAACTGAATGAATGGCCTTTTAAAACCACTCCTGCCATCTTGAGAGCAAACTACATTACTGCTTATTCACTTATTCCTTAATTCTAACAAAGGATATGGACGTATATGTAAAGTATTGAAGCCATATTTTCCAGTGTTGCCTATACAAACTGCTATTTGTAACTCTTCAGTAGGTCAACACGAATTTGTCCAATGACAGGGCGGGGGGTGCAATGTATATAATACATTAGCGTAGCCAAGATCGACCAATGGGGGGTTATAGTTACTCAAGCCAAATTCTACGAGCATTTCGTCCCACAGCATAGCCATGCTCGCCAGTCTGTATGTAACAACAGTGCCCAGTAGAACCCACGCTACTGGATGACATGTTCACAGTTCTTCTGTTTGATATAGGCAATGAGGGGCGTGGCGGCGCAGCGGTCAAGCTGTTGGCCTCTCACCAAGGTGGACTGGGTTCGATTCCCGGTCAATGCATGTGAGATTTTCAAAGTGAAGGCAAAGAATATCGCGAGAAATAACAACACAGAGACCTACTGTTTCGGCGCAAGGTGTGACATATCCACACCATCAGATGAAAGGAGGATTTGTTTACAAACAAACAGTTTGGATATACAGTACTGTGGCAAGAAGGTTGAGCTCTATGTGAGATGAAGATTAATGATGAACCAGAAAAATCAAAATACTAAGTCTATTCAATGAAATTATTGACAATGCACTTGTCCAAATAGGAGAGCATTTCAAATGCATAAATAAATTTGTGTTCTTCTCGCTGCTGGATTGTGATTTGTTTGAGAAGCAGAGAAATAAGTTTCCAGGCAGTTATGTTACTGCTCTAGAAAAGACCTATGGGTAATTTTTCGACATTGTTCACTTAAAAACTGTATTAAGTGTGATGTAGCCTACCGTACTCATCTCCTGACTTGAAAGAGAAAAGTGTTTCAGGCTTATTGTAGTGCAGTTTATGCATACTAACAAATTGTACATGGGTATGGCAGTGATTTTCAAGCTCATCAAACTGGTAGCAACAATTCCTGCTGCTACATCCCCTGCAGAACGTTCTTTTTCGACACCGAGATGCATTAATACATGTTGCAGATCGATTCAAATTCAGGAGAGGCTATCATCAATAGCTATGTTTTCGATTGAAAAAGTATTGCTTGCAAAAATTAGATTACAGTCCTCTTTATATTATGAAGTTATTGATGGTTTTATAAAGAAAAGCCGCAGAGTCGAGTTTGTTTTCAAGTAGGTGGATCTATTTTTCTGTGTACGTACTTCGATGTTTACTTGCTTGAATTATAAAATCACTGTCTTGTCACGAGTTATTAATAATTATAAAATGAGTCTGATTGTGAAAATTTGTTATATTTTGGCCCTTCTTGAATTAAAGGTGCGACGTTAAGACTAGTGATGTTCTCGTTTTTGAGGTTTTCTATTGCGGAATTTTAGGCTACATTAAATTATTTAGAGCATGCAGTAGCCTAGGCCGCTCGAGGTAGCACATTTATAAATGAAATGAAAATCCACAGCCTGCATCCAGGCGACCGACCGGGTCTGGAATTTATGAAGCCTCCATTTATAAACACCGTACCCAATCGTATTGTAAAGTATGTATTTCAATCTTCATAATAATAATAATGATATTGGTTTTACGTCCCTTTTAACTACACTGGCTTTTAGAGACGCCGGGGTGGCGGAATTTTGCCCCGAAGGGGATCTTTAACGTGCCCGTAAATGTACTGACACGGCTCCCTCGCATTTGCGCACCCTCAAATGCCAGCTGACTGCGTCAGGTTTCGATTTCAATCTTCAATAGCACAAGGAAACTAGTTGTGCAAATGAAGGTAGCTTTTGCGTGTTACATATTATATGCAACGGGAAGATTGTTAAAAATGTCGTGTAAATATCCGCCCATGTAATACCATAACCTCATCAAAATTTCACACATAACTCTGCTGAATATCCTGGCAAAAACTTATCATTTTTTCGTTCAATATAAAATCACATGTACACATATAAAACTACAGCTACAAAGTCAAAATATATTTTCATCCGATTTTAAACTTCACGCTACCGCTTTTAACCAAGCGAACGCGAAGTCTTCAAGCCAATTCGTCTCCGTGCTGGTTTGCTTCACTAAGCGCTGCCTCCTATATTCTTTGAGGGCTGCGCTGCTTCGCTTTATTGCATTAAGCGAAGAGCCAGCAGAATCTCTACAAGTAGTCATTGCAATGACCGAAAGAGTTCTCTGATGCTGGTGGACTTGCTCTCCCATCAGCTGCAAGTGTCCATCTCCCTGCCCGACTACTGCTTTTATGGGAAAAGTTCTGGACATTTCTCCACAGAATCTAACTTTAGATGAGGTTTTTGTTAATGTATCATGTATAATATTTATTGTTTTTGAGTATAATCTGAATTCTTCTAAGATATTGGTGACGGATTCTCTATTAATGGAATTATAAACCTTCTTGTCGTCTATAAAAATAACCGTTTTGGCTTTTTTCTGGGTTGCCTTATTTGTAAAATAGTTTAAAGATTTCTTTCTCCTATTTGCTGATCTAATTGTAGTTCTGCACACTTGGGCAGTGCTAACAACATAATTTTATGTCATCGGCACAACTGAAATGCCTCTATAGTTATTTGGATCAGTTTTTTGATCTTGCATATGCATTTCGTCATTCTCCCAGATTGTATCTTATACATCTATAAGTTTAAGATGATATCATCTAGGACTTTCCACAACTCTGCCTATTATTTTTTTGATCATATAATGTATTTAATTTTATTTAAATCCGGGACATTTTGAAAACGATTGGAATAAAGTACAGGGATAGGAGGGTGATCTACAATCTATAAAGAAACCAGACAGCAGTCATTCAAGCTGAAGGTCATGAGACAGAAGCTGGTATTCAGAAAGGTGTAAGGCAAGGCTTTAACTTATCACCCATACTTTTCAATCTTTACATTGAACAAGCAATGAAGGATATTGTAGAAAATTTTAAAGAGGGAGAGCAGATTCAAGGAGAAATAATTTCAACTCTGAGATTTGCCGATGACATGGTCATCTAGGCCGACACACCTGAGGATTAAAATGAGTTTTTGAATGGTATCGTATCCGTCTTGAGGAAAGAATTCATGATGAAAATTAATAAATGTAAAACAAAAATATTGGAATGCAGACAAAATAAATCAGAATCCTCTATGGACATCAAATTGGCAGGTGAAAAACTAAAGGAAGTAGGAGACTTCTGTTACTTAGGAAGCAAAATAACCATTGATGGTCGAAGCAAGAGGATATAAAAAGTAGGTTTGCTCAGTCAAGGAAAGCATTTCTCCAGGAAAGGAATCTGTTGACCTCGAATATAGATTTAGGTGTTAGGAAGTCATTTTCGCAGGCCAATGCCTGGAGCGTGGCACTCTGTGAAAGTGATACTTGGACTATTGGTGCAGCAGAAAAGAGGAGAATTGAAGCGTTTGAAATGTGGTGTTACAGGAGAATGATGAAGATCAGATAGGTAGATAGTGTACCGTGATTTTCACGTTACAATGCCTCGTGTTTCTACAACTAAGTGGACTAATAGCAGCCATTACACCACGAGGTGATCCCAATACACGCTCAATCAGAGCGGATAGCGAAGGGGTCACTGCTAAGTGGACTAATAGCAACCATTACACCACGAGGTGACCCCAATATACGCTCAATCAGAGGGCTTAGCGAAGGGATCACCGCTAAGTGGACTAATAGCAGCCATTACACCACGAGGAGATCCCAATATACGCTCAATCAGAGCGCTTAGCGAAGGGATCACCGCTAAGTGGACTAATAGCAGCCATTACACCGCGAGGAGATCCCAATACACGCTCAATCATTGCTCTTAGCGAAGGGATCACCGCTAAGAGGACTAATAGCAGCCATTACACCACGAGGAGATCCCAATATACGCTCAATCAAAGGGCTTAGTGAAGGGACCACTGCTAAGTGGACTAATAGCAGCCAAGCCATTACACCACGAGGAGATCCCAATATACGCTCAATCAGAGCGCTTAGCGAAGGGATACCGCTAAGTGGACTAATAGCAGCCATTACACCACGAGGAGATCCCAATATACGCTCAATCAAAGGGCTTAGTGAAGGGATCACTGCTAAATGGACTAATAGCAGCCATTACACCACGAGAAGATCCCAATATACGCTCAATCACTGCGCTTAGCGAAGGGATCACCGCTAAGTGGACTAATAGCAGCCATTACACCATGAGGAGATCCCAATATAGGCTCAATCATTGCTCTTAGCGAAGGGATCACCGCTAAGTGGACTAATAGCAGCCATTACACAACGAGGAGATCCCAATATACGCTCAATCAAAGGGCTTAGTGAAGGGACCACTGCTAAGTGGACTAATAGCAGCCAAGCCATTACACCACGAGGAGATCCTAATATACGCTCAATCAGAGCGCTTAGCGAAGGGATCACCGCTAAGTGGACTAATAGCAGCCATTACACCACGAGGAGATCCCAATATACGCTCAATCAAAGGGCTTAGTGAAGGGATCACTGCTAAATGGACTAATAGCAGCCATTACACCACGAGGAGATCCCAATATACGCTCAATCACTGCGCTTAGCGAAGGGATCACCGCTAAGTTTACTAATAGCAGCCATTACACAACGAGGAGATCCCAATATACGCTCACTCAAAGGGCTTAGAGAAGGGATCACCGCTAAGTGGAGTTATAGCAGCCATTACACCACGAGGAGATCCCAGTATACGGTACGCTCAATCAAAGGGCTTAGTGAACGGATCACTGCTAAGTGGACTAATAGCAGCCATTACACCACGAGGTGACCCCTATATACGCTCAATCAGAGCGCTTAGCGAAGGGATCACTGCTAAGTGGACTAATAGCAGCCATTACACCACGAGGTGACCCCTATATACGCTCAATCAGAGCGCTTAGCGAAGGGATCACTGCTAAGTGGACTAATGGCCGACATTTGCATAAACAGATCTACAACAAATGAATGCACATGAATGAAACACAGCCAGGAATGTCCATCACCATCTGCACAGCCTGTTAACGTAATTTTGTTTACGTTTTGCTTGTTTCTCAAACTTATAGATTTTCAGATGGGACCGCGTCTGCTATCAATAATATCGCTCTCTTGCAATACGGTCGTGAAATAGATAGGTAAGTAGGATACCGTACTGTTTTCCATATTCGTTTTATTAATTTTGCATATTATTTGCAATTAAGTTCATTGTGTTGGAAAATAGGCTATAATGAAAATATTTACATGCAAAGATAATGTTCCTTTATTGCTATTTATTATTAATAATCAAAATAACAGTAATGTTCTAATAATGTACCCAGGCGCGGATTCAAGGGGGTAATGCCCCCCCCCCCCCCAACGGAGGCCAATTTCTTTTGCAAACTCAAAAAATGAAAACACAATAACCAGACAAATACAATAACGAATTTTAACTGAAAAAACATTTTTTTTATTCAATACTGAAAATATCTTTATTGCAATTATTATGTTCTGTTACAACTGTACATATTTACAACTTCATACCTGTTGTATAAAGGCGATTATTTATATAACAAAATCAACTCTTCTATTTTGTTTAGCAAACCTTGTGATTACCGAATCGATGTTTATAGTGATGTCACGATGAATGTGCAGCAACGCTCGGATAGGAATTTGGGGCTTTTTCCGCACCAAAAAATTTTGCCGACGTCCAAACTGCAAGCTTGGTTGTTAATTTAAGCTGTGACTTTCTCCCTTTGTCGGTACCAATTCGACTTGCCAAAACGGTAACGATCCTTGATACTTTTCTCGAAGCTCGATGTAAAAGTCGCAAAACACGCCGTTGCAATTTGTACGAATATTCTTGGTGCGCTAAACGCATCAAGTTTCTATCCATGTAGCTTGCAAAAAAATCGTCTGGTTTTGTACGTTTCTTTATTTTGTGATTGCGTTTTTAGAGATACGGTACCATTTTTCTTAACAATTTCGATTCTCTGACCCCCCCCAAAGCCAAACTCTAGACCCGCGGCTGAATGTACCGTAGGCTACAAAACTATGAATGAACATCCCCCGAGAAAGAAATCCTGTGTACGCCACTGAGGCTAGGAATAATTGTTTTGTAAGTTTTGTAAGGAAAATACAAGGAAAACACAGTAAAATTACGTCTCCACGATGAAAGTAAGAATGCGTATTATAACGTGTGGTTAGTCTAGTGATGTAAACATTAGCCTGCGAGTCTACTTGGAGAAGCAGCGTGAAGACGTGCTTGTGACCAGTAGGCCTACAGCCCAGCTGATGGTACAGAAGTGAGGCACGGTACAGTATGTATCTTGGAACAGTTTTACCGTGACAGATTGTCTCATTTTACAGGGTCTGTATAAGAATCTTCCTTTTAAGTGGATTCGTCCTACGGAGGGTTACCAACATGTCCTGCTTTTCATTTATTGTGGTTATGTCCGACCGGTATTTCTAATTTATCGAAATGTTAGGCATTTTTTCTTGATTGCTCATTTAGGTTTTCTGCTTAAAGTCAGATAGATGTTAAATAAATTTTCAGAAGAAGGCTTGGATATAGAATGCAAGGTGATTTATGTTTCTATGAAACCTGCAATGAGTCCGGTACTTGGATAAATTGATGCAACCTATGGAGGAATTCAAGTGTTTCAATTGGTTAAGGCTCTAAAACATTAAAGACCACAGTTTTGACGGTATTGTATCATTTATTCAATATTTAGAGTCAAAAGGTGTAGACATACTGTAGGTTAAAAATTATTCGACCAGTTCTGCAACGTACCGTAAGGGCTTATTCTAAAAGTTCAACTTTGGATTAAGACACAACACTTGACCAACAATGGTCTGTTTTCTTTAATAAGTACCAGTATCATAACATTGAGTTTTGTTTCTGAACTTAAGTACAATTTGCCAGTTTGCCAGACCAGGCAGCAATGTGTGTTTATTCATACCATACCGTATATGCTCAATGTTGGTAGAATGTTACTTGTGACGATCAATTTCAAAGATACGTAGTGTGGACATTTCTATAAATATGTGCTTCAAGAATATAATTCGCGTCTTCTTTCAAAAGTAGGTTCTGCTGAAGAATACAACTTCTAGGAAAAGAACTGCAGCAGCGACTGATCATTAAGTAAGTTATGTGTAATATACAATTATGTATAATTTTGCTATCCATTGAACTTGTCAGACATTTTTCTCGAATGTCTTGCTCTTTTCTCAGCAATGTCCTGCATTTGGAAATTTCCAGTTGGTAACGCTGGTCCTACGGGACAATTATGTGAGTTTTGTTGTGAAGTGGTCGCATTGTAACACGAGAGGCAGGGAGTTTAGCTAATATCTTTGAACTTTCGGTACCTTAATACTGGAAAGCAGACTGTGTGGGAGTAAAGTGCGACTGGTTACGCCTGGTCCTTTCTAGACAACGGAAAGTGTGTTTTTCTCTCGATATTTTAGTCTAAAGTTAAACTCTAAATAACTGATAATGTACCGTAATATTGTAAAACTGTAATTCTGTCAATAAGGAACACTGTTCGGCAATATCACACTCAGGTAAATTAATAATAGGACCTACGTGTATTTGTCATATAACTTACTATTTAGGCCTATTATATCAACATTTGATGTAAGACGTATCCACAAATACAGAATACTTAATTACAATTCTTTATTTGAAATTTAAGTTGATCGTGAACCTAGCGTGTAAGATGTAACGTGCGCTGCAGATCAGAGTTGTTAGATGATGATGATAATTGTTGTTTTAAGGGGCCTAACATCTCGGTTATCGGCCCCAGAGTTGTTAATCCGCGCAGATATATCACTCATTAATTCTGTACTCACGCTGCGTGAAAGTTGTTGGTTCAATCCTCGGCTCGTGTTGTGTACGGTCACAATATATAGGCTACAATATCTATGCCCAGTATAGTGCAATTTGTTCCCTTTGCTTTGACAATTCGTATCAAAGTGACTGGGGGTTGAAAGTCTGTACATTATGCTGAGTAATGTAGACATTAAAACTGTTGACTTTGTTTCCTAGTAGGCCCACTGGGCATCAGCAATTGCATGCCGAGTATCACTGTCTCTCTGAATCCCCAGTCCTATTTATAGACCAGGCTGCTTTTCTGAAAAACGATGAAGCAAATCGTATAACATTTGGGCAACAGGACTTTTTAAGATAATTTGACCCTGCTGAGTTCGAAAATGCCTGATGCCCAGTCGAGAAAAGAACCTGAAGTCCACAATTCAAGATGGCGTCCAAGATGCCGGCTTTTTCCCGAAGTTTGCTATTTTGAGCTCGCGAGTAAAACCTATTCAACAATTGCGCCGTTTTACATCGCAGCTATATAGAGGAGGCATGCACTACCTGTTACATACTTTGGTTATCCTGAAACTTGTAATTATAACCCTGGAATCATACCTGAAATCCGACTAAAGTTTTTTTTTTCTTAAGTAACTTTTGTTTCGCTTTGATTACGGAAAAAGTACACAGTAAACGAAACTTTGGGACGGTACATTAATTTTAGTTCTAGCATTCAGCATTACGATACGTATACGCCCAGCCCGCAGCGCCCTGTGGGCGCATGTAACGCCAAAATGTTTTCCCTTTGAATAGGTGTCAGTGTGGATGCAATTGGTGTATTCTTTGAATACACGGTACGAGAGATATAATGTCTATTGCTCTTTGCATGTTCATTTCTTCCTTCCTCTTTGCCAAACACCAACAGTGATCATCTGTTTTCTCCTTGTTGAGCATGTTTCTTATGTCTTCATAAGTATGTTTCAGATATATAACTTCTGTGATCCACCTAGCGTCATCTAGTAGCGAGCCTCTGAAGCTACTCAATTCCTCATCGTGCAAGATGACTTACTTATCTATTTGGCTACCAGCTTTCGTTACCATCGTCAGCTATTTTCTCCTTGAGCAAGAGGACTACGTCTACTTCTTTACTCACCATGCTGCGCTAGTATCATCTATCAACTCCTTGAAGACCAGCTCACCAAGAAATCAATTATGTTTTGCTAAGTTGGCCATGCTTATATGTTCTCCTTTTGTTTCCTACCCCCACTCTCTCCCCCTTCCGTGGTCTCTCAGTGCTCCGTTGAGCTGCTCTCACTTCTTCGTCTGCAGTTGACTCGTACAGTCAAAGCTCCGCTCGAGCTTAGCCTCCTCAAACCAAGAGGCACAACCTCTTCTACGCCATGTTGGCTAGATAGTCTTCCTAAGGAACTCCGACTTCAACATGAAATCGAGATAAGTACCATTTTTAAAAAGTTTTAACCTCATCTTCATGGTTTTAACTTCCAAGTGATTTTAATTTTAATTATAGGCAGTGTGAAAATATTTACTTGGGGCAAAATCATCCTTCGTGGGATTTGCAATGTTGAGCTTTTTCTTGTAAGCCAACCTTACTAAAAGGAGCTTTTCTTAAGCTATTTAAACGAGAAACCCTCTCGCTACGTGGGAGATTATCTAATACCCGCTGTCTATAATTACAAAGTTATTTCCTCCGTTGGATTTTCTCAACCCCATTTTCTGCTAAGGTCGTTCTGGAACCTTCGAGATCTTGTTCTCTATCTGCGAGTCTTGCCGTCAAGTATTGACACGCACTTGCGAAACTACTAGTTAAAATGAGGAATCTTCCTTATAAATTTTTGCAATAGCTAACTTCCTCCACCGTTGGAACTTCTAGAACATTCTCTGGCGCATTTAATTGTAAATCACGACTTTTTCGAGAAATAGACTTTCACCTACATAGTGCAATCAGTTATCTCCATAATTGCAATAACTTTTTTTCTCATGTGCTTCAGTGTTTCTCTGGTGAACTTTGCATCCATCTTTACAGACAATAGTGATAATCAGTGATTTCTCCACGTTTCTACCGCGTCGCGATCGTCCGGTTATATTAAATACGGCCATGAACATTGATCCTATATCCCTATGATCTTTCCTTAACCTTCTACTAACAACCATTATTTATAAAATTGTAACTGTCTATAAGGTGTTACTCACGAGGTACCCTTCCAACTTTGCTAGTTTAACATTAATTAAATTCTGCATAATTTCTTGTGTGATACAAGTTTTAAATTTACATTGTTCCTCCCTTCAAAAGCAAGGAAAACAATTCTCTCAACTCTTGAGTGAGTTATTTTTTGGTCTCGCTAAATGAAAACTGCCTCATTTGACTGGCGAGTCTTATTCAAAGTATAAGAGGTCGAGAACCTTCCTTCTGATCAACTTTTCAGGTTCACAGTAAGTGACCTGCTCTCCTTGTATAAATTTCACAAAGTAATTCTGTATAAATATAAGAAGTTGTAGGAACTTCCTTTTTATTCTTTATGTTTTCTATTTTGTTATCTTCGAAGTTGTTATTTTCGTTAGAATGTTCTTTCAGAGGTTTCATATAGTACACTGCTTATACTCCTGTAAATGTTAAAACTTTAATTATTCCATTTTGCCTATTTGTGAAATCTTACCAAGATTTTAATTCACGGTTTAAAAAACCTTAAAAATTGTCAATTGCCTGGAGCAACTGTTTAACGTGGAGAGGTCTGCGACCCTATTTGTTAAAAAGTTCAAACAAACTATGTTAATTAAAATTATATTACATAATTGTTAATTTCATCAAATTTTTTCTAATTGTAAAATAAACAAATCTTTTCCCTTTGCTTTTTCATTTTCGGATATAAACTTTAGGCAAAATCCTGTCTTCCTTGACTCTCCTCACTCAATGATATTAAAATCTTTAATAAGGCTTTCACCATTTGTTGCATTTGAGCAAGAACTCTTAATTTTCACCTTACTAAAGTTCTTCTTAGCGATAATAGCTAATTCTAATTGGCCAGTAAGGCAAGTAAAGTTCGCTAAGCCAACTACCTGCTTGTGGAGACCCTCTCCGAAAACTTATGGTCAGTTTTCCAAAAAATAAGTGTTTCTTTTTGTCTAAACTTTTAGCCGGCTCCTCGCTGAGTAAAAGCTTAGCCAACGTCCAACGCAACTATTGGTTCATTTACCAAGATTACCCAATAAGGCATAATCTTTTATCATATTCCTTCTTAGAGACACTTGGTCGCCCTTTCAAGAACTCCATAATTTTGGAAATTGAAAATACCAAGTTTGAGTTTAATCATTGGCATTCTTCAAATCACTTTGAAAAATCTAATTTCTTTAAGAAGACATACCGTAAATTTGTTCCTCTAAGTCTTGCTAGACCATCACCCTTCCCCATAGTACTTTTATACATGCTCGGGAGGAAATGTATTAAAGCCTCTCTCTTGCAAACCGCCCAAGTTTTAGCTGCGGTTCCCGTTAGCCTCGACCAAGCTCGTACCTACTTTAGGTATCCGAAAGTTAATTTCCATTGGAAACTGCTTCTAAGTGTGTTGAAACCTCAACTTATTTTTGTGGGACTCTCCTCCTATTTCTCTATCCTTCTTTTCCAAATCCCAAATCTACTTCCTTCTTTTAATCATCTTCCCTTGGTGGGTGGGTTATTCCCTAGCCTATAATCTACCCAAAAATTGGTCCCAGAAACCCGGGAGAGCCCATTTTTTCTTTTCTCTTTTTAAAACAGTGTCATTTGACAATACTTTGCATATTTCTAATATCTGTGTTGAATATTTCAGCTATAACCACATCGTGCAAAGCCTGCGAACGGGAAAGAGGCCGCTCCTGTCTCCTATGGTGTGTCCTATTCTTTCTACTCATTCGCTGCTGCCAGCTTGACAGCATTTCCAAGGTTCCACAGTTTCGTGAGTTACATTTTCATTTATCTTCTTTAATATGGCTCCCACTGATAAGGATAAGGATGAAAAACTTACTTCCAAACGAGCATCCTATAAAGGGCAAATTACCCGATTCAGAAGGTACATAAAAGAATTAGATCCCTTAGACGCGCAATTAGATTTGTTGAAACATCGTGTAAAGGATTTTGAACGTTCTTATGAAAACTACTGTAACATTCAAACTGAAATTGAAACTTGCATGCTCAATCAAACAGAAGATCGTGTCGAAGTAGAGAACTTATATTACGAAGGCATAGGTTCTGCTTTCAAAATAATACGCCAACTCGAAGAGGAGCAGAAAAAGGACGCTTCTGTTCTTGGTTCCCTTCATGAACCCCAAACTTCTTTCCGTGAAGGCACTCACAAGCCCAAACCTACTTTACCGAAAATTGATTTACCCCATTTTTCTGGAGATGAATCCACTTGGGATTCTTTCTATGAATTATTTTGCTCCCTTGTTCATGACAATGAAGACATTCAAGTCATTTACAAGTTTCATTACTTGAGATCTATCCTTCGAGGTCAAGCTTTGCGGTTAGTTGAAGCACTTCCTCTGCGTGCCGAAAATTACCCCATTGCCTTTAACTTATTAAAAGAAAGATATGGAAATTCACGGTTACGTATTCAACGCCATATTAAGGCTCTATTTAACCTACCTGCGTCACAGCACAATGACGTCACTAGTTTGCGTACTTTAATTGACACTACCCAACTCCACGTCAAAGCTTTGTCCCAATTAGAGCAGCCTACTGAACATTGGGACACTTTCCTAATACATTTAGTAGTTTCTAAAGTTGATGCTGCTACCCTCAAAGCTTGGGAAATTGAACTTTCTAAGGAAGACGACTACTCTTACGAGCATTTAGTCACTTTCATAAACGCTAGATGCCAACTTTTAACCGCGCTAGCCAATCAGAGCGAACCTTCATCTCCTAGTTCCAAATTCGAATTAATGTCCATCAAACCCAAAAGCGACCGCTCAGCGTCTAATACCCAAAAACCAGGGTCCAGCTCATCCAAATTCAAATCAAACACTACTGGTTACCCAACTAGGTCTAGTGAACGTCGTGTCGCCAGCTCTATTGTTTTAAACACGCAAGGTGAACCTCGCAAAAGTTTAAACGAACCGGTAAAGTGCATACTTTGTAAAGATCCCCATGCCCTGTACCTCTGCAAATCCTTTAAAGAAATGTCAGTTGATGACAGACGAAAATTAGTCGCCCAAAACAAACATTGTTTCAACTGCCTAGCGCCTACGCATTCTGCTTCTAACTGTAAGTCCACAAGACTTTGCTACCATTGTGAAAAGGCTCATCATACTCTGCTACATCGTCATGATCAGGCAAGGTCATCGACAGCATCTACTTCGCCGAAAAATGATAGTGTCAACAGTTCTAATGCTTCATCATACATTCAAAATGCTAAGTCTATTCGCAGTGCTCAAGTATTGTTGTCTACTGTCCAAATTGACGTTCAGGATAACTTTGGCAACTGGGTCCGTGCACGCGGTCTTCTAGACTCAGCGGCAACTCATGATTTTGTATCTAATTCCCTGATTAGAAAACTAGGCTTACCCGTAAACCCCACTTCCATCAATGTGTCAGGCATCAACAGCTCAAAATCGCAAGCTTTACAATTTTCAAAACTAACCATAAGAGATACTTGCCATAGAAACAACTTTCTTAAACTTAATTGTCTAATTCTCAATAGCATTGGAGAAGACACTCCTAGTCATTCGGTTGATATTTCGGGATTAAACATTCCCTCGCATTTAAGGTTAGCCGATCCTTCGTTTAACATACAAAATCCCATTGACATACTCTTTAGTGCCAATGTCTTTTGGAACTGCCTTCGGAAACAGGTTCGCAAGCTATCCTCAAACGTGGTCGCTAGAGACACTAATTTTGGATGGATTGTCACAGGGCAACTTCCCCATTTTTCACCCCAACCTGCATCGCAATGTTACTTCTCCAATACTGACCTGGAACAGTTTTGGAGGCTTGAAAATGTTGATTCTCCTAATGTAACTTCTTCAGAAAATGAATTCTGTGAGCAACTTTTTTTGAACACCACCACTCGTTCTTCTGATGGCCGGTTCGTCGTTCAAATGCCAAGACTACACAATCCCCCCAAACTTATTAACTCTCAGCCTAAAGCTCGAAAAGCTCTCTTTGCTATCGAGAGCAAATTCAAAAAGGAACCCCTCGTCAAAAAGCAGTACACTGAATTCATGGATGAGTATGAAAGCTTAGATCATATGGAGGTTGTTAACAAATCCGATGATGAATTGCACCCCCCAATCGAAACGGTTTATTTAAATCATCATCCTGTGTGGAAAAACCCTCTTGTAAAAGATAAAATCCGAGTTGTTTTTAATGGTTCATCACCCGACGTTAACGGCAACAGCCTTAATGACACTCTTTATTCTGGTCCTGCTATTCAATCAGATTTATCTGCTATACTCTTAAACTTTCGATTATTTCCCATAGCTGTCATAGCCGACATAAAACAGATGTACCGTCAAGTGTTAATTCAACCAGAACAACGAGATCTTCAAAGAATCTTGTGGCGTGATGAAATCAATAAGCCCATTAAGGTATTTCGCTTGAAAACGGTTACCTATGGCTTAAAACCCTCTGCTTTCCTTGCTATCCGATCCCTACACTTGCTTGCCTCACAAGATGGTCATTTATTTAACCCCAAAGCCTCTGAAGCACTAACTACGTCATTCTATGTTGACGATTACTTGCAGTCCTTCTCTACTTTGGAGGAAGCTTCTTTTGTGTCTTTAGAACTTCAAGCATTACTAAGGAATGGAGGTTTCCCACTTCATAAGTGGAACTCCAACTCACCTGAGTTTCTCGCCCAATTTCCCATCGAAGACGTAGATCCCTCTTCTGTCGAAATTTGTGGAAACTCCGAATCTATAAAAACTTTAGGAGTTCACTGGTGCACTAGCACTGACACTCTTATCTATAAAGTTTCGCTCGCAGAAGAGCTTCCTAATACAAAAAGACAAATCCTCTCTGAAATTGCAAAAATTTTTGATCCGCTTCAATTTCTTGCCCCAGTTATTGTCATAGCCAAACTCTTCATGCAAGAGCTGTGGTCACTTAAATGTGAATGGGATGACGCTGTCCCTCTTTCTTTTCTGAATCGTTGGCTCTCGTTTCGCAGCAATTTGCTGGATCTTTCCCTCATTGAAATTCCCAGGAATTTAATCAGCTCTCATTCTAATGCATCTTTTTTCCTTCATGTGTTCGCGGACAGTTCCGAAAAAGCTTATGGTTGCTGTGCATATTTAGTTTATCACGATTCACTTTATGGATCTCCAGTTTCTAACCTTGTTTGTGCCAAATCGAAGGTCGCTCCTCTTAAAACTATCACTTTACCTAGGCTCGAACTGTGCGCTGCACTAATGGCTGCAGAACTTGTCAAAAAATTACGGGAAGTATTAAAGGTCGAATTTTCGCAAATCTATCTCTGGAGCGATTCTATGATCGCCCTTTCTTGGATCGCCAAAAACCCCTCTCACTGGCAAACTTTTGTCGCAAACAGGGTTTCCAAAATTCAAACTCTTTCTTCTGGATGTCAATGGAGGCATGTTCTTAGTGCGGATAATCCAGCTGATATCATCTCTCGTGGTTGTTTACCCTCTCAATTGGCAGCTTCCCAATTGTACTGGCATGGGCCCTCGTGGTTAATCGACGAATCTTCCTCATGGCCTTCTAAACCCCCTGCTACAAACTCCAACTTGCCTGACGCTAAAGCACCTCTACCCATTGCTTCGTGTCTTGTTTCTAACGCATCTCATCCTTTGTTGTCACGCTATTCTTCCTTCCATAAATTACTACGGATTGTTGCCTATCTTCTTAGATGGAAATATCTTGTGGTTGACCAACCTCTTCTCCCTAAACCACACCTTACCAATCATGAATTGAATCTTGCTACCATTAAGATTTTACAACTGACACAGCAAGAAGCCTTTTCTTCTGAATTTTCATTGCTTTCTTCTAAAAGAGATCTTCCCAAATCCAGCCGTCTTCGTGCTTTAGCCCCGTTTCTTGATGACCATGGATTACTTAGGGTAGGTGGAAGGCTCTCGCAATCCCTACTCTCTGAGGACAAAAAGCATCCCGTTATTTTGCCTTCCAAACATCACGTTACTTCTTTAATTATACGTGACTTTCATTACCGTAATCTTCATGTTGGTACACGTACTCTGCTCTGCCTCTTAAGAGAAAAGTACTGGATTATAAATGGAATTCATGAAGTTTCTTCTGTAATTCATAAGTGTATTCCTTGTTTCAAAGCGAAACCTAAAATCAACACTCAATTAATGAGCGATCTGCCCTCTTTTCGTTCTTCTCCAATACGCCCATTTGCTTTAACTGGCGTGGATTATATGGGTCCGTTCCAATATCAACGAAACTCTCCTGAAGCTAAACGCAAATTGTTTGGTAAGCTTTATGTTTCTCTCTTTGTTTGCATGGTTACTGGCGCAATCCACTTGGAACTAGTAACGAATGCTTCTACTTCTTATTTTTTATCAGCTGTCTCTCGTTTCACCGCTAGGCGTGGTGTTCCTTCTGAGATGTTCTCTGATAACGCTTCCACCTTTCAGGGCGCAGCTTCCCTGTGGAAGAAAGCTCTCACTTCCTCTCCTGCCATGGAACAAATCTCTAATTTTTCTTATTCGAAAGGTTTCAAATGGCGCTTCATACCTCCTTACGCTCCGCATCATGGTGGTAGGTGGGAATCTTGCGTAAAGCTCACTAAACGTCATTTAAGAAAAGTCTTAGGTAATCGAATTCTGACTTACGAAGAATTCAATTCTCTGTCTGTTTTGATTGAAGGTGTTGTTAACTCTCGCCCTTTAACTCCACTTTCCAATGACCCTGATGACCTACTTCCACTCACCCCTGGTCACTTCCTTATCGGCACTTCTCTTTCTGCCCCTCCTCCTCTTCCTAATTCTTACAGGGATTCTAATCTACCTATCGTTTGGCGGAAACTTGAAGCCCTCCGTAATTCTTTTTGGAAAAGGTGGAACTTGGAATATTTAACTTCCTTGCAACGGAGGCAGAAGTGGTTTCTTTCCAGTCCCGATATTAAAGTAGGGGACTTGGTCTTGGTTAGAGATATTTCACCCCCCCCTAGTATGGATTTCTGGTAGGGTGACCCAATGTTACCCTGGAAGAGATGGGAGAGTCAGGGTGGCCAGAATCTTGACTACAAATGGACCGATCATAAGACCACTGTCTTTGATCGCTCCGCTTCCAATAAATGTGTAACTGCTTATTTGCTCTCTGTTGGTGTTTGTCCCCCCAGTATGGTGTATTCTTTGAATACACGGTACGAGAGATATAATGTCTATTGCTCTTTGCATGTTCATTTCTTCCTTCCTCTTTGCCAAACACCAACAGTGATCATCTGTTTTCTCCTTGTTGAGCATGTTTCTTATGTCTTCATAAGTATGTTTCAGATATATAACTTCTGTGATCCACCTAGCGTCATCTAGTAGCGAGCCTCTGAAGCTACTCAATTCCTCATCGTGCAAGATGACTTACTTATCTATTTGGCTACCAGCTTTCGTTACCATCGTCAGCTATTTTCTCCTTGAGCAAGAGGACTACGTCTACTTCTTTACTCACCATGCTGCGCTAGTATCATCTATCAACTCCTTGAAGACCAGCTCACCAAGAAATCAATTATGTTTTGCTAAGTTGGCCATGCTTATATGTTCTCCTTTTGTTTCCTACCCCCACTCTCTCCCCCTTCCGTGGTCTCTCAGTGCTCCGTTGAGCTGCTCTCACTTCTTCGTCTGCAGTTGACTCGTACAGTCAAAGCTCCGCTCGAGCTTAGCCTCCTCAAACCAAGAGGCACAACCTCTTCTACGCCATGTTGGCTAGATAGTCTTCCTAAGGAACTCCGACTTCAACATGAAATCGAGATAAGTACCATTTTTAAAAAGTTTTAACCTCATCTTCATGGTTTTAACTTCCAAGTGATTTTAATTTTAATTATAGGCAGTGTGAAAATATTTACTTGGGGCAAAATCATCCTTCGTGGGATTTGCAATGTTGAGCTTTTTCTTGTAAGCCAACCTTACTAAAAGGAGCTTTTCTTAAGCTATTTAAACGAGAAACCCTCTCGCTACGTGGGAGATTATCTAATACCCGCTGTCTATAATTACAAAGTTATTTCCTCCCGTTGGATTTTCTCAACCCCATTTTCTGCTAAGGTCGTTCTGGAACCTTCGAGATCTTGTTCTCTATCTGCGAGTCTTGCCGTCAAGTATTGACACGCACTTACGAAACTACTAGTTAAAATGAGGAATCTTCCTTATAAATTTTTGCAATAGCTAACTTCCTCCACCGTTGGAACTTCTAGAACATTCTCTGGCGCATTTAATTGTAAATCACGACTTTTTCGAGAAATAGACTTTCACCTACATAGTGCAATCAGTTATCTCCATAATTGCAATAACTTTTTTTCTCATGAGCTTCAGTGTTTCTCTGGTGAACTTTGCATCCATCTTTACAGACAATAGTGATAATCAGTGCTTTCTCCACGTTTCTACCGCGTCGCGATCGTCCGGTTATATTAAATACGGCCATGAACATTGATCCTATATCCCTATGATCTTTCCTTAACCTTCTACTAACAACCATTATTTATAAAATTGTAACTGTCTATAAGGTGTTACTCACGAGGTACCCTTCCAGCTTTGCTAGTTTAACATTAATTAAATTCTGCATAATTTCTTGTGTGATACAAGTTTTAAATTTACATTGTTCCTCCCTTCAAAAGCAAGGAAAACAATTCTCTCAACTCTTGAGTGAGTTATTTTTTGGTCTCGCTAAATGAAAACTGCCTCATTTGACTGGCGAGTCTTATTCAAAGTATAAGAGGTCGAGAACCTTCCTTCTGATCAACTTTTCAGGTTCACAGTAAGTGACCTGCTCTCCTTGTATAAATTTCACAAAGTAATTCTGTATAAATATAAGAAGTTGTAGGAACTTCCTTTTTATTCTTTATGTTTTCTATTTTGTTATCTTCGAAGTTGTTATTTTCGTTAGAATGTTCTTTCAGAGGTTTCATATAGTACACTGCTTATACTCCTGTAAATGTTAAAACTTTAATTATTCCATTTTGCCTATTTGTGAAATCTTACCAAGATTTTAATTCACGGTTTAAAAAACCTTAAAAATTGTCAATTGCCTGGAGCAACTGTTTAACGTGGAGAGGTCTGCGACCCTATTTGTTAAAAAGTTCAAACAAACTATGTTAATTAAAATTATATTACATAATTGTTAATTTCATCAAATTTTTTCTAATTGTAAAATAAACAAATCTTTTCCCTTTGCTTTTTCATTTTCGGATATAAACTTTAGGCAAAATCCTGTCTTCCTTGACTCTCCTCACTCAATGATATTAAAATCTTTAATAAGGCTTTCACCATTTGTTGCATTTGAGCAAGAACTCTTAATTTTCACCTTACTAAAGTTCTTCTTAGCGATAATAGCTAATTCTAATTGGCCAGTAAGGCAAGTAAAGTTCGCTAAGCCAACTACCTGCTTGTGGAGACCCTCTCCGAAAACTTATGGTCAGTTTTCCAAAAAATAAGTGTTTCTTTTTGTCTAAACTTTTAGCCGGCTCCTCGCTGAGTAAAAGCTTAGCCAACGTCCAACGCAACTATTGGTTCATTTACCAAGATTACCCAATAAGGCATAATCTTTTATCATATTCCTTCTTAGAGACACTTGGTCGCCCTTTCAAGAACTCCATAATTTTGGAAATTGAAAATACCAAGTTTGAGTTTAATCATTGGCATTCTTCAAATCACTTTGAAAAATCTAATTTCTTTAAGAAGACATACCGTAAATTTGTTCCTCTAAGTCTTGCTAGACCATCACCCTTCCCCATAGTACTTTTATACATGCTCGGGAGGAAATGTATTAAAGCCTCTCTCTTGCAAACCGCCCAAGTTTTAGCTGCGGTTCCCGTTAGCCTCGACCAAGCTCGTACCTACTTTAGGTATCCGAAAGTTAATTTCCATTGGAAACTGCTTCTAAGTGTGTTGAAACCTCAACTTATTTTTGTGGGACTCTCCTCCTATTTCTCTATCCTTCTTTTCCAAATCCCAAATCTACTTCCTTCTTTTAATCATCTTCCCTTGGTGGGTGGGTTATTCCCTAGCCTATAATCTACCCAGCAATGGTGTGGACCGGAATATATTTTCTCTTATTTTCCGTTCCAGCCATCACCCACACCTCTGATTATTTCATTCTGTCAAAATGATGCATGGCCAGCAGGATTACGAAAGTGTCTCGTGCCATTATCTCTTTGACGGGGAAGTCCGTGCGGGTAGCGTGGAGCACGACGCACGAGATAAGTTTGTAGATCCCGGACGGGTGTCCGGATGTAGACTTATCGATGAATATCTGAATATGCGTGAGGATCTACAAGTTCAGGTCCTCACGGGTTCTCCTCGCGTCTGAGTTATTATTACTGTTTTCAAATGAAGAATATGAAGACTTTGAAATGTTGTATAATGGTTAAACAATTCCAAGTATTTGCATGAATACATTGGCACGAAGCCTATCTGCTTGCCTTAGCAATGCTTACACAGTGGACTACATAGCCTAAGTATGCTGTTGAGAGGCAGAGTGAGTCTCTGCGTGAGGTTATATACTAGGTAGTTTTGGTCGGGACAAACCGAAGTAAGTCGGTTCTGTCCGAACAAGTTTCACCAATAAGAATACACTTTGAATTAACAACTAGCCAATAGAGGCGATAGCCAATGACAGTATGGTTCTTGGGGAATTGGTCGGGCGTGGCTTTGCTAGGCGATATACTGACTCTCCGGGAACAGTAGGTTTCTGGGCAGGAAGAAGGACTGGCAATTTCTAAGAACGTTAGTCATGGACTGGAGACAGCTTGGTCTTCCAGGAATTGTTTGTCACAGGACTGGAGACGGTCTGTCGTGCTGAGAAATTGATATCGGACTTGTGTCCTGGGAGTAATGCTCCATGTTTCCTTAAGTGAAGATACATGGTTTTACTCCTGAGTTTATGACAAGGTTTGGCCTGTTACCTGGCCTAGCCTTCTGAGGGTCTAGCGATGTGCTTTTGCACGTTTGAAGCAGATTCTACAGAATACAGCTCTTGTGTCTCCAATATGAATAATAGTAATAACATCTAAAAAACAACGTTATTGGAACACATTGGCAGAATTTAAATATCAAGTGGGTTACTAGGTAGGGGACATGACTCGCGTGTCCCCCTCCTCATGGGACGCGGCAAGGTGCTGCACGGGAATGCCTGGGCGTGTAGATTCGACTCGTCTCTCATTTTTTAAAGCCCCCTGTGGTGACTACTTCCAGATCACCAAAAGGATACTTCATTAGTTCATTGCTCAAGAAATCGACTAGGTCTGCCTTATTCTCGGGCAAAGCCAAGAAGCCCTTCCAGTCTGGTGGTAATGGCACAGAAGCATTGTCCATTTTTCGTCGTATTGGCGTTTTACCTTTTGCTCTTTTCTTGCGGGTTGATGATTTCACTGAACGAAAAATACGATATCACCCCTTTCGTAGGATTTTCCCAAGTACTGTATCCTCTTTCAAAAATGGCTAGCAAAATGAACGAAAGTAGGCTGCGACTTAGAAGGCTTTCCAAGTGCGACTACTAGTGTTTGTCCATCAATAATCAAAACAGACGTGTCGTTAGCGACGGGAATGCTTCCGGGACAGTCAATTCCAGAAGTTATTTATTTATTTAGCTTATGGCTAGAGATACAGGAGAATTTATACACGTATATCCAAATTCTGAATATATATATATTAGTCTCTGGAGTCACGAGAGCAAAGTCACTAGCACTGCCACTGTACTTTCTTTTGCTGCACTCGGTGATGATGTGCTGGATCGTCTGTTCTGTAACACCAAAGTTACACTCAGGCGTTGAATATCTGTTTCACTTGTAGAGGAAGGCTGCACAGTTCCCATGGTTGGTTCGTATTCTGTTAAATGTGGACCATAGTCTACGAGGGAGGTTGAAACCAGGTGGCGGCATCTTCCAGAAATAATGACAGAAATGAGATTACTTTTAACACTGGCGCTTCTGAGGTCACCATTCATTTCGCAGAGGCTTATAGGAATAGGAAGTAGTCCGTGTTTCATAATGGAGCGTAGTTCAACCTCTCATCCACCGTCGTATGCAACAAGGAGGCGGCGCATTACTAGCAGGCCACTGCCAACGGCCTAGCGGGGCCTGGTCACCCGCTCCGCTTCAAACTTGCATATGTTGGCAAACTTTGATGACTGTTTGACGACAACAACGGAGACAGGAAGGCTAGCGGTGTATTCCAAGAGGCATGAACTTCGTCCATCTGAATTCCATTCGCATCTGGATATGTCATGCCAATATAACGGAAATTTTCTGCAGGAAAGCAACCAGCATTTGCTGTTTAACCATTTTGCATTACATGTGCCAATAATAAGACCCAAACAGCGTCCAATATGAATCACGATAGAAGTCATCTGCAGGTAGTGCGGCTGCTCTTTCAACGCCCTCCTGCAGTTCCTAATTGACGCAGCGGGATAAGCGACTACGCAACGTAATGCTGAATGTTGAGACTTCCAGTAATATACAGTCACAAATGTTCGTTTACCGGGTACTTTATCCGTAATCAAAGCGAAACAAAAGTAACTTAAAAAAATCCATATGTCAGATTTCAGGTACGATTCTAGGGTTAAAATTGCAAGTTTCAGGATAACCATAGTATGTAACAGGTAGCTGCATGCCTCCTCTACATAGCTGCGAAGAAAAACGGCGCAAATGTAGAATAGATTTTACTCGCGGGCTCAAAGTAGCAAACTTAGGGAAAAAGCCGCCATCTTGGACGCCATCTTGAATTGTGGACTTCCGGTCGTTTTCTCGAGTGGGCATCAGGCATTTTCAAACTCAGCAGGATCAAATTATCTCTAAAAGTCCTGAAGCCCAAATGTTATACGATTTGCTTCTTGTTTTCTTAAGAACGAAGTTTTACCCAAAAGCGGCCCCGTCTATTAGATAATCTAGCACTGTTCATCCACAAACACCTCCTGGAAGTTTATAATTTGTGATGATGCAAACATTTCATGTGGAAGGTTCTTACCAAAATAAGGCTATTCATTCCATATCAGTACCAAATAGTTAGGCCCCTTGAAGCAGCAATCAACACCACCACCTCTTTATTGGTTACTAAGAAGGAAACACTTCTGGAATGTTCCGGAGGGGTAGACATTTACAGGGATACCAATTCATCACCCTCAAAGCCCTGACGTAGATAGAAATTCCATATTATGAACGGTTGCATACATTTGAAAAATATAGAGCAAAACACAAGATAAATTCCTGGAAGGGTATTGGAATATATAGGCCTACCATTAAACTTTTGTGTGTGTAAATGACAAATATATCCTGTACTTGTTACAGTGTATCCTGATAGTTAAAGTATATTACTTAATTATCCTGTGTTTTAGATTCCTCAACATTATGGAGGGCCAACCATCTATCAAATGTGAACCAGAAGAATTCCCTGAGATTGTAAGTTGTATTTTAGTTCCATATATTGTGTACCATTACTGATGGGCATGACAAATCTTTGTGTACTGTAATTAATAATTCTTGTTTTGAGGGGCCTAACATCAAGGTTATCGGCCCCCTACCAAATAGTAAGTTAATCTGAATCTGTAATGTTTGCTTTTAATTTTCCTAATAATAATATTAACACCTCCGTTCTTCAGTCCATGATTTATTGGTCCTTGCATTCATTTTCTCAGCAAAATGGTGGTTGTTAATTACTGTTTTGAACTGGGGTCGATCTTATGTAATTTCTTCTGTGATTCCATTTTCTTGAAGTTCTTTTTCTATTTCTCTAAGCCACTGGTTATTGACTTCATTGATAGAGCATGGTTGAGATCTTTTGGTCTACCTGCGATGGTTCATTCTGAGAATGTTACCGTATAACTTAAAATGCCTTTTCCTGAAAGTGTCAGTGATCTTTTCAGAATGCTGTTAAATTTCCCAAGGCTTTCGTTTCTCTAAGATTCCTTCTGAGCATACTGGAGCAAGGATTTACCTAAATATTTTACTTTCTTGTTTCTCCATGTCCTTACTGAGAGATCTACCTTCAATGATCAATGTTTCTGAGCCATAGAGTGCTTCAGGTTTGATTACTGTGGTATAATGTCTTAGATGTTGATTTTTTTATTACATCTATGGGTATAGGCCTTCTGGAATGTTGAAATTCTCTCTTTGTTTGCGTCACGATTCAATCGTGAAGTAAAGTACTATCCCGTCATTTGCCTGATGGGAGTGTGGATAACGCAGGGACAAAACAGGTTGGGTACTGGCAGCGGGATTCAAACTGAATTTCTGCAGCTGCCTTCAAGGCCGTGGTGCACGGTTTATTGAGCACGGCTATGCCATGAGGTTTGAATTTATTTACTTGATGATTTTTTGCCGAATTTAGTCTTCAGAGGTTTCCTGTCTAGATGACCAGCGGATTCGTCTATGCATTTGGAGTCCGGTGTTAGCTGCAATTTAGTGAAGTCTTTCAAGGACCTGAACTGCCTCGTGTCTATTGTTGGAAAGAATGGCTTGATCATCTGCGAATGTCAAACACTGCAGATGAATTTTATTTTTGAGTCTTCGATCAATAGTTATTTCTTTTGTTCCCCCTCCCCCTCCCCCTTCCTCCCCCCCCCCCCCCTCCTCCGTCCTGGACTGTTATTCAGAGACACTATTGAACATTTTTGGAGATAGCCCATCTCCTTGTCGAAGTCTTTGTTAATATGGTTGGGATCAGAATGTTCACTTAAATTTAACTATTGAAGTTATGGCTGTCAGTGTCTGTCGGATTATTACTCTTGTTTTCCTGTCAACTTTGAAATCTTCTAGAATATTGAATAATGTGTGTAGGTCTACTGAATCGTCCGCTTTCCTGAAGTCTCCAAAGTGAGCATTGTTTGCCTGGCTTTATGAATTTGCAAGATGATTTTGAGATTGTGAATTTATTCTGTACAGGGCCTGTCATTTTAGAATCATGCCTGTTATTCGCCAATTAATTGATGCGTTTGGATTTCAAGTCTCTTGAATAATGCTTTAGAGAGAATTTTGTACGCGAGTGATAGTGAGGATATTTCTCCATAGGTATTAGTGTATGTTCTTTCCCTTTCATAAAGTAGTTGGTGAACTAGATTGCAATTCCTGTCTTCAGAAAATTTCTCCATATATCTACAAGAGTTACTTGACATTTTTTAGTTAGGCTTTCAGCTCTTAATTTCAATATTTCAGTTTTCTTTTGAGCTTTGTTATTTTTAAGTTTAGTTTACGGTTACTTGCTTGATTTCTTCTAATGAAGGGAGTTCTGAATCTGGATTAGGAATCCGTTTCTCAAGTCTGATTTGTTCTTCAGGAGGATCGTAGGTTCATAGGTCATGGAAGTAATCTGTGACAAGTTTGCAGTTTTCCTTTTTATTTCAGGGCCTCATCCGGATGTTGTAAGTTATAAACTAGGTGCTTGGTAGTGTGATGGTTCGTCAGCAAATATTCTGTAACAGTTCCTTGTACTGTTTTTTATGTAATGTGTGTTTTTCAGATCTTATGATTCTCGAGGCTTCTTTCTGGTCTTTGAAGAATTCACGCCAATTTTGTTTCTATTTCTTTGGAACTGTACCTTTGAAATGTTAGAATTAGAAGGTCTATGGCCTTATTGCTGGTCTTGTTCAACTATCTGTCTTAACGTTTTCGAGGAATAACCCCAATAATCCGGGAAACTCCCAATAGTGTATCTTCCAATGCCATCCAAATGACAGGATTTTGGTTCGTGATATTGCAAAGAGATTGTTTGAATTTGGTTTTAAGACATTCCAGATCAATTCGAGGATATTTTAAATGTTCTGACTTTGGGTCTGTCAGGTTGAAACTTAACTTTAATTAAAGATAAATTATGATCAGAGTAAATAATTCTTTTTTATACTTCAAATTCATAATAATGATCATTATTATTATTAACAATTGTTCTTCAGGAGGATAAAAGGTCAAGGAAGTAATCTGTGAGAAGTATTATTTTTAGGGCCTCTTCCGCATGTTTATGACGTAACTACACGCTTGGTAAGGTGATTGTTCATCAGCAAATGTTTTGTAACTTGCTATTGTTATTGTTATTATTATTATTATTACTATTATCATCATTAGATCTTATTCCTCAACTTTTACGTATAGTCATGCTTGTTTATTACTTCACAGGATTTGAATGAGCAGCCACCGTCTGATAGGCCGGTGGGGATGAAAATTGAAGAACCTGATGATGCTTTTGAAGATGGAAGATTCATAACTCAGAGTGCATTTGTTAAAGAAGAACTTGATTGCCAGGTGATTGTGTACTTTATTTCCTACTTTGGATAATTCTCAAATGTTTTCAAAGTTATGTAGTTCTCAACATTTCATAAAAACTTCGTCACACATATTTCCAAAGTTTCTCTCTACAATATCTGTCAAATACACATCAAGCTAACTTATTCAATATACACATCTCTTCAATTCTATGCTGTTTTTCAAGTCATTTTTATATGCTTTATTAACAAGATTATTGTAACAGATCTGTTTTATTGTGAACTTTTGGTACGGTACTACACAGTTCCTTATCCTATTCCACGCTGAAGAAGTTCACAGTGTTCTAAATATTGACTTTAGGTAATAAATAGTTTATTATAATTAACACGTCATAAGGAATGGGGATATCATGCTCATGCAGTCTATGTTATTAATATTGCGCATTGAATGAGATCCCTCCCTTGGGCTGTTTATTTATTATTTTAAAGTGGTTATTTATTGTCCTTTTTGAAACAACCATGAATAATTAAGGCAAAACTTGCATCACCTGTAAGGTTAAGTCGTGCAGCTAAATTTGGTAGGAACTTCGAATAATCCTTGGCATATTAGTAAGTGTGCGCTAGTGAAACTCGGACACTGGGTATTGAGGTTTTGAATTGTCTTTAACTTCATGACCACTCGATCACATGATATGCGACTGTAGGTTATCATATCATCATTTAATGTTGACAGTTACTGATTTTTGGAAATCGTTCTTGAGAAAGGTTCAGAAATGCAAGTATGTTTTACATATTCAAGCTCGTGTACATTTTCATCTTGAATCAAACACCTATTTGAATTTTCTTAAAATGACAGACAAATGTATCAATTTAATTGGTGAATTTATAACACTGTAGCTACATTTAAGTATTGGATTTTGTGTTCTGATAGCATTCAAAACATTCAAAACCTTGAACGTATAAGTCAGAAAAATATAAATTATGTTAAAGTCAGCTAATGAGCACTTAACGAAGTGAAATTTCAGCTACAGGGTTGCTATTCTAACCTTATCAAATTTCTTAAATTTATTCATTGAGTTGAGAACTAATCCGTGAGATATAGGACTAGATTAATGTCTATCGTGCTTACGTGTGTACAAAATATATTTCTTATGCCTCGTGAGGTACTTCATTAACAAATTGTTGTTTCTCTGTAGGGAGCACATATCATGGAAGTTACCATCCATGAGAAAGTGACTACAGGGATAGTCCCATTAGTCAAGAAGGAAACACCATCTTCATCGAGAGTTGTAAGTGCCTAATTATCTTGAGAGTATCTTTTTTGGCTGTTAAGTCATGTTATATGCTTAATGATATCTGATGTTCCTCCAGCAAGTGTGGCTAATATTTTCAAAGGTTTGTGAGGGGATCATTTGCACTGATCAAAGATTTAGGAATTAATATGAAACCTGAATATAATTGTAGTAATTTCTGGGGCCTTCTTTGGATTTTTAATATCTGGTGTTTGGTTGTTGCGAATCATCACATTCCATGCATGATTTGCTTCTCCATTTTGTATTGAAATTTTGTAGATGATCATAATATTTAAGAGATTCTATATATACTCTAATCTCGCTTCAAATTCCGCGACACAGAAATAGTTTCTAAAACTTCAGACTACCTTGCCAGAATACAGTGGTACTTTTATAAATTTCTGCCTAACTTCTATACGAAAATGGAGTACCAACATATGAATGCAATCTTGAGGCTACTAGTAAATAATGTTGAAATTCTTAGGAAGACAGTCTATCTCAGATGATCCAGGCCATTTTCTGTCCTTTAACTGGTCATGGTATGCCATGCAGTGAACCAATTACACAGAACAATACCAATAACTTCACAAATGGAACAAGGGATCAGTCTATCACAAATGACTAGGTTTCTATTCATGTTTCTTGTTTGTTCCTTCGGAGTGAAGTATCACGACTTGCGGTTGTGATTCCTCTTAAAAATGGAGGTCCCGTGGCTCATGGTCGCTAGATTACTGGTAAAACCTAAAACTAGAAGGTTTAAAAACAAGTATTCCATGAAGTTTGTTTTGTATTTGCAACTGATGTGAGTGAAATGGCCACAGACCCCTGTGTTATGGTACTGACCATGTTATCGGTAGATTGCTTCGTTATCCTCATGCACTGCTGGTAATCTGATGCAAAGGCGGAAACATCAATCTTGTTGCCTATATCCTGGGGTCAATGATGTGCTGTATTGCTTGTAGGGCCTCTTCGTACTGCGCATGAGCTAAGGTACATGCAAATATATAATTTGCGTATAATATAATAAGTATGGAAGAAGGTGTCTAATGCCATATTGTCATTTAAAATTTGTAATGGTGCATCTGGATAAAGCCACCTTTCATCAAACGTTTGATCTCGATGGAGTGGACTATCTTTTAGGTTCGGTTGACTATTCTGATATCTATTTGCTTTATTTTAATATCCATTCGGGATTTCTGAACAAGTGTGAAGAACGTTACTCTCTAGAAGCATGTAACATGTGAATTTGTTGTAGTTGTGAGTGAAATATCAATTGTGTGTTTGCTATTGTGTTAGTAGGGTTCTGTTAAAATTAATTCGGTAGACTGTTGGTAAAGTCATCATTATCATTAGTAGGTCAAGAGGCAATACCCCAACAGGCTGGTGAATGAAACAATAGTGTGTATAACAGACACTTCAATTGGTCTGTTTACAACGTTTACGTTAAGGTTTGTGGATGTAAAATTAAGGCATGCATGAAACATCTTGGGATTCTGTAAACATGATGCAAAAACCACAGCAATAACAAGAAAACTTGGTTTCTGGCCATCATGGGAGATAGAGTAGATGACCTCGCTGTTCCGCTCTTAAAAGTGACACCCATCATCAGCACAGATGAAAATACACATGTTGCTAAACAGTCACAGCTAGCTGTTACCTTCCATTGTGAAACTACAGACGTTACTAAACAGTCACAGTTATTTGTTACCTTCCTTTATGAAACTACAGACGTTACTAAACAGTCACAGCTAGTTGTTACCTTCCATTGTGAAACTACAGACGTTACTAAACAGTCACAGCTAGTTGTTACCTTCCATTATGAAACTACAGATGTTACTTAACAGTCACAGCTAGTAGTTACCTTCCATTGTGAAACTACAGACGTTACTAAACAGTCACAGTTAGTTGTTACCTTCCATTATTAAACTACCGTCGTTACTAAACAGTCACAGCTGGTTGTTACCTTCCATTATGAAACTACAGATGTTACTAAACAGTCACAGTTAGTTGTTACCTTCCATTATGACACTACAGACGTTACTAAACAGCCACAGCTAGTTGTTACCTTCCATTGTGAAACTACAGACGTTACTAAACAGTCACAGTTAGTTGTTACCATCCATTATGAAACTACAGACGTTACTAAACCGTCACAGCTAGTTGTCACCTTCCATTATGAAACTACAGACGTTACTATTCCATTATGAAACTACAGACGTTACTAAACAGTCACGGCTAGTTGTTACCTTCCATTATGAAACTACAGACGTTACTATACACTCACGGCTAGTTGTTACCTTCCATTATGAAACTACAGACGTTACTAAACAGTCACGGCTAGTTGTTACCTTCCATTATGAAACTACAGACGTTACTATACAGTCACGGCTAGTTGTTACCTTCCATTATGAAACTACAGACGTTACTAAACAGTCACAGCTAGTTGTTACCTTCCATTATGAAACTACAGACGTTACTATACAGTCACAGCTAGTTGTTACCTTCCATTATGAAAGAATTTGGGGAGTTAATCATCCAGAAGGTCAGGATACCTGCATATCTCTTGAAGAATAACCTGAAATTAATTACATGTGATTATGATATTTTTATTGTTACGGACTGGTGAAGAAGAAGGAAACTTATCAGACCGAGGCCCGGTGTTTGTAAAAAACATTTATATTCATATTCCATACTTTTAATGCAGTGCTCAACAATCCTGATAAGATGTCAAGTATTATAAGTTCATTCAATTTCTCCCTACCTTGAGTATTCTTGAGATCAATATTGCTTTAGGAACTCAATACAGTAAAAAGCACAACACACTATGCAATATTTCTTTACACAACATTCATCAACTTTGCTTGATTATTATGACAGATATTAACGTTATATATTAACAGTGAGTTACTGCTCCAACAGCACTGAGTCTCCACACACACACTCAATGCTAGTGATAATCTGCTAGGCCCACACTTGGCATATGTGTAGGAACTGAAATGAATTCTGATTTGAACTTTACTAGTAAGAGAATTAGCTAGAATCATACAAAGAAAGTAATTGTTAATTCTTAAGTCCACTTATTTTAACTTATGGTACGTTCTGAAGAATCCCTCCTTCTTACCACATTTCTTATAGTTGTTTCTCTTCTATCGCTTAATATCCCTATTGTCCTGCCTATAAGAGTTGTTAATGGGGATTGGTATTATTGAAATATGATTAGCAGTCGGAAGGAAGCGACCATAGTCTGTTTAGTGTTCCCGTCCTAACATTGACCTGGAGATGAAAATGGGGAACCATGAACAACCATTTCAAGGATTTTTGTCGGTAGGTATCTTCCCCAGTCATCTTCTCACAGTAATCAAATGGCCTGGCGCATTTAAACTCTGATATGGTTGAAATTAGCTCAGTCTTTTTTCTGTTCTAAGGCAGGAACTATAAAGGGTGGATTCAATATATAAGTTTCAAACTTTCATTCATAAATTTCTGTATGTCAATTAATACCAACGATGCCTGGAATCCCTTATTGAAAGCATTCTAAATGACGTGTGACTAAATATATAAATACATTTGAAATAGACTTCGCTATTAATAAGTTACTCTTCTTCCGCGGCTTGTACCTACCTTGCAAACTATGTGCTACCGTTCACCAGTAGACTTATTACTAGCATTGTGTAGCAGCAACATACTCCACAATAGGTTCTCTCCAGAGGCATATAATTTATGTACTTACACTAAATTGTTTTGTAATTTTCCTTTAATTGCAGTGTTTTGAGAGAAATTTGTTGTATAATATTGTAAATGTACGATGTCTGACCTTCGTTCTCGAAAGATGGGATGGTACAAATATTGAGGATATAGTCGCTTTTTACATAATGATAGGTGGATGTGTTAGATCCTAACGCCTCCTAAAACCTTCCAGTTAAAATAGTAAAAATACATTCATTTGTCCTCAATCCTTAAAGCGATTACTTCCATTAAGGCAGTGAGTCTGCATTTTGTTATCTTGAGGAGATTGTGTATTACAAGTTTTAGAACTAGGGAAGACATAACCACTTCACTTCAACTCTGCTGTGATTTACAATTACATAGTTTGCTGTTTGTGTAAAAAGTATTAATGATGCCAAATAAATTAAATAATTAATCAATTCACTTTATTCCTAGGACATGAAAGAAGAAACCCAGGTTGGGGAAAGTGCAGCAAGTGGAAATCATCCAAATGAGTAAGTGTACAACATATGAGGAAACATGTTATTTAACTTTCGTTAATGCATAACTGAATGTTTTGGATACGAATAAGTTTTGTTTGCAACGTCAGATATATCTCGCATTTTACTGCTTGCCTCGTCAAAGTAGATACAGTATTGGTATTAACTTAACTCTTCACTTGCCCACGAATTATTGTTCGGAAATCTCTCTGTCTGGAAGTATTTGAGAGAAGTTAGTTAGCCTGGTTGGTTCCTTAGTTTAGGGGCTGTAACAACGCGGTCATGTAGCTCTGCTTACTTAGGGTGTTTGTAGAATCTGGCTGACAACCGGTGTTAATTGTGATGGTTGTATTTGTGTGTGGTATCTGTTTTCAATTCAAGTAAGGACTGCAGACATTCATTTTTTTTCCAAGTAGTTAATACTTTTGCCGCCAATTGCCACTGTCAACGACCACTAGCTCAGATCTAGGTTACCAGATGCCACCGCAGTCGGCTCCTGGTGATGAACGTTGGAACCTAAGAGCGTTAGTCAAGTGGTTAACGTATAATTTAGCTTCACACAGGTGTAATTATTTGAAGATTCTGTAACATGACATAAATCTATGACATGGGACCGCCGGCTTTACTTCCCCTCCGAAGGAAGGCATATTGAAGGATTTTAACGCTCTTAACAATTCCGACGGGCTTGAACTCGCGATCTTGGGCATAGACGCTCAGCATACTTCCATCTATGCGAGAAATGTTTGAATTCTCCTGTACTATGTCATACAATTCTTCTATTTGATCATTCATTTCTTCAATTTCTTCATCATCAGCATTTGTTTATCCTTCTAATAAAAACTTAGAAGCGTTAGTCATCACACTCATTGTCGGAGGCCCTTCCAATCTGTCAGCTCCTGCTTTCTTCAGTATAGAGACAATGGCATCCTGTTCGATAACCCTTCACACATCTGTCAAAAGTCCAAAGTAATAATAAGCGAAATAAACTGCCCAGATCTTCAGCCCCTATGCATCGTAGCAACTCAGCTATTGTTAGAAAATTAAAAGGTATGTGAGCGATGGAAGGAATACCCTGACGATTTGTATGATGGTCCAGATATTACTGACAATAGTATATATATAGAAGATGAAGAACTAATTGAAGAAGAAGATAAAGGTCCAACTATAACTAAAGCAGAGTTTTTTGCAGCACTCACTAAACTGAATGGAAATAAAGCAACTGGTGTGGATAACATTCCTGCAGAGCTCTTAAAATGTTGTATTGTAAGCATTAAAGAATACCTTTTTCAAAAAAAAAAACTAAATCCTATGCGGACGGAATTGTACCTCCTGATTTTATTAAAATTTGAACAATCACACTACCCAAGACGGAAATGCTTGTGAATGTTCTAATTATAGAACTTTAGCCATTCTTTCACATGCATCAAAGATTGTATTGATCATCAAGCAAGAAAATTGAACAACATCTGGATAGTTATCAGTATGGATTTAGAACAAGGAAAGCGACTAGGGAAGCTATCCTTGCATTACCTCAGATTTTAGAAAGGAGACTGGAAGTTAATCAGATGACCTATATAGTATTCATTGATATAGAAAAGGCATTTGATAATTTCAATTGGAAAACCTTATTTGTTATATTTGCCAAAGTCGGGATTGACTGGAAAGACAGGCGCCTTATTCTGAACTTGTATAAAAAATCTAAGTACCGAAATAACAGTTGATGGCAATAAAAGAGAAGCAGAAATAAGAAGAGGTGTAAGGCAGGGTTGTACTCTATCACCATTTCTTTTTAATATCTATATAAAAGCTGCAGTAAATACATTAAAAGAGAAAACAAAAGGATTAAGATGTAATGGATTACAGGTACATAGCATTCGCTTTGCAGATGATATTGCAATTTTAGCAAACTCTGCATGTTAAAAGTTTTTCAGAAATCCTTAGGAAAATTCGGGCTAAGATTTAATTCTGGGAAGACATAATTAATGGTAGTTGATAGAAAGAAACAACCAATTTTAACTAATATAAAGTTAAATGATAGTGCCATTGAACAAGTAACGGAATTTTGCTATTTGGGAAGTGTGATTAATTATGACAATAGATGCATCTCAGAAATTAAGAAAGAATAGCGTTGGCAAAGAAAGCCTTTCAAAATAAGAAGAATTTGCTGCTCAATGGCCACCTCAACTTGAAGATAAGGAAGTAATTTCTCAAGACCTTTGTTTGGAGTGTGTTGACCTATGGTTGTGAAACATGGACACTTGGGATAGGAGATGAATCAAAACTTGAGGCAGCTGAAATGTGGTTTTGGAGACGAATGACCAGAACAAGCTGGATGGAAAGAAAGACAAATGAGCTTGTTCTGAACCAAATTCAGGAGAATCGATGCCTGTTGAACACCATCAAGTAAAGGAATGCGAAATCCATGGGACATACTTAGACATGACACTCTCCTCCAGGTAATTTTTTAAGGAAAAACTTTGGGGGAAAACAAAGGGGACGACCAAGATAATCGTATCTCAAGAACATTGTCAAGGAGATGGAAGGTGACTCGTATGCCAATGTGAAGAGGACTGCTGTAGATTGTAAGAAATGGCTGCAACGACAAGGCTTTTAGCCTTTAGAAGCTGATGACGATGATGAAACAGATGGATTGGATGACAGCCGAGTTAGGTAAAAACAAGTTCAGTGAAAAAGAATCAGAGGAACAAGGGTAGTTGTATTAAGTATTAGACTGTTCTTGGTAGTATAAACATCGAGAAGAAAACGTTCTTGGCATATTTAGTATAAATAAAGCTGTGTATAATGTTGATTGGAGATATTGTTTGACAGTTTGAAAAGTTTCGGAATACAATTCCGGATTCTGAGTGTGTCTATAACCAGCTGGTATTTATTAGATTCGATAGACATGAGAGAGAAACTGGTATTTAGAATGATATGAGGTATGACTGAAAGCCTCCGTGGCTTAGGCGGCAGCACGCTGGCCTCTCACCGCTGGGTCCGTGGTTCAAATCCCGGTCACTCCATGTGAGATCTGTGCTGGACGGAACGGAGGCAGACAGGTTTTTCTCCGTGTACTCCGGTTTTCCCTGTCAAAATTTCATTCCAGCAACACTCTCCACTCTCATTTCATTTCATCTGTCATTCATATAATCATTGCCCCAGAGGAGTGCGTCAGGCCTCGGCAGCCAGCACAGTTCATATCCTCGCCGCTAGTTGGGGGCTTCATTCATTCCATTCCTGACCCGGTCGGAGACTGGAAGCAGGCTGTGGATTTTCATTCATTAGGTATGACTGCATTTTATCATTCGTACTTTTCAATCTATACATACGGCAAGTAACGAAGGAAATGCTAAAGAAATTTAAAGTAGAATTGAGGACGAAGATGAAGTAATTTCTACTCGGTGACTTACTAACGACAATGTCATCTTAGCCTCATACCAGAAGATTTGATCATGTTTCTAAACGGTGTGTACTAGGTGTTGAGGAAAGATTTCATAATAAAATCATTGTATTTGAAACAGAATAAACGGAATGCAGCAGGGAGATTTAAAATAAAAATATTGAAATCGATTGGCTGTTGAAACACTAAGAGACGTTGGTGACTCCAACTTGGGCGCAGAATGGACAAAGCAAATAAGATATAAAGATTGGGTTGACATCTGTTTAAATGAAATATCGATCTAGGTATTAAAAAGTCATTTTTGAAGCCATTGCCTGGAGCTTGGCGCTATATGGATGCGAAACTTGGATTGTTTTTGCTGCAGGTTGTATAAAAATAGAAATATTTGATTGTGGTGTTGTTGGAAAATAGTGATGATTAAGAGATCAAATATAGTACTTAATGAAGGGTATTAGGACGAGTGGGGGAGGGTAAATTAGTCTTACGAGGGGTTATGCATAAAAGAGATAGCTTGGTATGTCCCATACTAAGGCAACTGGAATTGAAACCTTACAGTTGTTATGGAAGGACGGGTCGAGGACAAGAACTCTAGGGGATAGCCAAGAATAGTTTATTTTGAACGAATTCCTTCGGATGTCGGGTGTGTAGGTTCTGCGGAGATAGAATGGTAATCTTAAGATTGAGTGACGTCAGTCAACAAATACGCCGCCCGAGCGAAAGCTCAGCCACTTTTGCACACGCGTACTCGGATTTATTTAAACAAATGCATCGATTTGTGCAAGAAGTGATATCTCTTACTCTATTTCATCACTTTTAGGATATTGTGCCAGGTTTGACAAAACTCTGAGATACTTATGTCAGATATTTTGAAACATGGAATGTAACATCGATTAGAATAACAGTGTACAAAGTGTGAATTTGTTGACGTCTAAATAGGATGTCGTTGGGGGGAAAATTGCTTATTTTATGTTCCCAGCTACAGTACGAGGTCAGACGGGAGTTACATTGTGGTGAGCCAAGAGTTGGATAAATGTTCGCTATATGGAGTGGTTAATGTTACCGAGTTACCACTTTCTGTAGATTATAACAAGCCACCGTTATATGTAGTATCTGATATTTTCTTGGACCTAAAGCTAATCACTCAACTCCACATAATTTACGGAGCCCTAAATAACCATTCATCCGCGCTGTATTCAAGAGTGAAGCATAATAGCCCAAATGGTTTCGAAATCACATGATTTGCATATCCAAAATTCCCACCTTAATCCAAATGCCAGCACATGGCTATTCTGTAGGGAATATAATATCGATTATTCTGTCACCTGTACGAGCACGCACTTCCTAAGTCAGATGGATTTCAGTTATCCAGATTCTATTAAATAGTCATATCCCCGTACATCCATGTTGTTAAAGCGGCACAATGTGGTGTAAAATAAGTTGAACACGTTCACTGCTAGTATGAATTAGCACACAATTTTCGTAACTATTCAATAATTTCAATTATATAACTGATCAAGGACAAGGTTGACTTTTGACAAACAGAATGTGTCTGGAAATAATTTGCCATTTCCATGTATAATCAGTACTTTTGAAATAGATACGGATTTCATATTTATTAAGGAAACCTATGACTCCAAATACTCCATGTGACGCACCATTTTGTTTGCTTAGTATATAAGTATTTAATAATATTCAGACTTTATGAAAAACATAGCATTGGATATTAAAACTGAGATCAGTTCCAGGTATTAGATAAGGACAGTATTCGTTGTAGTGATATAAATAATAATAATAATAATAACAACAATAATAATAATATCGTATGGCCTGGGGTGCCTGGTGCAAGCTTTGCTATATGACACCCAGAGGGTAGCTTGCATGTCGAATTTCGTTGTTCCTTGACTATGAAAGTCAAGGAGGTTAGATGTTAGGTATCTAATCTCCTTGAACACTATAGTGCTTTCTAGTAGAGAAATGAGGAACTTTGTGTTGGCGGAATCTCCCGAGATTAATTTTGCCATTATGAACTCGGCCTCCTGAATTCAAATGGGTTCTTTGACATGCCGACATCGCATGACATGCGTATCGTATATTTGCCGCCTTTCAAAAATCACTTACCACGGCCAGGAGCGAACCTGCAATCTTGGGGTTAGTAGACCGACACGATATCCACCCAACCACCGTGGCAAGCTAGTGATATTAATGAATGTTGGTCCAGTTATCATTTCATAAGTTAGATCTCTGTATTTTGAAAGTATTATTCACCATTCTCAGATAATCTATATATATATAAAGCACCCATTTCCCTGCATTCAGGCCCTTTCGTCCAAATCTACATCGTTTCACCGATCAGAACCAAAATTCGTATTCTTACCCTTTGGTACCCTGCGAGTAAAACTGTCCACTTAAAATTTCGGACAGACCACCCCATTCCCTGCATTTAGGCCCTGTGGCTCAAATCTACACCGTTTCACGCATCTCAACCAAATTTTACATACTTACCCTTTGGAACCCAACGAGTAATACTGTCTACTTAAAATTTCGGACAGACCACTCCATTAACCGCGTTTAGGCCGTTTGAGAAAAATCTACACCGTTTCACCCATCTCAACCAAATTTTACACACTTACCCTTTGGAACCCAACGAGTAACCCTGTCTACTTGAAATTTTGGGCAGACCACTCCTTTCCCTGCATTTACTTTTAATTTTGGGCAGACCACTCCTTTCCCTGAATTAGGCCCTTCCAAAAAATCTACACCGTTTCGCTCATCTCAACCAAATTTTGTCTTGCTCGACTGTGATCATTATTACTATTACGTTCGTTTGTAAGTTTGTAAGTTTGACGTGCCAATTCAATAGTTGTAATGTATGTATATCCCCTATGCGTTCATATACCACTCATCCGATTACGTTGATACTTGGGTCAGTAGTTGTATGGATTCCAGGGAAGGTTTCTAGTTACAAATTATGTATGTAACACAAAAGAGTGAGGGTCTTAACAGGAAGTTTTTAATTTCCACAGTAACCCAATTGCACAATGCCAGTTGTGATGATGATGATGATGTTGTTTAAAGGGGCCTAACATCGAGGTTATCGCCCCTAATGGTTTGGGGGATCGTGAAAATGAAACTAATACTAAAACTAACTACAAAACGTATGGGCTAGACGAAGATAAGTACAAAAGAAAGGAATAAGGGAAATAAAAGACAGGAGGAAATGAAATGCCCTCAACCCTAGATAAATGAGAACTGAGGACTTGGAAGGAAGGACAGCCACGCAATGCAGATAGGAAAGGGAAAGAGGGCAGGGTCCGTCCCTAAGGCAATGGGAAAAAGGGGTAAAACCGGACCCAGCTCAGGAAACCCTCAGGGTTGCCAGCTCCCGAACTCACCAAAACCAAACATGATAGAACGTTGTGCCATAGCCCAAACGAAAGGTCTTTATGACCTTTATTTTTTGTAATAAAACGTTTTAATTTTTTATGTTTTTTGAAAAAACTCGAATTTTGAATATCCCATATTTTGGAAACTAGAAATTATACAAAAAAGTTTGTTTGACATAAATGAAAGGTCCCTATGCCCTCCTACCCCCAAAATAAATTTCAAGTCTCTAGAGCAAAAATTTGTGTTTTGTAAGTAGTGGGATGACACGGGAGCCGCTCCACTTAGCAAGTGGTGAGCCCCTGCGACCTTGGAATGGAAGGAGTCATGCTAGGAGGGCGTGCTTGGATTCGTTTTTTTCGTCTCGTTGCGCTCTTTACGGAAATGTAGGTGTCGAAAAGGTAAAAATCTGGAAACACGGTGTTTTTTGGGGGAAAAACGTGATTTTAAACTTTTTGCTATACTTCGCGAACCAATTATGCTAGAGGCGTGTACGACGGGTCCAAGGACTCGGGGTGACGACCTCTTTGCTATGGACCACTCGTTATATTTTTTAAAAAAATTTGGAAACTCGATTTTGGGGTAAACACGTGTTTTTTGTGATTTTTGCCGATATCTCACGAACCAATAACGCTAGAGACGTGTACGAGTTGTCCTAGGACTCGGGCTAACGCCCCTTTTCAAATGTGGTAGATATTTGTTTCCAAAAAATAATTCACAAAGGGCCTAACGCCATACATGTTGAAAAACCTTTTTCTTTTTCTTTACTTGTTTATAATGATTATGAAGCGTGGTGGTTGAGAGAGACGATACGGCTGGGTGTGGTAGCTGTTTTCAATAGATTAATCGAAATTTCGACGGGTCGGTTTATGACAGAGCGAGGGTGCGTTTTTTCACACATTTTACCTTTGACGTGTAAACGGTGATGAGAACTTGGTGGTATGTTGATCGAAGCGAGTACAGAAAACAAACTTGCCGACGAGCAGGAGGTGAAGGTCATTTGAGCTTATTGGAAGGCGCTGATCTGACTTGACAACAGGTGCAATGGAAAAATGACCAAGACGCTAGAAGGTGAAATAATCTGACCATCGTGGTGGCAGGGAAGAGCGAAAGGCATGTGAACACGTGTGAAATGACATGTACGCTAAACAAGTTACATCCTGTTTGCTTCGTACGTGACAAAATGCAAGTTCATGTGAAATTTGATCTACCACAGGTGTTCATTTTGGACGTCATTTGTCCACGTGCGCGATAACTGTTTTGCTTCGTACGTGACAAAATGCAAGTTGACGTGAAATTTGATCTGCCACAGGTGTTCGCCTGGGACGTTAGCTGTCCACGTGCACGATAAGAGAATGTTCAAAGCGTGGGGAAAAAAAAGATTATACATGCAACGTAACATATATAAAGACATGTCGTTATCATTTCCACGCTTACTTAGGTACACACAGCGTTGCGTGAAACCCCTGGTCTTGTTTAACAGTTTTGGTGTTGGTGGAAAATACTTAACCTTGTTGCAGGGTAGGTATATATTTATTCATTTATATATTTATTGATTTTTATATAAATACATGCAATTATTTATTGATTAGGTAATTAATGATTTTATTTATTTATTTATTTGTTTGCAGATAACGTGTATAGCCTACCTGTCGTGTGTGGGAAATATATTAAAGAAAGAGAAAGACAGACAGCTAGAAAAGGAAACCATTTCCACACTAGCCCACGAGACGGGAATCGAGCAATGCATTACACGTCAAGGTGAGATTTGTTTTATTATATAATATAACCTGTTTGATTTTGTTTTGTTTATGAAATGCATAAACTATATGGAGTGGATATACTTATGGTGGTTTATTTTATTTCTTTTTAGAGAGTTGGAAAACGCTTGACCTCTGCTGATAACCAAGAACGCGTGTGTTTGAGGCCATTGTTCAGCAGTCTGCAGCTGAAAACTCAGGTGAGAGTGTTCTTTCAAAATAATGTCTTTTACTGCTACGGATACGTTAACTTGGGAACCCCTAAACAGTTGTTTCAAATCGCGTGTGTGCTCTGGCCGCGTAGTGAATGTTAGAAAAAGTTTGATTCCCAAAGAATTTTTAGAATCTTGTTTTGAAATTTTTAAAATTGAAATTTGTACAGTGCAAAGGTTGCATGCGGCTTTAAAGGTGAATACAGAACTGGTGTGCGATTTCATATATAAAAAGAAGGACGTAGAGCATAAAGAGACATTTTATATTTGCAGTAAAATGCAAGAGCTATTCATAGCTCATAATTTGGAACAGTGTTATGAAACCCACGTGGTGAATGCCTTGCTATCAAAATTTGATAAACTGCAACAAGGACCGAGTGGCCTTGCCTTAGACAAAATTCATCATCTACAAATCAACATTTGTCATTTCAATCCGTTGAATGCTGGGTCTGGCTATATTAAAACACCACCAACTATAGCTTTGAAAAAGGCTGTGGTGAATATTGAAAATTTTGATGATGAATGTTTTCTGTGGGCTGTGGCTGCGTATTTGCAAGGCCAAGTTTGAAGAATTGAAACAAACTTTAAATTTAACTCGAGTGTCGTTCCCTATGGACTTAACCGAGATCCATAGGTTTGAACAAGATAACCATGACTTTTCGTTCATGGTGTATGGCCTTGATGGTGATGAGATTGTGGGTCCTCTTTATGCCACAAAAGAACCGAAACGACACCACATTCATCTTTTATATTTATCTGTAGGAGAGGTGAATCACTATTGCCTCATTAAAAGCTTAAGTAGATTGCTAAGCAGTCAAATGTCCCAGGACAAGCGTCCAAAACATATTTGTGATCGTTGCTTGCAATATTTTAAAACCCCCACGCTTTTGGAACGTCATAGGGTAGATTGTGTTACTCAGGAAGCGGTGAGATTGATATTGCCACAAGGGGACAAGGCTGTGTTAAAGTTTAAGGACATTCATAAGCGTGACACTGTCCCCTATGTGGTGTATGCAGATTTCGAAGCTCTCACTACACCCATGGCGAGATGTGAACCAGATCCCACCATCAGCTCAACCACACACATTCAAAAACATGAACCTTTCGCCATAGGATTTAATGTGGTGTGTGCCTATGACCCCACACAATCCGTTTACAAATACCGCGAGGGGCCAGATTGTGCCAAATGGTTCTTGGATGAACTTGTCAAGTTGGCTCATGATGTACAGGAATTACTGGACCACCCAGTACCCATGAGTCTATCTCCAGAACAGCAGTAGCAGTATGAGCATGCCACGACATGCCATATTTGCGAAAAGCCACTGATCAGTGCTGAAGACACCGTTCGTGATCACTCGCACTTTACGGGGGAGTTTCGTGGAGCTGCGCATAGTAAATGTAACTTGAACTTTCCAGCTCCTCGCTTCACCAGTGTTTTTTTCCACAATCTGGCAAATTATGACATTCAGTTTTTGATTCGTGAATTGGGTCATGTCAACAAGGGCTCGTTTACCATTATTCCCCAAAACCATGAACGTTTTACAGCCCTGACATGGAGGTTGAGCGACTTAGCATTCGATTTTTGGATTCCTTTAAGTGTATGGCATCCTCGCTAGACAGCCTTGTGAATGGCTTGAATGAAGAGGAACTAAAAAATACTAGAATGCATTTTAATGATCCTGAGCAATTTCAATTGTGCATTCGGAAAGGTGTATTCCCGTATGATTTCTGCAATAGCGGGGACGTGTTAAAGCAAAGAAAACTCCCACCACAAGAGAAATTTTACTCGAAACTAACACACAGTACTGTTTCCGATGAAGACGATGCACATGCATGTCAAGTTTGGCGAGTGTTTGGCGTGAACACGCTAAGTGAATATGCTTTGCATTACCTAAAACTGGATGTATTGCTGCTCGCTGATGTGTTTGAAAAATTCCGTAACTTGTGTCAACACATTTACGGTCTTGACCTGGCTCACTATTATACGAGTCCTGGACTCTCGTTTGATGCAGCTTTGAAATACACTCAAGTGGAATTGGATTTACTCACTGACGTAGACATGGTTCTATTTTTTGAAAAGGGCATTCGTGGCGGCTTTGTGTCGCTTAACCAACGCCATGCCGAAGCGAACAATGTCTACATGCCTGATTATTCACCGGACAAACCAGAATCGTACTTAATGTACTATGACGTGAATAATTTGTACGGTTACGCCATGAGTCAGCCTTTGCCCTATGGGAAGTTTGCTTGGCTGACAGACAAACAAGTGTCAGAATTTGATGTGAACATGGCTAGCCAAGAAACAGGCCGTGGATATGTGCTAGAAGTGGATATTGAATATCCCTCATCCTTGTATGATGAACATGCCGATTTCCCATTCTGCCTTGAGCAAATGGTCCCCCCTGACAGTAAAGTGAAAACTGAAAACCTCATGGGCACACTTTACAACAAAAATCGGTATGTGCTACATATCCAAATGTTGGTGCAATGCCTCGCCCAAGGTTGAAGAAAATCCACAGGGGTATTTCTTTTGCTCAAAAAGCATGGCTTGAGCCATACATGAGACTCAACACAGAGCACCGACAAATGACAACACAGCAGTTTGAAATTATTATTTTTAAATTAATGAACAACTGCATCTATGGCAAGTCCGCAAATACCGTGACATTAAATTGGTCAATGTCTGGGAGGGGCGGTGGGGTGCCCGGCGGTACATTGCCAAGCCAAATTTCAAATCGATCAACATTATCGATGAGGATTTGGCTACTATTGAAATGAGTAAGACCAGCGTGACCATGGATAAACCCATTTACTTGGGTCAAGTCATTTTAGACTTTTCTAAATCGGTGATGTATCGATTCCACTATGAGTTTGCCAAACGCCATTTCGAGAACGTCTCTCTTTTGTATATGGATACGGACTCATTCATTTACCACATTCGCCACTGCAACCCCTATGACGTCATGAGGCAACATAGTGACTGGTTCGACACCTCTTGCTATAGCGTTGACAACATGTTTCAGCTGCCCATAAAAAACAAAAAGGTAATGGGCGTTTTAAAGGATGAATGCGGTGATTCCATTATGACGGAATTCGTAGGTTTGGCCTCAAAAATGTATGCTTATCGCACACTCGACTGTAAGGAAGCCAAAATAGCAAAAGGTGTAGGTAGGGCAGTGGTAAAATCGCTACGTGTTGATGACTATCTAGCGGTTTTACGCACTGGCAAAGCTATGTCTCATACACAGTGCAGGATACAATCCAGCAACCATCATTTGTATCTTGTGGAACAGAGAAAACGCACCCTCGCCTCCATGGATAATAAGCGTGTGTGGGCTGATGACCTGCTCACCAGCCTGCCCTGGGGTTATGATCGCAAGGAGGAGAAGGTGTGATTTCATTGTTTAATCGTTTATGGGACATAGCTTTATGTAACTTGTAGATTTAGTATTTTGTAAATATTGGTTTATGTCATTGTAAATAGTAGATTTTGTAAATAGTGGCAACCCACTTGGACCTTTTGCTCTTTAAAAAAGTTCTATGCAACCATTTTAAAAAATTTTTTGATTGGTAAATAGTGTGATTCTTTTAACGCTGTACAAAATTGAGTTTTTTTTGTAAATATGTAATGAGTAATAGTATTATTTAGTAACTTTAATAACTAGTATTTAATTATTTTTTGAAATAGTAAAATGGTAAACTAAAAAAAAAGTTCTTTTGGGATGAGTGTGCATGTCGAGAATGTGCTTTAGGGAATAAATAATGTGGTTGTGTTTGTTCCCAAAGACAGGTGTGAATGTATGAGTAGAGAGAGAAAGCTGGTGTGCATGGTTGACCAGAGCAAACACGGTGAGGTAGGGTGTGTGGGGGGTAAATGGTCACTTATATACTCATTTTGTTTTCAATGGTTTCGTTTTTTCAAGGAAATGTGGCAGTCAAAAGACATTATTTTTGTAAAAACAGTCTTACCTGCAGTAGTCGTAGACCTCGATGTTTCTCCAAACACCCATAAACACATTGCAGCATCGTCATGGTCAAGCACTTGCATCAACATCATTGTCAAATCTCAACTTTCGACATACACCAAATGGAAAAATGTGAAAACAGCAAAATTGAAATTCCATGTTTTCATATCACCAAAAAACAGCAAAACTTAAAACGGACATTTTTAAAAAACTGGAAATGGCCATGTGTGAAATTTGAAAATTCAAAAAACTTCAAACGGACATTGTTTAAAAAGTGTCATCAGCAAAATGGAAAAATCCATATCATCAAAAACGCAAAACTGAAAACGAACGTTTTCAAAAACTGTAAATTACAAATTGGCAAAATGGCAATGTGTGAAATGTGAAAATGAGAAATGAGCCTTCAACATCATGATTTTTAAAAATAATAAAAAAACACAAAACATCGTGCTCTGGCAAACCTTTGTTTTTATTTCATAGTCATAGTGAATTGACAAAAGAAATATAGAATATAAACACATCCCAATTCCTCACTCCTCAATGTTTATGTCCATGCATCATCAACTTTCCTTTCATAGCACTCATGACAATTAGGGCTGCCATCCTTTCACCCACTGAGGCATCACTGGATGTGGAACGTTGTTTAGTTTTCTTCAATAACAATTTTTCTGCCACATGTCTTAAACCAGGATGACTATGCCGATAAGAAAGGTCATGTTCCTTGCATGCTTGATCCAAAAGATTAATGGGTACATCACCACGTTGTAAACGTTTTTTGAGACGAGTTCCAGGGCCGCAAAAACGATAACCTGGAAGATAGATTTCGAAAGGTAGGTATTGAATCACTTTGTCAATGACGCCATTGCCAGTACAGGTCTGGCATATCCTTTTCCATCGATGGTAAAAAGGTTTGGTCTTTCTCCTCCTCTGTGGAAGATGTTTGTGTTTGTTGTTGTTGTTGTTGCTTTTTCTCGCCATGACACCCGTGGAATGATTCAACAAAGTCTTTACATGGACTTTTATGACCGTGATACAGTTTCACTAGCTGACAAGTCGCACACTGACGCATAGACGGTATTTTTGCCATGGCCACTTGCTTATGGTGATCGTAATCCGTACAGGGTTGTAATTCACTCAACACAGGGTCTTGAGTCCATGATTTTGGTACATGTTGCCAGATTTCTTTGACCGCGTTGGCGGCCACATAATAAATGAATGACTTGGGGAGCGCCAAGAGTTCCTCTTTGGTAAAACTGTCTAGTTTCTTTTTGCACACAAAGAACTTCCCGATGGCTTTGTCGGTAGCATTGCCTATCTCCATGGTATCACGTGTTGTAGATGTTTACACGTCGCTTGTAGAAATCTCACTGGCGTCATTCACAGGTAAATCTTGAGTTATAATTTTGTTCAACAACTCCCAGCAGGCATGGGTGGTTAACCAATGAAACAGATGCCACGCATGCGATAGGGCTGTCTGGGTAATGTTGCCACAGGAACAAGTATCCATGAGCGTTTGCAGAGAGGGGCAGCCCAACTCCATGAGGTCGATACATTGCCAGTAAGACGCCAAAAATGGTTGCAATCATTGACGTTTTTCATAACCTTTCACAAATACCACATTGGCCGAGGACAAGTGTGCTTTCATGACCACGTCCAAATATTTATAGGAAATGGTTCCTTGATTCCAGTCTAGTTGCCTATGATTTTCAATCCACTGGGTTTGTTTACGGTCTTTTTCACACAACAAATCAAAAGCATGGGGTGGTTTAAATAGCAAATGCGTAGCTTGCGATATCCAAAACGTGGTACAATCGATCATGGCCACTTGTTTAAATATAAATTTGTTGTCACCAATTTTAAACCCTTGGCAATCCACAATGAGTGTGCGCAACATGTTGACGCTTGCCTGGACCAAGTTCAATTGACGACTGACTGACGATCAGGTGTGATCATGACATGGGCTTACTTGCCATGCTAGTTCCAAAAAAGAAGGTTAGGGTAGGATAGAGGGACATGCAAAAATAAGAATTTAAGAATTACATCATTTTATTATCATAACACGTCTTACAGGCTTTTGTCATTTTGGGATAAGGACGATACCAACTGATACAACAATATAGTCTCTTGTGTTTGTAACGTCCATAACACCGATGATGTCCCAATGTCTCTAAACTAGGTGTTTTTGATGGTGAGCTGCTCACCGAAGCACCATGGATACCATACGGTCCACACGTATCGTAACTTGTTTTTTCATCACTCAGAGACACAAGTGAGGGATAGCTTGAATGACAGGGTATATTTCCCACTTCCATTCTGCACAGGTAGGGGCAAGTGGGTGACCAGCGCTGATGTTCCTGCATGGGTTCATCGCCCTCCTGCCATTGGTCTATGATGATGGGACAAAAGGCACATTTCACTTCATCTCTTGTTTTTAAATAGTAGAATCCAGCGGCCGCCAAGGCTAGAGGGTTTATGAAAGGCACCGGCCACGTGGCAAAAGTCTTGAAACGTTGTTCCTCAGAGTTTAAATTCATGGATGTAACGTCTCTTGAGGCTTTAAAGCAAGACATGACTGAGCGGCTTGACGTGGGATGACCTGTTATTTATACACTTGTCACTTGGTTGGACAGTGGATAATAGTTGACTTGTTTGTGATGAATAATCAAACAGTAGGCCGTCGTATTGGCTGGTACATTGTCATGCGTTTCAAAATCTAGTCGAATGTCGATATTGGGTGGCTTGACAGACTCTTCCAGTTATGAACAGTCAAAGACAATCAGTGGTGCTCTTGCCTTAAACGCTTAGGGTAGTAGCATGGAGCCGTTCTCTTTTTGATAATACGACCATCGAAATTTAGAAAACAAGTCGTACAGGGGGCCAAACTTATTTTTTGAAAAATCCAAATCCAGTCCTTCATAGGGAAACACGGCTCCGTTGAGGAAAAGACGTGCATTTCTCAATTGCTGGTGATCAAATTGCGTGGCATCTTTGGTTTGTTGATACTTGCGATTCGTTTGAAAACCCACGATCAGGTAGAGAGGTCTCTCTGTATAGCGAGCTGTTTTTACAGACCAACTGTGTGTGTTGGTGGTGGGCAATAGCGGATACTCATGGAGTGCCCAGCTTCTAAATTCCATGGGTAGAGGCATATCTCTCTTTACCATTTTGAGTATGTCCAGTTTTTTGCTATCGTTAAGGGTCACATGAGGCACTTAACATAGCAAGCGTTGTAGTTGAACTTTTGAATCGATGGGGGCATTGTCGGCTCCCTTGAGTGCATTATTATCACTCCTGTCTCTCTCCAGATAAAGCACTTGCCTTGCGTTGACCACAATGCGTTGGTGATCTTCAGCAAAGCCTAGAATCAGTTTAAGAGGTAAATATCCAGTAAAGGTCCCATCGGTGTGTAACATCCAGTCATTGGTCGAGTCAAGACACCAACCTGCCATGCAAAGTGTTTTAGCTTCTTTCTCACTATAAGAGGGGTATAGTTTCATGACACTGGAAATGCCTACATTTCGAGTGCTATCCACCACGATATCGTTAATGACACACCGCACTTCAGAAAACAGAAAGGCCAAACAATGGTTGGCCAACTTGGAATGTGGTGGGTGTAGAGCCATCGGCTTTGGTGAGCCGACCTTCAATCTGAATGACACTTTCAAGCGGTAGGGTGTAAATATCTTGGTTGTTGATAACAAATTGAATTTCATCATTGTTATTGAGTCCAGGTGTTTGAGCTTGATAGGAATGCAGGTCAATTCTTACCACTCCTGGTTGCTCCTCGATGTGATTCGCTATCTCTAGAATAGAATTCATTATGAGGGTTGACGTGGTAACCCAAATGCTGTAAAATCTGCTTGCCTTGAGATGTTAACGTGTATTCACATGGCAAACAACTAACACCATTCCTAGACGGTGTTGTTGCTTTATACACAAACTTCATAGTGGCTTTAGCACCAACTTGTAAGTCACTGGTGTGGTAGAATCTAGATCAATGAGTTGTTGATCTCTATTGATCAGTATTAATATTATATTGCTAATACTATCGACAGCCACAGCATGAAAAAGCACCACTGGAGGGTTTTCACGAATAATATACCAATTGGGTGATGTTACAATAAAGTCATAAAGCGAATGCGATGGTTCTTGATTGGTGTACACTTGGCTAATTATATTACACGTCACCGACACATGATGGTCCTCAATGAATTTCACTTCATGGTCTGATTCATGTTTTTGTTGGGCTCCAACACACGTGGGTTAAATCCTAGTAATGGGCCAATGGAATCGGGGTGTGTTTTAAAGTCAATGTTGAATGAGGAGAAAATACTGCAGCGATGAGTGTTGGTATTGCCTACAAGTTCAAACTTGTGCGTTCCATCGAGAAATGACTTTAAACCATATTGATTGATCAACACCACATAAATGTGTTCATAAATGTCATCGATCGTGTATCCACCAGAGTTCAAGGTGAGCACAGAATCATCATAGTAAAACTTGTTGTTCACATTTTCACGTATGTTGTATATTCGATTGTACGTTTCAAGAGAAACAAGTCCTAAACCATAGGGTTTTTCACTCAATTCGATAGGCGGGTAAAAGTCTAGGCTGACTTCAGGTCCACGTCCATGCAGTGTAAACGTTTTACTTTCTGCCGACATACTGGTGGCGTTTTTGCTTATGCTGCGTCTTATATATAAAAAAATTAAACACAAACGTCCACACTGTTGGCTGTTAAACGTTTGCTCACGTTTCACATTATAATATATCTTGATCCTGTTTCCAAAATAGGTCACTAGTTCCATGGGCGGGGGCAAATTCCCAAAACTGTCAAAGTACCATACCATGGATCCCTCTTTGACATAAGCTACATTATGCGATCCTGGTCCTCGGTGATCATCCAAATTGACAACAGCACATTCCTGTTTCCAGGGTCGTGGGGGTAATTGGTTTCGCATAAACACACCTCGAAAATGAGAAAGTTTTAGTTGTTTAGCATAGCTTTCCACTTGTTGATGCGTCAGGGCATATCTTGCTATGGCTGAGGTTAAAAAAAAAAATTTTAATACTTCGAAATGGTGAAATCCCAAATCCTTGTTGATAAAAGGCTGGCTTTAAATTGGCATTTCTAGCCCCCATGGCAATCGCTTCCATCGTTTCATTGTGTCGCTGACTTTCTTTGAGTTGTTGCTTGCCCTGCTGCGCGGCTTTAATGGTTTTCGCCACTGCACTGGCACCGCCCAAAAGTGAACCCAGAGCAGCCAAACCGGCAAATAATGCAGGTAAAAATCCCGCTCGTTTAGGGACGGGAATCACTCGCCCTTGGTTTGAAACCTGTCGCCGACGTTTTGGAATAACACGTCTCTGTGCTGCTCGAAAGGCTTTCCTTATGGTCATAACATTATTTTTTCTTTTTTTCTTTCGCAAGGGCTTGTCCACGAATGTCTTAAGCCCAGGCTTTGCAAAGGACAAAGTCCTTTTTTTAGTCTTTCTCACCGCATACCTTTGTTTCACCATGATAATGACCAACAACCTTTCACAAGAAAGTTTAAATCACAACTAACGTCAGATGGTTATTTCATAGCTGTATATTCCAATTCCACATAAAGTGGGAAATCGTTTATGGTTTTTCCCGCTTGCTTTTCATCTCATGTCAACATGAGATGAAAGGATAATTGGTCAACTGCATTGACCATTTCATGGTTATGGACCAACATCCTATGACCATTTATCTTTATTTGTAAATGGTTCTCATCAGGCATCGCGTATTTGATGTGAATGGTTGCATCATAGTGTAATCGATAGTGGCTTAAACCCGAAGCAAGCACATAGGTCAAGTGCTGATCATGGACTAGCGGTAAATGGTTTCTCTCATTCACAGGTTTTTCATTTGTCAGATACACTAAAAATACAGAAGGGATAAATTTATAAAGCCTTTTCATTTCATAGGTCATGTAACGCTTGGTACAAACATCGTCTTCGTCTTGTGGGTCTTCCACGTGAATAATCCGATGGTGATTAGCGCTATAGCCATTCACCGTAAGCTGGGGCACTTTGTCATAAAACTCATACACTTTGTTATCCACATACTTTTTCGTAGTAACGTCTGTAGACACTTGAGGATGTTTTACATGGGTTAACCGCTTTCCCTTAAAGTCATAATCTCCCTGTTTTGTGCGTGGCACTACTGACCTATCCACATAGTGTTTATTAGCAGGATCTGTTTCTTGTTTAGGATCATGTATGGAGACAGACCTAGCTTTGGCCATCAACGCACGTCCAAAGACATCCATCGTCAACCTGAAGTACGAGTCTACTGTTTCTATGACATGGCTCGGTGTCCTGTATATAGACAGCCTGCTAGCCTGTCTAAGCCTTAGTTGAAATGAAGATTATTAAGCAGCAAGAGTCATTCCCCGTGGGGGACATGGTTTCCCATCTCTGTCCCACATCACGTGAACAACGCCATGGTTCACTGTTTCCATCTTTCATTTGCTGCATCATTGTGGGGCCTTCCGGCTGTGGAAAGACTAATCTTTTGCTAACGCTCATTACAGCACCCAATGGTCAGCGTTTTCAAAATATTTATATTTTTGCAAAATCTCTCTACCAACCCCTCTACGTGTTTCTGGATCAAGTCATGTCTGGATTACAAAAAGAGAATATGGGTTATTTTACATTTTCCATGCAAGAAAATGTGATTTCACCGGATGAGGTAAAGCCTGATTCACTCATGATTTTCGATGATGTATCCACTGAACGTCAAGACATCATTCAAAGCTATTTCAGCATGGGTCGACACAAACATATCGATTGCTTCTATCTAGGACAAACGTATTCTAAAATGTCCAAACAGTTGATTCGTGACAATGCCAATGTCATTGTTTTATTTCGCCAGGACGAGGGGAACAGTCGTCACATTTATAATGAACATGTGAATCCGGATATGACCTTTCAAATGTTTACAGAATTGTGTGCCAAGTGCTGGAACACTCAACGTCATGCCTGTTTAGTGATTGACAAAGTGAACTCAACCAAGGACGGTATCGCTTAGGGTTTGATCATTTTATTGCTATTTAAGGCTCTGTCTCATTCCCCGTCAAGTCATTTGTCAAGACACCATGGCGTTAGCAGAGAGTCAATTGAAAAAGCATATTATTAGAGCAAAAAATACTATTCGCCAAAAGTTTCGTCAATTGAAACAATCACGTGCAAATCATGCTTTGTTTATTCAACAACATTTAGCACCTCCGCTAAAAGCCATGTTGAAACCCTCTTTCAAGCCTTCTGAAACGCTACCCACCGTTTCAAAAGCCACGCAGACGCTGCACGAGGACCCTGAGGAAGGGGAAGAGGAACAGGAAGATTTGACTAGTGTTAGCGAAGTTGAGGATGAGGAGGAACAAGTGTTTACGCCTCAAAAAAAGGCCGCACCACTTGCAGAGTTTTTGAGAAAAAAGAAATCCTTGGCCATGGTCGATACACCTTGCCCTTCCAGATCGTCTCCGTTTTCACAACTCTTGGCCACCCCTCAACATAAAGCTCAACTGAAAACCATTTTAATAAAATATTATGGATCAACATTGGAACCCTATTTCACCGATCTATTTATTGGAAACACAGATACCACGTATGGCGTTCGCTATGAGAATGATAGTTTTAAAATTGGCGATTCATCCATTAAATTTGCTCGTACTAAAGCTGTCATTAAAAATATCAACTATAAATTAACGCCAGGACTGTTAAAGCTGCACTTTTCTCGGACCCCCTCTTCCCATGATTATACGTCAGAGGATCTTGACAAATATAAATCCATTTTATTGGATACCCATGCCCACAAAAGACAGTATGATCCCACGCAACAAGTGAATGCCAATATATCTCAAAAATATAAAACCATCATTGCAAAAATGTTTCCCACTAGTCAAAGTACTCGTCGTAAAGTGTCCGCTTCGGGAGTGACATTTAAACCATTAAAACCCCTTGTGGATGTTACCTACTGGCACAATCCCAATAAGCTCGTCCAGCGGCTACAGTTGTTGCATGCCTCACGTCAAGCTGGCCATACCGGTCACGATTGGGAAATTCAAGAAATTGAACAAGAACTTCGAAATGCCAAAATTATTGTTTAAGCCCTCACCCATTAAAATGGGTATTGCTCACGAGTTGCATCGCCCATCTAGGCGTCACTATCCGCGACTCAAGGTGATTTCACGAGGTGTGGATGAACTTTGGCAGGCTGACTTGGTTGAAATGATACCCTATGCTGGCGTTAACGACGGTGTACGCTATATGTTGACCGTCATTGATGTCTATTCCAAAATGTCCTTTGTTGAACCTGTGCGTCGCAAGTCTGGTCCACTAGTTACCAAGGCCTTTCAACATATGATTCAACACTCCAAACGTCAACCTCAGTTGCTACAAACCGACCAGGGGAAATAATTTTTCAACAAGGATTTCTCCAGTTTTCTCAAATCTAAGGATATTCACCATTACATCACGTACAGCAATCTCAAAACCAGTGTGGTCGAGCGGTTCAACCGAACATTGAAAACCCATATGTGGAAAGCGTTTACCGCTCAGGGCAGTTATCGCTGGTTGGACATGTTACCTGAGCTAGTGTCACGTTACAATGACACCAAACATAGAACGATTGGGACCAAGCCACGCCTCGTGACCAAAAATATTCAGCGATTGCATAAACTGTTTAACCCAAAAAAACAGCCGATCCTAAACGTCACCGACTGACCATTGAGGATTTTGTTCATGTGAGCAAATTTAAGTCTGCCTTCAATAAGGGCTACACACTCAGTGGGGGACTGAACTATTTCTAATTCGTCAAGTCAACTTGGACACTCCAGTCACCTATTTACTCGAGGACCTCAACCACCAACCCATAAAAGGTAGATTTTATCTCCATAAACTTCAGAAAACAGCATTTCCTCAGCATTATCTTGTGGAAAAAGTGTTGAAACAAAAAGGAAATAAACTCTATGTCAAATGGTTAGGGTGTAACTCTACGTTTAATTCTTGGATCAATAAATTACATGTTGTGTGAACCTGTACAATTTTTTATTTATTTATTCACACATGTTGTACACTACCTATAGCTCTATGTGTACAGTCCTCAGCTCCACATATTTATTTTTCTTTCCACCTGTGTTCTCTCTTACATTACCCCTCCCCCTCTCCCTCCCTTCACCTCCCTCCACTGCTGTTTGCAGCTCTTGCCTATCTATTGGTTGTGACATTATTCCCACAAGTTGCGTCTTACTTTCTACTGATTCAGCGATTCCCACGCTTAGAACATTCTGTTATCAGGCACGTGGACAGCTAACGTCCGAGGTGAACACCTTTGGCAGATCAAATTTCACGTCAACTTGCATTTTGTCTCGTACGAAGCTAAACAGGATGTGACTTTTTAACAGTTATCGTGCACGTGGACAGCTAACGTCCCAGGCGAACACCTGTGGTAGATCAAATTTCACATGGACTTGCATTTTGTCACGTACGAAGCAAGACAGGATGTAACTTGTTTAGCGTACATGTGGTTTCACACATGTTCACATGCATTTCGCACTTCCCTGCCACCACGATGGTCAGATTATTTCACCTTCAAGCGTCACCTGTTGTCAAGTCAGATCAACGCCTTCCAATAAGCTCAAATGACATTCACCTCCGGCTCCTCGGCAAGTTTGTTTTCTGTACTCGCTTCGACCAACATAGAACCAAGTTCTCATCACCGTTTACTCGTTAATGGTAAAATATCAGAAAACGAACCCTCGCTCTGTCATACACCGACCCGCCGAAATAGCAATTGTTCTATTAAGCATGGTCCTTGTGGTTAGCGACAGGTTCGTTGAAACACACACTCAGCCGTATCGTCTCTCTCAACCACCACGCTTCATGGACATTATAAACAAGTAAAGAAAAAGAAAAAGTTTTTTCAACATGTATGGCGTTAGGCCTTTTGTGAATTATTTTTTGGAAAACATATCTACCACATTTGACAGGAGGCGTTAGCCCGAGTCCTAGGACACCTTGTACACGTCTCTAGCGTTATTGGTTCGTGAGATATCGGCAAAAATCACAAAAACACGTGTTTACCCCAAAATAGCGTTTCCAAATTTTTTCAAAAATATAACGAGTGGTCCATAGCAAAGAGGTCGTCACCCCGAGTCCTTGGACCCGTCGTACACGCCTCTAGCATAATTGGTTCGCGAAATATAGCAAAAAGTTTAAAATCACGTTTTTCCCCCCCAAAACACCGTGTTTCCAGATTTTCACCTTTTCGACACCTACATTTCCGTAAAGAGCGCAACGAGACGAAAAAAACGAATCCAAGCACGCCCTTCTAGCATGACTCCTTCCATTCCAAGGTCGCAGGGGCTCACCACTTGCTAAGTGGAGCAGCTCCCGTGTCATCCCACTACTTACAAAACACAAATTTTTGCTCTAGAGACTTGAAATTTATTTTGGGGGTAGGAGGGCATAGGGACCTTTCATTTATGTCAAACAAACTTTTTTGTATAATTTCTAGTTTCCAAAATATGGGATTTTCAAAATTCGAGTTTTTTTTCAAAAAAACATAAAAAAATTAAAAAGTTTTATTACAAAAAATAAAGGTCATAAAGACCATTCGTTTGGGCTATGGCACAACGTTCTATCATGTTTGGTTTTCAAACTATCGCATACTTTCTAAAACTAAAATTTTCTAAAATTTTTTCAGAAAAATTACGAGTTGTCCATAGCAAAGCCCCCGTCATCCCACGTCCAACGACACCTCATTCGTGAATCTCCAACCACGGGTTCGGGAGTTATCGGCTCTCATTGGGAGTAGTGGGGGGGGGGGCAGAATCGGCATTTCCCCCCTTCTAATATGTATTTCCATTAGTTTGTAAGTTTGATATACCCGTTCAGTAGTAGTCGTCTTCATTATCATCCTCATCAAAATGGCAAATGACCTAGATGTTACGTCCATTATACTACTAAGCAACACCACAGTCTACCTAGCCTGTGTTTTTTAGCCTATTTTCAATTTAAAAATAATAGGCTTATGAGATCACCTTTTGTCCGTGTGTGTGTGCGCGCGTGTGTGTGTGTGAGGTGTGTGTGTGTGTCCCACCCCCCTAATAAATTCTAAACGGTTGGAGCGATTTCAATGAAACTCGGTAAGTTCATAGTACTATTCCAGGCGACCCCGACCGTGCCCTTCAAATTTTGTTAGTCACACCAATCCAACATGGCGGCTGTGCGAAATATTTCACCAGCATTCAATATATCCGGAACTATTCCCGATATCACCCTGGAATTTATTAAGGTGATAAAGGGAACTACTAGGAGTTCACCTATGTGACTTTTGAAAAATTGGTAACTACAAAACCAAAATGGCGGCCACGCGAATTTGTAACATTTAAATAGACGTTTCTCACGATTTAATCAACCAAACGCAATAAAACTTGGTGCAGTATATGTTTGTACACATTGTAATGCACCGACATCTAACTTCGTTCAATTGTTTACATAACCACAAGATGGCGGCTGTGCAAGATATTTCACCGGCATTCTATATCTCTGAAACTATTAGCGGTATCACCCTGAAATTTTGTACGGAGATAAAAGGCACTACTGGATGTTCATCTATAAGACTTTCAAAACCGGTTAACTACAAAACGAACATGACGGCCAAGCGAATTAGAAAATTTTATATAGACCTATCTCGCGATTTAATGTTCCAAACGCAATGAAATCCGGTACAGGAAATGTTTATACAAATTGTAATGCACTGGTATCTAATTTAGTTCAATTGTTTACATAACCTCAAGATGGCGGTTGTGCGAATTTAAAAATTAAGTTTTTATTTCTTGTGTCGTGTTCATGCAATCGAAGTGAAAGTTTGAATAATGAACCTACGCAATAATTTTCCTTTAATGGTACATGACTCTATGGCCTAAACATTTAAGAATCCAACATGGCGACCATCCGAAATATTTGGACGGCTCTGAATATCTACGAATCTATTATAGCAATCAAACTGAATTTTTTTGATATTCATAGGGGCTATGAACTTAAGTTCACCTATAGGACTTTAAATAACCTGGTGAGCACAAATCCAACATGGCGGCGACGCGAAGTAAATATATTCACATGGACGTTTCTCGCAATTTCACCATCGGAGTGCAGTGAAACTTGGTACAGTAAATCCTTATACGAATGTTAATCCACTGGCATCTAATTTATATCAATTGTTTTCATAACCACAAGATGGCAGGTGTGCTAAATTTTAAAAAATATCCTTGTTACTTCTTGTGTCCTAATCATGCGATTGAAGTTTGAATGCTACACGTACACAATAATCTTCATGTAACAGTACATAACTCTAGGACCTACATATATAAAATCCAACATGGCGACCATCCGAAATATTTAGTCGGTTCTCAATATCTACGAATCTATTACAGCAACTGAAATTTTGTATGTTGATAGTGGCAGTTAACATAAGTAGGATATATGAAAATAGGCTGTATAGTTCTTCACGGAACTACTTATTAAAATATGTATTTCCATTAGATTGTAAGTTTGATATACCCGTTCAGTAGTAGTAGTCTTCATAAATATATATAATTTATCACGCTGAGTGTTAAGGAGACTGAGATATTATCATCAGTCCACCAGGCGAAGCCGGGTACTACTGCTAGTTCAACATAATTATAAGCGCACTGCATTGTATTAATACCAATGATTTCAGGCTGGGATGTCCTGATACTTCGGATCCTGCTGTAAGGAATATATACGCTCTATGTAATACTAGAGGACAGAATACCAGCACTGTATCTGAAAGAAATATTACAAATCAAGAAAATTTGAAGACTATCTTGTTAACCCATACTGGGGAGAAGCTGTACTCGTGTAGCACTTGCGAACGCAAATTTCAGAAAGGTAGTTTGAGGAGGCACATGTTATCCCATACCGGGGAGAAACCCTTCTCGTGTAGCTTATGCGGAGCCCAATTTAGTCAGAATGGTAGTTTGAAGTCACACATGTTAACCCATACTGGGGAGAAGCCCTTCTCATGTAGTACATGCGGAGCTCAATTTAGTCAGAATGTTACTTTGAAGACACACATGTTAACCCATACTGGGGAGAAGCCCTTCTCATGTAGTACATGCGGTGACAAATTTAGTCTTAAACGTAATTTGAAGACACACATGCTAACCCATACTGGTGAGAAGCCCTTCTCGTGTAGCACATGCGAGGCTAAATTTACCCGGAAATCACATATGAAGACACACACATTAACCCATACTGGGGAGAAGCCCTTCTCGTGTAGCACATGCAAAGCCAAATTTAGGCAGAATGGTAGTTTGAGGACACACATGTTAACCCATACTGGTGAGAAGCCCTTCTCATGTAGCACATGCAAAGCCAAATTTAGGCTGAATGGTTGTTTGAAGCTACACATGTTAACCCATACTGGTAAGCCCTTCTCGTGTAGCACATGCGGAGCCAAATTTAGTCAGAATGGTAGTTTGAGGACACACATGTTAACCCATACTGGTGAGAAGCCCTTCTCATGTAGCACATGCAAAGCCAAATTTAGGCAGAATGGTGGTTTGAAGCTACACATGTTAACCCATACTGGTGAGAAGCCCTTCTCGTGTAGCACATGCGGAGCCAAATTTGCCATCAAGCATGTTTTGAAGAGACACATGTTAACCCATACTGGGGAGAAGCCCTTCTCATGTAGAACATGCGGAGCCAAATTTGCCATCAAGCATGTTTTGAAGAGACACATGTTAACCCATAGTCGTGTGAAGACATAGTAGAATATGCCAAACCAAATTTGTTGGGACTTTTGAAGATACACCTCTACCCATACCTGTGTAGCAGATTTGATGAGAGACATCTTATCCCTTGCGATGAAAAAGCAATTAATAAGGGACTATAATAACATTACAGATCCAAGCTTAGTAATATTACAAGTGTTGCAAATTACCTCCCAACTATATTTTAAGAGAGTTTGTTGGTATTTTTTTCTCTGCCAGGTAAACAAACAATTCAGAAACTTGAAGCTAAATAATTACATTTTCCTTCATTTGGTTATAAATAAAATCGGTAAAAATAATCTTGTGAGAAAGAAAATAATTGGAAATCTTGATATAAATTTGACAGCCTACACAATTTAAATATTATCTTTTGTGAAAGAAACGAACTAGCGCAACGAATAAGGGACTCCGCGCCATTTTTGTAGTTTTGTGTAAAGTACGTTATTGTTTGAAAACGCGCTGTTAAGTGAATTTTGTCCAACTTTTATACTAGTGATCCCTAATATCATATAAACATTGTAGTTTACTTGTATGATGCTTCAGTGACAACTGAACATAGATCTAGGTATATTTTTGTCTATAAAATAGGAAGAAGGACCCCGGTAACAGGTTTTGTTGTCTCGGAGCCCACTCGTTAACAGCATGCATTTCTTGTTGTTAGTTTTAATGTAAATCTTTATTTTTCAAGTGAGAAATAAAATAAAAAATACAAATCATCTTTTGAGACGCTTGTCACATGTCACGCGAACACGCACAGACTTTGCACTGACTCGTCTTTTGTTCTCTTCTTTATTGTACATGTCTATTTCACCAGGTGGCGCTACTGTGCTATTTTTCTTTCAAATATTAACACTTCCTCCAAAGAAAAATCAAATACAAATTAAAAAAATAAACAAGATGAGCTATTGAACACTTTTCAGCCTCTAAGATGTCATCTTCTGCACGCCAATCCTCTCACGCAGCATCTCGAATCTGACCCTCTCCAGAGGTTTAGTTAGAAGATCAGCTTATTGATTGGTCCCGTCGATGAGCTACAGCTCAAGGTCTCCGTTCAAAAATCTTTCCCTCACACAGAAATGACGTACCTCAATATGCTTGGATTTTCGATGGTACTCCGGATTTTTAGCCAATTTAACTGGACCAGCATTGTCGATGTAAAGCGTAGGAGGTTTGTCAGCTGTTCCCAGTAATTCAGAAAACAGTCTTTTCAGCCAAATCAACTCCTTTGCTCCTTCACTTGCAGACGCAATTTCAGCTTCAGTTGTCGATGTTGACACAGACTTCTGTAACTGACTTCTCCACGATACAGCTCCATGATTGTAGATCGAAATGACACCAGTCGTTGAACGTCTCGTCCTCTTGTCACCGGCGTAGTCAGCATCACTGTAGACCTTCAAAACGTCCTCTTTCCTATAGACGATTCCATGGTTCACTGTGCTCTTTAAATATCGAAATATCCGTTTCACTTGACTCCAGTCTTGAACTGTAGGATTCTCCATGGCTCGAGCAGCTTTGTTGACCGCGAATGCGATATCTGGACGAGTAGCTGTAGTCAGGTACATCAAGGATCCCACCGCCTCACGATAAGGAACCCTGGCCGAAACCTTTTCTCCGTCTTCACTTTCTTCGCGTCCAACTGGGGTAGAAACTCCATTTGACTCGGCCATCCCTAATTTTTCTAGGATTTTCCTCGTGTAATCCTCTTGACTGATTGCAATCGATCCATCACGGTTTTCTTGTATCTTCATGCCCAGGAAATTGTTGAGAGATCCTCTGGTCGTGTGAAATTCCTGCTGGAGTTTTTCCATGAACTGCTCGATGTCTTCTTCGTTGCCAATTACCAGACCATCATCCACAATGATTACAACAGCCAACCACTTTCCGTTTTTGTTGCTGTAAAAGAGACAAGGATCAGCTTTGCTGTTTTTGAATCCAGCTTTCTCCATGAATTTCTTGAAACGCTTGTTCCAGCAGCGTGGAGCCTGTTTTAAACCATATAAGCTTCTCTTTAGATGACACACTCGGGCAGTACCGTCCAGATGACCTTCTGGCTGTTCCATAAACACATCTTCTTCAAGCTTGCCGTTCAAGAAGGCCGTCTTGACATCAAATTGACCAAGTTTCATCTCCTTTTCAACAGCTACTGCCAACAGAGCTCGAATAGTATCATACCGTGCAACAGGGCAGAATGGTTCTTCATAATCGATTCCTTGCTGTTGCGCATAGCCTTTGGCTACCAATCGTGCCTTGAAGCGAACTTCTCCACTGTCCGTTTTCTTCTGTCGAAGAACCCACCGATTTTTCAGGACCCGTGCACCATTTGGACGCTCAACCAATTTCCAGGTATCATTTTCCTTTAAGGACTCCAATTCTTCATTAATTGCTTTCAGCCACTGATTTTTATCACTAGACTGCAGAACTTCAGAGTATGAGTCAGGATTCTTTTCAGCGATAGATGGTCCAGCCATGTACATGTAATTTCCACTGATCATCCACGATGGCTTCTTACTTTCACGTTTACTTTTCCTTCTTTCTTCAGTCTCTCCTTCTTCCTCATCTTCGCTTCCTCCGGAACTGGATGCCGATGCAAAATCTTCAATTTCGCTTAAGTTCTCATCTGACTCTGACCTGCTCTGTAGGCCTACATCAGACGATGATTTAGACTGATTCCTCTCCACACGTTCTTCAAGCGTGACTTCAACATTTCCGGCGTTGGCACGCAGATTGCAGACAACTTCAGGTTTGAATTTCACATCATGGCTTAGAACAACCTTTCCCTGAGTTGGAATCCAGACTCTAAATCCATCCGTGTCGTTCACGTACCCAACCAGATGTCCAAAAACAGCTTTGTCGTCGAACTTTGAGTGAAAATTCTTGTCGATATGCACGTAGCATTCTGTTCCGAAGATCTTCAGCTGACTGAGACTTCCCACTGGTCGTCCATACCACAATTCATAGGGAGATTTGTTTTCAATGGATGAGTTCCCAGTGCGATTCAGGAGGTACACCGCAGTGTTGCAGGCTTCAGCCCAAAGTTATTTCGTTAACTTGCTGGGATTCAGCATATATTTTGCACACTCCACAATCGTCCGATTTTCACGTTCCGCAACTCCGTTTTGTTGTGGTGTGTACGGCGTAGTAATGCTGTGTTCTATGCCTCTGCTTACGAGTAGTTCAGAAACCTTCTTGTTATCAAATTCTTTTCCTCCATCACACCTGAACAGCTTCACGACGTGTCCATTTGTTTTGGCTTCATTCAGGAACTGTTCCAGAATAGTGTACACTTCACTTTTGTGCTTTAAAAAGGAAACTCGTCGAAACTTGCTGAAATCATCCTTGAAACATACGTAGTAGCGTGCCTTTCCAAGAGATTCAGTAGACATTGGTCCATTGACATCGGCGTGGATTTGTTCACCGGTGGCTGTTGGTCGATTCATTCGTGTCTTGAATGACAGTCGATGCATTTTTCCCAGTGCACATCCATCGCAGAAATCCTCTTTACACATGTCTACATTGATGTTCATCTGCTTCAGTACATTCTTGACTTGCGCTTTGTGTTGATGACCAAATCGTTCATGGTAGATCTGCAGTTTACCCGACGATGTAGCTAAATTCACTTATGGATTACGCCGGTTTCACGACGCGCATGTCAAGTACATACAGACCATGACTCACACGTCCAGCCATCATCGCCTTTCTAGTAACCTTGCCTTCAATTCTAACAGTTAGGTCGTCAAGTCTTGCACAAAAACCTTTCTTTGCAGCAACTTTCACAGAAAACAGATGAGCCATTGCATCGGGAACATACAAAACTTCAGTCATCTCAGCACTCAACCAAGCGTTGTTCAGCCGCACTTGAATGTTTACAGTTCCTTTGCCGTGAGCTAGCATGCTCACACCTCGTTCTCCTAGCAAAATCTTCTCTGGAGCAGCAAACTTGACGTATGTTGTGAAATACTGTTTGTTCGCGGTGATGTGATTTTTGGCGCCACTGTCGCAGTACCACTCGTCGATTTGAACAAAGTCGCCGTCTAACGCACTCATAGCATGTGTCAGAAACGAAGCATTGTTCTCCTTATTTTTGTTTCTAGTGTCGCCCTCTTTCTTCTTCACTGGACATTCACTTGTCCAATGGCCCAATTCCTTACATTTGAAACAAGGAAACTTCTGCTTTACTGGTTGAACATTTTTCTTCGACTTGTCATCAGCGCTGCCTTTGCCACTGCCATACTGGGAATGCTTCTCGGGAGCACTACGTACCACAAACGCAGTCGATTCCACGTTTCCTTGGTCACGCAGTTCAATCGTGCACAATTTTTCAATCAACAAGTTCACAGTTTGATTTTCCGTCGGAATCGTGTCCCACACATCCTTGAAATTATCATATTCTTTTCCCAGCGTGGATAAAATTCGACCGTTCAAAATCCTTTCAGATAACGTGTTTTTGTTGTGCTTTTGTACTTTGTCGTTCAGATCCTGATAAAGCTTCTGTAACTTCACGACATGGGTGCTGATGTCCTCCTTGTCGTCACGTGTCACTCGGAAGAATGACTCGATCAACATGTTCAGTCGCTGCGTACTGCTTCGTTCGAACCGTGCGCTCAATTTTGTCCAAATTTCACTGGCATTGGTGCACGTCAACACGAGCTCGGCAACAGATTTTCCTAGCGCACCTGTTAGCAAACTGGCCGCTTTCGCGTCTTCTTTCAACCGCTGCTTATATGCCGATTTTGTTGCTCAGTTGCATCTGCCGGCAACACAGGACACTTTTTCGAACCATCAACAATATTTTCCAGTTCATAGACCGCAAAACCATCAACACATGCCATTTCCACTTTGCCCAGTCTTTAGGTCCTTCAAGTTTATCCACTTGAACTTTGTAGTCACTGTCGGCTGCCATTTTGAGGTTATCCTTACTCACAAAAAATACAGCACGTGTTCCTCAGGCGCTCAGCTTCAGATCCACTCACGAGATAATACAATTTACTCGTGGCCTGGGCCCATAACCTGTTAGTTTTAATGTAAATCTTTATTTATCAAGTGAGAAATACAATACAAAATACAAATCATATTTTGAGACGCTTGTCACAGGTAACGCGAACACGCACAGACTTTGCACTGACTCGTCTTTTGTTCTCTTCTTTATTGTACATGTCTATTTCACCAGGTGGCGCTACTGTGCTATTTTTCTTTCAAATATTAACACTTGTGACTGGAGTCCTTATTCCACTGAACGGATGGTAATAGCTATATTAATACACAAACTGATCTTTGTTGCTTGTTGTTGTAGTTGTTGTTGGTTCTTTTAAAGGTTTTGCGACATTGCGGTCATGTAGCCACGTGTATTTGGGTGTGTGTCACTGTGAAGTTAGTACTACTGTGTGTATCTGTTACTGAGGTACGAATTGGGTAGGAAGCGGCCATGGCCTTAATTTAGGTACCATCCTAGCATTTCCTGGAGTAGAAGAGGGAAGTCACGGAAAACCACGTCCAGGATGACTGGAATGGGAATTGAACCCGTCTCTTCTCAATTATGCTTCAAGATATTGAGTGTACTCCGTTTCAGCCCTCAGACCAGAATTACATTTCTTGACAGAGACGGGAATCAAACTCTGACCTCCAGGGGGACTGCCAAGAATGCTATACCCTACGGAGCGAGGTTTACGAAACACTGCTTGGATGGTTCCTCAGTTTAGGGGCTGCGACAACGCGGTCGTGTTGCCCCGTATACTTTGGGTGTGTATAGAATCTGTCTGACAACCGGTGTTAATTGTGATGGCTCTATTAGTGTGAGTTATCTGTTTTAATTAAAGTAAGGACTGCAGACGATCAATTTCAAGTAGTTCCTACTTTTGCTACCAAATGCTACCGTCAACGACACCTAGCCGCAAAATTGGCAATTAGATGCCACTGCAACTGGCACCTGGCTACGAACGTTGGAACTACAGAGCGTTAATCAAAACTAACCTTCAAATTTGACTTCAAACAATTGTAGTAAGTGGAAGGTTCTTTTACAAGACATGAGACCGCCGGCTTTATTTCCCGTCCAAATGAGGGCGTAATGAGGGAATTTTAACGCTCTTAACCATCCGACGACTTCGGCCGGGTTTGAAACCACCATATTGGGCATAGAAGCTCAGCATGCTACCAAGGGCTGCGGAGGGGACAGTCAAGTTACTCTAGGGGAACAACTAAAATGTAGTTCTCTTTCTTTTCCAGACCTATTGTAACAATCCTATAGTGTTTTTTGTGGGAAGAAACACAATGATATTACTGACATGATTTAGGAAGAGTGACGAATGACCAAGATAATTTGGAAAGAGTGAGTCATTTAAGCATCAAATAATGAGCTAGGTGGGATTTCAACGGTTTACCACATTCAAATGACGTCTTCCTTATAAGCGTGGCGATAATGAAACCGATGACAACACCGAAAGATGTGAAAAGATACATCTTGCAGAGGATCACATTCACACTTCTACACACAGAACGTTAGTGGGCTGCAAACACAGACTTGGGTCTCATTCACACTTCTACACACAGAACGTTACTGGGCTGCTAACACAGACTTGGGTCTCATTCACACTTCTACACACAGAACGTTACTGGGCAGCAAAAACAGACTTGGATCTCATTCACACGTCTACACACAGAACGTTAGTGGGCTGCAAACACAGACTTGGGTCTCATTCACACTTCTTCACACAGAACGTTAGTGGGCTGCAAAAACAGACTTGGATCTCATTCACACGTCTACACACAGAACGTTAGTGGGCTGCAAACACAGACTTGGGTCTCATTCACACTTCTACACACAGAACGTTAGTGGGCTGCAAACACAGACTTGGGTCTCATTCACACTTCTACACACAGAACGTAAGTGGGCTGCAAACACAGACTTGGGTCTCATTCACACTTCTACACACAGAACGTTAGTGGGCTGCAAACACAGACTTGGGTCTCATTCACCCTTCTACACACAGAACGTAAGTGGGCTGCAAACACAGACTTGGGTCTCATTCACACTTCTACACACAGAACGTTAGTGGGCTGCAAACACAGACTTGGGTCTCATTCACCCTTCTACACACAGAACGTTAGTGGGCTGCAAACACAGACTTGGGTCTCATTCACCCTTCTACACACAGAACGTTAGTGGGCTGCAAACACAGACTTGGGTCTCATTCACACTTCTACACACAGAACGTTAGTGGGCTGCAAACACAGACTTGGGTCTCATTCACCCTTCTACACACAGAACGTTAGTGGGCTGCAAACACAGACTTGGGTCTCATTCCCACTTCTACACACAGAACGTTAGTGGGCTTCAAACACAGACTTGGATCTCTAAAAGAACATGTCCTGTTTCGAATATTTTAAAACAATCTCTCGATTATTCCCTCACAACATTGAGAGCGCGTTGAAGGGTTAGCAGGAGATGGATGCGTGTGCACTAGCAACTTTAACACATTTGGCTACCTACGTTCCAGCGCTCCAATTCTCATACCAGCATTAAGGATCCTCCATCGTAGAGCTTGGGTTCGAACCTGGAACCTACGGTGCAGGTCTCACAGAACTGTGGATATTACACCAAATGTATATAAATAAGGTTGTACTATGGTGTCTTCCCCCTTCCGGGTTCGTCCTCATGGCAAACAGGACATGGATTATCGTAGAATATATCACTACGAGCTGTGAGTGGTTTAGGGGTTAGTGCAGTGCCGGATTTCTGCCTAGCCCCCGGCCCAGGGGCCCAGCCATCCTAGGAGCCCAGCCATCCTACGGGACCAGCCATCCTAGGGGCCCAGCCATCCTAGGGGTCCAGCCATCCCAGGGGCCCAGCCATCCTAGGAGCCCCGCCATCCTAGGGGTCCCGCCATCCCAGGGACCCCGCCATCCCAGGGGCCCAGTCATCCTAGGGGCCCAGCCATCCTAGGGGTCCAGTCATCCTAGGGGCCCAGCCATTCTAGGGGCCCAGCCATCCTAGGGGCCCAGCCATTCTAGGGGTCCAGCCGTCCTAGGGGCACAGCCATCCTAGGGGCCCAGCCATCCCAGGGGCCCAGCCATCCCAGGGGCCCAGCCATTCTAGGGGCCCAGCCATCCCAGGGGCCCAGCCAATCTAGGGGTCCAGCCGTCCTAGGGGCGCAGCCATCCTAGGGGTCCAGCCATCCTAGGGGCCCAGCCATCCAAGGGGTCCAGCCATCCTAGGGGCCCAGCCATCCCAGGGGCCCAGCCATTCTAGGGGTCCAGCCGTCCTAGGGGCGCAGCCATCCTAGGGGCCCAGCCATCCCAGGGGCCCAGCCATTCTAGGGACCCAGCCATCCCAGGGGCCCAGCCATTCTAGGGGTCCAGCCGTCCTAGGGGCGCAGCCATCCTAGGGGTCCAGCCATCCTAGGGGCCCAGCCATCCCAGGGGCCCAGCCATCCTAGGGGTCCAGACATCCCAGGGGCCCAGCCATCCTAGGGGTCAAGCCATCCTAGGGGTCCTGCCGTCCTAGGGGCCCAGCCATCTTAGGGGTCCAGCCATCCTAGGGGCCCAGCCATCCTAGGGGTCCCGCCATCCCAGGGGCCCTGCCATCCCAGGGGCCCAGCCATCCTAGGGGCCCAGCCATCCCAGGGGTCCTGCTATCCCAGGGGCCCTGCCATCCCATTGGCCCAGCCACCCTAGGGGCCCTGTCATCCCAGGGGCCCTGCCATCCCAGCGGCCCAGCCATCCTAGGGGCCCAGCCATCCCAGGGGTCCTGCCATCCCAGGGGCCCTGTCATCCCAGGGGTCCAGCCATCCCAGGGACCCTGCCATCCCAGGGGCCCAGCCATCCTAGGGGTCCAGCCCTCCTAGGGGCCCAGCCATACTAGTGGTCCAGCCATCCTATTGGCCCAGCCATCCTAGAGGCCCAGCCATACTAGGGGTCCAGCCATCCTAGGGGCCCAGCCATCCCAGGGGCCAGCCATCCCAGGGGCCCAGCCATCCCAGGGGTCCAGCCATACTAGGGGCCCAGCCATACTAGGGGCCCAGCCATCCTAGGGACTTAGTCATCCCAGGGGCCCAGCCATCCTAGGGGCCCAGCCATCCCAGGGGCCCAGCCATCCTAGTGGTCAAGCCATCCTAGGGGCCCAGCTATCCTAGGGGTCCAGCCATCCTAGGGGCCCAGCCATACTAGGGGTCCTGCCATCCCAGGGGCCCTGCCATCCCAGGGGCTCAGCCATCCTAGGGGCCCAGCCATCCCAGGGGTCATGCCATCCCAGGGGCCCTGCCATCCCAGGGGTCCAGCCAACAGAGGGGCCCTGCCACCCCAGGGGCCCTGCCACCCTAGGGGCCAAGCCATCCCATGGGCCCAGCCATCCTAGGGGCCCAGCCATACTAGGGGTCCAGCCTTCCTAGGGGTCCAGCCATCCTAGGGGCCCAGCCATCCGCCATCCTAGGGGCCCAGCCATACTAGGGGTACAGCCATCCTAGGGGCCCTGCCATCCCAGGGGCCCTGCCATCCTGGGGGTCCAGCCATCCCAGGCGTCCAACCATCCCAGGGGTCCAGCCATTCCAGGGGCCCAGCCATCCCAGGGGTCCAACCATACTAGGGGCCCAGCCTTCCTAGGGGCCAGCCATCCCAGGGGCCCAGCCTTCCTAGGGGCCCAGCCATCCCAGGGGCCCAGCCATCCTAGGGGCCCAGCCATCCTAGGAGTCCAGCCATCCCAGGGGCCCAGCCATCCTAGGGGTCCAACCATCCTAGGGACCCAGCCATAATAGGTGTCCAGCCATCCTAGGGGCCCAGCCATCCTAGGGGCCCAGCCATCCTAGGGGTCCAGCCATGCTAGGTGCCCAGCCATCCTAGGGGCCCAGCCATCCCAGGGGTCCTGCCATCCCAGGGGCCCAGCCATAATAGGGGTCCACCATCCTAGGGGCCCAGCCATCCCAGGGGCCCTGCCATCCTGGGGGTCCAGCCATCCCAGGCGTCCAACCATCCCAGGGGCCCTGCCATCCCAGGGGTCCAGCCATTCCAGGGGCCCAGCCATCCCAGAGGTCCAACCAAACTAGGGGCACAGCCATCCCAGGGGCCCAGCCATCCTAGGGGCCCAGACATCCCAGGGGCCTAGCCATCCTAGGGGCCCAGCCATCCTAGGGGCCCAGCCATCCTAGGAGTCCAGCCATCCCAGGGGCCCAGCTTTCCTAGGGTTCCCACCATCCTAGGGGCCCAGCCATAATAGGTGTCCAGCCATCCTAGGGGCCCGGCCATCCTAGGGGCCCAGCCATCCTAGGGGTCCAGCCATGCTAGGGGCCCAGCCATCCTAGGGGCCCAGCCATCCCAGGGGTCCTGCCATCCCAGGGGCCCAGCCATAATAGAGGTCCACCATCCTAGGGGCCCAGCCATCCCAGGGGCTCAGCCATCCTAGGGGTCAAGCCATCCTAGGGGGCCAGCCATCCTAGGGGTCCAGCCGTCCTAGGGGCCCAGCCATCCTAGGGGTCCTGCCATCCCAGGGGCCCTGCCATCCCAGGGGCCCAGCCAACCTAGGGGCCCAGCCATCCCAGGGGTCCTGCCATCCCTGGGGCCCTGCCATCCCAGGGGCCCAGCCATCCTAGAGGCCCTGCCACCCCAGGGGCCCTGCCATCCTGGGGGCCAAGGCATCCCATTGGCCCAGCCATCCTAGTGGCCCAGCCATACTAGGGGTCCAGCCATCCTAGGGGTCCAGCCATCCTAGGGGCCCAGCCATCCGCCATCCTAGGGGCCCAGCCATACTAGGGGTACAGCCGTCCTAGGGGCCCTGCCATCCCAGGGGCCCTGCCATCCTGTTGGTCCAGCCATCCCAGGAGTCGAACCACCCCAGGGGCCCAGCCATCCCAGAGTCCAGCCATTCCAGGGGCCCAGCCATCCTAGGGGCCCAGCCATCCTAGGGGTCCCGCCATGCTAGGGGCCCAGCCATCCTAGGGGCCCAGCCATCCCAGGGGTCCTGCCATCCCAGGGGCCCAGCCATACTAGGGGTCCACCATCCTAGGGGCCCAGCCATCCCAGGGGCCCAGCCATCCTAGGGGTCAAGCCATCCTAGGGGGCCAGCCATCCTAGGGGTCCAGCCATCCTAGGGGCCCAGCCATCCTAGGGGTCCTGCCATCCCAGGGGCCCTGCATCCCAGGGGCCCAGCCATCCTAGGGGCCCAGCCATCCCAGGGGTCCTGCCATCCCAGGGGCCCTGCCATCCCAGGGACCCAGCCATCCTAGGGTCCATGCCTCCCCAGGGGCCCTGCCAACCTAGGGGCCAAGCCATCCCATGGGCCCAGCCATCCTAGGGGCCCAACCATACTAGGGGTCCAGCCATCCTAGGGGTCCAGCCATCCTAGGTGCCCAGCCATCCGCCATCCTAGGGGCCCAGCCATACTAGGGGTACAGCCATCCTAGGGGCCCTGCCATCCCAGGGGCCCTGCCATCCTGGGGGTCCAGCCATCCCAGGCGTCCAACCATCCCAGGGGCCCAGCCATCCCAGGGGTCCAGCCATTCCAGGGGCCCAGCCATCCCAGGGGCCTGGCCATCCTAGGGGTCAAGCCATCCTGCGGGCCCAGCCATCCTAGGGGCCCAGCCATCCTAGGAGTCCAGCCATCCCAGGGGCCCAGCCTTCCTAGGGGTCCGACCATCTTACGGGCCCAGCCATCCTAGGGGCCCAGCCATCCTAGGGGCCCAGCCATCCTAGGGGTCCAGCCATTCTAGGGGCCCAGCATTCCTAGGGGTCCAGCCATCCCAGGGGCCAAGCCATCCTAGGGGCCCCGCCATCCTAGGGCCCCAGCCATCCCAGGGGCCCAGTTATCCTAGGGGCCCAGCCATCCTAGGGGCCCAGCCATCCTGGGGGTCCAGCCATCCTAGGGGCCCCGCTATCCTAGGTGTCCAGCCATCCTAGGGGCCCAGCCATCCCAGTGGCCCAGCCATCCCAGGGGCCCAGCCATCCCAGGGGCCCAGCCATAATACGGGTCCAGCCATCCTAGGGGCCCAGCCATCCTAGGAGCCCAGCCATCCTAAGGGCCCAGCCATCCCAGGGCCCAGCCATCCCAGGGGCACAGCCATCCTAGGGGCTCAGCCAACCTATGGGCCCAGCCATTCCAGGGGCACAGCAACCCCAGGGGTCCAGCCATCCCAAGGGCCCAGCCATCCTAGGGGTCCAGCCATCCTAGGGGCCCAGCCATCCTAGGGGTCCAGCCATCCCAGGCGCCCAGCCATCCTTGGGGTCCAGCCATCCTAGGGGCCCAGCCATCATAGGGGCCCAGACATCCCTGGGGCCCAGCCATCCTTGGGGTCCAGTCATCCTAGGGGCCCAGCCAACCTAGGGGTCCAGCCATCCCTGGGGCCCAGCCATCCAAGGGGCCCAGCCATCCCAGGGGCCCAGCCATCCCAGGGGCCCAACTATCCCAGGGGCCCAGCCATCCCTGGGGCCCAGCCATCCTAGGGGCCCCGTCTTCCTAGGGGCTTAGCAATCCAAGGGGCCCAGCCATACTAGGGGTCCAAACATCCCAGGGGCCCAGCCATCCCAGGGGCCCAGCCATCCTAGGGACACTGCCATCCTGGGGGCTTAGTCATCCCAGGGGCCCAGCCATCCTAGGGGCCCAGCCATACTAGGGGCCCAGCCATCCCAGGGTCCCAGCCATACTAGCGGTCCAGCCTTCCTAGGGGTCCAGCCATCCTAGGGGCCCAGCCATCCCAGAGGCCCAGCCATCCTAGGGGCCCAGCCATCCCAGGGGCCCAGCCATCCCAGGATCCCCGCCATCACAGGGGCCCAGCCATTCCAGAGGCCCAGCCATCCCAGGGGCCCAGCCATCCTAGGGGCCCTGCCATCCCAGGGGCCCAGCCATCCCAGGGGCCCAGCCATCCTAGGGGCCAAGCCATCCCATGGGGCCAGCCATACTAGGGGTCCAGCCATCCTAGGGGTCCAGCCATCCTAGGGACCCAGCCATCCGGCATCCTAGGGGCCCAGCCATACTAGGGGTACAGCCATCCTAGGGGCCCTGCCATCCCAGGGGCCCTGCCATCCTGGGGGTCCAGCCATCCCAGGCGTCCAGCCATCCCAGGGGCCCAACCATCCCAGGGGCCCAGCCTTCCTAGGGGCCCAGCCATCCCAGGGGCCCAGACATCCTAGGGGCCCAGCCATCCTAGGAGTCCAGCCATCCCAGGGGCCCAGCCATCCTAGGGGTCCAGCAATCCTAGGGGTCCAGCCATCCTACGGGCCCAGCCACCCTAGGGTCCCAGCCATCCCAGGGGCCCAGCCATCCCAGGGGCCCAGCCATTCCAGGAGCCCAGCCATCCTAGGGTTCCAGCCATCCTAGGGGCCAAGCCATCCTAGGAGCCCAGCCATCCTAGGGGCCCAGCCATCTTAGGATCCCAGCCACCCTAGGGGTCCAGCCATCCTATGGGCCCAGCCTTCCCAGGGGTCCAGCTATCCCAGGGACCCAGCCATCCTAGGGGTCCAGCCATCATAGGGGCTCAGCCATCCCAGGGGCCCAGCCACCCCAGAGGTCCAGCCTTCCAGGGGCATAGCCATCCTAGGGGCCCAGCCATCCTAGGGGCCCAGCCATCCCAGGGGTCCAGCCATCCTAGGGGCCCAGCCATCCTAGGGGTCCAGCCATCCTAGGGGCCCTGCCATACTAGGCGCCCAGCCACCCTAGGGACCCAGCCATACTAGGGGCCCAGCCATCCTAGGGGCCCAGCCATACTAGGCGCCCAGCCATCCTAGGGGCTTAGCCATCCATGGGGCCCACCCATTCTAGGGGTCCAGCCATACTAGGGGTCCAGCCACCATAGGGACCCAGCCATCCTAGGGGTCCAGCCATCCTAGGAGCCCAGCTATCCCAGGGGCCCAGCCATACAAGGGGCCCAGCCATCCTAGGGGTCCAACCATCCTAGGGGCCCAGCCATCCTAGGGGTCCAGCCACCCCTGGGGCCCAGCCATACTAAGGGTCCAGCCACCCTAGGAGCCCAGCCTTCCCAGGGTCCCAGCCATAATAGGGGCCCAGCCATCCTAGAGGCCCCGCCATTCTAGAGGCTTAGCCATCCCAGGGGTCCAGCCATCCTAGGGGCCCAGCCATACTAAGGGTCCAGCCATCCAAGGGAGCCCAGCCATCCCAGGGGCCCAGCCATACTAGGGGCCCAGCCATTCTAAGGGTCCAGCCATCCGCCATCCTAGGGGCCCAGCCAAACTAGGGGTCCAGCCATCCTAGAGGTCCAGCCATCCCAGGGGTCGAGCCATCCTAGAGGCCCAGCCATCCGCCATCCTAGGGGTCAAGCCATCCTAGGGGCCCAGCCATCCTAGGGGCCCAGCCATCATAGGGGCCCAGCCATCCCTGGAGCCCAGCCATCCTTGGGGTCCAGTCATCCTAGGGGCCCAGCCATCCTAGGGGCCCAGCCATCCCTGGGGCCCATCCATCCAAGGGGCCCAGCCATCCCAGGGGCCCAGCCATCCCAGGGGCCCAACTATCCCAGGGGCCCAGCCATACTAGGGGCCCAGCCATTCTAAGGGTCCAGCCATCCGCCATCCTAGGGGCCCAGCCAAACTAGGGGTCCAGCCATCCTAGAGGTCCAGCCATCCCAGGGGTCGAGCCATCCTAGAGGCCCAGCCATCCGCCATCCTAGGGGTCAAGCCATCCTAGGGGCCCAGCCATCCTAGGGGTCCAGCCATCATAGAGGCCCAGCATCCTAGGGGTCCTGCCATCCCTGGGGCCCAGCCATCCTAGGGGCCCAGCCATCCCAGGGGTCCTGCCATCCCAGGGGCCCTGCCGTCCCAGGGGCCCAGCCATCCTAGGGGCCCTCTCACCCCAGGGGCCCTGCCATCCCAGGGGCCCAGCCATCCTAGGGGCCCAGCCATTCCAGGGGCCCTGCCATCCCAGGGTCTAGTCATCCCAGGGGCCCAACCATCCTAGGTGCTCAGCCATCCTAGAGGCCCTGCCATCCCAGGGGCCCAGCCATCCTAGGGGCCTAGCCATCCTAGCTGTCCTGCTATCCCAGGGGCCCTGCCATCCCTGGGGCCCAGCCATCCCAGTGGCCCTGCCATCCCAGGGGCCCATCCATCCTAGGGGTCCAGGCATCCTAGTGACCCAGCCATACTAGTGGTCCAGCCATCCTAGGGGCCCAGCCATCCTTGGGGCCCAGCCATACTAGGGGTCCAGCGATCCTAGGGACCCATCCATACTAGGGGCCCAGCTATACTAGGGGTCCAGCCATCCTAAGGGCCCAGCCATCCCAGGGGCCCAGCCATCCCAGGGGTCCAGCCATACTAGGGGCTCAGCCATACTTGGGGTCCAGCCATCCTAGGGGCCCAGCCATCCAAGGGGTCCAGTCATCCCAGGGGTTCAGCCATCCCTGGGGCCCAGCCATCCTAGGGGCCCTGCCATACTAGGGGTCCAGCCATCCTAGGGGCCCAGCCATACTAGGGTCTCAGCCATTCCAGAGGCCCAGCCATCCCAGGGGCCCAGCCTTTCCAGGAGCCTAGCCATCCTAGGGGCCCAGCCATCCTAGGGGCCCAGCCATCCTAGGGTCCCAGCCACCCTAGGGGTCCAGCCATCCTAGGGTCCAAGCCATCCCAGGGGTCCAGCTATCCCAGGGGCCCAGCCATCTTAGGGGTGCAGCCATCCTAGGGGCCCATCCATCCCTGGGGCGCAGCCACCCCAGAGGTCCAGCCATTCCAGGGGCCCAGCCATCCTAGGGGTCCAGCTATCCTAGGGGCCCAGCCATCCCCGGGGTCCAGCCATCCCAGGGACCCATGCATCCTAGGGGCCCATCCATCCTAGGGGTCCAGCCATCCTAGGGGTTCAGCCATCCTAGGGGCCCAGCCATCCCAGGGGTCCAGCATTCCTAGAGGCCCTGCCATACTAGGGGTCCAGCCATCCTAGGGGCCCAGACATCCTAGGGGCCCAACCATCCCAGGGCTCCAGCCATCCCAGGGGCCCAGCCACCCCAGAGGTCCATCCATCCTAGGGGTCCAGCCATCCTAGGGGCCCAGCCATCCCAGAGGTCCAGCCATCCCAGGGGCCCAGCCATCCTAAGGGGCCCAGCCATCCTAAGGGGCCCAGCTATCCTCGGGGTCCAGCCATCCCAGGGGCTCAGCCATCCCAGGGGTCCAGCCATCCTAGGGGCCCAGCCATCCCAGGGGCCCAGCCATCCTAAGGGGCCCAGCCATCCTCGGGGTCCAGCCATCCCAGGGGCTCAGCCATCCCAGGGGTCCAGCCATCCTAGGGGCCCAGCCATCCTAGGTGCCCAGCCATCCCAGGGGCCCAGCCATCCCAGGGGCCCAGCCATTCTAGGGGCCCAGCCATACCAGGGGCCCAGCCATCCTAGAGGCCCAGCCATTCTAGGGGCTCAGCCATCCTAGGGGCCCAGCCATCCCAAGGGCCCACCCATCCCAGGGGCCCAGCCATCCCAGTTGCCCAGCCATCCCAGGGGCCCAGCCATCGTAGGGGCCCAGCCATACTAGGGGTCCAGCCATGCTAGGGGCCCAGGCATACAAGGGGTCCAGCCATCCTAGGGGCCCAGCCATACTAGGGGGTCCAGCCAACCAATGGGCCCAGCCATACTAGAGGTCCAGCCATCCTAGGGGTCCAGCAATCCCAGGGGTCCAGCCATCCTAGGGGCCGAGCCATCAGCCATCCTAGGGGCCCAGCCATTCTAGGGGTCCAGCCATCCTCGGGGCCCAGCCATCCCAGGGGCCCTGCCATCCTGGGGGTCCAGCCATCCCAGGAGTCCAGCCATCCCAGGGGCCCAGCCACCCCAGAGGTCCAGCCATCCTAGGAGTCCAGCCATCCTAGGGGCCCAGCCATCCCAGGGGTCCAGCCATCCCAGGGGCCCAGCCATCCTAGGGATCCAGCCATACTAGAGGCCCAGCCATCCCACGGCCCAGTCTTTCTAGGGGCCTAGCCTTCCTAGGGGTCCAGCCATTCTAGGGGCCCAGCCATCCCAAGGGTCCAGCCATCCTAGGGGCCCAGCCATACTAGGGTTCCAGCCATCCTAGGGGCCCAGACATCCTAGGGGCCCATCCGTCCCAGGGGTCCAGCCATCCCAGGGGCCCAGCCACCCCAGAGTTCCAGCCATCCTAGGGGTCCAGCCATCCTAGGGGCCTAGCCATCCCAGGGGTCCAGCCATCCCGGGGGCCCAGCCATCCTAGGGGTCCAGCCATAATAGATGCCCAGCCATCCCAGGACCCAGTCTTTCTAGGGGCCCAGCATTCCTAGGGGTCCAAACATCCTAGGGGCCCAGCCATCCTAGGGGTCCAGCCATAATAGATGCCCAGCCATCCCAGGACCCAGTCTTTCTAGGGGCCCAGCATTCCTAGGGGTCCAAACATCCTAGGGGCCCAGCCATCCTAGGGGTCCAGCCATCCCAGGGGCTCAGCCATCCCAGGGGTCCAGCCATCCAAGGGGCCCAGCCATCCCAGGGGCCCTGCCATCCTAGGGGACCAGCCATTCAAGGGGCCCAGCCTTCCAAGGGCCCAGCCATCCCAGGGGACCAGCTATCCCAGGGGCCCAGCCATTCTAGGAGCCCAGCCATCCCAGGGACCCAGCCATCCTAGGTGCCCAGCCATTCTAGGGGCTCAGCCATCCTAGGGGCCCAACCATCCCAGGGGCCCAGCCATCCCAGGGGCCCAGCCTTCCCAGGTGCCCACCCATCCCAGGGGCCCAGCCATCTTAGGGGCCCAGCCACACTAGGGGTCCAACCATCCTAGGGGCCCAGACATACAAGGGTTCCAGCCATCCTAGGGGCCCAGCCAAACTAGGGGTCCAGCCAACCTAAGGGCCCAGCCAAACTAGAGGTCCAGCCATCCTAGGGGTCCAGCCATCCCAGGGGTCCAGCCATCCTAGGGGCCAAGCCATCAGCCATCCTAGGGGCCCAGCCATACTAGGGGTCCAGCCTTCCTAGAGGCCCAGCCATCCCAGGGGCCCTGCCATCCAGGGGGTCCAGCCATCCCAGGGGTCCAGCCATCCCAGGGGCCCAGCCATCCCAGGGGTCCAGACATCATAGAGGCCGAGCCATTCCAGGGGCTCAGCCATCCTAGGGGCCCAGCCATCCTTTGGGCCCAGCCATCCTAGGGGTCCAACCAATCTAGGGACCCATCCATCCTAGGGGTCCAACCATCCTAGGGGCCCAGCCATCCCAGGAGCCCAGCCATTCTAGGGGCCCAGGCATCCTAGGGGTCCAGCCTTCCTAGGGGCCCAGCAATTATAGGGGCCAATCCATCCTAGGAGCCCAGCCATCCTAGGGGTCCAGCCATCCTAGTGTTCCAGCCATCCCAGGGGTCAAGCCATCCCAGGGGCCCAGCCATCCTAGGGGTCCAACCATCCTAGGGGCCCAGCCAAACTAGGGGTCCAACCAACCGAAGGGCCCAGCCATCCTAGTGGCCCAGCCATCCTAAGGGCCTAGCCATCCTAGGAGTCCAGCCATCCCAGGGGCCCAACCATCCTTGGGGTCCAACCATCCTAGGGGCCCACCCATCCTAGGTGTTCAGCCATCCTAGGGGCCCAGCCATCCTAGGGGTCCAGCCATGCTAGGGGCCCAGCATTCCTAGGGGTCCAGCCATCCTAGGGGTCCTGCTATCCTAGGGGCCCACCCAGCCTAGGGGTCCAGCCATCCTAGCGGCCCAGCCATCCTAGGGGTCCAGCCATCCTAGGGGTCCAGCCATCACAGGTGCCCAGCCATCCCAGAGGCCCAGCCATCCCCGGGGCCCAGCCATCCCAGGGGCCCAGCCATTCCAGGGGCCAAGCCATCCTAGGAGCCCAGCCATCCCAGGGGCCCAGCCATCCTAGGGGCCCAGCCATCCTTGGGGCCCAGCCATCCCAGGGGTCCAACCATACTAGGGGCCCAGCCATCCTAGGGGCCCAGCCATCTTAGGGGTACAACCATCTTAGGGGTCCCGCCATCCTAGGGCCCCAGCCATCCCAGGGGCCCAGTTATCCTAGGGTCCCAGCCATCCTAGGGGCCCAGCAATCCTGGGGGTCCAGCCATCCTAGGGGCCCCGCCATCCTAGGTGTCCAGCCATCATAGGGACCCAGCCATCCCAGTGGCCCAGCCTTCCCAGGGGCCCAGCCATCCCAGGGCCCAGCCATAATACGGGTCCAGCCATCCTAGGGGCCCAGCCATCCTAGGGGCCCAGCCATCCTAAGGGCCCAGCCATCCCAGGGGCACAACCATCCTAGGGGCCCAGCCAACCTATGGGCCCAGCCATCCCAGGGGCCCAGCAACCCCAGGGGTCCAGCCATCCCAAGGGCCCAGCCATCCTAGAGGTCCAGCTATCCTAGGGGCCCAGCCATCCTAGGGGTTCAGCCATCCCAGGCGCCCAGCCATCCTTGGGGTCCAGCCATCCTAGGGGCCCAGCCTTCCTAGGGGCCCAGCCATCCCTGGGGCCCAGCCATCCCTGGGGCCCAGCCATCCTTGGGGTCCAGCCATCCTAGGGGCCCAGCCATTCTATGGGTCCAGTAATCCCTGGGGCCCAGCCATCCCAGGGGCCCAGCCATCCCTGGGGCCCAGCTATCCCAGGGGCCCAGCCTTCCCAGGGGCCCGGCCATCCTAGGGGCCCCGCCTTCCTAGGGGCTTAGCAATCCAAGGGGCCCAGCCATCCTAGGGACCCAGCCATACTAGGGGTCCAGCCATCCCAGGGGCCCAGCCATCCCAGGGGCCCAGCTATTCTAGGGGCCCTGCCATCCTAGGGGCTTAGTCATCCCAGGGGCCCAGCCATCCTAGAAGCCCAGCCATACTAGGGGCGCAGCCATCCAAGGGGCCCAGCCATCCCAGGGTCCCAGCCATACTAGCGGTCCAGCCTTCCTAGGGGTCCAGCCATCCTAGGGGCCCAGCCATCCCAGAGGCCCAGCCATCCTAGGGGACCAGCCATCCCAGGAGCCCAGCCATCCCAAGGGCCCAGCCATCCCAGGGGCCCAGCCATCCTAGGGGCCCAGCAATCCCAGGGGCCCAGCCATTCCAGGGGCCCAGCCATCCTAGGGGCCAAGCCATCCCATGGTCCCAGCCATACTAGGGGTCCAGCCATCCTAGGGGTTCAGCCATCCTAGGGGCCCAGCCATCCGTCATCCTAGGGGCCCAGCCATACTAGGGGTACAGCCATCCTAGGGGCCCTGCCATCCCAGGGGCCCTGCCTTCCTGGGGGTCCAGCCATCCCAGGCGTCCAACCATCCCAGGGGCCCAGGCATCCCAGGGGTCCAGCCATTCCAGGGGCCCAGCCATCCCAGGGGTCGAACCATACTAAGGGCCCAGCCATCCTAGAGGTCCAGCCATCCTAGGGGCCCAGCCATCCCAGGGGCCCAGCCATCCCAGTGGCCCAGCCATCCTAGGGGCCAAGCCATCCCATGGGCCCAGCCATACTAGGGGTCCAGCCATCATAGGGGCCCTGCAATCCCAGTGGCCCAGCCATCCCAGGGCCCAGCCATAATACGGGTCCAGCCATCCCAGGGGCCCAGCCATCCCAGGGGCCCTGCCATCCTAGGGGCCGAGCCATCAGCCATCCTAGGGGCCCAGCCATACTAGGGGTCCAGCCATCCTAGGGGCCCAGCCATCCCAGGGGCCCTGCCATCCTGGTGGTCTAGCCATCACAGGGGTCCAGCCATCCCAGGGGCCCAGCCACCCCAGAGGTCCAGCCATCCTAGGAGTCCAGCCATCCTAGGGGCCCAGCCATCCCAGGGGTCCAGCCATCCCAGGGGCCCAGCCATCCTAGGGATCCAGCCATACTAGAGGCCCAGCCATCCCACGGCCCAGTCTTTCTAGGGGCCCAGCCTTCCTAGGGGTCCAAACATCCTAGGGGCCCAGCCATCCTAGGGGTCCAACCATCCCAGGGGCTCAGCCATCCCAGGGGTCCAGCCATCCTAGGGGCCCAGCCATCACAGGGGCCCAGCCATCATAGGGGCCCAGCCATCCTAGGGGCCCAGCCATCCTAGGAGCCCAGCAATCCTAGGGGTCCAGCCATCCTAGGGGCCCAGCCATCCCAGGGGTCCAGCCATCCGAGGGGCCCAGCCATACTAGGGGTCCAGCCATCCTAGGGGCCCAGACATCCTAGGGGCCCATCCATCCCAGGGGTCCAGCCATCCCAGGGGCCCAGCCACCTCAGAGATCCAGCCATCCTAGGGGTCCAGCCATCCTAGGGGCCTAGCCATCCCAGGGGTCCAGCCATCCTGGGGGCCCAGCCATCCTAGGGATCCAGCCATACTAGAGGCCCAGCCATCCCAGGACCCAGTTTTTCTAGGGGCCCAGCATTCCTAGGGGTCCAAACATCCTAGGGGCCCAGCCATCCCAGGGGCCCAGCCAACCTAGGGGACAAGCCATTCTAGAGGCCCAGCCAACCCAGGGGCCCAGCCATCCCAGGGGCCCAGCCATTCTAGGGGCCCAGCCATCCCAGGGACCCAGCCATCCTAGGGGCCCAAGCCATTCTAGGGGCTCAGCCATCCTAGGGGCCCAGCCATCCCAGGGCCCAGCCATCCCAGGGGCCCAGCCATCCCAGGTGCCCAGCCATCCCAGGGGCCCAGCCATCTTAGGGGCCCAGCCACAGTAGGGGTCAAGCCACCCTAGGGGCCCAGCCATACAAGGGTTCCGGCCATCCTAGGGGCCCAGCCATACTAGGGGTCCAGCCAACCTAAGGGCCCAGCCAAACTAGAGGTCCAGCCATCCTAGGGGTCCAGCCGTCCCAGTGGTCCAGCCATCCTAGGGGCCGAGCCATCAGCCATCTTAGGGGCCCAGCCATACTTGGGGTCCAGCCTTCCTAGAGGCCCAGCCATCCCAGGGGCCCTGCCATCCTGGGGGTCCAGCCATCCCAGGGGTCCAGCCATCCCAGGGGCCCAGCCATCCCAGGGGCCCAGCCATCCCAGGGGCTCAGCCATCCTAGGTTCCCAGCCATCCTAGGGGCCAGCCATACAAGGGTTACAGCCATCCTAGGGGCCCAGCCATACTAGGGGTCCAGCCAACCTAAGGGCCCAGCGAAACTAGAGGTCCAGCCATCCTAGGGGTCCAGCCATCCCAGGGGTTCAGCCATCCTAGGGGCCGAGCCATCAGCCATCCTAGGGACCCATCCATCCTAGGGTTCCAGCCATCCTAGGGGCCCAGCCATCCCAGGAGCCCAGCCATTCTAGGGGCCCAGCCATCCTAGGGGTCCAAGCATCCTAGGGGTCCAGCCATCCTAGGGGCCCAGCCATTATAGGGGCCAAGCCATCCTAGTGGGCCAGCCATCCTAGGGGTCCAGCCATCACAGGGGCCCAGCCATCCCAGAGGCCCAGCCATCCCCGGGGACCAGCCATCCTAGGGGCCGAGCCATCCCAGGGGCCCAGCCATCCTAGGGGCCCAGCCATCCTAGGGGCCAGCCATCCTAGGGGCCCAGCCATTCTAGGAGCCCAGCTATCCTAGGGGTCCAGCCATCCGAGGGGGGCAGCCATCCTAGGAGCCCAGCCATCCCAGGGGTCAAGCCATCCCAGGGGCCCAGCCATCCTATGGGTCCAACCATCGTAGGGGCCCAGCCAACCTAGGGGGTCCAACCAACCCAGGGGCCCAGCCTTCCTCGCGGCCCAGCCATCCTAAGGGCCTAGCCATCCTAGGAGTCCAGCCATCCCAGGGGCCCAACCATCTTTGGGGTCCAACCATCCTAGGGGCCCACCCATCCTAGGTGTTCAGCCATCCTAGGGGCCCAGCCATCCTAGGGGCCCAGCCATCCTAGGGGTCCAGCCATGCTAGGGGCCCAGCATTCCTAGGGGTCCTGCTATCCTAGGGGCCAACCCAGCCTAGGGGTCCAGTCATCCTAGCGGCCCAGCCATCCTAGGGGGCCAGCCATCCTAGGGGTCCAGCCATCACAGGGGCCCAGCCATCCCAGAGGCCCAGCCATCCCCGGGGACCAGCCATCCTAGGGGCCGAGCCATCCCAGGGGCCCAGCCATCCTAGGGGCCCAGCCATCCTAGGGGCCCAGCCATCCCAGGGGCCCAGCCATTCCAGGGGCCAAGCCATCCTAGGAGCCCAGCCATCCCAGGGGTGGGTAGATTATAGGTTAGGGAATAACCCACCCACCAAGGGAAGATGATGAAGAGAAGGAAGTAGATTTTGGAATTGGAAAAGAAGGATAGAAGAATAGGAGGAGAGTCCCACAAAAGTAATAAGTTGAAGTTTAAATACACTTAGAAGAAGTTGCCAATAGAAATTAACTCTCGGATACCTAAAGTAGGTACGAGCTTGGTCGAGGCTAACGGGAACCGCAGCTAGGACTTGAGCGGTTTGCGAGAGAGAGGCTTTAGTATATTTCCTCCCAAGCACGTATAAAAGTACTATGGGGAAGGGTGATGGTCTGGCAAGACTGAGAGAAACAAATTTACTGTATGCCTTCTCAAAGAAATTAAGTTTTTCAAAGTGATTCGAAGAATGCCAATGATTTAACTCAGGTTGGGTATTTTCAATTTCCAAAATTATGGAGTTCCTGTAAGGGCGACCAAGTATCTCTAAGAAGAAATATGATAAAAGATTATGCCTTGTTGGGTAATCTTGGTAAACGAACCAATGGTTGCATTGGACAATGGCTAAGCTTTTACTCAGCGAGGAGCCGGCTAAAAGTTTAGACAAAAAGAAACACTTCATTTTTAGAAAACTGACTATAAGTTTTCGGAGAGGGTCTCCACAAGCAGGTAGTTGGCTGAGCGAACTTTACTTGCCTTACTGGCCAATTAGAATTAGCTATTATCGCTAAGAAGAACTTTAGTAAGGTGAAAATTAAGAGTTCTTGCTCAAATGCAACAAATGGTGAAAGCCCTATTAAAGATTTTAATGTCATTGAGTGAGGAGAGTCAAGGAAGACAGGATTTTGCCTAAACTTTATATTCGAAAATGAAAAAGCAAAGGGAAAAGATTTGTTTATTTTACAATTAGAAAAAGTTGAGGAAATTAACAATTATGTAATATAATTTTAATTAACATAGTTAATTTGAACTTTTTAATAAATAGGGTCGCAGACCTCTCTACATTAAACGGTTGCTCCAGGCAATTGATAATTTGCAAGGTTTCAAACCTTACAGGTTTCTAAAATCTTTATAAGATTTGAACAAATGAACAATAAAATAATTAAAGCTTGAACGTGAATTGAAGTACCAAAAGTGCACCTTAAGAAATTCCGGAGAGAATGTTCTAGAGAAAGTGACAACTTTGAAAATAACAATAATAACAACGTGAAAAATAAAATAGAAGTTCCTATAACTTCTTATATTTATACAGAGTTAACATGAGAATTATGCAAAGAGGGCAGGTCACTTACTGTGAACCTGAAGAGTTAATCAGAAGGAAGGTTCTAGACCTCTGATACTTTGAATAAGACTCGCCAGTCAAATGAGGCAGTTTTCATTTAGCGAGACCAAAAAATAACTAACTCAAGAGTTGAGAGAATTGTTTTCCCTGCTTTTGAAGGGAGGAACAATTTAAGTTTGAAACGTGTGCTGGACACGTATCATAAAGATTATACAGAAATATTTAATGATAAACCAACAAAATGGAAGGGCACTTCTTAGAATGACACCTTATAGAGAAGTTTCAATTTTATAAATAATGGTTGTTAGTAGAAGGTTAAGGAAAGATCATTGGGATATAGGATCAATGTTCATGGCCGTATTTAATATAACCGGACGAGCGCGACGCGGTAGAAACGTGGAGAAAGCACTGTTTATCACTGTAGTCTATGAAGATGGATTCAAAGTTCACTATGGAAACACTAAAGTTTATGAGAAAAAAAGTTATTGCAATTATGGAAAGAACTGATTGCACTATATAGATGAGAGTCTATTTCTTGAAACAGTTGTGATTTACAATTGAATGCGCCATAGAAAGTTCCAGCGGTGGACGAAAATTCACTATTGTAGTAATTTAGTTTTAAACAGAATTCTCCCAAGTACATGAGAAATGCATGACGGCAGGACTCGTAGATTGAGTACCGAATCTGGAAAGTTCCAGAACAATCTTAGTAGTAAAATGGGGTTAAAGTAAATCCAGCGGAGGAACTTGCTTTGTAAGTTATAGACAGTGGGTATTAGATAATATCCCACGTAGTGAGAAGATTTCTCATTTGGCGAGCATAAGAAATGCTGCTTTTCACTGAGATCAGCTTGATTAAACAAAAGCTCAACATGGAAAATCCCGCGGAGGATGATTTTGCCCCAAAATAAGTAATTTCACACTGCCTATAAAAGATAGTTAAAACACGAGGAAGTTAAAACCATGAAGATGAGGTTAAAACTTTGAAGAAGGTACTTATCTTTGTTGCATGGCGAAGGTGAAGTTCCTCACTGATGCTTTAATGCGCCAACATGGCGTAGAACGTAGAGAGTGTCTCTTGGTTTGAGGAGACCGGCTCTAGGTGAGCCCTGACTGATCAAGTCAACTGCCGACTGAGAAGTGAGTGAAGCTCAGCGGAGCACGGAGGGTCCAAGAAAAAGGGGAAAGAGAGGGGGTAGGAGACAAAAGGAGAACATATAAACATAGCCAACATTACAAAAAAAATTGATCTTCTCTTGCTGAGCTGGTCTTCAAGGAGTTGATAGATGATACTAGCGCAGCATGGTGAGCAAAGAAGTAGACGTAGTCCTCTTGCTCAAGGAGAAAATAGCTGACGATGGTAACGAGATCTGGTAGCCAAATGGATAAGTAAGTCCTCTTACACGATGAGGAATTGAGTAGCTTCAGAGGTTCGCTACTAGATAGCGCTAGGTGGATCACAGAAGTTATATATCTGAAACATACTTATGAAGACATAAGAGACATGCTCAACAGGGAGAAAACAGATGATCACTGTTGGTGTTTGGCAAGGAGGAAGGAAAAAATGAACATGCAAAGAGCAATAGACATTATATCTCTCGTACCGTGTATTCAAAGAATACACCAAGGGGCCCAGCCATCCTAGGGGTCCTGCCATCCTAAGGGTCCAGCCATCCTAGGGGCCCAGCCATCCTAGGGGCCCAGCCATCCCAGGGGCCCAGCCATCCTAGGGGCCCAGCCATCCTAGGGGCCCAGCCCTCCAGGGGCCCAGCCAATCCACGGGCCCAGCTATCCTAGGGGCCCAGCCATCCTATAGGTCCGGCTATCCTAGGGGCCAAGCCATCCTAGGGACCCAGCCATCCTAGGGGCCCAGCCATCATAGGGGCCCAGCCATCCTAGGAGCCCAGCCATCCTAGGGGTGCAGCCACCCTAGGGGCCCAGCCATCCCAGGGGTCCAGCCATCCAAGGGGCTCAGTCATACTAGGGGTCCAGCCATCCTAGGGGCCCAGACATCCTAGGGGTCCAGCCATTCCAGGGGTCCAGCCATTCCAGGGGCCCATTCATCCTAGGGGCCCAGCCATACTAGGGGCCCAGCCATCCCAGGGGCCCAGTCATACTAGAGGCCTAGCCATCCCAGGGGCCCAGTCTTCCTAGGGGCCCAGCCTTCCTAGGGTTCCAACCATCCTAGGGGCCCAGCCATCCTAGGGGTCCAGCCATCCCAGGGGCTCAGCCATCCCAGGGGTCCAGCCATCCTAGGGGACCAACCATCCCAGGGGCCCAGCCATCCTAGGGGCCCAGCCATTCTAGGGGCCCAGCCATCCTAGGGACCCAGCCATCCTAGGGGCCCAGCCATCCCAGGGGCCCAGCCATTCTAGGGGCCCAGCCATCCCAGGGGCCCAGCCATTCTAGGGGCTCAGACATCCCAGGGGCCCAGCCATCCCAGGGGCCCAGCCATCCCAGGTGCCCAGCAATCCCAGGTGCCCAGCCATCCCAGGGGCCCAGCAATACTAGGGGTCCAGCAATCCAAGGGGCCCAGCCATACAAGGGGTCTAGCCATCCTAGGGTCCCAGCCATACTAGGGGTCCAGCCAACCTAAGGGCCCAGCCATACTAGGGGTCCAGCCATCCTAGGGGTCCAGCCATCCCAGGGGTCCAGCCATCCTAGGGGCCGAGCCATCAGCCATCCTAGGGGCCCAGCCATACTAGGGGTCCAGCCATCCTAGGGGCCCAGCCATCCCAGGGGCCCTGCCATCCTGGGGGTCCAGCCATCCCAGGGGTCCAGCCATCCCAGGGGCCCAGCCATCCCAGGGGTCCAGCCATCATAGGGGCCCAGCCATCCCAGGGGCTCAGCCATCCTAGGAGTCCAACCATCCCAGGGGCCCAGCCATCCCAGGAGTCCAGCCATTCTAGGGGCCCAGCCATCCCAGGGGCCCAGCCATTCTAGGGGCCCAGCCATCCCAGGGGCCCAGCCATCCCAGGGGCACAGCCATCCTAGGGGCCCAGCCATTCAAGGGGCCCAGCCATCCCAGGGGCCCAGCCATCCCAGGGGCCCAGCCATCCTAGGGGCCCAGCCATCCTAGGGGCCCAGCCATCCCAGGGGCCAGCCATCCTAGGGGTCCAGCCATCCAAGGGGTCCATCCATACCAGGGGTCCAGCCATCCGACATCGTAGGGGCCCAGCCATACCAGGGGTCCAGCCATCCTAAGGGCCCAGCCATCCCAGGGGCCCTGCAATCCTGGGGTTCCAGCCATCCCAGGGGTCCAACCATTCATTCAATACGTTTTGAGTGCAAATCAAATGTTAAACCATTCCAGGGGTCCAGCCATCCCAGGGGTTCAGCCACCCCAGGGGCCCAGCCATCCCAGGGGTCCAACCATACTAGGGGCCCAGCCATCTCAGGTGCCCAGCCATCACAGGGGCCCAGCCATCCTAGGGGCCCAGCCATCCCAGGGTCCCAGCCATACTAGCGGTCCAGCCTTCCTAGGGGTCCAGCCATCCTAGGGGCCCAGCCATCCCAGAGGCCCAGCCATCCTAGGGGCCCAGCCATCCCAGGGGCCCAGCCATCCCAATTGCCCAGCCTTCCCAGGGGCCCAGCCATCCTAGGGGCCCAGCCATCCCAGGGGCCCAGCCATCCCAGGGGCCCAGCCATCCTAGGGGCCAAGCCATCCCATGGGCCCCGCCATACTAGGGGTCCAGCCATCCTAGGGGTTCTGCCATCCTAGGGGCCCAGCCATCCGGCATCCTAGGGGCCCAGCCATACTGGGGGTACAGCCATCCTAGGGGCCCTGCCATCCCAGGGGCCCTGCCTTCCTGGGGGTCCAGCCATCCCAGGCGTCCAACCATCCCAGGGGCCCAGCCATCCCAGGGGTCCAGCTATTCCAAAGGACCAGCCATCCCAGAGGTCGAACCATACTAGGGGCCCAGCCATCCTAGGGGTCCAGCCATCCCAGGGGCCCAGCCATCCCAGGGGCCCAGCCATCCTAGGGGCCCTGCCATCCCAGGGGCCCAGCCATCCTACGGGTTGAGCCATCCTAGGGGCCCTGCCATCCTAGGGGCACAGCCATCCTAGGCGCCCAGCCATCCCTAGGGCCCAACCATCCTAGGGGCCCAATCATCCCAGGGGTCCTGCCATCCCAGGGGCCCTGCCATTCCAGGGGCCCAGCCAACCCAGGGGCCCAACCATCCTAGGTGCCCAGCCATCCTAGAGGTCCCGCCATCCCAGGGGCCCAGCCATCCTAGGGGCCTAGCCATTCTAGGGGTCCTGCCATCCCAGGGGCCCTGCCATCCCAGGGGTCTAGCCATCCCAGGGGCCCTGCCATCCCAGGGGCCCAGCCATCCTAGGGGTCCAGGCATCCTAGAGACACAGCCATACAAGTGGTCCAGCCATCCTAGGGGCCCAGCCATCCTAGGCGCCCATCCATACGAGGAGTCCAGCGATCCTAGGGGCCCAGCCATACTAGGGGCCCAGCTATACTACGGGTCCAGCCATCCTAGGGGCCCAGCCATCCCAGGGGCAAGGGCCATCCCAGGGGTCCAGCCATACTAGGGGCTCAGCCATACTAGGGGTCCAGCCATCTTAGGGGCCCAGCCATCCCAGGGGTCCAGCCTTCCCAGGGGTCCAGCCATCCCATGGGCCCAGCCATCTTAGGGGCCCAGCCATACTAGGGGTCCAGCCATCCTAGGGGCCCAGCCATACTAAGGGTCCATCCATCCTAGGGGCCCAGCCATCCTAGGGGCCCAGATATCCCTGGGGCCAAGCCATCCTAGGAGCCCAGCCATCCCAGGGGCACAGCCATCCCAGGGGCCCAGCCATCCTAGGGGTCAAGCCATCCTAGGGGCCATGCGATCCTAGGAGTCCAGCCATCCCAGGGGCCCAGCCATCCTAGGGGTCCAGCAATCCTAGGGGTCCAGCCATCCTACGGGCCCAGCCACCCTAGGGTCCCAGCCATCCCAGGGGCCCAGCCATCCCAGGGGCCCAGCCATTCCTGGAGACGAGCCATCCTAGGGGTCCAGCCATCATAGGGGCCAAGCCATCCTAGGAGCCCAGCCATCCTAGCGGTCCAGCCATCTTAGGGTCCCAGCCACCCTAGGGGTCCAGCCATCCTAGGGGCCCAGCCTTCCCAGGGGTCCAGCTATCCCAGGGGCCCAGCCATCCTAGGGGTCCAGCCATCCTAGGGGCTCAGCCATCCAAGGGGCCCAGCCACCCCTGAGGTCCAGCCATATCAGGGGCATAGCCATCCTAGGGGCCCAGCCATCCTAGGGGCCCAGCCATCCCAGGGGTCCAGCCATCCCAGGGGCCCAGCCATCCTAGGGGCCCATACATCCTAGGGGTCCAGTCATCCCAGGGGCCCAGCCATCCCAGGGGTCCAACCATACTAGGGGCCCAGCCATCCTAGGGGCCCAGCCATCCCAGGGGCCCAGCCATACTAGGGGCCCAGCCATCCTAGGGGCTCAGCCATCCATGGGGCCCACCCTTTCTAGGGGTCCAGCCATACTAGGGGTCCAGCCACCATAGGGGCCCAGCCATCCTAGGGGTCCAGCCATCCTAGGAGCCCAGCTATCCCAGGGGCCCAGCCATACTAGGGGCCCAGCAATCCTAGGGGTCCAACCATCCTAGGGGCCCAGCCATCCTAAGGGTCCAGCCACCCTAGGAACCCAGCCTTCCCAGGGGCCCAGCCATACTAGGGGCCCAGCCATCCTAGAGGCCCCGCCATCCTAGAGGCTTAGCCATCCCAGGGGTCCAGCCATCCTAGGGGCCCAGCCATACTAAGGGTCCAGCCATCCAAGGGAGCCCAGCCATCCCAGGGGCCCAGCCATAATAGGGGCCCAGCCATACTAGGGGTCCAGCCATCCGCCATCCTTGGGGCCCAGCCAAACTAGGGGTCCAGCCATCCTAGAGGTCCAGCCATCCCAGGGGTCGAGCCATCCTAGAGGCCCAGCCATCCGCCATCCTAGGGGTCAAGCCATCCTAGGGGCCCAGCCATCCTAGGGGTCCAGCCATCATAGAGGCCCAGCCATCCTAGGGGTCCTGCCATCCCTGGGGCCCAGCCATCCTAGGGGCCCAGCCATCCCAGGGGTCCTGCCATCCCAGGGACCCTGCCATCCCAGGGGCCCAGCCATCCTAGGGGCCCTCTCACACCAGGGGCCCTGCCATCCCAGGGGCCCAGCCATCCTAGGGGCCTAGCCATCCCAGGGGCCCTGCCATCCCAGGGGCCCAGCCATCCCAGGGGCCCAACCATCCTAGGTGCTCAGCCATCCTAGAGTCCCCGCCATCCCAGGGGCCCAGCCATCCTAGGGGCCTAGCCATCCTAGGGGTCCTGCCATCCCAGGGGCCCTGCCATCCCTGGGGCCCAGCCATCCCAGGGGCCCTGCCATCCCAGGGGCCCATCCATCCTAGGGGTCCAGGCATCCTATAGACCCAGCCATACTAGTGGTCCAGCCATCCTAGGGGCCCAGCCATCCTTGGGGCCCAGCCATACTAGGGGTCCAGCGATCCTAGGGACCCAGCCATACTAGGGGCCCAGCTATACTAGGGGTCCAGCCATTCTAGGGGCCCAGCCATCCCAGGGGCCCAGCCATCCAAGGAGTCCAGCCATACTAGGGGCTCAGCCATACTTGGGGTCCAGCCATCCTAAGGGCCCTGCCATACTAGGGGTCCAGCCATCCTAGGGGCCCAGCCATACTAGGTGCCCAGCCATCCTAGGGGCCCAGCCATCCTAGGGGCCAAGCCATCCCTGGGGCAAGCCATCCTAATAGCCCAGCCATCCCAGGTGCCCAGCCATCCCATGGGCCCAGCCATACTAGGGGTCCAGCCATCCTAGGGGCCCAGCCATACTAGGTGCCCAGCCATCCTAGGGTACCAGCCACCCTAGGGGCCATGCCATCCTAGGGGTCCAGCCATCCTAGGGGCCCTGCCATCCTAGGGTCCCAGCCACCCTAGGGGTCCAGCCATCCTAGGGTCCCAGCCATCCCAGGGGTCCAGCTATCCCAGGGGCCCAGCCATCCTAGGGGTCCAGCCATCCTAGGGGCCCATCCATCCCTGGGGCCCAGCCACCCCAGAGGTCCAGCCATACCAGGGGCCCAGACATCCTAGGGGTCCAGCCATCCTAGGGGCCCAGCCATCCCAGGGGTCCAGCCATCCCAGGGGCCCATGCATCCTAGGGGCCCAGCCATCCTAGGGGCCCAGCCATCCCAGGGGTCCAGCCTTCCTAGAGGCCCAGCCATACTAGGGGTCCAGCCATCCTAGAGGCCCAGACATCCTAGGGGCCCAGCCATCCCAGGGGTCCAGCCATCCCAGGGGCCCAGCCACCCCAGAGATCCATCCATCCTAGGGGTCCAGCCATCCTAGGGGCCCAGCCATCCAAGAGGTCCAGCCATCCCAGGGGCCCAGCCATCCTAAGGGGCCCAGCCATCCTCGGGGTCCAGCCATCCCAGGGGCTCTGCCATCCCAAGGGTCCAGCCATCATAGGGGCCCAGCCATCCCAGGGGCCCAGCCATCCTAGGGGACCAGCTATTCTAAGGGCCCAGCCATCCTAGGTGCCCAGCCATCCCAGGGGCCCAGCCATCCCAGGGGCCCAGCCATTCTAGGGGCCCAGCCATCCCAGGGGCCCAGCAATCCTAGAGGCCCAGCCATTCTAGGGGCTCAGCCATCCTAGGGGCCCAGCCATCCGAGGGCCCAGCCATCACAGGGGCCCAGCCATCCCAGGTGCCCAGCCCTCCCAGGGGCCCAGCCATCGTAGGGGCCCAGCCATACTAGGGGTCCAGCCATGCTAGGGGCCCAGCCAAAAAAGGGGTCCAGCCATCCTAGGGGCCCAGCCATACTAGGGGGTCCAGCCAACCTATGGGCCCAGCCATACTAGAGGTCCAGCCATCCTAGTGGTCCAGCAATCCCCGGGGTCCAGCCATTCTAGGGGCCGAGCCATCAGCCATCCTAGGGGCCCAGCCATACTAGGGGTCCAGCCATCCTAGGGGCCCAGCCATCCCAGGGGCCCTGCCATCTTGGGGGTCCAGCCATCCAAGGGGTCCAGCCATCCCAGGGGCCCAGCCACCCCAGAGGTCCAGCCATCCTAGGAGTCCAGCCATCCTAGGGGCCCAGCCATCCCAGGGGTCCAGCCATCCCAGGGGCCCAGCCATCCTAGGGCTCCAGCCATACTAGAGGCCCAGCCATCCCACGGCCCAGTCTTTCTAGGGGCCTAGCCTTCCTAGGGGTCCAAACATCCTAGGGGCCCAGCCATCCTAGGGGTCCAGCCATCCCAGGGGCTCAGCCATCCCAGGGGTCCAGCCATCCTAGGGGCCCAGCCATCCCAGAGGCCCAGCCATTCTAGGGGTCAATCCATCCTAGGGGCCCAGCCATCCCAGGGGCCCAGCCATCCTAGGGGACCAGCCATTCTACGGGCCCAGCCATCCCAGGGGCCCAGCCATTCTAGGGGTCCAGCCATCCCAGGGGCCCAGCCATCCCAGGGGCCCAGCCATTCTAGGAGCCCAGCCATCCCAGGGACCCAGCCATCCTAGGGGCCCAGCCCTTCTAGGGGCTCAGCCATCCTAGGGGCCCAGCAATCCCAGGGGTCCAGCCATCCCAGGGGCCCAGCCATCCTAGGGGCCCAGCCATCCTAGGGGTCCAGTCATCCCAGGGGCCCAGCCATCCCAGGGGTCCAACCATACTAGGGGCCCAGCCATCCTAGGGGCCCAGCCATCCCAGGGGCCCAGCCATACTAGGGGCCCAGCCATCCTAGGGGCTCAGCCATCCATGGGGCCCACCCTTTCTAGGGGTCCAGCCATACTAGGGGTCCAGCCACCATAGGGGCCCAGCCATCCTAGGGGTCCAGCCATCCTAGGAGCCCAGCTATCCCAGGGGCCCAGCCATACTAGGGGCCCAGCAATCCTAGGGGTCCAACCATCCTAGGGGCCCAGCCATCCTAGGGGTCCAGCCACCCCAGGGGCCCAGCCATACTAAGGGTCCAGCCACCCTAGGAACCCAGCCTTCCCAGGGGCCCAGCCATACTAGGGGCCCAGCCATCCTAGAGGCCCCGCCATCCTAGAGGCTTAGCCATCCCAGGGGTCCAGCCATCCTAGGGGCCCAGCCATACTAAGGGTCCAGCCATCCAAGGGAGCCCAGCCATCCCAGGGGCCCAGCCATAATAGGGGCCCAGCCATACTAGGGGTCCAGCCATCCGCCATCCTTGGGGCCCAGCCAAACTAGGGGTCCAGCCATCCTAGAGGTCCAGCCATCCCAGGGGTCGAGCCATCCTAGAGGCCCAGCCATCCGCCATCCTAGGGGTCAAGCCATCCTAGGGGCCCAGCCATCCTAGGGGTCCAGCCATCATAGAGGCCCAGCCATCCTAGGGGTCCTGCCATCCCTGGGGCCCAGCCATCCTAGGGGCCCAGCCATCCCAGGGGTCCTGCCATCCCAGGGACCCTGCCATCCCAGGGGCCCAGCCATCCTAGGGGCCCTCTCACACCAGGGGCCCTGCCATCCCAGGGGCCCAGCCATCCCAGGGGCCCTGCCATCCCAGGGGCCCAGCCATCCCAGGGGCCCAACCATCCTAGGTGCTCAGCCATCCTAGAGGCCCCGCCATCCCAGGGGCCCAGCCATCCTAGGGGCCTAGCCATCCTAGGGGTCCTGCCATTCCAGGGGCCCTGCCATCCCTGGGACCCAGCCATCCCAGGGGCCCTGCCATCCCAGGGGCCCATCCATCCTAGGGGTCCAGGCATCCTATAGACCCAGCCATACTAGTGGTCCAGCCATCCTAGGGGCCCAGCCATCCTTGGGGCCCAGCCATACTAGGGGTCCAGCGATCCTAGGGACCCAGCCATACTAGGGGCCCAGCTATACTAGGGGTCCAGCCATTCTAGGGGCCCAGCCATCCCAGGGGCCCAGCCATCCCAGGAGTCCAGCCATACTAGGGGCTCAGCCATACTTGGGGTCCAGCCATCCTAGGGGCCCAGCCATCCCAGGGGTCCAGTCATCCCAGGGGTCCAGCCATCCTTGGGGCCCAGCCATCCTAGGGGCCCTGCCATATTAGGGGTCCAGCCATCCTAGGGGCCCAGCCATACTAGGTGCCCAGCCATCCTAGGGGCCCAGCCATCCTAGGGGCCCAGCCATCCCTGGGGCCAAGCCATCCTAATAGCCCAGCCATCCCAGGTGCCCAGCCATCCCATGGGCCCAGCCATACTAGGGGTCCAGCCATCCTAGGGGCCCAGCCATACTAGGTGCCCAGCCATCCTAGGGGCCCAGCCACCCTAGGGGCCATGCCATCCTAGGGGTCCAGCCATCCTAGGGGCCCTGCCATCCTAGGGTCCCAGCCACCCTAGGGGTCCAGCCATCCTAGGGTCCCAGCCATCCCAGGGGTCCAGCTATCCCAGGGGCCCAGCCATCCTAGGGGTCCAGCCATCCTAGGGGCCCATCCATCCCTGGGGCCCTGCCACCCCAGAGGTCCAGCCATACCAGGGGCCCAGCCATCCTAGGGGTCCAGCCATCCTAGGGGCCCAGCCATCCCAGGGGTCCAGCCATCCCAGGGGCCCATGCATCCTAGGGGCCCAGCCATCCTAGGGGCCCAGCCATCCCAGGGGTCCAGCCTTCCTAGAGGCCCAGCCATACTAGGGGTCCAGCCATCCTAGAGGCCCAGACATCCTAGGGGCCCAGCCATCCCAGGGGTCCAGCCATCCCAGGGGCCCAGCCACCCCAGAGGTCCATCCATCCTAGGGGTCCAGCCATCCTAGGGGCCCAGCCATCCAAGAGGTCCAGCCATCCCAGGGGCCCAGCCATCCTAAGGGGCCCAGCCATCCTCGGGGTCCAGCCATCCCAGGGGCTCTGCCATCCCAAGGGTCCAGCCATCATAGGGGCCCAGCCATCCCAGGGGCCCAGCCATCCTAGGGGACCAGCTATTCTAAGGGCCCAGCCATCCTAGGTGCCCAGCCATCCCAGGGGCCCAGCCATCCCAGGGGCCCAGCCATTCTAGGGGCCCAGCCATCCCAGGGGCCCAGCAATCCTAGAGGCCCAGCCATTCTAGGGACTCAGCCATCCTAGGGGCCCAGCCATCCCAGGGCCCAGCCATCACAGGGGCCCAGCCATCCCAGGTGCCCAGCCCTCCCAGGGGCCCAGCCATCGTAGGGGCCCAGCCATACTAGGGGTCCAGCCATGCTAGGGGCCCAGCCAAACAAGGGGTCCAGCCATCCTAGGGGCCCAGCCATACTAGGGGGTCCAGCCAACCTATGGGCCCAGCCATACTAGAGGTCCAGCCATCCTAGTGGTCCAGCAATCCCAGGGGTCCAGCCATTCTAGGGGCCGAGCCATCAGCCATCCTAGGGGCCCAGCCATACTAGGGGTCCAGCCGTCCTAGGGGCCCAGCCATCCCAGGGGCCCTGCCATCCTGGGGGTCCAGCCATCCAAGGGGTCCAGCCATCCCAGGGGCCCAGCCACCCCATAGGTCCAGCCATCCTAGGAGTCCAGCCATCCTAGGGGCCCAGCCATCCCCGGGGTCCAGCCATCCCAGGGGCCCAGCCATCCTAGGGCTCCAGCCATACTAGAGGCCCAGCCATCCCACGGCCCAGTCTTTCTAGGGGCCTAGCCTTCCTAGGGGTCCAAACATCCTAGGGGCCCAGCCATCCTAGGGGTCCAGCCATCCCAGGGGCTCAGCCATCCCAGGGGTCCAGCCATCCTAGGGGCCCAGCCATCCCAGAGGCCCAGCCATTCTAGGGGTCAATCCATCCGAGGGGCCCAGCCATCCCAGGGGCCCAGCCATCCTAGGGGACCAGCCATTCTAGGGGCCCAGCCATCCCAGGGGCCCAGCCATTCTAGGGGTCCAGCCATCCCAGGGGCCCAGCCATCCCAGGGGCCCAGCCATTCTAGGAGCCCAGCCATCCCAGGGACCCAGCCATCCTAGGGGCCCAGCCATTCTAGGGGCTCAGCCATCCTAGGGGCCCAGCCATCCCAGGGGCCCAGCCATCCCAGGGGCCCAGCCATCCCAGGGGCCCACCGATCCCAGGGGCCCAGCCATCTTAGGGGCCCAGCCACACTAGGGGTCCAGTCATCCTAGGGGCCCAGCCATACAAGGGTTCCAGCCATCCTAGGGGCCCAGCCAAACTAGGGGTCCAGCCAACCTAAGGGCCCAGCCAAACTAGAGGTCCAGCCATCCTAGGGGTCCAGCCATCCCAGGGGTCCAGCCATCCTAGGGGCGAGCCATCAGTCATCCTAGGGGCCCAGCCATACAAGGGTTCCAGTCATCCTAGGGGCCCAGCCAATCTAGGGGTCCAGCCAAACTAGAGGTCCAGCTATCCCAGGGGCCCAGCCATCCCAGGGGCCCGGCCATCCTAGGGGCCCCGCCTTCCTAGGGGCTTAGCAATCCAAGGGGCCCAGCCATCCTAGGAGCCCAGCCATACTAGGGGTCCATCCATCCCAGGGGTCCAGCCATCCCAGGGGCCCAGCCATTCTAGGGGCCCTGCCATCCTAGGGGCTTAGTCATCCCAGGGGCCCAACCATCCTAGGAGCCCAGACATACTAAGGGCTCAGCCATCCTAGGGGCCCAGCCATCCCAGGGGCCCAGCCATCCCAGGGGCCCAGCCATCCCATGTGCCCTGCCATCCCAGGGGCCCAGCCATCTTAGGGGCCCAGCCATACTAGGGGTCCAGCCATCCTAGGGGCCCAGCCATACATGGGGTCCAGCCATCCTAGGGGCCCAGCCATACTAGGGGGTCCAGCCAACCTAAGGGCCCAGCCATACTAGAGGTCCAGCCATCCTAGTGGTCCAGCAATCCCAGAGGTCCAGCCATTCTAGGGGCCGAGCCATCAGCCATCCTAGGGGCCCAGCCATACTAGGGGTCCAGCCATCCTAGGGGCCCAGCCATCCCAGGGGCCCTGCCATCCTGGGGGTCCAGCCATCCAAGGGGTCCAGCCATCCCAGGGGCCCAGCCACCCCAGAGGTCCAGCCATCCTAGGAGTCCAGCCATCCTAGGGGCCCAGCCATCCCAGGGGTCCAGCCATCCCAGGGGCCCAGCCATCCTAGGGCTCAAGCCATACTAGAGGCCCAGCCATCCCACGGCCCAGTCTTTCTAGGGGCCTAGCCTTCCTAGGGGTCCAAACATCCTAGGGGCCCAGCCATCCTAGGGGTCCAGCCATCCCAGGGGCTCAGCCATCCCAGGGGTCCAGCCATCCTAGGGGCCCTGCCATCCCAGAGGCCCAGCCATTCTAGGGGTCAATCCATCCTAGGGGCCCAGCCATCCCAGGGGCCCAGCCATCCTAGGGGACCAGCCATTCTACGGGCCCAGCCATCCCAGGGGCCCAGCCATTCTAGGGGTCCAGCCATCCCAGGGGCCCAGCCATCCCAGGGGCCCAGCCATTCTAGGAGCCCAGCCATCCCAGGGACCCAGCCATCCTAGGGGCCCAGCCATTCTAGGGGCTCAGCCATCCTAGGGGCCCAGCCATCCCAGGGGTCCAGCCATCCCAGGGGCCCAGCCATCCTAGGGGCCCAGCCATCCTAGGGGTCCAGTCATCCCAGGGGCCCAGCCATCCCAGGGGTCCAACCATACTAGGGGCCCAGCCATCCTAGGGGTCCAGTCATCCCAGGGGCCCAGCCATCCCAGGGGTCCAACCATACTAGGGGTCCAGTCATCCCAGGGGCCCAGCCATCCCAGGGGTCCAACCATACTAGGGGCCCAGCCATCCTAGAGGTCCAGCCATCCCAGGGGTCGAGCCATCCTAGAGGCACAGCCATCCGCCATCCTAGGGGTCAACCCATCCTAGGGGCCCAGCCATCCTAGGGGTCCAGCCATCATAGAGGCCCAGCCATCCTAGGGGTCCTGCCATCCCTGGGGCCCAGCCATCCTAGGGGCCCAGCCATCCCAGGGGTCCTGCCATCCCAGGGACCCTGCCATCCCAGGGACCCAGCCATCCTAGGGGACTTTCACACCAGGGGCCCTGCCATCCCAGGGGCCCAGCCATCCTAGGGGCCCAGCCATCCCAGGGGCCCTGCCATCCCAGGGGAACAGCCATCCCAGGGGCCCAACCATCCTAGGTGCTCAGCCATCCTAGAGGCCCCGCCATCCCAGGGGCCCAGCCATCCTAGGGGCCTAGCCATCCTAGGGGTCCTACCATCCCAGGGGCCCTGCCATCCCTGGGACCCAGCCATCCCAGGGGCCCTGCCATCCCAGGGGCCCATCCATCCTAGGGGTCCAGGCATCCTATAGACCCAGCCATACTAGTGGTCCAGCCATCCTAGGGGCCCAGCCATCCTTGGGGCCCAGCCATACTAGGGGTCCAGCGATCCTAGGGACCCAGCCATACTAGGGGCCCAGCTATACTAGGGGTCCAGCCATTCTAGGGGCCCAGCCATCCCAGGGGCCCAGCCATCCCAGGAGTCCAGCCATACTAGGGGCTCAGCCATACTTGGGGTCCAGCCATCCTAGGGGCCCAGCCATCCCAGGGGTCCAGTCATCCCAGGGGTCCAGCCATCCTTGGGGCCCAGCCATCCTAGGGGCCCTGCCATTCTAGGGGTCCAGCCATCCTAGGGGCCAGCCATACTAGGTGCCCAGCCATCCTAGGGGCCCAGCCATCCTAGGGGCCCAGCCATCCCTGGGGCCAAGCCATCCTAATAGCCCAGCCATCCCAGGTGCCCAGCCATCCCATGGGCCCAGCCATACTAGGGGTCCAGCCATCCTAGGGGCCCAGCCATACTAGGTGCCCAGCCATCCTAGGGGCCCAGCCACCCTAGGGGCCATGCCATCCTAGGGGTCCAGCCATCCTAGGGGCCCTGCCATCCTAGGGTCCCAGCCACCCTAGGGGTCCAGCCATCCTAGGGTCCCAGCCATCCCAGGGGTCCAGCTATCCCAGGGGCCCAGCCATCCTAGGGGTCCAGCCATCCTAGGGGCCCATCCATCCCTGGGGCCCAGCCACCCCAGAGGTCCAGCCATACCAGGGGCCCAGCCATCCTAGGGGTCCAGCCATCCTAGGGGCCCAGCCATCCCAGGGGTCCAGCCATCCCAGGGGCCCATGCATCCTAGGGGCCCAGCCATCCTAGGGGCCCAGCCATCCCAGGGGTCCAGCCTTCCTAAAGGCCCAGCCATACTAGGGGTCCAGCCATCCTAGAGGCCCAGACATTCTAGGGGCCCAGCCATCCCAGGGGTCCAGCCATCCCAGGGGCCCAGCCACCCCAGAGGTCCATCCATCCTAGGGGTCCAGCCATCCTAGGGGCCCAGCCATCCAAGAGGTCCAGCCATCCCAGGGGCCCAGCCATCCTAAGGGGCCCAGCCATCCTCGGGGTCCAGCCATCCCAGGGGCTCTGCCATCCCAAGGGTCCAGCCATCATAGGGGCCCAGCCATCCCAGGGGCCCAGCCATCCTAGGGGACCAGCTATTCTAAGGGCCCAGCCATCCTAGGTGCCCAGCCATCCCAGGGGCCCAGCCATCCCAGGGGCCCAGCCATTCTAGGGGCCCAGCCATCCCAGGGGCCCAGCAATCCTAGAGGCCCAGCCATTCTAGGGGCTCAGCCATCCTAGGGGCCCAGCCATCCCGGGGCCCAGCCATCACAGGGGCCCAGCCATCCCAGGTGCCCAGCCCTCCCAGGGGCCCAGCCATCGTAGGGGCCCAGCCATACTAGGGGTCCAGCCATGCTAGGGGCCCAGCCAAACAAGGGGTCCAGCCATCCTAGGGGCCCAGCCATACTAGGGGGTCCAGCCAACCTATGGGCCCAGCCATACTAGAGGTCCAGCCATCCTAGTGGTCCAGCAATCCCAGGGGTCCAGCCATTCTAGGGGCCGAGCCATCAGCCATCCTAGGGGCCCAGCCATACTAGGGGTCCAGCCATCCTAGGGGCCCAGCCATCCCAGGGGCCCTGCCATCCTGGGGGTCCAGCTATCCAAGGGGTCCAGCCATCCCAGGGGCCCAGCCACCCCAGAGGTCCAGCCATCCTAGGAGTCCAGCCATCCTAGGGGCCCAGCCATCCCAGGGGTCCAGCCATCCAAGGGGCCCAGCCATCCTAGGGCTCCAGCCATACTAGAGGCCCAGCCATCCCACGGCCCAGTCTTTCTAGGGGCCTAGCCTTCCTAGGGGTCCAAACATCCTAGGGGCCCAGCCATCCTAGGGGTCCAGCCATCCCAGGGGCTCAGCCATCCCAGGGGTCCAGCCATCCTAGGGGCCCAGCCATCCCAGAGGCCCAGCCATTCTAGGGGTCAATCCATCCTAGGGGCCCAGCCATCCCAGGGGCCCAGCCATCCTAGGGGACCAGCCATTCTAGGGGCCCAGCCATCCCAGGGGCCCAGCCATTCTAGGGGTCCAGCCATCCCAGGGGCCCAGCCATCCCAGGGGCCCAGCCATTCTAGGAGCCCAGCCATTCTAGGGGCTCAGCCATCCTAGGGGCCCAGCCATCCCAGGGGCCCAGCCATCCCAGGGGCCCATCCATCCCAGGGGCCCACCGATCCCAGGGGCCCAGCCATCTTAGGGGCCCAGCCACACTAGGGTCCAGTCATCCTAGGGGCCCAGCCATACAAGGGTTCCAGCCATCCTAGGGGCCCAGCCAAACTAGGGGTCCAGCCAACCTAAGGGCCCAGCCAAACTAGAGGTCCAGCCATCCTAGGGGTCCAGCCATCCCAGGGGTCCAGCCATCCTAGGGGCGAGCCATCAGTCATCCTAGGGGCCCAGCCATACAAGGGTTCCAGTCATCCTAGGGGCCCAGCCATACTAGGGGTCCAGCCAAACTAGAGGTCCAGCTATCCCAGGGGCCCAGCCATCCCAGGGGCCCGGCCATCCTAGGGGCCCCGCCTTCCTAGGGGCTTAGCAATCCAAGGGGCCCAGGCATCCTAGGGGCCCAGCCATACTAGGGGTCCATCCATCCCAGGGGTCCAGCCATCCCAGGGGCCCAGCCATTCTAGGGGCCCTGCCATCCTAGGGGCTTAGTCATCCCAGGGGCCCAACCATCCTAGGAGCCCAGACATACTAAGGGCTCAGCCATCCTAGGGGCCCAGCCATCCCAGGGGCCCAGCCATCCCAGGGGCCCAGCCATCCCATGTGCCCTGCCATCCCAGGGGCCCAGCCATCTTAGGGGCCCAGCCATACTAGGGGTCCAGCCATCCTAGGGGCCCAGCCATACATGGGGTCCAGCCATCCTAGGGGCCCAGCCATACTAGGGGGTCCAGCCAACCTAAGGGCCCAGCCATACTAGCGGTCCAGCCATCCTAGGGGTCCAGCCATCCCAGGGGTCCAGCCATCCTAGGGGCCGAGCCATCAGCCATCCTAGGGACCCAGCCATACTAGGGGTCCAGCCATCCTAGGGGCCCACCCATCCCAGGGGCCCTGCCATCCTGGGGGTCCAGCCATCCCAGGGGTCCAGCCTTCCCAGGGGCCCAGCCATCCTTTGGGCCCAGCCATCCTAGGGGTCCAACCATCCTAGGGGCCCAGCCATCCTAGGGGCCCAGCCATCCTAGGAGTTCAGCCATCCCAAGGGCCCAGCCATCCTAGGGGTCCAGCCATCCTAGGGGTCCAGCCATCCTAGTGGTCCAGCCATCCTAGGGGGCAGCCATCCCAGGGGCCCAGCCATCCTAGGGGTCCAACCATCCTAGGGGCCCAGCCAACCTAGGGGTCTAACCAACCCAGGGGCCCAGCCATCCTAGTGGCCCAGCCATCCTAGGGGCACAGCCATCCTAGGGGCCCAGCCATTCTAGGGGTCCAGCCATCCTAGGGGCCCAGCCATCCTAGGGGCCCAGCCATCCCAGGGCCAGCCATCCCAGGGGCCCAGCCATTCTAGGGGCCCAGCCATCCTAGGGTCCCAGCCATCCTAAGGGCCTAGCCATCCTAGGGGCCCAGCCATCCTAGGTGTTCAGCCATTCTAGGGGCCCAGCCATCCTAGGGGCCCAGCCATCCTAGGGGTCCAGCCATGCTAGGGGCCCAGCATTCCTAGGGGTCCACCCATCCCAGGGGTTCAGCCATCCCAGGGTCCCAGCCATCCTAGGGGCCCTGCTATCCTAGGGGCCCAGCCATCCTAGGGGTCCAGCCACCCTAGCGGCCCAGCCATCCTAGGGGTCCAGCCATCCTAGGGGTCCAGCCATCTCAGGGGCCCAGCCATCCAGGGGCCCAGCCATTCCAGGGGCCCAGCTATCCTAAGGGCCCAGCCATCCAATAGGTCCGGCCATCCTAGGGGCCAAGCCATCCTAGGGGCCCAGCCATCTTAGGGGCCCAGCCATCCTAGGGGTCCAGCCATCCTAGGGACCCAGCCATCCCAGGGGTCCAGCCATACTAGGGGCCCAGCCATACTAGGGTACCAGCCATCCTAGGAGCCCAGACATCCCAGGGGTCCAGCCATCCCAGGGGCCCAGCCACCCCAGAGGTCCATCCATCCTAGGGGTCCAGCCATCCTAGGGGCCCAGCCATCCCAGCGGTCCAGCCATCCCAGGGTACAGCCATCCTAGGGGCCCAGCCATCCTCGGGGTCCAGCCATCCCAGGGGCTCAGCCATCCCAGGGGTCCAGCCATCCTAGGGGCCCAGCCATCCCAGGGGCCCAGCCATCCTAGGGGACCAGCCATTCTAGGAGCCGAGCCATCCTAGGGGCCCAGCCATCCCAGGGGCCCAGCCATCCCAGAGGCCCAGCCATTCTAGGGGCCCAGCCATCCCAGGGGCCCAGCCATCCTAGGGGCCCAGCCATTCTAGGGGCTCAGACATCCTGGGGGCGCAGCCATCCCAGGGGCCCAGCCATCCCAGGGGCTCAGCCATCCCAGGTGCCCAGCCATCCCAGGGGCCCAGCCATCTTAGGGGCCCAGCCATACTAGGGGTCCAGCCATCCTAGGGGCCCAGCCATACAAGGGGTCGAGCCCTCCTGGGGGCCCAGCCATACTAGGGGGTCCAGCCAACCTAAGGGCCAAGCCTTACTAGAGGTCCAGCCATCCTAGGGGTCCAGCCATCCCAGGGGTCCAACCATCCTAGGGGCCCAGCCATACTAGGGGGTCCAGCCAACCTAAGGGCCAAGCCATACTAGAGGTCCAGCCAACCTAGGGGTCCAGCCATCACAGGGGTCCAGCCATCCTAGGGGCCGAGCCATCAGCCAACCTAAGGGCCAGGCCATACTAGAGGTCCAGCCATCCTAGGGGTCCAGCCATCCCAGGGGTCCAGTCATCCTAGGGGCCGAGCCATCAGCCATCCCAGGTGCCCAGCCATCCCAGGGGCCCAGCCATCCCAGGGGCCCAGCCATACTAGGGGTCCAGCAAACCTAGGGGCCCAGCCATACAAGGGGTCCAGCCATCCTAGGGGCCCAGCCATTCTAGGGGTCCAGCCAACCTAAGGGCCCAGCCATACTAGGGGTCCAGCCATCCTAGGGGTCCAGCCATCCCAGGGGTCCAGCCATCCTAGAGGCCGTGCCATCAGCCATCCTAGGGGCCCAGCCATACTAGGGTTCCAGCCATCCTAGGGACCCAGCCATCCCAAGGGCCCTGCCATCCTGGGGGTCCAGCCATCCCAGGGGCCAAGATATCCCAGGGGTCCAGCCCTCATAGGGGCCCAACCATCCCAGGGGCTCAGCCATCCTAGGAGTCCAACCATCCAGGGGCCCAGCCATCCTAGGAGTCCAGCCATCCTAGGGGCCCAGCCATCCCAGAGGCCCAGCTATCCTATGGGCCCAGCCATCCCAGGGGCCCAGCCATCCCAGGGGCCCAGCCATCCCAGGGGCCCAGCCATCCCAGGGCACAGCCACCCTAGGGGCCCATTCATTCTAAGGCCCAGCCAAACCAGGGACCCAGCCATCCCAGGGGCCCAGCCATCCTAGGGGCCCAGCCATTCTAGGGGCCCAGCCATCCTAGGGGCCCAGCCATCCCAGGGGCCAGCCATCCCAGGGGCCGAGCCATCCAAGGGGTCCAGCCATCCTAGGGGTCCAGCCATACTAGGGGTTCAGCCATCCCAGGGGTCCAGTCATCCTAGGGGCCCAGCCATCCGCCATTGTAGGGGCCCAGCCATACCAGGGGTCCAGCCATCCTAAGGGCCCAGCCATCTAAGGGACCCTGCCATCCTGGGGTTCCAGCCATCCCAGGGGTCCAGCCATTCCAGGGGTCCAGCCATCCCAGGGGTCCAGCCACCCCAGGGGCCTTGCCATCCCAGGGGTCCAACCATACTAGGGGCGCAGCCATCCCAGGTGCCCAGCCAGCACAGGGGCCCAGCCATCCTAGGGGCCCAGCCATCTCAGGGGCCCAGCCATCCTGAGGGCCCAGCCATCTAAGGGACCCTGCCATCCTGGGGTTCCAGCCATCCCAGGGGTCCAGCCATTCCAGGGGTCCAGCCATCCCAGGGGCCCAGCCATCCCAGGGGCCCAGCCATCCTAGGGGTCAAGCCATCCTAGGGGCCCAGCCATCCTAAGGGCCCAGCCATCCTAGGAGTCCAGCCATCCCAGGGGCCCAACCATCCTTGGGGTCCAACCATCCTAGGGGCCCAGCCATCCTAGGGGTTCAGCCATCCTAGGGGCCCAGCCATCCTAGGGGCCCAGCCATCCTAGGGGTTCGGCCATGCTAGGGGCCCCGCATTCCTAGGGGTCCAGCCATCCCAGGGGTTCAGCCATCCCAGGGGCCCAACCATCCTAGGGGCCCTGCTATCCTAAGGGCCCAGCCATCCTACGGGCCCAGCCATCCAGGGGCCCAGCCATTCCAGGGGCCCAGCTATCCTAAGGGCCCAGCCATCCTATAGGTCCGGCCATCCTAGGGGCCAAGCCATCCTAGGGGCACAGCCATCCTAGGGGCCCAGCCATCCTAGGAGCCCAGCCATCCTTGGGATCAGCCATCCTAGGGGCCCAACCATCCCAGGGATCCAGCCATCCTAGTGGCCCAGCCATACTAGGGGTCCAGCCATTCTAGGGGCCCAGCCACCCCAGAGGTCCATCCATCCTAGGGGTCCAGCCATCCTAGGGGCCCAGCCATGCCAGGGGTCCAGCCATCCCAGGGGCCCAGCCATCCCAGGGGCCCAGCGATCCTCGGGGTCCAGCCATCCCAGGGGCTCAGCCATCCCTGGGGTACAGCCATCCTAGGGGCCCAGCCATCCCAGGGGCCAGCCATCCTAGGGGACCAGCCATTCTAGGGGCCCAGCCATCCTAGGTGCCCATCCATCCCAGGGGACCAGCCATCCCAGGGGCCCAGCCATTCTAGGGGCCCAGCCATCCCAGGGGCCCAGCCATCCTAGGGGCCCAGCCATTCTAGGGGCTCAGCCATCCTAGGGGCCCAGCCATCCCAGGGGCCCAGCCATCCCAGGGGCCCAGCCATCCCATGTGCCCTGCCATCCCAGGGGCCCAGCCATCTTAGGGGCCCAGCCATACTAGGGGTCCAGCCATCCTAGGGGCCCAGCCATGCATGGGGTCCAGCCATCCTAGGGGCCCAGCCATACTAGGGGGTCCAGGCAACCTAAGGGCCCAGCCATACTAGAGGTTCAGCCATCCTAGGGGTCCAGCCTTCCCAGGGGTCCAGCCATCCTAGGGGCCGAGCCATCAGCCATCCTAGGGACCCAGCCATGCTAGGGGTCCAGCCATCCTAGGGCCCCACCCATCCCAGGGGCCCTGCCATCCTGGGGGTCCAGCCATCCCAGGGGTCCAGCCATCCCAGGGGCCCAGCCATCCTTTGGGCCCAGCCATCCTAGGAGTCCAGCCATCCTAGGGGCCCAGCCATCCTAGGAGTTCAGCCATCCCAAGGGCCCAGCCATCCTAGGGGTCCAACCATCCTAGGGGTCCAGCCATCCTAGGGGCCCAGCCATCCCAGGGGCCCAGCCATTCTAGGGGCCCAGCCAACCTAGGGTCCCAGGCATCCTAGGGTCCAAACATCCTAGGGGCCCAGCCATTATAGGGGCCAAGCCATCCTAGGAGCCTAGCCATCGTAGGGACCCAGCCATCCTAGGGGCCAGTCATCCTAGGGGCCCAGCCATTCTAGGAGCCCAGCTATGCTAGGGGACCAGCCATCCTAGTGGTCCAGCCATCCTAGGGGGCAGCCATCCCAGGGGCCCTGCCATCCTAGGGGTCCAACCATCCTAGGGGCCCAGCCAACCTAGGGGTCTAACCAACCCAGGGGCCCAGCCATCCTAGTGGCCCAGCCATCCAAGGGGCACAGCCATCCTAGGGGACCAGCCATTCTAGGGGTCCAGCCATCCTAAGGGGCCCGGGCATCCTAGGGGCCCAGCCATCCCAGGGCCCAGCCATCCCAGGGCCAGCCATCCCAGGGGCCCAGCCATCCTAGGGGCCCAGCCATTCTAGGGGCTCAGCCATCCTAGGGGCCCAGCCATCCCAGGGGCCCAGCCATCCCAGGGGCCCAGCCATCCCATGTGCCCTGCCATCCCAGGGGCCCAGCCATCTTAGGGGCCCAGCCATACTAGGGGTCCAGCCATCCTAGGGGCCCAGCCATGCATGGGGTCCAGCCATCCTAGGGGCCCAGCCATACTAGGGGGTCCAGGCAACCTAAGGGCCCAGCCATACTAGAGGTTCAGCCATCCTAGGGGTCCAGCCTTCCCAGGGGTCCAGCCATCCTAGGGGCCGAGCCATCAGCCATCCTAGGGACCCAGCCATGCTAGGGGTCCAGCCATCCTAGGGCCCCACCCATCCCAGGGGCCCTGCCATCCTGGGGGTCCAGCCATCCCAGGGGTCCAGCCATCCCAGGGGCCCAGCCATCCTTTGGGCCCAGCCATCCTAGGAGTCCAGCCATCCTAGGGGCCCAGCCATCCTAGGAGTTCAGCCATCCCAAGGGCCCAGCCATCCTAGGGGTCCAACCATCCTAGGGGTCCAGCCATCCTAGGGGCCCAGCCATCCCAGGGGCCCAGCCATTCTAGGGGCCCAGCCAACCTAGGGTCCCAGGCATCCTAGGGTCCAAACATCCTAGGGGCCCAGCCATTATAGGGGCCAAGCCATCCTAGGAGCCTAGCCATCGTAGGGACCCAGCCATCCTAGGGGCCAGTCATCCTAGGGGCCCAGCCATTCTAGGAGCCCAGCTATGCTAGGGGACCAGCCATCCTAGTGGTCCAGCCATCCTAGGGGGCAGCCATCCCAGGGGCCCTGCCATCCTAGGGGTCCAACCATCCTAGGGGCCCAGCCAACCTAGGGGTCTAACCAACCCAGGGGCCCAGCCATCCTAGTGGCCCAGCCATCCAAGGGGCACAGCCATCCTAGGGGACCAGCCATTCTAGGGGTCCAGCCATCCTAAGGGGCCCGGGCATCCTAGGGGCCCAGCCATCCCAGGGCCCAGCCATCCCAGGGCCAGCCATCCCAGGGGCCCAGCCATTCTAGGGGCCTAGCCATCCTAGGGTCCCAGCCATCCTAGGGGCCTAGCCATCCTAGGGGCCCAGCCATTCTAGGGGTCCAGCCATCCTAGGGGCCCAGCCATCCTAAGGGCCCAGTCATCTTAGGAGTCCAGCCATCCCAGGGGCCCAACCATCCTTGGGGTCCAACCATCCTAGGGGCCCAGCCATCCTAGGTGTTCAGCCATCCTAAGGGCCCAGCCATCCTAGGAGCCCAGCCATCCTAGGGGTCCAGCCATGCTAGGGGCCCAGCATTCCTAGGGGTCCAGCCATCCCAGGGGTTCAGCCATCCCAGGGTCTCAGCCATCCTAGGGGCCCTGCTATCCTAGGGGCCCAGCCATCCTAGGGGTCCAGCCACCCTAGCGGCCCAGCCATCCTAGGGGTCCAGCCATCCTAGGGGTCCAGCCATCTCAGGGGCCCAGCCATCCAGGGGCCCAGCCATTCCAGGGGCCCAGCTATCCTAAGGGCCCAGCCATCCTATAGGTCTGGCCATCCTAGTGGCCAAGCCATCCTAGGGGCCCAGCCATCTTAGGGGCCCAGCCATCCTAGGGGTCCAGCCATCCTAGGGGCCCAGCCATCCCAGGGGTCCAGCCATACTAGGGACCCAGCCATACTAGGGGTCCAGCCATCCTAGGGGCCCAGACATCCCAGGGGTCCAGCCATCCCAGGGGCCCAGCCACCCCAGAGGTCCATCCATCCTAAGGGTCCAGCCTTCCTAGGGGCCCTGCCACCCTAGGGGTCCAGCCATACTAGGGGTCCAGCCATCCTAGGGGCACAACCATCCCAGGGGCCCAGCCATCCCAGGGGTCCAGGCATCCTGGGGGCCCAGCCATCCTTGGGGTTCAGCCATCCTAGGGGCCCCGCCATCCCAGGGGCCCAGCCATCCTGGGGGTCCAGCCATCCTAGGGGCCCAGCCATACTAGGGAACCAGCCATCCGAGGAGCCCAGCCATCCCAGGGCCCCAGCCGTCCCAGGGGCCCAGCCTTCCTAGGGGTCCAGCCATCCTAGCGGCCCAACCATCCTAGGGGTCCAGTCATCCCAGGGGCCCAGCCAGCCTAGGGGTCCAACCGTCCTAGGGGCCCAGCCATTCTAGGGGCCCAGCCATCCTAGGGGTCCATCGATCCCAGGGGCCCAGCCATCCTAGGTGTCAACCATCCAATGGGCCCAGCCATCCTAGGGGCCCAGCCATCCCAGGAGCAAAACCATCCAAGGGGCCCAGCTATCCCAGGGGCCCAGCCATCCTAGGGGCCCAACCATCCTAAGGGTCCAGACATACCAGGGACTCAGCCATCCTAGGGGCCCAGCCATCCTAGGGGCCCAGCCATACTAGGGGCCCCGCCATCCTAGGGGCCCAGCCAACCTAGGGGTCCAGCCATCCTTGGGGCCCAGCCATCCCACGGGCCCAGCCATCCTAGGAGCCCAGCCATCCTCGGGGTCCAGCCATCCCAGGGGCTCTGCCATCCCAGGGGTCCAGCCATCCTAGGGGCCCAGCCATCCCAGGGGCCCAGCCATCCTAGGGGACCAGCCATTCTAGGGGCCGAGCCATCCTAGGGGCCAAGCCATCCCAGGGGCCCAGCCATCCCAGGGTCCCAGCCATTCTAGGGGCCCAGCCATCCCAGGGGCCCAGCCATCCTAGGGGCCCAGCCATTCTAGGAGCTCAGCCATCCTGGGGGCCCAGCCATCCCAGGGGCCCAGCCATCCCAGGGGATCAGCCATCCCAGGTGCCCAGCCACCCCAGGGGCCCAGCCATCTTAGGGGCCCAGCCATACAAGGGGTCGAGCCATCCTAGGGGCCCAGCCATACTAGGGGGTCCAGCCAACATAAGGGCCAAGCCATACTAGATGTCCAGCCATCCTAGGGGTCCAGCCATCCCAGGGGTCCAACCATCCTAGGGGCCCAGCCATACTAGGGGGTCCATCCAACCTAAGGGCCAAGCCATACTAGAGGTCCAGCCATCCTAGGGGTCCAGCCATCCCAGGGGTCCAGCCATCCTAGGGGCCGAGCGATCAGCCATCCTAGGGGCCCAGCCATACTAGGGGTCCAGCCATTCTAGGATTTCAGCCATCGCAGGGGCCCAGCCATTCTAGGGGCCCAGCCATCCTAGGGGCCGAGGCATCCTAGGGGTCCAACCATCCTAGGGGTCCAGCCATAATAGGGGTCAAGCCATCCTAGGAGCCCAGCCATCCTAGGGGCCCAGCCATTCTAGGAGCCCAGCTATCCTAGTGGTCCAGCCATCCTAGGGGTCCAGCCATCCAAGGGGCCCAGCCATCCTAGGGGCCCAGCCATCCTAGGGGCCCAGCCATCCCAGGGCCCAGCCATCCTAGGGCCAGCCATCCCATGGTCCCAGCCATTCTAGGGGCCCAGCCATCCTAGGGTCGTAGCCATCCTAGGGGCCCAGGCATCCTAGGGGCCCAGCCATTCTAGGGGTCCTTCCATCCTAGGGGTCCAGTCATCCTAGGGGCCCAGCCATCCCAGGGGTCCAGCCATCCCAGAGGTCCAGCCATCCCAGGGGCCCAGCCATCCTAGGGGTCAAGCCATTCTAGGGGCCCAGCCATCCTAGGGGCCCAGCCATCCCAGGGGCCCAGCAACCCCAGGGGTCCTGCTATCCCATGGGCCCAGCCATGCTAGGGGCCCAACCATCCTAGGGGTCCAGCCATCCCAGACGCCCAGCCAACCTAGGGGCCCAGCCATCCTAGGGCCCCCGCCATCCTAGGGGTCCAGCCTTCCTAGGGGCCCAGCCATACTAGGGGCCAAGCCATCCTTGGGTCTCAGCCATCCCATGTGCCCAGCCATCCTAGGGGTCCAGCCATCCTAGGGGCCCAGCCATAACAGGGGTCCAGAAATCCCAGGGGCCCAGCCATCCTAGGGGCCAAGCCATCCTAGGGGCCACGCTATCCCAGGGGCCCAGTCATCCCAGGGGCCCAGCCAGCCCAGGGGCCCAGCCATCCCAGGGGTCCAGCCATCCTAGGGGCCCAGCCATACTAGGGATCCAGGGGCCCAGCCATCCTAGGGGCCCAGCCATACTAGAGGCCCAGCCATCCCAGGGGCCCAGTCATCCTAGGGGCCCAGCCTTCCTAGGGGTCCAACCATCCTAGGGGCCCAGCCATCCCAGGGGCTCAGCCATCCCAGGAGTCCAGCCATCCTAGGGTCCCAGCCATCCCAGGGGCCCAACCATCCTAGGGGCACAGCCATTCTAGGGGCCCAGCCATCCTAGGGGCCCAGCCATCCCAGGGGCCCAGCCATCCTAGGGGCCCAGCCATTCTAGGGGCCCAGCCATCCCAGGGGCCCAGCCATCCTAGGGGCCCAGCCATTCTAGGGGCTCAGCCATCCTAGGGGCTCAGCCATCCCAGGGGCACAGCCATCCCAGGGGCCCAGCCATCCCATGTGGCCAGCCATCCCAGGGCCCAGCCATCTTAGGGGCCCAGCCATACTAGGGGTCCAGCCATGCTAGGGGCCCAGCCATAAAAGGGGTCCAGCCATCATGGGGTCCCAGCCATACTAGGGGTCCAGCCAACCTAAGGGCCCAGCCATACTAGGGATCCAGCCATCCTAGGGGTCCAGCCATCCCAGGGGTCCAGCCATCCTAGGGGCCGAGCCATCCGCCATCCTAGGGGCCCAGCCATACTAGGGGTCTAACCATCCTAGGGGCCCAGCCATCCCAGGGGCCCTGCCATCCTGGGGGTCCAGCCAACATAGGGGCCCAGCCATCCCAGGAACTCAGCCATCCTAGGAGTTCAACCATCCTAGGGGCCCAGCCATCCTTTGGGCCCAACCATCCTAGGGGTCCAGCCTTCCTAGGGGCCCAGCCACCCTAGGGGCCCAGCCATCCTAGGAGTCCAGCCATCCCAGGGGCCCAGCCATCCTAGCGGTCCAACCATCCTAGGGGCCCAGCCATCCTAGGGGTCCAGCCATACTAGGGGTCCAGCCATCCTAGGGGCACAACCATCCCAGGGGCCCAGCCATCCTAGGGGTCCAGGCATCCTGGGGGCCCAGCCATTCTTGGGGTTCAGCCATCCTAGGGGCCCCGCCATCCCAGGGGCCCAGCCATCCTGGGGGTCCAGCCATCCTAGGGGCCCAGCCATACTAGGGAACCAGCCATCCGAGGAGCCCAGCCATCCCAGGGCCCCAGCCGTCCCAGGGGCCCAGCCTTCCTAGGGGTCCAGCCATCCTAGCGGCCCAACCATCCTAGGGGTCCAGTCATCCCAGGGGCCCAGCCAGCCTAGGGGTCCAACCATCCTAGGGGCCCAGCCATTCTAGGGGCCCAGCCATCCTAGGGGTCCATCCATCCCAGGGGCCCAGCCATCCTAGGTGTCAACCATCCAATGGGCCCAGCCATCCTAGGGGCCCAGCCATCCCAGGAGCAAAACCATCCTAGGGGCCCAGCTATCCCAGGGGCCCAGCCATCCTAGGGGCCCAACCATCCTAAGGGTCCAGCCATACCAGGGACCCAGCCATCCTAGGGGCCCAGCCTTCCTAGGGGCCCAGCCATACTAGGGGCCCCACCATCCTAGGGGCCCAGCCAACCTAGGGGTCCAGCCATCCTTGGGGCCCAGCCATCCCACGGGCCCAGCCATCCTAGGAGCCCAGCCATCCCAGGGGTTCAGCCATACTAGGGGCCCAGCCATCCTAGGAGCCCAGCCATCCTAAGGGCACAACCGTCCTAGGGGCCCAGCCTTCCTAGGGGCTCAGCCATCCTAGGGGTCCAGCCATCCCAGGGGTCAAGCCATCCCAGGGGCCCAGCCATCCTAGGGGTCCAACCATCCTAGGGGCCCAGCCAACCTAGGGGTCCAACCAACCCAGGGGCTCAGCCATCCTAGTGGCCCTGCCATCCAAGGGGCCCAGCCATCCTAGGGGCCCAGCCATCCTAGGGGTCCAGCCATCCTAGGGGCCCAGCCATCCTAGGGCCCAGCCATCCCAGGGGCCCAGCCATCGCAGGGGCCCAGCCATCCTAGGGTCCCAGCCATCCTAGGGGCCCAGCCATTCTAGGGGTCCAGCCATCCTAGGGGTCTAGCCATCCTAGGGGCCCAGCCATCCCAGGGGTCCTGCCATCCCAGGGGCCCGGCCATCCTAGGGGTCAAGCCATCCTAGTGGCCCAGCCATCCTAGGGGACCAGCCATCCCAGGGGCCCAGCCACCCCTGGGGTCCTGCTATCCCATTGGCCCAGCCATCCTTGTGGACCAGCCATCCTAGGGGCCCAGCCATCCCAGGCGCCCAGCCAACCTAGGGGCCCAGCCATCCTAGGGGCCCCGCAATCCTAGGGGTCCAGCCGTCCTAGGGAACCAGCCATACTAGGGTCCCAGGCATCCTTTGGACCCAGCCATACTAGGGGCTCATCCATCCTAGGAGCCCAGCCATACTAGGGGCCCAGCCATCCTAGGATCTCAGGCATCCCAGGGGCCCAGCCATCCTAGGGGTCCAGCCATCCTAGGGGCCAGCCATACTAGGGGTCCTGACATCCCAGGGGCCCAGCCATCCCAGGGGCCCAGCCATACTAGGGGTCCAGCCATCCCAGGCGCCCAACCAACCTAGGGGCCCAGCCATACTAGGGGTCCAGCCATCCTAGGGGCCCAGCTGTCCTAGGGGTCCAGCCATCCTAGGGGCCCAGCCATACTAGGGGTCCCGCCATTCTAGGGGGCCAGCCATCCCAGGCGCCCAGCCATCCTAGGAGCCCAGCCATCCTTGGGGTCCAGCCATCACAGGGGCCCAGCCATCCCTGGGGCCCCGCCATCCTAAGGGGCCCAGCCATCCCAGGGGCCCAGCCATCCTAGGGGCCCAGCCATCCTGGGGGTCCAGCCATCCTAGGGGCCCCAACATCGTAGGGGTCCAGCCATCCTAGGGGCCCAGCCATACTAGGGATCAAGCCATCCTAGGGGCCCAGCCATCCCAGGGGCCCAGCCTTCCCAGGGGCCCAGCCATCCTAGGGTTCCAGCCATTCTAGGGGCCAAGCCATCCCAGGGGTCCTGCCATCCCAGGGGCCCAGCCATCCTAGGGGCCCAGCCATACTAGGGGTCCAGCCATCCTAAGGGCCCAGCAATACTAGGGGTCCAGCCATCCTAGGGGTCCAGCCTCCCCAGGGGTCCAGCTATCCTAGGGGCCCAGGCATCCGTCATCCCAGGGGCCCAGCAATCCGAGGGGCCCAGCCATCCTAGGGGCCGAGCCATACTAGGGGTCCAGCCATCCTAGGGGCCCAGCCATACTAGGGGTCCAGCCATCCTATGGGCCCAGCCATACTTGGGGTCCAGCCATCCTAGGGTTCCAGCCTCCCCAGGGGTCCAGCTATCCTATGGGCCCAGGCATCCGCCATCCTAGGGGCCCAGCCATACTAGGGGCCCAGCCATCCCAGGGGCCCTGCCATCCTAGGGGTCCAGCCATCCCAGGGGTCCAGCCATCCCAGGGGTCCAACCTTCCCAGGGGCCCAGCCATCCCAGGGGTCCAACCATACTAAGAGCCCAGCCATCCTAGGGGTCCAGCCATCCCAGGGGCCCAGCAATCCCAGGGGCCCAGCCATCCTAGGGGCCCAACCATCCCAGGGGCCCAGCCACCTAGGAGTTCAACCATCCTAGGAGCCCAGCCATCCTTTGGGCCCGGCCATCCTAGGGGTCCAGCCATCCTAGGTGCCCAGCCACCCTAGGGGCCCAGCCACCCTAGGGGCCCAGCTATTCCAGGGGCTCAGCCATCCCAGGGTCCCAGCCATCCTAGGGGCCCAGCCATCCCAGGGGCCCAACCATTCCAGGGGCCCAGCCATCCTAGGGGCCCAGCCATCCTAGGGACCCAACCATCCTAGGGGCCCAGCCATCCTAGGGGCCCAGCCATCCTAGGGGTCCAGCCATCGTAGGGGCCCAGCCATCCCAGGGGTCCAGCCATCCCAAGGGCCCAGCTACACCAGGGGTCCTGCCATCCCATGGCCCCAGCCATCCCATGGGTCCAGCCATCCTGGGGTCCAGCCATCCTAGGGGCCCAGCCATCCTTGGGGTCCAGCCATCCCAGGCGCCCAGCCATCCTAGGGGCCCAGCCATCCTAGGGGTCCTGCCATACTAGGGGCCCAGCCATCCTAGGGGCCCAGCCATACTAGGGGCCCAGCCATCCTAGGGGCTCAGCCATCCCAGGGGCCCAGCCATCCTAGGGGTCCAGCAATAATAAGGGCCCAGCCATCCTAGGGGTCCAGCCATCCTAGGGGCCCAGCCATCCTAGGAGCCCAGCCATCCCAGGGGCACAGCCATCCTAGGGGCCCAGCCATCCTAGGGGTCCTACCATCGTAGGGGCCCAGCCATCCTAGGGGTCCAGCCATCCCAGGGGCTCAGCCATCCTAGGGGTCCAGCCATCCTAGGGGCCCGGCAATACTAAGGGTTCAGCCATCCGGGGGGCCCAGCCATCCTAGGGGCCCAGCCATCCTAGGGGCCCATCAATACAAGGGGCCCAGCCATCCCAGGGACCCATTCATCCTAGGGGCTTAGCCATCCCAGGGGCCCAGCCATCCTAGGGGCCCAGCCATACGAGGGGCCCAGCCATCCTAGGGGCCCAGCCATACTAGGGGCCCAGCCATCCTAGGAGTCCAGCCATCCTAGGGGTCCAGCCATCACAGGGGCCCAGCCATTCCAGGGGCCCCGCCATCCTAGGGGCCCAGCCATCCCAGGGGCCCAGCCATCCCAGGGGCCCAGCCATCCTAGGGGCCCAGCCATACTAGGAGTCCAGCCATCCTAGGGGCCCAGCCATACTAGGGTTCCAGCCATCCTAAGGGCCCAGCAATACTAGGGTTCCCGCCATCCTAGGGGTCCAGCCTCCCCAGGGGTCCAGCTATCCTAGGGGCCCAGGCATCCGCCATCCCAGGGGCCCAGCCATCCGAGGGGCCCAGCCATCCTAAGGGCCCAGCCATACTAGGGGTCCAGCCATCCTAGGGGCCCAGCCATACTAGGGGTCCAGCCATCCTATGGGCCCAGCCATACTTGGGGTCCAGCCATCCTATGGGTCCAGCCTCCCCAGGGGTCCAGCTATCCTATGGGCCCAGGCATCCGCCATGCTAGGGGCCCAGCCATACTAGGGGCCCAGCCATCCCAGGGGCCCTGCCATCCTGGGGGTCCAGCCATCCCAGGGGTCCAGCCATCCCAGGGGTCCAACCTTCCCAGGGGCCCAGCCATCCCAGGGGTCCAACCATACCAGGGGCCCAGCCATCCTAGGGGTCCAGCCATCCCAGGCGCCCAGCAATCACAGGGGCCCAGCCATCCTAGGAGTCCAACCATCCTAGGGGCCCAGCCATCCTTTGGGCCCGGCCATCCTAGGGGTCCAGCCATCCTAGGTGCCTAGCCAACCTAGGGGCCCAGCCACCCTAGGGGTCCAGCTATTCCAGGGGCCCAGCCATCCCAGGGTCCCAGCCATCCTAGGGGCCCAGCCATCCCAGGGGCCCAACCATTCCAGGGGCCCAGCCATCCTAGGGGCCCAGCCATCCTAGGGACCCAGCCATCCTAGGGGCCCAGCCATCCTAGGGGCCCAGCCATTCTATGGGCCCAGCCATCCTAGGGGTCCAGCCATCGTAGGGGCCCAGCCATCCCAGGGGTCCAGCCATCCCAAGGGCCCAGCTACCCCAGGGGTCCTGCCATCCCATGGGCCCAGCCATCCCATGGGTCCAGCCATCCTGGGGTCCAGCCAGCCTAGGGGCCCATCCATCCTAGGGGTCCAGCCATCCCAGGCGCCCAGTCATCCTAGGGGTACAGCCATCCTAGGGGTCCAGCCATACTAGGGGCCCAGCCATTCTTGGGACCCAGCCATACTAGGGGCCCAGACATCCTAGGGGCCCAGCCATACAAGGGGCCCAGCCATCCTAGGGGCTCAGCCATCCCAGGAGCCCAGCCATCCTAGGGGTCCTGCAATACTAAGGGCCCAGCCATCCCAGGGGAACAGCCATCCTAGGGGCCCAGCCATCCTAGGGGTTCTACCTTCGTAGGGGCCCAGCCATCCTAGGGGTCCAGTCATCCCAGGGGCTCAGCCATCCTAGGGGTCCAGCCATCCTAGGGGCCCAGCCATACTAAGGGTCCAGCCATCCGGGGGGCCCAGCCATCCTAGGGGCCCAGCCATCCTAGGGGCCCATCAATACAAGGGGCCCAGCCATCCCAGGGGCCCATTCATGCTAGGGGCTTAGTCATCCCAGGGGCCCAGCCATCCTAGGGGCCCAGCCATACGAGGGGCCCAGCCATCCTAGGGGCCCAGCCATACTAGGGGTCCAGCCATCTTAGGGGCCCAGCCATACTAGGGGTCCAGCCATCCTAGGGGCCCAGCCATCCCAGGGGCCCAGCCATACTAGGGGTCCAGCCATCCTAGGGGCCCAGCCATCCCAGGGGCCCAGCCATCCTAGGTGCCCAGCCACCCCAGGGGCCCAGCCATCCCAGGCGCCCTGCCATCCTAGGGGCCCGGCCATCCCAGGGGCTCAGCCGTCCTAGGGGTCCAGCCATCCTAGGGGCCCCGCCATTACAGGGGCTCAGCCATCCCAGGGGTCCAGTCATCCCAGGGGCTCAGCCATTCTAGGGGTCCAGCCATCCTAGGTGCCCAGCCACCCTAGGGGCCCAGCCACCCTAGGGGCCCAGCTATTCCAGGGGCCCAGCCAACCCAGGGTCCCAGCCATCCTAGGGGCCCAGCCATCCCAGGGGCCCAAGCATTCCAGGGGCCCAGCCATCCTAGGGGCCCAGCCATCCTAGGGACCCAGCCATATTAGGGGCCCAGCCATTCTAGGGGCCCAGCCATCCAAGGGGTCCAGCCATCCTAGGGGCCCAGCCATCCCAGGGGTACAGCCATCCCAAGGGCCCAGCTACCACAGGGGTCCTGCCATCCCATGGGCCCAGCCATCCCATGGGTCCAGCCATCCTGGGGTCCAGCCATCCTAGGGGCCCAGCCATCCTAGGGGTCCAGCCATCCCAGGCGCCCAGCCATCCTAGGGGCCCAGCCATCCTAGGGGCCCAGCCATCCTAGGGGTCCAGCCATAATAGGGGCCCAGCCGTACGCCATACTAGGGGCCCAGCCATTCTTGGGACCCAGCCATACTAGGGGCCCAGCCATCCTAGGGGCCCAGCCATACTACGGGCCCAGCCATCCTAGGGGCTCAGTCCTCCCAGGGGCCCAGCTATACTAGGGGTCCAGCAATCCTAAGGGCCCAGCCATCCTAGGGGTCCAGCCATCCTAGGGGCCCAGCCATCCTAGGAGCCCAGCCATCCCAGGGGCACAGCCCTCCTAGGGGCCCAGCCATCCTAGGGGTCCTACCTTCGTAGGGGCCCAGCCATCCTAGGGGTCCAGCCACCCCAGGGGCTCAGCCATCCTAGGGGTCCAGCCATCCTAGGGGCCCAGCCATACTAAGGGTCCAGCCATCCGGGGGGCCCAGCCATCCTAGGGGCCCAGCCATCCTAGGGGCCCAGCAATAGAAGGGACCCAGCCATCCCAGGGGCCCATTCATCCTAGGGGCCCCGCCATCCTAGGGGCTTAGCCATCCCAGGGGCCCAGCCATCCTAGGGGCCCAGCCATACGAGGGGCCCAGCCATACGAGGGGCCCAGCCATCCTAGGGGCCCAGCCATACTAGGGGTCCAGCCATCTTAGGGGCGTAGCCATACTAGGGGTCTAGCCATTCTAGGGGCCCAGCCGTCCTAGGGGTCCAGCCATCCTAGGGGCCCAGCCATACTAGGGGTCCAGCCATCCTAGGGGCCCAGCCATCCCAGGGGCCCAGCCATACTAGGGGTCCAGCCATCCTAGGGGCCCAGCCATCCCAGGGGCCCAACCATCCTAGGGGCCCAGCCATCCCTGGGGCCCAGCCATCCCAGGCGCCCTGCCACCCTAGGGGCCCGGCCATCCCAGGGGCTCAGGCATCCTAGGGGTCCAGCCATCCTAGAGGCCCCGCCATCACAGGGGCTCAGCCATCCTAGGGGCCCAGCCATCCCAGGGGTCCAGTCATCCCAGGGGCTCAGTCATCCTAGGGGTCCAGCCATCCTAGGGGCTCAGCCATCCCAGGGGCCCAGCCATCCTAGGGGCCCGGCCATCCCAGGGGCTCAGCCATCCTAGGGGTCCAGCCATCATAGGGGCCCCGCCATCACAGGGGCTCAGCCATCCTAGGGGTCCAGCCATCCTAGGGGTCCAGCCATAAGAGGGGCTCAGCCATCCTAGGGGTCCAGCCATCCCAGGGGCTCAGCCAACCTAGGGGTCCAGCAATACAAGGTGTCCAGCCATCCTAGGGGCCCAGCCATCCCAGGGGTCCAGCCATCCGAGGGTCCCAGCCATCCTTGGGGTTCAGCCATCCTAGGGGCCCCGCCATCCCAGGGGCCCAGCCATCCTGGGGGTCCAGCCATCCTAGGGGCCCAGCCATACTAGGGATCCAGCCATCCTTGGGGCCCAGCCATCTCAGGGCCCCAGCCATCCCAGGGGCCCAGCCTTCCTAGGGGTCCAGCCATCCTAGCGGCCCAACCATCCTAGGGGTCCAGCCATCCCAGGGGCCCAGCCATCCTGGGGGCCCCGCACTCCTTGAGGCCCAGCCATCCCAGGGGCTCAGCCATCCTAGGGGCCCAGCCATTCTAGGGGTTCATCCATCACAGGGGCCCAGCCATCCTAGGGGCCCAGCCATCCTAGGGGTCCAGCCATCCCAGGGGCCCAGCCATCCTAGGGGCCCAGCCATCCCAGGGGCCCAGCCATCCTAGGGGCCCAGCCGTACTATTGGTCCAGCCATCCTAGGGGTTCAGCCATCCTAGAGGCAGAGCCATACTAGGGGTCCAGACATCCTAGGGGTCCAGCCATCCCAGGCACCCAGCCAACCTAGGGGCCCAGCCATACTAGGGGTCCAGCCATCCTAGGGGCCCAGCCATCCCAGGGGCCCAGCCATCCTAGGGGCCCAGCCATTCTAGGGGCCCAGCAATCCTAGGGGCCCAGCCATTCCAGGGGCCCAGCCATCCAAGGGGCCTGGCCATTCTAGGGGCCCAGCCATCCCAGGGGCCCAGCCATTCTAGGGGCTCAGCCATCCTAGGGGCCCAGCCATCCCAGGGGCCCAGCCATCCCAGGGGCCCAGCCATCCCAGGTGCCCAGCCATACTAAGGGTCCAGCAAACCTAGGGGCCCAGCCATACAAGGGGTCCAGCCATCCTAGGGGCCCAGCCATACTAGGGGTCCAGCCAACCTAAGGGCCCAGCCATACTAGGGGTCCAGCCATCCTAGGGGTCCAGCCATCCCAGGGGTCCAGCCATCCTAGGGGCCGAGCCATCAGCCATCCTAGGGGCCCAGCCATACTAGGGGTCCAGCCATCCTAGGGGCCCAGCCATCCCAGGGGCCCTGCCATCCTGGGGGTCCAGCCATCCCAGGGGCCAAGATATCCCAGGGGTCCAGCCCTCATAGGGGCCCAGCCATCCCAGGGGCTCAGCCATCCTAGGAGTCCAACCATCCCAGGGGCCCAGCCATCCTAGGAGTCCAGCCATCCTAGGGGCCCAGCCATCCCAGAGGCCCAGCTATCCTAGGGGCCCAGCCTTCCCAGGGGCCCAGCCATCCCAGGGGCCCAGCCATCCCAGGGGCACAGCCATCCTAGAAGCCCAATCATTCAAGGGCCCAGCCAACCCAAGGGGCCCAGCCATCCCAGGGGCCCAGCCATCTTAGGGGCCCAGCCATTCTAGGGGCCCAGCCATCCTAGGGGCCCAGCCATCCCAGGGGCCAGCCATCCCAGGGGCCCAGCCATCCTAGGGGTCCAGCCATCCTAGGGGTCCAGCCATACTAGGGGTTCAGCCATCCCAGGGGTCCAGTCATCCTAGGGGCCCAGCCATCCGCCATTGTAGGGGCCCAGCCATACCAGGGGTCCAGCCATCCTAAGGGCCCAGCCATCTAAGGGACCCTGCCATCCTGGGGTTCCAGCCATCCCAGGGGTCCAGCCATTCCAGGGGTCCAGCCATCCCAGGGGTCCAGCCACCCCAGGGGCCTTGCCATCCCAGGGGTCCAACCATACTAGGGGCGCAGCCATCCCAGGTGCCCAGCCAGCACAGGGGCCCAGCCATCCTAGGGGCCCAGCCATCCCAGGGGCCCAGCCATCCTAGGGGTCGAGCCATCATAGGGGCCCAGCCATCCTAAGGGCCCAGCCATCCTAGGAGTCCAGCCATCCCAGGCGCCCAACCATCCTTGGTGTCCAACCATCCTAGGGGCCCAGCCATCCTAGGGGTTCAGCCATCCTAGGGGCCCAGCCATCCTAGGGGCCCAGCCATCCTAGGGGTTCGGCCATGCTAGGGGCCCCGCATTCCTAGGGGTCCAGCCATCCCAGGGGTTCAGCCATCCCAGGGGCCCAGCCATCCTAGGGGCCCTGCTATCCTAAGGGCCCAGCCATCCTAGGGGTCCAGCCACCCTACCGGCCCAGCCATCCTAGGGGTCCAGCCATCACAGGGGCCCAGCCATCCTACGGGCCCAGCCATCCAGGGGCCCAGCCATTCCAGGGGCCCAGCTATCCTAAGGGCCCAGCCATCCTATAGGTCCGGCCATCCTAGGGGCCAAGCCATCCTAGGGGCACAGCCATCCTAGGGGCCCAGCCATCCTAGGAGCCCAGCCATCCTAGGGGTTCAGCCTTCCTAGGGGCCCAGCCATCCCAGGGGTCCAGCCATCCTAGGGGCCCAGCCATACTAGGGGTCCAGCCATTCTAGGGGCCCAGCCACCCCAGAGGTCCATCCTTCCTAGGCGTCCAGCCATCCTAGGGGCCCAGTCATGCCAGGGGTCCAGCCATCCCAGGGGCCCAGCCATCCTAGGGGCCCAGCGATCCTCGGGGTCCAGCCATCCCAGGGGCTCAGCCATCCCAGGGGTACAGCCATCCTAGGGGCCCAGCCATCCCAGGGGCCCAGCCATCCTAGGGGACCAGCCATTCTAGGGGCCCAGCCATCCTAGGTGCCCATCCATCCCAGGGGCCCAGCCATCCCAGGGGCCCAGCCATTCTATGGGCCCGGCCATCCCAGGGGCCCAGCCATCCCAGGGGCCCAGCCATCCCAGGGGCCCAGCCATCCCAGGGGCTCAGCCATCCCATGTGCCCTGCCATCCCAGGGGCCCAGCCATCTTAGGGGCCCAGCCATACTAGGGGTCCAGCCATCCTAGGGGCCCAGCCATACATGGGGTCCAGCCATCCTAGAGGCCCAGCCATACTAGGGGGTCCAGCCAACCTAAGGGCCCAGCCATACTAGAGGTCCAGCCATCCTAGGGGTCCAGCCATCCCAGGGGTCCAGCCATCCTAGGGGCCGAGCCATCAGCCATCCTAGGGACCCAGCCATACTAGGGGTCCAGCCATCCAAGGGGCCCACCCATCCCAGGGGCCCTGCCATCCTGGGGGTCCAGCCATCCCAGAGGGCCAGCCATCCCAGGGGCCCAGCCATCCTTTGGGCCCAGCCATCCTAGGGGTCCAGCCATCCTAGGGGCCCAGCCATCCTAGGGGCCCAGCCATCCTAGGAGTTCAGCCATCCCAAGGGCCCAGCCATCCTAGGGGTCCAACCATCCTAGGGGTCCAGCCATCCTAGGGGCCCAGCCATCCCAGGGGCCCAGCCATTCTAAGGGCCCAGCCAACCTATGGTCCCAGGCATCCTAGGGTCCAAACATCCTAGGGGTCCAGCCATTATAGGGGACAAGCCATCCTAGGAGCCCAGCCATCGTAGGGACCCAGCCATCCTAAGGGCCCAGCCATCCTAGGGGCCAGTCATCCTAGGGGCCCAGCCATTCTAGGAGCCCAGCTATCCTAGGGGTCCAGCCATCCTAGTGGTCCAGCCATCCTAGGGGGCAGCCATCCCAGGGGCCCAGCCATCCTAGGGGTCCAACCATCCTAGGGGCCCAGCCAACCTAGGGGTCTAACCAACCCAGGGGCCCAGCCATCCTAGTGGCCCAGCCATCCAAGGGGCACAGCCATCCTAGGGGCACAGCCATTCTAGGGGTCCAGCCATCCTAGGGGCCCAGCCATCCTAGGGGCCCAGTCATCCCAGGGCCCAGCCATCCCAGGGCCAGCCATCCCAGGGGCCCAGCCATTCTAGGGGCCCAGCCATCCTAGGGTCCCAGCCATCCTAGGGGCCTAGCCATCCTAGGGGCCCAGCCAATCTAGGGGTCCAGCCATCCTAGGGGCCCAGCCATCCTAAGGGCCCAGTCATCCTAGGAGTCCAGCCATCCCAGGGGCCCAACCATCCTTGGGGTCCAACCATCCTAGGGGCCCAGCCATCCTAGGTGTTCAGCCATTCTAGGGGCCCAGCCATCCTAGGGGCCCAGCCATCCTAGGGGTCCAGCCATGCTAGGGGCCCAGCATTCCTAGGGGTCCAGCCATCCCAGGGGTTCAGCCATCCCAGGGTCCCAGCCATCCTAGGGGCCCTGCTATCCTAGGGGCCCAGCCATCCTAGGGGTCCAGCCACCCTAGCGGCCCAGCCATCCTAGGGGTCCAGCCATCCTAGGGGTCCAGCCATCTCAGGGGCCCAGCCATCCAGGGGCCCAGCCATTCCAGGGGCCCAGCTATCCTAAGGGCCCAGCCATCCTATAGGTCCGGCCATCCTAGGGGCCAAGCCATCCTAGGGGCCCAGCCATCTTAGGGGCCCAGCCATCCTAGGGGTCCAGCCATCCTAGGGGCCCAGCCATCACAGGGGTCCAGCCATACTAGGGGCCCAGCCATACTAGGGGTCCAGCCATCCTAGGGGCCCAGACATCCCAGGGGTCCAGCCATCCCAGGGGCCCAGCCACCCCCGAGGTCCATCCATCCTAGGGGTCCAGCCATCCTAGGGGCCCAGCCATCCCAGGGGTCCAGCCATCCCAGGGGCACAGCCATCCTAGGGGCCCAGCCATCCTCGGGGTCCAGCCATCCCAGGGGCTCGGCCATCCCAGGGGTCCAGCCATCCTAGGGGCCCAGCCATCCCAGGGGCCCAGCCATCCTAGGGGACCAGCCATTCTAGGAGCCGAGCCATCCTAGGGGCCCAGCCATCCCAGGGGCCCAGCCATCCCAGGGGCCCAGCCATTCTAGGGGCCCAGCCATCCCAGGGGCCCAGCCATCCTAGGGGCCCAGCCATTCTAGGGGCTCAGCCATCCTGGGGGCCCAGCCATCCCAGGGGCCCAGCCATCCCAGGGGCTCAGCCATCCCAGGTGCCCAGCCATCCCAGGGGCCCAGCCATCTTAGGGGCCCAGCCATACTAGGGGTCCAGCCATCCTAGGGGCCCAGCCATAAAGGGGTCGAGCCATCCTAGGGGCCCAGCCATACTAGGGGAGTTCCAGCCAACCTAAGGGCCAAGCAATACTAGAGGTCCAGCCATCCTAGGGGTCCAGCCATCCCAGGGGTCCAACCATCCTAGGGGCCCAGCCATTCTAGGGGGTCCAGCCAACCTAAGGGCCAAGCCATACTAGAGGTCCAGCCATCCTAGGGGTCCAGCCATCCCAGGGGTCCAGCCATCCTAGGGGCCGAGCCATCAGCCATCCTAGGGTCCCAGCCATACTAGGGGTCCAGCCTTTCTAGGATTTCAGCCATCCCAGGGGCCCAGCCATTCTAGGGACCCAGCCATCCCAGGTGCCCAGCCATCCCAGGGGCCCAGCCATCCGAGGGGCCCAGCCATACTAGGGGTCCAGCAAACCTAGGGGCCCAGCCATACAAGGGGTTGAGCCATCCTAGGGGCCCAGCCATACTAGGGGGTCCAGTCAACCTAAGGGCGCAGCCATACTAGGGGTCCAGCCATCCTAGGAGTCCAGCCATCCCAGGGGTCCAGCCATCCTAGGGGCCGAGCCATCAGCCATCCTAGGGGCCCAGCCATACTAGGGGTCCAGCCATCCTAGGGGCCCAGCCATCCCAGGGGCCCTGCCATCCTGGGTGTCCAGCCATCCCAGGGGCCATGATATCCCAGGGGTCCAGCCGTCATAGGGGCCCAACAATCCCAGGGGCTCAGCCATCCTAGGAGTCCAACCATCCCAGGGGCCCAGCCATCCTAGGAGTCCAGCCATCCTAGGGGCCCAGCCATCCCAGAGGCCCAGCTATCCTAGGGGCCCAGCCATCCCAGGGGCCCAGCCATCCCAGGGGCCCAGCCATCCCAGGGCCACAGCCACCCTAGGGGCCCATTCATTCAAGGGCCCAGCCTACCCAGGGGCCCAGCCATCCCAGGGGCCCAGCCATCCTAGGGGCCCAGCCATTCTAGGGGCCCAGTCATCCTCGGGGCCCAGCCATCCCAGGGGCCAGCCATCCCAGGGGCCAGCCATCCCAGGGGCCCAGCCATCCTAGGGGTCCAGCCATCCTAGGAGTCCAGCCATACTAGGGGTTCAGCCATCCCAGGGGTCCAGTCATCCTAGGGGCCCAGCCATCCGCCATTGTAGGGGCCCAGCCATACCAGGGGTCCAGCCATCCTAAGGGCCCAGCCATCTAAGGGACCCTGCCATCCTGGGGCTCCAGCCATCCCAGGGCTCCAGCCATTCCAGGGGTCCAGCCATCCCAGGGGTCCAGCCACCCCAGGGGCCTTGCCATCCCAGGGGTCCAACCATACTAGGGGCGCAGCCATCCCAGGTGCCCAGCCAGCACAGGGGCCCAGCCTTCCTAGGGGCCCAGCCATCCCAGGGGCCCAGCCATCCTAGGGGTCGAGCCATCCTAGGGGCCCAGCCATCCTAAGGGCCCAGTCATCCTAGGAGTCCAGCCATCCCAGGGGCCCAACCATCCTTGGGGTCCAACCATCCTAGGGGCCCAGCCATCCTAGGGGTTCAGCCATCCTAGGGGCCCAGCCATCCTAGGGGCCCAGCCATCCTAGGGGTTCGGCCATGCTAGGGGCCCCGCATTCCTAGGGGTCCAGCCATCCCAGGGGTTCAGCCATCCCAGGGGCCCAGCCATCCTAGGGGCCCTGCTATCCTAAGGGCCCAGCCATCCTAGGGGTCCAGCCACCCTACCGGCCCAGCCATCGTAGAGGTCCAGCCATCCTAGGGGTCCAGCCATCACAGGGGCCCAGCCATCCTACGTGCCCAGCCATCCAGGGGCCCAGCTATCCTAAGGGCCCAGCCATCCTATAAGTCCGGCCATCCTAGGGGCCAAGCCATCCTAGGGGCACAGCCATCATAGGGGCCCAGCCATCCTAGGGGCCCAGCCATACTAGGGGTCCAGCCATTCTAGGGGCCCAGCCACCCCAGAGGTCCATCCATCCTAGGGGTCCAGCCATCCTAGGGGCCCAGCCATGCCAGGGGTCCAGCCATCCCAGGGGCCCAGCCATCCTAGGGGCCCAGCGATCCTCGGGGTCCAGCCATCCCAGGGGCTCAGCCATCCCAGGGGTACAGCCATCCTAGGGGCCCAGCCATCCCAGGGGCCCAGCCATCCTAGGGGACCAGCCATTCTAGGGGCCCAGCCATCCTAGGTGCCCATCCATCCCAGGGGCCCAGCCATCCCAGGAGCCCAGCCATTCTAGGGGCCCGGCCATCCCAGGGGCCCAGCCATCCTAGGGGCCCAGCCATTCTAGGGGCTCAGCCATCCTAGGGGCCCAGCCATCCCAGGGGCCCAGCCATCCCAGGGGCCCAGCCATCCCATGTGCCCTGCCATCCCAGGGGCCCAGCCATCTTAGGGGCCCAGCCATACTAGGGGTCCAGCCATCCTAGGGGCCCAGCCATACATGGGGTCCAGCCATCCTAGGGGCCCAGCCATACTAGGGGGTCCAGCCAACGTAAGGGCCCAGCCATACTAGAGGTCCAGCCATCCTAGGGGTCCAGCCATCCCAGGGGTCCAGCCATCCTAGGGGCCGAGCCATCAGCCATCCTAGGGACCCAGCCATACTAGGGGTCCACCCATCCCAGGGGCCCTGCCATCCTGGGGGTCCAGCCATCCCAGGGGTCCAGCCATCCCAGGGGCCCAGCCATCCTTTGGGCCCAGCCATCCTAGGGGTCCAGTCATCCTAGGGGCCCAGCCATCCTAGGGGCCCAGCCATCCTAGGAGTTCAGCCATCCCAAGGGCCCATCCATCCTAGGGGTCCAACCATCCTAGGGGTCCAGCCATCATAGGGGCCCAGCCATCCCAAAGGCCCAGCCATTCTAGGGGCCCAGCCAACCTATGGTCCCAGGCATCCTAGGGTCCAACCATCCTAGGGGTCCAGCCATTATAGGGGACAAGCCATCCTAGGAGCCCAGCCATCGTAGGGACCCAGCCATCCCAGGTGCCCAGCCATCCCAGGGGCCCAGCCATCCCAGGGGCCCAGCCATACTAGGGGTCCAGCAAACCTAGGGGCCCAGCCATACAAGGGGTCGAGCCATCCTAGGGGCCCAGCCATACTAGGGGGTCCAGCCAACCTAAGGGCCCAGCCATACTAGGGGTCCAGCCATCCTAGGAGTCCAGCCATCCCAGGGGTCCAGCCATCCTAGGGGCCGAGCCATCAGCCATCCCAGGGGTCCAGCCATCCCAGGGGCCCAGCCATCCTAGGGGTCAAGCCATCCTAGGGGCCCAGCCAGCCCAGGGGCCCAGCCAGCCCAGCAGGTCTGCTATCCCATGGGCTCAGCCATCCTAGGGGCCCAGCCATCCTGGGGGCCCAGCCATCCTAGGGGCCGAGCCATCAGCCATCCTAGGGGCCCAGCCATACTAGGGGTCCAGCCATTCTAGGATTTCAGCCATCCCAGGGGCCCAGCCATTCTAGGGACCCAGCCATCCCAGGTGCCCAGCCATCCCAGGGGCCCAGCCATCCCAGGGGCCCAGCCATACTAGGGGTCCAGCAAACCTAGGGGCCCAGCCATACAAGGGGTCGAGCCATCCCAGGGGCCCAGCCATACTAGGGGGTCCAGCCAACCTAAGGGCCCAGCCATACTAGGGTTCCAGCCATCCTAGGAGTCCAGCCATCCCAGGGGTCCAGCCATCCTAGGGGCCGAGCCATCAGCCATCCTAGGGGCCCAGCCATACTAGGGGTCCAGCCATCCTAGGGGCCCAGCCATCCCAGGGGCCCTGCCATCCTGGGGGTCCAGCCATCCCAGGGGCCAAGATATCCCAGGGGTCCAGCCCTCATAGGGGCCCAACCATCCCAGGGGCTCAGCCATCCTAGGAGTCCAACTATCCCAGGGGCCCAGCCATCCTAGGGGCCCAGCCATCCCAGAGGCCCAGCTATCCTAGGGGCCCAGCCATCCCAGGGGCCCAGCCATCCCAGGGGGCCAGCCATCCCAGGGCCACAGCCACCCTAGGGGCCCATTCATTCAAGGGCCCAGCCAACCCAGGGGCCCAGCCATCCCAGTGGCCCAGCCATCCTAGGGGCCCAGCCATTCTAGGGGCCCAGCCATCCTAGTGGCCCAGCCATCCCAGGGGCCAGCCATCCCAGGGGCCCAGCCATCCTAGGGGTCCAGCCATCCTAGGGGTCCAGCCATACTAGGGGTTCAGCCATCCCAGGGGTCCAGTCATCCTAGGGGCCCAGCCATCCGCCATTGTAGGGGCCCAGCCATACCAGGGGTCCAGCCATCCTAAGGGCCCAGCCATCTAAGGGACCCTGCCATCCTGGGGCTCCAGCCATCCCAGGGGTCCAGCCATTCCAGGGGTCCAGCCATCCCAGGGGTCCATCCACCCCAGGGGCCTTGCCATCCCAGGGGTCCAACCATACTAGGGGCGCAGCCATCCCAGGTGCCCAGCCAGCACAGGGGCCCAGCCATCCTAGGGGCCCAGCCATCCCAGGGGCCCAGTCATCCCAGGGGTCCAGCCACCCCAGGGGCCTTGCCATCTCAGGGGTCCAACCATACTAGGGGCGCAGCCATCCCAGGTGCCCAGCCAGCACAGGGGCCCAGCCATCCTAGGGGCCCAGCCATCCCAGGGGCCCAGCCATCCTAGGGGCCCAGCCATCCTAGGGGTCCAGCCATCCTAGGGGCCCTGCCATGCTAGGGGCCCAGCCATCCTAGGAGTTCAGCCATCCCAGGGGCCCAGCCATCCTAGGGGTCCAACCATCCTAGGGGCCCAGCCATCCTAGGGGTCCAGCCATCCTAGGGGCCCAGCCATCCCAGGAGCCCAGCCATTCTAGGGGCCCAGCCATCCTAGGGGCCCAGGCATCCTAGGAGTCCAGCCATCCTAGTGGCCCAGCCATTATAGGGGCCAAGCCATCCTAGGAGCCCAGCCATGCTAGGGAACCAGCCATCCTAGGGGCCCAGCCATCCAAGGGGCCAGCAATCCTAGGGGCCCAGCCATTCTAGGAGCCCAGCTGTCCTAGGGGTCCAGCCATCCTAGGGGTCCAGCCATCCCAGGGGTCAAGCCATCCCAGGGGCCCAGCCATCCTAGGGGTCCAACCATCCTAGGGGCCCAGCCAATCTAGGGGTCAACCAACCCAGGGGCCCAGCCATCCTAGTGGCCCAGCCATCCAAGGGGCCCAGCCATCCTAGGGGCCCAGCCATCCTAGGGGTCCAGCCATCCTAGGGGCCCAGCCATTCTAGGGGTCCAGCCATCCTAGGGGTCCAACCATCCTAGGGGCCCAGCCATCCCAGGGGTCCAGCCATCCCAGGGGCCCAGCCATCCTAGGGGTCAAGCCATCCTAGGGGCCCAGCCATCCCAGGGGCCCAGCCAGCCCAGCAGGTCTGCTATCCCATGGGCTCAGCCATCCTAGGGTTCCAGCCATCCTAGGGGCCCAGCCATCCTAGGGTTCCAGCCATCCTAAGGGCCCAGCCATCCTAGGAGTCCAGCCATCCCAGGGGCCCAACCATCCTTGGGGTCCAACCATCCTAGGGGCCCAGCCATCCTAGGTGTTCAGCCATCCTAGGGGCCCAGCCATCCTTGGGGCCCAGCCATCCTAGGGGTCCAGCCATGCTAGGGGCCCAGCCATCCTAGGGGCCGAGCCATCAGCCATCCTAGGGCCCAGCCATACTAGGGGTCCAGCCATTCTAGGATTTCAGCCATCCCAGGGGCCCAGCCATTCTAGGGACCCAGCCATCCCAGGTGCCCAGCCATCCCAGGGGCCCAGCCATCCCAGGGGCCCAGCCATACTAGGGGTCCAGCAAACCTAGGGGCCCAGCCATACAAGGGGTCGAGCCATCCTAGGGGCCCAGCCATACTAGGGGGTCCAGCCAACCTAAGGGCCCAGCCATACTGGGGGTCCAGCCATCCTAGGAGTCCAGCCATCCCAGGGGTCCAGCCATCCTAGGGGCCGAGCCATCAGCCATCCTAGGGGCCCAGCCATACTAGGGGTCCAGCCATCCTAGGGGCCCAGCCATCCCAGGGGCCCTGCCATCCTGGGGGTCCAGCCATCCCAGGGGCCAAGATATCCCAGGGGTCCAGCCCTCATAGGGGCCCAACCATCCCAGGGGCTCAGCCATCCTAGGAGTCCAACCATCCCAGGGGCCCAGCCATCCTAGGGGCCCAGCCATCCCAGAGGCCAAACTATCCTAGGGGCCCAGCCATCCCAGGGGCCCAGCCATCCCAGGGGCCCAGCCATCCCAGGGCCACAGCCACCCTAGGGGCCCATTCATTCAAGGGCCCAGCCAACCCAGGGGCCCAGCCATCCCAGGGGCCCAGCCATCCTAGGGGCCCAGCCATTCTAGGGGCCCAGCCATCCTAGGGGCCCAGCCATCCCAGGGGCCAGCCATCCCAGGGGCCCAGCCATCCTAGGGGTCCAGCCATCCTAGGGGTCCAGCCATACTAGGGGTTCAGCCATCCCAGGGGTCCAGTCATCCTAGGGGCCCAGCCATCCGCCATTGTAGGGGCCCAGCCATACCAGGGGTCCAGCCATCCTAAGGGCCCAGCCATCTAAGGGACCCTGCCATCCTGGGGCTCCAGCCATCCCAGGGGTCCAGCCATTCCAGGGGTCCAGCCATCCCAGGGGTCCAGCCACCCCAGGGGCCTTGCCATCCCAGGGGTCCAACCATACTAGGGGCGCAGCCATCCCAGGTGCCCAGCCAGCACAGGGGCCCAGCCATCCTAGGGGCCCAGCCATCCCAGGGGCCCAGCCATCCTAGGGGTCGAGCCATCCTAGGGGCCCAGCCATCCTAAGGGCCCAGTCATCCTAGGAGTCCAGCCATCCCAGGGGCCCAACCATCCTTGGGGTCCAACCATCCTAGGGGCCCAGCCATCCTAGGGGTTCAGCCATCCTAGGGGCCCAGCCATCCTAGGGGCCCAGCCATCCTAGGGGTTCGGCCATGCTAGGGGCCCCGCATTCCTAGGGGTCCAGCCATCCCAGGGGTTCAGCCATCCCAGGGGCCCAGCCATCCTAGGGGCCCTGCTATCCTATGGGCCCAGCCAACCTAGGGGTCCAGCCACCCTACCGGCCCAGCCATCCTAGGGGTTCAGCCATCCTAGGGGTCCAGCCATCACAGGGGCCCAGCCATCCTACGGGCCCAGCCATCCAGGGGCCCAGCTATCCTAAGGGCCCAGCCATCCTATAGGTCCGGCCATCCTAGGGGCCAAGCCATCCTAGGGGCACAGCCATCGTAGGGGCCCAGCCATCCTAGGAGCCCAGCCATCCTAGGGGTTCAGCCATCCTAGGGGCCCAGCCATCCCAGGGGTCCAGCCATCCTAGGGGCCCATCCATACTAGGGGTCCAGCCATTCTAGGGGCCCAGCCACCCCAGAGGTCCATCCATCCTAGGGGTCCAGCCATCCCAGGGGCCCAGCCATCCTAGGGGCCCAGCGATCCTCGGGGACCAGCCATCCCAGGGGCTCAGCCATCCCAGGGGTACAGCCATCCTAGGGGCCCAGCCATCCCAGGGGCCCAGCCATCCTAGGGGACCAGCCATTCTTGGGGCCCAGCCATCCTAGGTGCCCATCCATCCCAGGGGCCCAGCCATCCCAGGGGCCCAGCCATTCTAGGGGCCCGGCCATCCCAAGGGCCCTGCCATCCTAGGGGCCCAGCCATTCTAGGGGCTCAGCCATCCTAGGGGCCCAGCCATCCCAGGGGCCCAGCCATCCCAGGGGCCCAGCCATCCCATGTGCCCTGCCATCCCAGAGGCCCAGCCATCTTAGGGGCCCAGCCATACTAGGGGTCCAGCCATCCTAGAGGCCCAGCCATACATGGGGTCCAGCCATCCTAGGGGCCCAGTCATACTAGGGGGTCCAGCCAACCTAAGGGCCCAGCCATACTAGAGGTCCAGCCATCCTAGGGGTCCAGCCATCCCAGGGGTCCAGCCATCCTAGGGGCCGAGCCATCAGCCAACCTAGGGACCCAGCCATGCTAGGGGTCCAGCCATCCTAGGGGCCCACACATCCCAGGGGCCCTGCCATCCTGGGGGTCCAGCCATCCCAGGGGTCCAGCCATCCCAGGGGCCCAGCCATACTTTGGGCCCAGCCATCCTAGGGGTCCAGCCATCCTAGGGGCCCAGCCATCCTAGGGGCCCAGCCATCCTAGGAGTTCAGCCATCCCAAGGGCCCAGCCATCCTAGGGGTCCAACCATCCTAGGGGTCCAGCCATCCTAGGGGCCCAGCCATTATAGGGGCCAAGCCATCCTAGGAGCCCAGCCATCGTAGGGACCCAGCCATCCTAAGGGCCCAGCCATCCTAGGGGCCAGTCATCCTAGGGGCCCAGCCATTCTAGGAGCCCAGCTATCCTAGGGGTCCAGCCATCCTAGTGGTCCAGCCATCCTAGGGGGCAGCCATCCCAGGGGCCCAGCCATCCTAGGGGTCCAACCATCCTAGGGGCCCAGCCAACCTAGGGGTCTAACCAACCCAGGGGCCCAGCCATCCTAGTGGCCCAGCCATCCAAGGGGCACAGCCATCCTAGGGGCCCAGCCATTCTAGGGGTCCAGCCATCCTAGGGGCCCAGCCATCCTAGGGGCCCAGCCATCCCAGTGCCCAACCATCCCAGGGCCAGCCATCCCAGGGGCCCAGCCATTCTAGGGGCCCATCCATCCTAGGGTCCCAGCCATCCTAGGGGCCTAGCCATCCTAGGGGCCCAGCCATTCTAGAGGTCCAGCCATCCTAGGGGCCCAGCCATCCTAAGGGCCCAGTCATCCTAGGAGTCCAGCCATCCCAGGGGCCCAACCATCCTTGGGGTCCAACCATCCTAGGGGCCCAGCCATCCTAGGTGTTCAGCCATCCTAGGGGCCCAGCCATCCTAGGGGCCCAGCCATCCTAGGGGTCCAGCCATGCTAGGGGCCCAGCATTCCTAGGGGTCCAGCCATCCCAGGGGTTCAGCCATCCCAGGGTCTCAGCCATCCTAGGGGCCCTGCTATCCTAGGGGCCCAGCCATCCTAGGGGTCCAGCCACCCTAGCGGCCCAGCCATCCTAGGGGTCCAGCCATCCTAGGGGTCCAGTCATCTCAGGGGCCCAGCCATCCAGGGGCCCAGCCATTCCAGGGGCCCAGCTATCCTAAGGGCCCAGCCATCCGAGGGGCCCAGCCATACTAGGGGTCCAGCAAACCTAGGGGCCCAGCCATACAAGGGGTCGAGCCATCCTAGGGGCCCAGCCATACTAGGGGGTCCAGTCAACCTAAGGGCCCAGCCATACTAGGGGTCCAGCCATCCTAGGAGTCCAGCCATCCCAGGGGTCCACCCATCCTAGGGGCCGAGCCATCAGCCATCCTAGGGGCCCAGCCATACTAGGGGTCCAGCCATCCTAGGGGCCCAGCCATCCCAGGGGCCCTGCCATCCTGGGTGTCCAGCCATCCCAGGGGCCAAGATATCCCAGGGGTCCAGCCGTCATAGGGGCCCAACCATCCCAGGGGCTCAGCCATCCTAGGAGTCCAACCATCCCAGGGGCCCAGCCATCCTAGGAGTCCAGCCATCCTAGGGGCCCAGCCATCCCAGAGGCCCAGCTATCCTAGGGGCCCAGCCATCCCAGGGGCCCAGCCATCCCAGGGGCCCAGCCATCCCAGGGCCACAGCCACCCTAGGGGCCCATTCATTCAAGGGCCCAGCCAACCCAGGGGCCCAGCCATCCCAGGGGCCCAGCCAGCCTAGGGGCCCAGCCATTCTAGGGGCCCAGCCATCCTAGGGGCCCAGCCATCCCAGGGGCCAGCCATTCCAGGGGCCCAGCCATCCTAGGGGTCCAGCCATCCTAGGGGTCCAGCCATACTAGGGGTTCAGCCATCCCAGGGGTCCAGTCATCCTAGGGGCCCAGCCATCCGCCATTGTAGGGGCCCAGCCATACCAGGGGTCCAGCCATCCTAAGGGCCCAGCCATCTAAGGGACCCTGCCATCCTGGGGCTCCAGCCATCCCAGGGGTCCAGCCATTCCAGGGGTCCAGCCATCCCAGGGGTCCAGCCACCCCAGGGGCCTTGCCATCCCAGGGGTCCAACCATACTAGGGGCGCAGCCATCCCAGGTGCCCAGCCAGCACAGGGGCCCAGCCTTCCTAGGGGCCCAGCCATCCCAGGGGCCCAGCCATCCTAGGGGTCGAGCCATCCTAGGGGCCCAGCCATCCTAAGGGCCCAGTCATCCTAGGAGTCCAGCCATCCCAGGGGCCCAACCATCCTTGGGGTCCAACCATCCTAGGGGCCCAGCCATCCTAGGGGTTCAGCCATCCTAGGGGCCCAGCCATCCTAGGGGCCCAGCCATCCTAGGGGTTCGGCCATGCTAGGGGCCCCGCATTCCTAGGGGTCCAGCCATCCCAGGGGTTCAGCCATCCCAGGGGCCCAGCCATCCTAGGGGCCCTGCTATCCTAAGGGCCCAGCCATCCTAGGGGTCCAGCCACCCTACCGGCCCAGCCATCCTAGGGGTCCAGCCATCACAGGGGCCCAGCCATCCTACGGGCCCAGCCATCCAGGGGCCCAGCCATTCCAGGGGCCCAGCTATCCTAAGGGCCCAGCCATCCTATAGGTCCGGCCATCCTAGGGGCCAAGCCATCCTAGGGGCACAGCTATCCTAGGGGCCCAGCCATCCTAGGAGCCCAGCCATCCTAGGGGTTCAGCCTTCTTAGGGGCCCAGCCATCCCAGGGGTCCAGCCATCCTAGGGGCCCAGCCATACTAGGGGTCCAGCCATTCTAGGGGCCCAGCCACCCCAGAGGTCCATCCTTCCTAGGCGTCCAGCCATCCTCGGGGCCCAGCCATGCCAGGGGTCCAGCCATCCCAGGGGCCCAGCCATCCTAGGGGCCCAGCGATCCTCGGGGTCCAGCCATCCCAGGGGCTCAGCCATCCCAGGGGTACAGCCATCCTAGGGGCCCAGCCATCCCAGGGGCCCAGCCATCCTAGGGGACCAGCCATTCTAGGGGCCCAGCCATCCTAGGTGCCCATCCATCCCAGGGGCCCAGCCATCCCAGGGGCCCAGCCATTATAGGGGCCCGGCCATCCCAGGGGCCCAGCCATCCCAGGGGCCCAGCCATCCCAGGGGCCCAGCCATCCCAGGGGCTCAGCCATCCCATGTGCCCTGCCATCCCAGGGGCCCAGCCATCTTAGGGGCCCAGCCATACTAGGGGTCCAGCCATCCTAGGGGCCCAGCCATACATGGGGTCCAGCCATCCTAGAGGCCCAGCCATACTAGAGGGTCCAGCCAACCTAAGGGCCTAGCCATACTAGAGGTCCAGCCATCCTAGGGGTCCAGCCATCCCAGGGGTCCAGCCATCCTAGGGGCCGAGCCATCAGCCATCCTAGGGACCCAGCCATACTAGGGGTCCAGCCATCCAAGGGGCCCACCCATCCCAGGGGCCCTGCCATCCTGGGGGTCCAGCCATCCCAGAGGGCCAGCCATCCCAGGGGCCCAGCCATCCTTTGGGCCCAGCCATCCTAGGGGTCCAGCCATCCTAGGGGCCCAGCCATCCTAGGGGCCCAGCCATCCTAGGAGTTCAGCCATCCCAAGGGCCCAGCCATCCTAGGGGTCCAACCATCCTAGGGGTCCAGCCATCCTAGGGGCCCAGCCATCCCAGGGGCCCAGCCATTCTAGGGGCCCAGCCAACCTATGGTCCCAGGCATCCTAGGGTCCGACCATCCTAGGGGTCCAGCCATTATAGGGGACAAGCCATCCTAGGAGCCCAGCCATCATAGGGACCCAGCCATCCTAAGGGCCCAGCCATCCTAGGGGCCAGTCATCCTAGGGGCCCAGCCATTCTAGGAGCCCAGCTATCCTAGGGGTCCAGCCATCCTAGTGGTCCAGCCATCCTAGGGGGCAGCCATCCCAGGGGCCCAGCCATCCTAGGGGTCCAACCATCCTAGGGGCCCAGCCAACCTAGGGGTCTAACCAACCCAGGGGCCCAGCCATCCTAGTGGCCCAGCCATCCAAGGGGCACAGCCATCCTAGGGGCACAGCCATTCTAGGGGTCCAGCCATCCTAGGGGCCCAGCCATCCTAGGGGCCCAGTCATCCCAGGGCCCAGCCATCCCAGGGCCAGCCATCCCAGGGGCCCAGCCATTCTAGGGGCCCAGCCATCCTAGGGTCCCTGCCATCCTAGGGGCCTAGCCATCCTAGGGGCCCAGCCAATCTAGGGGTCCAGCCATCCTAGGGGCCCAGCCATCCTAAGGGCCCAGTCATCCTAGGAGTCCAGCCATCCCAGGGGCAGAACCATCCTTGGGGTCCAACCATCCTAGGGGCCCAGCCATCCTAGGTGTTCAGCCATTCTAGGGGCCCAGCCATCCTAGGGGCCCAGCCATCCTAGGGGTCCAGCCATGCTAGGGGCCCAGCATTCCTAGGGGTCCAGCCATCCCAGGGGTTCAGCCATCCCAGGGTCCCAGCCATCCTAGGGGCCCTGCTATCCTAGGGGCCCAGCCATCCTAGGGGTCCAGCCACCCTAGCGGCCCAGCCATCCTAGGGGTCCAGCCATCCTAGGGGTCCAGCCATCTCAGGGGCCCAGCCATCCAGGGGCCCAGCCATTCCAGGGGCCCAGCTATCCTAAGGGCCCAGCCATCCTATAGGTCCGGCCATCCTAGGGGCCAAGCCATCCTAGGGGCCCAGCCATCTTTGGGGCCCAGCCATCCTAGGGGTCCAGCCATCCTAGGGGCCCAGCCATCCCAGGGGTCCAGCCATACTAGGGGCCCAGCCATACTAGGGGTCCAGCCATCCTAGGGGCCCAGACATCCCAGGGGTCCAGCCATCCCAGGGGCCCAGCCACCCCAGAGGTCCATCCATCCTAGGGGTCCAGCCATCCTAGGGGCCCAGCCATCCCAGGGGTCCAGCCATCCCAGGGGCACAGCCATCCTAGGGGACCAGCCATCCTCGGGGTCCAGCCATCCCAGGGGCTCAGCCATCCCAGGGGTCCAGCCATCCTAGGGGCCCAGCCATCCCAGGGGCCCAGCCATCCTAGGGGACCAGCCATTCTAGGAGCCGAGCCATCCTAGGGGCCCAGCCATCCCAGGGGCCCAGCCACCCAGGGGCCCAGCCATTCTAGGGGCCCAGCCATCCCAGGGGCCCAGCCATCCTAGGGGCCCAGCCATTCTAGGGGCTCAGCCATCCTGGGGGCCCAGCCATCCCAGGGGCCCAGCCATCCCAGGGGCTCAGCCATCCCAGGTGCCCAGCCATCCCAGGGGCCCAGCCATCTTAGGGGCCCAGCCATACTAGGGGTCCAGCCATCCTAGGGGCCCAGCCATACAAGGGGTCGAGCCATCCTAGGGGCCCAGCCATACTAGGGGGTCCAGCCAACCTAAGGGCCAAGCCATGCTAGAGGTCCAGCCATCCTAGGGGTCCAGCCATCCCAGGGGTCCAACCATCCTAGGGGCCCAGCCATTCTAGGGGGTCCAGCCAACCTAAGGGCCAAGCCATACTAGAGGTCCAGCCATCCTAGGGGTCCAGCCATCCCAGGGGTCCAGCCATCCTAGGGGCCGAGCCATCAGCCATCCTAGGGGCCCAGCCATACTAGGGGTCCAGCCATTCTAGGATTTCAGCCATCCCAGGGGCCCAGCCATTCTAGGGACCCAGCCATCCCAGGTGCCCAGCCATCCCAGGGGCCCAGCCATCCGAGGGGCCCAGCCATACTAGGGGTCCAGCAAACCTAGGGGCCCAGCCATACAAGGGGTTGAGCCATCCTAGGGGCCCAGCCATACTAGGGGGTCCAGTCAACCTAAGGGCCCAGCCATACTAGGGGTCCAGCCATCCTAGGAGTCCAGCCATCCCAGGGGTCCAGCCATCCTAGGGGCCGAGCCATCAGCCATCCTAGGGGCCCAGCCATACTAGGGGTCCAGCCATCTTAGGGGCCCAGCCATCCCAGGGGCCCTGCCATCCTGGGTGTCCAGCCATCCCAGGGGCCATGATATCCCAGGGGTCCAGCCGTCATAGGGGCCCAACAATCCCAGGGGCTCAGCCATCCTAGGAGTCCAACCATCCCAGGGGCCCAGCCATCCTAGGAGTCCAGCCATCCTAGGGGCCCAGCCATCCCAGAGGCCCAGCTATCCTAGGGGCCCAGCCATCCCAGGGGCCCAGCCATCCCAGGGGCCCAGCCATCCCAGGGCCACAGCCACCCTAGGGGCCCATTCATTCAAGGGCCCAGCCAACCCAGGGGCCCAGCCATCCCAGGGGCCCAGCCATCCTAGGGGCCCAGCCATTCTAGGGGCCCAGCCATCCTAGGGGCCCAGCCATCCCAGGGGCCAGCCATCCCAGGGGCCCAGCCATCCTAGGGGTCCAGCCATCCTAGGAGTCCAGCCATACTAGGGGTTCAGCCATCCCAGGGGTCCAGTCATCCTAGGGGCCCAGCCATCCGCCATTGTAGGGGCCCAGCCATACCAGGGGTCCAGCCATCCTAAGGGCCCAGCCATCTAAGGGACCCTGCCATCCTGGGGCTCCAGCCATCCCAGGGGTCCAGCCATTCCAGGGGTCCAGCCATCCCAGGGGTCCAGCCACCCCAGGGGCCTTGCCATCCCAGGGGTCTAACCATACTAGGGGCGCAGCCATCCCAGGTGCCCAGCCAGCACAGGGGCCCAGCCTTCCTAGGGGCCCAGCCATCCCAGGGGCCCAGCCATCCTAGGGGTCGAGCCATCCTAGGGGCCCAGCCATCCTAAGGGCCCAGACATCCTAGGAGTCCAGCCATCCCAGGGGCCCAACCATCCTTGGGGTCCAACCATCCTAGGGGCCCAGCCATCCTAGGGGTTCAGCCATCCTAGGGGCCCAGCCATCCTAGGGGCCCAGCCATCCTAGGGGTTCGGCCATGCTAGGGGCCCCGCATTCCTAGGGGTCCAGCCATCCCAGGGGTTCAGCCATCCCAGGGGCCCAGCCATCCTAGGGGCCCTGCTATCCTAAGGGCCCAGCCATCCTAGGGGTCCAGCCACCCTACCGGCCCAGCCATCGTAGAGGTCCAGCCATCCTAGGGGTCCAGCCATCACAGGGGCCCAGCCATCCTACGTGCCCAGCCATCCAGGGGCCCAGCTATCCTAAGGGCCCAGCCATCCTATAGGTCCGGCCATCCTAGGGGCCAAGCCATCCTAGGGGCACAGCCATCATAGGGGCCCAGCCATCCTAGGGGCCCAGCCATACTAGGGGTCCAGCCATTCTAGGGGCCCAGCCACCCCAGAGGTCCATCCATCCTAGGGGTCCAGCCATCCTAGGGGCCCAGCCATGCCAGGGGTCCAGCCATCCCAGGGGCCCAGCCATCCTAGGGGCCCAGCGATCCTCGGGGTCCAGCCATCCCAGGGGCTCAGCCATCCCAGGAGTACAGCCATCCTAGGGGCCCAGCCATCCCAGGGGCCCAGCCATCCTAGGGGACCAGCCATTCTAGGGGCCCAGCCATCCTAGGTGCCCATCCATCCCAGGGGCCCAGCCATCCCAGGGGCCCAGCCATTCTAGGGGCCCGGCCATCCCAGGGGCCCAGCCATCCTAGGGGCCCAGCCATTCTAGGGGCTCAGCCATCCTAGGGGCCCAGCCATCCCAGGGGCCCAGCCATCCCAGGGGCCCAGCCATCCCATGTGCCCTGCCATCCCAGGGGCCCAGCCATCTTAGGGGCCCAGCCATACTAGGGGTCCAGCCATCCTAGGGGCCCAGCCATACATGGAGTCCAGCCATCCTAGGGGCCCAGCCATACTAGGGGGTCCAGCCAACCTAAGGGCCCAACCATACTAGAGGTCCAGCCATCCTAGGGGTCCAGCCATCCCAGGGGTCCAGCCATCCTAGGGGCCGAGCCATCAGCCATCCTAGGGACCCAGCCATACTAGGGGTCCACCCATCCCAGGGGCCCTGCATCCTGGGGGTCCAGCCATCCCAGGGGGCCAGCCATCCCAGGGGCCCAGCCATCCTTTGGGCCCAGCCATCCTAGGGGTCCAGTCATCCTAGGGGCCCAGCCATCCTAGGGGCCCAGCCATCCTAGGAGTTCAGCCATCCAAAGGGCCCAGCCATCCTAGGGGTCCAACCATCCTAGGGGTCCAGCCATCATAGGGGCCCAGCCATCCCAAAGGCCCAGCCATTCTAGGGGCCCAGCCAACCTATGGTCCCAGGCATCCTAGGGTCCAACCATCCTAGGGGTCCAGCCATTATAGGGGACAAGCCATCCTAGGAGCCCAGCCATCGTAGGGACCCAGCCATCCCAGGTGCCCAGCCATCCCAGGGGCCCAGCCATCCCAGGGGCCCAGCCATACTAGGGGTCCAGCAAACCTAGGGGCCCAGCCATACAAGGGGTCGAGCCATCCTAGGGGCCCAGCCATACTAGGGGGTCCAGCCAACCTAAGGGCCCAGCCATACTAGGGGTCCAGCCATCCTAGGAGTCCAGCCATCCCAGGGGTCCAGCCATCCTAGGGGCCGAGCCATCAGCCATCCCAGGGGTCCAGCCATCCCAGGGGCCCAGCCATCCTAGGGGTCAAGCCATCCTAGGGGCCCAGCCATCCCAGGGGCCCAGCCAGCCCAGCAGGTCTGCTATCCCATGGGCTCAGCCATCCTAGGGGCCCAGCCATCCAGGGGGCCCAGCCATCCTAGGGGTCCAGCCATGCTAGGGGCCCAGCCATCCTAGGGGCCGAGCCATCAGCCATCCTAGGGGCCCAGCCATACTAGGGGTCCAGCCATTCTAGGATTTCAGCCATCCCAGGGGCCCAGCCATTCTAGGGACACAGCCATCCCAGGTGCCCAGCCATCCCAGGGGCCCAGCCATCCCAGGGGCCCAGCCATACTAGGGGTCCAGCAAACCTAGGGGCCCAGCCATACAAGGGGTCGAGCCATCCCAGGGGCCCAGCCATACTAGGGGGTCCAGCCAACCTAAGGGCCCAGCCATACTAGGGTTCCAGCCATCCTAGGAGTCCAGCCATCCCAGGGGTCCAGCCATCCTAGGGGCCGAGCCATCAGCCATTCTAGGGGCCCAGCCATACTAGGGGTCCAGCCATCCTAGGGGCCCAGCCATCCCAGGGGCCCTGCCATCCTGGGGGTCCAGCCATCCCAGGGGCCAAGATATCCCAGGGGTCCAGCCCTCATAGGGGCCCAACCATCCCAGGGGCTCAGCCATCCTAGGAGTCCAACCATCCCAGGGGCCCAGCCATCCTAGGGGCCCAGCCATCCCAGAGGCCCAGCTATCCTAGGGGCCCAGCCATCCCAGGGGCCCAGCCATCCCAGGGCCACAGCCACCCTAGGGGCCCATTCATTCAAGGGCCCAGCCAACCCAGGGGCCCAGCCATCCCAGGGGCCCAGCCATCCTAGGGGCCCAGCCATTCTAGGGGCCCAGCCATCCTAGGGGCCCAGCCATCCCAGGGGCCAGCCATCCCAGGGGCCCAGCCATCCTAGGGGTCCAGCCATCCTAGGGGTCCAGCCATACTAGGGGTTCAGCCATCCCAGGGGTCCAGTCATCCTAGGGGCCCAGCCATCCGCCATTGTAGGGGCCCAGCCATACCAGGGGTCCAGCCATCCTAAGGGCCCAGCCATCTAAGGGACCCTGCCATCCTGGGGCTCCAGCCATCCCAGGGGTCCAGCCATTCCAGGGGTCCAGCCATCCCAGGGGTCCATCCACCCCAGGGGCCTTGCCATCCCAGGGGTCCAACCATACTAGGGGCGCAGCCATCCCAGGTGCCCAGCCAGCACAGGGGCCCAGCCATCCTAGGGGCCCAGCCATCCTAGGGGCCCAGCCATCCTAAGGGCCCAGTCATCCTAGGAGTCCAGCCATCCCAGGGGCCCAACCATCCTTGGGGTCCAACCATCCTAGGGGCCCAGCCATCCTAGGTGTTCAGCCATTCTAGGGGCCCAGCCATCCTAGGGGCCCAGCCATCCTAGGGGTCCAGCCATGCTAGGGGCCCAGCATTCCTAGGGGTCCAGCCATCCCAGGGGTTCAGCCATCCCAGGGTCCCAGCCATCCTAGGGGCCCTGCTATCCTAGGGGCCCAGCCATCCTAGGGGTCCAGCCACCCTAGCGGCCCAGCCATCCTAGGGGTCCAGCCATCCTAGGGGTCCAGCCATCTCAGGGGCCCAGCCATCCAGGGGCCCAGCCATTCCAGGGGTCCAGCTATCCTAAGGGCCCAGCCATCCTATAGGTCCGGCCATCCTAGGGGCCAAGCCATCCTAGGGGCCCAGCCATCTTTGGGGCCCAGCCATCCTAGGGGTCCAGCCATCCTAGGGGCCCAGCCATCCCAGGGGTCCAGCCATACTAGGGGCCCAGCCATACTAGGGGTCCAGCCATCCTAGGGGCCCAGACATCCCAGGGGTCCAGCCATCCCAGGGGCCCAGCCACCCCAGAGGTCCATCCATCCTAGGGGTCCAGCCATCCTAGGGGCCCAGCCATCCCAGGGGTCCAGCCATCCCAGGGGCACAGCCATCCTAGGGGCCCAGCCATCCTCGGGGTCCAGCCATCCCAGGGGCTCAGCCATCCCAGGGGTCCAGCCATCCTAGGGGCCCAGCCATCCCAGGGGCCCAGCCATCCTAGGGGACCAGCCATTCTAGGAGCCGAGCCATCCTAGGGGCCCAGCCATCCCAGGGGCCCAGCCACCCAGGGGCCCAGCCATTCTAGGGGCCCAGCCATCCCAGGGGCCCAGCCATCCTAGGGGCCCAGCCATTCTAGGGGCTCAGCCATCCTGGGGGCCCAGCCATCCCAGGGGCCCAGCCATCCCAGGGGCTCAGCCATCCCAGGTGCCCAGCCATCCCAGGGGCCCAGCCATCTTAGGGGCCCAGCCATACTAGGGGTCCAGCCATCCTAGGGGCCCAGCCATACAAGGGGTCGAGCCATCCTAGGGGCCCAGCCATACTAGGGGGTCCAGCCAACCTAAGGGCCAAGCCATACTAGAGGTCCAGCCATCCTAGGGGTCCAGCCATCCCAGGGGTCCAACCATCCTAGGGGCCCAGCCATTCTAGGGGGTCCAGCCAACCTAAGGGCCAAGCCATACTAGAGGTCCAGCCATCCTAGGGGTCCAGCCATCCCAGGGGTCCAGCCATCCTAGGGGCCGAGCCATCAGCCATCCTAGGGGCCCAGCCATACTAGGGGTCCAGCCATTCTAGGATTTCAGCCATCCCAGGGGCCCAGCCATTCTAGGGACCCAGCCATCCCAGGTGCCCAGCCATCCCAGGGGCCCAGCCATCCGAGGGGCCCAGCCATACTAGGGGTCCAGCAAACCTAGGGGCCCAGCCATACAAGGGGTTGAGCCATCCTAGGGGCCCAGCCATACTAGGGGGTCCAGTCAACCTAAGGGCCCAGCCATACTAGGGGTCCAGCCATCCTAGGAGTCCAGCCATCCCAGGGGTCCAGCCATCCTAGGGGCCGAGCCATCAGCCATCCTAGGGGCCCAGCCATACTAGGGGTCCAGCCATCTTAGGGGCCCAGCCATCCCAGGGGCCCTGCCATCCTGGGTGTCCAGCCATCCCAGGGGCCATGATATCCCAGGGGTCCAGCCGTCATAGGGGCCCAACAATCCCAGGGGCTCAGCCATCCTAGGAGTCCAACCATCCCAGGGGCCCAGCCATCCTAGGAGTCCAGCCATCCTAGGGGCCCAGCCATCCCAGAGGCCCAGCTATCCTAGGGGCCCAGCCATCCCAGGGGCCCAGCCATCCCAGGGGCCCAGCCATCCCAGGGCCACAGCCACCCTAGGGGCCCATTCATTCAAGGGCCCAGCCAACCCAGGGGCCCAGCCATCCCAGGGGCCCAGCCATCCTAGGGGCCCAGCCATTCTAGGGGCCCAGCCATCCTAGGGGCCCAGCCATCCCAGGGGCCAGCCATCCCAGGGGCCCAGCCATCCTAGGGGTCCAGCCATCCTAGGAGTCCAGCCATACTAGGGGTTCAGCCATCCCAGGGGTCCAGTCATCCTAGGGGCCCAGCCATCCGCCATTGTAGGGGCCCAGCCATACCAGGGGTCCAGCCATCCTAAGGGCCCAGCCATCTAAGGGACCCTGCCATCCTGGGGCTCCAGCCATCCCAGGGGTCCAGCCATTCCAGGGGTCCAGCCATCCCAGGGGTCCAGCCACCCCAGGGGCCTTGCCATCCCAGGGGTCTAACCATACTAGGGGCGCAGCCATCCCAGGTGCCCAGCCAGCACAGGGGCCCAGCCTTCCTAGGGGCCCAGCCATCCCAGGGGCCCAGCCATCCTAGGGGTCGAGCCATCCTAGGGGCCCAGCCATCCTAAGGGCCCAGACATCCTAGGAGTCCAGCCATCCCAGGGGCCCAACCATCCTTGGGGTCCAACCATCCTAGGGGCCCAGCCATCCTAGGGGTTCAGCCATCCTAGGGGCCCAGCCATCCTAGGGGCCCAGCCATCCTAGGGGTTCGGCCATGCTAGGGGCCCCGCATTCCTAGGGGTCCAGCCATCCCAGGGGTTCAGCCATCCCAGGGGCCCAGCCATCCTAGGGGCCCTGCTATCCTAAGGGCCCAGCCATCCTAGGGGTCCAGCCACCCTACCGGCCCAGCCATCGTAGAGGTCCAGCCATCCTAGGGGTCCAGCCATCACAGGGGCCCAGCCATCCTACGTGCCCTGCCATCCAGGGGCCCAGCTATCCTAAGGGCCCAGCCATCCTATAGGTCCGGCCATCCTAGGGGCCAAGCCATCCTAGGGGCACAGCCATCATAGGGGCCCAGCCATCCTAGGGGCCCAGCCATACTAGGGGTCCAGCCATTCTAGGGGCCCAGCCACCCCAGAGGTCCATCCATCCTAGGGGTCCAGCCATCCTAGGGGCCCAGCCATGCCAGGGGTCCAGCCATCCCAGGGGCCCAGCCATCCTAGGGGCCCAGCGATCCTCGGGGTCCAGCCATCCCAGGGGCTCAGCCATCCCAGGAGTACAGCCATCCTAGGGGCCCAGCCATCCCAGGGGCCCAGCCATCCTAGGGGACCAGCCATTCTAGGGGCCCAGCCATCCTAGGTGCCCATCCATCCCAGGGGCCCAGCCATCCCAGGGGCCCAGCCATTCTAGGGGCCCGGCCATCCCAGGGGCCCAGCCATCCTAGGGGCCCAGCCATTCTAGGGGCTCAGCCATCCTAGGGGCCCAGCCATCCCAGGGGCCCAGCCATCCCAGGGGCCCAGCCATCCCATGTGCCCTGCCATCCCAGGGGCCCAGCCATCTTAGCGGCCCAGCCATACTAGGGGTCCAGCCATCCTAGGGGCCCAGCCATACATGGGGTCCAGCCATCCTAGGGGCCCAGCCATACTAGGGGGTCCAGCCAACCTAAGGGCCCAACCATACTAGAGGTCCAGCCATCCTAGGGGTCCAGCCATCCCAGGGGTCCAGCCATCCTAGGGGCCGAGCCATCAGCCATCCTAGGGACCCAGCCATACTAGGGGTCCACCCATCCCAGGGGCCCTGCCATCCTGGGGGTCCAGCCATCCCAGGGGGCCAGCCATCCCAGGGGCCCAGCCATCCTTTGGGCCCAGCCATCCTAGGGGTCCAGTCATCCTAGGGGCCCAGCCATCCTAGGGGCCCAGCCATCCTAGGAGTTCAGCCATCCAAAGGGCCCAGCCATCCTAGGGGTCCAACCATCCTAGGGGTCCAGCCATCATAGGGGCCCAGCCATCCCAAAGGCCCAGCCATTCTAGGGGCCCAGCCAACCTATGGTCCCAGGCATCCTAGGGTCCAACCATCCTAGGGGTCCAGCCATTATAGGGGACGAGCCATCCTAGGAGCCCAGCCATCGTAGGGACCCAGCCATCCCAGGTGCCCAGCCATCCCAGGGGCCCAGCCATCCCAGGGGCCCAGCCATACTAGGGGTCCAGCAAACCTAGGGGCCCAGCCATACAAGGGGTCGAGCCATCCTAGGGGCCCAGCCATACTAGGGGGTCCAGCCAACCTAAGGGCCCAGCCATACTAGGGGTCCAGCCATCCTAGGAGTCCAGCCATCCCAGGGGTCCAGCCATCCTAGGGGCCGAGCCATCAGCCATCCCAGGGGTCCAGCCATCCCAGGGGCCCAGCCATCCTAGGGGTCAAGCCATCCTAGGGGCCCAGCCATCCCAGGGGCCCAGCCAGCCCAGCAGGTCTGCTATCCCATGGGCTCAGCCATCCTAGGGGCCCAGCCATCCAGGGGGCCCAGCCATCCTAGGGGTCCAGCCATGCTAGGGGCCCAGCCATCCTAGGGGCCGAGCCATCAGCCATCCTAGGGGCCCAGCCATACTAGGGGTCCAGCCATTCTAGGATTTCAGCCATCCCAGGGGCCCAGCCATTCTAGGGACCCAGCCATCCCAGGTGCCCAGCCATCCCAGGGGCCCAGCCATCCCAGGGGCCCAGCCATACTAGGGGTCCAGCAAACCTAGGGGCCCAGCCATACAAGGGGTCGAGCCATCCCAGGGGCCCAGCCATACTAGGGGGTCCAGCCAACCTAAGGGCCCAGCCATACTAGGGTTCCAGCCATCCTAGGAGTCCAGCCATCCCAGGGGTCCAGCCATCCTAGGGCCCGAGCCATCAGCCATTCTAGGGGCCCAGCCATACTAGGGGTCCAGCCATCCTAGGGGCCCAGCCATCCCAGGGGCCCTGCCATCCTGGGGGTCCAGCCATCCCAGGGGCCAAGATATCCCAGGGGTCCAGCCCTCATAGGGGCCCAACCATCCCAGGGGCTCAGCCATCCTAGGAGTCCAACCATCCCAGGGGCCCAGCCATCCTAGGGGCCCAGCCATCCCAGAGGCCCAGCTATCCTAGGGGCCCAGCCATCCCAGGGGCCCAGCCATCCCAGGGGCCCAGCCATCCCAGGGCCACAGCCACCCTAGGGGCCCATTCATTCAAGGGCCCAGCCAACCCAGGGGCCCAGCCATCCCAGGGGCCCAGCCATCCTAGGGGCCCAGCCATTCTAGGGGCCCAGCCATCCTAGGGGCCCAGCCATCCCAGGGGCCAGCCATCCCAGGGGCCCAGCCATCCTAGGGGTCCAGCCATCCTAGGGGTCCAGCCATACTAGGGGTTCAGCCATCCCAGGGGTCCAGTCATCCTAGGGGCCCAGCCATCCGCCATTGTAGGGGCCCAGCCATACCAGGGGTCCAGCCATCCTAAGGGCCCAGCCATCTAAGGGACCCTGCCATCCTGGGGCTCCAGCCATCCCAGGGGTCCAGCCATTCCAGGGGTCCAGCCATCCCAGGGGTCCATCCACCCCAGGGGCCTTGCCATCCCAGGGGTCCAACCATACTAGGGGCGCAGCCATCCCAGGTGCCCAGCCAGCACAGGGGCCCAGCCATCCTAGGGGCCCAGCCATCCCAGGGGCCCAGCCATCCCAGGGGTCCAGCCACCCCAGGGGCCTTGCCATCTCAGGGGTCCAACCATACTAGGGGCGCAGCCATCCCAGGTGCCCAGCCAGCACAGGGGCCCAGCCATCCTAGGGGCCCAGCCATCCCAGGGGCCCAGCCATCCTAGGGGCCCAGCCATCCTAGGGGTCCAGCCATCCTAGGGGCCCTGCCATGCTAGGGGCCCAGCCATCCTAGGAGTTCAGCCATCCCAGGGGCCCAGCCATCCTAGGGGTCCAACCATCCTAGGGGCCCAGCCATCCTAGGGGTCCAGCCATCCTAGGGGCCCAGCCATCCCAGGGGCCCAGCCATTCTAGGGGCCCAGCCATCCTAGGGGCCCAGGCATCCTAGGAGTCCAGCCATCCTAGTGGCCCAGCCATTATAGGGGCCAAGCCATCCTAGGAGCCCAGCCATGCTAGGGAACCAGCCATCCTAGGGGCCCAGCCATCCAAGGGGCCAGCAATCCTAGGGGCCCAGCCATTCTAGGAGCCCAGCTGTCCTAGGGGTCCAGCCATCCTAGGGGTCCAGCCATCCCAGGGGTCAAGCCATCCCAGGGGCCCAGCCATCCTAGGGGTCCAACCATCCTAGGGGCCCAGCCAATCTAGGGGTCAACCAACCCAGGGGCCCAGCCATCCTAGTGGCCCAGCCATCCAAGGGGCCCAGCCATCCTAGGGGCCCAGCCATCCTAGGGGTCCAGCCATCCTAGGGGCCCAGCCATTCTAGGGGTCCAGCCATCCTAGGGGTCCAACCATCCTAGGGGCCCAGCCATCCCAGGGGTCCAGCCATCCCAGGGGCCCAGCCATCCTAGGGGTCAAGCCATCCTAGGGGCCCAGCCATCCCAGGGGCCCAGCCAGCCCAGCAGGTCTGCTATCCCATGGGCTCAGCCATCCTAGGGTTCCAGCCATCCTAGGGGCCCAGCCATCCTAGGGTTCCAGCCATCCTAAGGGCCCAGCCATCCTAGGAGTCCAGCCATCCCAGGGGCCCAACCATCCTTGGGGTCCAACCATCCTAGGGGCCCAGCCATCCTAGGTGTTCAGCCATCCTAGGGGCCCAGCCATCCTTGGGGCCCAGCCATCCTAGGGGTCCAGCCATGCTAGGGGCCCAGCCATCCTAGGGGCCGAGCCATCAGCCATCCTAGGGCCCAGCCTTACTAGGGGTCCAGCCATTCTAGGATTTCAGCCATCCCAGGGGCCCAGCCATTCTAGGGACCCAGCCATCCCAGGTGCCCAGCCATCCCAGGGGCCCAGCCATCCCAGGGGCCCAGCCATACTAGGGGTCCAGCAAACCTAGGGGCCCAGCCATACAAGGGGTCGAGCCATCCTAGGGGCCCAGCCATACTAGGGGGTCCAGCCAACCTAAGGGCCCAGCCATACGAGGGGTCCAGCCATCCTAGGAGTCCAGCCATCCCAGGGGTCCAGCCATCCTAGGGGCCGAGCCATCAGCCATCCTAGGGGCCCAGCCATACTAGGGGTCCAGCCATCCTAGGGGCCCAGCCATCCCAGGGGCCCTGCCATCCTGGGGGTCCAGCCATCCCAGGGGCCAAGATATCCCAGTGGTCCAGCCCTCATAGGGGCCCAACCATCCCAGGGGCTCAGCCATCCTAGGAGTCCAACCATCCCAGGGGCCCAGCCATCCTAGGGGCCCAGCCATCCCAGAGGCCCAGCTATCCTAGGGGCCCAGCCATCCCAGGGGCCCAGCCATCCCAGGGGCCCAGCCATCCCAGGGCCACAGCCACCCTAGGGGCCCATTCATTCAAGGGCCCAGCCAACCCAGGGGCCCAGCCATCCCAGGGGCCCAGCCATCCTAGGGGCCCAGCCATTCTAGGGGCCCAGCCATCCTAGGGGCCCAGCCATCCCAGGGGCCAGCCATCCCAGGGGCCCAGCCATCCTAGGGGTCCAGCCATCCTAGGGGTCCAGCCATACTAGGGGTTCAGCCATCCCAGGGGTCCAGTCATCCTAGGGGCCCAGCCATCCGCCATTGTAGGGCCCAGCCATACCAGGGGTCCAGCCATCCTAAGGGCCCAGCCATCTAAGGGACCCTGCCATCCTGGGGCTCCAGCCATCCCAGGGGTCCAGCCATTCCAGGGGTCCAGCCATCCCAGGGGTCCAGCCACCCCAGGGGCCTTGCCATCCCAGGGGTCCAACCATACTAGGGGCGCAGCCATCCCAGGTGCCCAGCCAGCACAGGGGCCCAGCCATCCTAGGGGCCCAGCCATCCCAGGGGCCCAGCCATCCTAGGGGTCGAGCCATTCTAGGGGCCCAGCCATCCTAAGGGCCCAGTCATCCTAGGAGTCCAGCCATCCCAGGGGCCCAACCATCCTTGGGGTCCAACCATCCTAGGGGCCCAGCCATCCTAGGGGTTCAGCCATCCTAGGGGCCCAGCCATCCTAGGGGCCCAGCCATCCTAGGGGTTCGGCCATGCTAGGGGCCCCGCATTCCTAGGGGTCCAGCCATCCCAGGGGTTCAGCCATCCCAGGGGCCCAGCCATCCTAGGGGCCCTGCTATCCTAAGGGCCCAGCCAACCTAGGGGTCCAGCCACCCTACCGGCCCAGCCATCCTAGGGGTCCAGCCATCCTAGGGGTCCAGCCATCACAGGGGCCCAGCCATCCTACGGGCCCAGCCATCCAGGGGCCCAGCTATCCTAAGGGCCCAGCCATCCTATAGGTCCGGCCATCCTAGGGGCCAAGCCATCCTAGGGGCACAGCCATCGTAGGGGCCCAGCCATCCTAGGAGCCCAGCCATCCTAGGGGTTCAGCCATCCTAGGGGCCCAGCCATCCCAGGGGTCCAGCCATCCTAGGGGCCCATCCATACTAGGGGTCCAGCCATTCTAGGGGCCCAGCCACCCCAGAGGTCCATCCATCCTAGGGGTCCAGCCATCCTAGGGGCCCAGCCATGCCAGGGGTCCAGCCATCCCAGGGGCCCAGCCATCCTAGGGGCCCAGCGATCCTCGGGGACCAGCCATCCCAGGGGCTCAGCCATCCCAGGGGTACAGCCATCCTAGGGGCCCAGCCATCCCAGGGGCCCAGCCATCCTAGGGGACCAGCCATTCTTGGGGCCCAGCCATCCTAGGTGCCCATCCATCCCAGGGGCCCAGCCATCCCAGGGGCCCAGCCATTCTAGGGGCCCGGCCATCTCAAGGGCCCTGCCATCCTAGGGGCCCAGCCATTCTAGGGGCTCAGCCATCCTAGGGGCCCAGCCATCCCAGGGGCCCAGCCATCCCAGGGGCCCAGCCATCCCATGTGCCCTGCCATCCCAGAGGCCCAGCCATCTTAGGGGCCCAGCCATACTAGGGGTCCAGCCATCCTAGAGGCCCAGCCATACATGGGGTCCAGCCATCCTAGGGGCCCAGCCATACTAGGGGGTCCAGCCAACCTAAGGGCCCAGCCATACTAGAGGTCCAGCCATCCTAGGGGTCCAGCCATCCCAGGGGTCCAGCCATCCTAGGGGCCGAGCCATCAGCCAACCTAGGGACCCAGCCATGCTAGGGGTCCAGCCATCCTAGGGGCCCACACATCCCAGGGGCCCTGCCATCCTGGGGGTCCAGCCATCCCAGGGGTCCAGCCATCCCAGGGGCCCAGCCATACTTTGGGCCCAGCCATCCTAGGGTTCCAGCCATCCTAGGGGCCCAGCCATCCTAGGGGCCCAGCCATCCTAGGAGTTCAGCCATCCCAAGGGCCCAGCCATCCTAGGGGTCCAACCATCCTAGGGGTCCAGCCATCCTAGGGGCCCAGCCATCCCAGGGGCCCAGCCATTCTAGGGGCCCAGCTAACCTAGGGTCCCAGGCATCCTAGGGTCCAACCATCCTAGGGGCCCAGCCATTATAGGGGCCAAGCCATCCTAGGAGCCCAGCCATCGTAGGGACCCAGCCATCCTAAGGGCCCAGCCATCCTAGGGGCCAGTCATCCTAGGGGCCCAGCCATTCTAGGAGCCCAGCTATCCTAGGGGTCCAGCCATCCTAGTGGTCCAGCCATCCTAGGGGGCAGCCATCCCAGGGGCCCAGCCATCCTAGGGGTCCAACCATCCTAGGGGCCCAGCCAACCTAGAGGTCTAACCAACCCAGGGGCCCAGCCATCCTAGTGGCCCAGCCATCCAAGGGGCACATCCATCCTAGGGGCCCAGCCATTCTAGGTGTCCAGCCATCCTAGGGGCCCAGCCATCCTAGGGGCCCAGCCATCCCAGTGCCCAGCCATCCCAGGGCCAGCCATCCCAGGGGCCCAACCATTCTAGGGGCCCATCCATCCTAGGGTCCCAGCCATCCTAGGGGCCTAGCCATCCTAGGGGCCCAGCCATTCTAGAGGTCCAGCCATCCTAGGGGCCCAGCCATCCTAAGGGCCCAGTCATCCTAGGAGTCCAGCCATCCCAGGGGCCCAACCATCCTTGGGGTCCAACCATCCTAGGGGCCCAGCCATCCTAGGTGTTCAGCCATCCTAGGGGCCCAGCCATCCTAGGGGCCCAGCCATCCTAGGGGTCCAGCCATGCTAGGGGCCCAGCATTCCTAGGGGTCCAGCCATCCCAGGGGTTCAGCCATCCCAGGGTCTCAGCCATCCTAGGGGCCCTGCTATCCTAGGGGCCCAGCCATCCTAGGGGTCCAGCCACCCTAGCGGCCCAGCCATCCTAGGGGTCCAGCCATCCTAGGGGTCCAGTCATCTCAGCGGCCCAGCCATCCAGGGGCCCAGCCATTCCAGGGGCCCAGCTATCCTAAGGGCCCAGCCATCCGAGGGGCCCAGCCATACTAGGGGTCCAGCAAACCTAGGGGCCCAGCCATACAAGGGGTCGAGCCATCCTAGGGGCCCAGCCATACTAGGGGGTCCAGTCAACCTAAGGGCCCAGCCATACTAGGGGTCCAGCCATCCTAGGAGTCCAGCCATCCCAGGGGTCCACCCATCCTAGGGGCCGAGCCATCAGCCATCCTAGGGGCCCAGCCATACTAGGGGTCCAGCCATCCTAGGGGCCCAGCCATCCCAGGGGCCCTGCCATCCTGGGTGTCCAGCCATCCCAGGGGCCAAGATATCCCAGGGGTCCAGCCGTCATAGGGGCCCAACCATCCCAGGGGCTCAGCCATCCTAGGAGTCCAACCATCCCAGGGGCCCAGCCATCCTAGGAGTCCAGCCATCCTAGGGGCCCAGCCATCCCAGAGGCCCAGCTATCCTAGGGGCCCAGCCATCCCAGGGGCCCAGCCATCCCAGGGGCCCAGCCATCCCAGGGCCACAGCCACCCTAGGGGCCCATTCATTCAAGGGCCCAGCCAACCCAGGGGCCCAGCCATCCCAGGGGCCCAGCCATCCTAGGGGCCCAGCCATTCTAGGGGCCCAGCCATCCTAGGGGCCCAGCCATCCCAGGGGCCAGCCATTCCAGGGGCCCAGCCATCCTAGGAATCCAGCCATCCTAGGGGTCCAGCCATACTAGGGGTTCAGCCATCCCAGGGGTCCAGTCATCCTAGGGGCCCAGCCATCCGCCATTGTAGGGGCCCAGCCATACCAGGGGTCCAGCCATCCTAAGGGCCCAGCCATCTAAGGGACCCTGCCATCCTGGGGCTCCAGCCATCCCAGGGGTCCAGCCATTCCAGGGGTCCAGCCATCCCAGGGGTCCAGCCACCCCAGGGGCCTTGCCATCCCAGGGGTCCAACCATACTAGGGGCGCAGCCATCCCAGGTGCCCAGCCAGCACAGGGGCCCAGCCTTCCTAGGGGCCCAGCCATCCCAGGGGCCCAGCCGTCCTAGTGGTCGAGCCATCCTAGGGGCCCAGCCATCCTAAGGGCCCAGTCATCCTAGGAGTCCAGCCATCCCAGGGGCCCAACCATCCTTGGGGTCCAACCATCCTAGGGGCCCAGCCATCCTAGGGGTTCAGCCATCCTAGGGGCCCAGCCATCCTAGGGGCCCAGCCATCCTAGGGGTTCGGCCATGCTAGGGGCCCCGCATTCCTAGGGGTCCAGCCATCCCAGGGGTTCAGCCATCCCAGGGGCCCAGCCATCCTAGGGGCCCTGCTATCCTAAGGGCCCAGCCATCCTAGGGGTCCAGCCACCCTACCGGCCCAGCCATCGTAGAGGTCCAGCCATCCTAGGGGTCCAGCCATCACAGGGGCCCAGCCATCCTACGGGCCCAGCCATCCAGGGGCCCAGCTATCCTAAGGGCCCAGCCATCCTATAGGTCCGGCCATCCTAGGGGCCAAGCCATCCTAGGGGCACAGCCATCATAGGGGCCCAGCCATCCTAGGAGCCCAGCCATCCTAGGGGTTCAGCCATCCTAGGGGCCCAGCCATCCCAGGGGTCCAGCCATCCTAGGGGCCCAGCCATACTAGGGGTCCAGCCATTCTAGGGGCCCAGCCACCCCAGAGGTCCATCCATCCTAGGGGTCCAGCCATCCTAGGGGCCCAGCCATGCCAGGGGTCCAGCCATCCCAGGGGCCCAGCCATCCTAGGGGCCCAGCGATCCTCGGGGTCCAGCCATCCCAGGGGCTCAGCCATCCCAGGGGTACAGCCATCCTAGGGGCCCAGCCATCCCAGGGGCCCAGCCATCCTAGGGGACCAGCCATTCTAGGGGCCCAGCCATCCTAGGTGCCCATCCATCCCAGGGGCCCAGCCATCCCAGGGGCCCAGCCATTCTAGGGGCCCGGCCATCCCAGGGGCCCAGTCATCCTAGGGGCCCAGCCATTCTAGGGGCTCAGCCATCCTAGGGGCCCAGCCATCCCAGGGGCCCAGCCATCCCAGGGGCCCAGCCATCCCATGTGCCCTGCCTTCCCAGGGGCCCAGCCATCTTAGGGGCCCAGCCATACTAGGGGTCCAGCCATCCTAGGGGCCCAGCCATACATGGGGTCCAGCCATCCTAGGGGCCCAGCCATACTAGGGGGTCCAGCCAACCTAAGGGCCCAGCAATACTAGAGGTCCAGCCATCCTAGGGGTCCAGCCATCCCAGGGGTCCAGCCATCCTAGGGGCCGAGCCATCAGCCATCCTAGGGACCCAGCCATACTAGGGGTCCACCCATCCCAGGGGCCCTGCCATCCTGGGGGTCCAGCCATCCCAGGGGGCAACCCATCCCAAGGGCCCAGCCATCCTTTGGGCCCAGCCATCCTAGGGGTCCAGCCATCCTAGGGGCCCAGCCATCCTAGGGGCCCAGCCATCCCAAGGGCCCAGCCATCCTAGGGGTCCAACCATCCTAGGGGTCCAGCCATCCTAGGGGCCCAGCCATCCCAAAGGCCCAGCCATTCTAGGGGCCCAGCCAACCTATGGTCCCAGGCATCCTTGGGTCCAACCATCCTAAGGGTCCAGCCATTATAGGGGACAAGCCATCCTAGGAGCCCAGCCATCGTAGGGACCCAGCCATCCCAGGTGCCCAGCCATCCCAGGGGCCCAGCCATCCCAGGGGCCCAGCCATACTAGGGGTCCAGCAAACCTAGGGGCCCAGCCATACAAGGGGTCGAGCCATCCTAGGGGCCCAGCCATACTAGGGGGTCCAGCCAACCTAAGGGCCCAGCCATACTAGGGGTCCAGCCATCCTAGGAGTCCAGCCATCCCAGGGGTCCAGCCATCCTAGGGGCCGAGCCATCAGCCATCCCAGGGGTCCAGCCATCCCAGGGGCCCAGCCATCCTAGGGGTCAAGCCATCCTAGGGGCCCAGCCATCCCAGGGGCCCAGCCAGCCCAGCAGGTCTGCTATCCCATGGGCCCAGCCATCTGTACAGCATCCCAGGGGTATGCACCCCTTGGAGACCATCCCCCCAACATCTGGCTAAATCCCCTAAAATGGCAACCCTTGGAAAGCCGGGGCAACATCCATTAATACTGTAAGGACAGCTTGCTACTCCATAAAGCAGCTCAAGCCTTACGTAATCATTACACTCAGCGACATAGTACTAACTGGGCCAATACATTGCTGACAGGAGGGCGGCAGAAGGTATAAGAAGACGTCCTAATGAGGTCAAACTCTCTCTCCATTGTCAGTGCTCCATCAAGACGGCCGAAGCTACGCTGGTGTCAACCGAGGTGAGTCAGTCAATCGTGTTCAGAGTTCCTATTTATGTAACCTGCAACCCACAACTTGTATCACATTATAAACATAATTTCATTCCCTACAAGGGACTCACACAAAGAATATCACAGACCAATAAAACACTTGGTCCACACTCTACACTAGCATTACTGTTATACGCCTCTTTACATCCCAACGCCCTTCCTTACTCCCGTCACAGTCAGACGTGACACACCGTAGTAATAACGCCAACTCAGACGTCATTGTATTCCTCACAGCGGCTCGCGTGCTCAAGTGAAGCGCGTGCCACCCGGCTGATACGAGCAGAGTCGATTACATAACAAGCAGTCAGCTGAGCGACTAGTACAGCGACCCTTTGCAGTGGGTCCCATCCCCTCAAATACTACCACATTATTTATAGGAACGCCCCCTAGTTCCTAGCACACCACAACACACTACACTGGTCAGCTTGCCCTGTCAAGGGGAGCTACCCTTCTTTAGGCACAAACTCATAAATTAGTACAGCAACTCTCCCTTTTAGATCCACCCCCAAATAAGGGATCTAAAACACTGGTGGAGGCGCCATCCTACGCACAGTAGAACGGGACTCAATCAACGAGCCCTCGTAGGAAAAACGACCCCTTCCGTACCGCAAAAAGCCAAGCAAATAGAGAAAAAAAAATTTTTTAACCTCATATTGCGTCACACATTTTTTTTTTATTATTAAATGTCCACATTTAGGACTACATTAAGAGACTTTGCACACCATTTGTCGGCTAGTACGACCCCACTCCTGCCGAAGCTAAAGATTAAGAACGGTGACTTAATAACTGACCAGACTGCAGTACAACTTCTCAGGGACCTTGAATTCCAAACAGCACAGATCCGTGCTCAACACCCTGCCACTGCAGCACAAGTTATACATTTTACACGGTCCCAGGCCAGTGAATACACACACGAGTCGCCGGTATCCAGCGATAGTGAGGTAGATTGCCTGCCAACACTCCATCCCCTATTGTTACAGCAACTGCAGATCACAGAGCAGAAAGCCAATAACCTGCTCGAGCGCATTTCAGAGCTATTAGAAACAGACACTATTAAAGCCAATAGTCACACGACAGAAGCAGTTCTGGACATCCACACTATTTTGGAGACAGTAAAACAGGATTTAGACAGAACCGTACACATAGTCGAATCCACACAGTACGACAACACACCGGCCATCAGCACAAGCATATCAGGTGACGAGCCACCTGGTAACGTAACACAGGTGTCCTACACGGGAAGCGAGGCTAATTCCCCTCCAAACAGCCCAAACACCTCGACACACAGTCAACGGGACACAGCCGAGAACGACATGAATAGACACACTGAGTACCCCATGATCCACCCCACAAAGTTCACGGGGGAAGGCCAGGATCCCGAGGAATACCTCAAGGCCTTCAATAGAACGGCCCGGATCAATGGTTGGAGCGAGGAAGTTAGAAAACGGCTCCTTCCTGCCTACCTCACAAAGGCGGCCATGACGTGGTATGAGCTCCATGAGGACGCACTAGAGGCTGCCACATGGGAGGAAACCGCGGTAATGTTGAAGGATGAGTTCCAGCTTATACCAGACGATGACGATCTCTATGACCAGATTAGACAGAGGTCACAGGGACCCAAAGAGAGCGCCCAGGCATACATCAATGTTAAATTGATAATGTGCGAAAAGTACAATGCAGCAATGACAAATAAACAGAAAGTCAAGCTGTTGATGCAGGGCCTCAGACCAGCCATAGTAGAAAAGCTATGCATCATGAACAACCTCACGGTCCAACATATGTTGAATAACATAAAGACCATAGAGGAGGGGAGAAAGATCACGGAAAAGGCTACGGAAAAAGCCGTGGATCTGCACTTCAAAACCCGGAAAGACGACACTAATGACAAAATAGACGAATTAGTGGACAGGATGGAGAAACTGACCATAGCTGCCATCCAAGCGGGCGGGAGACCGCCAAGGGATGAGCAAGCAGACACACGAGAACACTATCATACTGAGAGGGACAGGGGGTACACAGAGAGGAGACGCTACGGGAGGGAAGAAAGTTACTACCCTCCACAGCGGCCAACAACACCTCCCCCACAGGATAGGCCACACTACCCTCCTCGGTACTCACCGATAGCATACACGGACACAGAGCCGACATACCCCTCAAGGCGGTCACCATCTCCGTACACACGGGAGTACTACCCTGAGGAGTACGACCACGATATCCCCCGACGAAACAGCCCGTCACCACATAGACAGTCCTACGCTGCCCCACAGTACAGGGGAAATGGGGAATATCGGGAAAACCCGCCCCCACGCAGCCAAGGCTATGCTGCCCCGCAGTACAGGGGAAATGGGGAATATCGGGAGAACCCGCCCCCACGCAGCCAAGGTTATGCAGCCCCGCAGTACGGCGGAAATGGGGAATATCGGGAGAACCCGCCCCCACGAAGCCAAAGATATGCGGCCCCGCAGTACAAGGGAAATTGGGAACAGCGAGAAAACCCACCCTCGACCAGACAGGGGTATGCAGCTGACCAATATAGGGAAAAGGGGAACCGACGGGAACACCCGCCCCAGCAGCAGCAGACATACACCCCACCCTGGCGGAGACAGAATAACGGACAACAGGGCAATAACCGACAAGGAAGAAAACCCACTAGAGGAAGGGACAACATGGACAAACACACGAAGGGCCCAGAACACTACCCCCTCCCAGACGAATACCCGAGGGAGTTCAGGGATGAAACACCCCACAGGACAGACAGGGGGGCAATACTCCCTACGCCTAAACACACACCGCAAGCAGGGAGTTGGCGCAGCCACCCCGAGGGGGGGCGCACATACATTACAGGCAGGCGTACACCCACATTTTCAAAAAACGCCTAGACGGGGAGGTTCGGCTAGCTGATGAAGCAGCTGAGGTTCCTCCCCCAACACAACACAAGAAAGGCCCTTCCCCCAAGAAAACTCGTAAGAATAAGGGGAAGAAGCAGCCAGCTAAAACTAAGGCTGACGATCCGCCCCCGGACCGTTTCCAAACACACCCCGTGCAAGGAGACGGCAACTGTCTGTTTAGGGCCATGAGCTTTCTAATCCGGAATACCGAGGATTATCATGGGGACTACAGACAGAAGACGGTCAAACATATCCTGGCCAACTGGAAAGAGTACCGGGACTTTGTGTCGGACGAGCGGGAAAACCCATTCCAGACCGGGGCGGATTACCAAAAATACATGGGCAAGGACGGCACCTATGGCAGTGCCGTAGAGGTAACCGCTCTCGGCAAAGTGCTCAAAGCCAATATCCATGTATATACGGATGTGCACTCGCCTCCGCTATTCTCAACTGCGGGATTCAATAGGGACCTACACATACTTTTCACAGGAAACCCTAAGGCGGGACATTACACACCCCTCACAATCAGAAGCCAACAGCCCGAGAACACGCCCACACCCTCCAAACAGAAAACCCCACCCCCTTCACCACACCACAGGGGGGGAATTGACCATACACAGGCGCGTGACGCGAGCTCGCTCGGCATGGGGAAGCCAGCAACAGGAGTCGAACTCGCGACCGCCTGGAACAAAAGTCGGGTTAACAAAGGCAAGCTCAGGGTCACATTTGCAGACACACCTTCCCGAGAGGAAGAAACCAACAACAACACAACTACACAAAGGCTGGGAACAATTAATACACTAAACGTTCGCCAGCAGACTCCTAGTCTCACAGCAAGACCGGTTAAAGGAGCTGGCAATGTACTTGGCAAACGCACTTTGCTGACCTGGGCAAAGTACTCAGGACAGGAAGTAAGCCGAGAGGCGAAGCGTGCTAGGTACGATAAACGGACAGATCCATGCCCCCCCAGCACAAATGTCACTCCGGCAACAACAACAACAACAACGTACATCTTACACAACACATCGGTGCAGGGCAGTGGATTTCAGGTATCGGCCCTCACGATACACGCCACCATAAATGGCCACAGAGTGCAGGCCCTAATCGATACTGGGGCTGCCGTAAGTTGTGTTAATAGCCGACACATTGCCGAGGCGCAAATACAAGGTGTCACGGGGGACATCCGGCTGGTAGCGGCCAATGCTCAGACGTTAGAAAACAGGGGAGTGGCAAACATACATATTAGGATAGACCATTTTGCCACAACGCACCCCATGTTCGTTATCGAACACCTTTCTGCGTCAGCCATAATAGGCATGGATTTTCTCGCTAGATATGAGGCTAGCATAAATTTCGCTAGTGGTCAGATGCTTTTAAAGCACGACCAGAGGCTCACCACACATCCCATGGTATACACCAGGAACAGAGATGGGATTCGAGCGGAGCGAGAAAACCACGAGCATCAGGCCCCTACACTGCACACTATCAGCCAATACACAAACACACACACTGATAAGGCGGCCAACCAGAACCACACGCAGGACCTGACTCCGGAGCAAAATAAAAGGCTCACGGAGCTCCTGGAGACCAACAGAGATATTTTTGCCCACTCAATGAAGGATCTCGCTGTGACAGACCTCATTGAACACCACGTCACACTCACTAGTGACCGACCAGTACACCAGCCTCCCTTCAGAGTGAGCCAGAAGGAGAGACATGCCATCGATGCCCAAATCTCAGAGATGCTCGAGGCAGGGGTCATTGTTCCAGTTCTTTCTAACTATTCCTCTCCAGTTCTGCTGACCAAAAAGAGGGACGGATCGCACCGATTTTGTACTGACTACAGGAGGCTCAATAAGTTGGTCGAAAATGATAGTTATCCACTACCAAGGGCAGACACCTATTTGGACGCCCTTGGTGGAGCTAGCTGGTTCAGTTCGATGGATTGCTATAGCGGATTCTATTCAATCCCCGTCTATGAACCAGATAGGCACAAGCTGGCGTTCGTTACAGAGAACGGACTATTTACCTACACCCGTTTACCGATGGGTCTCCGTAACGCCAGCCAAACCTTCCAAAAGCTAGTGGATAAGACATTTTCAGGGCTTAAATGGCGTTCCGTATTGGTGTACGTGGATGACATAACGGTCTTCTCCAACACTTTTGACGAACACATCGTACATTTGGAGGAGGCTTTCGCAAGGATCAGAGAAGCTAAACTAAGGCTTAAACCTGCGAAATGTCAATTTGCCAGACAGCAAATTAACATATTGGGCCATATTGTCAACCGGGAGGGCATTATTCCCGACCCATCCAAGACTGACGCAATAACGGGCATCCCAATGCCCACAAATTTGAAACAATTGCTCAGTTTTATTGGCTTGGCTTCGTACTATCGCAAGTATATCTATAGGTTTGCACACATCGCCCATCCCCTAACTGAACTCACACGTGAAAAAACGCCCTTCAGCATCACGCAGGAACACATAGATGCCTTCAACACACTGAAGCAACTATTGACCTCACCTCCATTGCTGCAACACTTCCATAGTGATAGGCCCACATTTTTACACGTGGATGCCAGCCTGTATGGGTTGGGAGCAGCCCTATTGCAGGAAGACGCCGAAGGGCGCAAACGGCCCGTCGCCTACGCTAGCAGGAAGCTAACGGCCGTTGAGACTAGATACTCTGCTACAGAGCGGGAAATGCTGGCATTTTCGTGGGGAGTGAACTATTTTAGAGTATACCTCTATGGTATCAAGTTCACGGTAGTGACTGACCACGCGAGCTTGCTTTTTTGGGACAAATTTAAAAACCCAAATTCGCGCCTCAACAGGTTTATATTCCGCCTGTATGAATATGATTTCGTGGTCAAACACAAGAAAGGCGCTACACACCTAGACGCAGATGGGTTGTCTAGGCTGCCAGTAGCCGATCCCCCGGATGACAGTAAGGACCACGACTGGGACGATATGCCCACCTTTGCCCTGACGGTGGTTGTCATCAAACAGGAGCAAGAAAGTGATCCGCACTTGAAACAGATTCTATTGGCACTAGAAAACTTGGAGAAAGTGGACTCCAAGACAGCACGGATGTCTAGGCGATTTTTCCTAGACAAAGACGGGGTACTGAAATTTAAGCCCACAGCCATGCACGATAGCGCACCTATAGCGGTTCCGGAATCATTGAGAGAGAATATCATGATCGGACACCATAATAGCCCAATAGCAGGGGCACACTTAGGTACGCATAAAACTTACCTTAGAATCCGTGACAAGTACTATTGGGTAAACATGAAGGTCGACATAGATACCTTTGTCAAGACATGTCACACCTGCCAACGATTCAAAACAAGACCTGGCAAGCCGCATGGACTACTCAACCCAATTCCCGTGGGAGAGTTATTTCACAGAGTCGGAATAGACGTGAAAGGCCCCATTACAACAAGTCAGAAAGGCAATAAATATATCCTGGTGGCCACCGAGTATCTCACACGATACATGATTACAAAGGCTGTTCCCAAAGCAGACACGAACAGCATAGCCGATTTTTTATTTGACATAATTACACGATATGGCCTATTCCAAACCTTATTATCCGACAGAGGTACTATTTTCACCTCGAGAGTGCTCCAACAGTTTCTGGAGATACTCAGGATTAAGGCATACACTACCACGAGTTTTTCCCCGCAAACCAACGGACTCACGGAAAGTATGAACAAAATACTTGGAATAGCGCTGGCTAAATTTACAGAGGACGCAGGAACAGACTGGGATGAATATCTGCAAAGCATTACTTTTAGTTATAATACCTCTGTATCTACGGCTACGAAACACTCTCCACACTTCCTACTGCACGGATACACACCCAGAAGTCCCATAGACAATATATGTATCCCACAGGACGCCCACACAGACAATGCGGCTCGGCTAGAGCATTTGCAGATAGCCCGCATGGACGCTAGAAAAAACATAGCCGAGGCCCAGAAAAAACAAAAAGAGCGGTACGATCAGAATAGAAAGACCGTGGAATACACACCCGGGCAATTGGTCATGGTCTCCAATCATGCCCGTAAGAAAAACGTGTCCGAATTCCTCCTACCACGATGGGCAGGTCCCTTCAAAGTCTGCAGGAAGGTATCTGACCTAAATTATATAGTGAACGTGCGCCATGGGAGGAAACTCATAAAGGACACTATTCACGCCCGCCGGATGAAGGCATATCACACACGTAAAGCTCACACACCTACACGTAAAGGCGGGCACACTGCTAAAAGAAAAGGAAACGGTCCCGTTGGAACACGTGGGAAGAAAGCCAAGAAATAGCCCACTGACCGAACCGGGATACCATCCTAACACTCACCAGAACTGTCCCGGAGACACAACCTTCATGGCGCCGGAAACAATTACTCTGGGTAAAAGGCGGTCTCCAGACCCGCAACCTTCTGAATACCAGGAATATAAGGTTGAGTAAATATCCAGTCGTAGAATAAGGATAATGAGAACGCTAAGACTAATTGGGACAGTCCCACTAACAGCGGGTCATAAACGAAAAACAATACAATCGCCTCTGGCATCTGGTCACCAAATACGCGACTAGCGGACCAGACACACTCGCGTACAACGAATATGGGATTTCCGAAATGAAATGCCATGGCCTGTGGTTTGGATTCCAAGTAAAACGGAAATCCCCTGGCGCATGAGCTACAAATCAACGGTCATATTAAACCACAAAGTTTTTTTTTCTCTACAATGAGAGAGGCACTGCTAGCAATCATTATAGGCAGCAATCAGGTTCACACACACACACGTGCAGAAAACTAGGACGTGGGCAGAGCATGAAACAAATGAAAGCACACAACATCGTAATTCAACACCGTCGTATCAGCTGTAACATACTCCTCAATGAGCAAGGCTGCTCGACGCAGACAAGCGAGCCAAAGCCTACTGGACAGAAATCAACACATCATTCACGCCCGATTTAGAGACCCTATATCTTCCAAAATTACACTACGTGGGGAAATCAAAAACGTACAAACTCTACACAGGGATGTATGCTTTCATATGCGTATCGCACATCCACGGGAACATGCCATATTATATGCGGCACGGAAATGATCACACCAAGTCTTTACAGACAACCGGATTCGAACCCATGACCACACACCACACGCGTACCAAAAACTAACTATCCAATGGTATTTTTGGTACACGGAACACAAGCAAAGACCACACTGGGAAAGCCCCAAGCCCTGTCACACAACGCAAACATAAAACACAGAGAATGACATGAGGTCACGGGTCTGAGTTCCAGTAAAAATTTAGACACAAAGGAGAACAGATATTCAGGCGTCCAATCATACTGAAATTGGCCCATACAAGGGCATGAACAGGGAATACTACATTTCCTCCCACCAAAAGCCAGACATAAAATTTCGAATTACACCAGGCATAGAGGAATACATTTCACGAACACAGGTAGGAAAATTTCGCAAGACACAGGTCTTAGAGAACAATGGCCACACGACGTCATTACCTAACTAGGGCGAATTGCTACATTAGGCTAGGAATCCAAAACAATGACCACACTTGCATACTTGCAGAATTGCACATACCAATTGCTGACTGCAGACTATTCACACTGCAATACTGCGGTGACGAGACACTATTGCGTATAGCCCGTGACCGTGAAATTACACACACATAACAATTATAACGCCATACATTTTTTTTCTCCACACTGCAAAATCATTTGGCAATGGACAAGACGTGACACAGCGAAACTTATCTTGGGCCTATAGGGCACGGTCGCAAGGGCACGTTGGCAAGCCACGGGCGCCTTCTGCCCACAAAGGCGATACATATTAGGACTTAGCCTCATAACAGACCAACCGTCCGCGTGGCGTAGCGGAACGTAGTCACACACACACACACACGCACTCACCAATTAGGAGCGAACATAGGGACTTTGAGGAAACAGGACCTCCCCTTAATAACTTCTTTTCGCGATTCTATTCCCCAAATAAATCATTACAGATGACTAGCACATGACCAGTCGCATTACGACCACTGGCCACATCTACACTGCAAATGGCCGACCAGATTAGGTCATGCAGCCCTACTATCCCAAGGCGCGGATAGAAAGCCAACATGGACCAAGGGAGGACGACAGGAGAACAGGCTACCAGCGTACCACCTTACTCCCTTCCCATAACCTTCTCAAGCCTGACATAAACAACGCAAACACATCTACACGACCAAAAACAGATATACTACATTACAAAACACACACAGGGGTTGATGGACTTCATGCGTTTAAAGAACAGGCAAGCTACGCCTTGAGCCCCGTTGCACCGCCTGAGTATTAGGGGTGGCTCAGCAAACATTAAAAGAAGCATAATGCGCCTCTCCAAATGAGAGAGGAGGCCATAGATACATATTAACCATGCTTTAGTACTTAAGCTCTCCCGCATGAAAGGAACATATGGTATTATGCCCCATCCTACACCTATCCGTACATGAAGGCAAAAACTTCATATCCAGACGCATGCATGAGTATCCCATCCAATTACCAGGGATTTTAATATCAAACCTGCATGAATTTTCGTATTTTTGCAATCCCGGGAATTACCTCCCCACTCCACTCACTATAGAAGCATCCCAGTGCCACCACCGGTTCTAGGCCACCACTAACGTGGAACCCAAAGGTGCGCAAACCCTTCCTACCATGCTTTAAGCCCACTCAACAAATAACTGCCCCCAAATCCTAATAACAGGGTACCTGACATTACAGACCCTACTAACACCTCCATTAAGGTAAAGAAAGCATTATTGCTGGAAAGCTGACATAGCGATGGTAGGCCAGAAGTAGCCTATGTACTTAGAAGATCTACAACCCCGCTACACTGGAAATATTTTACATTTTACACGGAGATTGAACCATTCACACAGGTTACGACACGTTTTTTTTTTCTCTCTCTTACAAAGGAATCTGATACGGTATGATGGTTGACAACGGTGTAAGCCAAAGGTCAGGAGAACCACACTTTGAGAGATGGGGAAGGCGATGTGGACCCTTCCCCAGTTGGCGCGACAGCGCAGCGACCTCACTTAACTGACGACTAGACCAAACAGACGAACTACGTAAGGTCAAAGCATTCGCGGCCTGGTCGGGCAAGCTCTGGAATCCTAGGTGCGCATAAACCGCCCCTGGGAGGAAGGGATGCTAAACCCACTTTGTGCCACGGTCGTCGAAGCCAAGACCTGCAGGGAGACTTTCTGAGAATGGCGGGAGAAATAGCTCACTCCGCGCCGGCCTCGGGAGCTATCCCTAGAGACGACCCCATTATGACTAGACTTCTAGTTCAGTTTAAATTTAAGTAGGCACGGCTTCCATAGCGGGAAGCAAAACTCCTGTGCGTTGGAGCAAAACACACTACGGCGGCCCATAGAGGCAACTTTATATATCAATGCGAAAATGCATACTACGGCGGCCCATAGAGGCAACTTTATATATCAATGCGAAAATGCATACTACGGCGGCCCATAGAGGCAACTTTATATATCAATGCGAAAATGCATACTACGGCGGCCCATAGAGGCAACTTTATATATCAATGCGAAAATGCATACTACGGCGGCCCATAGAGGCAAATATCACTGCGAAAGCAGATTGCGACGGCCGATTAAGGCGAAGACAATATTATGCCATTGGACCACACTGTCCAATGCCCACATAAATGGCGACGCAACGGGCAACCAGAGGGCATTCAGAGAGGGGCATTGCGCGCCCCTCACAGGAGCCAAGTGGGCGGCTCACCTACGTCAAATAGGAACAGCACACGGTTATGAACACGAAAGTTACAGCGGGCGAAACGGTTAGCTTAGTGGCACCGTAAGGCGCCTGCGAATAGGTTAGTACTAGTATTAAGACCTAGAATAGATGTCGACAATAGTATTAAAACGGAGGGGACTACGAGGCATTGTTGGGTTCCGGTCCCGACAATGTACTACAAGGGCGCCCCCGCGAGAGAAATCAAGCGGCCAGCCTCCATCTAAATCTTAGTACTTAAGTCATAGTGCCATGTTAAGGTCACTTAGATGTAAGCAAATTTACTGACAGCTGTTGCTAATAATAGCACAGCACATTTCGGCTTTAGAATAAGGTCCACTCGGCATGTAAATACAGAATAGTTTTACAGTTAAGTAATTTTATCAATAAGTTAAATAAGTAAGGTAAGACATAAGGTAACATAAACCTACATTTAAGGCATTTTTTTTAATATATATAGATCACCGTAGAATATATCGGCACTCGGTGACTTTAAATCCGTTACCGAGGTAAGCCCGACAATACTAGATTAAGATAGGAATAATCAAAGTGGAATATATCGGCACTCGGTGACTTTAAATCCGTTACCGAGGTAAGCCCGACAATACTAGATTAAGATAGGAATAATCAAAGTGGAATATATCGGCACCCGGTAACCACAATTCCGCTACCGGGGTAAGACCAACTACATATTATTTACGGCATTACGGCACCGTATAGGGTAAGCCCGGCCTTGCAGCTAAGTAACATTAATCATGTTTTTTTTTTCAGTAAAAGAACAGCTTCAACCAGTACTAATATGTTTTTTTTTCTAAACCTCGCCATTTTTTTTTTCACAGGCATCGTCACCAGATACAGAAAACTGGTGACAGGAATTTCACTGCCATATAGCAGTGGCATATTATTTACAGCATGCCATGATGTGTACTATTTTTTTTATTTTTTTCAACTTGCACTAATCCCGACACACTCGCAAACACTCACCACATTTTTCTTTTTCAGCTACACACTCTAAAATGAATCTGCACAGCAGGACTGGTGCCTGTGGGGTACCAGGCTTACTGGCAGATCAACTCAATTAAAACACATAAAGCGTCAAAATGTGACGCAGATTACGACAATGAGGGCGCAACCGGTTTGTGGCAGTGACTCTCATTGTCAAGTGTGAAAGCATTCACCCACAGAGGATGCTTCACAGGTTAGGTATTAAGCACACATACAAGCGGTACGACCACTATACCGTACCAAGAAGTGGCCGTACAGAATCAGCCGTGAGACGGCAAGAGTACGTACAGACGGGTAGCGTGCACGCGAGGTACCTCATGAAAACTATAATTATAAGGGATTAGCGCGATTAAGTAGACATAAGGTCATTGTAAATTATAATTTTTCAGGATAAACTGTATACCATTATTCCACTAGACATAAGGTCATTGTAATTTATAAGTTTTTCAGGATAAGCTTTATACAACTATACACTATATATATTTTTGTTTGTTCACCGAAATGCCAATGTCCATCATGTGTATGATTTGTTTTCTTTCATTTTTCCTTCTTCTAACTTCCCCATTTGTCAGGGTGTTCCGTTTTTCCCACACAAATAAATACTTTTGAATATTTCCCTTAAATTATACCCTGGAACACCCATTTTTCTATTTTCTTCTACCTTTCTTATTGCAGGGAGCATTTTTTCCCTAAGATGGGGCGGGCGAAGCAATCATCCGTTCGGCCCTGGGTTTTTCCTCCCTGCACAAATATGTGACACGTCACCATCAGAAACCATGTTTTTTTTAAACTAGCAATATGCCAGCAAATGCAAGGGCAATTTTTTTTTTACATATCGAATTTATTTTAATGTTCAATTTTTCTCAAAATGTCAATTTTTTCCCAATGTTAATCAAATCTTTCGCAAATGTCAATTTTTTTTGTTTGTTTTTTCACAATGTCAATGTATACATATATATGTAAATCCCATAACCCTCCCCTCTGAACACGGGCTCACCTCACACCCACACTTCGATACGACGCCACCAGGAGATACGAGAGGGTTTTCCAGGACCACTACGTCAACATCCCAACTTCCAGTTCCGTTCCCGTTCGCGAGGACGCGAACAAATGAAGGAAGACTCTTGTACAGCATCCCAGGGGTATGCACCCCTTGGAGACCATCCCCCCAACATCTGGCTAAATCCCCTAAAATGGCAACCCTTGGAAAGCCGGGGCAACATCCATTAATACTGTAAGGACAGCTTGCTACTCCATAAAGCAGCTCAAGCCTTACGTAATCATTACACTCAGCGACATAGTACTAACTGGGCCAATACATTGCTGACAGGAGGGCGGCAGAAGGTATAAGAAGACGTCCTAATGAGGTCAAACTCTCTCTCCATTGTCAGTGCTCCATCAAGACGGCCGAAGCTACGCTGGTGTCAACCGAGGTGAGTCAGTCAATCGTGTTCAGAGTTCCTATTTATGTAACCTGCAACCCACAACTTGTATCACATTATAAACATAATTTCATTCCCTACAAGGGACTCACACAAAGAATATCACAGACCAATAAAACACTTGGTCCACACTCTACACTAGCATTACTGTTATACGCCTCTTTACATCCCAACGCCCTTCCTTACTCCCGTCACAGTCAGACGTGACACACCGTAGTAATAACGCCAACTCAGACGTCATTGTATTCCTCACAGCGGCTCGCGTGCTCAAGTGAAGCGCGTGCCACCCGGCTGATACGAGCAGAGTCGATTACATAACAAGCAGTCAGCTGAGCGACTAGTACAGCGACCCTTTGCAGTGGGTCCCATCCCCTCAAATACTACCACATTATTTATAGGAACGCCCCCTAGTTCCTAGCACACCACAACACACTACACTGGTCAGCTTGCCCTGTCAAGGGGAGCTACCCTTCTTTAGGCACAAACTCATAAATTAGTACAGCAACTCTCCCTTTTAGATCCACCCCCAAATAAGGGATCTAAAACACATCCTAGGGGCCCAGCCATCCTGGGGGCCCAGCCATCCTAGGGGTCCAGCCATGCTCGGGGCCCAGCCATCCTAGGGGCCGAGCCATCAGCCATCCTAGGGGCCCAGCCATCCTAGGGGTCCAGCCATTCTAGGATTTCAGCCATCCCAGGGGCCCAGCCATTCTAGGGACCCAGCCATCCCAGGTGCCCAGCCATCCCAGGGGCCCAGCCATCCCAGGGGCCCAGCCATACTAGGGGTACAGCAAACCTAGGGGCCCAGCCATACAAGGGGTCGAGCCATCCTAGGGGCCCAGCCATACTAGGGGGTCCAGCCAACCTAAGGGCCCAGCCATACTAGGGGTCCAGCCATCCTAGGAGTCCAGCCATCCCAGGGGTCCAGCCATCCTAGGGGCCGAGCCATCAGCCATCCTAGGGGCCCAGCCATACTAGGGGTCCAGCCATCCTAGGGGCCCAGCCATCCCAGGGGCCCTGCCATCCTGGGGGTCCAGCCATCCCAGGGGCCAAGATATCCCAGGGGTCCAGCCCTCATAGGGGCCCACCCATCCCAGGGGCTCAGCCATCCTAGGAGTCCAACCATCCCAGGGGCCCAGCCATCCTAGGGGCCCAGCCATCCCAGAGGCCCAACTATCCTAGGGGCCCAGCCATCCCAGGGGCCCAGCCATCCCAGGGGCCCAGCCATCCCAGGGCCACAGCCACCCTAGGGGCCCATTCTTTCAAGGGCCCAGCCAACCCAGGGGCCCAGCCATCCCAGGGGCCCAGCCATCCTAGGGGCCCAGCCATTCTAGGGGCCCAGCCATCCTAGGGGCCCAGCCATCCCTGGGGCCAGCCATCCCAGGGGCCCAGCCATCCTAGGGGTCCAGCCATCCTAGGGGTCCAGCCATACTAGGGGTTCAGCCATCCCAGGGGTCCAGTCATCCTAGGGGCCCAGCCATCCGCCATTGTAGGGGCCCAGCCATACCAGGGGTCCAGCCATCCTAAGGGCCCAGCCATCTAAGGGACCCTGCCATCCTGGGGCTCCAGCCATCCCAGGGGTCCAGCCATTCCAGGGGTCCAGCCATCCCAGGGGTCCAGCCACCCCAGGGGCCTTGCCATCCCAGGGGTCCAACCATACTAGGGGCGCAGCCATCCCAGGTGCCCAGCCAGCACAGGGGCCCAGCCATCCTAGGGGCCCAGCCATCCCAGGGGCCCAGCCATCCTAGGGGTCCAGCCATCCCAGGGGTCCAGCCACCCCAGGGGCCTTGCCATCCCAGGGGTCCAACCATACTAGGGGCGCAGCCATCCCAGGTGCCCAGCCAGCACAGGGGCCCAGCCATCCTAGGGGCCCAGCCATCCCAGGGGCCCAGCCATCCTAGGGGCCCAGCCATCCTAGGGGTCCAGCCATCCTAGGGGCCCTGCCATCCTAGGGGCCCAGCCATCCTAGGAGTTCAGCCATCCCAGGGGCCCAGCCATCCTAGGGGTCCAACCATCCTAGGGGCCCAGCCATCCTAGGGGTCCAGCCATCCTAGGGGCCCAGCCATCCCAGGGGCCCAGCCATTCTAGGGGCCAAGCCATCCTAGGGGCCCAGGCATCCTAGGAGTCCAGCCATCCTAGTGGCCCAGCCATTATAGGGGCCAAGCCATCCTAGGAGCCCAGCCATGCTAGGGAACCAGCCATCCTAGGGGCCCAGCCATCCAAGGGGCCAGCAATCCTAGGGGCCCAGCCATTCTAGGAGCCCAGCTCTCCTAGGGGTCCAGCCATCCTAGGGGTCCAGCCATCCCAGGGGTCAAGCCATCCCAGGGGCCCAGCCATCCTAGGGTTCCAACCATCCTAGGGGCCCAGCCAATCTAGGGGTCAACCAACCCAGGGGCCCAGCCATCCTAGTGGCCCAGCCATCCAAGGGGCCCAGCCATCCTAGGGGCCCAGCCATCCTAGGGGTCCAGCCATCCTAGGGGCCCAGCCATTCTAGGGGTCCAGCCATCCTAGGGGTCCAACCATCCTAGGGGCCCAGCCATCCCAGGGGTCCAGCCATCCCAGGGGCCCAGCCATCCTAGGGGTCAAGCCATCCTAGGGGCCCAGCCATCCCAGGGGCCCAGCCAGCCCAGCAGGTCTGCTATCCCATGGGCTCAGCCATCCTAGGGTTCCAGCCATCCTAGGGGCCCAGCCATCCTAGGGTTCCAGCCATCCTAAGGGCCCAGCCATCCTAGGAGTCTAGCCATCCCAGGGGCCCAACCATCCTTGCGGTCCAACCATCCTAGGGGCCCAGCCACCCTAGGTGTTCAGCCATCCTAGGGGCCCAGCCATCCTGGGGGCCCAGCCATCCTATGGGTCCAGCCATGGTAAGGGCCCAGCCATCCTAGGGGCCGAGCCATCAGCCATCCTAGGGCCCAGCCATACTAGGGGTCCAGCCATTCTAGGATTTCAGCCATCCCAGGGGCCCAGCCATTCTAGGGACCCAGCCATCCCAGGTGCCCAGCCATCCCAGGGGCCCAGCCATCCCAGGGGCCCAGCCATACTAGGGGTCCAGCAAACCTAGGGGCCCAGCCATACAAGGGGTCGAGCCATCCTAGGGGCCCAGCCATACTAGGGGGTCCAGCCAACCTAAGGGCCCAGCCATACTAGGGGTCCAGCCATCCTAGGAGTCCAGCCATCCCAGGGGTCCAGCCATCCTAGGGGCCGAGCCATCAGCCATCCTAGGGGCCCAGCCATACTAGGGGTCCAGCCATCTTAGGGGCCCAGCCATCCCAGGGGCCCTGCCATCCTGGGGGTCCAGCCATCCCAGGGGCCAAGATATCCCAGGGGTCCAGCCCTCATAGGGGCCCAACCATCCCAGGGGCTCAGCAATCCTAGGAGTCCAACCATCCCAGGGGCCCAGCCATCCTAGGGGCCCAGCCATCCCAGAGGCCCAGCTATCCTAGGGGCCCAGCCATCCCAGGGGCCCAGCCATCCCAGGGGCCCAGCCATCCCAGGGCCACAGCCACCCTAGGGGCCCATTCATTCAAGGGCCCAGCCAACCCAGGGGCCCAGCCATCCCAGGGGCCCAGCCATCCTAGGGGCCCAGCCATTCTAGGGGCCCAGCCATCCTAGGGGCCCAGCCATCCCAGGGGCCAGCCATCCCAGGGGCCCAGCCATCCTAGGGGTCCAGCCATCCTAGGGGTCCAGCCATACTAGGGGTTCAGCCATCCCAGGGGTCCAGTCATCCTAGGGGCCCAGCCATCCGCCATTGTAGGGGCCCAGCCATACCAGGGGTCCAGCCATCCTAAGGGCCCAGCCATCTAAGGGACCCTGCCATCCTGGGGCTCCAGCCATCCCAGGGGTCCAGCCATTCCAGGGGTCCAGCCATCCCAGGGGTCCAGCCACCCCAGGGGCCTTGCCATCCCAGGGGTCCAACCATACTAGGGGCGCAGCCATCCCAGGTGCCCAGCCAGCACAGGGGCCCAGCCATCTTAGGGGCCCAGCCATCCCAGGGGCCCAGCCATCCTAGGGGTCGAGCCATCCTAGGGGCCCAGCCATCCTAAGGGCCCAGCCATCCTAGGAGTCCAGCCATCCCAGGGGCCCAACCATCCTTGGGGTCCAACCATCCTAGGGGCCCAGCCATCCTAGGGGTTCAGCCATCCTAGGGGCCCAGCCATCCTAGGCGCCCAGCCATCCTAGGGGTTCGGCCATGCTAGGGGCCCCGCATTCCTAGGGGTCCAGCCATCCCAGGGGTTCAGCCATCCCAGGGGCCCAGCCATCCTAGGGGCCCTGCTATCCTAAGGGCCCAGCCAACCTAGGGGTCCAGCCACCCTACCGGCCCAGCCATCCTAGGGGTCCAGCCATCCTAGGGGTCCAGCCATCACAGGGGCCCAGCCATCCTACGGGCCCAGCCATCCAGGGGCCCAGCTATCCTAAGGGCCCAGCCATCCTATAGGTCCGGCCATCCTAGGGGCCAAGCCATCCTAGGGGCACAGCCATCGTAGGGGCCCAGCCATCCTAGGAGCCCAGCCATCCTAGGGGTTCAGCCATCCTAGGGGCCCAGCCATCCCAGGGGTCCAGCCATCCTAGGGGCCCATCCATACTAGGGGTCCAGCCATTCTAGGGGCCCAGCCACCCCAGAGGTCCATCCATCCTAGGGGTCCAGCCATCCTAGGGGCCCAGCCATGCCAGGGGTCCAGCCATCCCAGGGGCCCAGCCATCCTAGGGGCCCAGCGATCCTCGGGGACCAGCCATCCCAGGGGCTCAGCCATCCTAGGGGTACAGCCATCCTAGGGGCCCAGCCATCCCAGGGGCCCAGCCATCCTAGGGGACCAGCCATTCTAGGGGCCCAGCCATCCTAGGTGCCCATCCATCCCAGGGGCCCAGCCATCCCAGGGGCCCAGCCATTCTAGGGACCCGGCCATCCCAAGGGCCCTGCCATCCTAGGGGCCCAGCCATCCCAGGGGCCCAGCCATCCCAGGGGCCCAGCCATCCCATGTGCCCTGCCATCCCAGGGGCCCAGCCATCTTAGGGGCCCAGCCATACTAGGGGTCCAGCCATCCTAGAGGCCCAGCCATACATGGGGTCCAGCCATCCTAGGGGCCCAGCCATACTAGGGGGTCCAGCCAACCTAAGGGCCCAGCCATACTAGAGGTCCAGCCATCCTAGGGGTCCAGCCATCACAGGGGTCCAGCCATCCTAGGGGCCGAGCCATCAGCCAACCTAGGGACCCAGCCATGCTAGGGGTCCAGCCATCCTAGGGGCCCACACATCCCAGGGGCCCTGCCATCCTGGGGGTCCAGCCATCCCAGGGGTCCAGCCATCCCAGGGGCCCAGCCATACTTTGGGCCCAGCCATCCTAGGGGCCCAGCCATCCTAGGGGCCCAGCCATCCTAGGAGTTCAGCCATCCCAAGGGCCCAGCCATCCTAGGGGTCCAACCATCCTAGGGGTCCAGCCATCCTAGGGGCCCAGCCATCCCAGGGGCCCAGCCATTCTAGGGGCCCAGCCAACCTAGGGTCCCGGGCATCCTACGGTCCAACCATCCTAGGGGCCCAGCCATTATAGGGGCCAAGCCATCCTAGGAGCCCAGCCATCGTAGGGACCCAGCCATCCTAAGGGCCCAGCCATCCTAGGGGCCAGTCATCCTAGGGGCCCAGCCATTCTAGGAGCCCAGCTATCCTAGGGGTCCAGCCATCCTAGTGGTCCAGCCATCCTAGGGGGCAGCCATCCCAGGGGCCCAGCCATCCTAGGGGTCCAACCATCCTAGGGGCCCAGCCAACCTAGGGGTCTTACCAACCCAGGGGCCCAGCCATCCTAGTGGCCCGGCCATCCAAGGGGCACAGCCATCCTAGGGGCCCAGCCATCCTAGGGGCCCAGCCATCCCAGTGCCCAGCCATCCCAGGGCCAGCCATCCCAGGAGCCCAGCCATTCTAGGGGCCCAGCCATCCTAGGGTCCCAGCCATCCTAGGGGCCTAGCCATCCTAGGGGCCCAGCCATTCTAGAGGTCCAGCCATCCTAGGGGCCCAGCCATCCTAAGGGCCCAGTCATCCTAGGAGTCCAGCCATCCCAGGGGCCCAACCATCCTTGGGGTCCAACAATCCTAGGGGCCCAGCCATCCTAGGTGTTCAGCCATCCTAGGGGCCCAGCCATCCTAGGGGCCCAGCCATCCTAGGGGTCCAGCCATGCTAGGGGCCCAGCATTCCTAGGGGTCCAGCCATCCCAGGGGTTCAGCCATCCCAGGGTCTCAGCCATCCTAGGGGCCCTGCTATCCTAGGGGCCCAGCCATCCTAGGGGTCCAGCCACCCTAGCGGCCCAGCCATCCTAGGGGTCCAGCCATCCTAGGGACCAGTCATTTCAGGGGCCCAGCCATCCAGGGGCCCAGCCATTCCAGGGGCCCAGCTATCCTAAGGGCCCAGCCATCCTATAGGTCCGGCCATCCTAGGGGCCAAGCCATCAAAGGGGCCCAGCCATCTTAGGAGCCCAGCCATCCTAGGGGTCCAGCCATCCTAGGGGCCCAGCCATCCCAGGGTTCCAGCCATACTAGGGGCCCAGCCTTACTAGGGGTCCAGCCATCCTAGGGGCCCAGACATCCCAGGGGACCAGCCATCCCAGGGGCCCAGCCACCCCAGAGGTCCATTTATCCTAGGGGTCCAGCCATCCTAGGGGCCCAGCCATCCCAGGGGTCCAGCCATCCCAGGGGCACAGCCATCCTAGGGGCCCAGACATCCTCGGGGTCCAGCCATCCCAGGGGCTCAGCCATCCCAGGGGTCCAGCCATCCTAGGGGCCCAGCCATCCCAGGGGCCCAGCCATCCTAGGGGACCAGCCATTCTAGGGGCCGAGCCATCCTAGGGGCCCAGCCATCCCAGGGGCCCAGCCATCCCAGGGGCCCAGCCATTCTAGGGGCCCAGCCATCCCAGGGGCCCAGCCATCCTAGGGCCCCAGCCATTCTAGGGGCTCAGCCATCCTGGGGGCCCAGCCATCCCAGGGGCCCAGCCATCCCAGGGGCTCAGCCATCCCAGGTGCCCAGCCATCCCAGGGGCCCAGCCATCTTAGGGGCCCAGCCATACTAGGGGTCCAGCCATCCTAGGGGCCCAGCCATACAAGGGATCGAGCCATCCTAGGGGCCCAGCCATACTAGGGGGTCCAACCAACCTAAGGGCCAAGCCATACTAGAGGTCCAGCCATCCTAGGGGTCCAGCGATCCCAGGGGTCCAACCATCCTTGGGGCCCAGCCATACTAGGGGGTCCAGCCAACCTAAGGGCCAAGCCATACTAGAGGTCCAGCCATCCTAGGGGTCCAGCCATCCTAGGGGCCGAGCCATCAGCCATCCTAGGGGACCAGCCATACTAGGGGTCCAGCCATTCTAGGATTTCAGCCATCCCAGGGGCCCAGCCATTCTAGGGGCCCAGCCATCCTAGGGGCCCAGGCATCCTAGGGGTCCAACCATCCTAGGGGTCCAGCCATAATAGGGGTCAAGCCATCCTAGGAGCCCAGCCATCCTAGGGGCCCAGCCATTCTAGGAGCCCAGCTATCCTAGGGGTCCAGCCATCCTAGAGGGCAGCCATCCTAGGGGTTAAGCCATCTCAGGGGTCAAGCCTTCCAAAAGGGCCCAGACATCCTAAGGGTCCAACCATCCTAAGGGCCCAGCCAACCTAGGGGTCTAACCAACCCAGGGGCCCAACCATCCTAGTGGCCCAGCCATCCAAGGGGCCCAGCCATCCTAGGGGCCCAGCCATCCCAGGGCCCAGCCATCCTAGGGCCAGCCATCCCATGGTCCCAGCCATTCTAGGAGCCCAGCCATCCTAGGGTCCCAGCCATCCTAGGGGCCCAGCCATCCTAGGGGCCCAGCCATTCTAGGGGTCCTTCCATCCTAGGGGTCCAGCCATCCTAGGGGCCCAGCCATCCCAGAGGTCCAGCCATCCCAGAGGTCCAGCCATCCCAGGGGCCCAGCCATCCTAGGGGTCAAGCCATACTAGGGGCCCAGCCATCCTAGGGGCCCAGCCATCCCAGGGGCCCAGCCACCCCAGGGTTCCTGCTATCCCATGGGCCCAGCCATGCTAAGGGCCCAGCCATCCTAGGGGTCCAGCCATCCCAGACGCCCAGCCAACCTAGGGGCCCAGCCATCCTAGGGGCCCCGCCATCCTAGGGGTCCAGCCTTCCTAGGGGCCCAGCCATACTAGGGGTCCAGCCATCCTTGGGTCTCAGCCATCCCAGGGGCCCAGCCATCCTAGGGGTCCAGCCATCCTAGGTGCCCAGCCATAATAGGGGTCCAGAATTCCCAGGGGCCCAGCCATCCTAGGGGCCAAGCCATCCTAGGGGCCACGCTATCCCAGGGGCCCAGTCATCCCAGGGGCCCAGCCATCCCAGGGGCCCAGCCATCCCAGGGGTCCAGCCATCCTAGGGGCCCAGCCATACTAGGGGTCCAGCCATCCTAGGGGCCCAGACATCCTAGGGGCCCAGCCATCCCTGGTGTCCAGCCATCCCAGGGGCCCAGCCACCTCAGAGGTCCAGCCATCCTAGGGGTCCAGCCATCCTAGGGGCCCAGCCATCCCAGGGGTCCAGCCATTCCTGGGGCCCAGCCATCCTAGGGGCCCAGCCATACTAGGGATCCAGCCATCCTAGGGGTCCAGCCATCCCAGGGGTCCAGCCGTCCTAGGGGCCGAGCCATCCGCCATCCTAGGGGCCCAGCCATACTAGGGGTCCAACCATCCTAGGGGCCCAGCCATCCCAGGGGCCCTGTTATCCTGGGGGTCCAGCCAACATAGGGGCCCAGCCATCCCAGGGACTCAGCCATCCTAGGAGTCCAACCATCCTAGGGGCCCAGCCATCCTTTGGGCCCAACCATCCTAGGGGTCCAGCCATCCTAGGGGCCCAGCCACCCTAGGGGCCCAGCCATCCTAGGAGTCCAGCCATCCCAGGGGCCCAGCCATCCTAGCGGTCCAACCATCCTAGGGGCCCAGCCATCCTAGGGGTCCAGCCATCCTAGGGGCCCAGCCATCCCAGGGGCCCAGCCATACTAGGGGCCCAGCCGTCCTAGGGGCCCAGGCATCCTAGGGGTCCAGCCACCCTAGGGGCCCTGCCATTATAGGGGCCAAGCCATCCTAGGAGCCCAGCCATCCTAGGGACCCAGCCATTCTAGGGGCCGAGCCACCTAGGGGCCAGCCATTCCAGGGGCCCAGCCATTCTAGGGGCCCAGCCATCCCAGGGGCCCAGCCATCCTAGGGGCCCAGCCATTCTAGGGGCTCAGCCATCCTGGGGGCCCAGCCATCCCAGGGGCCCAGCCATCCCAGGGGCTCAGCCATCCCAGGTGCCCAGCCATCCCAGGGGCCCAGCCATCTTAGGGGCCCAGCCATACTAGGGGTCCAGCCATCCTAGGGGTCCAGCCATCCCAGGGGTCCAGCCATCCTAGGGGCCGAGCCATCAGCCATCCTAGGGGCCCAGCCATACTAGGGGTCCAGCCATCCTAGGGGCCCAGCCATCCCAGGGGCCCTGCCATCCTGGGGGTCCAGCCATCCCAGGGGCCAAGATATCCCAGGGGTCCAGCCCTCATAGGGGCCCAGCCATCCCAGGGGCTCAGCAATCCTAGGAGTCCAACCATCCCAGGGGCCCAGCCATCCTAGGAGTCCAGCCATCCTAGGGGCCCAGCCATCCCAGAGGCCCAGCTATCCTAGGGGCCCAGCCATCCCAGGGGCCCGGCCATCCCAGAGGCCCAGCCATCGCAGTGGCACAGCCATCCTAGGGGCCCATTCATTCAAGGGCCCAGCCAACCCAGGGGCCCAGCCATCCCAGGGGCCCAGCCATCCTAGGGGCCCAGCCATTCTAGGGGCCCAGCCATCCTAGGGGCCCAGCCATCCCAGGGGCCAGCCATCCCAGGGGCCCAGCCATCCTAGGGGTCCAGCCATCCTAGGGGTCCAGCCATCCTAGGGGTCCAGCCATACTAGGGGTTCAGCCATACCAGGGGTCCAGCCATCCTAAGGGCCCAGCCATCTAAGGGACCCTGCCATCCTGGGGTTCCAGCCATCCCAGGCGTCCAGCCATTCCAGGGGTCCAGCCATCCCAGGGGTCCAGCCACCCCAGGGGCCTTGCCATCCCAGGGGTCCAACCATACTAGGGGCGCAGCCATCCCAGGTGCCCAGCCAGCACAGGGGCCCAGCTATCCTAGGGGCCCAGCCATCCCAGGGGCCCAGCCATCCTAGGGGTCGAGCCATCCTAGGGGCCCAGCCATCCTAAGGGCCCAGCCATCCTAGGAGTCCAGCCATCCCAGGGGCCCAAACATCCTTGGGGTCCAACCATCCTAGGGGCCCAGCCATCCTAGGGGTTCAGCCATCCTAGGGGCCCAGCCATCCTAGGGGCCCAGCCATCCTAGGGGTTCGGCCATGCTAGGGGCCCCGCATTCCTAGGGGTCCAGCCATCCCAGGTTTTCAGCCGTCTCAGGGGCCCAGCCATCCTAGGGGCCCTGCTATCCTAAGGGCCCAGCCATCCTAGGGGTCCAGCCACCCTACCGGCCCAGCCATCCTAATGTCCAGCCATCCTAGGGGTCCAGCCATCACAGGGGCCAAGCCATCCTACGGGCCCAGCCATCCAGGGGCCCAGCCATTCCAGGGGCCCAGCTAACCTAAGGGCCCAGCCATCCTATAGGTCCGGCCATCCTAGGGGCCAAGCCATCCTAGGGGCACAGCCATCCTAGGGGCCCAGCCATCCTAGGAGCCCAGCCATCCTAGGGGTTCAGCCTTCCTAGGGGCCCAGCCATCCCAGGGGTCCAGCCATCCTAGGGGCCCAGCCATACTAGGGGTCCAGCCATTCTAGGGGCCCAGCCACCCCAGAGGTCCATCCATCCTAGGCGTCCAGCCATCCTAGGGGCCCAGCCATGCCAGGGGTCCAGCCATCCCAGGGGCCCAGCCATCCTAGGGGCCCAGCGATCCTCGGGGACCAGCCATCCCAGGGGCTCAGCCATCCCTGGGGTACAGCCATCCTAGGGGCCCAGCCATCCCAGGGGCCCAGCCATCCTAGGGGACCAGCCATTCTAGGGGCCCAGCCATCCTAGGTGCCCATCCATCCCAGGGGCCCAGCCATCCCAGGGGCCCAGCCATTCTAGGGGCCCGGCCATCCCAGGGGCCCAGCCATCCTAGGGGCCCAGCCATTCTAGGGGCTCAGCCATCCTAGGGGCCTAGCCATCCCAGGGGCCCAGCCATCCCAGGGGCCCAGCCATCCCATGTGCCCTGCCATCCCAGGGGCCCAGCCATCTTAGGGGCCCAGCCATACTAGGGGTCCAGCCATCCTAGGGGCCCAGCCATACATGGGGTCCAGCCATCCTAGGGGCCCAGCCATACTAGGGGGTCCAGCCAACCTAAGGGCCCAGCCATACTAGAGGTCCAGCCATCCTAGGGGTCCAGCCATCCCAGGGGTCCAGCCATCCTAGGGGCCGAGCCATCAGCCATCCTAGGGACCCACCCATACTAGGGGTCCAGCCATCCAAGTGGCCCACCCATCCCAGGGGCCCTGCCATCCTGGGGGTCCAGCCATCCCAGGGGTCCAGCCATCCCAGGGGCCCAGCCATCATTTGGGCCCAGCCATCCTAGGGGGCCAGCCATCCTAGGGGCCCAGCCATCCTAGGGGCCCAGCCATCCTAGGAGTTCAGCCATCCCAAGGGCCCAGCCATCCTAGGTGTCCAACCATCCTAGGGGTCCAGCCATCCTAGGGGCCCAGCCATCCCAGGGGCCCAGCCATTCTAGGGGCCCAGCCAACCTATGGTCCCAGGCATCCTAGGGTCCAACCCTCCTAGGGGCCCAGCCATTATAGGGGACAAGCCATCCTAGGAGCCCAGCCATCGTAGGGACCCAGCCATCCAAGGGGCCCACCCATCCCAGGGGCCCTGCCATCCTGGGGGTCCAGCCATCCCAGGGGTCCAGCCATCCCAGGGGCCCAGCCATCCTTTGGGCCCAGCCATCCTAGGGGTCCAGCCATCCTAGGGGCCCAGCCATACTAGGGGGTCCAGCCAACCTATGGGCCAAGCCATACTAGAGGTCCAGCCATCATAGGGGTCCAGCCATCCCAGGGGTCCAGCCATCCTAGGGGCCGAGCCATCAGCCATCCTAGGGGCCCAGCCATACTAGGGGTCCAGCCATTCTAGGATTTCAGCCATCCCAGGGGCCCAGCCATTCTAGGGACCCAGCCATCCCAGGTGCCCAGCCATCCCAGGGGCCCAGCCATCCCAGGGGCCCAGCCATACTAGGGGTCCAGCAAACCTAGGGGCCCAGCCATACAAGGGGTCGAGCCATCCTAGGGGCCCAGCCATACTAGGGGGTCCAGCCAACCTAAGGGCCCAGCCATACTAGGGGTCCAGCCATCCTAGGGGTCCAGCCATCCCAGGGGTCCAGCCATCCTAGGGGCCGAGCCATCAGCCATCCTAGGGGCCCAGCCATACTAGGGGTCCAGCCATCCTAGGGGCCCAGCCATCCCAGGGGCCCTGCCATCCTGGGGGTCCAGCCATCCCAGGGGCCAAGATATCCCAGGTGTCCAGCCCTCATAGGGGCCCAACCATCCCAGGGGCTCAGCCATCCTAGGAGTCCAACCATCCCAGGGGCCCAGCCATCCTAGGAGTCCAGCCATCCTAGGGGCCCAGCCATCCCAGAGGCCCAGCTATCCTAGGGGCCCAGCCATCCCAGGGGCCCAGCCATCCCAGGGGCCCAGCCATCCCAGGGCCGCAGCCACCCTAGGGGCCCATTCATTCAAGGGCCCAGCCAACCCAGGGGCCCAGCCAACCCAGGGGCCCAGCCATCCTAGGGGCCCAGCCATTCTAGGGGCCCAGCCATCCTAGGGGCCCAGCCATCCCAGGGGCCAGCCATCCCAGGGGCCCAGCCATCCTAGGGGTCCAGCCATCCTAGGGGTCCAGCCAAACTAGGGGTTCAGCCATCCCAGGGGTCCAGTCATCCTAGGGGCCCAGCCATCCGCCATTGTAGGGGCCCAGCCATACCAGGGGTCCAGCCATCCTAAGGGCCCAGCCATCTAAGGGACCCTGCCATTCTGGGGCTCCAGCCATCCCAGGGGTCCAGCCATTCCAGGGGTCCAGCCATCCCAGGGGTCCAGCCACCCCAGGGGCCTTGCCATCCCAGGGGTCCAACCATACTAGGGGCGCAGCCATCCCAGGTGCCCAGCCAGCACAGGGGCCCAGCCATCCAAGGGGCCCAGCCATCCCAGGGGCCCAGCCATCCTAGGGGTCGAGCCATCCTAGGGGCCCAGCCATCCTAAGGGCCCAGTCATCCTAGGAGTCCAGCCATCCCAGGGGCCCAACCATCCTTGGGGACCAACCATCCTAGGGGCCCAGCCATCCTAGGGGTTCAGCCATCCTAGGGGCCCAGCCATCCTAGGGGCCCAGCCATCCTAGGGTTTCGGCCATGCTAGGGGCCCCGCATTCCTAGGGGTCCAGCCATCCCAGGGGTTCAGCCATCCCAGGGGCCCAGCCATCCTAGGGGCCCTGCTATCCTAAGGGCCCAGCCATCCTAGGGGTCCAGCCACCCTACCGGCCCAGCCATCCTAGGGGTCCAGCCATCCTAGGGGTCCAGCCATCACAGGGGCCCAGCCATCCTACGGGCCCAGCCATCCAGGGGCCCAGCCATTCCAGGGGCCCAGCTATCCTAAGGGCCCAGCCATCCTATAGGTCCGGCCATCCTAGGGGCCAAGCCATCCTAGGGGCACAGCCATCCTAGGGGCCCAGCCATCCTAGGAGCCCAGCCATCCTAGGGGTTCAGCCATCCTAGGGTCCCAGCCATCCCAGGGGTGCAGCCATCCTAGGGGCCCAGCCATACTAGGGGTCCAGCCATTCTAGGGTACCAGCCTCCCCAGAGGTCCATCCATCCTAGGGGTCCAGCGATACTAGGGGCCCAGCCATGCCAGGGGTCCAGCCATCCCAGGGGCCCAGCCATCCTAGGGGCCCAGCGATCCTCGGGGTCCAGCCATCCCAGGGGCTCAGCCATCCCAGGGGTACAGCCATCCTAGGGGCCCAGCCATCCCAGGGGCCCAGCCATCCTAGGGGACCAGCCATTCTAGGGGCCCAGCCATCCTAGGTGCCCATCCATCCCAGGGGCCCAGCCATCCCAGGGGCCCAGCCATTCTAGGGGCCCGGCCATCCCAGGGGCCCTGCCATCCTAGGGGCCCAGCCATTCTAGGGGCTCAGCCATCCTAGGGGCCCAGCCATCCCAGGGGCCCAGCCATCCCAGGGGCCCAGCCATCCCTTGTGCCCTGCCATCCCAGGGGCCCAGCCATCTTAGGGGCCCAGCCATACTAGGGGTCCAGCCATCCTAGGGGCCCAGCCATACATGGGGTCCAGCCATCCTAGGGGCCCAGCCATACTAAGGGGTCCAGCCAACCTAAGGGCCCAGCCATAATAGAGGTCCAGCCATCCTAGGGGTCCAGCCATCCCAGGGGTCCAGCCATCCTAGGGGCCGAGCCATCAGCCAACCTAGGGACCCAGCCATGCTAGGGGTCCAGCCATCCTAGGGGCCCACCCATCCCAGGGGCCCTGCCATCCTGGGGGTCCAGCCATCCCAGGGGTCCAGCCATCCCAGGGGCCCAGCCATACTTTGGGCCCAGCCATCCTAGGGGTCCAGCCATCCTAGGGGCCCAGCCATCCTAGGGGCCCAGCCATCCTAGGAGTTCAGCCATCCCAAGGGCCCAGCCATCCTAGGGGTCCAACCATCCTAGGGGTCCAGCCATCCTAGGGGCCCAGCCATCCCAGGGGCCCAGCCATTCTAGGGGCCCAGCCAACCTAGGGTCCCAGGCATCCTAGGGTCCAACCATCCTAGGGGCCCAGCCATTATAGGAGCCCAGCTATCCTAGGGGTCCAGCCATCCTAGTGGTCCAGCCATCCTAGGGGGCAGCCATCCCAGGGGCCCAGCCATCCTAGGGGTCCAACCATCCTAGGGGCCCAGCCAACCTAGGGGTCTAAACAACCCAGAGGCCCAGCCATCCTAGTGGCCCAGCCATCCAAAGGGCATAGCCATCCTAGGGGCCCAGCCATTCTAGGGGTCCAGCCATCCTAGGGGCCCAGCCATCCTAGGGGCCCAGCCATCCCAGGGCCCAGCCATCCCAGGGCCAGCCATCCCAGGGGCCCAGCCTTTCTAGGGGCCCAGCCATCCTAGGGTCCCAGCCATCCTAGGGGCCTAGCCATCCTAGGGGCCCAGCCATTCTATAGGTCCAGCCATCCCAGGGGCCCAGCCATCCTAAGGGCCCAGTCATCCTAGGAGTCCAGCCATCCCAGGGGCCCAACCATCCTTGGGGTCCAACCATCCTAGGGGCCCAGCCATCCTAGGTGTTCAGCCATCCTAGGGGCCCAGCCATCCTAGGGGCCCAGCCATCCTAGGGGTCCAGCCACCCTAGCGGCCCAGCCATCCTAGGGGTCCAGCCATCCTAGGGGTCCAGCCATCTCAGGCGCCCAGCCATCCAGGGGCCCAGCCATTCCAGGGGCCCAGCTATCCTAAGGGCCCAGCCATCCTATAGGTCCGGCCATCCTAGGGGCCAAGCAATCCTAGGGGCCCAGCCATCTTAGGGGCCCAGCCATCCTAGGGGTCCAGCCATCCTAGGGGCCCAGCCATCCCAGGGGTCCAGCCATACTAGGGGCCCAGCCATACTAGGGGTCCAGCCATCCTAGGGGCCCAGACATCCCAGGGGTCCAGCCATCCCAGGGGCCCAGCCACCCCAGAGGTCCATCCATCCTAGGGGTCCAGCCATCCTAGGGGCCCAGCCATCCCAGGGGTCCAGCCATCCCAGGGGCACAGCCATCCTAGGGGCCCAGCCATCCTCGGGGTCCAGCCATCCCAGGGGCTCAGCCATCCCAGGGGTCCAGCCATCCTAGGGGCCCAGCCATCCCAGGGGCCCAGCCATCCTAGGGGACCAGCCATTCTAGGGGCCGAGCCATCCTAGGGGCCCAGCCATCCCAGGGGCCCAGCCATCCCAGGGGCCCAGCCATTCTAGGGGCCCAGCCATCCCAGGGGCCCAGCCATCCTAGGGGCCCAGCCATTCTAGGGGCTCAGCCATCCTGGGGGCCCAGCCATCCCAGGGGCCCAGCCATCCCAGGGGCTCAGCCATCCCAGGTGCCCAGCCATCCCAGGGGCCCAGCCATCTTAGGGGCCCAGCCATACTAGGGGTCCAGCCATCCTAGGGGCCCAGCCATACAAGGGGTCGAGCCATCCTAGGGGCCCAGCCATACTAGGGGGTCCAGCCAACCTAAGGGCCAAGCCATACTAGAGGTCCAGCCATCCTAGGGGTCCAGCCATCCCAGGGGTCCAACCATCCTAGGGGCCCAGCCATACTAGGGGGTCCAGCCAACCTAAGGGCCAAGCCATACTAGAGGTCCAGCCATCCTAGGGGTCCAGCCATCCCAGGGGTCCAGCCATCCTAGGGGCCGAGCCATCAGCCATCCTAGGGGCCCAGCCATAATAGGGGTCCAGCCATTCTAGGATTTCAGCCATCCCAGGGGCCCATCCATTCTGGGGGCCCAGCCATCCTAGGGGCTCAGGCATCCTAGGGGTCCAACCATCCTAGGGGTCCAGCCATAATAGGGGTCAAGCCATCCTAGGAGCCCAGCCATCCTAGGGGCCCAGCCATTCTAGGAGCCCAGCTATCCTAGGGGTCAAGCCATCCAAAAGGGCCCAGCCATCCTAAGGGTCCAACCATCCTAGGGGCCCAGCCAACCTAGGGGTCTAACCAACCCAGGGGCCCAACCATCCTAGTGGCCCAGCCATCCAAGGGGCCCAGCCATCCTAGGGGCCCAGCCATCCCAGGGCCCAGCCATCCTAGGGCCAGCCATCCCATGGTCCCAGCCATTCTAGGGGCCCAGCCATCCTAGGGTCCCAGCCATCCTAGGGGCCAGCCATCCTAGGGGCCCAGCCATTCTAGGGGTCCTTCCATCCTAGGGGTCCAGCCATCCTAGGGGCCCAGCCATCCCAGGGGTCCAGCCATCCCAGAGGTCCAGCCATCCCAGGGGCCCAGCCATCCTAGGGGTCAAGCCATTCTAGGGGCCCAGCCATCCTAGGGGCCCAGCCATCCCAGGGGCCCAGCCACCCCAGGGGTCCTGCTATCCCATGGGCCCAGCCATGCTAGGGGCCCAGCCATCCTAGTGGTCCAGCCATCCCAGACGCCCAGCCAACCTAGGGGCCCAGCCATCCTAGGGGCCCCGCCATCCTAGGGGCCCAGTCATCCTAGGGGCCCAGCCTTCCTAGGGGTCCAACCATCCTAGGGGCCCAGCCATCCCAGGGGCTCAGCCATCCCAGGAGTCCAGCCATCCTAGGGTCCCAGCCATCCCAGGGGCCCAACCATCCTAGGGGCACAGCCATTCTAGGGGCCCAGCCATCCTAGGGGCCCAGCCATCCCAGGGGCCCAGCCATCCCAGGGGCCCAGCCATTCTAGGGGTCCAGCCATCCCAGGCGCCCAGCCATCCAAGGGGCCCAGCCATCCTAGGGGTCCAGCCATCCTAGGGGCCCAGCCATCCTAGGGGCCCAGCCATCCCAGGGCCCAGCCATCCCAGGGCCAGCCATCCCATGGGCCCAGCCATTCTAGGGGCCCTGCCATCCTAGGGTCCCAGCCATCCTAGCGGCCCAGCCATCCTAGGGGCCCAGCCATCCTAGGGGTCCAGCCATCCCAGGCGCCCAGCCAACCTAGGGGCCCAGCCATCCTAGGGGCCCCGCCATCCTAGGGGTCCAGCCGTCCTAGGGGCCCAGCCATACTAGGGGCCCAGCCATCCTAGGGTCTCAGCCATCCCAGGGACCCAGCCATCCTAGGGGTCCAGCCATCCTAGGGGCCCAGCCATAATAGGGGTCCAGGATTCCCAGGGACCCAGCCATCCTAGGGGCCAAGCCATCCTAGGGGCCCCGCTATCCCAGGGGCCCAGTCATCCCAGGGGCCCAGCCATCCCAGGGGCCCAGCCATCCCAGGGGTCCAGCCATCCTAGGGGCCCAGCCATCCCAGGGGCCCAGCCATCCTAGGGGTCCAGCCATCCTAGGGGCCCAGCCATCCCAGGGGCCCTGCCATCCTGGGGGTCCAGCCATCCCAGGGGCCAAGATATCCCAGGGGTCCAGCCCTCATAGGGGCCCAGCCATCCCAGGGGCTCAGCAATCCTAGGAGTCCAACCATCCCAGGGGCCCAGCCATCCTAGGAGTCCAGCCATCCTAGGGGCCCAGCCATCCCAGAGGCCCAGCTATCCTAGGGGCCCAGCCATCCCAGGGGCCCGGCCATCCCAGAGGCCCAGCCATCGCAAGGGCACAGCCATCCTAGGGGCCCATTCATTCAAGGGCCCAGCCAACCCAGGGGCCCAGCCATCCCAGGGGCCCAGCCATCCTAGGGGCCCAGCCATTCTAGGGGCCCAGCCATCCTAGGGGCCCAGCCATCCCAGGGGCCAGCCATCCCAGGGGCCCAGCCATCCTAGGGGTCCAGCCATCCTAGGGGTCCAGCCTTCCTAGGGGTCCAGCCATACTAGGGGTTCAGCCATACCAGGGGTCCAGCCATCCTAAGGGCCCAGAAATCTAAGGGACCCTGCCATCCTGGGGTTCCAGCCATCCCAGGCGTCCAGCCATTCCAGGGGTCCAGCCATCCCAGGGGTCCAGCCACCCCAGGGGCCTTGCCATCCCAGGGGTCCAACCATACTAGGGGCGCAGCCATCCCAGGTGCCCAGCCAGCACAGGGGCCCAGCCATCCTAGGGGCCCAGCCATCCCAGGGGCCCAGCCATCCTAGGGGTCGAGCCATCCTAGGGGCCCAGCCATCCTAAGGGCCCAGCCATCCTAGGAGTCCAGCCATCCCAGGGGCCCAAACATCCTTGGGGTCCAACCATCCTAGGGGCCCAGCCATCCTAGGGGTTCAGCCATCCTAGGGGCCCAGCCATCCTAGGGGCCCAGCCATCCTAGGGGTTCGGCCATGCTAGGGGCCCCGCATTCCTAGGGGTCCAGCCATCCCAGGTTTTCAGCCGTCCCAGGGGCCCAGCCATCCTAGGGGCCCTGCTATCCTAAGGGCCCAGCCATCCTAGGGGTCCAGCCACCCTACCGGCCCAGCCATCCTAATGTCCAGCCATCCTAGGGGTCCAGCCATCACAGGGGCCAAGCCATTCTACGGGCCCAGCCATCCAGGGGCCCAGCCATTCCAGGGGCCCAGCTAACCTAAGGGCCCAGCCATCCTATAGGTCCGGCCATCCTAGGGGCCAAGCCATCCTAGGGGCACAGCCATCCTAGGGGCCCAGCCATCCTAGGAGCCCAGCCATCCTAGGGGTTCAGCCTTCCTAGGGGCCCAGCCATCCCAGGGGTCCAGCCATCCTAGGGGCCCAGCCATACTAGGGGTCCAGCCATTCTAGGGGCCCAGCCACCCCAGAGGTCCATCCATCCTAGGCGTCCAGCCATCCTAGGGGCCCAGCCATGCCAGGGGTCCAGCCATCCCAGGGGCCCAGCCATCCTAGGGGCCCAGCGATCCTCGGGGACCAGCCATACCAGGGGCTCAGCCATCCCTGGGGTACAGCCATCCTAGGGGCCCAGCCATCCCAGGGGCCCAGCCATCCTAGGGGACCAGCCATTCTAGGGGCCCAGCCATCCTAGGTGCCCATCCATCCCAGGGGCCCAGCCATCCCAGGGGCCCAGCCATTCTAGGGGCCCGGCCATCCCAGGGGCCCAGCCATCCTAGGGGCCCAGCCATTCTAGGGGCTCAGCCATCCTAGGGGCCTAGCCATCCCAGGGGCCCAGCCATCCCAGGGGCCCAGCCATCCCATGTGCCCTGCCATCCCAGGGGCCCAGCCATCTTAGGGGCCCAGCCATACTAGGGGTCCAGCCATCCTAGGGGCCCTGCCATACATGGGGTCCAGCCATCCTAGGGGCCCAGCCATACTAGGGGGTCCAGCCAACCTAAGGGCCCAGCCATACTAGAGGTCCAGCCATCCTAGGGGTCCAGCCATCCCAGGGGTCCAGCCATCCTAGGGGCCGAGCCATCAGCCATCCTAGGGACCCAGCCATACTAGGGGTCCAGCCAACCAAGTGGCCCACCCATCCCAGGGGCCCTGCCATCCTGGGGGTCCAGCCATCCCAGGGGTCCAGCCATCCCAGGGGCCCAGCCATCATTTGGGCCCAGCCATCCTAGGGGGCCAGCCATCCTAGGGGCCCAGCCATCCTAGGGGCCCAGCCATCCTAGGAGTTCAGCCATCCCAAGGGCCCAGCCATCCTAGGGGTCCAACCATCCTAGGGGTCCAGCCATCCTAGGGGCCCAGCCATCCCAGGGGCCCAGCCATTCTAGGGGCCCAGCCAACCTATGGTCCCAGGCATCCTAGGGTCCAACCCTCCTAGGGGCCCAGCCATTATAGGGGACAAGCCATCCTAGGAGCCCAGCCATCGTAGGGACCCAGCCATCCAAGGGGCCCACCCATCCCAGGGGCCCTGCCATCCTGGGGGTCCAGCCATCCCAGGGGTCCAGCCATCCCAGGGGCCCAGCCATACTAGGGGGTCCAGCCAACCTATGGGCCAAGCCATACTAGAGGTCCAGCCATCCCAGGGGTCCAGCCATCCTAGGGGCCGAGCCATCAGCCATCCTAGGGGCCCAGCCATACTAGGGGTCCAGCCATTCTAGGATTTCAGCCATCCCAGGGGCCCAGCCATTCTAGGGACCCAGCCATCCCAGGTGCCCAGCCATCCCAGGGGCCCAGCCATCCCAGGGGCCCAGGCCATACTAGGGGTCCAGCAAACCTAGGGGCCCAGCCATACAAGGGGTCGAGCCATCCTAGGGGCCCAGCCATACTAGGGGGTCCAGCCAACCTAAGGGCCCAGCCATACTAGGGGTCCAGCCATCCTAGGGGTCCAGCCATCCCAGGGGTCCAGCCATCCTAGGGGCCGAGCCATCAGCCATCCTAGGGGCCCAGCCATACTAGGGGTCCAGCCATCCTAGGGGCCCAGCCATCCCAGGGGCCCTGCCATCCTGGGGGTCCAGCCATCCCAGGGGCCAAGATATCCCAGGTGTCCAGCCCTCATAGGGGCCCAACCATCCCAGGGGCTCAGCCATCCTAGGAGTCCAACCATCCCAGGGGCCCAGCCATCCTAGGAGTCCAGCCTTCCTAGGGGCCCAGCCATCCCAGAGGCCCAGCTATCCTAGGGGCCCAGCCATCCCAGGGGCCCAGCCATCCCAGGGGCCCAGCCATCCCAGGGCCGCAGCCACCCTAGGGGCCCATTCATTCAAGGGCCCAGCCAACCCAGGGGCCCAGCCAACCCAGGGGCCCAGCCATCCTAGGGGCCCAGCCATTCTAGGGGCCCAGCCATCCTAGGGGCCCAGCCATCCCAGGGGCCAGCCATCCCAGGGGCCCAGCCATCCTAGGGGTCCAGCCATCCTAGGGGTCCAGCCAAACTAGGGGTTCAGCCATCCCAGGGGTCCAGTCATCCTAGGGGCCCAGCCATCCGCCATTGTAGGGGCCCAGCCATACCAGGGGTCCAGCCATCCTAAGGGCCCAGCCATCTAAGGGACCCTGCCATCCTGGGGCTCCAGCCATCCCAGGGGTCCAGCCATTCCAGGGGTCCAGCCATCCCAGGGGTCCAGCCACCCCAGGGGCCTTGCCATCCCAGGGGTCCAACCATACTAGGGGCGCAGCCATCCCAGGTGCCCAGCCAGCACAGGGGCCCAGCCATCCAAGGGGCCCAGCCATCCCAGGGGCCCAGCCATCCTAGGGGTCGAGCCATCCTAGGGGCCCAGCCATCCTAAGGGCCCAGTCATCCTAGGAGTCCAGCCATCCCAGGGGCCCAACCATCCTTGGGGACCAACCATCCTAGGGGCCCAGCCATCCTAGGGGTTCAGCCATCCTAGGGGCCCAGCCATCCTAGGGGCCCAGCCATCCTAGGGTTTCGGCCATGCTAGGGGCCCCGCATTCCTAGGGGTCCAGCCATCCCAGGGGTTCAGCCATCCCAGGGGCCCAGCCATCCTAGGGGCCCTGCTATCCTAAGGGCCCAGCCATCCTAGGGGTCCAGCCACCCTACCGGCCCAGCCATCCTAGGGGTCCAGCCATCCTAGGGGTCCAGCCATCACAGGGGCCCAGCCATCCTACGGGCCCAGCCATCCAGGGGCCCAGCCATTCCAGGGGCCCAGCTATCCTAAGGGCCCAGCCATCCTATAGGTCCGGCCATCCTAGGGGCCAAGCCATCCTAGGGGCACAGCCATCCTAGGGGCCCAGCCATCCTAGGAGCCCAGCCATCCTAGGGGTTCAGCCATCCTAGGGTCCCAGCCATCCCAGGGGTGCACCCATCCTAGGGGCCCAGCCATACTAGGGGTCCAGCCATTCTAGGGGCCCAGCCTCCCCAGAGGTCCATCCATCCTAGGGGTCCAGCGATCCTAGGGGCCCAGCCATGCCAGGGGTCCAGCCATCCCAGGGGCCCAGCCATCCTAGGGGCCCAGCGATCCTCGGGGTCCAGCCATCCCAGGGGCTCAGCCATCCCAGGGGTACAGCCATCCTAGGGGCCCAGCCATCCCAGGGGCCCAGCCATCCTAGGGGACCAGCCATTCTAGGGGCCCAGCCATCCTAGGTGCCCATCCATCCCAGGGGCCCAGCCATCCCAGGGGCCCAGCCATTCTAGGGGCCCGGCCATCCCAGGGGCCCTGCCATCCTAGGGGCCCAGCCATTCTAGGGGCTCAGCCATCCTAGGGGCCCAGCCATCCCAGGGGCCCAGCCATCCCAGGGGCCCAGCCATCCCTTGTGCCCTGCCATCCCAGGGGCCCAGCCATCTTAGGGGCCCAGCCATACTAGGGGTCCAGCCATCCTAGGGGCCCAGCCATACATGGGGTCCAGCCATCCTAGGGGCCCAGCCATACTAAGGGGTCCAGCCAACCTAAGGGCCCAGCCATACTAGAGGTCCAGCCATCCTAGGGGTCCAGCCATCCCAGGGGTCCAGCCATCCTAGGGGCCGAGCCATCAGCCAACCTAGGGACCCAGCCATGCTAGGGGTCCAGCCATCCTAGGGGCCCACCCATCCCAGGGGCCCTGCCATCCTGGGGGTCCAGCCATCCCAGGGGTCCAGCCATCCCAGGGGCCCAGCCATACTTTGGGCCCAGCCATCCTAGGGGTCCAGCCATCCTAGGGGCCCAGCCATCCTAGGGGCCCAGCCATCCTAGGAGTTCAGCCATCCCAAGGGCCCAGCCATCCTAGGGGTCCAACCATCCTAGGGGTCCAGCCATTCTAGGGGCCCAGCCAACCTAGGGTCCCAGGCATCCTAGGGTCCAACCATCCTAGGGGCCCAGCCATTATAGGAGCCCAGCTATCCTAGGGGTCCAGCCATCCTAGTGGTCCAGCCATCCTAGGGGGCAGCCATCCCAGGGGCCCAGCCATCCTAGGGGTCCAACCATCCTAGGGGCCCAGCCAACCTAGGGGTCTAAACAACCCAGAGGCCCAGCCATCCTAGTGGCCCAGCCATCCAAAGGGCATAGCCATCCTAGGGGCCCAGCCATTCTAGGGGTCCAGCCATCCTAGGGGCCCAGCCATCCTAGGGGCCCAGCCATCCCAGGGCCCAGCCATCCCAGGGCCAGCCATCCCAGGGGCCCAGCCTTTCTAGGGGCCCAGCCATCCTAGGGTCCCAGCCATCCTAGGGGCCTAGCCATCCTAGGGGCCCAGCCATTCTATAGGTCCAGCCATCCTAGGGGCCCAGCCATCCTAAGGGCCCAGTCATCCTAGGAGTCCAGCCATCCCAGGGGCCCAACCATCCTTGGGGTCCAACCATCCTAGGGGCCCAGCCATCCTAGGTGTTCAGCCATCCTAGGGGCCCAGCCATCCTAGGGGCCCAGCCATCCTAGGGGTCCAGCCACCCTAGCGGCCCAGCCATCCTAGGGGTCCAGCCATCCTAGGGGTCCAGCCATCTCAGGCGCCCAGCCATCCAGGGGCCCAGCCATTCCAGGGGCCCAGCTATCCTAAGGGCCCAGCCATCCTATAGGTCCGGCCATCCTAGGGGCCAAGCAATCCTAGGGGCCCAGCCATCTTAGGGGCCCAGCCATCCTAGGGGTCCAGCCATCCTAGGGGCCCAGCCATCCCAGGGGTCCAGCCATACTAGGGGCCCAGCCATACTAGGGGTCCAGCCATCCTAGGGGCCCAGACATCCCAGGGGTCCAGCCATCCCAGGGGCCCAGCCACCCCAGAGGTCCATCCATCCTAGGGGTCCAGCCATCCTAGGGGCCCAGCCATCCCAGGGGTCCAGCCATCCCAGGGGCACAGCCATCCTAGGGGCCCAGCCATCCTCGGGGTCCAGCCATCCCAGGGGCTCAGCCATCCCAGGGGTCCAGCCATCCTAGGGGCCCAGCCATCCCAGGGGCCCAGCCATCCTAGGGGACCAGCCATTCTAGGGGCCGAGCCATCCTAGGGGCCCAGCCATCCCAGGGGCCCAGCCATCCCAGGGGCCCAGCCATTCTAGGGGCCCAGCCATCCCAGGGGCCCAGCCATCCTAGGGGCCCAGCCATTCTAGGGGCTCAGCCATCCTGGGGGCCCAGCCATCCCAGGGGCCCAGCCATCCCAGGGGCTCAGCCATCCCAGGTGCCCAGCCATCCCAGGGGCCCAGCCATCTTAGGGGCCCAGCCATACTAGGGGTCCAGCCATCCTAGGGGCCCAGCCATACAAGGGGTCGAGCCATCCTAGGGGCCCAGCCATACTAGGGGGTCCAGCCAACCTAAGGGCCAAGCCATACTAGAGGTCCAGCCATCCTAGGGGTCCAGCCATCCCAGGGGTCCAACCATCCTAGGGGCCCAGCCATACTAGGGGGTCCAGCCAACCTAAGGGCCAAGCCATACTAGAGGTCCAGCCATCCTAGGGGTCCAGCCATCCCAGGGGTCCAGCCATCCTAGGGGCCGAGCCATCAGCCATCCTAGGGGCCCAGCCATAATAGGGGTCCAGCCATTCTAGGATTTCAGCCATCCCAGGGGCCCATCCATTCTAGGGGCCCAGCCATCCTAGGGGCCCATTCATCCTAGGGGTCCAACCATCCTAGGGGTCCAGCCATAATAGGGGTCAAGCCATCCTAGGAGCCCAGCCATCCTAGGGGCCCAGCCATTCTAGGAGCCCAGCTATCCTAGGGGTCAAGCCATCCAAAAGGGCCCAGCCATCCTAAGGGTCCAACCATCCTAGGGGCCCAGCCAACCTAGGGGTCTAACCAACCCAGGGGCCCAACCATCCTAGTGGCCCAGCCATCCAAGGGGCCCAGCCATCCTAGGGGCCCAGCCATCCCAGGGCCCAGCCATCCTAGGGCCAGCCATCCCATGGTCCCAGCCATTCTAGGGGCCCAGCCATCCTAGGGTCCCAGCCATCCTAGGGGCCAGCCATCCTAGGGGCCCAGCCATTCTAGGGGTCCTTCCATCCTAGGGGTCCAGCCATCCTAGGGGCCCAGCCATCCCAGGGGTCCAGCCATCCCAGAGGTCCAGCCATCCCAGGGGCCCAGCCATCCTAGGGGTCAAGCCATTCTAGGGGCCCAGCCATCCTAGGGGCCCAGCCATCCCAGGGGCCCAGCCACCCCAGGGGTCCTGCTTTCCCATGGGCCCAGCCATGCTAGGGGCCCAGCCATCCTAGTGGTCCAGCCATCCCAGACGCCCAGCCAACCTAGGGGCCCAGCCATCCTAGGGGCCCCGCCATCCTAGGGGCCCAGTCATCCTAGGGGCCCAGCCTTCCTAGGGGTCCAACCATCCTAGGGGCCCAGCCATCCCAGGGGCTCAGCCATCCCAGGAGTCCAGCCATCCTAGGGTCCCAGCCATCCCAGGGGCCCAACCATCCTAGGGGCACAGCCATTCTAGGGGCCCAGCCATCCTAGGGGCCCAGCCATCCCAGGGGCCCAGCCATCACAGGGGCCCAGCCATTCTAGGGGTCCAGCCATCCCAGGCGCCCAGCCATCCAAGGGGCCCAGCCATCCTAGGGGTCCAGCCATCCTAGGGGCCCAGCCATCCTAGGGGCCCAGCCATCCCAGGGCCCAGCCATCCCAGGGCCAGCCATCCCATGGGCCCAGCCATTCTAGGGGCCCTGCCATCCTAGGGTCCCAGCCATCCTAGCGGCCCAGCCATCCTAGGGGCCCAGCCATCCTAGGGGTCCAGCCATCCCAGGCGCCCAGCCAACCTAGGGGCCCAGCCATCCTAGGGGCCCCGCCATCCTAGGGGTCCAGCCGTCCTAGGGGCCCAGCCATACTAGGGGCCCAGCCATCCTAGGGTCTCAGCCATCCCAGGGACCCAGCCATCCTAGGGGTCCAGCCATCCTAGGGGCCCAGCCATAATAGGGGTCCAGGATTCCCAGGGACCCAGCCATCCTAGGGGCCAAGCCATCCTAGGGGCCCCGCTATCCCAGGGGCCCAGTCATCCCAGGGGCCCAGCCATCCCAGGGGCCCAGCCATCCCAGGGGTCCAGCCATCCTAGGGGCCCAGCCATCCCAGGGGCCCAGCCATCCTAGGGGTCCAGCCATCCTAGGGGCCCAGCCATCCCAGGGGCCCTGCCATCCTGGGGGTCCAGCCATCCCAGGGGCCAAGATATCCCAGGGGTCCAGCCCTCATAGGGGCCCAGCCATCCCAGGGGCTCAGCAATCCTAGGAGTCCAACCATCCCAGGGGCCCAGCCATCCTAGGAGTCCAGCCATCCTAGGGGCCCAGCCATCCCAGAGGCCCAGCTATCCTAGGGGCCCAGCCATCCCAGGGGCCCGGCCATCCCAGAGGCCCAGCCATCGCAAGGGCACAGCCATCCTAGGGGCCCATTCATTCAAGGGCCCAGCCAACCCAGGGGCCCAGCCATCCCAGGGGCCCAGCCATCCTAGGGGCCCAGCCATTCTAGGGGCCCAGCCATCCTAGGGGCCCAGCCATCCCAGGGGCCAGCCATCCCAGGGGCCCAGCCATCCTAGGGGTCCAGCCATCCTAGGGGTCCAGCCTTCCTAGGGGTCCAGCCATACTAGGGGTTCAGCCATACCAGGGGTCCAGCCATCCTAAGGGCCCAGCCATCTAAGGGACCCTGCCATCCTGGGGTTCCAGCCATCCCAGGCGTCCAGCCATTCCAGGGGTCCAGCCATCCCAGGGGTCCAGCCACCCCAGGGGCCTTGCCATCCCAGGGGTCCAACCATACTAGGGGCGCAGCCATCCCAGGTGCCCAGCCAGCACAGGGGCCCAGCCATCCTAGGGGCCCAGCCATCCCAGGGGCCCAGCCATCCTAGGGGTCGAGCCATCCTAGGGGCCCAGCCATCCTAAGGGCCCAGCCATCCTAGGAGTCCAGCCATCCCAGGGGCCCAAACATCCTTGGGGTCCAACCATCCTAGGGGCCCAGCCAACCTAGGGGTTCAGCCATCCTAGGGGCCCAGCCATCCTAGGGGCCCAGCCATCCTAGGGGTTCGGCCATGCTAGGGCCCCGCATTCCTAGGGGTCCAGCCATCCCAGGTTTTCAGCCGTCCCAGGGGCCCAGCCATCCTAGGGGCCCTGCTATCCTAAGGGCCCAGCCATCCTAGGGGTCCAGCCACCCTACCGGCCCAGCCATCCTAATGTCCAGCCATCCTAGGGGTCCAGCCATCACAGGGGCCAAGCCATCCTACGGGCCCAGCCATCCAGGGGCCCAGCCATTCCAGGGGCCCAGCTAACCTAAGGGCCCAGCCATCCTATAGGTCCGGCCATCCTAGGGGCCAAGCCATCCTAGGGGCACAGCCATCCTAGGGGCCCAGCCATCCTAGGAGCCCAGCCATCCTAGGGGTTCAGCCTTCCTAGGGGCCCAGCCATCCCAGGGGTCCAGCCATCCTAGGGGCCCAGCCATACTAGGGGTCCAGCCATTCTAGGGGCCCAGCCACCCCAGAGGTCCATCCATCATAGGCGTCCAGCCATCCTAGGGGCCCAGCCATGCCAGGGGTCCAGCCATCCCAGGGGCCCAGCCATCCTAGGGGCCCAGCGATCCTCGGGGACCAGCCATACCAGGGGCTCAGCCATCCCTGGGGTACAGCCATCCTAGGGGCCCAGCCATCCCAGGGGCCCAGCCATCCTAGGGGACCAGCCATTCTAGGGGCCCAGCCATCCTAGGTGCCCATCCATCCCAGGGGCCCAGCCATCCCAGGGGCCCAGCCATTCTAGGGGCCCGGCCATCCCAGGGGCCCAGCCATCCTAGGGGCCCAGCCATTCTAGGGGCTCAGCCATCCTAGGGGCCTAGCCATCCCAGGGGCCCAGCCATCCCAGGGGCCCAGCCATCCCATGTGCCCTGCCATCCCAGCGGCCCAGCCATCTTAGGGGCCCAGCCATACTAGGGGTCCAGCCATCCTAGGGGCCCTGCCATACATGGGGTCCAGCCATCCTAGGGGCCCAGCCATACTAGGGGGTCCAGCCAACCTAAGGGCCCAGCCATACTAGAGGTCCAGCCATCCTAGGGGTCCAGCCATCCCAGGGGTCCAGCCATCCTAGGGGCCGAGCCATCAGCCATCCTAGGGACCCAGCCATACTAGGGGTCCAGCCATCCAAGTGGCCCACCCATCCCAGGGGCCCTGCCATCCTGGGGGTCCAGCCATCCCAGGGGTCCAGCCATCCCAGGGGCCCAGCCATCATTTGGGCCCAGCCATCCTAGGGGGCCAGCCATCCTAGGGGCCCAGCCATCCTAGGGGCCCAGCCATCCTAGGAGTTCAGCCATCCCAAGGGCCCAGCCATCCTAGGGGTCCAACCATCCTACGGGTCCAGCCATCCTAGGGGCCCAGCCATCCCAGGGGCCCAGCCATTCTAGGGGCCCAGCCAACCTATGGTCCCAGGCATCCTAGGGTCCAACCCTCCTAGGGGCCCAGCCATTATAGGGGACAAGCCATCCTAGGAGCCCAGCCATCGTAGGGACCCAGCCATCCAAGGGGCCCACCCATCCCAGGGGCCCTGCCATCCTGGGGGTCCAGCCATCCCAGGGGTCCAGCCATCCCAGGGGCCCAGCCATTCTTTGGGCCCAGCCATCCTAGGGGTCCAGCCATCCTAGGGGCCCAGCCATACTAGGGGGTCCAGCCAACCTATGGGCCAAGCCATACTAGAGGTCCAGCCATCCCAGGGGTCCAGCCATCCTAGGGGCCGAGCCATCAGCCATCCTAGGGGCCCAGCCATACTAGGGGTCCAGCCATTCTAGGATTTCAGCCATCCCAGGGGCCCAGCCATTCTAGGGACCCAGCCATCCCAGGTGCCCAGCCATCCCAGGGGCCCAGCCATCCCAGGGGCCCAGGCCATACTAGGGGTCCAGCAAACCTAGGGGCCCAGCCATACAAGGGGTCGAGCCATCCTAGGGGCCCAGCCATACTAGGGGGTCCAGCCAACCTAAGGGCCCAGCCATACTAGGGGTCCAGCCATCCTAGGGGTCCAGCCATCCCAGGGGTCCAGCCATCCTAGGGGCCGAGCCATCAGCCATCCTAGGGGCCCAGCCATACTAGGGGTCCAGCCATCCTAGGGGCCCAGCCATCCCAGGGGCCCTGCCATCCTGGGGGTCCAGCCATCCCAGGGGCCAAGATATCCCAGGTGTCCAGCCCTCATAGGGGCCCAACCATCCCAGGGGCTCAGCCATCCTAGGAGTCCAACCATCCCAGGGGCCCAGCCATCCTAGGAGTCCAGCCTTCCTAGGGGCCCAGCCATCCCAGAGGCCCAGCTATCCTAGGGGCCCAGCCATCCCAGGGGCCCAGCCATCCCAGGGGCCCAGCCATCCCAGGGCCGCAGCCACCCTAGGGGCCCATTCATTCAAGGGCCCAGCCAACCCAGGGGCCCAGCCAACCCAGGGGCCCAGCCATCCTAGGGGCCCAGCCATTCTAGGGGCCCAGCCATCCTAGGGGCCCAGCCATCCCAGGGGCCAGCCATCCCAGGGGCCCAGCCATCCTAGGGGTCCAGCCATCCTAGGGGTCCAGCCAAACTAGGGGTTCAGCCATCCCAGGGGTCCAGTCATCCTAGGGGCCCAGCCATCCGCCATTGTAGGGGCCCAGCCATACCAGGGGTCCAGCCATCCTAAGGGCCCAGCCATCTAAGGGACCCTGCCATCCTGGGGCTCCAGCCATCCCAGGGGTCCAGCCATTCCAGGGGTCCAGCCATCCCAGGGGTCCAGCCACCCCAGGGGCCTTGCCATCCCAGGGGTCCAACCATACTAGGGGCGCAGCCATCCCAGGTGCCCAGCCAGCACAGGGGCCCAGCCATCCAAGGGGCCCAGCCATCCCAGGGGCCCAGCCATCCTAGGGGTCGAGCCATCCTAGGGGCCCAGCCATCCTAAGGGCCCAGTCATCCTAGGAGTCCAGCCATCCCAGGGGCCCAACCATCCTTGGGGACCAACCATCCTAGGGGCCCAGCCATCCTAGGGGTTCAGCCATCCTAGGGGCCCAGCCATCCTAGGGGCCCAGCCATCCTAGGGTTTCGGCCATGCTAGGGGCCCCGCATCCCTAGGGGTCCAGCCATCCCAGGGGTTCAGCCATCCCAGGGGCCCAGCCATCCTAGGGGCCCTGCTATCCTAAGGGCCCAGCCATCCTAGGGGTCCAGCCACCCTACCGGCCCAGCCATCCTAGGGGTCCAGCCATCCTAGGGGTCCAGCCATCACAGGGGCCCAGCCATCCTACGGGCCCAGCCATCCAGGGGCCCAGCCATTCCAGGGGCCCAGCTATCCTAAGGGCCCAGCCATCCTATAGGTCCGGCCATCCTAGGGGCCAAGCCATCCTAGGGGCACAGCCATCCTAGGGGCCCAGCCATCCTAGGAGCCCAGCCATCCTAGGGGTTCAGCCATCCTAGGGTCCCAGCCATCCCAGGGGTGCACCCATCCTAGGGGCCCAGCCATACTAGGGGTCCAGCCATTCTAGGGGCCCAGCCTCCCCAGAGGTCCATCCATCCTAGGGGTCCAGCGATCCTAGGGGCCCAGCCATGCCAGGGGTCCAGCCATCCCAGGGGCCCAGCCATCCTAGGGGCCCAGCGATCCTCGGGGTCCAGCCATCCCAGGGGCTCAGCCATCCCAGGGGTACAGCCATCCTAGGGGCCCAGCCATCCCAGGGGCCCAGCCATCCTAGGGGACCAGCCATTCTAGGGGCCCAGCCATCCTAGGTGCCCATCCATCCCAGGGGCCCAGCCATCCCAGGGGCCCAGCCATTCTAGGGGCCCGGCCATCCCAGGGGCCCTGCCATCCTAGGGGCCCAGCCATTCTAGGGGCTCAGCCATCCTAGGGGCCCAGCCATCCCAGGGGCCCAGCCATCCCAGGGGCCCAGCCATCCCTTGTGCCCTGCCATCCCAGGGGCCCAGCCATCTTAGGGGCCCAGCCATACTAGGGGTCCAGCCATCCTAGGGGCCCAGCCATACATGGGGTCCAGCCATCCTAGGGGCCCAGCCATACTAAGGGGTCCAGCCAACCTAAGGGCCCAGCCATACTAGAGGTCCAGCCATCCTAGGGGTCCAGCCATCCCAGGGGTCCAGCCATCCTAGGGGCCGAGCCATCAGCCAACCTAGGGACCCAGCCATGCTAGGGGTCCAGCCATCCTAGGGGCCCACCCATCCCAGGGGCCCTGCCATCCTGGGGGTCCAGCCATCCCAGGGGTCCAGCCATCCCAGGGGCCCAGCCATACTTTGGGCCCAGCCATCCTAGGGGTCCAGCCATCCTAGGGGCCCAGCCATCCTAGGGGCCCAGCCATCCTAGGAGTTCAGCCATCCCAAGGGCCCAGCCATCCTAGGGGTCCAACCATCCTAGGGGTCCAGCCATTCTAGGGGCCCAGCCAACCTAGGGTCCCAGGCATCCTAGGGTCCAACCATCCTAGGGGCCCAGCCATTATAGGAGCCCAGCTATCCTAGGGGTCCAGCCATCCTAGTGGTCCAGCCATCCTAGGGGGCAGCCATCCCAGGGGCCCAGCCATCCTAGGGGTCCAACCATCCTAGGGGCCCAGCCAACCTAGGGGTCTAAACAACCCAGAGGCCCAGCCATCCTAGTGGCCCAGCCATCCAAAGGGCATAGCCATCCTAGGGGCCCAGCCATTCTAGGGGTCCAGCCATCCTAGGGGCCCAGACATCCTAGGGGCCCAGCCATCCCAGGGCCCAGCCATCCCAGGGCCAGCCATCCCAGGGGCCCAGCCTTTCTAGGGGCCCAGCCATCCTAGGGTCCCAGCCATCCTAGGGGCCTAGCCATCCTAGGGGCCCAGCCATTCTATAGGTCCAGCCATCCTAGGGGCCCAGCCATCCTAAGGGCCCAGTCATCCTAGGAGTCCAGCCATCCCAGGGGCCCAACCATCCTTGGGGTCCAACCATCCTAGGGGCCCAGCCATCCTAGGTGTTCAGCCATCCTAGGGGCCCAGCCATCCTAGGGGCCCAGCCATCCTAGGGGTCCAGCCACCCTAGCGGCCCAGCCATCCTAGGGGTCCAGCCATCCTAGGGGTCCAGCCATCTCAGGGGCCCAGCCATCCAGGGGCCCAGCCATTCCAGGGGCCCAGCTATCCTAAGGGCCCAGCCATCCTATAGGTCCGGCCATCCTAGGGGCCAAGCAATCCTAGGGGCCCAGCCATCTTAGGGGCCCAGCCATCCTAGGGGTCCAGCCATCCTAGGGGCCCAGCCATCCCAGGGGTCCAGCCATCCCAGGGGCCCAGCCACCCCAGAGGTCCATCCATCCTAGGGGTCCAGCCATCCTAGGGGCCCAGCCATCCCAGGGGTCCAGCCATCCCAGGGGCACAGCCATCCTAGGGGCCCAGCCATCCTCGGGGTCCAGCCATCCCAGGGGCTCAGCCATCCCAGGGGTCCAGCCATCCTAGGGGCCCAGCCATCCCAGGGGCCCAGCCATCCTAGGGGACCAGCCATTCTAGGGGCCGAGCCATCCTAGGGGCCCAGCCATCCCAGGGGCCCAGCCATCCCAGGGGCCCAGCCATTCTAGGGGCCCAGCCATCCCAGGGGCCCAGCCATCCTAGGGGCCCAGCCATTCTAGGGGCTCAGCCATCCTGGGGGCCCAGCCATCCCAGGGGCCCAGCCATCCCAGGGGCTCAGCCATCCCAGGTGCCCAGCCATCCCAGGGGCCCAGCCATCTTAGGGGCCCAGCCATACTAGGGGTCCAGCCATCCTAGGGGCCCAGCCATACAAGGGGTCGAGCCATCCTAGGGGCCCAGCCATACTAGGGGGTCCAGCCAACCTAAGGGCCAAGCCATACTAGAGGTCCAGCCATCCTAGGGGTCCAGCCATCCCAGGGGTCCAACCATCCTAGGGGCCCAGCCATACTAGGGGGTCCAGCCAACCTAAGGGCCAAGCCATACTAGAGGTCCAGCCATCCTAGGGGTCCAGCCATCCCAGGGGTCCAGCCATCCTAGGGGCCGAGCCATCAGCCATCCTAGGGGCCCAGCCATAATAGGGGTCCAGCCATTCTAGGATTTCAGCCATCCCAGGGGCCCATCCATTCTAGGGGCCCAGCCATCCTAGGGGCCCAGGCATCCTAGGGGTCCAACCATCCTAGGGGTCCAGCCATAATAGGGGTCAAGCCATCCTAGGAGCCCAGCCATCCTAGGGGCCCAGCCATTCTAGGAGCCCAGCTATCCTAGGGGTCAAGCCATCCAAAAGGGCCCAGCCATCCTAAGGGTCCAACCATCCTAGGGGCCCAGCCAACGTAGGGGTCTAACCAACCCAGGGGCCCAACCATCCTAGTGGCCCAGCCATCCAAGGGGCCCAGCCATCCTAGGGGCCCAGCCATCCCAGGGCCCAGCCATCCTAGGGCCAGCCATCCCATGGTCCCAGCCATTCTAGGGGCCCAGCCATCCTAGGGTCCCAGCCATCCTAGGGGCCAGCCATCCTAGGGGCCCAGCCATTCTAGGGGTCCTTCCATCCTAGGGGTCCAGCCATCCTAGGGGCCCAGCCATCCCAGAGGTCCAGCCATCCCAGAGGTCCAGCCATCCCAGGGGCCTAGCCATCCTAGGGGTCAAGCCATTCTAGGGGCCCAGCCATCCTAGGGGCCCAGCCATCCCAGGGGCCCAGCCACCCCAGGGGTCCTGCTATCCCATGGGCCCAGCCATGCTAGGGGCCCAGCCATCCTAGTGGTCCAGCCATCCCAGACGCCCAGCCAACCTAGGGGCCCAGCCATCCTAGGGGCCCCGCCATCCTAGGGGCCCAGTCATCCTAGGGGCCCAGCCTTCCTAGGGGTCCAACCATCCTAGGGGCCCAGCCATCCCAGGGGCTCAGCCATCCCAGGAGTCCAGCCATCCTAGGGTCCCAGCCATCCCAGGGGCCCAACCATCCTAGGGGCACAGCCATTCTAGGGGCCCAGCCATCCTAGGGGCCCAGCCATCCCAGGGGCCCAGCCATCCCAGGGGCCCAGCCATTCTAGGGGTCCAGCCATCCCAGGCGCCCAGCCATCCAAGGGGCCCAGCCATCCTAGGGGTCCAGCCATCCTAGGGGCCCAGCCATCCTAGGGGCCCAGCCATCCCAGGGCCCAGCCATCCCAGGGCCAGCCATCCCATGGGCCCAGCCATTCTAGGGGCCCTGCCATCCTAGGGTCCCAGCCATCCTAGCGGCCCAGCCATCCTAGGGGCCCAGCCATCCTAGGGGTCCAGCCATCCCAGGCGCCCAGCCAACCTAGGGGCCCAGCCATCCTAGGGGCCCCGCCATCCTAGGGGTCCAGCCGTCCTAGGGGCCCAGCCATACTAGGGGCCCAGCCATCCTAGGGTCTCAGCCATCCCAGGGACCCAGCCATCCTAGGGGTCCAGCCATCCTAGGGGCCCAGCCATAATAGGGGTCCAGGATTCCCAGGGACCCAGCCATCCTAGGGGCCAAGCCATCCTAGGGGCCCCGCTATCCCCGGGGCCCAGTCATCCCAGGGGCCCAGCCATCCCAGGGGCCCAGCCATCCCAGGGGTCCAGCCATCCTAGGGGCCCAGCCATCCCAGGGGCCCAGCCATCCTAGGGGCCCAGCCATTCTAGGGGCCCAGCAATCCTAGGGGCCCTGCCATCCCAGGGGCCCAGCCATCCCAGGGGCCCGGCCATTCTAGGGGCCCAGCCATCCCAGGGGCCCAGCCATTCTAGGAGCTCAGCCATCCTAGGGGCCCAGCCATCCCAGGGGCCCAGCCATCCCAGGGGCCCAGCCATCCCAGGTGCCCAGCCATCCCAGGTGCCCAGCCATCCCAGGGGCCCAGCCATACTAGAGGTCCAGCAATCCTAGGGGCCCAGCCATACAAGGGGTCCAGCCATCCTAGGGGCCCAGCCATACTAGGGGTCCAGCCAACCTAAGGGCCCAGCCATACTAGGGGTCCAGCCATCCCAGGGGTCCAGCCATCCTAGGGGCCGAGCCATCATCCATCCTAGGGGCCCAGCCATACTAGGGTCCAGCCATCCTAGTGGCCCTGCCATTCTGGGGGTCCAGCCATTCCAGGGTTCCAGCAATCCCAGTGGCCCAGATATCACAGGGGTCCAGCCCTCATAGGGGCCCAGCCATCCCAGGGGCTCAGCCATCCTAGGAGTCCAACCATCCCAGGGGCCCAGCCATCCTAGGAGTCCAGCCATCCTAGGGGCCCAGCCATCCCAGAGGCCCAGCTATCCTAGGGGCCCAGCCATCCCAGGGGCCCAGCCATCCCAGGGGCCCAGTCATCCCAGGGGCACAGCCATCCTAGGGGCCCATTCATTCAAGGGCCCAGCCATCCCAGGGGCCCAGCCATCCCAGGGGCCCAGCCATCCTAGGGGCCCAGCCATTCTAGGGGCCCAGCCATCCTAAGGGCCCAGCCATCCCAGGGGCCAGCCATCCCAGGGGCCCAGCCATCCTAGGGGTCCAGCCATCCTAGGGGTCCAGCCATACTAGGGGTTCAGCCATCCTAGGGGTCCAGTCATCCTAGGGACCCAGCCATCAGCCATTGTAGGGGCCCAGCCATACCAGGGGTCCAGCCATCCTAAGGGCCCAGCTATCCCAGGGGCCCTGCCATCCTGGGGCTCCAGCCATCCCAGGGGTCCAACCATTCCAGGGGTCCAGCCATCCCAGGGGTCCAGCCACCACCAGGGGCCCTGCCATCCCAGGGGTCCAACCATACTAGGGGCCCAGCCATCCCAGGTGCCCAGCCATCACAGGGGCCCAGCCATCCTAGGGGCCCAGCCATCCCAGGGGCCCAGACATCCTAGGGGTCGAGCCATCCTAGGGGCTCAGCCATCCTAAGGGCCCAGCCATCCTAGGAGTCCAGCCATCCCAGGGGCCCAACCATCCTTGGGGTCCAACCTTCCTAGGGGCCCAGCCATCCTAGGGGTTCAGCCATCCTAGGGGCCCAGCCATCCTAGGGGCCCAGCCATCCTAGGGGTCCAGCCATGCTAGGGGCCCCGCATTCCTAGGGGTCCAGCCATCCCAGGGGTTCAGCCATCCCAGGGGCCCAGCCATCCTAGGGGCCCTGCTATCCTAAGGGCCCAGCCATCCTATAGGTCCGGCCATCCTAGGGGCCAAGCCATACTAGGGGCCCAGCCATCCTAGGGGCCCAGCCATCCTAGGAGCCCAGACATCCTAGGGGTTCAGCCATCCTAGGGGCCCAGCCATCCCAGGGGTCCAGCCATCGTAGGGGCCCAGCCATACTAGGGGTCCAGCCATTCTAGGGGCCCAGCCACCCCAGAGGTCCATCCATCCTAGGGGTCCAGCCATCCTAGGGGCCCAGCCATGCCAGGGGTCCAGCCATCCCAGGAGCCCAGCCATCCTAGGGGCCCAGCGATCCTCGGGGTCCAGCCATCCCAGGGGCTCAGCCATCCCAGGGGTACAGCCATCCTAGGGGCCCGGCCATCCCAGGGGCCCAGCCATCCTAGGGGACCAGCCATTCTAGGGACCCAGCCATCCTGGGTGCCCTGCCATTCTATTGGCCCAGCCATCCCAGGGGCCCAGCCATCATAGGGGCCCAGCCATTTTAGGGGCTCAGCCATCCTAGGGGCCCAGCCATCCCAGGGGCCCAGCCATCCCAGGGGCCCAGCCATCCCATGTGCCCTGCCATCCCAGGGGCCCAGCCATCTTAGGGGCCCAGCCATACTAGGGGTCCAGCCATCTTAGGGGCCCAGCCATACAACGGCTCCAGCCATTCTAGGGGCCCAGCCATACAAGGGGTCCAGCCATCCTAGGGGCCCAGCCATACTAGGGGGTCCAGCCAACCTAAGGGCCCAGCCATACTAGAGGTCCAGCCATCCTAGGGATCCAGCCATCCCAGGGGTCCAGCCATCCTAGGGGCCGAGCCATCAGCCATCCTAGGGACCCAGCCATACTAGGGCTCCAGCCAACCTAAGGGCCCAGCCATACTAGAGGTCCAGCCATCCCAGGGGTCCAGCCATCCCTGGGGCCCAGCCTTCCTTTGGGCCCAGCCATCCTAGGGGTCCAGCCATCCTAGGGGCCAAGCCATCCTAGGGGCCCATCATCCTAGGAGTTCAGCCATCCCAAGGGCCCAGCCATCCTATGGGTCCAACCATCCTAGGGGTCCAGCCATCCTAGGGGCCCAGCCATCCCAGGGGCCCAGCCATTCTAGGGGTCCAGCCAACCTAGGGGCCCAGGCATGCTAGGGTCCAGCCATCCTAGGGGCCCAGCCATTATAGGGGCCAAGCCATCCTAGGAGCCCAGCCATCCTAGGGACCCAGCCATCCTAAGGGCCCAGCCATCCTAGGGGCCAGCCATCCTAGGGGCCCAGCCATTCTAGGAGCCCAGCTATCCTAGGGGTCCAGCCATCCTAGAGGTCCAGCCATCCTAGGGGGCAGCCATCCTAGGGGTCCAGCCATCCCAGGGTTCAAGCCATCCCAGGGGCCCAGCCATCCTAAGGGTCCAACCATCCTAGGGGCCCAGCCAACCTAGGGGTCTAACCAACCCAGGGGCCCAGCCATCGTAGTGGCCCAGCCATCCAAAGGCACAGCCATCCTAGGGGCCCAGCCATCCTAGGAGTCCAGCCATCCTAGGGGCCCAGCCATCCTAGGGGCCCAGCCATCCCAGAGCCCAGCCATCTCAGGGCAAGCCATCCCAGGGGCCCAGCCATTCTAGGGGCTCAGCCATCCAAGGGTCCCAGCCATCCTAGGGGCCAGCAATCCTAGGGGCCCAGCCATTCTAGGGGTCCAGCCATCCTAGGTGCCCAGCCATCCTAAGGGCCCAGTCATCCTAGGAGTCCAGCCATCCCAGGGGTCCAACCATCCTTGGGGTCCAACCATCCTACGGGCCCAGCCATCCTAGGTGTTCAGCCATCCTAGGGGCCCAGCCATCCTGGGGGCCCAGCCATCCTAGGGGTCCAGCCATGCTAGGGGCCCAGCATTCCTAGGGGTCCAGCCATCCCAGGGGTTCAGCCATCCCAGGGGCCCAGCCATCCTAGGGGCCCTGCTATCCTAGGGGCCCAGCCATCCTAGGGGTCCAGCCACCCTAGCGGCCCAGCCAACCTAGGAGTCCAGCCATCCTAGGGGTCCAGCCATCACAGGGGCCCAGCCATCCTACGGGCCCAGCCATCCAGGGGCCCAGCCATCCTACGGGCCCTGCCATCCAGGGGCCCAGCCATTCCAGGGGCCCAGCTATCCTAAGGGCCCAGCCATCCTATAGGTCTTGCCATCCTAGGGGCCAAGCCATCCTAGGGGCCCAGCCATCCTAGGGGTCCAGCCATCCTAGGGGCCCAGCCATCCCAGGGGTCCAGCCATCCTAGGGGCCCAGCCATACTAGGGGTCCATCCATCCTAGGGGCCCAGACATCCCAGGGGTCCAGCCATCCCAGGGGCCTAGCCACCCCAGAGGTCCATCCATCCTAAGGGTCCAGCCATCCTAGGGGCCCAGCCATCCCAGGGGTCCAGCCAACCCAGGGGCACAGCCATCCTAGGGGCCCAACCATCCTCGGGGTCAAGCCATCCCAGGGGCTCAGCCATCCCAGGGGTCCAGCCATCCTAGGGGCCCAGCCATCCCAGTGGCCCAGCCATCCTAGGGAACCAGCCATTCTAGGGGCCCAGCCATCCTAGGGGCCCAGCCATCCCAGGGGCCCAGCCATCCCAGGGGCCCAGCCATTCTAGGGGCCCAGCCATCCCAGGGGCCCAGCCATCCTAGGGGCCCAGCCATTCTAAGGGCTCAGCCATCGTGGGGGAGCAGCCATCCCAGGGGCCCAGCCATCTCAGTTGCCCAGCCATCCCAGGGGCCCAGCCATCTTTGGGGCCCAGCCATACTAGGGGTCCAGCCATCCTAGGGGCCCAGCCATACAAGGGGTCCAGCCATCCTAGGGGCCCAGCCATTCTAGGGGGTCCAGCCAACCTAAGGGCCAAGCCATACTAGAGGTCCAGCCATCCTAGGGGTCCAGCCATCCCAGGGGTCCAGCCATCCTAGGGGCCGAGACATCAGCTATCCTAGGGGCCCAGCCATACTAGGAGTCCGGCCATCCTAGGGGACAAGCCATCCTAGGGGCCCAGCCATCCTAGGGGTCAAGCCATCCTAGGGGCCCAGCCATCCTAGGGGCCCAGCCATCCTAGGAGTTCAGCCATCCCAGGGGCCCAGCCATTCTAGGGGCCCAGCCATCCTAGGGGCCCAATCATCCTAGGGGCCAACCATCCTAGGGGCCCAGCCATAATAGGGGCCAAGCCATCCTAGGAGCCCAGCCATCCTAGGGACCCAGCCATTCTAAGGGCCCATCCATCCTAGGGGCCAGCCATCCTAGGGGCCCAGCCATTCTAGGAGCCCAGCTATCCTAGGGGTCCAGCCATCCTAGGGGTCCAGCCATCCTAGAGGGCAGCCATCCTAGGGGTCCAGCCATCCCAGGGGTCAAGCCATCCCAGGGGCCCAGCCATCCTAAGGGTCCAACCATCCTAGGGGCCCAGCAAACCTAGGGGTCTAACCAACCCAGGGGCCCAGCCATCCTAGTGGCCCAGCCATCCAAGGGGCCCAGCCATCCTAGTGGTCCAGCCATCCTAGGGGCCCAGCCATCCTAGGGGCCCAGCCATCCCAGGGCCCAGCCATCCCAGGGCCAGCCATCCCATGGGCCCAGCCATTCTAGGGGCCCAGCCATCCTAGGGTCCCAGCCATCCTAGGGGCCCAGCCATCCTAGGGGCCCAGCCATCCTAGGGGTCCAGCCATCCCAGGCGCCCAGCCAACCTAGGGGCCCAGCCATCCTAGGGGCCCCGCCATCCTAGGGGTCCAGCCGTCCTAGGGGCCCAGCCATACTAGGGGCCCAGCCATCCTTTGGACCCAGCCATACTAGGGGCCCAGCCATTCTAGGAGCCCAGCCATACTAGGGGCCCAGCCATCCTAGGGTCTCAGCCATCCCAGGGGCCCAGCCATCCTAGGGGTCCAGCCATCCTAGGGGCCCAGCCATAATAGGGGTCCAGAAATCCCAGGGACCCACCCATCCTAGGGGCCAAGCCATCCTAGGGGCCCCGCTATCCCAGGGGCCCAGTCATCCCAGGGGCCCAGCCATCCCAGGGGCCCAGCCATCCCAGGGGTCCAGCCATCCTAGGGGCCCAGCCATACTAGGGGTCCAGCCATCCTAGGGGACCAGACATCCTAGGGGCCCAGCCATCCCAGGGCTCCAGCCATCCCAGGGGCCAGCCACCCCGTCCAGCCATCCTAGGGGACCAGCCATCCTAGGGGCCCAGCCATCCCAGGGGTCCAGCCATCCCAGGGGCCCAGCCATCCTAGGGGCCCAGCCATACTAGAGGCCCAGCCATCCCAGGGGCCCAGTCTTCCTAGGGGCCCAGCCTACCTTGGGGTCCAACCATCCTAGGGGCCCAGCCATCCTAGGGGTCCAGCCATCCCAGGGGCTCAGCCATCCCAGGAGTCCAGCCATCCTAGGGGCACAGCCATCCCAGGGGCCCAGCCATCCTAGGGGCACAGCCATTCTAGGGGCCCAGCCATCCTAAGGGCCCAGCCATCCCAGGGGCCCAGCCATCCAAGGGGCCCAGCCATTCAAGGGGCTCAGCCATCCCAGGGGCCCAGCTATACTAGGGGTCCAGCAATCCTAAGGGCCCAGCCATCCTAGGGGTCCAGCCATCCTAGGGGCCCAGCCATCCTAGGAGCCCAGCCATCCCAGGGGCACAGCCATCCTAGGGGCCCAGCCATCCTAGGGGTCCTACCATCGTAGGGGCCCAGCCATAATAGGGGTCCAGAAATCCCAGGGACCCACCCATCCTAGGGGCCAAGCCATCCTAGGGGCCCCGCTATCCCAGGTGCCCAGTCATCCCAGGGGCCCAGCCATCCCAGGGGCCCAGCCATCCCAGGGGTCCAGCCATCCTAGGGGCCCAGCCATACTAGGGGTCCAGCCATCCTAGGGGTCCAGCCACCCCAGGGGCTCAGCCATCCTAGGGGTCCAGCCATCCTAGTGGCCCAGCCATACTAAGGGTCCAGCCATCCGGGGGGCCCAGCCATCCTAGGGGCCCAGCCATCCTAGGGGCCCAGCAATACAAGGGACCCAGCCATCCCAGGGGCCCATTCATCCTAGGGGCCCCGCCATCTTAGGGGCTTAGCCATCCCAGGGGCCCAGCCATCCTAGGGGCCCAGCCATACGAGGGGCCCAGCCATACGAGGGGCCCAGCCATCCTAGGGGCCCAGCCATACTAGGGGTCCAGCCATCTTAGGGGCGTAGCCATACTAGGGGTCTAGCCATTCTAGGGGCCCAGCCGTCCTAGGGGTCCAGCCATCCTAGGGGCCCAGCCATACTAGGGGTCCAGCCATCCTAGGGGCCCAGCCATCCCAGGGGCCCAGCCATACTAGGGGTCCAGCCATCCTAGGGGCCCAGCCATCCCAGGGGCCCAGCCATCCTAGGGGCCCAGCCATCCCTGGGGCCCAGCCATCCCAGGCGCCCTGCCACCCTAGGGGCCCGGCCATCCCAGGGGCTCAGGCATCCTAGGGGTCCAGCCATCCTAGGGGCCCCGCCATCACAGGGGCTCAGCCATCCTAGGGGCCCAGCCATCCCAGGGGTCCAGTCATCCCTGGGGCTCAGTCATCCTAGGGGTCCAGCCATCCTAGGGGCTCAGCCATCCCAGGGGCCCAGCCATCCTAGGGGCCCGGCCATCCCAGGGGCTCAGCCATCCTATGGGTCCAGCCATCTTAGGGGCCCCGCCATCACAGGGGCTCAGCCATCCTAGGGGTCCAGCCATCCTAGGGGTCCAGCCATAACAGGGGCTCAGCCATCCTAGGGGTCCAGCCATCCCAGGGGCTCAGCCAACCTAGGGGTCCAGCAAACCAAGGGGTCCAGCCATCCTAGGGGCCGAGCCATCCCAGGGGTCCAGCCATCGGAGGGTCCCAGCCATCCTTGGGGTTCAGCGATCCTAGGGGCCCCGCCATCCCAGGGGCCCAGCCATCCTGGGTGTCCAGCCATCCTAGGGGCCCAGCCATACTAGGGATCCAGCCATCCTTGGGGCCCAGCCATCTCAGGGCCCCAGCCATCCCAGGGGCCCAGCCTTCCTAGGGGTCCAGCCATCCTAGCGGCCCAACCATCCTAGGGGTCCAGCCATCCCAGGGGCCAGCCATCCTGGCGGCCCCGCCATCCTTGAGGCCCAGCCATCCCAGGGGCTCAGCCATCCTAGGGGCCCAGCCATTCTAGGGGTTCATCCATCACAGGGGCCCAGCCATCCTAGGGGCCCAGCCATCCTAGGGGTCCAGCCATCCCAGGGGCCCAGCCATCCTAGGGGCCCAGCCATCCCAGGGGCCCAGCCATCCTAGGGGCCCAGCCGTACTATTGGTCCAGCCATCCTAGGGGTTCAGCCATCCTAGAGGCAGAGCCAAACTAGGGGTCCAGCCATCCTAGGGGTCCAGCCATCCCAGGCGCCCAGCCATCCTAGGGGCCCAGCCATACTAGGGGTCCAGCCATCCTAGGGGCCCAGCCATCCCAGGGGCCCAGCCATCCTAGGGGCCCAGCCATTCTAGGGGCCCAGCAATCCTAGGGGCCCAGCCATTCCAGGGGCCCAGCCATCCAAGGGGCCTGGCCATTCTAGGGGCCCAGCCATCCCTAGGGCCCAGCCATCCCAGGGGCTCAGCCAACCTATGGGTCCAGCAATACAAGGGGTCCAGCCATCCTAGGGGCCCAGCCATCCCAGGGGTCCAGCCATCGGAGGATCCCAGCCATCCTTGGGGTTCAGCGATCCTAGGGGCCCAGCCATCCCAGGGGCGCAGCCATCCCAGGTGCCCAGCCATCCCAGGTGCCCAGCCATACTAAGGGTCCAGCAAACCTAGGGGCCCAGCCATACAAGGGGTCCAGCCATCCTAGGGGCCCAGCCATACTATTGGGGTCCAGCCAACCTAAGGGCCCAGCCATACTAGGGGTCCAGCCATCCTATGGGTCCAGCCATCCCAGGGGTCCAGCCATCCTAGGGGCCGAGCCATCAGCCATCCTAGGGGCCCAGCCATACTAGGGGTCCAGCCATCCTAGGGGCCCAGCCATCCCAGGGGCCCTGCCATCCTGGGGGTCCAGCCATCCCAGGGGCCAAGATATCCCAGGGGTCCAGCCCTCATAGGGGCCCAGCCATCCCAGGGGCCCAGCCATCCCAGGGGCTCAGCCATCCCAGGGGCCCAGCCATCCCAGGTGCCCAGCCATCCCAGGTGCCCAGCCATACTAAGGGTCCAGCAAACCTAGGGGCCCAGCCATACAAGGGGTCCAGCCATCCTAGGGGCCCAGCCATACTAGGGGTCCAGCCAACCTAAGGGCCCAGCCATACTAGGGGTCCAGCCATCCTAGGGGTCCAGCCATCCCAGGGGTCCAGCCATCCTAGGGGCCGAGCCATCAGCCATCCTAGGAGTCCAACCATCCCAGGGGCCCAGCCATCCTAGGAGTCCAGCCATCCTAGGGGCCCAGCCATCCCAGAGGCCCAGCTATCCTAGGGGCCCAGCCTTCCCAGGGGCCCAGCCATCCCAGGGGCCCAGCAATCCCAGGGGCACAGCCATCCTAGGGGCCCATTCATTCAAGGGCCCAGCCAACCCAGGGGCCCAGCCATCCCAGGGGCCCAGCCATCCTAGGGGCCCAGCCATTCTAGGGGCCCAGCCATCCTAGGGGCCCAGCCATCCCAGGGGCCAGCCATCCCAGGGGCCCAGCCATCCTAGGGGTCCAGCCATACTAGGGGTTCAGCCATCCCAGGGGTCCAGTCATCCTAGGGGCCCAGCCATCCGCCATTGGAGGGGCCCAGCCATACCAGGGGTCCAGACATCCTAAGGGCCCAGCCATCTAAGGGACCCTGCCATTCTGTTGTTCCAGCCATCCCAGGGGTCCAGCCATTCCAGGGGTCCAGCCATCCCAGGGTTCCAGCCTCCCCAGGGGCCTTGCCATCCCAGGGGTCCAACCATACTAGGGGCGCAGCCATCCCAGGTGCCCAGCCAGCACAGGGGCCCAGCCATCCTAGGGGCCCAGCCATCCCAGGGGCCCAGCCATCCTAGGGGTCGAGCCATCATAGGGGCCCAGCCATCCTAAGGGCCCAGCCATCCTAGGAGTCCAGCCATCCCAGGGGCCCAACCATCCTTGGGGTCCAACCATCCTAGGGGCCCAGCCATCCTAGGGGTTCAGCCATCCTAGGGGCCCAGCCATCCTAGGGGCCCAGCCATCCTAGGGGTTCGGCCATGCTAGGGGCCCCGCATTCCTAGGGGTCCAGCCATCCTAGGGGTTCAGCCATCCCAGGGGCCCAGCCATCCTAGGGGCCCTGCTATCCTAAAGGCCCAGCCATCCTAGGGGTCCAGCCACCCTACCGGCCCAGCCATCCTAGGGGTCCAGCCATCACAGGGGCCCAGCCATCCTACGGGCCCAGCCCTCCAGGGGCCCAGCCATTCCAGGGGCCCAGCTATCCTAAGGGCCCAGCCATCCTATAGGTCCGGCCATCCTAGGGGCCAAGCCATCCTAGGGGCACAGCCATCCTAGGGGCCCAGCCATCCTAGGAGCCCAGCCATCCTAGGGGTTCATCCTTCCTAGGGGCCCAGCCTTCCCAGGGGTCCAGCCATCCTAGGGGCCCAGCCATACTAGGGGTCCAGCCATTCTAGGGGCCCAGCCACCCCAGAGGTCCATCCTTCCTAGGCGTCCAGCCATCCTAGGGGCCCAGCCATGCCAGGGGTCCAGCCATCCCAGGGGCCCAGCCATCCTAGGGGCCCAGCGATCCTCGGGGTCCAGCCATCCCAGGGGCTCAGCCATCCCAGGGGTACAGCCATCCTAGGGGCCCAGCCATCCCAGGGGCCCAGCCATCCTAGGGGACCAGCCATTCTAGGGGCCCAGCCATCCTAGGTGCCCATCCTTCCCAGGGGCCCAGCCATCCCAGGGGCCCAGCCAATCTAGGGGCCGGGCCATCCCAGGGGCCCAGCCATCCTAGGGGCCCAGCCATTCTAGGGGCTCAGCCATCCTAGGGGCCCAGCCATCCCAGGGGCCCAGCCATCCCAGGTGCCCAGCCATCCCATGTGCCCTGCCATCCCAGGGGCCCAGCCATCTTAGGGGCCCAGCCATACTAGGGGTCCAGCCATCCTAGGGGCCCAGCCATACATGGGGTCCAGCCATCCTAGGGGCCCAGCCATACTATGGGGTCCAGCCAACCTAAGGGCCCAGCCATACTAGAGGTCCAGCCATCCTAGGGGTCCAGCCATCCCAGGGGTCCAGCCATCCTAGGGGCCGAGCCATCAGCCATCCTAGGGACTCAGCCATACTAGGGGTCCAGCCATCCAAGGGGCCCACCCATCCCAGGGGCCCTGCCATCCTGGGGGTCCAGCCATCCCAGGGGCCCAGCCATCCTTTGGGCCCAGCCATCCTAGGGGTCCAGCCATCCTAGGGGCCCAGCCAACCTATGGTCCCAGGCATCCTAGGGTCCAACCATCCTAGGGGTCCAGCCATTATAGGGGACAAGCCATCCTAGGGGCCCCGCCATCCTAGGGGTCCAGCCGTCCTAGGGGCCCAGCCATACTAGGGGCCCAGCCATCCTAGGGTCTCAGCCATCCCAGGGACCCAGCCATCCTAGGGGTCCAGCCATCCTAGGGGCCCAGCCATAATAGGGGTCCAGGATTCCCAGGGACCCAGCCATCCTAGGGGCCAAGCCATCCTAGGGGCCCCGCTATCTCAGGGGCCCAGTCATCCCAGGGGCCCAGCCATCCCAGGGGTCCAGCCATCCTAGGGGACCAGCCATCCCAGGGGCCCAGCCATCCTAGGGGCCAGGCCATTCTAGGGGCCCAGCAATCCTAGGGGCCCTGCCATCCCAGGGGCCCAGCAATCCCAGGGGCCCGGCCATTCTAGGGGCCCAGCCATCCCAGGGGCCCAGCCATTCTAGGGGCTCTGCCATCCTAGGGGCCCAGCCATCCCAGGGGCCCAGCCATCCCAGGGGCCCAGCCATCCCAGGTGCCCAGACATCCCAGGTGCCCAGCCATCCCAGGGGCCCAGCCATACTAGAGGTCCAGCAATCCTAGGGGCCCAGCCATACAAGGGGTCCAGCCATCCTAGGGGCCCAGCCATACTAGGGGTCCAGCCAACCTAAGGGCCCAGCCATACTAGGGGTCCAGCCATCCCAGGGGTCCAGCCATCCTAGGGGCCGAGCCATCATCCATCCTAGGGGCCCAGCCATACTAGGGGTCCAGCCATCCTAGTGGCCCTGCCATTCTGGGGGTCCAGCCATTCCAGGGTTCCAGCAATCCCAGTGGCCCAGATATCACAGGGGTCCAGCCCTCATAGGGGCCCAGCCATCCCAGGGGCTCAGCCATCCTAGGAGTCCAACCATCCCAGGGGCCCAGCCATCCTAAGAGTCCAGCCATCCTAGGGGCCCAGCCATCCCAGAGACCCAGCTATCCTAGGGGCCCAGCCATCCCAGGGGCCCAGCCATCCCAGGGGCCCAGTCATCCCAGGGGCACAGCCATCCTAGGGGCCCATTCATTCAAGGGCCCAGCCATCCCAGGGGCCCAGCCATTCCAGGGGCCCAGCCATCCTAGGGGCCCAGCCATTCTAGGGGCCCAGCCATCCTAGGGGCCCAGCCATCCCAGGGGCCAGCCATCCCAGGGGCCCAGCCATCCTAGGGGTCCAGCCATCCCAGGTGCCCAGCCAAACTAAGGGTCCAGCAAACCTAGGGGCCCAGCCATACAAGGGGTCCAGCCATCCTAGGGGCCCAGCCATACTAGGGGTCCAGCCAACCTAAGGGCCCAGCCATACTAGGGGTCCAGCCATCCTAGGGGTCCAGCCATCCCAGGGGTCCAGCCATCCTAGGGGCCGAGCCATCAGCCATCCTAGGAGTCCAACCATCCCAGGGGCCCAGCCATCCTAGGAGTCCAGCCATCCTAGGGGCCCAGCCATCCCAGAGGCCCAGCTATCCTAGGGGCCCAGCCTTCCCAGAGGCCCAGCCATCCCAGGGGCCCAGCAATCCCAGGGGCACAGCCATCCTAGGGGCCCATTCATTCAAGGGCCCAGCCAACCCAGGGGCCCAGCCATCCCAGGGGCCCAGCCATCCTAGGGGCCCAGCCATTCTAGGGGCCCAGCCATCCTAGGGGCCCAGCCATCCCAGGGGCCAGCCATCCCAGGGGCCCAGCCATCCTAGGGGTCCAGCCATACTAGGGGTTCAGCCATCCCAGGGGTCCAGTCATCCTAGGGGCCCAGCCATCCGCCATTGGAGGGGCCCAGCCATACCAGGGGTCCAGACATCCTAAGGGCCCAGCCATCTAAGGGACCCTGCCATTCTGTTGTTCCAGCCATCCCAGGGGTCCAGCCATTCCAGGGGTCCAGCCATCCCAGGGTTCCAGCCTCCCCAGGGGCCTTGCCATCCCAGGGGTCCAACCATACTAGGGGCGCAGCCATCCCAGGTGCCCAGCCAGCACAGGGGCCCAGCCATCCTAGGGGCCCAGCCATCCCAGGGGCCCAGCCATCCTAGGGGTCGAGCCATCATAGGGGCCCAGCCATCCTAAGGGCCCAGCCATCCTAGGAGTCCAGCCATCCCAGGGGCCCAACCATCCTTGGGGTCCAACCATCCTAGGGGCCCAGCCATCCTAGGGGTTCAGCCATCCTAGGGGCCCAGCCATCCTAGGGGCCCAGCCATCCTAGGGGTTCGGCCATGCTAGGGGCCCCGCATTCCTAGGGGTCCAGCCATCCTAGGGGTTCAGCCATCCCAGGGGCCCAGCCATCCTAGGGGCCCTGCTATCCTAAAGGCCCAGCCATCCTAGGGGTCCAGCCACCCTACCGGCCCAGCCATCCTAGGGGTCCAGCCATCACAGGGGCCCAGCCATCCTACGGGCCCAGCCCTCCAGGGGCCCAGCCATTCCAGGGGCCCAGCTATCCTAAGGGCCCAGCCATCCTATAGGTCCGGCCATCCTAGGGGCCAAGCCATCCTAGGGGCACAGCCATCCTAGGGGCCCAGCCATCCTAGGAGCCCAGCCATCCTAGGGGTTCATCCTTCCTAGGGGCCCAGCCTTCCCAGGGGTCCAGCCATCCTAGGGGCCCAGCCATACTAGGGGTCCAGCCATTCTAGGGGCCCAGCCACCCCAGAGGTCCATCCTTCCTAGGCGTCCAGCCATCCTAGGGGCCCAGCCATGCCAGGGGTCCAGCCATCCCAGGGGCCCAGCCATCCTAGGGGCCCAGCGATCCTCGGGGTCCAGCCATCCCAGGGGCTCAGCCATCCCAGGGGTACAGCCATCCTAGGGGCCCAGCCATCCCAGGGGCCCAGCCATCCTAGGGGACCAGCCATTCTAGGGGCCCAGCCATCCTAGGTGCCCATCCTTCCCAGGGGCCCAGCCATCCCAGGGGCCCAGCCAATCTAGGGGCCGGGCCATCCCAGGGGCCCAGCCATCCTAGGGGCCCAGCCATTCTAGGGGCTCAGCCATCCTAGGGGCCCAGCCATCCCAGGGGCCCAGCCATCCCAGGTGCCCAGCCATCCCATGTGCCCTGCCATCCCAGGGGCCCAGCCATCTTAGGGGCCCAGCCATACTAGGGGTCCAGCCATCCTAGGGGCCCAGCCATACATGGGGTCCAGCCATCCTAGGGGCCCAGCCATACTATGGGGTCCAGCCAACCTAAGGGCCCAGCCATACTAGAGGTCCAGCCATCCTAGGGGTCCAGCCATCCCAGGGGTCCAGCCATCCTAGGGGCCGAGCCATCAGCCATCCTAGGGACTCAGCCATACTAGGGGTCCAGCCATCCAAGGGGCCCACCCATCCCAGGGGCCCTGCCATCCTGGGGGTCCAGCCATCCCAGGGGCCCAGCCATCCTTTGGGCCCAGCCATCCTAGGGGTCCAGCCATCCTAGGGGCCCAGCCAACCTATGGTCCCAGGCATCCTAGGGTCCAACCATCCTAGGGGTCCAGCCATTATAGGGGACAAGCCATCCTAGGGGCCCCGCCATCCTAGGGGTCCAGCCGTCCTAGGGGCCCAGCCATACTAGGGGCCCAGCCATCCTAGGGTCTCAGCCATCCCAGGGACCCAGCCATCCTAGGGGTCCAGCCATCCTAGGGGCCCAGCCATAATAGGGGTCCAGGATTCCCAGGGACCCAGCCATCCTAGGGGCCAAGCCATCCTAGGGGCCCCGCTATCCCAGGGGCCCAGTCATCCCAGGGGCCCAGCCATCCCAGGGGTCCAGCCATCCTAGGGGACCAGCCATCCCAGGGGCCCAGCCATCCTAGGGGCCAGGCCATTCTAGGGGCCCAGCAATCCTAGGGGCCCTGCCATCCCAGGGGCCCAGCAATCCCAGGGGCCCGGCCATTCTAGGGGCCCAGCCATCCCAGGGGCCCAGCCATTCTAGGGGCTCTGCCATCCTAGGGGCCCAGCCATCCCAGGGGCCCAGCCATCCCAGGGGCCCAGCCATCCCAGGTGCCCAGACATCCCAGGTGCCCAGCCATCCCAGGGGCCCAGCCATACTAGAGGTCCAGCAATCCTAGGGGCCCAGCCATACAAGGGGTCCAGCCATCCTAGGGGCCCAGCCATACTAGGGGTCCAGCCAACCTAAGGGCCCAGCCATACTAGGGGTCCAGCCATCCCAGGGGTCCAGCCATCCTAGGGGCCGAGCCATCATCCATCCTAGGGGCCCAGCCATACTAGGGGTCCAGCCATCCTAGTGGCCCTGCCATTCTGGGGGTCCAGCCATTCCAGGGTTCCAGCAATCCCAGTGGCCCAGATATCACAGGGGTCCAGCCCTCATAGGGGCCCAGCCATCCCAGGGGCTCAGCCATCCTAGGAGTCCAACCATCCCAGGGGCCCAGCCATCCTAAGAGTCCAGCCATCCTAGGGGCCCAGCCATCCCAGAGACCCAGCTATCCTAGGGGCCCAGCCATCCCAGGGGCCCAGCCATCCCAGGGGCCCAGTCATCCCAGGGGCACAGCCATCCTAGGGGCCCATTCATTCAAGGGCCCAGCCATCCCAGGGGCCCAGCCATTCCAGGGGCCCAGCCATCCTAGGGGCCCAGCCATTCTAGGGGCCCAGCCATCCTAGGGGCCCAGCCATCCCAGGGGCCAGCCATCCCAGGGGCCCAGCCATCCTAGGGGTCCAGCCATCCTAGGGGTCCAGCCAAACTAGGGGTTCAGCCATCCTAGGGATCCAGTCATCCTAGGGGCCCAGCCATCAGCCATTGTAGGGGCCCAGCCATACCAGGGGTCCAGCCATCCTAAGGGCCCAGCTATCCCAGGGGCCCTGCCATCCTGGGGCTCCAGCCATCCCAGGGGTCCAACCATTCCAGGGGTCCAGCCATCCCAGGGGTCCAGCCACCACCAGGGGCCCTTCCATCCCAGGGGTCCAACCATACTAGGGGCCCAGCCATCCCAGGTGCCCAGCCATCACAGGGGCCCAGCCATCCTAGGGGCCCAGCCATCCCAGGGGCCCAGACATCCTAGGGGTCCAGCCATCCCAGGGTTCAAGCCATTCCAGGGGCCCAGCCATCCTAAGGGTCCAACCATCCTAGGGGCCCAGCCAACCTAGGGGTCTAACCAACCCAGGGGCCCAGCCATAGTAGTGGCCCAGCCATCCAAAGGCACAGCCATCCTAGGGGCCCAGCCATCCTAGGAGTCCAGCCATCCTAGGGGCCCAGCCATCCTAGGGGCCCAGCCATCCCAGAGCCCAGCCATCTCAGGGCAAGCCATCCCAGGGGCCCAGCCATTCTAGGGGCCCAGCCATCCAAGGGTCCCAGCCATCCTAGGGGCCAGCAATCCTAGGGGCCCAGCCATTCTAGGGGTCCAGCCATCCTAGGTGCCCAGCCATCCTAAGGGCCCAGTCATCCTAGGAGTCCAGCCATCCCAGGGGTCCAACCATCCTTGGGGTCCAACCATCCTACGGGCCCAGCCATCCTAGGTGTTCAGCCATCCTAGGGGCCCAGCCATCCTGGGGGCCCAGCCATCCTAGGGGTCCAGCCATGCTAGGGGCCCAGCATTCCTAGGGGTCCAGCCATCCCAGGGGTTCAGCCATCCCAGGGGCCCAGCCATCCTAGGGGCCCTGCTATCCTAGGGGCCCAGCCATCCTAGGGGTCCAGCCTCCCTAGCGGCCCAGCCATCCTAGGAGTCCAGCCATCCTAGGGGTCCAGCCATCACAGGGGCCCAGCCATCCTACGGGCCCAGCTATCCAGGGGCCCAGCCATCCTACGGGCCCTGCCATCCAGGGGCCCAGCCATTCCAGGGGCCCAGCTATCCTAAGGGCCCAGCCATCCTATAGGTCTTGCCATCCTAGGGGCCAAGCCATCCTAGGGGCCCAGCCATCCTAGGGGTCCAGCCATCCTAGGGGCCCAGCCATCCCAGGGGTCCAGCCATCCTAGGGGCCCAGCCATACTAGGGGTCCATCCATCCTAGGGGCCCAGACATCCCAGGGGTCCAGCCATCCCAGGGGCCTAGCCACCCCAGAGGTCCATCCATCCTAGGGGTCCAGCCATCCTAGGGGCCCAGCCATCCCAGGGGTCCAGCCAACCCAGGGGCACAGCCATCCTAGGGGCCCAACCATCCTCGGGGTCAAGCCATCCCAGGGGCTCAGCCATCCCAGGGGTCCAGCCATCCTAGGGGCCCAGCCATCCCAGGGGCCCAGCCATCCTAGGGAACCAGCCATTCTAGGGGCCCAGCCATCCTAGGGGCCCAGCCATCCCAGGGGCCCAGCCATCCCAGGGGCCCAGCCATTCTAGGGGCCCAGCCATCCCAGGGGCCCAGCCATCCTAGGGGCCCAGCCATTCTAAGGGCTCAGCCATCATGGGGGAGCAGCCATCCCAGGGGCCCAGCCATCTCAGTTGCCCAGCCATTCCAGGGGCCTAGCCATCTTTGGGGCCCAGCCATACTAGGGGTCCAGCCATCCTAGGGGCCCAGCCATACAAGGGGTCCAGCCATCCTAGGGGCCCAGCCATACTAGGGGGTCCAGCCAACCTAAGGGCCAAGCCATACTAGAGGTCCAGCCATCCTAGGGGTCCAGCCATCCCAGGGGTCAAGCCATCCTAGGGGCCCAGCCATTCTAGGAGCCCAGCTATCCTAGGGGTCCAGCCATCCTAGGGGTCCAGCCATCCTAGAGGGCAGCCATCCTAGGGGTCCAGCCATCCCAGGGGTCAAGCCATCCCAGGGGCCCAGCCATCCTAAGGGTCCAACCATCCTAGGGGCCCAGCAAACCTAGGGATCTAACCAACCCAGGGGCCCAGCCATCCTAGTGGCCCAGCCATCCAAGGGGCCCAGCCATCCTAGTGGTCCAGCCATCCTAGGGGCCCAGCCATCCTAGGGGCCCAGCCATCCCAGGGCCCAGCCATCTCAGGGCGAGCCATCCCATGGGCCCAGCCATTCTAGGGGCCCAGCCATCCTAGGGTCCCAGCCATCCTAGGGGCCCAGCCATCCTAGGGGCCCAGCCATCCTAGGGGTCCAGCCATCCCAGGCGCCCAGCCAACCTAGGGGCCCAGCCATCCTAGGGGCCCCGCCATCCTAGGGGTCCAGCCGTCCTAGGGGCCCAGCCATACTAGGGGCCCAGCCATCCTTTGGACCCAGCCATACTAGGGGCCCAGCCGTTCTAGGAGCCCAGCCATACTAGGGGCCCAGCCATCCTAGGGTCTCAGCCATCCCAGGGGCCCAGCCATCCTAGGGGTCCAGCCATCCTAGGGGCCCAGCCATAATAGGGGTCCAGAAATCCCAGGGACCCACCCATCCTAGGGGCCAAGCCATCCTAGGGGCCCCGCTATCCCAGGGGCCCAGTCATCCCAGGGGCCCAGCCATCCCAGGGGCCCAGCCATCCCAGGGGTCCAGCCATCCTAGGGGCCCAGCCATACTAGGGGTCCCGCCATCCTAGGGGACCAGACATCCTAGGGGCCCAGCCATCCCAGGGCTCCAGCCATCCCAGGGGCCAGCCACCCCGTCCAGCCATCCTAGGGGACCAGCCATCCTAGGGGCCCAGCCATCCCAGGGGTCCAGCCATCCCAGGGGCCCAGCCATCCTAGGGGCCCAGCCATACTAGAGGCCCAGCCATCCCAGGGGCCCAGTCTTCCTAGGGGCCCAGCCTACCTTGGGGTCCAACCATCCTAGGGGCCCAGCCATCCTAGGGGTCCAGCCATCCCAGGGGCTCAGCCATCCCAGGAGTCCAGCCATCCTAGGGTCCCAGCCATCCCAGGGGCCCAGCCATCCTAGGGGCACAGCCATTCTAGGGGCCCAGCCATCCTAAGGGCCCAGCCATCCCAGGGGCCCAGCCATCCCAGGGGCCCAGCCATTCAAGGGGCTCAGCCATCCCAGGGGCCCAGCTATACTAGGGGTCCAGCAATCCTAAGGGCCCAGCCATCCTAGGGTTCCAGCCATCCTAGGGGCCCAGCCATCCTAGGAGCCCAGCCATCCCAGGGGCACAGCCATCCTAGGGGCCCAGCCATCCTAGGGGTCCTACCATCGTAGGGGCCCAGCCATCCTAGGGGTCCAGCCACCCCAGGGGCTCAGCCATCCTAGGGGTCCAGCCATCCTAGTGGCCCAGCCATACTAAGGGTCCAGCCATCCGGGGGGCCCAGCCATCCTAGGGGCCCAGCCATCCTAGGGGCCCAGCAATACAAGGGACCCAGCCATCCCAGGGGCCCATTCATCCTAGGGGCCCCGCCATCTTAGGGGCTTAGCCATCCCAGGGGCCCAGCCATCCTAGGGGCCCAGACATACGAGGGGCCCAGCCATACGAGGGGCCCAGCCATACTAGGGGTCCAGCCATCCTAGGGGCCCAGCCATCCCAGGGGCCCAGCCATCCTAGGGGCCCAGCCATCCCTGGGGCCCAGCCATCCCAGGCGCCCTGCCACCCTAGGGGCCCGGCCATCCCAGGGGCTCAGGCATCCTAGGGGTCCAGCCATCCTAGGGGCCCCGCCATCACAGGGGCTCAGCCATCCTAGGGGCCCAGCCATCCCAGGGGTCCAGTCATCCCTGGGGCTCTGTCATCCTAGGGGTCCAGCCATCCTAGGGGCTCAGCCATCCCAGGGGCCCAGCCATCCTAGGGGCCCGGCCATCCCAGGGGCTCAGCCATACTATGGGTCCAGCCATCCTAGGGGCCCCGCCATCACAGGGGCTCAGCCATCCTAGGGTCCAGCCATCCTAGGGGTCCAGCCATAACAGGGGCTCAGCCATCCTAGGGGTCCAGCCATCCCAGGGGCTCAGCCAACCTAGGGGTCCAGCAAAACAAGGGGTCCAGCCATCCTAGGGGCCCAGCCATCCCAGGGGTCCAGCCATCGGAGGGTCCCAGCCATCCTTGGGGTTCAGCGATCCTAGGGGCCCCGCCATCCCAGGGGCCCAGCCATCCTGGGGGTCCAGCCATCCTAGGGGCCCAGCCATACTAGGGATCCAGCCATCCTTGGGGCCCAACCATCTCAGGGCCCCAGCCATCCCAGGGGCCCAGCCTTCGTAGGGGTCCAGCCATCCTAGCGGCCCAACCATCCTAGGGGTCCAGCCATCCCAGGGGCCAGCCATCCTGGCGGCCCCGCCATCCTTGAGGCCCAGCCATCCCAGGGGCTCAGCCATCCTAGGGGCCCAGCCATTCTAGGGGTTCATCCATCACAGGGGCCCAGCCATCCTAGGGGCCCAGCCATCCTAGGGGTCCAGCCATCCCAGGGGCCCAGCCATCCTAGGGGCCCAGCAATCCCAGGGGCCCAGCCATCCTAGGGGCCCAGCCGTACTATTGGTCCAGCCATCCTAGGGGTTCAGCCATCCTAGAGGCAGAGCCATACTAGGGGTCCAGCCATCCTAGGGGTCCAGTCATCCCAGGCGCCCAGCCATCCTAGGGGCCCAGCCATACTAGGGGTCCAGCCATCCTAGGGGCCCAGCCATCCCAGGGGCCCAGCCATCCTAGGGGCCCAGCCATTCTAGGGGCCCAGCAATCCTAGGGGCCCAGCCATTCCAGGGGCCCAGCCATCCTAGGGGCCTGGCCATTCTAGGGGCCCAGCCATCCCAGGGGCCCAGCCATCCCAGGGGCTCAGCCAACCTATGGGTCCAGCAATACAAGGGGTCCAGCCATCCTAGGGGCCCAGCCATCCCAGGAGTCCAGCCATCGGAGGATCCCAGCCATCCTTGGGGTTCAGCGATCCTAGGGGCCCCGCCATCCCAGGGGCCCAGCCATCCCAGGGGCCCAGCCATCCCAGGTGCCCAGCCATCCCAGGTGCCCAGCCATACTAAGGGTCCAGCAAACCTAGGGGCCCAGCCATACAAGGGGTCCAGCCATCCTAGGGGCCCAGCCATACTAGGGGTCCAGCCAACCTAAGGGCCCAGCCATACTAGGGGTCCAGCCATCCTAGGGGTCCAGCCATCCCAGGGGTCCAGCCATCCTAGGGGCCGAGCCATCAGCCATCCTAGGGGCCCAGCCATACTAGGGGTCCAGCCATCCTAGGGGCCCAGCCATCCCAGGGGCCCTGCCATCCTGGGGGTCCAGCCATCCCAGGGGCCAAGATATCCCAGGGGTCCAGCCCTCATAGGGGCCCAGCCATCCCAGGGGCCCAGCCATCCCAGGGGCTCAGCCATCCCAGGGGCCCAGCCATCCCAGGTGCCCAGCCATCCCAGGTGCCCAGCCATACTAAGGGTCCAGCAAACCTAGGGGCCCAGCCATACAAGGGGTCCAGCCATCCTAGGGGCCCAGCCATACTAGGGGTCCAGCCAACCTAAGGGCCCAGCCATACTAGGGGTCCAGCCATCGTAGGGGTCCAGCCATCCCAGGGGTCCAGCCATCCTAGGGGCCGAGCCATCAGCCATCCTAGGGGCCCAGCCATACTAGGGGTCCAGCCATCCTAGGGGCCCAGCCATCCCAGGGGCCCTGCCATCCTGGGGGTCCAGCCATCCCAGGGGCCAAGATATCCCAGGGGTCCAGCCCTCATAGGGGCTCAGCCATCCCAGGGGCCCAGCCATCCCAGGGGCTCAGCCATCCCAGGGGCCCAGCCATCCCAGGTGCCCAGCCATCCCAGGTGCCCAGCCATACTAAGGGTCCAGCAAACCTAGGGGCCCAGCCATACAAGGGGTCCAGCCATCCTAGGGGCCCAGCCATACTAGGGGTCCAGCCAACCTAAGGGCCCAGCCATACTAGGGGTCCAGCCATCCAAGGGGTCCAGCCATCCCAGGGGTCCAGCCATCCTAGGGGCCGAGCCATCAGCCATCCTAGGAGTCCAACCATCCAAGGGGCCCAGCCATCCTAGGAGTCCAGCCATCCTAGGGGCCCAGCCATCCCAGAGGCCCAGCTATCCTAGGGGCCCAGCCTTCCCAGGGGCGCAGCCATCCCAGGGGCCCAGCCATCCCAGGGGCACAGCCATCCTAGGGGCCCATTCATTCAAGGGCCCAGCCAACCCAGGGGCCCAGCCATCCCAGGGGCCCAGCCATCCTAGGGTCCCAGCCATTCTAGGGGCCCAGCCATCCTAGGGGCCCAGCCATCCCAGGGGCCAGCCATCCCAGGGGCCCAGCCATCCTAGGGGTCCAGCCATCCTAGGGGTCCAGCCATACTAGGGGTTCAGCCATCCCAGGGGTCCAGTCATCCTAGGGGCCCAGCCATCCGCCATTGGAGGGGCCCAGCCATACCAGGGGTCCAGACATCCTAAGGGCCCAGCCATCTAAGGGACCCTGCCATTCTGTGGTTCCAGCCATCCCAGGGGTCCAGCCATTCCAGGGGTCCAGCCATCCCAGGGTTCCAGCCTCCCCAGGGGCCTTGCCATCCCAGGGGTCCAACCATACTAGGGGCGCAGCCATCCCAGGTGCCCAGCCAGCACAGGGGCCCAGCCATCCTAGGGGCCCAGCCATCCCAGGGGCCCAGCCATCCTAGGGGTCGAGCCATCATAGGGGCCCAGCCATCCTAAGGGCCCAGCCATCCTAGGAGTCCAGCCATCCCAGGGGCCCAACCATCCTTGGGGTCCAACCATCCTAGGGGCCCAGCCATCCTAGGGGTTCAGCCATCCTAGGGGCCCAGCCATCCTAGGGGCCCAGCCATCCTAGGGGTTCGGCCATGCTAGGGGCCCCGCATTCCTAGGGGTCCAGCCATCCTAGGGGTTCAGCCATCCCAGGGGCCCAGCCATCCTAGGGGCCCTGCTATCCTAAAGGCCCAGCCATCCTAGGGGTCCAGCCACCCTACCGGCCCAGCCATCCTAGGGGTCCAGCCATCACAGGGGCCCAGCCATCCTACGGGCCCAGCCCTCCAGGGGCCCAGCCATTCCAGGGGCCCAGCTATCCTAAGGGCCCAGCCATCCTATAGGTCCGGCCATCCTAGGGGCCAACCCATCCTAGGGGCACAGCCATCCTAGGGGCCCAGCCATCCTAGGAGCCCAGCCATCCTAGGGGTTCATCCTTCCTAGGGGCCCAGCCTTCCCAGGGGTCCAGCCATCCTAGGGGCCCAGCCATACTAGGGGTCCAGCCATTCTAGGGGCCCCGCCACCCCAGAGGTCCATCCTTCCTAGGCGTCCAGCCATCCTAGGGGCCCAGCCATGCCAGGGGTCCAGCCATCCCAGGGGCCCAGCCATCCTAGGGGCCCAGCGATCCTCGGGGTCCAGCCATCCCAGGGGCTCAGCCATCCCAGGGGTACAGCCATCCTAGGGGCCCAGCCATCCCAGGGGCCCAGCCATCCTAGGGGACCAGCCATTCTAGGGGCCCAGCCATCCTAGGTGCCCATCCTTCCCAGGGGCCCAGCCATCCCAGGGGCCCAGCCAATCTAGGGGCCGGGCCATCCCAGGGGCCCAGCCATCCTAGGGGCCCAGCCATTCTAGGGGCTCAGCCATCCAAGGGGCCCAGCCATCCCAGGGGCCCAGCCATCCCAGGTGCCCAGCCATCCCATGTGCCCTGCCATCCCAGGGGCCCAGCCATCTTAGGGGCCCAGCCATACTAGGGGTCCAGCCATCCTAGGGGCCCAGCCATACATGGGGTCCAGCCATCCTAGGGGCCCAGCCATACTAGGGGGTCCAGCCAACCTAAGGGCCCAGCCATACTAGAGGTCCAGCCATCCTAGGGGTCCAGCCATCCCAGGGGTCCAGCCATCCTAGGGGCCGAGCCATCAGCCATCCTAGGGACCCAGCCATACTAGGGGTCCAGCCATCCAAGGGGCCCACCCATCCCAGGGGCCCTGCCATCCTGGGGGTCCAGCCATCCCAGGGGCCCAGCCATCCTTTGGGCCCAGCCATCCTAGGGGTCCAGCCATCCTAGGGGCCCAGCCAACCTATGGTCCCAGGCATCCTAGGGTCCAACCATCCTAGGGGTCCAGCCATTATAGGGGACAAGCCATCCTAGGGGCCCCGCCATCCTAGGGGTCCAGCCGTCCTAGGGGCCCAGCCATACTAGGGGCCCAGCCATCCTAGGGTCTCAGCCATCCCAGGGACCCAGCCATCCTAGGGGTCCAGCCATCCTAGGGGCCCAGCCATAATAGGGGTCCAGGATTCCCAGGGACCCAGCCATCCTAGGGGCCAAGCCATCCTAGGGGCCCCGCTATCCCAGGGGCCCAGTCATCCCAGGGGCCCAGCCATCCCAGGGGTCCAGCCATCCTAGGGGACCAGCCATCCCAGGGGCCCAGCCATCCTAGGGGCCAGGCCATTCTAGGGGCCCAGCAATCCTAGGGGCCCTGCCATCCCAGGGGCCCAGCCATCCCAGGGGCCCGGCCATTCTAGGGGCCCAGCCATCCCAGGGGCCCAGCCATTCTAGGGGCTCAGCCATCCTAGGGGCCCAGCCATCCCAGGGGCCCAGCCATCCCAGGGGCCCAGCCATCCCAGGTGCCCAGACATCCCAGGTGCCCAGCCATCCCAGGGGCCCAGCCATACTAGAGGTCCAGCAATCCTAGGGGCCCAGCCATACAAGGGGTCCAGCCATCCTAGGGGCCCAGCCATACTAGGGGTCCAGCCAACCTAAGGGCCCAGCCATACTAGGGGTCCAGCCATCCCAGGGGTCCAGCCATCCTAGGGGCCGAGCCATCATCCATCCTAGGGGCCCAGCCATACTAGGGGTCCAGCCATCCTAGTGGCCCTGCCATTCTGGGGGTCCAGCCATTCCAGGGTTCCAGCAATCCCAGTGGCCCAGATATCACAGGGGTCCAGCCCTCATAGGGGCCCAGCCATCCCAGGGGCTCAGCCATCCTAGGAGTCCAACCATCCCAGGGGCCCAGCCATCCTAGGAGTCCAGCCATCCTAGGGGCCCAGCCATCCCAGAGACCCAGCTATCCTAGGGGCCCAGCCATCCCAGGGGCCCAGCCATCCCAGGGGCCCAGTCATCCCAGGGGCACAGCCATCCTAGGGGCCCATTCATTCAAGGGCCCAGCCATCCCAGGGGCCCAGCCATCCTAGGGGCCCAGCCATCCTAGGGGCCCAGCCATTCTAGGGGCCCAGCCATACTAGGGGCCCAGCCATCCCAGGGGCCAGCCATCCCAGGGGCCCAGCCATCCTAGGGGTCCAGCCATCCTAGGGGTCCAGCCAAACTAGGGGTTCAGCCATCCTAGGGGTCCAGTCATCCTAGGGGCCCAGCCATCAGCCATTGTAGGGGCCCAGCCATACCAGGGGTCCAGCCATCCTAAGGGCCCAGCTATCCCAGGGGCCCTGCCATCCTGGGGCTCCAGCCATCCCAGGGGTCCAACCATTCCAGGGGTCCAGCCATCCCAGGGGTCCAGCCACCACCAGGGGCCCTGCCATCCCAGGGGTCCAACCATACTAGGGGCCCAGCCATCCCAGGTGCCCAGCCATCACAGGGGCCCAGCCATCCTAGGGGCCCAGCCATCCCAGGGGCCCAGACATCCTAGGGGTCCAGCCATCCCAGGGTTCAAGCCATCCCAGGGGCCCAGCCATCCTAAGGGTCCAACCATCCTAGGGGCCCAGCCAACCTAGGGGTCTAACCAACCCAGGGGCCCAGCCATCGTAGTGGCCCAGCCATCCAAAGGCACAGCCATCCTAGGGGCCCAGCCATCCTAGGAGTCCAGCCATCCTAGGGGCCCAGCCATCCTAGGGGCCCAGCCATCCCAGAGCCCAGCCATCTCAGGGCAAGCCATCCCAGGGGCCCAGCCATTCTAGGGGCCCAGCCATCCAAGGGTCCCAGCCATCCTAGGGGCCAGCAATCCTAGGGGCCCAGCCATTCTAGGGGTCCAGCCATCCTAGGTGCCCAGCCATCCTAAGGGCCCAGTCATCCTAGGAGTCCAGCCATCCCAGGGGTCCAACCATCCTTGGGGTCCAACCATCCTACGGGCCCAGCCATCCTAGGTGTTCAGCCATCCTAGGGGCCCAGCCATCCTGGGGGCCCAGCCATCCTAGGGGTCCAGCCATGCTAGGGGCCCAGCATTCCTAGGGGTCCAGCCATCCCAGGGGTTCAGCCATCCCAGGGGCCCAGCCATCCTAGGGGCCCTGCTATCCTAGGGGCCCAGCCATCCTAGGGGTCCAGCCTCCCTAGCGGCCCAGCCATCCTAGGAGTCCAGCCATCCTAGGGGTCCAGCCATCACAGGGGCCCAGCCATCCTACGGGCCCAGCCATCCAGGGGCCCAGCCATCCTACGGGCCCTGCCATCCAGGGGCCCAGCCATTCCAGGGGCCCAGCTATCCTAAGGGCCCAGCCATCCTATAGGTCTTGCCATCCTAGGGGCCAAGCCATCCTAGGGGCCCAGCCATCCTAGGGGTCCAGCCATCCTAGGGGCCCAGCCATCCCAGGGGTCCAGCCATCCTAGGGGCCCAGCCATACTAGGGGTCCATCCATCCTAGGGGCCCAGACATCCCAGGGGTGCAGCCATCCCAGGGGCCTAGCCACCCCAGAGGTCCATCCATCCTAGGGGTCCAGCCATCCTAGGGGCCCAGCCATCCCAGGGGTCCAGCCAACCCAGGGGCACAGCCATCCTAGGGGCCCAACCATCCTCGGGGTCAAACCATCCCAGGGGCTCAGCCATCCCAGGGGTCCAGCCATCCTAGGGGCCCAGCCATTTCAGGGGCCCAGCCATCCTAGGGAACCAGCCATTCTAGGGGCCCAGCCATCCTAGGGGCCCAGCCATCCCAGGGGCCCAGCCATCCCAGGGGCCCAGCCATTCTAGGGGCCCAGCCATCCCAGGGGCCCAGCCATCCTAGGGGCCCAGCCATTCTAAGGGCTCAGCCATCGTGGGGGAGCAGCCATCCCAGGGGCCCAGCCATCTCAGTTGCCCAGCCATTCCAGGGGCCTAGCCATCTTTGGGGCCCAGCCATACTAGGGGTCCAGCCATCCTAGGGGCCCAGCCATACAAGGGGTCCAGCCATCCTAGGGGCCCAGCCATACTAGGGGGTCCAGCCAACCTAAGGGCCAAGCCATACTAGAGGTCCAGCCATCCTAGGGGTCCAGCCATCCCAGGGGTCAAGCCATCCTAGGGGCCCAGCCATTCTAGGAGCCCAGCTATCCTAGGGGTCCAGCCATCCTAGGGGTCCAGCCATCCTAGAGGGCAGCCATCCTAGGGGTCCAGCCATCCCAGGGGTCAAGCCATCCCAGGGGCCCAGCCATCCTAAGGGTCCAACCATCCTAGGGGCCCAGCAAACCTAGGGGTCTAACCAACCCAGGGGCCCAGCCATCCTAGTGGCCCAGCCATCCAAGGGGCCCAGCCATCCTAGTGGTCCAGCCATCCTAGGGGCCCAGCCATCCTAGGGGCCCAGCCATCCCAGGGCCCAGCCATCCCAGGGCCAGCCATCCCATGGGCCCAGCCATTCTAGGGGCCCAGCCATCCTAGGGTCCCAGCCATCCTAGGGGCCCAGCCATCCTAGGGGCCCAGCCATCCTAGGGGTCCAGCCATCCCAGGCGCCCAGCCAACCTAGGGGCCCAGCCATCCTAGGGGCCCCGCCATCCTAGGGGTCCAGCCGTCCTAGGGGCCCAGCCATACTAGGGGCCCAGCCATCCTTTGGACCCAGCCATACTAGGGGCCCAGCCGTTCTAGGAGCCCAGCCATACTAGGGGCCCAGCCATCCTAGGGTCTCAGCCATCCCAGGGGCCCAGCCATCCTAGGGGTCCAGCCATCCTAGGGGCCCAGCCATAATAGGGGTCCAGAAATCCCAGGGACCCACCCATCCTAGGGGCCAAGCCATCCTAGGGGCCCCGCTATCCCAGGGGCCCAGTCATCCAAGGGGCCCAGCCATCCCAGGGGCCCAGCCATCCCAGGGGTCCAGCCATCCTAGGGGCCCAGCCATACTAGGGGTCCCGCCATCCTAGGGGACCAGACATCCTAGGGGCCCAGCCATCCCAGGGCTCCAGCCATCCCAGGGGCCAGCCACCCCGTCCAGCCATCCTAGGGGACCAGCCATCCTAGGGGCCCAGCCATCCCAGGGGTCCAGCCATCCCAGGGGCCCAGCCATCCTAGGGGCCCAGCCATACTAGAGGCCCAGCCATCCCAGGGGCCCAGTCTTCCTAGGGGCCCAGCCTACCTAGGGGTCCAACCATCCTAGGGGCCCAGCCATCCTAGGGGTCCAGCCATCCCAGGGGCTCAGCCATCCCAGGAGTCCAGCCATCCTAGGGTCCCAGCCATCCCAGGGGCCCAGCCATCCTAGGGGCACAGCCATTCTAGGGGCCCAGCCATCCTAAGGGCCCAGCCATCCCAGGGGCCCAGCCATCCCAGGGGCCCAGCCATTCAAGGGGCTCAGCCATCCCAGGGGCCCAGCTATACTAGGGGTCCAGCAATCCTAAGGGCCCAGCCATCCTAGGGGTCCAGCCATCCTAGGGGCCCAGCCATCCTAGGAGCCCAGCCATCCCAGGGGCACAGCCATCCTAGGGGCCCAGCCATCCTAGGGGTCCTACCATCGTAGGGGCCCAGCCATCCTAGGGGTCCAGCCACCCCAGGGGCTCAGCCATCCTAGGGGTCCAGCCATCCTAGTGGCCCAGCCATACTAAGGGTCCAGCCATCCGGGGGGCCCAGCCATCCTAGGGGCCCAGCCATCCTAGGGGCCCAGCAATACAAGGGACCCAGCCATCCCAGGGGCCCATTCATCCTAGGGGCCCCGCCATCTTAGGGGCTTAGCCATCCCAGGGGCCCAGCCATCCTAGGGGCCCAGACATACGAGGGGCCCAGCCATACGAGGGGCCCAGCTATACTAGGGGTCCAGCCATCCTAGGGGCCCAGCCATCCCAGGGGCCCAGCCATCCTAGGGGCCCAGCCATCCCTGGGGCCCAGCCATCCCAGGCGCCCTGCCACCCTAGGGGCCCGGCCATCCCAGGGGCTCAGGCATCCTAGGGGTCCAGCCATCCTAGGGGCCCCGCCATCACAGGGGCTCAGCCATCCTAGGGGCCCAGCCATCCCAGGGGTCCAGTCATCCCTGGGGCTCTGTCATCCTAGGGGTCCAGCCATCCTAGGGGCTCAGCCATCCCAGGGGCCCAGCCATCCTAGGGGCCCGGCCATCCCAGGGGCTCAGCCATCCTATGGGTCCAGCCATCCTAGGAGCCCCGCCATCACAGGGGCTCAGCCATCCTAGGGGTCCAGCCATCCTAGGGGTCCAGCCATAACAGGGGCTCAGCCATCCTAGGGGTCCAGCCATCCCAGGGGCTCAGCCAACCTAGGGGTCCAGCAAAACAAGGGGTCCAGCCATCCTAGGGGCCCAGCCATCCCAGGGGTCCAGCCATCGGAGGGTCCCAGCCATCCTTGGGGTTCAGCGATCCTAGGGGCCCCGCCATCCCAGGGGCCCAGCCCTCCTGGGGGTCCAGCCATCCTAGGGGCCCAGCCATACTAGGGATCCAGCCATCCTTGGGGCCCAGCCATCTTAGGGCCCCAGCCATCCCAGGGGCCCAGCCTTCGTAGGGGTCCAGCCATCCTAGCGGCCCAACCATCCTAGGGGTCCAGCCATCCCAGGGGCCAGCCATCCTGGCGGCCCCGCCATCCTTGAGGCCCAGCCATCCCAGGGGCTCAGCCATCCTAGGGGCCCAGCCATTCTAGGGGTTCATCCATCACAGGGGCCCAGCCATCCTAGGGGCCCAGCCATCCTAGGGGTCCAGCCATCCCAGGGGCCCAGCCATCCTAGGGGCCCAGCCATCCCAGGGGCCCAGCCATCCTAGGGGCCCAGCCGTACTATTGGTCCAGCCATCCTAGGGGTTCAGCCATCCTAGAGGCAGAGCCATACTAGGGGTCCAGCCATCCTAGGGGTCCAGCCATCCCAGGCGCCCAGCCATCCTAGGGGCCCAGCCATACTAGGGGTCCAGCCATCCTAGGGGCCCAGCCATCCCAGGGGCCCAGCCATCCTAGGGGCCCAGCCATTCTAGGGGCCCAGCAATCCTAGGGGCCCAGCCATTCCAGGGGCCCAGCCATCCAAGGGGCCTGGCCATTCTAGGGGCCCAGCCATCCCAGGGGCCCAGCCATCCCAGGGGCTCAGCCAACCTATGGGTCCAGCAATACAAGGGGTCCAGCCATCCTAGGGGCCCAGCCATCCCAGGAGTCCAGCCATCGGAGGATCCCAGCCATCCTTGGGGTTCAGCGATCCTAGGGGCCCCGCCATCCCAGGGGCCCAGCCATCCCAGGGTCCCAGCCATCCCAGGTGCCCAGCCATCCCAGGTGCCCAGCCATACTAAGGGTCCAGCAAACCTAGGGGCCCAGCCATACAAGGGGTCCAGCCATCCTAGGGGCCCAGCCATACTAGGGGTCCAGCCAACCTAAGGGCCCAGCCATACTAGGGGTCCAGCCATCCTAGGGGTCCAGCCATCCCAGGGGTCCAGCCATCCTAGGGGCCGAGCCATCAGCCATCCTAGGGGCCCAGCCATACTAGGGGTCCAGCCATCCTAGGGGCCCAGCCATCCCAGGGGCCCTGCCATCCTGGGGGTCCAGCCATCCCAGGGGCCAAGATATCCCAGGGGTCCAGCCCTCATAGGGGCCCAGCCATCCCAGGGGCCCAGCCATCCCAGGGGCTCAGCCATCCCAGGGGCCCAGCCATCCCAGGTGCCCAGCCATCCCAGGTGCCCAGCCATACTAAGGGTCCAGCAAACCTAGGGGCCCAGCCATACAAGGGGTCCAGCCATCCTAGGGGCCCAGCCATACTAGGGGTCCAGCCAACCTAAGGGCCCAGCCATACTAGGGGTCCAGCCATCCTAGGGGTCCAGCCATCCCAGGGGTCCAGCCATCCTAGGGGCCGAGCCATCAGCCATCCTAGGGGCCCAGCCATACTAGGGGTCCAGCCATCCTAGGGGCCCAGCCATCCCAGGGGCCCTGCCATCCTGGGGGTCCAGCCATCCCAGGGGCCAAGATATCCCAGGGGTCCAGCCCTCATAGGGGCCCAGCCATCCCAGGGGCCCAGCCATCCCAGGGGCTCAGCCATCCCAGGGGCCCAGCCATCCCAGGTGCCCAGCCATCCCAGGTGCCCAGCCATACTAAGGGTCCAGCAAACCTAGCGGCCCAGCCATACAAGGGGTCCAGCCATCCTAGGGGCCCAGCCATACTAGGGGTCCAGCCAACCTAAGGGCCCAGCCATACTAGGGGTCCAGCCATCCAAGGGGTCCAGCCATCCCAGGGGTCCAGCCATCCTAGGGGCCGAGCCATCAGCCATCCTAGGAGTCCAACCATCCCAGGGGCCCAGCCATCCTAGGAGTCCAGCCATCCTAGGGGCCCAGCCATCCCAGAGGCCCAGCTATCCTAGGGGCCCAGCCTTCCCAGGGGCCCAGCCATCCCAGGGGCCCAGCCATCCCAGGGGCACAGCCATCCTAGGGGCCCATTCATTCAAGGGCCCAGCCAACCCAGGGGCCCAGCCATCCCAGGGGCCCAGCCATCCTAGGGGCCCAGCCATTCTAGGGGCCCAGCCATCCTAGGGGCCCAGCCATCCCAGGGGCCAGCCATCCCAGGGGCCCAGCCATCCTAGGGGTCCAGCCATCCTAGGGGTCCAGCCATACTAGGGGTTCAGCCATCCCAGGGGTCCAGTCATCCTAGGGGCCCAGCCATCCGCCATTGGAGGGGCCCAGCCATACCAGGGGTCCAGACATCCTAAGGGCCCAGCCATCTAAGGGACCCTGCCATTCTGTGGTTCCAGCCATCCCAGGGGTCCAGCCATTCCAGGGGTCCAGCCATCCCAGGGTTCCAGCCTCCCCAGGGGCCTTGCCATCCCAGGGGTCCAACCATACTAGGGGCGCAGCCATCCCAGGTGCCCAGCCAGCACAGGGGCCCAGCCATCCTAGGGGCCCAGCCATCCCAGGGGCCCAGCCATCCTAGGGGTCGAGCCATCATAGGGGCCCAGCCATCCTAAGGGCCCAGCCATCCTAGGAGTCCAGCCATCCCAGGGGCCCAACCATCCTTGGGGTCCAACCATCCTAGGGGCCCAGCCATCCTAGGGGTTCAGCCATCCTAGGGGCCCAGCCATCCTAGGGGCCCAGCCATCCTAGGGGTTCGGCCATGCTAGGGGCCCCGCATTCCTAGGGGTCCAGCCATCCTAGGGGTTCAGCCATCCCAGGGGCCCAGCCATCCTAGGGGCCCTGCTATCCTAAAGGCTCAGCCATCCTAGGGGTCCAGCCACCCTACCGGCCCAGCCATCCTAGGGGTCCAGCCATCACAGGGGCCCAGCCATCCTACGGGCCCAGCCCTCCAGGGGCCCAGCCATTCCAGGGGCCCAGCTATCCTAAGGGCCCAGCCATCCTATAGGTCCGGCCATCCTAGGGGCCAAGCCATCCTTGGGGCACAGCCATCCTAGGGGCCCAGCCATCCTAGGAGCCCAGCCATCCTAGGGGTTCATCCTTCCTAGGGGCCCAGCCTTCCCAGGGGTCCAGCCATCCTAGGGGCCCAGTCATACTAGGGGTCCAGCCATTCTAGGGGCCCAGCCACCCCAGAGGTCCATCCTTCCTAGGCGTCCAGCCATCCTAGGGGCCCAGCCATGCCAGGGGTCCAGCCATCCCAGGGGCCCAGCCATCCTAGGGGCCCAGCGATCCTCGGGGTCCAGCCATCCCAGGGGCTCAGCCATCCCAGGGGTACAGCCATCCTAGGGGCCCAGCCATCCCAGGGGCCCAGCCATCCTAGGGGACCAGCCATTCTAGGGGCCCAGCCATCCTAGGTGCCCATCCTTCCCAGGGGCCCAGCCATCCCAGGGGCCCAGCCAATCTAGGGGCCGGGCCATCCCAGGGGCCCAGCCATCCTAGGGTCCAGCCATTCTAGGGGCTCAGCCATCCTAGGGGCCCAGCCATCCCAGGGGCCCAGCCATCCCAGGTGCCCAGCCATCCCATGTGCCCTGCCATCCCAGGGGCCCAGCCATCTTAGGGGCCCAGCCATACTAGGGGTCCAGCCATCCTAGGGGCCCAGCCATACATGGGGTCCAGCCATCCTAGGGGCCCAGCCATACTAGGGGGTCCAGCCAACCTAAGGGCCCAGCCATACTAGAGGTCCAGCCATCCTAGGGGTCCAGCCATCCCAGGGGTCCAGCCATCCTAGGGGCCGAGCCATCAGCCATCCTAGGGACCCAGCCATACTAGGGGTCCAGCCATCCAAGGGGCCCACCCATCCCAGGGGCCCTGCCATCCTGGGGGTCCAGCCATCCCAGGGGCCCAGCCATCCTTTGGGCCCAGCCATCCTAGGGGTCCAGCCATCCTAGGGGCCCAGCCAACCTATGGTCCCAGGCATCCTAGGGTCCAACCATCCTAGGGGTCCAGCCATTATAGGGGACAAGCCATCCTAGGGGCCCCGCCATCCTAGGGGTCCAGCCGTCCTAGGGGCCCAGCCATACTAGGGGCCCAGCCATCCTAGGGTCTCAGCCATCCCAGGGACCCAGCCATCCTAGGGGTCCAGCCATCCTAGGGGCCCAGCCATAATAGGGGTCCAGGATTCCCAGGGACCCAGCCATCCTAGGGGCCAAGCCATCCTAGGGGCCCCGCTATCCCAGGGGCCCAGTCATCCCAGGGGCCCAGCCATCCCAGGGGTCCAGCCATCCTAGGGGACCAGCCATCCCAGGGGCCCAGCCATCCTAGGGGCCAGGCCATTCTAGGGGCCCAGCAATCCTAGGGGCCCTGCCATCCCAGGGGCCCAGCCATCCCAGGGGCCCGGCCATTCTAGGGGCCCAGCCATCCCAGGGGCCCAGCCATTCTAGGGGCTCAGCCATCCTAGGGGCCCAGCCATCCCAGGGGCCCAGCCATCCCAGGGGCCCAGCCATCCCAGGTGCCCAGACATCCCAGGTGCCCAGCCATCCCAGGGGCCCAGCCATACTAGAGGTCCAGCAATCCTAGGGGCCCAGCCATACAAGGGGTCCAGCCATCCTAGGGGCCCAGCCATACTAGGGGTCCAGCCAACCTAAGGGCCCAGCCATACTAGGGGTCCAGCCATCCCAGGGGTCCAGCCATCCTAGGGGCCGAGCCATCATCCATCCTAGGGGCCCAGCCATACTAGGGGTCCAGCCATCCTAGTGGCCCTGCCATTCTGGGGGTCCAGCCATTCCAGGGTTCCAGCAATCCCAGTGGCCCAGATATCACAGGGGTCCAGCCCTCATAGGGGCCCAGCCATCCCAGGGGCTCAGCCATCCTAGGAGTCCAACCATCCCAGGGGCCCAGCCATCCTAGGAGTCCAGCCACCCTAGGGGCCCAGCCATCCCAGAGACCCAGCTATCCTAGGGGCCCAGCCATCCCAGGGGCCCAGCCATCCCAGGGGCCCAGTCATCCCAGGGGCACAGCCATCCTAGGGGCCCATTCATTCAAGGGCCCAGCCATCCCAGGGGCCCAGCCATCCCAGGGGCCCAGCCATCCTAGGGGCCCAGCCATTCTAGGGGCCCAGCCATCCTAGGGGCCCAGCCATCCCAGGGGCCAGCCATCCCAGGGGCCCAGCCATCCTAGGGGTCCAGCCATCCTAGGGGTCCAGCCAAACTAGGGGTTCAGCCATCCTAGGGGTCCAGTCATCCTAGGGGCCCAGCCATCAGCCATTGTAGGGGCCCAGCCATACCAGGGGTCCAGCCATCCTAAGGGCCCAGCTATCCCAGGGGCCCTGCCATCCTGGGGCTCCAGCCATCCCAGGGGTCCAACCATTCCAGGGGTCCAGCCATCCCAGGGGTCCAGCCACCACCAGGGGCCCTGCCATCCCAGGGGTCCAACCATACTAGGGGCCCAGCCATCCCAGGTGCCCAGCCATCACAGGGGCCCAGCCATCCTAGGGGCCCAGCCATCCCAGGGGCCCAGACATCCTAGGGGTCCAGCCATCCCAGGGTTCAAGCCATCCCAGGGGCCCAGCCATCCTAAGGGTCCAACCATCCTAGGGACCCAGCCAACCTAGGGGTCTAACCAACCCAGGGGCCCGGCCATCGTAGTGGCCCAGCCATCCAAAGGCACAGCCATCCTAGGGGCCCAGCCATCCTAGGAGTCCAGCCATCCTAGGGGCCCAGCCATCCTAGGGGCCCAGCCATCCCAGAGCCCAGCCATCTCAGGGCAAGCCATCCCAGGGGCCCAGCCATTCTAGGGGCCCAGCCATCCAAGGGTCCCAGCCATCCTAGGGGCCAGCAATCCTAGGGGCCCTGCCATTCTAGGGGTCCAGCCATCCTAGGTGCCCAGCCATCCTAAGGGCCCAGTCATCCTAGGAGTCCAGCCATCCCAGGGGTCCAACCATCCTTGGGGTCCAACCATCCTACGGGCCCAGCCATCCTAGGTGTTCAGCCATCCTAGGGGCCCAGCCATCCTGGGGGCCCAGCCATCCTAGGGGTCCAGCCATGCTAGGGGCCCAGCATTCCTAGGGGTCCAGCCATCCCAGGGGTTCAGCCATCCCAGGGGCCCAGCCATCCTAGGGGCCCTGCTATCCTAGGGGCCCAGCCATCCTAGGGGTCCAGCCTCCCTAGCGGCCCAGCCATCCTAGGAGTCCAGCCATCCTAGGGGTCCAGCCATCACAGGGGCCCAGCCATCCTACGGGCCCAGCCATCCAGGGGCCCAGCCATCCTACGGGCCCTGCCATCCAGGGGCCCAGCCATTCCAGGGGCCCAGCTATCCTAAGGGCCCAGCCATCCTATAGGTCTTGCCATCCTAGGGGCCAAGCCATCCTAGGGGCCCAGCCATCCTAGGGGTCCAGCCATCCTAGGGGCCCAGCCATCCCAGGGGTCCAGCCATCCTAGGGGCCCAGCCATACTAGGGGTCCATCCATCCTAGGGGCCCAGACATCCCAGGGGTCCAGCCATCCCAGGGGCCTAGCCACCCCAGAGGTCCATCCATCCTAGGGGTCCAGCCATCCTAGGGGCCCAGCCATCCCAGGGGTCCAGCCAACCCAGGGGCACAGCCATCCTAGGGGCCCAACCATCCTCGGGGTCAAGCCATCCCAGGGGCTCAGCCATCCCAGGGGTCCAGCCATCCTAGGGGCCCAGCCATCCCAGGGGCCCAGCCATCCTAGGGAACCAGCCATTCTAGGGTCCCAGCCATCCTAGGGGCCCAGCCATCCCAGGGGCCCAGCCATCCCAGGGGCCCAGCCATTCTAGGGGCCCAGCCATCCCAGGGGCCCAGCCATCCTAGGGGCCCAGCCATTCTAAGGGCTCAGCCATCGTGGGGGAGCAGCCATCCCAGGGGCCCAGCCATCTCAGTTGACCAGCCATTCCAGGGGCCTAGCCATCTTTGGGGCCCAGCCATACTAGGGGTCCAGCCATCCTAGGGGCCCAGCCATACAAGGGGTCCAGCCATCCTAGGGGCCCAGCCATACTAGGGGGTCCAGCCAACCTAAGGGCCAAGCCATACTAGAGGTCCAGCCATCCTAGGGGTCCAGCCATTCCAGGGGTCAAGCCATCCTAGGGGCCCAGCCATTCTAGGAGCCCAGCTATCCTAGGGGTCCAGCCATCCTAGGGGTCCAGCCATCCTAGAGGGCAGCCATCCTAGGGGTCCAGCCATCCCAGGGGTCAAGCCATCCCAGGGTCCCAGCCATCCTAAGGGTCCAACCATCCTAGGGGCCCAGCAATCCTAGGGGTCTAACCAACCCAGGGGCCCAGCCATCCTAGTGGCCCAGCCATCCAAGGGGCCCAGCCATCCTAGTGGTCCAGCCATCCTAGGGGCCCAGCCATCCTAGGGGCCCAGCCATCCCAGGGCCCAGCCATCCCAGGGCCAGCCATCCCATGGGCCCAGCCATTCTAGGGGCCCAGCCATCCTAGGGTCCCAGCCATCCTAGGGGCCCAGCCATCCTAGGGGCCCAGCCATCCTAGGGGTCCAGCCATCCCAGGCGCCCAGCCAACCTAGGGGCCCAGCCATCCTAGGGGCCCCGCCATCCTAGGGGTCCAGCCGTCCTAGGGGCCCAGCCATACTAGGGGCCCAGCCATCCTTTGGACCCAGCCATACTAGGGGCCCAGCCGTTCTAGGAGCCCAGCCATACTAGGGGCCCAGCCATCCTAGGGTCTCAGCCATCCCAGGGGCCCAGCCATCCTAGGGGTCCAGCCATCCTAGGGGCCCAGCCATAATAGGGGTCCAGAAATCCCAGGGACCCACCCATCCTAGGGGCCAAGCCATCCTAGGGGCCCCGCTATCCCAGGGGCCCAGTCATCCCAGGGGCCCAGCCATCCCAGGGGCCCAGCCATCCCAGGGGTCCAGCCATCCTAGGGGCCCAGCCATACTAGGGGTCCCGCCATCCTAGGGGACCAGACATCCTAGGGGCCCAGCCATCCCAGGGCTCCAGCCATCCCAGGGGCCAGCCACCCCGTCCAGCCATCCTAGGGGACCAGCCATCCTAGGGGCCCAGCCATCCCAGGGGTCCAGCCATCCCAGGGGCCCAGCCATCCTAGGGGCCCAGCCATACTAGAGGCCCAGCCATCCCAGGGGCCCAGTCTTCCTAGGGGCCCAGCCTACCTTGGGGTCCAACCATCCTAGGGGCCCAGCCATCCTAGGGGTCCAGCCATCCCAGGGGCTCAGCCATCCCAGGAGTCCAGCCATCCTAGGGTCCCAGCCATCCCAGGGGCCCAGCCATCCTAGGGGCACAGCCATTCTAGGGGCCCAGCCATCCTAAGGGCCCAGCCATCCCAGGGGCCCAGCCATCCCAGGGGCCCAGCCATTCAAGGGGCTCAGCCATCCCAGGGGCCCAGCTATACTAGGGGTCCAGCAATCCTAAGGGCCCAGCCATCCTAGGGGTCCAGCCATCCTAGGGGCCCAGCCATCCTAGGAGCCCAGCCATCCCAGGGGCACAGCCATCCTAGGGGCCCAGCCATCCTAGGGGTCCTACCATCGTAGGGGCCCAGCCATCCTAGGGGTCCAGCCACCCCAGGGGCTCAGCCATCCTAGGGGTCCAGCCATCCTAGTGGCCCAGCCATACTAAGGGTCCAGCCATCCGGGGGGCCCAGCCATCCTAGGGGCCCAGCCATCCTAGGGGCCCAGCAATACAAGGGACCCAGCCATCCCAGGGGCCCATTCATCCTAGGGGCCCCGCCATCTTAGGGGCTTAGCCATCCCAGGGGCCCAGCCATCCTAGGGGCCCAGACATACGAGGGGCCCAGCCATACGAGGGGCCCAGCCATCCTAGGGGCCCAGCCATACTAGGGGTCCAGCCATCTTAGGGGCGTAGCCATACTAGGGGTCTAGCCATTCTAGGGGCCCAGCCGTCCTAGGGGTCCAGCCATCCTAGGGGCCCAGCCATACTAGGGGTCCAGCCATCCTAGGGGCCCAGCCATCCCAGGGGCCCAGCCATACTAGGGGTCCAGCCATCCTAGGGGCCCAGCCATCCCAGGGGCCCAGCCATCCTAGGGGCCCAGCCATCCCTGGGGCCCAGCCATCCCAGGCGCCCTGCCACCCTAGGGGCCCGGCCATCCCAGGGGCTCAGGCATCCTAGGGGTCCAGCCATCCTAGGGGCCCCGCCATCACAGGGGCTCAGCCATCCTAGGGGCCCAGCCATCCCAGGGGTCCAGTCATCCCTGGGGCTCTGTCATCCTAGGGGTCCAGCCATCCTAGGGGCTCAGCCATCCCAGGGGCCCAGCCATCCTAGGGGCCCGGCCATCCCAGGGGCTCAGCCATCCTATGGGTCCAGCCATCCTAGGGGCCCCGCCATCACAGGGGCTCAGCCATCCTAGGGGTCCAGCCATCCTAGGGGTCCAGCCATAACAGGGGCTCAGCCATCCTAGGGGTCCAGCCATCCCAGGGGCTCAGCCAACCTAGGGGTCCAGCAAAACAAGGGGTCCAGCCATCTTAGGGGCCCAGCCATCCCAGGGGTCCAGCCATCGGAGGGTCCCAGCCATCCTTGGGGTTCAGCGATCCTAGGGGCCCCGCCATCCCAGGGGCCCAGCCATCCTGGGGGTCCAGCCATCCTAGGGGCCCAGCCATACTAGGGATCCAGCCATCCTTGGGGCCCAGCCATCTCAGGGCCCCAGCCATCCCAGGGGCCCAGCCTTCGTAGGGGTCCAGCCATCCTAGCGGCCCAACCATCCTAGGGGTCCAGCCATCCCAGGGGCCAGCTATCCTGGCGGCCCCGCCATCCTTGAGGCCCAGCCATCCCAGGGGCTCAGCCATCCTAGGGGCCCAGCCATTCTAGGGGTTCATCCATCACAAGGGCCCAGCCATCCTAGGGGCCCAGCCATCCTAGGGGTCCAGCCATCCCAGGGGCCCAGCCATCCTAGGGGCCCAGCCATCCCAGGGGCCCAGCCATCCTAGGGGCCCAGCCGTACTATTGGTCCAGCCATCCTAGGGGTTCAGCCATCCTAGAGGCAGAGCCATACTAGGGGTCCAGCCATCCTAGGGGTCCAGCCATCCCAGGCGCCCAGCCATCCTAGGGGCCCAGCCATACTAGGGGTCCAGCCATCCTAGGGGCCCAGCCATCCCAGGGGGCCAGCCATCCTAGGGGCCCAGCCATTCTAGGGGCCCAGCAATCCTAGGGGCCCAGCCATTCCAGGGGCCCAGCCATCCAAGGGGCCTGGCCATTCTAGGGGCCCAGCCATCCCAGGGGCCCAGCCATCCCAGGGGCTCAGCCAACCTATGGGTCCAGCAATACAAGGGGTCCAGCCATCCTAGGGGCCCAGCCATCCCAGGAGTCCAGCCATCGGAGGATCCCAGCCATCCTTGGGGTTCAGCGATCCTAGGGGCCCCGCCATCCCAGGGGCCCAGCCATCCCAGGGGCCCAGCCATCCCAGGTGCCCAGCCATCCCAGGTGCCCAGCCATACTAAGAGTCCAGCAAACCTAGGGGCCCAGCCATACAAGGGGTCCAGCCATCCTAGGGGCCCAGCCATACTAGGGGTCCAGCCAACCTAAGGGCCCAGCCATACTAGGGGTCCAGCCATCCTAGGGGTCCAGCCATCCCAGGGGTCCAGCCATCCTAGGGGCCGAGCCATCAGCCATTGTAGGGGCCCAGCCATACCAGGGGTCCAGCCATCCTAAGGGCCCAGCTATCCCAGGGGCCCTGCCATCCTGGGGCTCCAGCCATCCCAGGGGTCCAACCATTCCAGGGGTCCAGCCATCCCAGGGGTCCAGCCACCACCAGGGGCCCTGCCATCCCAGGGGTCCAACCATACTAGGGGCCCAGCCATCCCAGGTGCCCAGCCATCACAGGGGCCCAGCCATCCTAGGGGCCCAGCCATCCCAGGGGCCCAGACATCCTAGGGGTCCAGCCATCCCAGGGTTCAAGCCATCCCAGGGGCCCAGCCATCCTAAGGGTCCAACCATCCTAGGGGCCCAGCCAACCTAGGGGTCTAACCAACCCAGGGGCCCAGCCATCGTAGTGGCCCAGCCATCCAAAGGCACAGCCATCCTAGGGGCCCAGCCATCCTAGGAGTCCAGCCATCCTAGGGGCCCAGCCATCCTAGGGGCCCAGCCATCCCAGAGCCCAGCCATCTCAGGGCAAGCCATCCCAGGGGCCCAGCCATTCTAGGGGCCCAGCCATCCAAGGGTCCCAGCCATCCTAGGGGCCAGCAATCCTAGGGGCCCTGCCATTCTAGGGGCCCAGCCATCCTAGGTGCCCAGCCATCCTAAGGGCCCAGTCATCCTAGGAGTCCAGCCATCCCAGGGGTCCAACCATCCTTGGGGTCCAACCATCCTACGGGCCCAGCCATCCTAGGTGTTCAGCCATCCTAGGGGCCCAGCCATCCTGGGGGCCCAGCCATCCTAGGGGTCCAGCCATGCTAGGGGCCCAGCATTCCTAGGGGTCCAGCCATCCCAGGGGTTCAGCCATCCCAGGGGCCCAGCCATCCTAGGGGCCCTGCTATCCTAGGGGCCCAGCCATCCTAGGGGTCCAGCCTCCCTAGCGGCCCAGCCATCCTAGGAGTCCAGCCATCCTAGGGGTCCAGCCATCACAGGGGCCCAGCCATCCTACGGGCCCAGCCATCCAGGGGCCCAGCCATCCTACGGGCCCTGCCATCCAGGGGCCCAGCCATTCCAGGGGCCCAGCTATCCTAAGGGCCCAGCCATCCTATAGGTCTTGCCATCCTAGGGGCCAAGCCATCCTAGGGGCCCAGCCATCCTAGGGGTCCAGCCATCCTAGGGGCCCAGCCATCCCAGGGGTCCAGCCATCCTAGGGGCCCAGCCATACTAGGGGTCCATCCATCCTAGGGGCCCAGACATCCCAGGGGTCCAGCCATCCCAGGGGCCTAGCCACCCCAGAGGTCCATCCATCCTAGGGGTCCAGCCATCCTAGGGGCCCAGCCATCCCAGGGGTCCAGCCAACCCAGGGGCACAGCCATCCTAGGGGCCCAACCATCCTCGGGGTCAAGCCATCCCAGGGGCTCAGCCATCCCAGGGGTCCAGCCATCCTAGGGGCCCAGCCATCCCAGGGGCCCAGCCATCCTAGGGAACCAGCCATTCTAGGGGCCCAGCCATCCTAGGGGCCCAGCCATCCCAGGGGCCCAGCCATCCCAGGGGCCCAGCCATTCTAGGGGCCCAGCCATCCCAGGGGCCCAGCCATCCTAGGGGCCCAGCCATTCTAAGGGCTCAGCCATCGTGGGGGAGCAGCCATCCCAGGGGCCCAGCCATCTCAGTTGACCAGCCATTCCAGGGGCCTAGCCATCTTTGGGGCCCAGCCATACTAGGGGTCCAGCCATCCTAGGGGCCCAGCCATACAAGGGGTCCAGCCATCCTAGGGGCCCAGCCATACTAGGGGGTCCAGCCAACCTAAGGGCCAAGCCATACTAGAGGTCCAGCCATCCTAGGGGTCCAGCCATTCCAGGGGTCAAGCCATCCTAGGGGCCCAGCCATTCTAGGAGCCCAGCTATCCTAGGGGTCCAGCCATCCTAGGGGTCCAGCCATCCTAGAGGGCAGCCATCCTAGGGGTCCAGCCATCCCAGGGGTCAAGCCATCCCAGGGTCCCAGCCATCCTAAGGGTCCAACCATCCTAGGGGCCCAGCAAACCTAGGGGTCTAACCAACCCAGGGGCCCAGCCATCCTAGTGGCCCAGCCATCCAAGGGGCCCAGCCATCCTAGTGGTCCAGCCATCCTAGGGGCCCAGCCATCCTAGGGGCCCAGCCATCCCAGGGCCCAGCCATCCCAGGGCCAGCCATCCCATGGGCCCAGCCATTCTAGGGGCCCAGCCATCCTAGGGTCCCAGCCATCCTAGGGGCCCAGCCATCCTAGGGGCCCAGCCATCCTAGGGGTCCAGCCATCCCAGGCGCCCAGCCAACCTAGGGGCCCAGCCATCCTAGGGGCCCCGCCATCCTAGGGGTCCAGCCGTCCTAGGGGCCCAGCCATACTAGGGGCCCAGCCATCCTTTGGACCCAGCCATACTAGGGGCCCAGCCGTTCTAGGAGCCCAGCCATACTAGGGGCCCAGCCATCCTAGGGTCTCAGCCATCCCAGGGGCCCAGCCATCCTAGGGGTCCAGCCATCCTAGGGGCCCAGCCATAATAGGGGTCCAGAAATCCCAGGGACCCACCCATCCTAGGGGCCAAGCCATCCTAGGGGCCCCGCTATCCCAGGGGCCCAGTCATCCCAGGGGCCCAGCCATCCCAGGGGCCCAGCCATCCCAGGGGTCCAGCCATCCTAGGGGCCCAGCCATACTAGGGGTCCCGCCATCCTAGGGGACCAGACATCCTAGGGGCCCAGCCATCCCAGGGCTCCAGCCATCCCAGGGGCCAGCCACCCCGTCCAGCCATCCTAGGGGACCAGCCATCCTAGGGGCCCAGCCATCCCAGGGGTCCAGCCATCCCAGGGGCCCAGCCATCCTAGGGGCCCAGCCATACTAGAGGCCCAGCCATCCCAGGGGCCCAGTCTTCCTAGGGGCCCAGCCTACCTTGGGGTCCAACCATCCTAGGGGCCCAGCCATCCTAGGGGTCCAGCCATCCCAGGGGCTCAGCCATCCCAGGAGTCCAGCCATCCTAGGGTCCCAGCCATCCCAGGGGCCCAGCCATCCTAGGGGCACAGCCATTCTAGGGGCCCAGCCATCCTAAGGGCCCAGCCATCCCAGGGGCCCAGCCATCCCAGGGGCCCAGCCATTCAAGGGGCTCAGCCATCCCAGGGGCCCAGCTATACTAGGGGTCCAGCAATCCTAAGGGCCCAGCCATCCTAGGGGTCCAGCCATCCTAGGGGCCCAGCCATCCTAGGAGCCCAGCCATCCCAGGGGCACAGCCATCCTAGGGGCCCAGCCATCCTAGGGGTCCTACCATCGTAGGGGCCCAGCCATCCTAGGGGTCCAGCCACCCCAGGGGCTCAGCCATCCTAGGGGTCCAGCCATCCTAGTGGCCCAGCCATACTAAGGGTCCAGCCATCCGGGGGGCCCAGCCATCCTAGGGGCCCAGCCATCCTAGGGGCCCAGCAATACAAGGGACCCAGCCATCCCAGGGGCCCATTCATCCTAGGGGCCCCGCCATCTTAGGGGCTTAGCCATCCCAGGGGCCCAGCCATCCTAGGGGCCCAGACATACGAGGGGCCCAGCCATACGAGGGGCCCAGCCATCCTAGGGGCCCAGCCATACTAGGGGTCCAGCCATCTTAGGGGCGTAGCCATACTAGGGGTCTAGCCATTCTAGGGGCCCAGCCGTCCTAGGGGTCCAGCCATCCTAGGGGCCCAGCCATACTAGGGGTCCAGCCATCCTAGGGGCCCAGCCATCCCAGGGGCCCAGCCATACTAGGGGTCCAGCCATCCTAGGGGCCCAGCCATCCCAGGGGCCCAGCCATCCTAGGGGCCCAGCCATCCCTGGGGCCCAGCCATCCCAGGCGCCCTGCCACCCTAGGGGCCCGGCCATCCCAGGGGCTCAGGCATCCTAGGGGTCCAGCCATCCTAGGGGCCCCGCCATCACAGGGGCTCAGCCATCCTAGGGGCCCAGCCATCCCAGGGGTCCAGTCATCCCTGGGGCTCTGTCATCCTAGGGGTCCAGCCATCCTAGGGGCTCAGCCATCCCAGGGGCCCAGCCATCCTAGGGGCCCGGCCATCCCAGGGGCTCAGCCATCCTATGGGTCCAGCCATCCTAGGGGCCCCGCCATCACAGGGGCTCAGCCATCCTAGGGGTCCAGCCATCCTAGGGGTCCAGCCATAACAGGGGCTCAGCCATCCTAGGGGTCCAGCCATCCCAGGGGCTCAGCCAACCTAGGGGTCCAGCAAAACAAGGGGTCCAGCCATCTTAGGGGCCCAGCCATCCCAGGGGTCCAGCCATCGGAGGGTCCCAGCCATCCTTGGGGTTCAGCGATCCTAGGGGCCCCGCCATCCCAGGGGCCCAGCCATCCTGGGGGTCCAGCCATCCTAGGGGCCCAGCCATACTAGGGATCCAGCCATCCTTGGGGCCCAGCCATCTCAGGGCCCCAGCCATCCCAGGGGCCCAGCCTTCGTAGGGGTCCAGCCATCCTAGCGGCCCAACCATCCTAGGGGTCCAGCCATCCCAGGGGCCAGCTATCCTGGCGGCCCCGCCATCCTTGAGGCCCAGCCATCCCAGGGGCTCAGCCATCCTAGGGGCCCAGCCATTCTAGGGGTTCATCCATCACAAGGGCCCAGCCATCCTAGGGGCCCAGCCATCCTAGGGGTCCAGCCATCCCAGGGGCCCAGCCATCCTAGGGGCCCAGCCATCCCAGGGGCCCAGCCATCCTAGGGGCCCAGCCGTACTATTGGTCCAGCCATCCTAGGGGTTCAGCCATCCTAGAGGCAGAGCCATACTAGGGGTCCAGCCATCCTAGGGGTCCAGCCATCCCAGGCGCCCAGCCATCCTAGGGGCCCAGCCATACTAGGGGTCCAGCCATCCTAGGGGCCCAGCCATCCCAGGGGCCCAGCCATCCTAGGGGCCCAGCCATTCTAGGGGCCCAGCAATCCTAGGGGCCCAGCCATTCCAGGGGCCCAGCCATCCAAGGGGCCTGGCCATTCTAGGGGCCCAGCCATCCCAGGGGCCCAGCCATCCCAGGGGCTCAGCCAACCTATGGGTCCAGCAATACAAGGGGTCCAGCCATCCTAGGGGCCCAGCCATCCCAGGAGTCCAGCCATCGGAGGATCCCAGCCATCCTTGGGGTTCAGCGATCCTAGGGGCCCCGCCATCCCAGGGGCCCAGCCATCCCAGGGGCCCAGCCATCCCAGGTGCCCAGCCATCCCAGGTGCCCAACCATACTAAGAGTCCAGCAAACCTAGGGGCCAAGCCATACAAGGGGTCCAGCCATCCTAGGGGCCCAGCCATACTAGGGGTCCAGCCAACCTAAGGGCCCAGCCATACTAGGGGTCCAGCCATCCTAGGGGTCCAGCCATCCCAGGGGTCCAGCCACCCTAGGGGCCCGGCCATCCCAGGGGCTCAGGCATCCTAGGGGTCCAGCCATCCTAGGGGCCCCGCCATCACAGGGGCTCAGCCATCCTAGGGGCCCAGCCATCCCAGGGGTCCAGTCATCCCTGGGGCTCTGTCATCCTAGGGGTCCAGCCATCCTAGGGGCTCAGCCATCCCAGGGGCCCAGCCATCCTAGGGGCCCGGCCATCCCAGGGGCTCAGCCATCCTATGGGTCCAGCCATCCTAGGGGCCCCGCCATCACAGGGGCTCAGCCATCCTAGGGGTCCAGCCATCCTAGGGGTCCAGCCATAACAGGGGCTCAGCCATCCTAGGGGTCCAGCCATCCCAGGGGCTCAGCCAACCTAGGGGTCCAGCAAAACAAGGGGTCCAGCCATCTTAGGGGCCCAGCCATCCCAGGGGTCCAGCCATCGGAGGGTCCCAGCCATCCTTGGGGTTCAGCGATCCTAGGGGCCCCGCCATCCCAGGGGCCCAGCCATCCTGGGGGTCCAGCCATCCTAGGGGCCCAGCCATACTAGGGATCCAGCCATCCTTGGGGCCCAGCCATCTCAGGGCCCCAGCCATCCCAGGGGCCCAGCCTTCGTAGGGGTCCAGCCATCCTAGCGGCCCAACCATCCTAGGGGTCCAGCCATCCCAGGGGCCAGCTATCCTGGCGGCCCCGCCATCCTTGAGGCCCAGCCATCCCAGGGGCTCAGCCATCCTAGGGGCCCAGCCATTCTAGGGGTTCATCCATCACAAGGGCCCAGCCATCCTAGGGGCCCAGCCATCCTAGGGGTCCAGCCATCCCAGGGGCCCAGCCATCCTAGGGGCCCAGCCATCCCAGGGGCCCAGCCATCCTAGGGGCCCAGCCGTACTATTGGTCCAGCCATCCTAGGGGTTCAGCCATCCTAGAGGCAGAGCCATACTAGGGGTCCAGCCATCCTAGGGGTCCAGCCATCCCAGGCGCCCAGCCATCCTAGGGGCCCAGCCATACTAGGGGTCCAGCCATCCTAGGGGCCCAGCCATCCCAGGGGCCCAGCCATCCTAGGGGCCCAGCCATTCTAGGGGCCCAGCAATCCTAGGGGCCCAGCCATTCCAGGGGCCCAGCCATCCAAGGGGCCGGGCCATTCTAGGGGCCCAGCCATCCCAGGGGCCCAGCCATCCCAGGGGCTCAGCCAACCTATGGGTCCAGCAATACAAGGGGTCCAGCCATCCTAGGGGCCCAGCCATCCCAGGAGTCCAGCCATCGGAGGATCCCAGCCATCCTTGGGGTTCAGCGATCCTAGGGGCCCCGCCATCCCAGGGGCCCAGCCATCCCAGGGGCCCAGCCATCCCAGGTGCCCAGCCATCCCAGGTGCCCAACCATACTAAGAGTCCAGCAAACCTAGGGGCCAAGCCATACAAGGGGTCCAGCCATCCTAGGGGCCCAGCCATACTAGGGGTCCAGCCAACCTAAGGGCCCAGCCATACTAGGGTTCCAGCCATCCTAGGGGTCCAGCCATCCCAGGGGTCCAGCCATCCTAGGGGCCGAGCCATCAGCCATCCTAGGGGCCCAGCCATACTAGGGGTCCAGCCATCCTAGGGGCCCAGCCATCCCAGGGGCCCTGCCATCCTGGGGGTCCAGCCATCCCAGGGGCCAAGATATCCCAGGGGTCCAGCCCTCATAGGGGCCCAGCCATCCCAGGGACCCAGCCATCCCAGGGGCTCAGCCATCCCAGGGGCCCAGCCATCCCAGGTGCCCAGCCATCCCAGGTGCCCAGCCATACTAAGGGTCCAGCAAACCTAGGGGCCCAGCCATACAAGGGGTCCAGCCATCCTAGGGGCCCAGCCATACTAGGGGTCCAGCCAACCTAAGGGCCCAGCCATACTAGGGGTCCAGCCATCCTAGGGGTCCAGCCATCCCAGGGGTCCAGCCATCCTAGGGGCCGAGCCATCAGCCATCCTAGGAGTCCAATCATCCCAGGGGCCCAGCCATCCTAGGAGTCCAGCCATCCTAGGGGCCCAGCCATCCCAGAGGCCCAGCTATCCTAGGGGCCCAGCCTTCCCAGGGGCCCAGCCATCCCAGGGGCCCAGCCATCCCAGGGGCACAGCCATCCTAGGGGCCCATTCATTCAAGGGCCCAGCCAACCCAGGGGCCCAGCCATCCCAGGGGCCCAGCCATCCTAGGGGCCCAGCCATTCTAGGGGCCCAGCCATCCTAGGGGCCCAGCCATCCCAGGGGCCAGCCATCCCAGGGGCCCAGCCATCCTAGGGGTCCAGCCATCCTAGGGGTCCTGCCATACTAGGGGTTCAGCCATCCCAGGGGTCCAGTCATCCTAGGGGCCCAGCCATCCGCCATTGGAGGGGCCCAGCCATACCAGGGGTCCAGACATCCTAAGGGCCCAGCCATCTAAGGGACCCTGCCATTCTGTGGTTCCAGCCATCCCAGGGGTCCAGCCATTCCAGGGGTCCAGCCATCCCAGGGTTCCAGCCTCCCCAGGGGCCTTGCCATCCCAGGGGTCCAACCATACTAGGGGCGCAGCCATCCCAGGTGCCCAGCCAGCACAGGGGCCCAGCCATCCTAGGGGCCCAGCCATCCCAGGGGCCCAGCCATCCTAGGGGTCGAGCCATCATAGGGGCCCAGCCATCCTAAGGGCCCAGCCATCCTAGGAGTCCAGCCATCCCAGGGGCCCAACCATCCTTGGGGTCCAACCATCCTAGGGGCCCAGCCATCCTAGGGGTTCAGCCATCCTAGGGGCCCAGCCATCCTACGGGCCCAGCCATCCTAGGGGTTCGGCCATGCTAGGGGCCCCGCATTCCTAGGGGTCCAGCCATCCCAGGGGTTCAGCCATCCCAGGGGCCCAGCCATCCTAGGGGCCCTGCTATCCTAAAGGCCCAGCCATCCTAGGGGTCCAGCCACCCTACCGGCCCAGCCATCCTAGGGGTCCAGCCATCACAGGGGCCCAGCCATCCTACGGGCCCAGCCCTCCAGGGGCCCAGCCATTCCAGGGGCCCAGCTATCCTAAGGGCCCAGCCATCCTATAGGTCCGGCCATCCTAGGGGCCAAGCCATCCTAGGGGCACAGCCATCCTAGGGGCCCAGCCATCCTAGGAGCCCAGCCATCCTAGGGGTTCATCCTTCCTAGGGGCCCAGCCATCCCAGGGGTCCAGCCATCCTAGGGGCCCAGCCATACTAGGGGTCCAGCCATTCTAGGGGCCCAGCCACCCCAGAGGTCCATCCTTCCTAGGCGTCCAGCCATCCTAGGGGCCCAGCCATGCCAGGGGTCCAGCCATCCCAGGGGCCCAGCCATCCTAGGGGCCCAGCGATCCTCGTGGTCCAGCCATCCCAGGGGCTCAGCCATCCCAGGGGTACAGCCATCCTAGGGGCCCAGCCATCCCAGGGGCCCAGCCATCCTAGGGGACCAGCCATTCTAGGGGCCCAGCCATCCTAGGTGCCCATCCTTCCCAGGGGCCCAGCCATCCCAGGGGCCCAGCCAATCTAGGAGCCGGGCCATCCCAGGGGCCCAGCCATCCTAGGGGCCCAGCCATTCTAGGGGCTCAGCCATCCTAGGGGCCCAGCCATCCCAGGGGCCCAGCCATCCCAGGTGCCCAGCCATCCCATGTGCCCTGCCATCCCAGGGGCCCAGCCATCTTAGGGGCCCAGCCATACTAGGGGTCCAGCCATCCTAGGGGCCCAGCCATACATGGGGTCCAGCCATCCTAGGGGCCCAGCCATACTAGGGGGTCCAGCCAACCTAAGGGCCGAGCCATACTAGAGGTCCAGCCATCCTAGGGGTCCAGCCATCCCAGGGGTCCAGCCATCCTAGGGGCCGAGCCATCAGCCATCCTAGGGACCCAGCCATACTAGGGGTCCAGCCATCCAAGGGGCCCACCCATCCCAGGGGCCCTGCCATCCTGGGGGTCCAGCCATCCCAGGGGGCCAGCCATCTCAGGGGCCCAGCCATCCTTTGGGCCCAGCCATCCTAGGGGTCCAGCCATCCTAGGGGCCCAGCCAACCTATGGTCCCAGGCATCCTAGGGTCCAACCATCCTAGGGGTCCAGCCATTATAGGGGACAAGCCATCCTAGGGGCCCCGCCATCCTAGGGGTCCAGCCGTCCTAGGGGCCCAGCCATACTAGGGGCCCAGCCATCCTAGGGTCTCAGCCATCCCAGGGACCCAGCCATCCTAGGGGTCCAGCCATCCTAGGGGCCCAGCCATAATAGGGGTCCAGGATTCCCAGGGACCCAGCCATCCTAGGGGCCAAGCCATCCTAGGGGCCCCGCTATCCCAGGAGCCCAGTCATCCCAGGGGCCCAGCCATCCCAGGGGTCCAGCCATCCTAGGGGCCCAGCCATCCCAGGGGCCCAGCCATCCTAGGGGCCCAGCCATTCTAGGGGCCCAGCAATCCTAGGGGCCCTGCCATCCCAGGGGCCTAGCCATCCCAGGGGCCCGGCCATTCTAGGGGCCCAGCCATCCCAGGGGCCCAGCCATTCTAGGGGCTCAGCCATCCTAGGGGCCCAGCCATCCCAGGGGCCCAGCCATCCCAGGGGCCCAGCCATCCCAGGTGCCCAGACATCCCAGGTGCCCAGCCATCCCAGGGGCCCAGCCATACTAGAGGTCCAGCAATCCTAGGGGCCCAGCCATACAAGGGGTCCAGCCATCCTAGGGGCCCAGCCATACTAGGGGTCCAGCCAACCTAAGGGCCCAGCCATACTAGGGGTCCAGCCATCCCAGGGGTCCAGCCATCCTAGGGGCCGAGCCATCATCCATCCTAGGGGCCCAGCCATACTAGGGGTCCAGCCATCCTAGTGGCCCTGCCATTCTGGGGGTCCAGCCATTCCAGGGTTCCAGCAATCCCAGTGGCCCAGATATCACAGGGGTCCAGCCCTCATAGGGGCCCAGCCATCCCAGGGGCTCAGCCATCCTAGGAGTCCAACCATCCCAGGGGCCCAGCCATCCTAGGAGTCCAGCCATCCTAGGGGCCCAGCCATCCCAGAGGCCCAGCTATCCTAGGGGCCCAGCCATCCCAGGGGCCCAGCCATCCCAGGGGCCCAGTCATCCCAGGGGCACAGCCATCCTAGGGGCCCATTCATTCAAGGGCCCAGCCATCCCAGGGGCCCAGCCATCACAGGGGCCCAGCCATCCTAGGGGCCCAGCCATTCTAGGGGCCCAGCCATCCTAGGGGCCCAGCCATCCCAGGGGCCAGCCATCCCAGGGGCCCAGCCATCCTAGGGGTCCAGCCATCCTAGGGGTCCAGCCATACTAGGGGTTCAGCCATCCTAGGGGTCCAGTCATCCTAGGGGCCCAGCCATCAGCCATTGTAGGGGCCCAGCCATACCAGGGGTCCAGCCATCCTAAGGGCCCAGCTATCCCAGGGGCCCTGCCATCCTGGGGCTCCAGCCATCCCAGGGGTCCAACCATTCCAGGGGTCCAGCCATCCCAGGGGTCCAGCCACCACCAGGGGCCCTGCCATCCCAGGGGTCCAACCATACTAGGGGCCCAGCCATCCCAGGTGCCCAGCCATCACAGGGGCCCAGCCATCCTAGGGGCCCAGCCATCCCAGGGGCCCAGACATCCTAGGGGTCGAGCCATCCTAGGGGCCCAGCCATCCTAAGGGCCCAGCCATCCTAGGAGTCCAGCCATGCTAGGGGCCCCGCATTCCTAGGGGTCCAGCCATCCCAGGGGTTCAGCCATCCCAGGGGCCCAGCCATCCTAGGGGCCCTGCTATCCTAAGGGCCCAGCCATCCTAGGGGTCCAGCCACCCCAGCGGCCCAGCCATCCTAGGGGTCCAGCCATCCTAGGGGTCCAGCCATCACAGGGGCCCAGCCATCCTACGGGCCCAGCCATCCAGGGGCCCAGCCATTCCAGGGGCCCAGCTATCCTAAGGGCCCAGCCATCCTATAGGTCCGGCCATCCTAGGGGCCAAGCCATACTAGGGGCCCAGCCATCCTAGGGGCCCAGCCATCCTAGGAGCCCAGACATCCTAGGGGTTCAGCCATCCTAGGGGCCCAGCCATCCCAGGGGTCCAGCCATCCTAGGGGCCCAGCCATACTAGGGGTCCAGCCATTCTAGGGGCCCAGCCACCCCAGAGGTCCATCCATCCTAGGGGTCCAGCCATCCTAGGGGCCCAGCTATGCCAGGGGTCCAGCCATCCCAGGAGCCCAGCCATCCTAGGGGCCCAGCGATCCTCGGGGTCCAGCCATCCCAGGGGCTCAGCCATCCCAGGGGTACAGCCATCCTAGGGGCCCGGCCATCCCAGGGGCCCAGCCATCCTAGGGGACCAGCCATTCTAGGGACCCAGCCATCCTGGGTGCCCTGCCATTCTATTGGCCCAGCCATCCCAAGGGCCCAGCCATCATAGGGGCCCAGCCATTTTAGGGGCTCAGCCATCCTAGGGGCCCAGCCATCCCAGGGGCCCAGCCATCCCAGGGGCCCAGCCATCCCATGTGCCCTGCCATCCCAGGGGCCCAGCCATCTTAGGGGCCCAGCCATACTAGGGGTCCAGCCATCCTAGGGGCCCAGCCATACAAGGGGTCCAGCCATCCTAGGGGCCCAGCCATACTAGGGGGTCCAGCCAACCTAAGGGCCCAGCCATACTAGAGGTCCAGCCATCCTAGGGATCCAGCCATCCCAGGGGTCCAGCCATCCTAGGGGCCGAGCCATCAGCCATCCTAGGGACCCAGCCATACTAGGGCTCCAGCCAACCTAAGGGCCCAGCCATACTAGAGGTCCAGCCATCCAAGGGGTCCAGCCATCCCTGGGGCCCAGCCTTCCTTTGGGCCCAGCCATCCTAGGGGTCCAGCCATCCTAGGGGCCAAGCCATCCTAGGGGCCCATCATCCTAGGAGTTCAGCCATCCCAAGGGCCCAGCCATCCTAGGGGTCCAACCATCCTAGGGGTCCAGCCATCCTAGGGGCCCAGCCATCCCAGGGGCCCAGCCATTCTAGGGGCCCAGCCAACCTACGGGCCCAGGCATGCTAGGGTCCAACCATCCTAGGGGCCCAGCCATTATAGGGGCCAAGCCATCCTAGGAGCCCAGCCATCCTAGGGACCCAGCCATCCTAAGGGCCCAGCCATCCTAGGGGCCAGCCATCCTAGGGGCCCAGCCATTCTAGGAGCCCAGCTATCCTAGGGGTCCAGCCATCCTAGTGGTCCAGCCATCCTATGGGGCAGCCATCCTAGGGGTCCAGCCATCCCAGGGTTCAAGCCATCCCAGGGGCCCAGCCATCCTAAGGGTCCAACCATCCTAGGGGCCCAGCCAACCTAGGGGTCTAACCAACCCAGGGGCCCAGCCATCGTAGTGGCCCAGCCATCCAAAGGCACAGCCATCCTAGGGGCCCAGCCATCCTAGGAGTCCAGCCATCCTAGGGGCCCAGCCATCCTAGGGGCCCAGCCATCCCTGAGCCCAGCCATCTCAGGCCAAGCCATCCCAGGGGCCCAGCCATTCTAGGGGCCCAGCCATCCAAGGGTCCCAGCCATCCTAGGGGCCAGCAATCCTAGGGGCCCAGCCATTCTAGGGGTCCAGCCATCCTAGGTGCCCAGCCATCCTAAGGGCCCAGTCATCCTAGGAGTCCAGCCATCCCAGGGGTCCAACCATCCTTGGGGTCCAACCATCCTACGGGCCCAGCCATCCTAGGTGTTCAGCCATCCTAGGGGCCCAGCCATCCTGGGGGCCCAGCCATCCTAGGGGTCCAGCCATGCTAGGGGCCCAGCATTCCTAGGGGTCCAGCCATCCCAGGGGTTCAGCCATCCCAGGGGCCCAGCCATCTTAGGGGCCCTGCTATCCTAGGGGCCCAGCCATCCTAGGGGTCCAGCCACCCTAGCGGCCCAGCCATCCTAGGAGTCCAGCCATCCTAGGGGTCCAGCCATCACAGGGGCCCAGCCATCCTACGGGCCCAGCCATCCAGGGGCCCAGCCATCCTACGGGCCCTGCCATCCAGGGGCCCAGCCATTCCAGGGGCCCAGCTATCCTAAGGGCCCAGCCATCCTATAGGTCTTGCCATCCTAGGGGCCAAGCCATCCTAGGGGCCCAGCCATCCTAGGGGTCCAGCCATCCTAGGGGCCCAGCCATCCCAGGGGTCCAGCCATCCTAGGGGCCCAGCCATACTAGGGGTCCACCCATCCTAGGGGCCCAGACATCCCAGGGGTCCAGCCATCCCAGGGGCCTAGCCACCCCAGAGGTCCATCCATCCTAGGGGTCCAGCCATCCTAGGGGCCCAGCCATCCCAGGGGTCCAGCCAACCCAGGGGCACAGCCATCCTAGGGGCCCAACCATCCTCGGGGTCCAGCCATCCCAGGGGCTCAGCCATCCCAGGGGTCCAGCCATCCTAGGGGCCCAGCCATCCCAGGGGCCCAGCCATCCTAGGGAACCAGCCATTCTAGGGGCCCAGCCATCCTAGGGGCCCAGCCATCCCAGGGGCCCAGCCATCCCAGGGGCCCAGCCATTCTAGGGGCCCAGCCATCCCAGGGGCCCAGCCATCCTAGGGGCCCAGCCATTCTAAGGGCTCAGCCATCGTGGGGGAGCAGCCATCCCAGGGGCCCAGCCATCTCAGTTGCCCAGCCATCCCAGGGGCCCAGCCATCTTTGGGGCCCAGCCATACTAGGGGTCCAGCCATCCTAGGGGCCCAGCCATACAAGGGGTCCAGCCATCCTAGGGGCCCAGCCATACTAGGGGGTCCAGCCAACCTAAGGGCCAAGCCATACTAGAGGTCCAGCCATCCTAGGGGTCCAGCCATCCCAGGGGTCCAGCCATCCTAGGGGCCAAGACATCAGCTATCCTAGGGGCCCAGCCATACTAGGAGTCCGGCCATCCTAGGGGACAAGCCATCCTAGGGGCCCAGCCATCCTAGGGGTCGAGCCATCCTAGGGGCCCAGCCATCCTAGGGGCCCAGCCAACCTAGGAGTTCAGCCATCCCAGGGGCCCAGCCATTCTAGGGGCCCAGCCATCCTAGGGGCCCAATCATCCTAGGGGCCAACCATCCTAGGGGCCCAGCCATAATAGGGGCCAAGCCATCCTAGGAGCCCAGACATCCTAGGGACCCAGCCATTCTAAGGGCCCAGCCATCCTAGGGGCCAGCCATCCTAGGGGCCCAGCCATTCTAGGAGCCCAGCTATCCTAGGGGTCCAGCCATCCTAGGGGTCCAGCCATCCTAGAGGGCAGCCATCCTAGGGGTCCAGCCATCCCAGGGGTCAAGCCATCCCAGGGGCCCAGCCATCCTAAGGGTCCAACCATCCTAGGGGCCCAGCAAACCTAGGGGTCTAACCAACCCAGGGGCCCAGCCATCCTAGTGGCCCAGCCATCCAAGGGGCCCAGCCATCCTAGTGGTCCAGCCATCCTAGGGGCCCAGCCATCCTAGGGGCCCAGCCATCTCAGGGCCCAGCCATCCCAGGGCCAGCCATCCCATTGGCCCAGCCATTCTAGGGGCCCAGCCATCCTAGGGTCCCAGCCATCCTAGGGGCCCAGCCATCTTAGGGGCCCAGCCATCCTAGGGGTCCAGCCATCCCAGGCGCCCAGCCAACCTAGGGGCCCAGCCATCCTAGGGGCCCCGCCATCCTAGGGGTCCATCCGTCCTAGGGGCCCAGCCATACTAGGGGCCCAGCCATCCTTTGCACCCAGCCATACTAGGGGCCCAGCCATTCTAGGAGCCCAGCCATACTAGGGGCCCAGCCATCCTAGGGTCTCAGCCATCCCAGGGGCCCAGCCATCCTAGGGGTCCAGCCATCCTAGGGGCCCAGCCATAATAGGGGTCCAGAAATCCCAGGGACCCACCCATCCTAGGGGCCAAGCCATCCTAGGGGCCCCGCTATCCCAGGGGCCCAGTCATCCCAGGGGCCCAGCCATCCCAGGGGCCCAGCCATCCCAGGGGTCCAGCCATCCTAGGGGCCCAGCCATACTAGGGGTCCAGCCATCCTAGGGGACCAGACATCCTAGGGGCCCAGCCATCCCAGGGCTCCAGCCATCCCAGGGGCCAGCCACCCCGTCCAGCCATCCTAGGGGACCAGCCATCCTAGGGGCCCAGCCATCCCAGGGGTCCAGCCATCCCAGGGGCCCAGCCATCCTAGGGGCCCAGCCATACTAGAGGCCCAGCCATCCCAGGGGCCCAGTCTTCCTAGGGGCCCAGCCTACCTTGGGGTCCAACCATCCTAGGGGCCCAGCCATCCTAGGGGTCCAGCCATCCCAGGGGCTCAGCCATCCCAGGAGTCCAGCCATCCTAGGGTCCCAGCCATCCCAGGGGCCCAGCCATCCTAGGGGCACAGCCATTCTAGGGGCCCAGCCATCCTAAGGGCCCAGCCATCCCAGGGGCCCAGCCATCCCAGGGGCCCAGCCATTCAAGGGGCTCAGCCATCCCAGGGGCCCAGCTATACTAGGGGTCCAGCAATCCTAAGGGCCCAGCCATCCTAGGGTTCCAGCCATCCTAGGGGCCCAGCCATCCTAGGAGCCCAGCCATCCCAGGGGCACAGCCATCCTAGGGGCCCAGCCATCTTAGGGGTCCTACCATCGTAGGGGCCCATCCATCCTAGGGGTCCAGCCACCCCAGGGGCTCAGCCATCCTAGGGGTCCAGCCATCCTAGTGGCCCAGCCATACTAAGGGTCCAGCCATCCGGGGGGCCCAGCCATCCTAGGGGCCCAGCCATCCTAGGGGCCCAGCAATACAAGGGACCCAGCCATCCCAGGGGCCCATTCATCCTAGGGGCCCCGCCATCTTAGGGGCTTAGCCATCCCAGGGGCCCAGCCATCCTAGGGGCCCAGCCATACGAGGGGCCCAGCCATCCTAGGGGCCCAGCCTTACTAGGGGTCCAGCCATCTTAGGGGCGTAGCCATACTAGGGGTCTAGCCATTCTAGGGGCCCAGCCGTCCTAGGGGTCCAGCCATCCTAGGGGCCCAGCCATACTAGGGGTCCAGCCATCCTAGGGGCCCAGCCATCCCAGGGGCCCAGCCATACTAGGGGTCCAGCCATCCTAGGGGCCCAGCCATCCCAGGGGCCCAGCCATCCTAGGGGCCCAGCCATCCCTGGGGCCCAGCCATCCCAGGCGCCCTGCCACCCTAGGGGCCCGGCCAACCCAGGGGCTCAGGCATCCTAGGGGTCCAGCCATCCTAGGGGCCCCGCCATCACAGGGGCTCAGCCATCCTAGGGGCCCAGCCATCCCAGGGGTCCAGTCATCCCTGGGGCTCAGTCATCCTAGGGGTCCAGCCATCCTAGGGGCTCAGCCATCCCAGGGGCCCAGCCATCCTAGGGGCCCGGCCATCCCAGGGGCTCAGCCATCCTATGGGTCCAGCCATCCTAGGGGCCCCGCCATCACAGGGGCTCAGCCATCCTAGGGGTCCAGCCATCCTAGGGGTCCAGCCATAACAGGGTCTCAGCCATCCTAGGGGTCCAGCCATCCCAGGGGCTCAGCCAACCTAGGGGTCCAGCAAAACAAGGGGTCCAGCCATCCTAGGGGCCCAGCCATCCCAGGGGTCCAGCCATCGGAGGGTCCCAGCCTTCCTTGGGGTTCAGCGATCCTAGGGGCCCCGCCATCCCAGGGGCCCAGCCATCCTGGGGGTCCAGCCATCCTAGGGGCCCAGCCATACTAGGGATCCAGCCATCCTTGGGGCCCAGCCATCTCAGGGCCCCAGCCATCCCAGGGGCCCAGCCTTCCTAGGGGTCCAGCCATCCTAGCGGCCCAACCATCCTAGGGGTCCAGCCATCCCAGGGGCCAGCCATCCTGGGGGCCCCGCCATCCTTGAGGCCCAGCCATCCCAGGGGCTCAGCCATCCTAGGGGCCCAGCCATTCTAGGGGTTCATCCATCACAGGGGCCCAGCCATCCTAGGGGCCCAGCCATCCTAGGGGTCCAGCCATCCCAGGGGCCCAGCCATCCTAGGGGCCCAGCCATCCCAGGGGCCCAGCCATCCTAGGGGCCCAGCCGTACTATTGGTCCAGCCATCCTAGGGGTTCAGCCATCCTAGAGGCAGAGCCATACTAGGGGTCCAGCCATCCTATTGGTCCAGCCATCCCAGGCGCCCAGCCATCCTAGGGGCCCAGCCATACTAGGGGTCCAGCCATCCTAGGGGCCCAGCCATCCCAGGGGCCCAGCCATCCTAGGGGCCCAGCCATTCTAGGGGCCCAGCAATCCTAGGGGCCCAGCCATTCCAGGGGCCCAGCCATCCAAGGGGCCTGGCCATTCTAGGGGCCCAGCCATCCCAGGGGCCCAGCCATCCCAGGGGCTCAGCCAACCTATGGGTCCAGCAATACAAGGGGTCCAGCCATCCTAGGGGCCCAGCCATCCCAGGGGTCCAGCCATCGGAGGATCCCAGCCATCCTTGGGGTTCAGCGATCCTAGGGGCCCCGCCATCCCAGGGGCCCAGCCATCCCAGGGGCCCAGCCATCCCAGGTGCCCAGCCATCCCAGGTGCACAGCCATACTAAGGGTCCAGCAAACCTAGGGGCCCAGCCATACAAGGGGTCCAGCCATCCTAGGGGCCCAGCCATACTAGGGGTCCAGCCAACCTAAGGGCCCAGCCATACTAGGGGTCCAGCCATCCTAGGGGTCCAGCCATCCCAGGGGTCCAGCCATCCTAGGGGCCGAGCCATCAGCCATCCTAGGGGCCCAGCCATCCTAGGGGCCCAGCCATCCCAGGGGCCCTGCCATCCTGGGGGTCCAGCCATCCCAGGGGCCAAGATATCCCAGGGGTCCAGCCCTCATAGGGGCCCAGCCATCCCAGGGGCCCAGCCATCCCAGGGGCTCAGCCATCCCAGGGGCCCAGCCATCCCAGGTGCCCAGCCATCCCAGGTGCCCAGCCATACTAAGGGTCCAGCAAACCTAGGGGCCCAGCCATACAAGGGGTCCAGCCATCCTAGGGGCCCAGCCATACTAGGGGTCCAGCCAACCTAAGGGCCCAGCCATACTAGGGGTCCAGCCATCCCAGGGGTCCAGCCATCCTAGGGGCCGAGCCATCAGCCATCCTAGGAGTCCAACCATCCCAGGGGCCCAGCCATCCTAGGAGTCCAGCCATCCTAGGGGCCCAGCCATCCCAGAGGCCCAGCTATCCTAGGGGCCCAGCCTTCCCAGGGGCCCAGCCATCCCAGGGGCCCAGCCATCCCAGGGGCACAGCCATCCTAGGGGCCCATTCATTCAAGGGCCCAGCCAACCCAGGGGCCCAGCCATCCCAGGGGCACAGCCATCCTAGGGGCCCAGCCATTCTAGGGGCCCAGCCATCCTAGGGGCCCAGCCATCCCAGGGGCCAGCCATCCCAGGGGCCCAGCCATCCTAGGGGTCCAGCCATCCTAGGGGTCCAGCCATCCTAGGGGTCCAGCCATACTAGGGGTTCAGCCATACCAGGGGTCCAGCCATCCTAAGGGCCCAGCCATCTAAGGGACCCTGCCATCCTGGGGTTCCAGCCATCCCAGGGGTCCAGCCATTCCAGGGGTCCAGCCATCCCAGGGGTCCAGCCACCCCAGGGGCCTTGCCATCCCAGGGGTCCAACCATACTAGGGGCGCAGCCATCCCAGGTGCCCAGCCAGCACAGGGGCCCAGCCATCCTAGGGGCCCAGCCATCCCAGGGGCCCAGCCATCCTAGGGGTCGAGCCATCCTAGGGGCCCAGCCATCCTAAGGGCCCAGCCATCCTAGGAGTCCAGCCATCCCAGGGGCCCAACCATCCTTGGGGTCCAACCATCCTAGGGGCCCAGCCATCCTAGGGGTTCAGCCATCCTAGGGGCCCAGCCATCCTAGGGGCCCAGCCATCCTAGGGGTTCGGCCATGCTAGGGGCCCCGCATTCCTAGGGGTCCAGCCATCCCAGGTTTTCAGCCGTCCCAGGGGCCCAGCCATCCTAGGGGCCCTGCTATCGTAAGGGCCCAGCCATCCTAGGGGTCCAGCCACCCTACCGGCCCAGCCATCCTAAGGTCCAGCCATCCTAGGGGTCCAGCCATCACAAGGGCCAAGCCATCCTACGGGCCCAGCCATCCAGGGGCCCAGCCATTCCAGGGGCCCAGCTAACCTAAGGGCCCAGCCATCCTATAGGTCCGGCCATCCTAGGGGCCAAGCCATCCTAGGGGCACAGCCATCCTAGGGGCCCAGCCATCCTAGGAGCCCAGCCATCCTAGGGGTTCAGCCTTCCTAGGGGCCCAGCCATCCCAGGGGTCCAGCCATCCTAGGGGCCCAGCCATATTAGGGGTCCAGCCATTCTAGGGGCCCAGCCACCCCAGAGGTCCATCCATCCTAGGCGTCCAGCCATCCTAGGGGCCCAGCCATGCCAGGGGTCCAGCCATCCCAGGGGCTCAGCCATCCTAGGGGCCCAGCGATCCTCGGGGACCAGCCATCCCAGGGGCTCAGCCATCCCTGGGGTACAGCCATCCTAGGGGCCCAGCCATCCCAGGGGCCCAGCCATCCTAGGGGACCAGCCATTCTAGGGGCCCAGCCATCCTAGGTGCCCATCCATCCCAGGGGCCCAGCCATCCCAGGGGCCCAGCCATTCTAGGGGCCCGGCCATCCCAGGGGCCCAGCCATCCTAGGGGCCCAGCCATTCTAGGGGCTCAGCCATCCTAGGGGCCTAGCCATCCCAGGGGCCCAGCCATCCCAGGTGCCCATCCATCCCAGGGGCCCAGCCATCCCAGGGGCCCAGCCATTCTAGGGGCCCGGCCATCCCAGGGGCCCAGCCATCCTAGGGGCCCAGCCATACTAGGGGTCCAGCCATCCTAGGGGCCCAGCCATACATGGGGTCCAGCCATCCTAGGGGCCCAGCCATACAAGGGGGTCCAGCCAACCTAAGGGCCCAGCCATACTAGAGGTCCAGCCATCCTAGGGGTCCAGCCATCCCAGGGGTTCAGCCATCCTAGGGGCCGAGCCATCAGCCATCCTAGGGACCCAGCCATACTAGGGGTCCAGCCATCCAAGTGGCCCACCCATCCCAGGGGCCCTGCCATCCTGGGGGTCCAGCCATCCCAGGGGTCCAGCCATCCCAGGGGCCCAGCCATCATTTGGGCCCAGCCATCCTAGGGGGCCAGCCATCCTAGGGGCCCAGCCATCCTAGGGGCCCAGCCATCCTAGGAGTTCAGCCATCCCAAGGGCCCAGCCATCCTAGGGGTCCAACCATCCTAGGGGTCCAGCCATCCTAGGGGCCCAGCCATCCCAGGGGCCCAGCCATTCTAGGGGCCCAGCCAACCTATGGTCCCAGGCATCCTAGGGTCCAACCATCCTAGGGGCCCAGCCATTATAGGGGACAAGCCATCCTAGGAGCCCAGCCATCGTAGGGACCCAGCCATCCAAGGGGCCCACCCATCCCAGGGGCCCTGCCATCCTGGGGGTCCAGCCATCCCAGGGGTCCAGCCATCCCAGGGGCCCAGCCATCCTTTGGGCCCAGCCATCCTAGGGGTCCAGCCATCCTAGGGGCCCAGCCATACTAGGGGGTCCAGCCAACCTATGGGCCAAGCCATACTAGAGGTCCAGCCATCATAGGGGTCCAGCCATCCCAGGGGTCCAGCCATCCTAGGGGCCGAGCCATCAGCCATCCTAGGGGCCCAGCCATACTAGGGGTCCAGCCATTCTAGGATTTCAGCCATCCCAGGGGCCCAGCCATTCTAGGGACCCAGCCATCCCAGGTGCCCAGCCATCCCAGGGGCCCAGCTATCCCAGGGGCCCATCCATACTAGGGGTCCAGCAAACCTAGGGGCCCAGCCATACAAGGGGTCGAGCCATCCTAGGGGCCCAGCCATACTAGGGGGTCCAGCCAACCTAAGGGCCCAGCCATACTAGGGGTCCAGCCATCCTAGGGGTCCAGCCATCCCAGGGGTCCAGCCATCCTAGGGGCCGAGCCATCAGCCATCCTAGGGGCCCAGCCATACTAGGGGTCCAGCCAACCTAGGGGCCCAGCCATCCCAGGGGCCCTGCCATCCTGGGGGTCCAGCCATCCCAGGGGCCAAGATATCCCAGGTGTCCAGCCCTCATAGGGGCCGAACCATCCCAGGGGCTCAGCCATCCTAGGAGTCCAACCATCCCAGGGGCCCAGCCATCCTAGGAGTCCAGCCATCCTAGGGGCCCAGCCATCCCAGAGGCCCAGCTATCCTAGGGGCCCAGCCATCCCAGGGGCCCAGCCATCCCAGGGGCCCAGCCATCCCAGGGCCGCAGCCACCCTAGGGGCCCATTCATTCAAGGGCCCAGCCAACCCAGGGGCCCAGCCAACCCAGGGGCCCAGCCATCCTAGGGGCCCAGCCATTCTAGGGGCCCAGCCATCCTAGGGGCCCAGCCATCCCAGGGGCCAGCCATCCCAGGGGCCCAGCCATCCTAGGGGTCCAGCCATCCTAGGGGTCCAGCCAAACTAGGGGTTCAGCCATCCCAGGGGTCCAGTCATCCTAGGGGCCCAGCCATACCAGGGGTCCAGCCATCCTAAGGGCCCAGCCATCTAAGGGACCCTGCCATCCTGGGGCTCCAGCCATCCCAGGGGTCCAGCCATTCCAGGGGTCCAGCCATCCCAGGGGTCCAGCCACCCCAGGGGCCTTGCCATCCCAGGGGTCCAACCATACTAGGGGCGCAGCCATCCCAGGTGCCCAGCCAGCACAGGGGCCCAGCCATCCAAGGGGCCCAGCCATCCCAGGGGCCCAGCCATCCTAGGGGTCGAGCCATCCTAGGGGCCCAGCCATCCTAAGGGCCCAGTCATCCTAGGAGTCCAGCCATCCCAGGGGCCCAACCATCCTTGGTGACCAACCATCCTAGGGGCCCAGCCATCCTAGGGGTTCAGCCATCCTAGGGGCCCAGCCATCCTAGGGGCCCAGCCATCCTAGGGTTTCGGCCATGCTAGGGGCCCCGCATTCCTAGGGGTCCAGCCATCCCAGGGGTTCAGCCATCCCAGGGGCCCAGCCATCCTAGGGGCCCTGCTATCCTAAGGGCCCAGCCATCCTAGGGGTCCAGCCACCCTACCGGCCCAGCCATCCTAGGGGTCCAGCCATCCTAGGGGTCCAGCCATCACAGGGGCCCAGCCATCCTACGGGCCCAGCCATCCAGGGGCCCAGCCATTCCAGGGGCCCAGCTATCCTAAGGGCCCAGCCATCCTATAGGTCCGGCCATCCTAGGGGCCAAGCCATCCTAGGGGCACAGCCATCCTAGGGGCCCAGCCATCCTAGGAGCCCAGCCATCCTAGGGGTTCAGCCATCCTAGGGTCCCAGCCATCCCAGGGGTGTAGCCATCCTAGGGGCCCAGCCATACTAGGGGTCCAGCCATTCTAGGGGCCCAGCCTCCCCAGAGGTCCATCCATCCTAGGGGTCCAGCGATCGTAGGGGCCCAGCCATGCCAGGGGTCCAGCCATCCCAGGGGCCCAGCCATCCTAGGGGCCCAGCGATCCTCGGGGTCCAGCCATCCCAGGGGCTCAGCCATCCCAGGGGTACAGCCATCCTAGGGGCCCAGCCATCCCAGGGGCCCAGCCATCCTAGGGGACCAGCCATTCTAGGGGCCCAGCCATCCTAGGTGCCCATCCATCCCAGGGGCCCAGCCATCCCAGGGGCCCAGCCATTCTAGGGGCCCGGCCATCCCTGGGGCCCTGCCATCCTAGGGGCCCAGCCATTCTAGGGGCTCAGCCATCCTAGGGGCCCAGCCATCCCAGGGGCCCAGCCATCCCAGGGGCCCAGCCTACCCTTGTGCCCTGCCATCCCAGGGGCCCAGCCATCTTAGGGGCCCAGCCATACTAGGGGTCCAGCCATCCTAGGGGCCCAGCCATACATGGGGTCCAGCCATCCTAGGGGCCCAGCCATACTAAGGGGTCCAGCCAACCTAAGGGCCCAGCCATACTAGAGGTCCAGCCATCCTAGGGGTCCAGCCATCCCAGGGGTCCAGCCATCCTAGGGGCCGAGCCATCAGCCAACCTAGGGACCCAGCCATGCTAGGGGTCCAGCCATCCTAGGGGCCCACCCATCCCAGGGGCCCTGCCATCCTGGGGGTCCAGCCATCCCAGGGGTCCAGCCATCCCAGGGGCCCAGCCATACTTTGGGCCCAGCCATCCTAGGGGTCCAGCCATCCTAGGGGCCCAGCCATCCTAGGGGCCCAGCCATCCTAGGAGTTCAGCCATCCCAAGGGCCCAGCCATCCTAGGGGTCCAACCATCCTAGGGGTCCAGCCATCCTAGGGGCCCAGCCATCCCAGGGGCCCAGCCATTCTAGGGGCCCAGCCAACCTAGGGTCCCAGGCATCCTAGGGTCCAACCATCCTAGGGGCCCAGCCATTATAGGAGCCCAGCTATCCTAGGGGTCCAGCCATCCTAGTGGTCACGCCATCCTAGGGGGCAGCCATCCCAGGGGCCCAGCCATCCTAGGGGTCCAACCATCCTAGGGGCCCAGCCAACCTAGGGGTCTAAACAACCCAGAGGCCCAGCCATCCTAGTGGCCCAGCCATCCAAAGGGCATAGCCATCCTAGGGGCCCAGCCATTCTAGGGGTCCAGCCATCCTAGGGGCCCAGCCATCCTAGGGGCCCAGCCATCCCAGGGCCCAGCCATCCCAGGGCCAGCCATCCCAGGGGCCCAGCCTTTCTAGGGGCCCAGCCATCCTAGGGTCCCAGCCATCCTAGGGGCCTAGCCATCCTAGGGGCCCAGCCATTCTATAGGTCCAGCCATCCTAGGGGCCCAGCCATCCTAAGGGCCCAGTCATCCTAGGAGTCCAGCCATCCCAGGGGCCCAACCATCCTTGGGGTCCAACCATCCTAGGGGCCCAGCCATCCTAGGTGTTCAGCCATCCTAGGGGCCCAGCCATCCTAGGGGCCCAGCCATCCTAGGGGTCCAGCCACCCTAGCGGCCCAGCCATCCTAGGGGTCCAGCCATCCTAGGGGTCCAGCCATCTCAGGGGCCCAGCCATCCAGGGGCCCAGCCATTCCAGGGGCCCAGCTATCCTAAGGGCCCAGCCATCCTATAGGTCCGGCCATCCTAGGGGCCAAGCAATCCTAGGGGCCCAGCCATCTTAGGGGCCCAGCCATCCTAGGGGTCCAGCCATCCTAGGGGCCCAGCCATCCCAGGGGTCCAGCCATACTAGGGGCCCAGCCATACTAGGGGTCCAGCCATCCTAGGGGCCCAGACATCCCAGGGGTCCAGCCATCCCAGGGGCCCAGCCACCCCAGAGGTCCATCCATCCTAGGGGTCCAGCCATCCTAGGGGCCCAGCCATCCCAGGGGTCCAGCCATCCCAGGGGCACAGCCATCCTAGGGGCCCAGCCATCCTCGGGGTCCAGCCATCCCAGGGGCTCAGCCATCCCAGGGGTCCAGCCATCCTAGGGGCCCAGCCATCCCAGGGGCCCAGCCATCCTAGGGGACCAGCCATTCTAGGGGCCGAGCCATCCTAGGGGCCCAGCCATCCCAGGGGCCCAGCCATCCCAGGGGCCCAGCCATTCTAGGGGCCCAGCCATCCCAGGGGCCCAGCCATCCTAGGGGCCCAGCCATTCTAGGGGCTCAGCCATCCTGGGGGCCCAGCCATCCCAGGGGCCCAGCCATCCCAGGGGCTCAGCCATCCCAGGTGCCCAGCCATCCCAGGGGCCCAGCCATCTTAGGGGCCCAGCCATACTAGGGGTCCAGCCATCCTAGGGGCCCAGCCATACAAGGGGTCGAGCCATCCTAGGGGCCCAGCCATACTAGGGGGTCCAGCCAACCTAAGGGCCAAGCCATACTAGAGGTCCAGCCATCCTAGGGGTCCAGCCATCCCAGGGGTCCAACCATCCTAGGGGCCCAGCCATACTAGGGGGTCCAGCCAACCTAAGGGCCAAGCCATACTAGAGGTCCAGCCATCCTAGGGGTCCAGCCATCCCAGGGGTCCAGCCATCCTAGGGGCCGAGCCATCAGCCATCCTAGGGGCCCAGCCATAATAGGGGTCCAGCCATTCTAGGATTTCAGCCATCCCAGGGGCCCATCCATTCTAGGGGCCCAGCCATCCTAGGGGCCCAGGCATCCTAGGGGTCCAACCATCCTAGGGGTCCAGCCATAATAGGGGTCAAGCCATCCTAGGAGCCCAGCCATCCTAGGGGCCCAGCCATTCTAGGAGCCCAGCTATCCTAGGGGTCAAGCCATCCAAAAGGGCCCAGCCATCCTAAGGGTCCAACCATCCTAGGGGCCCAGCCAACCTAGGGGTCTAACCAACCCAGGGGCCCAACCATCCTAGTGGCCCAGCCATCCAAGGGGCCCAGCCATCCTAGGGGCCCAGCCATCCCAGGGCCCAGCCATCCTAGGGCCAGCCATCCCATGGTCCCAGCCATTCTAGGGGCCCAGCCATCCTAGGGTCCCAGCCATCCTAGGGGCCAGCCATCCTAGGGGCCCAGCCATTCTAGGGGTCCTTCCATCCTAGGGGTCCAGCCATCCTAGGGGCCCAGCCATCCCAGGGGTCCAGCCATCCCAGAGGTCCAGCCATCCCAGGGGCCCAGCCATCCTAGGGGTCAAGCCATTCTAGGGGCCCAGCCATCCTAGGGGCCCAGCCATCCCAGGGGCCCAGCCACCCCAGGGGTCCTGCTATCCCATGGGCCCAGCCATGCTAGGGGCCCAGCCATCCTAGTGGTCCAGCCATCCCAGACGCCCAGCCAACCAAGGCGCCCAGCCATCCTAGGGGCCCCGCCATCCTAGGGGCCCAGTCATCCTAGGGGCCCAGCCTTCCTAGGGGTCCAACCATCCTAGGGGCCCAGCCATCCCAGGGGCTCAGCCATCCCAGGAGTCCAGCCATCCTAGGGTCCCAGCCATCCCAGGGGCCCAACCATCCTAGGGGCACAGCCATTCTAGGGGCCCAGCCATCCTAGGGCCCAGCCATCCCAGGGGCCCAGCCATCCCAGGGGCCCAGCCATTCTAGGGGCCCAGCCATCCCAGGCGCCCAGCCATCCAAGGGGCCCAGCCATCCTAGGGGTCCAGCCATCCTAGGGGCCCAGCCATCCTAGGGGCCCAGCCATCCCAATGCCCAGCCATCCCAGGGCCAGCCATCCCATGGGCCCAGCCATTCTAGGGGCCCTGCCATCCTAGGGTCCCAGCCATCCTAGCGGCCCAGCCATCCTAGGGGCCCAGCCATCCTAGGGGTCCAGCCATCCCAGGCGCCCAGCCAACCTAGGGGCCCAGCCATCCTAGGGGCCCCGCCATCCTAGGGGTCCAGCCGTCCTGGGGGCCCAGCCATACTAGGGGCCCAGCCATCCTAGGGTCTCAGCCATCCCAGGGACCCAGCCATCCTAGGGGTCCAGCCATCCTAGGGGCCCAGCCATAATAGGGGTCCAGGATTCCCAGGGACCCAGCCATCCTAGGGGCCAAGCCATCCTAGGGGCCCCGCTATCCCAGGGGCCCAGTCATCCCAGGGGCCCAGCCATCCCAGGGGCCCAGCCATCCCAGGGGTCCAGCCATCCTAGGGGCCCAGCCATCCCAGGGGCCCAGCCATCCTAGGGGCCCAGCCATTCTAGGGGCCCAGCAATCCTAGGGGCCCTGCCATCCCAGGGGCCCAGCCATCCCAGGGGCCCGGCCATTCTTGGGGCCCAGCCATCCCAGGGGCCCAGCCATTCTAGGGGCTCAGCCATCCTAGGGGCCCAGCCATCCCAGGGGCCCAGCCATCCCAGGGGCCCAGCCATCCCAGGTGCCCAGCCATCCCAGGTGCCCAGCCATCCCAGGGGCCCAGCCATACTAGAGGTCCAGCAATCCTAGGGGCCCAGCCATACAAGGGGTCCAGCCATCCTAGGGGCCCAGCCATACTAGGGGTCCAGCCAACCTAAGGGCCCAGCCATACTAGGGGTCCAGCCATCCCAGGGGTCCAGCCATCCTAGGGGCCGAGCCATCATCCATCCTAGGGGCCCAGCCATACTAGGGGTCCAGCCATCCTAGTGGCCCTGCCATTCTGGGGGTCCAGCCATTCCAGGGTTCCAGCAATCCCAGTGGCCCAGATATCACAGGGGTCCAGCCCTCATAGGGGCCCAGCCATCCCAGGGGCTCAGCCATCCTAGGAGTCCAACCATCCCAGGGGCCCAGCCATCCTAGGAGTCCAGCCATCCTAGGGGCCCAGCCATCCCAGAGGCCCAGCTATCCTAGGGGCCCAGCCATCCCAGGGGCCCAGCCATCCCAGGGGCCCAGTCATCCCAGGGGCACAGCCATCCTAGGGGCCCATTCATTCAAGGGCCCAGCCATCCCAGGGGCCCAGCCATCCCAGGGGCCCAGCCATCCTAGGGGCCCAGCCATTCTAGGGGCCCAGCCATCCTAAGGGCCCAGCCATCCCAGGGGCCAGCCATCCCAGGGGCCCAGCCATCCTAGGGGTCCAGCCATCCTAGGGGTCAAGCCATACTAGGGGTTCAGCCATCCTAGGGGTCCAGTCATCCTAGGGGCCCAGCCATCAGCCATTGTAGGGGCCCAGCCATACCAGGGGTCCAGCCATCCTAAGGGCCCAGCTATCCCAGGGGCCCTGCCATCCTGGGGCTCCAGCCATCCCAGGGGTCCAACCATTCCAGGGGTCCAGCCATCCCAGGGGTCCAGCCACCACCAGGGGCCCTGCCATCCCAGGGGTCCAACCATACTAGGGGCCCAGCCATCCCAGGTGCCCAACCATCACAGGGGCCCAGCCATCCTAGGGGCCCAGCCATCCCAGGGGCCCAGACATCCTAGGGGTCGAGCCATCCTAGGGGCCCAGCCATCCTAAGGGCCCAGCCATCCTAGGAGTCCAGCCATCCCAGGGGCCCAACCATCCTTGGGGTCCAACCATCCTAGGGGCCCAGCCATCCTAGGGGTTCAGCCATCCTAGGGGCCCAGCCATCCTAGGGGCCCAGCCATCCTAGGGGTCCAGCCATGCTAGGGACCCCGCATTCCTAGGGGTCCAGCCATCCCAGGGGTTCAGCCATCCCAGGGGCCCAGCCATCCTAGGGGCCCTGCTATCCTAAGGGCCCAGCCATCCTAGGGGTCCAGCCACCCTAGCGGCCCAGCCATCCTAGGGGTCCAGCCATCCTAGGGGTCCAGCCATCACAGGGGCCCAGCCATCCTACGGGCCCAGCCATCCAGGGGCCCAGCCATTCCAGGGACCCAGCTATCCTAAGGGCCCAGCCATCCTATAGGTCCGGCCATCCTAGGGGCCAAGCCATACTAGGGGCCCAGCCATCCTAGGGGCCCAGCCATCCTAGGAGCCCAGACATCCTAGGGGTTCAGCCATCCTAGGGGCCCAGCCATCCCAGGGGTCCAGCCATCCTAGGGGCCCAGCCATACTAGGGGTCCAGCCATTCTAGGGGCCCAGCCACCCCAGAGGTCCATCCATCCTAGGGGTCCAGCCATCCTAGGGGCCCAGCCATGCCAGGGGTCCAGCCATCCCAGGAGCCCAGCCATCCTAGGGGCCCAGCGATCCTCGGGGTCCAGCCATCCCAGGGGCTCAGCCATCCCAGGGGTACAGCCATCCTAGGGGCCCGGCCATCCCAGGGGCCCAGCCATCCTAGGGGACCAGCCATTCTAGGGACCCAGCCATCCTGGGTGCCCTGCCATTCTATTGGCCCAGCCATCCCAGGGGCCCAGCCATCATAGGGGCCCAGCCATTTTAGGGGCTCAGCCATCCTAAGGGTCCAGCCATCCCAGGGGCCCAGCCATCCCAGGGGCCCAGCCATCCCATGTGCCCTGCCATCCCAGGGGCCCACCCATCTTAGGGGCCCAGCCATACTAGGGGTCCAGCCATCCTAGGGGCCCAGCCATACAACGGCTCCAGCCATTCTAGGGGCCCAGCCATACAAGGGGTCCAGCCATCCTAGGGGCCCAGCCATACTAGGGGGTCCAGCCAACCTAAGGGCCCTGCCATACTAGAGGTCCAGCCATCCTAGGGATCCAGCCATCCCAGGGGTCCAGCCATCCTAGGGGCCGAGCCATCAGCCATCCTAGGGACCCAGCCATACTAGGGCTCCAGCCAACCTAAGGGCCCAGCCATACTAGAGGTCCAGCCATCCCAGGGGTCCAGCCATCCCTGGGGCCCAGCCTTCCTTTGGGCCCAGCCATCCTAGGGGTCCAGCCATCCTAGGGGCCAAGCCATCCAAGGGGCCCATCATCCTAGGAGTTCAGCCATCCCAAGGGCCCAGCCATCCTAGGGGTCCAACCATCCTAGGGGTCCAGCCATCCTAGGGGCCCAGCCATCCCAGGGGCCCAGCCATTCTAGGGGCCCAGCCAACCTAGGGGCCCAGGCATGCTAGGGTCCAGCCATCCTAGGGGCCCAGCCATTATAGGGGCCAAGCCATCCTAGGAGCCCAGCCATCCTAGGGACCCAGCCATCCTAAGGGCCCAGCCATCCTAGGGGCCAGCCATCCTAGGGGCCCAGCCATTCTAGGAGCCCAGCTATCCTAGGGGTCCAGCCATCCTAGTGGTCCAGCCATCCTAGGGGGCAGCCATCCTAGGGGTCCAGCCATCCCAGGGTTCAAGCCATCCCAGGGGCCCAGCCATCCTAAGGGTCCAACCATCCTAGGGGCCCAGCCAACCTAGGGGTCTAACCAACCCAGGGGCCCAGCCATCGTAGTGGCCCAGCCATCCAAAGGCACAGCCATCCTAGGGGCCCAGCCATCCTAGGAGTCCAGCCATCCTAGGGGCCCAGCCATCCTAGGGGCCCAGCCATCCCAGAGCCCAGCCATCTCAGGGCAAGCCATCCCAGGGGCCCAGCCATTCTAGGGGCCCAGCCATCCAAGGGTCCCAGCCATCCTAGGGGCCAGCAATCCTAGGGGCCCAGCCATTCTAGGGGTCCAGCCATCCTAGGTGCCCAGCCATCCTAAGGGCCCAGTCATCCTAGGAGTCCAGCCATCCCAGGGGTCCAACCATCCTTGGGGTCCAACCATCCTACGGGCCCAGCCATCCTAGGTGTTCAGCCATCCTAGGGGCCCAGCCATCCTGGGGGCCCAGCCATCCTAGGGGTCCAGCCATGCTAGGGGCCCAGCATTCCTAGGGGTCCAGCCATCCCAGGGGTTCAGCCATCCCAGGGGCCCAGCCATCCTAGGGGCCCTGCTATCCTAGGGGCCCAGCCATCCTAGGGGTCCAGCCACCCTAGCGGCCCAGCCATCCTAGGAGTCCAGCCATCCTAGGGGTCCAGCCATCACAGGGGCCCAGCCATCCTACGGGCCCAGCCATCCAGGGGCCCAGCCATCCTACGGGCCCTGCCATCCAGGGGCCCAGCCATTCCAGGGGCCCAGCTATCCTAAGGGCCCAGCCATCCTATAGGTCTTGCCATCCTAGGGGCCAAGCCATCCTAGGGGCCCAGCCATCCTAGGGGTCCAGCCATCCTAGGGGCCCAGCCATCCCAGGGGTCCAGCCATCCTAGGGGCCCAGCCATACTAGGGGTCCATCCATCCTAGGGGCCCAGACATCCCAGGGGTCCAGCCATCCCAGGGGCCTAGCCACCCCAGAGGTCCATCCATCCTAAGGGTCCAGCCATCCTAGGGGCCCAGCCATCCCAGGGGTCCAGCCAACCCAGGGGCACAGCCATCCTAGGGGCCCAACCATCCTCGGGGTCAAGCCATCCCAGGGGCTCAGCCATCCCAGGGGTCCAGCCATCCTAGGGGCCCAGCCATCCCAGGGGACCAGCCATCCTAGGGAACCAGCCATTCTAGGGGCCCAGCCATCCTAGGGGCCCAGCCATCCCAGGGGCCCAGCCATCCCAGGGGCCCAGCCATTCTAGGGGCCCAGCCATCCCAGGGGCCCAGCCATCCTAGGGGCCCAGCCATTCTAAGGGCTCAGCCATCGTGGGGGAGCAGCCATCCCAGGGGCCCAGCCATCTCAGTTGCCCAGCCATCCCAGGGGCCCAGCCATCTTTGGGGCCCAGCCATACTAGGGGTCCAGCCATCCTAGGGGCCCAGCCATTCTAGGGGGTCCAGCCAACCTAAGGGCCAAGCCATACTAGAGGTCCAGCCATCCTAGGGGTCCAGCCATCCCAGGGGTCCAGCCATCCTAGGGGCCGAGACATCAGCTATCCTAGGGGCCCAGCCATACTAGGAGTCCGGCCATCCTAGGGGACAAGCCATCCTAGGGGCCCATCCATCCTAGGGGTCAAGCCATCCTAGGGGCCCAGCCATCCTAGGGGCCCAGCCATCCTAGGAGTTCAGCCATCCCATGGGCCCAGCCATTCTAGGGGCCCAGCCATCCTAGGGGCCCAATCATCCTAGGGGCCAACCATCCTAGGGGCCCAGCCATAATAGGGGCCAAGCCATCCTAGGAGCCCAGCCATCCTAGGGACCCAGCCATTCTAAGGGCCCAGCCATCCTAGGGGCCAGCCATCCTAGGGGCCCAGCCATTCTAGGAGCCCAGCTATCCTAGGGGTCCAGCCATCCTAGGGGTCCAGCCATCCTAGAGGGCAGCCATCCTAGGGGTCCAGCCATCCCAGGGGTCAAGCCATCCCAGGGGCCCAGCCATCCTAAGGGTCCAACCATCCTAGGGGCCCAGCAAACCTAGGGGTCTAACCAACCCAGGGGCCCAGCCATCCTAGTGGCCCAGCCATCCAAGGGGCCCAGCCATCCTAGTGGTCCAGCCATCCTAGGGGCCCAGCCATCCTAGGGGCCCAGCCATCCCAGGGCCCAGCCATCCCAGGGCCAGCCATCCCATGGGCCCAGCCATTCTAGGGGCCCAGCCATCCTAGGGTCCCAGCCATCCTAGGGGCCCAGCCATCCTAGGGGCCCAGCCATCCTAGGGGTCCAGCCATCCCAGGCGCCCAGCCAACCTAGGGGCCCAGCCATCCTAGGGGCCCCGCCATCCTAGGGGTCCAGCCGTCCTAGGGGCCCAGCCATACTAGGGGCCCAGCCATCCTTTGGACCGAGCCATACTAGGGGCCCAGCCATTCTTGGAGCCCAGCCATACTAGGGGCCCAGCCATCCTAGGGTCTCAGCCATCCCAGGGGCCCAGCCATCCTAGGGGTCCAGCCATCCTAGGGGCCCAGCCATAATAGGGGTCCAGAAATCCCAGGGACCCACCCATCCTAGGGGCCAAGCCATCCTAGGCGCCCCGCTATCCCAGGGGCCCAGTCATCCCAGGGGCCCAGCCATCCCAGGGGCCCAGCCATCCCAGGGGTCCAGCCATCCTAGGGGCCCAGCCATACTAGGGGTCCAGCCATCCTAGGGGACCAGACATCCTAGGGGCCCAGCCATCCCAGGGCTCCAGCCATCCCAGGGGCCAGCCACCCCGTCCAGCCATCCTAGGGGACCAGCCATCCTAGGGGCCCAGCCATCCCAGGGGTCCAGCCATCCCAGGGGCCCAGCCATCCTAGGGGCCCAGCCATACTAGAGGCCCAGCCATCCCAGGGGCCCAGTCTTCCTAGGGGCCCAGCCTACCTTGGGGTCCAACCATCCTAGGGGCCCAGCCATCCTAGGGGTCCAGCCATCCCAGGGGCTCAGCCATCCCAGGAGTCCAGCCATCCTAGGGTCCCAGCCATCCCAGGGGCCCAGCCATCCTAGGGGCACAGCCATTCTAGGGGCCCAGCCATCCTAAGGGCCCAGCCATCCCAGGGGCCCAGCCATCCCAGGGGCCCAGCCATTCAAGGGGCTCAGCCATCCCAGGGGCCCAGCTATACTAGGGGTCCAGCAATCCTAAGGGCCCAGCCATCCTAGGGGTCCAGCCATCCTAGGGGCCCAGCCATCCTAGGAGCCCAGCCATCCCAGGGGCACAGCCATCCTAGGGGCCCAGCCATCCTAGGGGTCCTACCATCGTAGGGGCCCAGCCATAATAGGGGTCCAGAAATCCCAGGGACCCACCCATCCTAGGGGCCAAGCCATCCTAGGGGCCCCGCTATCCCAGGGGCCCAGTCATCCCAGGGGCCCAGCCATCCCAGGGGCCCAGCCATCCCAGGGGTCCAGCCATCCTAGGGGCCCAGCCATACTAGGGGTCCAGCCATCCTAGGGGTCCAGCCACCCCAGGGGCTCAGCCATCCTAGGGGTCCAGCCATCCTAGTGGCCCAGCCATACTAAGGGTCCAGCCATCCGGGGGGCCCAGCCATCCTAGGGGCCCAGCCATCCTAGGGGCCCAGCAATACAAGGGACCCAGCCATCCCAGGGGCCCATTCATCCTAGGGGCCCCGCCATCTTAGGGGCTTAGCCATCCCAGGGGCCCAGCCATCCTAGGGGCCCAGCCATACGAGGGGCCCAGCCATACGAGGGGCCCAGCCATCCTAGGGGCCCAGCCATACTAGGGGTCCAGCCATCTTAGGGGCGTAGCCATACTAGGGGTCTAGCCATTCTAGGGGCCCAGCCGTCCTAGGGGTCCAGCCATCCTAGGGGCCCAGCCATACTAGGGGTCCAGCCATCCTAGGGGCCCAGCCATCCCAGGGGCCCAGCCATACTAGGGGTCCAGCCATCCTAGGGGCCCAGCCATCCCAGGGGCCCAGCCATCCTAGGGGCCCAGCCATCCCTGGGGCCCAGCCATCCCAGGCGCCCTGCCACCCTAGGGGCCCGGCCATCCCAGGGGCTCAGGCATCCTAGGGGTCCAGCCATCCTAGGGGCCCCGCCATCACAGGGGCTCAGCCATCCTAGGGGCCCAGCCATCCCAGGGGTCCAGTCATCCCTGAAGCTCAGTCATCCTAGGGGTCCAGCCATCCTAGGGGCTCAGCCATCCCAGGGGCCCAGCCATCCTAGGGGCCCGGCCATCCCAGGGGCTCAGCCATCCTATGGGTCCAGCCATCCTAGGGGCCCCGCCATCACAGGGGCTCAGCCATCCTAGGGGTCCAGCCATCCTAGGGGTCCAGCCATAACAGGGGCTCAGCCATCCTAGGGGTCCAGCCATCCCAGGGGCTCAGCCAACCTAGGGGTCCAGCAAAACAAGGGGTCCAGCCATCCTAGGGGCCCAGCCATCCCAGGGGTCCAGCCATCGGAGGGTCCCAGCCATCCTTGGAGTTCAGCGATCCTAGGGGCCCCGCCATCCCAGGGGCCCAGCCATCCTGGGGGTCCAGCCATCCTAGGGGCCCAGCCATACTAGGGATCCAGCCATCCTTGGGGCCCAGCCATCTCAGGGCCCCAGCCATCCCAGGGGCCCAGCCTTCCTAGGGGTCCAGCCATCCTAGCGGCCCAACCATCCTAGGGGTCCAGCCATCCCAGGGGCCAGCCATCCTGGCGGCCCCGCCATCCTTGAGGCCCAGCCATCCCAGGGGCTCAGCCATCCTAGGGGCCCAGCCATTCTAGGGGTTCATCCATCACAGGGGCCCAGCCATCCTAGGGGCCCAGCCATCCTAGGGGTCCAGCCATCCCAGGGGCCCAGCCATCCTAGGGGCCCAGCCATCCCAGGGGCCCAGCCATCCTAGGGGCCCAGCCGTACTATTGGTCCAGCCATCCTAGGGGTTCAGCCATCCTAGAGGCAGAGCCATACTAGGGGTCCAGCCATCCTAGGGGTCCAGCCATCCCAGGCGCCCAGCCATCCTAGGGGCCCAGCCATACTAGGGGTCCAGCCATCCTAGGGGCCCAGCCATCCCAGGGGCCCAGCCATCCTAGGGGCCCAGCCATTCTAGGGGCTCAGCAATCCTAGGGGCCCAGCCATTCCAGGGGCCCAGCCATCCAAGGGGCCTGGCCATTCTAGGGGCCCAGCCATCCCAGGGGCCCAGCCATCCCAGGGGCTCAGCCAACCTATGGGTCCAGCAATACAAGGGGTCCAGCCATTCTAGGGGCCCAGCCATCCCAGGGGTCCAGCCATCGGAGGATCCCAGCCATCCTTGGGGTTCAGCGATCCTAGGGGCCCCGCCATCCCAGGGGCCCAGCCATCCCAGGGGCCCAGCCATCCCAGGTGCCCAGCCATCCCAGGTGCCCAGCCATACTAAGGGTCCAGCAAACCTAGGGGCCCAGCCATACAAGGGGTCCAGCCATCCTAGGGGCCCAGCCAAACTAGGGGTCCAGCCAACCTAAGGGCCCAGCCATACTAGGGGTCCGGCCATCCTAGGGGTCCAGCCATCCCAGGGGTCCAGCCATCCTAGGGGCCGAGCCATCAGCCATCCTAGGGGCCCAGCCATACTAGGGGACCAGCCATCCTAGGGGCCCAGCCATCCCAGGGGCCCTGCCATCCTGGGGGTCCAGCCATCCCAGGGGCCAAGATATCCCAGGGGTCCAGCCCTCATAGGGGCCCAGCCATCCCAGGGGCCCAGCCATCCCAGGGGCTCAGCCATCCCAGGGGCCCAGCCATCCCAGGTGCCCAGCCATCCCAGGTGCCCAGCCATACTAAGGGTCCAGCAAACCTAGGGGCCCAGCCATACAAGGGGTCCAGCCATCCTAGGGGCCCAGCCATACTAGGGGTCCAGCCAACCTAAGGGCCCAGCCATACTAGGGGTCCAGCCATCCTAGGGGTCCAGCCATCCCAGGGGTCCAGCCATCCTAGGGGCCGAGCCATCAGCCATCCTAGGAGTCCAACCATCCCAGGGGCCCAGCCATCCTAGGAGTCCAGCCATCCTAGGGGCCCAGCCATCCCAGAGGCCCAGCTATCCTAGGGGCCCTGCCTTCCCAGGGGCCCAGCCATCCCAGGGGCCCAGCCATCCCAGGGGCACAGCCATCCTAGGGGCCCATTCATTCAAGGGCCCAGCCAACCCAGGGGCCCAGCCATCCCAGGGGCCCAGCCATCCTAGGGGCCCAGCCATTCTAGGGGCCCAGCCATCCTAGGGGCCCAGCCATCCCAGGGGCCAGCCATCCCAGGGTCCCAGCCATCCTAGGGGTCCAGCCATCCTAGGGGTCCAGCCATACTAGGGGTTCAGCCATCCCAGGGGTCCAGTCATCCTAGGGGCCCAGCCATCCGCCATTGGAGGGGCCCAGCCATACCAGGGGTCCAGACATCCTAAGGGCCCAGCCATCTAAGGGACCCTGCCATTCTGTGGTTCCAGCCATCCCAGGGGTCCAGCCATTCCAGGGGTCCAGCCATCCCAGGGTTCCAGCCTCCCCAGGGGCCTTGCCATCCCAGGGGTCCAACCATACTAGGGGCGCAGCCATCCCAGTTGCCCAGCCAGCACAGGGGCCCAGCCATCCTAGGGGCCCAGCCATCCCAGGGGCCCAGCCATCCTAGGGGTCGAGCCATCATAGGGACCCAGCCATCCTAAGGGCCCAGCCATCCTAGGAGTCCAGCCATCCCAGGGGCCCAACCATCCTTGGGGTCCAACCATCCTAGGGGCCCAGCCATCCTAGGGGTTCAGCCATCCTAGGGGCCCAGCCATCCTAGGGGCCCAGCCATCCTAGGGGTTCGGCCATGCTAGGGGCCCCGCATTCCTAGGGGTCCAGCCATCCCAGGGGTTCAGCCATCCCAGGGGCCCAGCCATCATAGGGGCCCTGCTATCCTAAAGGCCCAGCCATCCTAGGGGTCCAGCCACCCTACCGGCCCAGCCATCCTAGGGGTCCAGCCATCACAGGGGCCCAGCCATCCTACGGGCCCAGCCCTCCAGGGGCCCAGCCATTCCAGGGGCAAAGCTATCCTAAGGGCCCAGCCATCCTATAGGTCCGGCCATCCTAGGGGCCAAGCCATCCTAGGGGCACAGCCATCCTAGGGGCCCAGCCATCCTAGGAGCCCAGCCATCCTAGGGGTTCATCCTTCCTAGGGGCCCAGCCTTCCCAGGGGTCCAGCCATCCTAGGGGCCCAGCCATACTAGGGGTCCAGCCATTCTAGGGGCCCAGCCACCCCAGAGGTCCATCCTTTCTAGGGGTCCAGCCATCCTAGGGGCCCAGCCATGCCAGGGGTCCAGCCATCCCAGGGGCCCAGCCATCCTAGGGGCCCAGCGATCCTCGGGGTCCAGCCATCCCAGGGGCTCAGCCATCCCAGGGGTACAGCCATCCTAGGGGCCCAGCCATCCCAGGGGCCCAGCCATCCTAGGGGACCAGCCATTCTAGGGGCCCAGCCATCCTAGGTGCCCATCCTTCCCAGGGGCCAAGCCATCCCAGGGGCCCAGCCAATCTAGGGGCCGGGCCATCCCAGGGGCCCAGCCATCCTAGGGGCCCAGCCATTCTAGGGGCTCAGCCATCCTAGGGGCCCAGCCATCCCAGGGGCCCAGCCATCCCAGGTGCCCAGCCATCCCATGTGCCCTGCCATCCCAGGGGCCCAGCCATCTTAGGGGCCCAGCCATACTAGGGGTCCAGCCATCCTAGGGGCCCAGCCATACATGGGGTCCAGCCATCCTAGGGGCCCAGCCATACTAGGGGGTCCAGCCAACCTAAGGGCCCAGCCATACTAGAGGTCCAGCCATCCTAGGGGTCCAGCCATCCCAGGGGTCCAGCCATCCTAGGGGCCGAGCCATCAGCCATCCTAGGGACCCAGCCATACTAGGGGTCCAGCCATCCAAGGGGCCCACCCATCCCAGGGGCCCTGCCATCCTGGGGGTCCAGCCATCCCAGGGGGCCAGCCATCCCAGGGGCCCAGCCATCCTTTGGGCCCAGCCATCCTAGGGGTCCAGCCATCCTAGGGGCCCAGCCAACCTATGGTCCCAGGCATCCTAGGGTCCAACCATCCTAGGGGTCCAGCCATTATAGGGGACAAGCCATCCTAGGGGCCCCGCCATCCTAGGGGCCCTGCCATCCCAGGGGCCCAGCCATCCCAGGGGCCCGGCCATTCTAGGGGCCCAGCCATCCCAGGGGCCCAGCCATTCTAGGGGCTCAGCCATCCTAGGGGCCCAGCCATCCCAGGGGCCCAGCCATCCCAGGGGCCCAGCCATCCCAGGTGCCCAGACATCCCAGGTGCCCAGCCATCCCAGGGGCCCAGCCATACTAGAGGTCCAGCAATCCTAGGGGCCCAGCCATACAAGGGGTCCAGCCATCCTAGGGGCCCAGCCATACTAGGGGTCCAGCCAACCTAAGGGCCCAGCCATACTAGGGGTCCAGCCATCCCAGGGGTCCAGCCATCCTAGGGGCCGAGCCATCATCCATCCTAGGGGCCCAGCCATACTAGGGGTCCAGCCATCCTAGTGGCCCTGCCATTCTGGGGGTCCAGCCATTCCAGGGTTCCAGCAATCCCAGTGGCCCAGATATCACAGGGGTCCAGCCCTCATAGGGGCCCAGCCATCCCAGGGGTCCAGCCATCCTAGGGGCCGAGCCATCATCCATCCTAGGGGCCCAGCCATCCTAGGAGTCCAGCCATCCTAGGGGCCCAGCCATCCCAGAGACCCAGCTATCCTAGGGGCCCAGCCATCCCAGGGACCCAGCCATCCCAGGGGCCCAGTCATCCCAGGGGCACAGCCATCCTAGGGGCCCATTCATTCAAGGGCCCAGCCATCCCAGGGGCCCAGCCATCCCAGGGGCCCAGCCATCCTAGGGGCCCAGCCATTCTAGGGGCCCAGCCATCCTAGGGGCCCAGCCATCCCAGGGGCCAGCCATCCCAGGGGCCCAGCCATCCTAGGGGTCCAGCCATCCTAGGGGTCCAGCCATACTAGGGGTTCAGCCATCCTAGGGGTCCAGTCATCCTAGGGGCCCAGCCATCAGCCATTGTAGGGGCCCAGCCATACCAGGGGTCCAGCCATCCTAAGGGCCCAGCTATCCCAGGGGCCCTGCCATCCTGGGGCTCCAGCCATCCCAGGGGTCCAACCATTCCAGGGGTCCAGCCATCCCAGGGGTCCAGCCACCACCAGGGGCCCTGCCATCCCAGGGGTCCAACCATACTAGGGGCCCAGCCATCCCAGGTGCCCAGCCATCACAGGGGCCCAGCCATCCTAGGGGCCCAGCCATCCCAGGGGCCCAGACATCCTAGGGGTCCAGCCATCCCAGGGTTCAAGCCATCCCAGGGGCCCAGCCATCCTAAGGGTCCAACCATCCTAGGGGCCCAGCCAACCTAGGGGTCTAACCAACCCAGGGGCCCAGCCATCGTAGTGGCCCAGCCATCCAAAGGCACAGCCATCCTAGGGGCCCAGCCATCCTAGGAGTCCAGCCATCCTAGGGGCCCAGCCATCCTAGGGGCCCAGCCATCCCAGAGCCCAGCCATCTCAGGGCAAGCCATCCCAGGGGCCCAGCCATTCTAGGGGCCCAGCCATCCAAGGGTCCCAGCCATCCTAGGGGCCAGCAATCCTAGGGGCCCAGCCATTCTAGGGGTCCAGCCATCCTAGGTGCCCAGCCATCCTAAGGGCCCAGTCATCCTAGGAGTCCAGCCATCCCAGGGGTCCAACCATCCTTGGGGTCCAACCATCCTACGGGCCCAGCCATCCTAGGTGTTCAGCCATCCTAGGGGCCCAGCCATCCTGGGGGCCCAGCCATCCTAGGGGTCCAGCCATGCTAGGGGCCCAGCATTCCTAGGGGTCCAGCCATCCCAGGGGTTCAGCCATCCCAGGGGCCCAGCCATCCTAGGGGCCCTGCTATCCTAGGGGCCCAGCCATCCTAGGGGTCCAGCCTCCCTAGCGGCCCAGCCATCCTAGGAGTCCAGCCATCCTAGGGGTCCAGCCATCACAGGGGCCCAGCCATCCTACGGGCCCAGCCATCCAGGGGCCCAGCCATCCTACGGGCCCTGCCATCCAGGGGCCCAGCCATTCCAGGGGCCCAGCTATCCTAAGGGCCCAGCCATCCTATAGGTCTTGCCATCCTAGGGGCCAAGCCATCCTAGGGGCCCAGCCATCCTAGGGGTCCAGCCATCCTAGGGGCCCAGCCATCCCAGGGGTCCAGCCATCCTAGGGGCCCAGCCATACTAGGGGTCCATCCATCCTAGGGGCCCAGACATCCCAGGGGTCCAGCCATCCCAGGGGCCTAGCCACCCCAGAGGTCCATCCATCCTAGGGGTCCAGCCATCCTAGGGGCCCAGCCATCCCAGGGGTCCAGCCAACCCAGGGGCACAGCCATCCTAGGGGCCCAACCATCCTCGGGGTCAAGCCATCCCAGGGGCTCAGCCATCCCAGGGGTCCAGCCATCCTAGGGGCCCAGCCATCCCAGGGGCCCAGCCATCCTAGGGAACCAGCCATTCTAGGGGCCCAGCCATCCTAGGGGCCCAGCCATCCCAGGGGCCCAGCCATCCCAGGGGCCCAGCCATTCTAGGGGCCCAGCCATCCCAGGGGCCCAGCCATCCTAGGGGCCCAGCCATTCTAAGGGCTCAGCCATCGTGGGGGAGCAGCCATCCCAGGGGCCCAGCCATCTCAGTTGCCCAGCCATTCCAGGGGCCTAGCCATCTTTGGGGCCCAGCCATACTAGGGGTCCAGCCATCCTAGGGGCCCAGCCATACAAGGGGTCCAGCCATCCTAGGGGCCCAGCCATACTAGGGGGTCCAGCCAACCTAAGGGCCAAGCCATACTAGAGGTCCAGCCATCCTAGGGGTCCAGCCATCCCAGGGGTCAAGCCATCCTAGGGGCCCAGCCATTCTAGGAGCCCAGCTATCCTAGGGGTCCAGCCATCCTAGGGGTCCAGCCATCCTAGAGGGCAGCCATCCTAGGGGTCCAGCCATCCCAGGGGTCAAGCCATCCCAGGGGCCCAGCCATCCTAAGGGTCCAACCATCCTAGGGGCCCAGCAAACCTAGGGGTCTAACCAACCCAGGGGCCCAGCCATCCTAGTGGCCCAGCCATCCAAGGGGCCCAGCCATCCTAGTGGTCCAGCCATCCTAGGGGCCCAGCCATCCTAGGGGCCCAGCCATCCCAGGGCCCAGCCATCCCAGGGCCAGCCATCCCATGGGCCCAGCCATTCTAGGGGCCCAGCCATCCTAGGGTCCCAGCCATCCTAGGGGCCCAGCCATCCTAGGGGCCCAGCCATCCTAGGGGTCCAGCCATCCCAGGCGCCCAGCCAACCTAGGGGCCCAGCCATCCTAGGGGCCCCGCCATCCTAGGGGTCCAGCCGTCCTAGGGGCCCAGCCATACTAGGGGCCCAGCCATCCTTTGGACCCAGCCATACTAGGGGCCCAGCCGTTCTAGGAGCCCAGCCATACTAGGGGCCCAGCCATCCTAGGGTCTCAGCCATCCCAGGGGCCCAGCCATCCTAGGGGTCCAGCCATCCTAGGGGCCCAGCCATAATAGGGGTCCAGAAATCCCAGGGACCCACCCATCCTAGGGGCCAAGCCATCCTAGGGGCCCCGCTATCCCAGGGGCCCAGTCATCCCAGGGGCCCAGCCATCCCAGGGGCCCAGCCATCCCAGGGGTCCAGCCATCCTAGGGGCCCAGCCATACTAGGGGTCCCGCCATCCTAGGGGACCAGACATCCTAGGGGCCCAGCCATCCCAGGGCTCCAGCCATCCCAGGGGCCAGCCACCCCGTCCAGCCATCCTAGGGGACCAGCCATCCTAGGGGCCCAGCCATCCCAGGGGTCCAGCCATCCCAGGGGCCCAGCCATCCTAGGGGCCCAGCCATACTAGAGGCCCAGCCATCCCAGGGGCCCAGTCTTCCTAGGGGCCCAGCCTACCTTGGGGTCCAACCATCCTAGGGGCCCAGCCATCCTAGGGGTCCAGCCATCCCAGGGGCTCAGCCATCCCCGGAGTCCAGCCATCCTAGGGTCCCAGCCATCCCAGGGGCCCAGCCATCCTAGGGGCACAGCCATTCTAGGGGCCCAGCCATCCTAAGGGCCCAGCCATCCCAGGGGCCCAGCCATCCCAGGGGCCCAGCCATTCAAGGGGCTCAGCCATCCCAGGGGCCCAGCTATACCAGGGGTCCAGCAATCCTAAGGGCCCAGCCATCCTAGGGGTCCAGCCATCCTAGGGGCCCAGCCATCCTAGGAGCCCAGCCATCCCAGGGGCACAGCCATCCTAGGGGCCCAGCCATCCTAGGGGTCCTACCATCGTAGGGGCCCAGCCATCCTAGGGGTCCAGCCACCCCAGGGGCTCAGCCATCCTAGGGGTCCAGCCATCCTAGTAGCCCAGCCATACTAAGGGTCCAGCCATCCGGGGGGCCCAGCCATCCTAGGGGCCCAGCCATCCTAGGGGCCCAGCAATACAAGGGACCCAGCCATCCCAGGGGCCCATTCATCCTAGGGGCCCCGCCATCTTAGGGGCTTAGCCATCCCAGGGGCCCAGCCATCCTAGGGGCCCAGACATATGAGGGGCCCAGCCATACGAGGGGCCCAGCCATCCTAGGGGCCCAGCCATACTAGGGGTCCAGCCATCTTAGGGGCGTAGCCATACTAGGGGTCTAGCCATTCTAGGGGCCCAGCCGTCCTAGGGGTCCAGCCATCCTAGGGACCCAGCCATACTAGGGGTCCAGCCATCCTAGGGGCCCAGCCATCCCAGGGGCCCAGCCATACTAGGGGTCCAGCCATCCTAGGGGCCCAGCCATCCCAGGGGCCCAGCCATCCTAGGGGCCCAGCCATCCCTGGGGCCCAGCCATCCCAGGCGCCCTGCCACCCTAGGGGCCCGGCCATCCCAGGGGCTCAGGCATCCTAGGGGTCCAGCCATCCTAGGGGCCCCGCCATCACAGGGGCTCAGCCATCCTAGGGGCCCAGCCATCCCAGGGGTCCAGTCATCCCTGAGGCTCTGTCATCCTAGGGGTCCAGCCATCCTAGGGGCTCAGCCATCCCAGGGGCCCAGCCATCCTAGGGGCCCGGCCATCCCAGGGGCTCAGCCATCCTATGGGTCCAGCCATCCTAGGGGCCCCGCCATCACAGGGGCTCAGCCATCCTAGGGGTCCAGCCATCCTAGGGGTCCAGCCATAACAGGGGCTCAGCCATCCTAGGGGTCCAGCCATCCCAGGGGCTCAGCCAACCTAGGGGTCCAGCAAAACAAGGGGTCCAGCCATCCTAGGGGCCCAGCCATCCCAGGGGTCCAGCCATCGGAGGGTCCCGGCCATCCTTGGGGTTCAGCGATCCTAGGGGCCCCGCCATCCCAGGGGCCCAGCCATCCTGGGGGTCCAGCCATCCTAGGGGCCCAGCCATACTAGGGATCCAGCCATCCTTGGGGCCCAGCCATCTCAGGGCCCCAGCCATCCCAGGGGCCCAGCCTTCGTAGGGGTCCAGCCATCCTAGCGGCCCAACCATCCTAGGGGTCCAGCCATCCCAGGGGCCAGCCATCCTGGCGGCCCCGCCATCCTTGAGGCCCAGCCATCCCAGGGGCTCAGCCATCCTAGGGGCCCAGCCATTCTAGGGGTTCATCCATCACAGGGGCCCAGCCATCCTAGGGGCCCAGCCATCCTAGGGGTCCAGCCATCCCAGGGGCCCAGCCATCCTAGGGGCCCAGCCATCCCAGGGGCCCAGCCATCCTAGGGGCCCAGCCGTACTATTGGTCCAGCCATCCTAGGGGTTCAGCCATCCTAGAGGCAGAGCCATACTAGGGGTCCAGCCATCCTAGGGGTCCAGCCATCCCAGGCGCCCAGCCATCCCAGGGGCCCAGCCATACTAGGGGTCCAGCCATCCTAGGGGCCCAGCCATCCCAGGGGCCCAGCCATCCTAGGGGCCCAGCCATTCTAGGGGCCCAGCAATCCTAGGGGCCCAGCCATTCCAGGGGCCCAGCCATCCAAGGGGCCTGGCCATTCTAGGGGCCCAGCCATCCCAGGGGCCCAGCCATCCCAGGGGCTCAGCCAACCTATGGGTCCAGCAATACAAGTGGTCCAGCCATCCTAGGGGCCCAGCCATCCCAGGGGTCCAGCCATCGGAGGATCCCAGCCATCCTTGGGGTTCAGCGATCCTAGGGGCCCCGCCATCCCAGGGGCCCAGCCATCCCAGGGGCCCAGCCATCCCAGGTGCCCAGCCATCCCAGGTGCCCAGCCATACTAAGGGTCCAGCAAACCTAGGGGCCCAGCCATACAAGGGGTCCAGCCATCCTAGGGGCCCAGCCATACTAGGGGTCCAGCCAACCTAAGGGCCCAGCCATACTAGGGGTCCAGCCATCCTAGGGGTCCAGCCATCCCAGGGGTCCAGCCATCCTAGGGGCCGAGCCATCAGCCATCCTAGGGGCCCAGCCATACTAGGGGTCCAGCCATCCTAGGGGCCCAGCCATCCCAGGGGCCCTGCCATCCTGGGGGTCCAGCCATCCCAGGGGCCAAGATATCCCAGGGGTCCAGCCCTCATAGGGGCCCAGCCATCCCAGGGGCCCAGCCATCCCAGGGGCTCAGCCATCCCAGGGGCCCAGCCATCCCAGGTGCCCAGCCATCCCAGGTGCCCAGCCATACTAAGGGTCCAGCAAACCTAGGGGCCCAGCCATACAAGGGGTCCAGCCATCCTAGGGGCCCAGCCATACTAGGGGTCCAGCCAACCTAAGGGCCCAGCCATACTAGGGGTCCAGCCATCCTAGGGGTCCAGCCATCCCAGGGGTCCAGCCATCCTAGGGGCCGAGCCATCAGCCATCCTAGGAGTCCAACCATCCCAGGGGCCCAGCCATCCTAGGAGTCCAGCCATCCTAGGGGCCCAGCCATCCCAGAGGCCCAGCTATCCTAGGGGCCCAGCCATCCCAGGGGCCCAGCCATCCCAGGGGCCCAGCCATCCCAGGGCACAGCCATTCTAGGGGCCCATTCATTCAAGGGCCCAGCCAACCCAGGGGCCCAGCCATCCCAGGGGCCCAGCCATCCTAGGGGCCCAGCCATTCTAGGGGCCCAGCCATCCTAGGGGCCCAGCCATCCCAGGGGCCAGCCATCCCAGGGGCCCAGCCATCCTAGGGGTCCAGCCATCCTAGGGGTCCAGCCATACTAGGGGTTCAGCCATCCCAGGGGTCCAGTCATCCTAGGGGCCCAGCCATCCGCCATTGGAGGGGCCCAGCCATTCCAGGGGTCCAGACATCCTAAGGGCCCAGCCATCTAAGGGACCCTGCCATTCTGTGGTTCCAGCCATCCCAGGGGTCCAGCCATTCCAGGGGTCCAGCCATCCCAGGGTTCCAGCCTCCCCAGGGGCCTTGCCATCCCAGGGGTCCAACCATACTAGGGGCGCAGCCATCCCAGGTGCCCAGCCAGCACAGGGGCCCAGCCATCCTAGGGGTCCAGCCATCCCAGGGGCCCAGCCATCCTAGGGGTCGAGCCATCATAGGGGCCCAGCCATCCTAAGGGCCCAGCCATCCTAGGAGTCCAGCCATCCCAGGGGCCCAACCATCCTTGGGGTCCAACCATCCTAGGGGCCCAGCCATCCTAGGGGTTCAGCCATCCTAGGGGCCCAGCCATCCTAGGGGCCCAGCCATCCTAGGGGTTCGGCCATGCTAGGGGCCCCGCATTCCTAGGGGTCCAGCCATCCCAGGGGTTCAGCCATCCCAGGGGCCCAGCCATCCTAGGGGCCCTGCTATCCTAAAGGCCCAGCCATCCTAGGGGTCCAGCCACCCTACCGGCCCAGCCATCCTAGGGGTCCAGCCATCACAGGGGCCCAGCCATCCTACGGGCCCAGCCCTCCAGGGGCCCAGCCATTCCAGGGGCCCAGCTATCCTAAGGGCCCAGCCATCCTATAGGTCCGGCCATCCTAGGGGCCAAGCCATCCTAGGGGCACAGCCATCCTAGGGGCCCAGCCATCCTAGGAGCCCAGCCATCCTAGGGGTTCATCCTTCCTAGGGGACCAGCCATCTTAGGGGTCCAGCCATCCTAGGGGCCCAGCCATACTAGGGGTCCAGCCATTCTAGGGGCCCAGCCACCCCAGAGGTCCATCCTTCCTAGGCGTCCAGCCATCCTAGGGGCCCAGCCATGCCAGGGGTCCAGCCATCCCAGGGGCCCAGCCATCCTAGGGGCCCAGCGATCCTCGGGGTCCAGCCATCCCAGGGGCTCAGCCATCCCAGGGGTACAGCCATCCTAGGGGCCCAGCCATCCCAGGGGCCCAGCCATCCTAGGGGACCAGCCATTCTAGGGGCCCAGCCATCCTAGGTGCCCATCCTTCCCAGGGGCCCAGCCATCCCAGGGGCCCAGCCAAACTAGGGGCCGGGCCATCCCAGGGGCCCAGCCATCCTAGGGGCCCAGCCATTCTAGGGGCTCAGCCATCCTAGGGGCCCAGCCATCCCAGGGGCCCAGCCATCCCAGGTGCCCAGCCATCCCATGTGCCCTGCCATCCCAGGGGCCCAGCCATCTTAGGGGCCCAGCCATACTAGGGGTCCAGCCATCCTAGGGGCCCAGCCATACATGGGGTCCAGCCATCCTAGGGGCCGAGCCATCAGCCATCCTAGGGACCCAGCCATACTAGGGGTCCAGCCATCCAAGGGGCCCACCCATCCCAGGGGCCCTGCCATCCTGGGGGTCCAGCCATCCCAGGGGGCCAGCCATCCCAGGGGCCCAGCCATCCTTTGGGCCCAGCCATCCTAGGGGTCCAGCCATCCTAGGGGCCCAGCCAACCTATGGTCCCAGGCATCCTAGGGTCCAACCATCGTAGGGGTCCAGCCATTATAGGGGACAAGCCATCCTAGGAGCCCAGCCATCGTAGGGACCCAGCCATCCTAAGGGCCCAGCCATCCTAGGGGCCAGTCATCCTAGGGGCCCAGCCATTCTAGGAGCCCAGCTATCCTAGGGGTCCAGCCATCCTAGTGGTCCAGCCATCCTAGGGGGCAGCCATCCCAGGGTCCCAGCCATCCTAGGGGTCCAACCATCCTAGGGGCCCAGCCAACCTAGGGGCTAACCAACACGGGGGCCCAGCCATCCTAGTGGCCCAGCCATCCAAGGGGCACAGCCATCCTAGGGGCACAGCCATTCTAGGGGTCCAGCCATCCTAGGGGCCCAGCCATCCTAGGGGCCCAGTCATCCCAGGGCCCAGCCATCCCAGGGCCAGCCATCCCAGGGGCCCAGCCATTCTAGGGGCCCAGCCATCCTAGGGTCCCAGCCATCCTAGGGGCCTAGCCATCCTAGGGGCCCAGCCATTCTAGGGGTCCAGCCATCCTAGAGGCCCAGCCATCCTAAGGGCCCAGTCATCCTAGGAGTCCAGCCATCCCAGGGGCCCAACCTTCCTTGGGGTCCAACCATCCTAGGGGCCCAGCCATCCTAGGTGTTCAGCCATTCTAGGGGCCCAGCCATCCTAGGGGCCCAGCCATCCTAGGGGTCCAGCCATGCTAGGGACCCAGCATTCCTAGGGGTCCAGCCATCCCAGGGGTTCAGCCATCCCAGGGTCCCAGCCATCCTAGGGGCCCTGCTATCCTAGGGGCCCAGCCATCCTAGGGGTCCAGCCACCCTAGCGGCCCAGCCAACCTAGGGGTCCAGCCATCCTAGGGGTCCAGCCATCTCAGGGGCCCAGCCATCCAGGGGCCCAGCCATTCCAGGGGCCCAGCTATCCTAAGGGCCCAGCCATCCTATAGGTCCGGCCATCCTAGGGGCCAAGCCATCCTAGGGGCCCAGCCATCTTAGGGGCCCAGCCATCCTAGGGGTCCAGCCATCTTAGGGGCCCAGCCATCCCAGGGGTCCAGCCATACTAGGGGCCCAGCCATACTAGGGGTCCAGCCATCCTAGGGGCCCAGACATCCCTGGGGTCCAGCCATCCCAGGGGCCCAGCCACCCCAGAGGTCCATCCATCCTAGGGGTCCAGCCATCCTAGGGGCCCAGCCATCCCAGGGGTCCAGCCATCCCAGGGGCACAGCCATCCTAGGGGCCCAGCCATCCTCGGGGTCCAGCCATCCCAGGGGCTCAGCCATCCCAGGGGTCCAGCCATCCTAGGGGCCCAGCCATCCCAGGGGCCCAGCCATCCTAGGGGACCAGCCATTCTAGGAGCCGAGCCATCCTAGGGGCCCAGCCATCCCAGGGGCCCAGCCATCCCAGGGGCCCAGCCATTCTAGGGGCCCAGCCATCCCAGGGGCCCAGCCATCCTAGGGGCCCAGCCATTCTAGGGGCTCAGCCATCCTGGGGGCCCAGCCATCCCAGGGGCCCAGCCATCCCAGGGGCTCAGCCATCCCCGGTGCCCAGTTATCCCAGGGGCCCAGCCATCTTAGGGGCCCAGGCATACTAGGGGTCCAGCCATCCTAGGGGCCCAGCCATACAAGGGGTCGAGCCATCCTAGGGGCCCAGCCATACTAGGGGGTCCAGCCAACCTAAGGGCCAAGCCATACTAGAGGTCCAGCCATCCTAGGGGTCCAGCCATCCCAGGGGTCCAACCATCCTAGGGGCCCAGCCATACTAGGGGGTCCAGCCAACCTAAGGGCCAGGCCATACTAGAGGTCCAGCCATCCTAGGGGTCCAGCCATCCCAGGGGTCCAGTCATCCTAGGGGCCGAGCCATCAGCCATCCTAGGGGCCCAGCCATACTAGGGGTCCAGCCATTCTAGGATTTCAGACATCCCAGGGGCCCAGCCATTCTAGGGACCCAGCCATCCCAGGTGCCCAGCCATCCCCGGGGCCCAGCCATCCCAGGGGCCCAGCCATACTAGGGGTCCAGCAAACCTAGGGGCCCAGCCATACAAGGGGTCGAGCCATCCTAGGGGCCCAGCCATACTAGGGGGTCCAGCCAACCTAAGGGCCCAGCCATACTAGGGGTCCAGCCATCATAGGGGTCCAGCCATCCCAGGGGTCCAGCCATCCTAGGGGCCGAGCCATCAGCCATCCTAGGGGCCCAGCCATACTAGGGGCCCAGCCATCCTAGGGGCCCAGCCATCCCAGGGGCCCTGCCATCCTGGGGGTCCAGCCATCCCAGGGGCCAAGACATCCCAGGGGTCCAGCCCTCATAGGGGCCAAACCATCCCAGGGGCTCAGCCATCCTAGGAGTCCAACCATCCCAGGGGCCCAGCCATCCTAGGAGTCCAGCCATCCTAGTGGCCCAGCCATCCCAGAGGCCCAGCTATCCTAGGGGCCCAGCCATCCCAGGGGCCCAGCCATCCCAGGGCCACAGCCACCCTAGGGGCCCATTCATTCAAGGGCCCAGCCAAACCAGGGGCCCAGCCATCCCAGGGGCCCAGCCATCCTAGGGGCCCAGCCATTCTAGGGGCCCAGCCATCCTAGGGGCCCAGCCATCCTAGGGGCCAGTCATCCCAGGGGCCCAGCCATCCTAGGGGTCCAGCCATCCTAGGGGTCCAGCCATACTAGGGGTTCAGCCATCCCAGGGGTCCAGTCATCCTAGGGGCCCAGCCATCCGCCATTGTAGGGGCCCAGCCATACCAGGGGTCCAGCCATCCTAAGGGCCCAGCCATCTAAGGGACCCTGCCATCCTGGGGCTCCAGCCATCCCAGGGGTCCAGCCATTCCAGGGGTCCAGCCATTCCAGGGGTCCAGCCATTCCAGGGGCCTTGCCATCACAGGGGTCCAACCATACTAGGGGCGCAGCCATCCCAGGTGCCCAGCCAGCACAGGGGCCCAGCCATCCTAGGGGCCCAGCCATCCCATGGGCCCAGCCATCCTAGGGGTCGAGCCATCCTAGGGGCCCAGCCATCCTAAGGGCCCAGTCATCCTAGGAGTCCAGCCATCCCAGGGGCCCAACCATCCTTGGGGTCCAACCATCCTAGGGGCCCAGCCATACTAGGGATCCAGCCATCCTAGGGGTCCAGCCATCCCAGGGGTCCAGCCATCCTAGGGGCCGAGCCATCAGCCATCCTAGGGGCCCAGCCATACTAGGGGTCCAGCCATCCTAGGGGCCCAGCCATCCCAGGGGCCCTGCCATCCTGGGGTCCAGCCATCCCAGGGGCCAAGATATCCCAGGGGTCCAGCCCTCATAGGGGCCCAGCCATCCCAGGGGCTCAGCCATCCTAGGAGTCCAACCATCCCAGGGGCCCAGCCATCCTAGGAGTTCAGCCATCCTAGGGGCCCAGCCATCCCAGAGGCCCAGCTATCCTAGGGGCCCAGCCTTCCCAGGGGCCCAGCCATCCCAGGGGCCCAGCCATCCCCGGGGCACAGCCGTCCTAGGGGCCCATTCATTCAAGGGCCCAGCCAACCCAGGGGCCCAGCCATCCCAGGGGCCCAGCCATCCTAGGGGCCCAGCCATTCTAGGGGCCCAGCCATCCTAGGGGCCCAGCCATCCCAGGGGCCAGCCATCCCAGGGGCCCAGCCATCCTAGGGGTCCAGCCATCCTAGGGGTCCAGCCATACTAGGGGTTCAGCCATCCCAGGGGTCCAGTCATCCTAGGGGCCCAGCCATCCGCCATTGGAGGGGCCCAGCCATACCAGGGGTCCAGACATCCTAAGGGCCCAGCCATCTAAGGGACCCTGCCATTCTGTGGTTCCAGCCATCCCAGGGGTCCAGCCATTCCAGGGGTCCAGCCATCCCAGGGTTCCAGCCTCCCCAGGGGCCTTGCCATCCCAGGGGTCCAACCATACTAGGGGCGCAGCCATCCCAGGTGCCCAGCCAGCACAGGGGCCCAGCCATCCTAGGGGCCCAGCCATCCCAGGGGCCCAGCCATCCTAGGGGTCGAGCCATCATAGGGGCCCAGCCATCCTAAGGGCCCAGCCATCCTAGGAGTCCAGCCATCCCAGGGGCCCAACCATCCTTGGGGTCCAACCATCCTAGGGGCCCAGCCATCCTAGGTGTTCAGCCATCCTAGGGGTCCAGCCATCCTAGGGGCCCAGCCATCCTAGGGGTTCGGCCATGCTAGGGGCCCCGCATTCCTAGGGGTCCAGCCATCCCAGGGGTTCAGCCATCCCAGGGGCCCAGCCATCCTAGGGGCCCTGCTATCCTAAAGGCCCAGCCATCCTAGGGGTCCAGCCACCCTACCGGCCCAGCCATCCTAGGGGTCCAGCCATCACAGGGGCCCAGCCATCCTACGGGCCCAGCCATCCAGGGGCCCAGCCATTCCAGGGGCCCAGCTATCCTAAGGGCCCAGCCATCCTATAGGTCCGGCCATCCTAGGGGCCAAGCCATCCTAGGGGCACAGCCATCCTAGGGGCCCAGCCATCCTAGGAGCCCAGCCATCCTAGGGGTTCATCCTTCCTAGGGGCCCAGCCATCCCAGGGGTCCAGCCATCCTAGGGGCCCAGCCATACTAGGGGTCCAGCCATTCTAGGGGCCCAACCACCCCAGAGGTCCATCCTTCCTAGGCGTCCAGCCATCCTAGGGGCCCAGCCATGCCAGGGGTCCAGCCATCCCAGGGGCCCAGCCATCCTAGGGGCCCAGCGATCCTCGGGGTCCAGCCATCCCAGGGGCTCAGCCATCCCAGGGGTACAGCCATCCTAGGGGCCCAGCCATCCCAGGGGCCCAGCCATCCTAGGGGACCAGCCATTCTAGGGGCCCAGCCATCCTAGGTGCCCATCCTTCCCAGGGGCCCAGCCATCCCAGGGGCCCAGCCAATCTAGGGGCCCGGCCATCCCAGGGGCCAAGCCATCCTAGGGGCCCAGCCATTCTAGGGGCTCAGCCATCCTAGGGGCCCAGCCATCCCAGGGGCCCAGCCATCCCAGGTGCCCAGCCATCCCATGTGCCCTGCCATCCCAGGGGCCCAGCCATCTTAGGGGCCCAGCCATACTAGGGGTCCAGCCATCCTAGGGGCCCAGCCATACATGGGGTCCAGCCATCCTAGGGGCCCAGCCATACTAGGGGGTCCAGCCAACCTAAGGGCCCAGCCATACTAGAGGTCCAGCCATCCTAGGGGTCCAGCCATCCCAGGGGTCCAGCCATCCTAGGGGCCGAGCCATCAGCCATCCTAGGGACCCAGCCATACTAGGGGTCCAGCCATCCAAGGGGCCCACCCATCCCAGGGGCCCTGCCATCCTGGGGGTCCAGCCATCCCAGGGGGCCAGCCATCCCAGGGGCCCAGCCATCCTTTGGGCCCAGCCATCCTAGGGGTCCAGCCATCCTAGGGGCCCAGCCAACCTATGGTCCCAGGCATCCTAGGGTCCAACCATCCTAGGGGTCCAGCCTTTATAGGGGACAAGCCATCCTAGGGGCCCCGCCATCCTAGGGGTCCAGCCGTCCTAGGGGCCCAGCCATACTAGGGGCCCAGCCATCCTAGGGTCTCAGCCATCCCAGGGACCCAGCCATCCTAGGGGTCCAGCCATCCTAGGGGCCCAGCCATAATAGGGGTCCAGGATTCCCAGGGACCCAGCCATCCTAGGGGCCAAGCCATCCTAGGGGCCCCGCTATCCCAGGGGCCCAGTCATCCCAGGGGCCCAGCCATCCCAGGGGTCCAGCCATCCTAGGGGCCCAGCCATCCCAGGGGCCCAGCCATCCTAGGGGCCCAGCCATTCTAGGGGCCCAGCAATCCTAGGGGCCCTGCCATCCCAGGGGCCCAGCCATCCCAGGGGCCCGGCCATTCTAGGGGCCCAGCCATCCCAGGGGCCCAGCCATTCTAGGGGCTCAGCCATCCTAGGGGCCCAGCCATCCCAGGGGCCCAGCCATCCCAGGGGCCCAGCCATCCCAGGTGCCCAGCCATCCCAGGTGCCCAGCCATCCCAGGGGCCCAGCCATACTAGAGGTCCAGCAATCCTAGGGGCCCAGCCATACAAGGGGTCCAGCCATCCTAGGGGCCCAGCCATACTAGGGGTCCAGCCAACCTAAGGGACCAGCCATACTAGGGGTCCAGCCATCCCAGGGGTCCAGCCATCCTAGGGGCCGAGCCATCATCCATCCTAGGGGCCCAGCCATACTAGGGGTCCAGCCATCCTAGTGGCCCTGCCATTCTGGGGGTCCAGCCATTCCAGGGTTCCAGCAATCCCAGTGGCCCAGATATCACAGGGGTCCAGCCCTCATAGGGGCCCAGCCATCCCAGGGGCTCAGCCATCCTAGGAGTCCAACCATCCCAGGGGCCCAGCCATCCTAGGAGTCCAGCCATCCTAGGGGCCCAGCCATCCCAGAGGCCCAGCTATCCTAGGGGCCCAGCCATCCCAGGGGCCCAGCCATCCCAGGGGCCCAGTCATCCCAGGGGCACAGCCATCCTAGGGGCCCATTCATTCAAGGGCCCAGCCATCCCAGGGGCCCAGCCATCCCAGGGGCCCAGCCATCCTAGGGGCCCAGCCATTCTAGGGGCCCAGCCATCCTAGGGGACCAGCCATCCCAGGGGCCAGCCATCCCAGGGGCCCAGCCATCCTAGGGGTCCAGCCATCCTAGGGGTCCAGCCATACTAGGGGTTCAGCCATCCTAGGGGTCCAGTCATCCTAGGGGCCCAGCCATCAGCCATTGTAGGGGCCCAGCCATACCAGGGGTCCAGCCATCCTAAGGGCCCAGCTATCCCAGGGGCCCTGCCATCCTGGGGCTCCAGCCATCCCAGGGGTCCAACCATTCCAGGGGTCCAGCCATCCCAGGGGTCCAGCCACCACCAGGGGCCCTGCCATCCCAGGGGTCCAACCATACTAGGGGCCCAGCCATCCAAGGTGCCCAGCCATCACAGGGGCCCAGCCATCCTAGGGGCCCAGCCATCCCAGGGGCCCAGACATCCTAGGGGTCGAGCCATCCTAGGGGCCCAGCCATCCTAAGGGCCCAGCCATCCTAGGAGTCCAGCCATCCCCGGGGCCCAACCATCCTTGGGGTCCAACCATCCTAGGGGCCCAGCCATCCTAGGGGTTCAGCCATCCTAGGGGCCCAGCCATCCTAGGGGCCCAGCCATCCTAGGGGTCCAGCCATGCTAGGGGCCCCGCATTCCTAGGGGTCCAGCCATCCCAGGGGTTCAGCCATCCCAGGGGCCCAGCCATCCTAGGGGCCCTGCTATCCTAAGGGCCCAGCCATCCTAGGGGTCCAGCCATCACAGGGGCCCAGCCATCCTACGGGCCCAGCCATCCAGGGGCCCAGCCATTCCAGGGGCCCAGCTATCCTAAGGGCCCAGCCATCCTATAGGTCCGGCCATCCTAGGGGCCAAGCCATACTAGGGGCCCAGCCATCCTAGGGGCCCAGCCATCCTAGGAGCCCAGACATCCTAGGGGTTCAGCCATCCTAGGGGCCCAGCCATCCCAGGGGTCCAGCCATCCTAGGGGCCCAGCCATACTAGGGGTCCAGCCATTCTAGGGGCCCAGCCACCCCAGAGGTCCATCCATCCTACGGGCCCAGCCATCCTAGGTGTTCAGCCATCCTAGGGGCCCAGCCATCCTGGGGGCCCAGCCATCCTAGGGGTCCAGCCATGCTAGGGGCCCAGCATTCCTAGGGGTCCAGCCATCCCAGGGGTTCAGCCATCCCAGGGGCCCAGCCATCCTAGGGGCCCTGCTATCCTAGGGGCCCAGCCATCCTAGGGGTCCAGCCACCCTAGCGGCCCAGCCATCCTAGGAGTCTAGCCATCCTAGGGGTCCAGCCATCACAGGGGCCCAGCCATCCTACGGGCCCAGCCATCCAGGGGCCCAGCCATCCTACGGGCCCTGCCATCCAGGGGCCCAGCCATTCCAGGGGCCCAGCTATCCTAAGGGCCCAGCCATCCTATAGGTCTTGCCGTCCTAGGGGCCAAGCCATCCTAGGGGCCCAGCCATCCTAGGGGTCCAGCCATCCTAGGGGCCCAGCCATCCCAGGGGTCCAGCCATCCTAGGGGCCCAGCCATACTAGGGGTCCAGCCATCCCAGGGGTCCAGCCATCCTAGGGGCCGAGCCATCAGCCATCCTAGGGGCCCAGCCATAATAGGGGTCCAGCCATTCTAGGATTTCAGCCATCCCAGGGGCCCAGCCATTCTAGGGGCCCAGCCATCCCAGGTGCCCAGCCATCCCAGGGGCCCAGCCATCCCAGGGGCCCAGCCATACTAGGGGTCCAGCAAACCTAGGGGCCCAGCCATACAAGGGGTCCAGCCATCCTAGGGGCCCAGCCATACTAGGGGTCCAGCCAACCTAAGGGCCCAGCCATACTAGGGGTCCAGGCATCCTAGGGGTCCAGCCATCCCAGGGGTCCAGCCATCCTAGGGGCCGAGCCATCAGCCATCCTAGGGGCCCAGCCATACTAGGGGTCCAGCCATCCTAGGGACCCAGCCATCCCAGGGGCCCTGCCATCCTGGGGGTCCAGCCATCCCAGGGGCCAAGATATCCCAGGGGTCCAGCCCTCATAGGGGCCCAACCATCCCAGGGGCTCAGCCATCCTAGGAGTCCAACCATCCCAGGGGCCCAGCCATCCTAGGAGTCCAGCCATCCTAGGGGCCCAGCCATCCCAGAGGCCCAGCTATCCTAGGGGCCCAGCCATCCCAGGGGCCCAGCCATCCCAGGGGCCCAGCCATCCCAGGGGCCCAGCCATCCCAGGGGCACAGCCACCCTAGGGGCCCATTCATTCAAGGGCCCAGCCAATCCAGGGGCCCAGCCATCCCAGGGGTCCAGCCATCCTAGGGGCCCAGCCATTCTAGGGGCCCAGCCATCCTAGGGGCCCAGCCATCCCAGGGGCCAGCCATCCCAGGGGCCCAGCCATCCAAGGGGTCCAGCCATCCTAGGGGTCCAGCCATACTAGGGGTTCAGCCATCCCAGGGGTCCAGTCATCCTAGGGGCCCAGCCATCCGCCATTGTAGGGGCCCAGCCATACCAGGGGTCCAGCCATCCTAAGGGCCCAGCCATCTAAGGGACCCTGCCATCCTGGGGTTCCAGCCATCCCAGGGGTCCAGCCATTCCAGGGGTCCAGCCATCCCAGGGGTCCAGCCACCCCAGGGGCCTTGCCATCCCAGGGGTCCAACCATACTAGGGGCGCAGCCATCCCAGGTGCCCAGCCAGCACAGGGGCACAGCCATCCTAGGGGCCCAGCCATCCCAGGGGCCCAGCCATCCTAGGGGTCCAGCCATCCCAGGGGCCCAGCCATCCTACGGGCCCAGCCATCCAGGGGCCCAGCCATTCAAGGGGCCCAGCTATCCTAAGGGCTCAGCCATCATATAGGTCCGGCCATCCTAGGGGCCAAGCCATCCTAGGGGCACAGCCATCCTAGGGGCCCAGCCATCCTCGGAGCCCAGCCATCCTTGGGGTTCAGCCATCCTAGGGGCCCAGCCATCCCAGGGGTCCAGCCATCCTAGGGGCCCAGCCATACTAGGGGTCCAGCCATTCTAGGGGCCCAGCCACCCCAGAGGTCCATCCATCCTAGAGGTCCAGCCATCCTAGGGGCCCAGCCATGCCAGGGGTCCAGCCATCCCAGGGGCCCAGCCATCCTAGGGGCCCAGCGATCCTCGGAGTCCAGCCATCCCAGGGGCTAAGCCATCCCAGGGGTACAGCCATCCTAGGGGCCCAGCCATCCCAGGGGCCCAGCCATCCTAGGGGCCCAGCCATTCTAGGGGCCCAGCCATCCCAGGGGCCCAGACATCCTAGGGGCCCAGCCATTCTAGGGGCTCAACCATCCTAGGGGCCCAGCCATCCCAGGGGCCCAGCCATCCCAGGAGCCCAGCCATCCCATGTGCCCTGCCATCTCAGGGGCCCAGCCATCTTAGGGGCCCAGCCATACTAGGGGTCCAGCCATCCTAGGGGCCCAGCCATACATGGGGTCCAGCCATCCTAGGGGCCCAGCCATACTAGGGGGTCCAGCCAACCTAAGGGCCCAGCCATACTAGAGGTCCAGCCATCCTAGGGGTCCAGCCATCCCAGGGGCCGAGCCATCAGCCATCCTAGGGACCCAGCCATGCTAGGGGTCCAGCCTTCCTAGGGGCCCACCCATCCCAGGGGCCCTGCCATCCTGGGGGTCCAGCCATCCCAGGGGTCCAGCCATCCCAGGGGCCCAGCCATCCTTTGGGCCCAGCCATCCTAGGAGTCCAGCCATCCTAGGGGCCTAGCCATCCTAGGGGCCCATCCATCCTAGGAGTTCAGCCATCCCAAGGGCCCAGCCATCCTAGGGGTCCAACCATCCTAGGGGTCCAGCTATCCTAGGGGCCCAGCCATCCCAGGGGCCCAGCCATTCTAGGGGCCCAGCCAACCTAGGGTCCCAGGCATCCTAGGGTCCAAACATCCTAGGGGCCCAGCCATTATAGGGGCCAAGCCATCCTAGGAGCCCAGCCATCGTAGGGACCCAGCCATCCTAAGGGCCCAGCCATCCTATGGGCCAGTCATCCTAGGGGCCCAGCCATTCTAGGAGCCCAGCTATCCTAGGGGTCCAGCCATCCTAGTGGTCCAGCCATCCTAGGGGGCAGCCATCCCAGGGGCCCAGCCATCCTAGGGGTCCAACCACCCTAGGGGCCCAGCCAACCTAGGGGTCTAACCAACCCAGGGGCCCAGCCATCCTAGTGGCCCAGCCATCCAAGGGGCACAGCCATCCTAGGGGGCCAGCCATTCTAGGGGTCCAGCCATCCTAAGGGGCCCAGCCATCCTAGGGGCCCAGCCATCCCAGGGCCCAGCCATCCCAGGGCCAGCCATCCCAGGGGCCCAGCCATTCTAGGGGCCCAGCCATCCTAGGGTCCCAGCCATCCTAGGGGCCTAGCCATCCTAGGGGCCCAGCCATTCTAGGGGTCCAGCCATCCTAGGGGCCCAGCTATCCTAAGGGCCCAGTCATCCTAGGAGTCCAGCCATCCCAGGGGCCCAACCATCCTTGGGGTCCAACCATCCTAGGGGCCCAGCCATCCTAGGTGTTCAGTCATCCTAGGGGCCCAGCCATCCTAGGGGCCCAGCCATCCTAGGGGTCCAGCCATGCTAGGGGCCCAGCATTCCTAGGGGTCCAGCCATCCCAGGGGTTCAGCCATCCCATGGTCTCAGCCATCCTAGGGGCCCTGCTATCCTAGGGGCCCAGCCATCCTAGGGGTCCAGCCACCCTAGCGGCCCAGCCATCCTAAGGGTCCAGCCATCATAGGGGTCCAGCCATCTCAGGGGCCCAGCCATCCAGGGGCCCAGCCATTCCAGGGGCCCAGCTATCCTAAGGGCCCAGCCATCCTATAGGTCCGGCCATCCTAGGGGCCAAGCCATCCTAGGGGCCCAGCCATCTTAGGGGCCCAGCCATCCTAGGGGTCCAGCCATCCTAGGGGCCCAGCCATCCCAGGGGTCCAGCCATACTAGGGACCCAGCCATACTAGGGGTCCAGCCATCCTAGGGGCCCAGACATCCCAGGGGTCCAGCCATCCCAGGGGCCCAGCCACCCCAGAGGTCCATCCATCCTAGGGGTCCAGCCATCCTAGGGGCCCAGCCATTCCAGGGGTCCAGCCATCCCAGGGGCACAGCCATCCTAGGGGCCCAGCCATCCTCGGGGTCCAGCCATCCCAGGGGCTCTGCCATCCCAGGGGTCCAGCCATCCTAGGGGCCCAGCCATCCCAGGGGCCCAGCCATCCTAGGGGACCAGCCATTCCAGGGGCCGAGCCATCCTAGGGGCCCAGCCATCCCAGGGACCCAGCCATCCCAGGGGCCCAGCCATTCTAGGGGCCCAGCCATCCCAGGGGCCCAGCCATCCTAGGGGTCCAGCCATTCTAGGGGCTCAGCCATCCTGGGGGCCCAGCCATCCCAGGGGCCCAGCCATCCCAGGGGCTCAGCTATCCCAGGTGCCCAGCCATCCCAGGGGCCCAGCCATCTTAGGGGCCCAGCCATACTAGGGGTCCAGCCATCCTAGGGGCCCAGCCATACAAGGGGTCGAGCCATCCTAGGGGCCCAGCCATACTAGGGGGTCCAGCCAACCTAAGGGCCAAGCCATACTAGATGTCCAGCCATCCTAGGGGTCCAGCCATCCCAGGTGTCCAACCATCCTAGGGGCCCAGCCATACTAGGGGGTCCAGCCAACCTAATGGCCAAGCCATACTAGAGGTCCAGCCATCCTAGGGGTCCAGCCATCCCAGGGGTCCAGCCATCCTAGGGGCCGAGCCATCAGCCATCCTAGGGGCCCAGCCATACTAGGGGTCCAGCCATTCTAGGATTTCAGCCATCCCAGGGGCCCAGCCATTCTAGGGGCCCAGCCATCCTAGGGGCCCAGGCATCCTAGGGGTCCAACCATCCTAGGGGTCCAGCCATAATAGGGGTCAAGCCATCCTAGGAGCCCAGCCATCCTAGGGGCCCAGCCATTCTAGGAGCCCAGCTATCCTAGGGGTCCAGCCATCCTAGGGGTCCAGCCATCCTAGAGGGCAGCCATCCTAGGGGTCCAGCCATCCCAGGGGTCAAGCCATCCAAAAGGGCCCAGCCATCCTAAGGGTCCAACCATCCTAGGGGCCCAGCAAACCTAGGGGTCTAACCAACCCAGGGGCCCAACCATCCTAGTGGCCCAGCAATCCAAGGGGCCCTGCCATCCTAGGGGCCCAGCCATCCTAGGGGCCCAGCCATCCCAGGGCCCAGCCATCCTAGGGCCAGCCATCCCATGGTCCCAGCCATTCTAGGGGCCCAGCCATCCTAGGGTCCTAGCCATCCTAGGGGCCCAGCCATCCTAGGGGCCCAGCCATTCTAGGGGTCCTTCCATCCTAGGGGTCCAGCCATCCTAGGGGCCCAGCCATCCCAGGGGTCCAGCCATCCCAGAGGTCCAGCCATCCCAGGGGCCCAGCCATCCTAGGGGTCAAGCCATTCTAGGGGCCCAGCCATCCTAGGGGCCTTGCCATCCCAGGGGCCCAGCCACCCCAGGGGTCCTGCTATCCCATGGGCCCAGCCATGCTAGGGGCCCAGCCATCCTAGGGGTCCAGCCATCCCAGACGCCCAGCCAACCTAGGGGCCCTGCCATCCTAGGGGCCTCGCCATCCTAGGGGTCCAGCCTTCCTAGGGGCCCAGCCATACTAGGGGCCAAGCCATCCTTGGGTCTCAGCCATCCCATGTGCCCAGCCATTCTAGGGGTCCAGCCATCCTAGGGGCCCAGCCATAACAGGGGTCCAGAAATCCCAGGGGCCCAGCCATCCTAGGGGCCAAGCCATCCTAGGGGCCACGCTATCCCAGGGGCCCAGTCATCCCAGGGGCCCAGCCATCCCAGGGGCCCAGCCATCCCAGGGGTCCAGCCATCCTAGGGGCCCAGCCATACTAGGGGTCCAGCCATCCTAGGGGCCCAGCCATCCCAGGGGTCCAGCCATCCCAGGGGCCCAGCCACCTCAGAGGTCCAGCCATCCTAGGGGTCCACCCATCCTAGGGGCCCACCCATCCCAGGGGTCCAGCCATCCCAGGGGCCCAGCCATCCTAGGGGCCCAGCCATACTAGAGGCCCAGCCATCCCAGGGGCCCAGTCATCCTAGGGGCCCAGCCTTCCTAGGGGTCCAACCATCCTAGGGGCCCAGCCATCCCAGGGGCTCAGCCATCCCAGGAGTCAAGCCATCCTAGGGTCCCAGCCATCCCAGGGGCCCAACCATCCTAGGGGCACAGCCATTCTAGGGGCCCAGCCATCCTAGGGTCCCAGCCATCCCAGGGGCCCAGCCATCCCAGGGGCCCAGCCATTCTAGGGGCCCAGCCATCCCAGGGGCCCAGCCATCCTATGGGCCCAGCCATTCTAGGGGCTCAGCCATCCTAGGGGCTCAGCCATCCCAGGGGCCCAGCCATCCCAGGGGCCCAGCCATCCCATGTGGCCAGCCATCCCAGGGCCCAGCCATCTTAGGGGCCCAGCCATACTAGGCGTCCAACCATCCTAGGGGCCCAGCCATAAAAGGGGTCCAGCCATCATAGGGGCCCAGCCATACTAGGGGTCCAGCCAACCTAAGGGCCCAGCCATACTAGGGATCCAGCCATCCTAGGGGTCCAGCCATCCCAGGGGTCCAGCCATCCTAGGGGCCGAGCCATCCGCCATCCTAGGGGCCCAGCCATACTAGGGGTCTAACCATCCTAGGGGCCCAGCCATCCCAGGGGCCCTGCCATCCTGGGGGTCCAGCCAACATAGGGGCCCAGCCATCCCAGGGACTCAGCCATCCTAGGAGTCCAACCATCCTAGGGGCCCAGCCATTCTTTGGGCCCAACCATCCTAGGGGTCCAGCCTTCCTAGGGGCCCAGCCACCCTAGGGGCCCAGCCATCCTAGGAGTCCAGCCATCCCAGGGGCCCAGCCATCCTAGCGGTCCAACCATCCTAGGGGCCCAGCCATCCTAGGGGTCGAGCCATACTAGGGGTCCAGCCATCCTAGGGGCACAACCATCCCAGGGGCCCAGCCATCCCAGGGGTCCAGCCATCCTAGGGGCCCAGCCATCCTTGGGGTTCAGCCATTCTAGGGGCCCAGCCATCCCAAGTGTTTTAGATCCCTTATTTAGGGGTGGTAGGACCTAAAACGGAAGAGTTACTGTATTGATTTTGAATGGAGTGTCTAAAAGGGGGTAGCTGCCTTTGGAGGGGCAAGCTGACCAGTGTAGTGTGTTGTGGTGTGCTAGGAACTAGGGGGCGCTCCTATAAAGACTGTAAATGTGGTTTAAGGGATGTAGCCTTAGCACGCGGGTCGATGTACTAGTCGCCCAGCCGGCTACTTATTATATAATCACCTTGCTAGTGTCAGCGGTTCGGCACGCGCTTCACTTGAGCACGCGAGCCGCTGTGAGGAATACAATGACGTCTGAGTTGGCGTTATTACTACGGTGTGTCACGTCTGACTGTGACGGGAGTAAGGAAGGACGTTGGGACGTGAAGAAGAGTGTAGATCAGTAATGCAAGTGTAAGAGACTGACCAAGTGTTTATTGGTCAGCAATGAGTAACTGTTAGTCCCTTTTAAGGGATCTTGTGATGTTATAATGTGAGTACAAACTGTGGGTGTTAGGTTACAAAAGTAGGATTCTGAACACTGACTGACTGACTCACCTCGGTTGACACTGTCGTTAGCCTCCGGCTGTCTCGTCGAAGCACTGATGATGGAGAGATCCTCGTGACCCACTTAAGGCACCTTTTATACCTTTAGCCTCTGTTCTGTCAGCGCGTTGTGGCATAGTTGAACCAGTTTGTAGTATGTCGCTGTGTGTCATAATTACGCAAGGGTTGAGCTGCTTTATGGAGTAGCCAGCTGCCCTTATAGTATTGATGGATACTGGGTAGGCTTTTAAAGGGTTGCCTTTTATGAGATTTAGACAGATGATGGGGGGGATGATCTCTAAGGGGTGCATACCCCTTGGGTATTGTACAAGCCTCTTCCTCCATTTGGTCGCGTCCTCGCGACCGGGAAGGGCACTTGGGGTTGGGATGTTGTCGTAGTAGTTTTTGAATCCCCCTCGTCTCTTCTGGTGGTGGCGTCGTAAGCGTCGTCGTATGGAACGGGTGTCGTCGTGCAGAAGTGTAGGTGTGCGGTCAGCCCGTGTTCAGAGGGGAGGGTTATGGGGTGTACATAGATATATATGTATATAAATTTTACATTGCATGGTGAAATGTGCATTAACATTGTTGAATAAAGAAAATAATTGCTATTGAGGCACAATCGCCATTGCCGTTGTCGGCATAAAAAAGAAAAAAAACATGGTTATACATGGTTACATAGTTGTGCAGGGAGGAAAAACCCAGGGCCGAACGGATGATTGCGTCGTCCGCCCTATCTTGGGGAAAAAGTGCTCCCTGCAATAAAGAAGATAGGAGAGAATAGAAAAAAATGGGTGTTCCAGGGTATAATTTAAAGGAAATATTTAAAATGTATTTATTGGTGTGGGATAAAACGGAACACCCTGACAAATGGGGAAGTTAGAAGAGAGAAAAATGAAAGAAAACAATTCACAGACATTGGTTACGTGTTACCTTAGCAAACGAAACAAAACAAAACAAAAATATAGACATCGTGTACACGTGAACTTGATAAACAGACAAAAATATATATAGTGTTTAATGTATTATGTTGCGATGCTGACATTTAGGAATTTCCATTGGAATAATTGCCCGTGGGCGCATGAATATGTATGTAGTTTACTCTTTAAAATTATGAACTACAATGACCTTATGTCTACTTAAGCGCGCTAAACCCTTATAATTCTAGTTTTTGTTTGGATCCTCGCGTGCACGCTACCTGTTTGTACGTACGCTTGCCGTATCACGGCTGATCCTATACGGCCACCTCTTGCCACGGTTGAGTGGTCGTACCGCTTGCAGTGTATTCTTAATACCTAGTCTGTGAAGCATCCTCTGTGGGTGAATGCTTGCACACTTGGCCATGAGGGTCGCCGCCACATGCCGGTTGCGCCCTCATCGCCGTAAGCTGCGTCGCATTTTGACGCTTCAAGTGTTTTTGTTTTATGCAGATCTGCCAGCAAGCCTGATGCCCCACAGGCATCATTCCTGCTGTGCAGATTATTGACGTGTAGCTGTAAAAAAAAAATGTAGTGAGTGTGTAAGTGAGAATGAATGTTAAATGGAGGTTAGTATGCACAGGTATAATACTACAATAAGGGGGCATTAAATAGCATGTTGCTGCTATCTGGCAGCAAAATCATAATTACACGTGTCATATTCTAGGTGACAATGCCTGCAAAAAAAAATGGAGAGGTTAACAAAACATTGAAATTCCCTATTCCATATGCCGCTTCCTGTGGCAGCGTTGCCACAGTCTGAAGCCCCTTTTTACCTGTGAAAAGAATGGCATGGTTATTATTACTCGATATATGGCCGGGCTTACCCTATATGGTGCCGTGACGTCATTTCCTAATGTGTTGTAGTATTGGGCTTACCCTGGCAACGAATTTGGGCCGCCAGGCGCCGAAATTTTACCTCAATATATGTATTAAAAAAAATTGTCTTAAATGTAAGACTATGCTACATTATAATAACTTATCATGAGTTATCGGACTTACCCTGATGACGGATTTGTGGGTCATCAGGCGCCGAACGGCGTTCTCTTATACTACTTATTCTACTTATGGTATATATAAAAAAACTACATCTAAGCCGAGAGGGTTGCCTTAATCTATTGCCGAAAGATGCTGTGCTGAATTGCAACAGTGTTCATTAAATTTGCTTAATCCTAGGTTGCGTGTCAAATGCAACCGTCTATAACTAAATTTGGCCTAGGACGATCGTCTGGGGCAATTAAATCCCCAGATCACCACCCGCACGAGCCCCAGAAACACCGGTTGTCTCTAGGGTCGCTAGATTCCGTCCCCTTAACTCTAGGTGTCGACGTCTATTACTAGGACTAATCTATGCGCAGGCGCTTACGGTGCCACTAAGCTAACCGTTTCGCCCGCTGTAACTTTCGTGTTCATAACCGGGTGCTGTTCCTATTTGACGTAGGTGAGCCGCCCACTTGGCTCCTGTGAGGGGCGCGCAATGCCCCATCTCTTAATGCCCTCTGACTGCCCGATGCGTCGTCATTTATGTGGGCATTGGACAGTGTGGTCCAATGGCATAATATCCTCCGGGAAAAAAGCGTCCGGGGAGTCCTCTTTGCCTGTGTCGGCCGCAATATTTGTATTCATATGTCCTCCGGGAAGTGAGCGTCCGGGGAGTCCTCTTCGCCTTAATCGGCATTGCTGGGTTGGCCCACTGAACCCTTTTGAGTGCCCGCTATGCTACTCATTTAAGAACTCTGGCGACCCGTTGTCGTCCATTTACGTGGGCGCAGGACCGAATGAGCGCGTACATTCCATATATATATATTCATATTTCATTCTGCATTATTGATTACCGTCGTGGTCTTCACCTTCACCTCGCGGGGTAAGGACTTGTCGGATCTAGGATTGGTCCTGCTGAACCCTTGGATCCTGCTTCACTCCTGACGAATAGGAGTCTGACTCCCCGCCATGGAAGTCCTACTTACGTAAATTTAACTAACAGTCTAGTCATAATATGGTCGTCTCTAGGGATAGCTCCCGAGGCCGACGCGGAGTGAGCTATTTCTCCCGCCATTCTCAGAAAGTCTCCCTGCAGGTCTTGGCTTCGACGACCGTGGCTCAAAGTGGGTTTAGCATCCCTTCCTCCCAGGGGCGGTTTATGCGCACCTAGGATTCCAGAGCTTGCCCGACCAGGCCGCGAATGCTTTGCCCTTACGTGGTTCGTCTATTTGGTCTAGTCGTCAGTAATTTGATGAGCCGACTGGGGTAAGGGTCCACATCGCCTTCCCCAGCTCTGCTCCTAGTGTTGTGCTTTTGACCTTTGGCTAACGCCGGTATCATCAGCCAGGGTGTTTCAGATTCCCTTTTTTTTTTTTTTTTTTTAAATATAGGTGTAACCTGTGTAAAAAGTGTCAAATGTAAAATACTTCCAGTGTGGTGGGCTGGTAAAACCTCTACATACGTAGACTACTTTAGGCTACCTGTGCTATATCAGCTTCTCCAGCGATAATGCTCTTTTTTTAACCTTTATGGAGGTGTTAGTAGGGTCTGTGGCGTCAGGTACCCTGTTATTGTGATCTGGGGGTAGTTATCTGTAGAGTGGGTTAAAGCAGGGTAGGAGGAGGTTGCGCACTTCCGAATTCCGCGTTAGTGGCGGCCTGGAACCGGTTTTTGTGCTGGGATGCTCCTACAGTGAGTGGAACGGGGCAGGTAATTCCCGGGGTTGCAAAAAATAAAATAAAAATCCATGCCGGTCTGATATCAATATCCCCTGGTGAATGGATGGGATATACATGCATGCGTCTGGATATGAGGCGTTTGCACTCATGTATGGATAGGTGTAGGTTGAGGCATAATACTAATATATTTCCCTCTCATGCGGGATGATTTAAATTTAAAAAAAATGGTTAGTATTTATTACTTATGGCCTCATCTCTCATATGGAGATGTGCATTACGCTTAGTTGGTGTTGGCCGATGCACCCCTCTCATTCAGGTGATAGCGGTGGGGCTCAAGGCGTAGCATGCCCTTTCTGTAAACACATGAAGTTTACCAACCCTTATGTATACTTTGTAGTGTAGTGTAGCTGTGCTGGTCGTGTTCATGTGTCTGCGTTGTTTATGTTTGGACGTGAAAAGGTTATGGGAAGGGAGTAGAGTGGGACGCTGTTAGCATGTTCTCTTGTCATCCTCCCTTGGTCCATGTTGGTTTTCTATCCGCGCTTTGGGATAGCGAAGCTTCACGACCTACTCTGGTCCGTTATAGGGCTAAGTCCTAGTCGCCTGGAATGATTTGTTTCGGGACTAGGGTCGCAAAAAGAAGTTGTTAAGGGGAGGTCCCGTGTCCTCAAAGTCCCTATGTTCGCCCCTGATTGGTGAGCGCGTTTGTGTGTGTGTGTGTGACTACGCTCCGCTACACCACGCGGACGCCTGGTCTGCTGTAGGGCCAAGTCCTACTGTGTATATTGTGTATGGGTAGGAAGCGCCCGTGGCCTGCCAACGTCTTTACGAACGTGCTACTCTGGGCCTGCGACAAGTTTTGGTCTGTGACGTCTGCTTGTTGATAAATGCTTTCGCAGTGTTGAAAAATGTATAGTGTTATGATTGTTCTGCATTTGTTTATTCATGGTCACTGCCACTACACAATCGCGTTTTGTCATCGACAGTGTTGCAAAGTGGCTAAGTCTGCAAGTCATCAGTTTGTGTGTGTAACTTCAGGCCGGGATTTTATGTAGGTTAACCACTGTTGCGTGTTTTTCTGCACGTATGCCAGTGTGGTCATTGTGTTAAATTCCTGGCGGCCCGATGTGGTAATCCGCCCTGCTACTATTGCCGTTGTGTGGCCATTATGCCGTAAGACCGTTGTCTTACGAAATTTATATGTCTCTGTCTGGAAAGTCCATTTTCCCTGTCAAGTGTATTTCTGGAATTTTATGCCTGTCATTTGGCCGCAGGAATGTAGTATTATCTGTCTAAGCCGTTATATGGGCCAATTTTGGTGTGATTGGAAGGCCGTCTGCTTGTTTTTCCCTGGCGTGCAATTTTCTCTGGGGTTCGAACCCGTGTTCTATGTAATTCTCTGTGTTATATGTCTGCGTTGTTCATGTTCTGCGGGCATTCTGTCTGTATTTTGTTTGTGTTTCTCGTACCGAAAATACCGTTGTTTAGTTAGTTTTCGGTACGAGGTTTTTGTGTGTGGACATGGGTTCGAAGCCGGTTGTCTGTAAAGATTTGGTGGCCATTTCTGTGCCGCCTACACTATGGCAACTGGGCTGTGTGTTTTTCTATGCGCAACCCCTAGTATACCTTCCTGCGAGGAGTTTGCTTATTTTTGCCCTCTCCTCGTAGGGTAAATTTTGAAGATATAGGGCTCTTGGGTTGGCTATGAATGATTCCGTGCAGTGTGCTTTGGGAACTGTCGTCTGTAAGGCTCGCAGTTTATCACTGAGGTCTGCTTTACTGCTGAGTATGAGGGTGTCGGGTTGCAATGTCTTGCGCGCTCGCTTGTTTACTTGTTTCGATAACGCTGTGTATCCGAACATGTGTTCTTAATCAGCCTGCTTTCTGTTAGTGCTCTTCGCATTATAAAAAGGCAAGAGGGGAATTTTGTGGTTTAACGTGACCATTTCTGGAGATCATGTGCCACGGGATTTCCGTTTTACTTGGAATCCAAACCACAGGCCATGGCATTTCACTTCGGAAATCTCATATGCATTGGCCGTCTGTGAAAGAACCTTCCATTGACTACACTTGTGTCCCCGAGTGTTGTGTTATGTATACCTATGTATAAAATATATATATAGTTTATTTGGCCATTTTTTTTTTCTTGGGCTAAATGTGTGAGAGAAAAAAAAAATTATTTATGCCCCGCTCTGAATTAAGAGAGCACATTGAAAGAAAATAATAGTAGGTGGCGTTAGTCTCTAAAAATTATGTCGTGAGCACTATGTTTTTGAAAAAAAATGGTGATTGGGACCTGAGTGTAGTATTTACCATTTTGGTAACGTGAGTACTACCGTAATCTGGTTACGTCTCAGGGGAATCTACCGACACTGTCTAGTACACCTTAGGAAGGCCATTGCCAGACGTAACTGATACCCTTGTATCCACGTCACGAGCAAAGCCAGTGCACTGTGGGAGTCAAACCTGCCTATCAAAGTAATTGTAACTCACCAAAATGACAGTGTCTCATCCCGGTGTGCAATTGGGCTTTTTAGTTGGTTAAAGCACACCTCCCAAAAGTTTTTTTTTTTTTTTTTTGAAACTAGTTTGAGATTCTTAATTCTTGCCATGCTTACGGTTTTTGCCCGCAACAAGAGAATCTGTCAAACTGTGGAACCATAACGTAGAACGTCTAGTCATTTCTACTTAGAAAGACTCCCTTAAGCTCTATGCTGTGATTTTATGCCTAAGTTGTGTTCAAAATATCTCTTTCCGGCCTTAAGCCTGATGGGCTTTCACTTGGCTTAGTGATGGCCTAATAGAAAGATGCCATGGTTCCCAAAAAAAAACACAGAAGGATTTAAAATTACTCACTTCTAATTTGGCCATGTTGCCCTGTATATACATAAAATACGAGAAAGAAAAAAAAATGCGCAGTTTATGTTTACTATGTAATTGTCGGTCTATTTTCTGATATCTCCCGCGTGAAAGAACTTGTGTGGCCATTTATGATGGGGGAAGTGATGTTATTTTATTTCTTTGGCCTTGGTGGAAGTCGTTATCGTCTTTCGAGCTTCAGTGCTCAGAAAGGTGAAGGGTTTTGCCCTGTTACGATATTATAGGCCTCTGAAATCCATTGAGGTGTTTCTTTGCTGTTTTCCGGCGGAATTTCTAGCAAAGTAAGCCTTGCCCTACTTCCACCGTAGCGCGTGTTTCTAGGTCTAAGTGTACCTGTATTTAAGAGCGTTATTGCGCTTGGCGCTATCTTAGCAGATTTTGCGGGAGTGTATGTATGTTTGACTGCGAGGTTTTGTGGGGTGGGTAATAATACCTTTCCTAATCCCCGTGTATTGTATGGTAATGCCTGTTTAATCTGTATGTGCGTGTACCGTGCATCCTGAGGGACTAATGCCGGTGTTCGCCTCCGTTCTGGCAAATTTGCCCTTTGAACTGGCGGTGAGGGCCGCTTAAGTGCCTGTTTTTGTCCTGCCAATGTGGTGTCGTGTAGCCTGTCCGCTTTCTGGCCCGTGGCCACGGCAGACTCCTGCCACTGTGTTATCCTATCTGTGTGAGTGTATGTAGGCTTTATATGTGGTAGGTCAGGCTCTACGTCGTCAGCCCATGACGAGGTTACCTCCTGTTGTCCCTCTGTCGTATTATGTGTGATTGAAGGTCCTGGCTTCAACTCCCTCTCGTTCATCCGGTCCGAGGGGATTGTTCCAGGCTCTTCCCCTCGGCTTGGCAAAATTGCCTTCCGATCCGGAGCTGGAGGACGTGTGTCTGTGTAGGATGTATTCTTTAGTATGTTGCAGCCTAACCTGGCCGTCTCCTGGACTGTGGCCACGGCGAACTCCTGCCACTGCGTGGCAGTACTTGTCGAGAGGGACATCCTCGCAAATTGTCGAGTTAGCGTATCTACGCTTATGTCCTCTCTCGGCTGGGCTGGTGGCCCTACCATGAACTCAAAAATGGCCTTGTTGGTTTGGAGTTCACGGTATTCGTCCCAAATTTGGGTGTACTGCCTATTGAGGCATATGGCCTGTTTGCAAGTGCTTATGTGCGCATCTTAATCGCGCTGTCCTACCCTCTGACGGAGTGTATGGCTGTTTGCCCTGTATTGTCCCGATTTTCTGTTTTGAGTGTCCGTATTTGTGTTTGCCTGATCTGTATGTGCCTTTGGCATCTAGCCAATAATGCTACTAATATTGGCATACCCCTATTACCTTCATGGCTTGCAATCTCTTCATGAGGTGCCATTCTGCCTGAAGTGTATGGGCCTAAAGTAACAATAGAGAGAAAAAAAAAATCTGTGCGTGTTTGCCAGTGTATTCCTATATCTCTCTGGTTCTGTACGGGGCTAGGGGGTTGGTTTATCAAGCCTTTCCCTTGTGTAGCTAGTTTAGAGCACCAAAAAAAAAATATGGTGCTTTCTGTCTGGGGGAAAAAAATTTTCACTATCTGCTTGGCTTTTTGCGGTTCAGAGGGGGTCGTTTTGACTACGAGGGCTCGTTGGTTGAGTCCTGTTACTGCGCGTAGTACCCCGCCTCCACCATCTGTTTTAGATCCCTTATTTAGGGGTGGTAGGACCTAAAACGGAAGAGTTACTGTATTGATTTTGAATGGAGTGTCTAAAAGGGGGTAGCTGCCTTTGGAGGGGCAAGCTGACCAGTGTAGTGTGTTGTGGTGTGCTAGGAACTAGGGGGCGCTCCTATAAAGACTGTAAATGTGGTTTAAGGGATGTAGCCTTAGCACGCGGGTCGATGTACTAGTCGCCCAGCCGGCTACTTATTATATAATCACCTTGCTAGTGTCAGCGGTTCGGCACGCGCTTCACTTGAGCACGCGAGCCGCTGTGAGGAATACAATGACGTCTGAGTTGGCGTTATTACTACGGTGTGTCACGTCTGACTGTGACGGGAGTAAGGAAGGACGTTGGGACGTGAAGAAGAGTGTAGATCAGTAATGCAAGTGTAAGAGACTGACCAAGTGTTTATTGGTCAGCAATGAGTAACTGTTAGTCCCTTTTAAGGGATCTTGTGATGTTATAATGTGAGTACAAACTGTGGGTGTTAGGTTACAAAAGTAGGATTCTGAACACTGACTGACTGACTCACCTCGGTTGACACTGTCGTTAGCCTCCGGCTGTCTCGTCGAAGCACTGATGATGGAGAGATCCTCGTGACCCACTTAAGGCACCTTTTATACCTTTAGCCTCTGTTCTGTCAGCGCGTTGTGGCATAGTTGAACCAGTTTGTAGTATGTCGCTGTGTGTCATAATTACGCAAGGGTTGAGCTGCTTTATGGAGTAGCCAGCTGCCCTTATAGTATTGATGGATACTGGGTAGGCTTTTAAAGGGTTGCCTTTTATGAGATTTAGACAGATGATGGGGGGGATGATCTCTAAGGGGTGCATACCCCTTGGGTATTGTACACAAGGGCCCAGCCATCCTAGGAGCCCAGCCATTCTAGGGGCTCAGCCATCCTGGGGGCCCAGCCATCCCAGGGTCCCAGCCATCCCAGGGGCTCAGCCATCCCAGGTGCCCAGCCATCCCAGGGGCCCAGCCATCTTAGGGGCCCAGCCATACTAAGGGTCCAGCCATCCTAGGGGCCCAGCCATACAAGGGGTCGAGCCATCCTAGGGGCCCAGCCATACTAGGGGGTCCAGCCAACCTAAGGGCCAAGCCATACTAGAGGTCCAGCCATCCTAGGGGTCCAGCCATCCCAGGGGTCCAACCATCCTAGGGGCCCAGCCATACTAGGGGGTCCAGCCAACCTAAGGGCCAAGCCATACTAGAGGTCCAGCCATCCTAGGGGTCCAGCCATCCCAGGGGTCCAGCCATCCTAGGGGCCGAGCCATCAGCCATCCTAGGGGCCCAGCCATACTAGGGGTCCAGCCATTCTAGGATTTCAGCCATCCCAGGGGCCCAGCCATTCTAGGGGCCCAGCCATCCCAGGTGCCCAGCCATCCCAGGGGCCCAGCCATCCCAGGGGCCCAGCCATACTAGGGGTCCAGCAAACCTAGGGGCCCAGCCATACAAGGGGTCCAGCCATCCTAGGGGCCCAGCCATACTAGGGGTCCAGCCAACCTAAGGGCCCAGCCATACTAGGGGTCCAGCCATCCTAGGGGTCCAGCCATCCCAGGGGTCCAGCCATCCTAGGGGCCGAGCCATCAGCCATCCTAGGGGCCAGCCATACTAGGGGTCCAGCCATCCTAGGGACCCAGCCATCCCAGGGGCCCTGCCATCCTGGGGGTCCAGCCATCCCAGGGGCCAAGATATCCCAGGGGTCCAGCCCTCATAGGGGCCCAACCATCCCAGGGGCTCAGCCATCCTAGGAGTCCAAACGTCCCAGGGGCCCAGCCATCCTAGGAGTCCAGCCATCCTAGGGGCCCAGCCATCCCAGAGGCCCAGTCATCCCAGGGGCACAGCCACCCTAGGGGCCCATTCATTCAAGGGCCCAGCCAAACCAGGGGCCCAGCCATCCCAGGGGCCCAGCCATCCTAGGGGCCCAGCCATCCCAGGGGCACAGCCACCCTAGGGGCCCATTCATTCAAGGGCCCAGCCAAACCAGGGGCCCAGCCATCCCAGGGGCCCAGCCATCCTAGGGGCCCAGCCATTCTAAGGGCCCAGTCATCCTAGGGGCCCAGCCATCCCAGGGGCCAGCCATCCCAGGGGCCCAGCCATCCAAGGGGTCCAGCCATCCTAGGGGTCCAGCCATACTAGGGGTTCAGCCATCCCAGGGGTCCAGTCATCCTAGGGGCCCAGCCATCCGCCATTGTAGGGGCCCAGCCATACCAGGGGTCCAGCCATCCTAAGGGCCCAGCCATCTAAGGGACCCTGCCATCCTGGGGTTCCAGCCATCCCAGGGGTCCAGCCATTCCAGGGGTCCAGTCATCCCAGGGGTCCAGCCACCCCAGGGGCCTTGCCATCCCAGGGGTCCAACCATACTAGGGGCGCAGCCATCCCAGGTGCCCAGCCAGCACAGGGGCACAGCCATCCTAGGGGCCCAGCCATCCCAGGGGCCCAGCCATCCTAGGGGTCCAGCCATCCCAGGGGCCCAGCCATCCTACGGGCCCAGCCATCCAGGGGCCCAGCCATTCAAGGGGCCCAGCTATCCTAAGGGCTCAGCCATCATATAGGTCCGGCCATCCTAGGGGCCAAGCCATCCTAGGGGCACAGCCATCCTAGGGGCCCAGCCATCCTCGGAGCCCAGCCATCCTTGGGGTTCAGCCATCCTAGGGGCCCAGCCATCCCAGGGGTCCAGCCATCCTAGGGGCCCAGCTATACTAGGGGTCCAGCCATTCTAGGGGCCCAGCCACCCCAGAGGTCCATCCATCCTAGAGGTCCAGCCATCCTAGGGGCCCAGCCATCCCAGGGGCCCAGCCATCCTTTGGGCCCAGCCATCCTAGGGGTCCAGCCATCCTAGGGGCCCAGCCAACCTATGGTCCCAGGCATCCTAGGGTCCAACCATCCTAGGGGTCCAGCCTTTATAGGGGACAAGCCATCCTAGGGGCCCCGCCATCCTAGGGGTCCAGCCGTCCTAGGGGCCCAGCCATACTAGGGGCCCAGCCATCCTAGGGTCTCAGCCATCCCAGGGACCCAGCCATCCTAGGGGTCCAGCCATCCTAGGGGCCCAGCCATAATAGGGGTCCAGGATTCCCAGGGACCCAGCCATCCTAGGGGCCAAGCCATCCTAGGGGCCCCGCTATCCCAGGGGCCCAGTCATCCCAGGGGCCCAGCCATCCCAGGGGTCCAGCCATCCTAGGGGCCCAGCCATCCCAGGGGCCCAGCCATCCTAGGGGCCCAGCCATTCTAGGGGCCCAGCAATCCTAGGGGCCCTGCCATCCCAGGGGCCCAGCCATCCCAGGGGCCCGGCCATTCTAGGGGCCCAGCCATCCCAGGGGCCCAGCCATTCTAGGGGCTCAGCCATCCTAGGGGCCCAGCCATCCCAGGGGCCCAGCCATCCCAGGGGCCCAGCCATCCCAGGTGCCCAGCCATCCCAGGTGCCCAGCCATCCCAGGGGCCCAGCCATACTAGAGGTCCAGCAATCCTAGGGGCCCAGCCATACAAGGGGTCCAGCCATCCTAGGGGCCCAGCCATACTAGGGGTCCAGCCAACCTAAGGGACCAGCCATACTAGGGGTCCAGCCATCCCAGGGGTCCAGCCATCCTAGGGGCCGAGCCATCATCCATCCTAGGGGCCCAGCCATACTAGGGGTCCAGCCATCCTAGTGGCCCTGCCATTCTGGGGGTCCAGCCATTCCAGGGTTCCAGCAATCCCAGTGGCCCAGATATCACAGGGGTCCAGCCCTCATAGGGGCCCAGCCATCCCAGGGGCTCAGCCATCCTAGGAGTCCAACCATCCCAGGGGCCCAGCCATCCTAGGAGTCCAGCCATCCTAGGGGCCCAGCCATCCCAGAGGCCCAGCTATCCTAGGGGCCCAGCCATCCCAGGGGCCCAGCCATCCCAGGGGCCCAGTCATCCCAGGGGCACAGCCATCCTAGGGGCCCATTCATTCAAGGGCCCAGCCATCCCAGGGGCCCAGCCATCCCAGGGGCCCAGCCATCCTAGGGGCCCAGCCATTCTAGGGGCCCAGCCATCCTAGGGGACCAGCCATCCCAGGGGCCAGCCATCCCAGGGGCCCAGCCATCCTAGGGGTCCAGCCATCCTAGGGGTCCAGCCATACTAGGGGTTCAGCCATCCTAGGGGTCCAGTCATCCTAGGGGCCCAGCCATCAGCCATTGTAGGGGCCCAGCCATACCAGGGGTCCAGCCATCCTAAGGGCCCAGCTATCCCAGGGGCCCTGCCATCCTGGGGCTCCAGCCATCCCAGGGGTCCAACCATTCCAGGGGTCCAGCCATCCCAGGGGTCCAGCCACCACCAGGGGCCCTGCCATCCCAGGGGTCCAACCATACTAGGGGCCCAGCCATCCAAGGTGCCCAGCCATCACAGGGGCCCAGCCATCCTAGGGGCCCAGCCATCCCAGGGGCCCAGACATCCTAGGGGTCGAGCCATCCTAGGGGCCCAGCCATCCTAAGGGCCCAGCCATCCTAGGAGTCCAGCCATCCCCGGGGCCCAACCATCCTTGGGGTCCAACCATCCTAGGGGCCCAGCCATCCTAGGGGTTCAGCCATCCTAGGGGCCCAGCCATCCTAGGGGCCCAGCCATCCTAGGGGTCCAGCCATGCTAGGGGCCCCGCATTCCTAGGGGTCCAGCCATCCCAGGGGTTCAGCCATCCCAGGGGCCCAGCCATCCTAGGGGCCCTGCTATCCTAAGGGCCCAGCCATCCTAGGGGTCCAGCCATCACAGGGGCCCAGCCATCCTACGGGCCCAGCCATCCAGGGGCCCAGCCATTCCAGGGGCCCAGCTATCCTAAGGGCCCAGCCATCCTATAGGTCCGGCCATCCTAGGGGCCAAGCCATACTAGGGGCCCAGCCATCCTAGGGGCCCAGCCATCCTAGGAGCCCAGACATCCTAGGGGTTCAGCCATCCTAGGGGCCCAGCCATCCCAGGGGTCCAGCCATCCTAGGGGCCCAGCCATACTAGGGGTCCAGCCATTCTAGGGGCCCAGCCACCCCAGAGGTCCATCCATCCTACGGGCCCAGCCATCCTAGGTGTTCAGCCATCCTAGGGGCCCAGCCATCCTGGGGGCCCAGCCATCCTAGGGGTCCAGCCATGCTAGGGGCCCAGCATTCCTAGGGGTCCAGCCATCCCAGGGGTTCAGCCATCCCAGGGGCCCAGCCATCCTAGGGGCCCTGCTATCCTAGGGGCCCAGCCATCCTAGGGGTCCAGCCACCCTAGCGGCCCAGCCATCCTAGGAGTCTAGCCATCCTAGGGGTCCAGCCATCACAGGGGCCCAGCCATCCTACGGGCCCAGCCATCCAGGGGCCCAGCCATCCTACGGGCCCTGCCATCCAGGGGCCCAGCCATTCCAGGGGCCCAGCTATCCTAAGGGCCCAGCCATCCTATAGGTCTTGCCGTCCTAGGGGCCAAGCCATCCTAGGGGCCCAGCCATCCTAGGGGTCCAGCCATCCTAGGGGCCCAGCCATCCCAGGGGTCCAGCCATCCTAGGGGCCCAGCCATACTAGGGGTCCAGCCATCCCAGGGGTCCAGCCATCCTAGGGGCCGAGCCATCAGCCATCCTAGGGGCCCAGCCATAATAGGGGTCCAGCCATTCTAGGATTTCAGCCATCCCAGGGGCCCAGCCATTCTAGGGGCCCAGCCATCCCAGGTGCCCAGCCATCCCAGGGGCCCAGCCATCCCAGGGGCCCAGCCATACTAGGGGTCCAGCAAACCTAGGGGCCCAGCCATACAAGGGGTCCAGCCATCCTAGGGGCCCAGCCATACTAGGGGTCCAGCCAACCTAAGGGCCCAGCCATACTAGGGGTCCAGGCATCCTAGGGGTCCAGCCATCCCAGGGGTCCAGCCATCCTAGGGGCCGAGCCATCAGCCATCCTAGGGGCCCAGCCATACTAGGGGTCCAGCCATCCTAGGGACCCAGCCATCCCAGGGGCCCTGCCATCCTGGGGGTCCAGCCATCCCAGGGGCCAAGATATCCCAGGGGTCCAGCCCTCATAGGGGCCCAACCATCCCAGGGGCTCAGCCATCCTAGGAGTCCAACCATCCCAGGGGCCCAGCCATCCTAGGAGTCCAGCCATCCTAGGGGCCCAGCCATCCCAGAGGCCCAGCTATCCTAGGGGCCCAGCCATCCCAGGGGCCCAGCCATCCCAGGGGCCCAGCCATCCCAGGGGCCCAGCCATCCCAGGGGCACAGCCACCCTAGGGGCCCATTCATTCAAGGGCCCAGCCAATCCAGGGGCCCAGCCATCCCAGGGGTCCAGCCATCCTAGGGGCCCAGCCATTCTAGGGGCCCAGCCATCCTAGGGGCCCAGCCATCCCAGGGGCCAGCCATCCCAGGGGCCCAGCCATCCAAGGGGTCCAGCCATCCTAGGGGTCCAGCCATACTAGGGGTTCAGCCATCCCAGGGGTCCAGTCATCCTAGGGGCCCAGCCATCCGCCATTGTAGGGGCCCAGCCATACCAGGGGTCCAGCCATCCTAAGGGCCCAGCCATCTAAGGGACCCTGCCATCCTGGGGTTCCAGCCATCCCAGGGGTCCAGCCATTCCAGGGGTCCAGCCATCCCAGGGGTCCAGCCACCCCAGGGGCCTTGCCATCCCAGGGGTCCAACCATACTAGGGGCGCAGCCATCCCAGGTGCCCAGCCAGCACAGGGGCACAGCCATCCTAGGGGCCCAGCCATCCCAGGGGCCCAGCCATCCTAGGGGTCCAGCCATCCCAGGGGCCCAGCCATCCTACGGGCCCAGCCATCCAGGGGCCCAGCCATTCAAGGGGCCCAGCTATCCTAAGGGCTCAGCCATCATATAGGTCCGGCCATCCTAGGGGCCAAGCCATCCTAGGGGCACAGCCATCCTAGGGGCCCAGCCATCCTCGGAGCCCAGCCATCCTTGGGGTTCAGCCATCCTAGGGGCCCAGCCATCCCAGGGGTCCAGCCATCCTAGGGGCCCAGCCATACTAGGGGTCCAGCCATTCTAGGGGCCCAGCCACCCCAGAGGTCCATCCATCCTAGAGGTCCAGCCATCCTAGGGGCCCAGCCATGCCAGGGGTCCAGCCATCCCAGGGGCCCAGCCATCCTAGGGGCCCAGCGATCCTCGGAGTCCAGCCATCCCAGGGGCTAAGCCATCCCAGGGGTACAGCCATCCTAGGGGCCCAGCCATCCCAGGGGCCCAGCCATCCTAGGGGCCCAGCCATTCTAGGGGCCCAGCCATCCCAGGGGCCCAGACATCCTAGGGGCCCAGCCATTCTAGGGGCTCAACCATCCTAGGGGCCCAGCCATCCCAGGGGCCCAGCCATCCCAGGAGCCCAGCCATCCCATGTGCCCTGCCATCTCAGGGGCCCAGCCATCTTAGGGGCCCAGCCATACTAGGGGTCCAGCCATCCTAGGGGCCCAGCCATACATGGGGTCCAGCCATCCTAGGGGCCCAGCCATACTAGGGGGTCCAGCCAACCTAAGGGCCCAGCCATACTAGAGGTCCAGCCATCCTAGGGGTCCAGCCATCCCAGGGGCCGAGCCATCAGCCATCCTAGGGACCCAGCCATGCTAGGGGTCCAGCCTTCCTAGGGGCCCACCCATCCCAGGGGCCCTGCCATCCTGGGGGTCCAGCCATCCCAGGGGTCCAGCCATCCCAGGGGCCCAGCCATCCTTTGGGCCCAGCCATCCTAGGAGTCCAGCCATCCTAGGGGCCTAGCCATCCTAGGGGCCCATCCATCCTAGGAGTTCAGCCATCCCAAGGGCCCAGCCATCCTAGGGGTCCAACCATCCTAGGGGTCCAGCTATCCTAGGGGCCCAGCCATCCCAGGGGCCCAGCCATTCTAGGGGCCCAGCCAACCTAGGGTCCCAGGCATCCTAGGGTCCAAACATCCTAGGGGCCCAGCCATTATAGGGGCCAAGCCATCCTAGGAGCCCAGCCATCGTAGGGACCCAGCCATCCTAAGGGCCCAGCCATCCTATGGGCCAGTCATCCTAGGGGCCCAGCCATTCTAGGAGCCCAGCTATCCTAGGGGTCCAGCCATCCTAGTGGTCCAGCCATCCTAGGGGGCAGCCATCCCAGGGGCCCAGCCATCCTAGGGGTCCAACCACCCTAGGGGCCCAGCCAACCTAGGGGTCTAACCAACCCAGGGGCCCAGCCATCCTAGTGGCCCAGCCATCCAAGGGGCACAGCCATCCTAGGGGGCCAGCCATTCTAGGGGTCCAGCCATCCTAAGGGGCCCAGCCATCCTAGGGGCCCAGCCATCCCAGGGCCCAGCCATCCCAGGGCCAGCCATCCCAGGGGCCCAGCCATTCTAGGGGCCCAGCCATCCTAGGGTCCCAGCCATCCTAGGGGCCTAGCCATCCTAGGGGCCCAGCCATTCTAGGGGTCCAGCCATCCTAGGGGCCCAGCTATCCTAAGGGCCCAGTCATCCTAGGAGTCCAGCCATCCCAGGGGCCCAACCATCCTTGGGGTCCAACCATCCTAGGGGCCCAGCCATCCTAGGTGTTCAGTCATCCTAGGGGCCCAGCCATCCTAGGGGCCCAGCCATCCTAGGGGTCCAGCCATGCTAGGGGCCCAGCATTCCTAGGGGTCCAGCCATCCCAGGGGTTCAGCCATCCCATGGTCTCAGCCATCCTAGGGGCCCTGCTATCCTAGGGGCCCAGCCATCCTAGGGGTCCAGCCACCCTAGCGGCCCAGCCATCCTAAGGGTCCAGCCATCATAGGGGTCCAGCCATCTCAGGGGCCCAGCCATCCAGGGGCCCAGCCATTCCAGGGGCCCAGCTATCCTAAGGGCCCAGCCATCCTATAGGTCCGGCCATCCTAGGGGCCAAGCCATCCTAGGGGCCCAGCCATCTTAGGGGCCCAGCCATCCTAGGGGTCCAGCCATCCTAGGGGCCCAGCCATCCCAGGGGTCCAGCCATACTAGGGACCCAGCCATACTAGGGGTCCAGCCATCCTAGGGGCCCAGACATCCCAGGGGTCCAGCCATCCCAGGGGCCCAGCCACCCCAGAGGTCCATCCATCCTAGGGGTCCAGCCATCCTAGGGGCCCAGCCATTCCAGGGGTCCAGCCATCCCAGGGGCACAGCCATCCTAGGGGCCCAGCCATCCTCGGGGTCCAGCCATCCCAGGGGCTCTGCCATCCCAGGGGTCCAGCCATCCTAGGGGCCCAGCCATCCCAGGGGCCCAGCCATCCTAGGGGACCAGCCATTCCAGGGGCCGAGCCATCCTAGGGGCCCAGCCATCCCAGGGACCCAGCCATCCCAGGGGCCCAGCCATTCTAGGGGCCCAGCCATCCCAGGGGCCCAGCCATCCTAGGGGTCCAGCCATTCTAGGGGCTCAGCCATCCTGGGGGCCCAGCCATCCCAGGGGCCCAGCCATCCCAGGGGCTCAGCTATCCCAGGTGCCCAGCCATCCCAGGGGCCCAGCCATCTTAGGGGCCCAGCCATACTAGGGGTCCAGCCATCCTAGGGGCCCAGCCATACAAGGGGTCGAGCCATCCTAGGGGCCCAGCCATACTAGGGGGTCCAGCCAACCTAAGGGCCAAGCCATACTAGATGTCCAGCCATCCTAGGGGTCCAGCCATCCCAGGTGTCCAACCATCCTAGGGGCCCAGCCATACTAGGGGGTCCAGCCAACCTAATGGCCAAGCCATACTAGAGGTCCAGCCATCCTAGGGGTCCAGCCATCCCAGGGGTCCAGCCATCCTAGGGGCCGAGCCATCAGCCATCCTAGGGGCCCAGCCATACTAGGGGTCCAGCCATTCTAGGATTTCAGCCATCCCAGGGGCCCAGCCATTCTAGGGGCCCAGCCATCCTAGGGGCCCAGGCATCCTAGGGGTCCAACCATCCTAGGGGTCCAGCCATAATAGGGGTCAAGCCATCCTAGGAGCCCAGCCATCCTAGGGGCCCAGCCATTCTAGGAGCCCAGCTATCCTAGGGGTCCAGCCATCCTAGGGGTCCAGCCATCCTAGAGGGCAGCCATCCTAGGGGTCCAGCCATCCCAGGGGTCAAGCCATCCAAAAGGGCCCAGCCATCCTAAGGGTCCAACCATCCTAGGGGCCCAGCAAACCTAGGGGTCTAACCAACCCAGGGGCCCAACCATCCTAGTGGCCCAGCAATCCAAGGGGCCCTGCCATCCTAGGGGCCCAGCCATCCTAGGGGCCCAGCCATCCCAGGGCCCAGCCATCCTAGGGCCAGCCATCCCATGGTCCCAGCCATTCTAGGGGCCCAGCCATCCTAGGGTCCTAGCCATCCTAGGGGCCCAGCCATCCTAGGGGCCCAGCCATTCTAGGGGTCCTTCCATCCTAGGGGTCCAGCCATCCTAGGGGCCCAGCCATCCCAGGGGTCCAGCCATCCCAGAGGTCCAGCCATCCCAGGGGCCCAGCCATCCTAGGGGTCAAGCCATTCTAGGGGCCCAGCCATCCTAGGGGCCTTGCCATCCCAGGGGCCCAGCCACCCCAGGGGTCCTGCTATCCCATGGGCCCAGCCATGCTAGGGGCCCAGCCATCCTAGGGGTCCAGCCATCCCAGACGCCCAGCCAACCTAGGGGCCCTGCCATCCTAGGGGCCTCGCCATCCTAGGGGTCCAGCCTTCCTAGGGGCCCAGCCATACTAGGGGCCAAGCCATCCTTGGGTCTCAGCCATCCCATGTGCCCAGCCATTCTAGGGGTCCAGCCATCCTAGGGGCCCAGCCATAACAGGGGTCCAGAAATCCCAGGGGCCCAGCCATCCTAGGGGCCAAGCCATCCTAGGGGCCACGCTATCCCAGGGGCCCAGTCATCCCAGGGGCCCAGCCATCCCAGGGGCCCAGCCATCCCAGGGGTCCAGCCATCCTAGGGGCCCAGCCATACTAGGGGTCCAGCCATCCTAGGGGCCCAGCCATCCCAGGGGTCCAGCCATCCCAGGGGCCCAGCCACCTCAGAGGTCCAGCCATCCTAGGGGTCCACCCATCCTAGGGGCCCACCCATCCCAGGGGTCCAGCCATCCCAGGGGCCCAGCCATCCTAGGGGCCCAGCCATACTAGAGGCCCAGCCATCCCAGGGGCCCAGTCATCCTAGGGGCCCAGCCTTCCTAGGGGTCCAACCATCCTAGGGGCCCAGCCATCCCAGGGGCTCAGCCATCCCAGGAGTCAAGCCATCCTAGGGTCCCAGCCATCCCAGGGGCCCAACCATCCTAGGGGCACAGCCATTCTAGGGGCCCAGCCATCCTAGGGTCCCAGCCATCCCAGGGGCCCAGCCATCCCAGGGGCCCAGCCATTCTAGGGGCCCAGCCATCCCAGGGGCCCAGCCATCCTATGGGCCCAGCCATTCTAGGGGCTCAGCCATCCTAGGGGCTCAGCCATCCCAGGGGCCCAGCCATCCCAGGGGCCCAGCCATCCCATGTGGCCAGCCATCCCAGGGCCCAGCCATCTTAGGGGCCCAGCCATACTAGGCGTCCAACCATCCTAGGGGCCCAGCCATAAAAGGGGTCCAGCCATCATAGGGGCCCAGCCATACTAGGGGTCCAGCCAACCTAAGGGCCCAGCCATACTAGGGATCCAGCCATCCTAGGGGTCCAGCCATCCCAGGGGTCCAGCCATCCTAGGGGCCGAGCCATCCGCCATCCTAGGGGCCCAGCCATACTAGGGGTCTAACCATCCTAGGGGCCCAGCCATCCCAGGGGCCCTGCCATCCTGGGGGTCCAGCCAACATAGGGGCCCAGCCATCCCAGGGACTCAGCCATCCTAGGAGTCCAACCATCCTAGGGGCCCAGCCATTCTTTGGGCCCAACCATCCTAGGGGTCCAGCCTTCCTAGGGGCCCAGCCACCCTAGGGGCCCAGCCATCCTAGGAGTCCAGCCATCCCAGGGGCCCAGCCATCCTAGCGGTCCAACCATCCTAGGGGCCCAGCCATCCTAGGGGTCGAGCCATACTAGGGGTCCAGCCATCCTAGGGGCACAACCATCCCAGGGGCCCAGCCATCCCAGGGGTCCAGCCATCCTAGGGGCCCAGCCATCCTTGGGGTTCAGCCATTCTAGGGGCCCAGCCATCCCAAGTGTTTTAGATCCCTTATTTAGGGGTGGTAGGACCTAAAACGGAAGAGTTACTGTATTGATTTTGAATGGAGTGTCTAAAAGGGGGTAGCTGCCTTTGGAGGGGCAAGCTGACCAGTGTAGTGTGTTGTGGTGTGCTAGGAACTAGGGGGCGCTCCTATAAAGACTGTAAATGTGGTTTAAGGGATGTAGCCTTAGCACGCGGGTCGATGTACTAGTCGCCCAGCCGGCTACTTATTATATAATCACCTTGCTAGTGTCAGCGGTTCGGCACGCGCTTCACTTGAGCACGCGAGCCGCTGTGAGGAATACAATGACGTCTGAGTTGGCGTTATTACTACGGTGTGTCACGTCTGACTGTGACGGGAGTAAGGAAGGACGTTGGGACGTGAAGAAGAGTGTAGATCAGTAATGCAAGTGTAAGAGACTGACCAAGTGTTTATTGGTCAGCAATGAGTAACTGTTAGTCCCTTTTAAGGGATCTTGTGATGTTATAATGTGAGTACAAACTGTGGGTGTTAGGTTACAAAAGTAGGATTCTGAACACTGACTGACTGACTCACCTCGGTTGACACTGTCGTTAGCCTCCGGCTGTCTCGTCGAAGCACTGATGATGGAGAGATCCTCGTGACCCACTTAAGGCACCTTTTATACCTTTAGCCTCTGTTCTGTCAGCGCGTTGTGGCATAGTTGAACCAGTTTGTAGTATGTCGCTGTGTGTCATAATTACGCAAGGGTTGAGCTGCTTTATGGAGTAGCCAGCTGCCCTTATAGTATTGATGGATACTGGGTAGGCTTTTAAAGGGTTGCCTTTTATGAGATTTAGACAGATGATGGGGGGGATGATCTCTAAGGGGTGCATACCCCTTGGGTATTGTACAAGCCTCTTCCTCCATTTGGTCGCGTCCTCGCGACCGGGAAGGGCACTTGGGGTTGGGATGTTGTCGTAGTAGTTTTTGAATCCCCCTCGTCTCTTCTGGTGGTGGCGTCGTAAGCGTCGTCGTATGGAACGGGTGTCGTCGTGCAGAAGTGTAGGTGTGCGGTCAGCCCGTGTTCAGAGGGGAGGGTTATGGGGTGTACATAGATATATATGTATATAAATTTTACATTGCATGGTGAAATGTGCATTAACATTGTTGAATAAAGAAAATAATTGCTATTGAGGCACAATCGCCATTGCCGTTGTCGGCATAAAAAAGAAAAAAAACATGGTTATACATGGTTACATAGTTGTGCAGGGAGGAAAAACCCAGGGCCGAACGGATGATTGCGTCGTCCGCCCTATCTTGGGGAAAAAGTGCTCCCTGCAATAAAGAAGATAGGAGAGAATAGAAAAAAATGGGTGTTCCAGGGTATAATTTAAAGGAAATATTTAAAATGTATTTATTGGTGTGGGATAAAACGGAACACCCTGACAAATGGGGAAGTTAGAAGAGAGAAAAATGAAAGAAAACAATTCACAGACATTGGTTACGTGTTACCTTAGCAAACGAAACAAAACAAAACAAAAATATAGACATCGTGTACACGTGAACTTGATAAACAGACAAAAATATATATAGTGTTTAATGTATTATGTTGCGATGCTGACATTTAGGAATTTCCATTGGAATAATTGCCCGTGGGCGCATGAATATGTATGTAGTTTACTCTTTAAAATTATGAACTACAATGACCTTATGTCTACTTAAGCGCGCTAAACCCTTATAATTCTAGTTTTTGTTTGGATCCTCGCGTGCACGCTACCTGTTTGTACGTACGCTTGCCGTATCACGGCTGATCCTATACGGCCACCTCTTGCCACGGTTGAGTGGTCGTACCGCTTGCAGTGTATTCTTAATACCTAGTCTGTGAAGCATCCTCTGTGGGTGAATGCTTGCACACTTGGCCATGAGGGTCGCCGCCACATGCCGGTTGCGCCCTCATCGCCGTAAGCTGCGTCGCATTTTGACGCTTCAAGTGTTTTTGTTTTATGCAGATCTGCCAGCAAGCCTGATGCCCCACAGGCATCATTCCTGCTGTGCAGATTATTGACGTGTAGCTGTAAAAAAAAAATGTAGTGAGTGTGTAAGTGAGAATGAATGTTAAATGGAGGTTAGTATGCACAGGTATAATACTACAATAAGGGGGCATTAAATAGCATGTTGCTGCTATCTGGCAGCAAAATCATAATTACACGTGTCATATTCTAGGTGACAATGCCTGCAAAAAAAAATGGAGAGGTTAACAAAACATTGAAATTCCCTATTCCATATGCCGCTTCCTGTGGCAGCGTTGCCACAGTCTGAAGCCCCTTTTTACCTGTGAAAAGAATGGCATGGTTATTATTACTCGATATATGGCCGGGCTTACCCTATATGGTGCCGTGACGTCATTTCCTAATGTGTTGTAGTATTGGGCTTACCCTGGCAACGAATTTGGGCCGCCAGGCGCCGAAATTTTACCTCAATATATGTATTAAAAAAAATTGTCTTAAATGTAAGACTATGCTACATTATAATAACTTATCATGAGTTATCGGACTTACCCTGATGACGGATTTGTGGGTCATCAGGCGCCGAACGGCGTTCTCTTATACTACTTATTCTACTTATGGTATATATAAAAAAACTACATCTAAGCCGAGAGGGTTGCCTTAATCTATTGCCGAAAGATGCTGTGCTGAATTGCAACAGTGTTCATTAAATTTGCTTAATCCTAGGTTGCGTGTCAAATGCAACCGTCTATAACTAAATTTGGCCTAGGACGATCGTCTGGGGCAATTAAATCCCCAGATCACCACCCGCACGAGCCCCAGAAACACCGGTTGTCTCTAGGGTCGCTAGATTCCGTCCCCTTAACTCTAGGTGTCGACGTCTATTACTAGGACTAATCTATGCGCAGGCGCTTACGGTGCCACTAAGCTAACCGTTTCGCCCGCTGTAACTTTCGTGTTCATAACCGGGTGCTGTTCCTATTTGACGTAGGTGAGCCGCCCACTTGGCTCCTGTGAGGGGCGCGCAATGCCCCATCTCTTAATGCCCTCTGACTGCCCGATGCGTCGTCATTTATGTGGGCATTGGACAGTGTGGTCCAATGGCATAATATCCTCCGGGAAAAAAGCGTCCGGGGAGTCCTCTTTGCCTGTGTCGGCCGCAATATTTGTATTCATATGTCCTCCGGGAAGTGAGCGTCCGGGGAGTCCTCTTCGCCTTAATCGGCATTGCTGGGTTGGCCCACTGAACCCTTTTGAGTGCCCGCTATGCTACTCATTTAAGAACTCTGGCGACCCGTTGTCGTCCATTTACGTGGGCGCAGGACCGAATGAGCGCGTACATTCCATATATATATATTCATATTTCATTCTGCATTATTGATTACCGTCGTGGTCTTCACCTTCACCTCGCGGGGTAAGGACTTGTCGGATCTAGGATTGGTCCTGCTGAACCCTTGGATCCTGCTTCACTCCTGACGAATAGGAGTCTGACTCCCCGCCATGGAAGTCCTACTTACGTAAATTTAACTAACAGTCTAGTCATAATATGGTCGTCTCTAGGGATAGCTCCCGAGGCCGACGCGGAGTGAGCTATTTCTCCCGCCATTCTCAGAAAGTCTCCCTGCAGGTCTTGGCTTCGACGACCGTGGCTCAAAGTGGGTTTAGCATCCCTTCCTCCCAGGGGCGGTTTATGCGCACCTAGGATTCCAGAGCTTGCCCGACCAGGCCGCGAATGCTTTGCCCTTACGTGGTTCGTCTATTTGGTCTAGTCGTCAGTAATTTGATGAGCCGACTGGGGTAAGGGTCCACATCGCCTTCCCCAGCTCTGCTCCTAGTGTTGTGCTTTTGACCTTTGGCTAACGCCGGTATCATCAGCCAGGGTGTTTCAGATTCCCTTTTTTTTTTTTTTTTTTTAAATATAGGTGTAACCTGTGTAAAAAGTGTCAAATGTAAAATACTTCCAGTGTGGTGGGCTGGTAAAACCTCTACATACGTAGACTACTTTAGGCTACCTGTGCTATATCAGCTTCTCCAGCGATAATGCTCTTTTTTTAACCTTTATGGAGGTGTTAGTAGGGTCTGTGGCGTCAGGTACCCTGTTATTGTGATCTGGGGGTAGTTATCTGTAGAGTGGGTTAAAGCAGGGTAGGAGGAGGTTGCGCACTTCCGAATTCCGCGTTAGTGGCGGCCTGGAACCGGTTTTTGTGCTGGGATGCTCCTACAGTGAGTGGAACGGGGCAGGTAATTCCCGGGGTTGCAAAAAATAAAATAAAAATCCATGCCGGTCTGATATCAATATCCCCTGGTGAATGGATGGGATATACATGCATGCGTCTGGATATGAGGCGTTTGCACTCATGTATGGATAGGTGTAGGTTGAGGCATAATACTAATATATTTCCCTCTCATGCGGGATGATTTAAATTTAAAAAAAATGGTTAGTATTTATTACTTATGGCCTCATCTCTCATATGGAGATGTGCATTACGCTTAGTTGGTGTTGGCCGATGCACCCCTCTCATTCAGGTGATAGCGGTGGGGCTCAAGGCGTAGCATGCCCTTTCTGTAAACACATGAAGTTTACCAACCCTTATGTATACTTTGTAGTGTAGTGTAGCTGTGCTGGTCGTGTTCATGTGTCTGCGTTGTTTATGTTTGGACGTGAAAAGGTTATGGGAAGGGAGTAGAGTGGGACGCTGTTAGCATGTTCTCTTGTCATCCTCCCTTGGTCCATGTTGGTTTTCTATCCGCGCTTTGGGATAGCGAAGCTTCACGACCTACTCTGGTCCGTTATAGGGCTAAGTCCTAGTCGCCTGGAATGATTTGTTTCGGGACTAGGGTCGCAAAAAGAAGTTGTTAAGGGGAGGTCCCGTGTCCTCAAAGTCCCTATGTTCGCCCCTGATTGGTGAGCGCGTTTGTGTGTGTGTGTGTGACTACGCTCCGCTACACCACGCGGACGCCTGGTCTGCTGTAGGGCCAAGTCCTACTGTGTATATTGTGTATGGGTAGGAAGCGCCCGTGGCCTGCCAACGTCTTTACGAACGTGCTACTCTGGGCCTGCGACAAGTTTTGGTCTGTGACGTCTGCTTGTTGATAAATGCTTTCGCAGTGTTGAAAAATGTATAGTGTTATGATTGTTCTGCATTTGTTTATTCATGGTCACTGCCACTACACAATCGCGTTTTGTCATCGACAGTGTTGCAAAGTGGCTAAGTCTGCAAGTCATCAGTTTGTGTGTGTAACTTCAGGCCGGGATTTTATGTAGGTTAACCACTGTTGCGTGTTTTTCTGCACGTATGCCAGTGTGGTCATTGTGTTAAATTCCTGGCGGCCCGATGTGGTAATCCGCCCTGCTACTATTGCCGTTGTGTGGCCATTATGCCGTAAGACCGTTGTCTTACGAAATTTATATGTCTCTGTCTGGAAAGTCCATTTTCCCTGTCAAGTGTATTTCTGGAATTTTATGCCTGTCATTTGGCCGCAGGAATGTAGTATTATCTGTCTAAGCCGTTATATGGGCCAATTTTGGTGTGATTGGAAGGCCGTCTGCTTGTTTTTCCCTGGCGTGCAATTTTCTCTGGGGTTCGAACCCGTGTTCTATGTAATTCTCTGTGTTATATGTCTGCGTTGTTCATGTTCTGCGGGCATTCTGTCTGTATTTTGTTTGTGTTTCTCGTACCGAAAATACCGTTGTTTAGTTAGTTTTCGGTACGAGGTTTTTGTGTGTGGACATGGGTTCGAAGCCGGTTGTCTGTAAAGATTTGGTGGCCATTTCTGTGCCGCCTACACTATGGCAACTGGGCTGTGTGTTTTTCTATGCGCAACCCCTAGTATACCTTCCTGCGAGGAGTTTGCTTATTTTTGCCCTCTCCTCGTAGGGTAAATTTTGAAGATATAGGGCTCTTGGGTTGGCTATGAATGATTCCGTGCAGTGTGCTTTGGGAACTGTCGTCTGTAAGGCTCGCAGTTTATCACTGAGGTCTGCTTTACTGCTGAGTATGAGGGTGTCGGGTTGCAATGTCTTGCGCGCTCGCTTGTTTACTTGTTTCGATAACGCTGTGTATCCGAACATGTGTTCTTAATCAGCCTGCTTTCTGTTAGTGCTCTTCGCATTATAAAAAGGCAAGAGGGGAATTTTGTGGTTTAACGTGACCATTTCTGGAGATCATGTGCCACGGGATTTCCGTTTTACTTGGAATCCAAACCACAGGCCATGGCATTTCACTTCGGAAATCTCATATGCATTGGCCGTCTGTGAAAGAACCTTCCATTGACTACACTTGTGTCCCCGAGTGTTGTGTTATGTATACCTATGTATAAAATATATATATAGTTTATTTGGCCATTTTTTTTTTCTTGGGCTAAATGTGTGAGAGAAAAAAAAAATTATTTATGCCCCGCTCTGAATTAAGAGAGCACATTGAAAGAAAATAATAGTAGGTGGCGTTAGTCTCTAAAAATTATGTCGTGAGCACTATGTTTTTGAAAAAAAATGGTGATTGGGACCTGAGTGTAGTATTTACCATTTTGGTAACGTGAGTACTACCGTAATCTGGTTACGTCTCAGGGGAATCTACCGACACTGTCTAGTACACCTTAGGAAGGCCATTGCCAGACGTAACTGATACCCTTGTATCCACGTCACGAGCAAAGCCAGTGCACTGTGGGAGTCAAACCTGCCTATCAAAGTAATTGTAACTCACCAAAATGACAGTGTCTCATCCCGGTGTGCAATTGGGCTTTTTAGTTGGTTAAAGCACACCTCCCAAAAGTTTTTTTTTTTTTTTTTTGAAACTAGTTTGAGATTCTTAATTCTTGCCATGCTTACGGTTTTTGCCCGCAACAAGAGAATCTGTCAAACTGTGGAACCATAACGTAGAACGTCTAGTCATTTCTACTTAGAAAGACTCCCTTAAGCTCTATGCTGTGATTTTATGCCTAAGTTGTGTTCAAAATATCTCTTTCCGGCCTTAAGCCTGATGGGCTTTCACTTGGCTTAGTGATGGCCTAATAGAAAGATGCCATGGTTCCCAAAAAAAAACACAGAAGGATTTAAAATTACTCACTTCTAATTTGGCCATGTTGCCCTGTATATACATAAAATACGAGAAAGAAAAAAAAATGCGCAGTTTATGTTTACTATGTAATTGTCGGTCTATTTTCTGATATCTCCCGCGTGAAAGAACTTGTGTGGCCATTTATGATGGGGGAAGTGATGTTATTTTATTTCTTTGGCCTTGGTGGAAGTCGTTATCGTCTTTCGAGCTTCAGTGCTCAGAAAGGTGAAGGGTTTTGCCCTGTTACGATATTATAGGCCTCTGAAATCCATTGAGGTGTTTCTTTGCTGTTTTCCGGCGGAATTTCTAGCAAAGTAAGCCTTGCCCTACTTCCACCGTAGCGCGTGTTTCTAGGTCTAAGTGTACCTGTATTTAAGAGCGTTATTGCGCTTGGCGCTATCTTAGCAGATTTTGCGGGAGTGTATGTATGTTTGACTGCGAGGTTTTGTGGGGTGGGTAATAATACCTTTCCTAATCCCCGTGTATTGTATGGTAATGCCTGTTTAATCTGTATGTGCGTGTACCGTGCATCCTGAGGGACTAATGCCGGTGTTCGCCTCCGTTCTGGCAAATTTGCCCTTTGAACTGGCGGTGAGGGCCGCTTAAGTGCCTGTTTTTGTCCTGCCAATGTGGTGTCGTGTAGCCTGTCCGCTTTCTGGCCCGTGGCCACGGCAGACTCCTGCCACTGTGTTATCCTATCTGTGTGAGTGTATGTAGGCTTTATATGTGGTAGGTCAGGCTCTACGTCGTCAGCCCATGACGAGGTTACCTCCTGTTGTCCCTCTGTCGTATTATGTGTGATTGAAGGTCCTGGCTTCAACTCCCTCTCGTTCATCCGGTCCGAGGGGATTGTTCCAGGCTCTTCCCCTCGGCTTGGCAAAATTGCCTTCCGATCCGGAGCTGGAGGACGTGTGTCTGTGTAGGATGTATTCTTTAGTATGTTGCAGCCTAACCTGGCCGTCTCCTGGACTGTGGCCACGGCGAACTCCTGCCACTGCGTGGCAGTACTTGTCGAGAGGGACATCCTCGCAAATTGTCGAGTTAGCGTATCTACGCTTATGTCCTCTCTCGGCTGGGCTGGTGGCCCTACCATGAACTCAAAAATGGCCTTGTTGGTTTGGAGTTCACGGTATTCGTCCCAAATTTGGGTGTACTGCCTATTGAGGCATATGGCCTGTTTGCAAGTGCTTATGTGCGCATCTTAATCGCGCTGTCCTACCCTCTGACGGAGTGTATGGCTGTTTGCCCTGTATTGTCCCGATTTTCTGTTTTGAGTGTCCGTATTTGTGTTTGCCTGATCTGTATGTGCCTTTGGCATCTAGCCAATAATGCTACTAATATTGGCATACCCCTATTACCTTCATGGCTTGCAATCTCTTCATGAGGTGCCATTCTGCCTGAAGTGTATGGGCCTAAAGTAACAATAGAGAGAAAAAAAAAATCTGTGCGTGTTTGCCAGTGTATTCCTATATCTCTCTGGTTCTGTACGGGGCTAGGGGGTTGGTTTATCAAGCCTTTCCCTTGTGTAGCTAGTTTAGAGCACCAAAAAAAAAATATGGTGCTTTCTGTCTGGGGGAAAAAAATTTTCACTATCTGCTTGGCTTTTTGCGGTTCAGAGGGGGTCGTTTTGACTACGAGGGCTCGTTGGTTGAGTCCTGTTACTGCGCGTAGTACCCCGCCTCCACCATCTGTTTTAGATCCCTTATTTAGGGGTGGTAGGACCTAAAACGGAAGAGTTACTGTATTGATTTTGAATGGAGTGTCTAAAAGGGGGTAGCTGCCTTTGGAGGGGCAAGCTGACCAGTGTAGTGTGTTGTGGTGTGCTAGGAACTAGGGGGCGCTCCTATAAAGACTGTAAATGTGGTTTAAGGGATGTAGCCTTAGCACGCGGGTCGATGTACTAGTCGCCCAGCCGGCTACTTATTATATAATCACCTTGCTAGTGTCAGCGGTTCGGCACGCGCTTCACTTGAGCACGCGAGCCGCTGTGAGGAATACAATGACGTCTGAGTTGGCGTTATTACTACGGTGTGTCACGTCTGACTGTGACGGGAGTAAGGAAGGACGTTGGGACGTGAAGAAGAGTGTAGATCAGTAATGCAAGTGTAAGAGACTGACCAAGTGTTTATTGGTCAGCAATGAGTAACTGTTAGTCCCTTTTAAGGGATCTTGTGATGTTATAATGTGAGTACAAACTGTGGGTGTTAGGTTACAAAAGTAGGATTCTGAACACTGACTGACTGACTCACCTCGGTTGACACTGTCGTTAGCCTCCGGCTGTCTCGTCGAAGCACTGATGATGGAGAGATCCTCGTGACCCACTTAAGGCACCTTTTATACCTTTAGCCTCTGTTCTGTCAGCGCGTTGTGGCATAGTTGAACCAGTTTGTAGTATGTCGCTGTGTGTCATAATTACGCAAGGGTTGAGCTGCTTTATGGAGTAGCCAGCTGCCCTTATAGTATTGATGGATACTGGGTAGGCTTTTAAAGGGTTGCCTTTTATGAGATTTAGACAGATGATGGGGGGGATGATCTCTAAGGGGTGCATACCCCTTGGGTATTGTACACAAGGGCCCAGCCATCCTAGGAGCCCAGCCATTCTAGGGGCTCAGCCATCCTGGGGGCCCAGCCATCCCAGGGTCCCAGCCATCCCAGGGGCTCAGCCATCCCAGGTGCCCAGCCATCCCAGGGGCCCAGCCATCTTAGGGGCCCAGCCATACTAAGGGTCCAGCCATCCTAGGGGCCCAGCCATACAAGGGGTCGAGCCATCCTAGGGGCCCAGCCATACTAGGGGGTCCAGCCAACCTAAGGGCCAAGCCATACTAGAGGTCCAGCCATCCTAGGGGTCCAGCCATCCCAGGGGTCCAACCATCCTAGGGGCCCAGCCATACTAGGGGGTCCAGCCAACCTAAGGGCCAAGCCATACTAGAGGTCCAGCCATCCTAGGGGTCCAGCCATCCCAGGGGTCCAGCCATCCTAGGGGCCGAGCCATCAGCCATCCTAGGGGCCCAGCCATACTAGGGGTCCAGCCATTCTAGGATTTCAGCCATCCCAGGGGCCCAGCCATTCTAGGGGCCCAGCCATCCCAGGTGCCCAGCCATCCCAGGGGCCCAGCCATCCCAGGGGCCCAGCCATACTAGGGGTCCAGCAAACCTAGGGGCCCAGCCATACAAGGGGTCCAGCCATCCTAGGGGCCCAGCCATACTAGGGGTCCAGCCAACCTAAGGGCCCAGCCATACTAGGGGTCCAGCCATCCTAGGGGTCCAGCCATCCCAGGGGTCCAGCCATCCTAGGGGCCGAGCCATCAGCCATCCTAGGGGCCAGCCATACTAGGGGTCCAGCCATCCTAGGGACCCAGCCATCCCAGGGGCCCTGCCATCCTGGGGGTCCAGCCATCCCAGGGGCCAAGATATCCCAGGGGTCCAGCCCTCATAGGGGCCCAACCATCCCAGGGGCTCAGCCATCCTAGGAGTCCAAACGTCCCAGGGGCCCAGCCATCCTAGGAGTCCAGCCATCCTAGGGGCCCAGCCATCCCAGAGGCCCAGTCATCCCAGGGGCACAGCCACCCTAGGGGCCCATTCATTCAAGGGCCCAGCCAAACCAGGGGCCCAGCCATCCCAGGGGCCCAGCCATCCTAGGGGCCCAGCCATCCCAGGGGCACAGCCACCCTAGGGGCCCATTCATTCAAGGGCCCAGCCAAACCAGGGGCCCAGCCATCCCAGGGGCCCAGCCATCCTAGGGGCCTAGCCATTCTAAGGGCCCAGTCATCCTAGGGGCCCAGCCATCCCAGGGGCCAGCCATCCCAGGGGCCCAGCCATCCAAGGGGTCCAGCCATCCTAGGGGTCCAGCCATACTAGGGGTTCAGCCATCCCAGGGGTCCAGTCATCCTAGGGGCCCAGCCATCCGCCATTGTAGGGGCCCAGCCATACCAGGGGTCCAGCCATCCTAAGGGCCCAGCCATCTAAGGGACCCTGCCATCCTGGGGTTCCAGCCATCCCAGGGGTCCAGCCATTCCAGGGGTCCAGTCATCCCAGGGGTCCAGCCACCCCAGGGGCCTTGCCATCCCAGGGGTCCAACCATACTAGGGGCGCAGCCATCCCAGGTGCCCAGCCAGCACAGGGGCACAGCCATCCTAGGGGCCCAGCCATCCCAGGGGCCCAGCCATCCTAGGGGTCCAGCCATCCCAGGGGCCCAGCCATCCTACGGGCCCAGCCATCCAGGGGCCCAGCCATTCAAGGGGCCCAGCTATCCTAAGGGCTCAGCCATCATATAGGTCCGGCCATCCTAGGGGCCAAGCCATCCTAGGGGCACAGCCATCCTAGGGGCCCAGCCATCCTCGGAGCCCAGCCATCCTTGGGGTTCAGCCATCCTAGGGGCCCAGCCATCCCAGGGGTCCAGCCATCCTAGGGGCCCAGCCATACTAGGGGTCCAGCCATTCTAGGGGCCCAGCCACCCCAGAGGTCCATCCATCCTAGAGGTCCAGCCATCCTAGGGGCCCAGCCATGCCAGGGGTCCAGCCATCCCAGGGGCCCAGCCATCCTAGGGGCCCAGCGATATTCGGAGTCCAGCCATCCCAGGGGCTAAGCCATCCCAGGGATACAGCCATCCTAGGGGCCCAGCCTACCTTGGGGTCCAACCATCCTAGGGGCTCAGCCATCCTGGGGGCCCAGCCATCCCAGGGGCCCAGCCATCCCAGGGGCTCAGCCATCCCAGGTGCCCTGCCATCCCAGGGGCCCAGCCATACAAGGGGTCGAGCCATCCTAGGGGCCCAGCCATACTAGGGGGTCCAGCCAACCTAAGGGCCAAGCCATACTAGATGTCCAGCCATCCTAGGGGTCCAGCCATCCCAGGGGTCCAACCATCCTAGGGGCCCAGCCATACTAGGGGGTCCATCCAACCTAAGGGCCATGCCATACTAGAGGTCCAGCCATCCTAGGGGTCCAGCCATCCCAGGGGTCCAGCCATCCTAGGGGCCGAGCCATCAGCCATCCTAGGGGCCCAGCCATACTAGGGGTCCAGCCATTCTAGGATTTCAGCCATCCCAGGGGCCCAGCCATTCTAGGGGCCCAGCCATCCTAGGGGCCCAGGCATCCTAGGGGTCCAACCATCCTAGGGGTCCAGCCATAATAGGGGTCAAGCCATCCTAGGAGCCCAGCCATCCTAGGGGCCCAGCCATTCTAGGAGCCCAGCTATCCTAGGGGTCCAGCCATCCTAGGGGTCCAGCCATCCTAGAGGGCAGCCATCCTAGGGGTCCAGCCATCCCAGGGGTCAAGCCATCCAAAAGGGCCCAGCCATCCTAAGGGTCCAACCATCCTAGGGGCCCAGCCAACCTAGGGGTCTAAGCAACCCAGGGGCCCAACCATCCTAGTGGCCCAGCCATCCAAGGGGCCCAGCCATCCTAAGGGCCCAGCCATCCTAGGGGCCCAGCCATCCCAGGGCCCAGCCATCCTAGGGCCAGCCATCCCATGGTCCCAGCCATTCTAGGGACCCAGCCATCCTAGGGTCCTAGCCATCCTAGGGGCCCAGCCATCCTAGGGGCCCAGCCATTCTAGGGGTCCTTCCATCCTAGGGGTCCAGCCATCCTAGGGGCCCAGCCATCCCAGGGGTCCAGCCATCCCAGAGGTCCAGCCATCCCAGGGGCCCAGCCATCCTAGGGGTCAAGCCATTCTAGGGGCCCAGCCATCCTAGGGGCCCAGCCATCCCAGGGGCCCAGCCACCCCAGGGGTCCTGCTATCCCATGGGCCCAGCCATGCTAGGGGCCCAGCCATCCAAGGGGTCCAGCCATCCCAGACGCCCAGCCTACCTAGGGGCCCAGCCATCCTAGGGGCCCCGCCATCCTAGGGGTCCAGCCTTCCTAGGGGCCCAGCCATACTAGGGGCCAAGCCATCCTTGGGGCTCAGCCATCCCATGTGCCCAGCCATCCTAGGGGTCCAGCCATCCTTGGGGCCCAGCCATAACAGGGGTCCAGAAATCCCAGGGGCCCAGCCATCCTAGGGGCCAAGCCATCCTAGGGGCCACGCTATCCCAGGGGCCCAGTCATCCCAGGGGCCCAGCCATCCCAGGGGCCCAGCCATCCCAGGGGTCCAGCCATCCTAGGGGCCCAGCCATACTAGGGGTCCAGCCATCCTAGGGGCCCAGCCATCCCAGGGGTCCAGCCATCCCAGGGGCCCAGCCACCTCAGAGGTCCAGCCATCCTAGGGGTCCAGCCATCCTAGGGGCCCAGCCATCCCAGGGGTCCAGCCATCCCAGGGGCCCAGCCATCCTAGGGGCCCAGCCATACTAGAGGCCCAGCCATCCCAGGGGCCCAGTCATCCTAGGGGCCCAGCCTTCCTAGGGGCCCAGCCATCCCAGGGGCTCAGCCATCCCAGGAGTCCAGCCATCCTAGGGTCCCAGCCATCCCAGGGGCCCAACCATCCTAGGGGCACAGCCATTCTAGGGGCCCAGCCATCCTAGGGGCCCAGCCATCCCAGGGGCCCAGCCATCCCTGGGGCCCAGCCATTCTAGGGGCCCAGCCATCCCAGGGGCCCAGCCATCCTAGGGGCCCAGCCATTCTAGGGGCTCAGCCATCCTAGGGGCTCAGCCATCCCAGGGGCCCAGCCATCCCAGGGACCCAGCCACCTCATGCGGCCAGCCATCCCAGGGCCCAGCCATCTTAGGGGCCCAGCCATACTAGGGGTCCAGCCATCCTAGGGGCCCAGCCATAAAAGGGGTCCAGCCATCATAGGGGCCCAGCCATACTAGGGGTCCAGCCAACCTAAGGGCCCAGCCATACTAGGTATCCAGCCATCCTAGGGGTCCAGCCATCCCAGGGGTCCAGCCATCCTAGGGGCCGAGCCATCCGCCATCCTAGGGGCCCAGCCATACTAGGGGTCTAACCATCCTAGGGGCCCAGCCATCCCAGGGGCCCTGCCATCCTGGGGGTCCAGCCAACATAGGGGCCCAGCCATCCCAGGGACTCAGCCATCCTAGGAGTCCAACCATCCTAGGGGCCCAGCCATCCTTTGGGCCCAACCATCCTAGGGGTCCAGCCTTCCTAGGGGCCCAGCCACCCTAGGGGCCCAGCCATCCTAGGAGTCCAGCCATCCCAGGGGCCCAGCCATCCTAGGGGTCCAACCATCCTAGGGGCCCAGCCATCCTAGGGGTCCAGCCATACTAGGGGTCCAGCCATCCTAGGGGCACAACCATCCCAGGGGCCCAGCCATCCCAGGGGTCCAGCCATCCTAGGGGCCCAGCCATCCTTGGGGTTCAGCCATCCTAGGGGCCCCGCCATCCCAGGGGCCCAGCCATCCTGGGGGTCCAGCCATCCTAGGGGCCCAGTCATACTAGGGAACCAGCCATCCGAGGAGCCCAGCCATCCCAGGGCCCCAGCCGTCCCAGGGGCCCAGCCTTCCTAGGGGTCCAGCCATCCTAGCGGCCCAACCATCCTAGGGGTCCAGTCATCCCAGGGGCCCAGCCAGCCTAGGGGTCCAACCGTCCTAGGGGCCCAGCCATTCTAGGGGCCCAGCCATCCTAGGGGTCCATCCATCCCAGGGGCCCAGCCATCCTAGGTGTCAACCATCCAATGGGCCCAGCCATCCTAGGGGCCCAGCCATCCCAGGAGCAAAACCATCCTAGGGGCCCAGCTATCCCAGGGGCCCAGCCATCCTAGGGGCCCAACCATCCTAAGGGTCCAGCCATACCAGGGACCCAGCCATCCTAGGGGCCCAGCCATCCTAGGGGCCCAGCCATACTAGGGGCCCCGCCATCCTAGGGGCCCAGCCAACCTAGGGGTCCAGCCATCCTTGGGGCCCAGCCATCCCACGGGCCCAGCCATCCTAGGAGCCCAGCCATCCCAGGAGTTCAGCCATACTAGGGGCCCAGCCATCCTAGGAGCCCAGCCATCCTAGGGGCCCAGCCATCCTAAGAGCACAACCGTCCTAGGGGCCCAGCCTTCCTAGGGGCTCAGCCATCCTAGGGGTCCAGCAATCCCAGGGGTCAAGCCATCCCAGGGGCCCAGCCATCCTAGGGGTCCAACCATCCTAGGGGCCAAGCCAACCTAGGGGTCCAACCAACCCAGGGGCTCAGCCATCCTAGTGGCCCAGCCATCCAAGGGGCCCAGCCATCCTAGGGGCCCAGCCATCCTAGGGGTCCAGCCATCCAAGGGGCCCAGCCATCCTAGGGCCCAGCCATCCCAGGGGCCCAGCCATCGCAGGGGCCCAGCCATCCTAGGGTCCCAGCCATCCTAGGGGCCCAGCCATTCTAGGGGTCCTGCCATCCTAGGGGTCCAGCCATCCTAGGGGCCAGCCATCCCAGGGGTCCTGCCATCCCAGGGGCCCGGCCATCCTAGGGGTCAAGCCATCCTAGTGGCCCAGCCATCCTAGGGGACCAGCCATCCCAGGGGCCCAGCCACCCCTGGGGTCCTGCAATCCCATGGGCCCAGCCATCCTTGTGGTCCAGCCATCCTAGGGGCCCAGCCATCCCAGGCGCCCAGCCAACCTAGGGGCCCAGCCATCCTAGGGGCCCCGCAATCCTAGGGGTCCAGCCATCCTAGGGAACCAGCCATACTAGGGTCCCAGGCATCCTTTGGACCCAGCCATACTAGGGGCTCATCCATCCTAGGAGCCCAGCCATACTAGGGGCCCAGCCATCCTAGGATCTCAGCCATCCCAGGGGCCCAGCCATCCTAGGGGTCCAGCCATCCTAGGGGCCAGCCATACTAGGGGTCCTGACATCCCAGGGGCCCAGCCATCCTAGGGGCCCAGCCATACTTGGGGCCCAGCCATCCCAGGGGCCCAGTCATCCCAAGGGCCCAGCTATCCTAGGGGTCCAGCCATCCCAGGCGCCCAACCAACCTAGGGGCCCAGCCATACTAGGGGTCCAGCCATCCTAGGGGCCCAGCTGTCCTAGGGGTCCAGCCATCCTAGGGGCCCAGCCATACTAGGGGTCCCGCCATTCTAGGGGGCCAGCCATCTCAGGCGCCCAGCCATCCTAGGAGCCCAGCCATCCTAGGGGTCCAGCCATCACAGGGGCCCAGCCATCCCAGGGGCCCCGCCATCCTAAGGGGCCCAGCCATCCCAGGGGCCCAGCCATCCTAGGCGCCCAGCCATCCTGGGGGTCCAGCCATCCTAGGGGCCCCACCATCGTAGGGGTCCAGCCATCCTAGGGGCCCAGCCATACTAGGGATCAAGCCATCCTAGGGGCCCAGCCATCCCAGGGGCCCAGCCTTCCCAGGGGCCCAGCCATCCTAGGGTTCCAGCCATTCTAGGGGCCAAGCCATCCCAGGGGCCCAGCCATCCCAGGGGCCCAGCCATCCTGGGGGCCCAGCCATACTAGGGGTCCAGCCATCCTAAGGGCCCAGCAATACTAGGGGTCCAGCCATCCTAGGGGTCCTGCCTCCCCAGGGGTCCAGCTATCCTAGGGGCCCAGGCATCCGTCATCCCAGGGGCCCAGCCATCCGAGGGGCCCAGCCATCCTAGGGGCCGATCCATACTAGGGGTCCAGCCATCCTAGGGGCCCAGCCATACTAGGGGTCCAGCCATCCTATGGGCCCAGCCATACTTGGGGTCCAGCCATCCTAGGGTTCCAGCCTCCCCAGGGGTCCAGCTATCCTATGGGCCCAGGCATCCGCCATCCTAGGGGCCCAGCCATACTAGGGGCCCAGCCATCCCAGGGGCCCTGCCATCCTGGGGGTCCAGCCATCCCAGGGGTCCAGCCATCCCAGGGGTCCAACCTTCCCAGGGGCCCAGCCATCCCAGGGGTCCACCCATACTAAAAGCCCAGCCATCCTAGGGGTCCAGCCATCCCAGGGGCCCAGCAATCCCAGGGGCCCAGCCATCCTAGGGGCCCAACCATCCCAGGGGCCCAGCCACCTAGGAGTTCAACCATCCTAGGAGCCCAGCCATCCTTTGGGCCCGGCCATCCTAGGGGTCCAGCCATCCTAGGTGCCCAGCCACCCTAGGGGCCAAGCCACCCTAGGGGCCCAGCTATTCCAAGGGCCCAGCCTTCCCAGGGTCCCAGCCATCCTAGGGGCCCAGCCATCCCAGGGGCCCAACCAATCCAGGGACCCAGCCATCCTAGGGGCCCAGCCATCCTAGGGACCCAACCATCCTAGGGGCCCAGCCATCCTAGGGGCCCAGCCATCATAGGGGTCCAGCCATCGTAGGGGCCCAGCCATCCCAGGGGTCCAGCCATCCCAAGGGCCCAGCTACACCAGGGGTCCTGCCATCCCATGGGCCCAGCCATCCCATGGGTCCAGCCTTCATGGGGTCCAGCCATCCTAGGGGCCCAGCCATCCTAGGTGTCCAGCCATCCCAGGCGCCCAGCCATCCTAGGGGCCCAGCCATCCTAGGGGTCCAGCCATACTAGGGGCCCAGCCATCCTAGGGGCCCAGCCATACTAGGGGCCCAGCCATCCTAGGGGCTCAGCCATCCCAGGGGCCCAGCCATCCTAGGGGTCCAGCAATACTAAGGGCCCAGCCATCCTAGGGGTCCAGCCATCCTAGGGGCCCAGCCATCCTAGGAGCCCAGCCATCCCAGGGGCACAGCCATCCTAGGGGCCCAGCCATCCTAGGGGCCCAGCCATACTAAGGGTTCAGCCATCCGGGGGGCCCAGCCATCCTAGGGGCCCAGCCATCCTAGGGGCCCATCAATACAAGGGGCTTAGCCATCCCAGGGACCCCTTCATCCTAGGGGCTTAGCCATCCCAGGGGCCCAGCCATCCTAGGGGCCCAGCCATACGAGGGGCCCAGCCATCCTAGGGGCCCAGGCATACTAGGGGCCCAGCCATCCTAGGAGTCCAGCCATCCTAGGGGTCCAGCCATCACAGGGGCCCAGCCATTACAGGGGCCCCGCCATCCTAGGGGCCCAGCCATCCCAGGGGCCCAGCCATCCCAGGGGCCCAGCCATCCTAGGGGCCCAGCCATACTAGGGGTCCAGCCATCCTAGGGGCCCAGCCATACTAGGGGACCAGCCATCCTAAGGGCCCAGCAATACTAGGGTTCCCCCCATCCTAGGGGTCCAGCCTCCCCAGGGGTCCAGCTATACTAGGGGCCCAGGCATCCGCCATCCCAGGGGCCCAGCCATCCGAGGGGCCCAGCCATCCTAAGGGCCCAGCCATACTAGGGGTCCAGCCATCCTAGGGGTCCAGCCATCACAGGGGCCCAGCCATTACAGGGGCCCCGCCATCCTAGGGGCCCAGCCATCCCAGGGGCCCAGCCATCCCAGGGGCCCAGCCATCCTAGGGGCCCAGCCATACTAGGGGTCCAGCCATCCCAGGGGTCCAGCCATCCCAAGGGCCCAGCTACACCAGGGGTCCTGCCATCCCATGGGCCCAGCCATCCCATGGGTCCAGCCATCATGGGGTCCAGCCATCCTAGGGGCCCAGCCATCCTAGGTGTCCAGCCATCCCAGGCGCCCAGCCATCCTAGGGGCCCAGCCATCCCAGGGTCCCAGCCATCCTAGGGGCCCAGCCATCCCAGGGGCCCAACCATTCCAGGGGCCCAGCCATCCTAGGGGCCCAGCCATCCTAGGGACCCAGCCATCCTAGGGGCCAAGCCATCCTAGGGGCCCAGCCATTCTATGGGCCCAGCCATCCTAGGGGTCCAGCCATCGTAGGGGCCCAGCCATCCCAGGGGACCAGCCATCCCAAGGGCCCAGCTACCCCAGGGGTCCTGCCATCCCATGGGCCCAGCCATCCCATGGGTCCAGCCATCCTGGGGTCCAGCCATCCTAGGGGCCCATCCATCCTAGGGGTCCAGCCATCCCAGGCGCCCAGCCATCATCCTAGGGGTACAGCCATCCTAGGGGTCCAGCCATACTAGGAGCCCAGCCATTCTTGGGACCCAGCCATACTAGGGGCCCAGCTATCCTAGGGGCCCAGCCATACTAGGGGCCCAGCCATCCTAGGGGCTCAGCCATCCCAGGGGCCCAGCCATCCTTGGGGTCCTGCAATACTAAGGGCCCAGCCATCCCAGGGGAACAGCCATCCTAGGGGCCCAGCCATCCTATGGGTTCTACCATCGTATGGGCCCAGCCATCCTAGGGGTCCAGTCATCCCAGGGGCTCAGCCATCCTAGGGGTCCAGCCATCCTAGGGGCCCAGCCATACTAAGGGTCCAGCCATCCGGGGGGCCCAGCCATCCTAGGGGCCCATCAATACAAGGGGCCTGGCCATCCCAGGGGCCCATTCATGCTAGGGGCTTAGCCATCCCAGGGGCCCAGCCATCCTAGGGGCCCAGCCATCCTAGGGGCCCAGCCACCCCAGGGGCCCAGCCATCCCAGGCCCCCTGCCATCCTAGGGACCCGGCCATCCCAGGGGCTCAGCCATCCTAGGGGTCCAGCCATCCTAGGGGCCCCGCCATCACAGGGGCTCAGCCATCCCAGGGGTCCAGTCATCCCAGGGGCTCAGCCATTCTAGGGGTCCAGCCATCCTAGGTGCCCATCCACCCTAGGGGCCCAGCTATTCCAGGGTCCCAGCCATCCCAGGGTCCCACCCAACCTAGGGGCCCAGCCATCCCAGGGGCCCAACCATTCCAGGGGCCCAGCCATCCTAGGGGCCCAGCCATCCTAGGGACCCAGCAATCCTAGGGGCCCAGCCATATTAGGGGCCCAGCCATTCTAGGGGCCCAGCCATCCAAGGGGTCTAGCCATCCTAGGGGCCCAGCCATCCCAGGGGTCCAGCCATCCCAAGGGCCAAGCTACCACAGGGGTCCTGCCATCCCATGGGCCCAGCAATCCCATGGGTCCAGCCATCCAGCGGTCCAGCCATCCTAGGGGCCCAGCCATCCTAGGGGTCCAGCCATCCCAGGCGCCCAGCCATCCTAGGGGCCCAGCCATCCTAGGGGTCCAGCCATAATAGGGGCCCAGCCATACGCCATACTAGGGGCCCAGCCATTCTTGGGACCCAGCCATACTAGGGGCCCAGCCATCCTAGGGGCCCAGCCATACTAGGGGCCCAGCCATCCTAGGGGCTCAGCCATCCCAGGGGCCCAGCTATACTAGGGGTCCAGCAATCCTAAGGGCCCAGCCATCCTAGGGGTCCAGCCATCCTGGGGGCCCAGCCATCCTAGGAGCCCAGCCATCCCAGGGGCACAGCCATCCTTGGGGCCCAGCCATCCTAGGGGTCCTACCATCGTAGGGGCCCAGCCATCCTAGGGGTCCAGCCACCCCAGGGGCTCAGCCATCCTAGGGGTGCAGCCATCCTAGGGGCCCAGCCATACTAAGGGTCCAGCCATCCGGGGGGCCCAGCCATCCTAGGGGCCCAGCCATCCTAGGGGCCCAGCAATACAAGGGACCCAGCCATCCCAGGGGCCCATTCATCCTAGGGGCCCCGCCATCCTAGGGGCTTAGCCATCCCAGGGGCCCAGCCATCCTAGGGGCCCAGCCATACGAGGGGCCCAGCCATACTAGAGGTCCAGCCATCTTAGGGGCGTAGCCATACTAGGGGTCTAGCCATTCTAGGGGCCCAGCCGTCCTAGGGGTCCAGCCATCCTAGGGGCCCAGCCATACTAGGGGTCCAGCCATCCTAGGGCCCAGCCATCTCAGGGGCCCAGCCATCCTAGGGGCCCAGCCATCCCTGGGGCCCAGCCATCCCAGGCGCCCTGCCAACCTAGGGGCCCGGCCATCCCAGGGGCTCAGGCATCCTAGGGGTCCAGCCATCCTAGGGGCCCCGCCATCACAGGGGCTCAGCCATCCTAGGGGCCCAGCCATCTCAGGGGTCCAGTCAACCCAGGGGCTCAGTCATCCGTGGGGTCCAGCCATCCTAGGGGCTCAGCCATCCCAGGGGCCCAGCCATCCTAGGGGCCCGGCCATCCCAGGGGCTCAGCCATCCTAGGGGTCCAGCCATCCTAGGGGCCCCGCCATCACAGGGGCTCAGCCATCCTAGGGGTCCAGCCATCCTAGGGGTCCAGCCATAACAGGGGCTCAGCCATCCTCGGGGTCCAGCCATCCCAGGGGCTCAGCCAACCTAGGGGTCCAGCAATACAAGGGGTCCAGCCATCCTAGGGGCCCAGCCATCCCAGGGGTCCAGCCATCCGAGGGTCCCAGCCATCCTTGGGGTTCAGCGATCCTAGGGGCCCCGCCATCCCAGGGGCCCAGCCATCCTGGGGGTCCAGCCATCCTAGGGGCCCAGCCATACTAGGGATCCAGCCATCCTTGGGGCCCAGCCATCTCAGGGCCCCAGCCATCCCAGGGGCCCAGCCTTCCTAGGGGTCCAGCCATCCTAGCGGCCCAACCATCCTAGGGGTCCAGCCATCCCAGGGGCCAGCCATCCTGGGGGCCCCGCCATCCTTGAGGCCCAGCCATCCCAGGGGCTCAGCCATCCTAGGGGCCCAGCCATTCTAGGGGTTCATCCATCACAGGGGCCCAGCCATCGTAGGGGTCCACCCATCCCAGGGGCCCAGCCATCCTAGGGGCCCAGCCATCCCAGGGGCCCAGCCATCCTAGGGGCCCAGCCGTACTATTGGTCCAGCCATCCTAGGGGTTCAGCCATCCTAGAGGCAGAGCCATACTAGGGGTCCAGCCATCCTAGAGTCCAGCCATCCCTGGCGCCCAGCCAACCTAGGGGCCCAGCCATACTAGGGGTCCAGCCATCCTAGGGGCCCAGCCATCCCGGGGGCCCAGCCATCCTAGGGGCCCAGCCATTCTAGGGGCCCAGCAATCCTAGGGGCCCAGCCATTCCAGGGGCCCAGCCAATCAAGGGGCCTGGCCATTCTAGGGGCCCAGCCGTCCAAGGGGCCCAGCCATTCTAGGGGCTCAGCCATCCTAGGGGCCCAGCCATCCCAGGGGCCCAGCCATCCCAGGGGCCCAGCCATCCCAGGTGCCCAGCCATACTAAGGGTCCAGCAAACCTAGGGGCCCAGCCATACAAGGGGTCCAGCCATCCTAGGGGCCCAGCCATACTAGGGGTTCAGCCAACCTAAGGGCCCAGCCATACTAGGGGTCCAGCCATCCTAGGGGTTCAGCCATCCCAGGGGTCCAGCCATCCTAGGGGCCGAGCCATCAGCCATCCTAGGGGCCCAGCCATACTAGGGGTCCAGCCATCCTAGGGGCCCAGCCATCCCAGGGGCCCTGCCATCCTGGGGGTCCAGCCATCCCAGGGGCCAAGATATCCCAGGGGTCCAGCCCTCATAGGGGCCCAGCCATCCCAGGGGCTCAGCCATCCTAGGAGTCCAACCATCCCAGGGGCCCAGCCATCCTAGGAGTCCAGCCATCCTAGGGGCCCAGCCATCCCAGAGGCCCAGCTATCCTAGGGGCCCAGCCTTCCCAGGGGCCCAGCCATCCCAGGGGCCCAGCCATCCCAGGGGCACAGCCATCCTAGGGGCCCATTCATTCAAGGGCCCAGCCAACCCAGGGGCCCAGCCATCCCAGGGGCCCAGCCATCCTAGGGGCCCAGCCATTCTAGGGGCCCAGCCATCCTAGGGGCCCAGCCATCCCAGGGGCCCAGCCATCCTAGGGGTCCAGCCATCCTAGGGGTCCAGCCGTCCTAGGGGCCCAGCCATCCCAGGGGTCCAGCCATACTAGGGACCCAGCCATACTAGGGGTCCAGCCATCCTAGGGGCCCAGACATCCCAGGGGTCCAGCCATCCCAGGGGCCCAGCCACCCCAGAGGTCCATCCATCCTAGGGGTCCAGCCATCCTAGGGGCCCAGCCATCCCAGGGGTCCAGCCATCCCAGGGGCACAGCCATCCTAGGGGCCCCGCCATCCTCGGGGTCCAGCCATCCCAGGGACTCTGCCATCCCAGGGGTCCAGCCATCCTAGGGGCCCAGCCATCCCAGGGGCCCAGCCATCCTAGGGGACCAGCCATTCCAGGGGCCGAGCCATCCTGGGGGCCCAGCCATCCCAGGGACCCAGCCATCCCAGGGGCCCAGCCATTCTAGGGGCCCAGCCATCCCAGGGGCCCAGCCATTCTAGGGGCTCAGCCATCCTGGGGGCCCAGCCATCCCAGGGGCCCAGCCATCCCAGGGGCTCAGCCATCCCAGGTGCCCAGCCATCCCAGGGGCCCAGCCATACAAGGGGTCGAGCCATCCTAGGGGCCCAGCCATACTAGGGGGTCCAGCCAACCTAAGGGCCAAGCCATACTAGATGTCCAGCCATCCTAGGGGTCCAGCCATCCCAGGGGTCCAACCATCCTAGGGGCCCAGCCATACTAGGGGGTCCAGCCAACCTAAGGGCCATGCCATACTAGAGGTCCAGCCATCCTAGGGGTCCAGCCATCCCAGGGGTCCAGCCATCCTAGGGGCCGAGCCATCAGCCATCCTAGGGGCCCAGCCATACTAGGGGTCCAGCCATTCTAGGATTTCAGCCATCCCAGGGGCCCAGCCATTCTAGGGGCCCAGCCATCCTAGGGGCCCAGGCATCCTAGGGGTCCAACCATCCTAGGGGTCCAGCCATAATAGGGGTCAAGCCATCCTAGGAGCCCAGCCATCCTAGGGGCCCAGCCATTCTAGGAGCCCAGCTATCCTAGGGGTCCAGCCATCCTAGGGGTCCAGCCATCCTAGAGGGCAGCCATTCTAGGGGTCCAGCCATCCCAGGGGTCAAGCCATCCAAAAGGGCCCAGCCATCCTAAGGGTCCAACCATCCTAGGGGCCCAGCCAACCTAGGGGTCTAAGCAACCCAGGGGCCCAACCATCCTAGGGGCCCAGCCATCCCAGGGCCCAGCCATCCTAGGGCCAGCCATCCCATGGTCCCAGCCATTCTAGGGACCCAGCCATCCTAGGGTCCTAGCCATCCTAGGGGCCCAGCCATCCTAGGGGCCCAGCCATTCTAGGGGTCCTTCCATCCTAGGGGTCCAGCCATCCTAGGGGCCCAGCCATCCCAGGGGTCCAGCCATCCCAGAGGTCCAGCCATCCCAGGGGCCCAGCCATCCTAGGGGTCAAGCCATTCTAGGGGCCCAGCCATCCTAGGGGCCCAGCCATCCCAGGGGCCCAGCCACCCCAGGGGTCCTGCTATCCCATGGGCCCAGCCATGCTAGGGGCCCAGCCATCCAAGGGGTCCAGCCATCCCAGACGCCCAGCCAACCTAGGGGCCCAGCCATCCTAGGGGCCCCGCCATCCTAGGGGTCCAGCCTTCCTAGGGGCCCAGCCATACTAGGGGCCAAGCCATCCTTGGGGCTCAGCCATCCCATGTGCCCAGCCATCCTAGGGGTCCAGCCATCCTAGGGGCCCAGCCATAACAGGGGTCCAGAAATCCCAGGGGCCCAGCCATCCTAGGGGCCAAGCCATCCTAGGGGCCACGCTATCCCAGGGGCCCAGTCATCCCAGGGGCCCAGCCATCCCAGGGGCCCAGCCATCCCAGGGGTCCAGCCATCCTAGGGGCCCAGCCATACTAGGGGTCCAGCCATCCTAGGGGCCCAGCCATCCCAGGGGTCCAGCCATCCCAGGGGCCCAGCCACCTCAGAGGTCCAGCCATCCTAGGGGTCCAGCCATCCTAGGGGCCCAGCCATCCCAGGGGTCCAGCCATCCCAGGGGCCCAGCCATCCTAGGGGCCCAGCCATACTAGAGGCCCAGCCATCCCAGGGGCCCAGTCATCCTAGGGGCCCAGCCTTCCTAGGGGCCCAGCCATCCCAGGGGCTCAGCCATCCCAGGAGTCCAGCCATCCTAGGGTCCCAGCCATCCCAGGGGCCCAACCATCCTAGGGGCACAGCCATTCTAGGGGCCCAGCCATCCTAGGGGCCCAGCCATCCCAGGGGCCCAGCCATCCCTGGGGCCCAGCCATTCTAGGGGCCCAGCCATCCCAGGGGCCCAGCCATCCTAGGGGCCCAGCCATTCTAGGGGCTCAGCCATCCTAGGGGCTCAGCCATCCCAGGGGCCCAGCCATCCCAGGGTCCCAGCCACCTCATGCGGCCAGCCATCCCAGGGCCCAGCCATCTTAGGGGCCCAGCCATACTAGGGGTCCAGCCATCCTAGGGGCCCAGCCATAAAAGGGGTCCAGCCATCATAGGGGCCCAGCCATACTAGGGGTCCAGCCAACCTAAGGGCCCAGCCATACTAGGTATCCAGCCATCCTAGGGGTCCAGCCATCCCAGGGGTCCAGCCATCCTAGGGGCCGAGCCATCCGCCATCCTAGGGGCCCAGCCATACTAGGGGTCTAACCATCCTAGGGGCCCAGCCATCCCAGGGGCCCTGCCATCCTGGGGGTCCAGCCAACATAGGGGCCCAGCCATCCCAGGGACTCAGCCATCCTAGGAGTCCATCCATCCTAGGGGCCCAGCCATCCTTTTGGCCCAACCATCCTAGGGGTCCAGCCTTCCTAGGGGCCCAGCCACCCTAGGGGCCCAGCCATCCTAGGAGTCCAGCCATCCCAGGGGCCCAGCCATCCTAGGGGTCCAACCATCCTAGGGGCCCAGCCATCCTAGGGGTCCAGCCATACTAGGGGTCCAGCCATCCTGAGGGCACAACCATCCCAGGGGCCCAGCCATCCCAGGGGTCCAGCCATCCTAGGGGCCCAGCCATCCTTGGGGTTCAGCCATCCTAGGGGCCCCGCCATCCCAGGGGCCCAGCCATCCTGGGGGTCCAGCCATCCTAGGGGCCCAGTCATACTAGGGAACCAGCCATCCGAGGAGCCCAGCCATCCCAGGGCCCCAGCCGTCCCAGGGGCCCAGCCTTCCTAGGGGTCCAGCCATCCTAGCGGCCCAACCATCCTAGGGGTCCAGTCATCCCAGGGGCCCAGCCAGCCTAGGGGTCCAACCGTCCTAGGGGCCCAGCCATTCTAGGGGCCCAGCCATCCTAGGGGTCCATCCATCCCAGGGGCCCAGCCATCCTAGGTGTCAACCATCCAATGGGCCCAGCCATCCTAGGGGCCCAGCCATCCCAGGAGCAAAACCATCCTAGGGGCCCAGCTATCCCAGGGGCCCAGCCATCCTAGGGGCCCAACCATCCTAAGGGTCCAGCCATACCAGGGACCCAGCCATCCTAGGGGCCCAGCCATCCTAGGGGCCCAGCCATACTAGGGGCCCCGCCATCCTAGGGGCCCAGCCAACCTAGGGGTCCAGCCATCCTTGGGGCCCAGCCATCCCACGGGCCCAGCCATCCTAGGAGCCCAGCCATCCCAGGAGTTCAGCCATACTAGGGGCCCAGCCATCCTAGGAGCCCAGCCATCCTAGGGGCCCAGCCATCCTAAGAGCACAACCGTCCTAGGGGCCCAGCCTTCCTAGGGGCTCAGCCATCCTAGGGGTCCAGCCATCCCAGGGGTCAAGCCATCCCAGGGGCCCAGCCATCCTAGGGGTCCAACCATCCTAGGGGCCAAGCCAACCTAGGGGTCCAACCAACCCAGGGGCTCAGCCATCCTAGTGGCCCAGCCATCCAAGGGGCCCAGCCATCCTAGGGGCCCAGCCATCCTAGGGGTCCAGCCATCCAAGGGGCCCAGCCATCCTAGGGCCCAGCCATCCCAGGGGCCCAGCCATCGCAGGGGCCCAGCCATCCTAGGGTCCCAGCCATCCTAGGGGCCCAGCCATTCTAGGGGTCCTGCCATCCTAGGGGTCCAGCCATCCTAGGGGCCAGCCATCCCAGGGGTCCTGCCATCCCAGGGGCCCGGCCATCCTAGGGGTCAAGCCATCCTAGTGGCCCAGCCATCCTAGGGGACCAGCCATCCCAGGGGCCCAGCCACCCCTGGGGTCCTGCAATCCCATGGGCCCAGCCATCCTTGTGGTCCAGCCATCCTAGGGGCCCAGCCATCCCAGGCGCCCAGCCAACCTAGGGGCCCAGCCATCCTAGGGGCCCCGCAATCCTAGGGGTCCAGCCATCCTAGGGAACCAGCCATACTAGGGTCCCAGGCATCCTTTGGACCCAGCCATACTAGGGGCTCATCCATCCTAGGAGCCCAGCCATACTAGGGGCCCAGCCATCCTAGGATCTCAGCCATCCCAGGGGCCCAGCCATCCTAGGGGTCCAGCCATCCTAGGGGCCAGCCATACTAGGGGTCCTGACATCCCAGGGGCCCAGCCATCCTAGGGGCCCAGCCATACTTGGGGCCCAGCCATCCCAGGGGCCCAGTCATCCCAAGGGCCCAGCTATCCTAGGGGTCCAGCCATCCCAGGCGCCCAACCAACCTAGGGGCCCAGCCATACTAGGGGTCCAGCCATCCTAGGGGCCCAGCTGTCCTAGGGGTCCAGCCATCCTAGGGGCCCAGCCATACTAGGGGTCCCGCCATTCTAGGGGGCCAGCCATCTCAGGCGCCCAGCCATCCTAGGAGCCCAGCCATCCTAGGGGTCCAGCCATCACAGGGGCCCAGCCATCCCAGGGGCCCCGCCATCCTAAGGGGCCCAGCCATCCCAGGGGCCCAGCCATCCTAGGCGCCCAGCCATCCTGGGGGTCCAGCCATCCTAGGGGCCCCACCATCGTAGGGGTCCAGCCATCCTAGGGGCCCAGCCATACTAGGGATCAAGCCATCCTAGGGGCCCAGCCATCCCAGGGGCCCAGCCTTCCCAGGGGCCCAGCCATCCTAGGGTTCCAGCCATTCTAGGGGCCAAGCCATCCCAGGGGCCCAGCCATCCCAGGGGCCCAGCCATCCTGGGGGCCCAGCCATACTAGGGGTCCAGCCATCCTAGGGGCCCAGCAATACTAGGGGTCCAGCCATCCTAGGGGTCCTGCCTCCCCAGGGGTCGAGCTATCCTAGGGGCCCAGGCATCCATCATCCCAGGGGCCCAGCCATCCGAGGGGCCCAGCCATCCTAGGGGCCGAGCCATACTAGGGGTCCAGCCATCCTAGGGGCCCAGCCATACTAGGGGTCCAGCCATCCTATGGGCCCAGCCATACTTGGGGTCCAGCCATCCTAGGGTTCCAGCCTCCCCAGGGGTCCAGCTATCCTATGGGCCCAGGCATCCGCCATCCTAGGGGCCCAGCCATACTAGGGGCCCAGCCATCCCAGGGGCCCTGCCATCCTGGGGGTCCAGCCATCCCAGGGGTCCAGCCATCCCAGGGGTCCAACCTTCCCAGGGGCCCAGCCATCCCAGGGGTCCACCCATACTAAAAGCCCAGCCATCCTAGGGGTCCAGCCATCCCAGGGGCCCAGCAATCCCAGGGGCCCAGCCATCCTAGGGGCCCAACCATCCCAGGGGCCCAGCCACCTAGGAGTTCAACCATCCTAGGAGCCCAGCCATCCTTTGGGCCCGGCCATCCTAGGGGTCCAGCCATCCTAGGTGCCCAGCCACCCTAGGGGCCAAGCCACCCTAGGGGCCCAGCTATTCCAAGGGCCCAGCCTTCCCAGGGTCCCAGCCATCCTAGGGGCCCAGCCATCCCAGGGGCCCAACCAATCCAGGGACCCAGCCATCCTAGGGGCCCAGCCATCCTAGGGACCCAACCATCCCAGGGGCCCAGCCATCCTAGGGGCCCAGCCATCATAGGGGTCCAGCCATCGTAGGGGCCCAGCCATCCCAGGGGTCCAGCCATCCCAAGGGCCCAGCTACACCAGGGGTCCTGCCATCCCATGGGCCCAGCCATCCCATGGGTCCAGCCATCATGGGGTCCAGCCATCCTAGGGGCCCAGCCATCCTAGGTGTCCAGCCATCCCAGGCGCCCAGCCATCCTAGGGGCCCAGCCATCCTAGGGGTCCAGCCATACTAGGGGCCCAGCCATCCTAGGGGCCCAGCCATACTAGGGGCCCAGCCATCCTAGGGGCTCAGCCATCCCAGGGGCCCAGCCATCCTAGGGGTCCAGCAATACTAAGGGCCCAGCCATCCTAGGGGTCCAGCCATCCTAGGGGCCCAGCCATCCTAGGAGCCCAGCCATCCCAGGGGCACAGCCATCCTAGGGGCCCAGCCATCCTAGGGGCCCAGCCATACTAAGGGTTCAGCCATCCGGGGGGCCCAGCCATCCTAGGGGCCCAGCCATCCTAGGGGCCCATCAATACAAGGGGCTTAGCCATCCCAGGGACCCCTTCATCCTAGGGGCTTAGCCATCCCAGGGGCCCAGCCATCCTAGGGGCCCAGCCATACGAGGGGCCCAGCCATCCTAGGGGCCCAGGCATACTAGGGGCCCAGCCATCCTAGGAGTCCAGCCATCCTAGGGGTCCAGCCATCACAGGGGCCCAGCCATTACAGGGGCCCCGCCATCCTAGGGGCCCAGCCATCCCAGGGGCCCAGCCATCCCAGGGGCCCAGCCATCCTAGGGGCCCAGCCATACTAGGGGTCCAGCCATCCTAGGGGCCCAGCCATACTAGGGGACCAGCCATCCTAAGGGCCCAGCAATACTAGGGTTCCCGCCATCCTAGGGGTCCAGCCTCCCCAGGGGTCCAGCTATACTAGGGGCCCAGGCATCCGCCATCCTAGGGGCCCAGCCATCCGAGGGGCCCAGCCATCCTAAGGGCCCAGCCATACTAGGGGTCCAGCCATCCTAGGGGTCCAGCCATCACAGGGGCCCAGCCATTACAGGGGCCCCGCCATCCTAGGGGCCCAGCCATCCCAGGGGCCCAGCCATCCCAGGGGCCCAGCCATCCTAGGGGCCCAGCCATACTAGGGGTCCAGCCATCCCAGGGGTCCAGCCATCCCAAGGGCCCAGCTACACCAGGGGTCCTGCCATCCCATGGGCCCAGCCATCCCATGGGTCCAGCCATCATGGGGTCCAGCCATCCTAGGGGCCCAGCCATCCTAGGTGTCCAGCCATCCCAGGCGCCCAGCCATCCTAGGGGCCCAGCCATCCCAGGGTCCCAGCCATCCTAGGGGCCCAGCCATCCCAGGGGCCCAACCATTCCAGGGGCCCAGCCATCCTAGGGGCCCAGCCATCCTAGGGACCCAGCCATCCTAGGGGCCAAGCCATCCTAGGGGCCCAGCCATTCTATGGGCCCAGCCATCCTAGGGGTCCAGCCATCGTAGGGGCCCAGCCATCCCAGGGGACCAGCCATCCCAAAGGCCCAGCTACCCCAGGGGTCCTGCCATCCGATGGGCCCAGCCATCCCATGGGTCCAGCCATCCTGGGGTCCAGCCATCCTAGGGGCCCATCCATCCTAGGGGTCCAGCCATCCCAGGCGCCCAGCCATCATCCTAGGGGTACAGCCATCCTAGGGGTCCAGCCATACTAGGAGCCCAGCCATTCTTGGGACCCAGCCATACTAGGGGCCCAGCTATCCTAGGGGCCCAGCCATACTAGGGGCCCAGCCATCCTAGGGGCTCAGCCATCCCAGGGGCCCAGCCATCCTTGGGGTCCTGCAATACTAAGGGCCCAGCCATCCCAGGGGAACAGCCATCCTAGGGGCCCAGCCATCCTATGGGTTCTACCATCGTATGGGCCCAGCCATCCTAGGGGTCCAGTCATCCCAGGGGCTCAGCCATCCTAGGGGTCCAGCCATCCTAGGGGCCCAGCCATACTAAGGGTCCAGCCATCCGGGGGGCCCAGCCATCCTAGGGGCCCATCAATACAAGGGGCCCAGCCATCCCAGGGGCCCATTCATGCTAGGGGCTTAGCCATCCCAGGGGCCCAGCCATCCTAGGGGCCCAGCCATCCTAGGGGCCCAGCCACCCCAGGGGCCCAGCCATCCCAGGCCCCCTGCCATCCTAGGGGCCCGGCCATCCCAGGGGCTCAGCCATCCTAGGGGTCCAGCCATCCTAGGGGCCCCGCCATCACAAGGGCTCAGCCATCCCAGGGGTCCAGTCATCCCAGGGGCTCAGCCATTCTAGGGGTCCAGCCATCCTAGGTGCCCATCCACCCTAGGGGCCCAGCTATTCCAGGGGCCCAGCCATCCCAGGGTCCCAGCCATCCTAGGGGCCCAGCCATCCCAGGGGCCCAACCATTCCAGGGGCCCAGCCATCCTAGGGGCCCAGCCATCCTAGGGACCCAGCAATCCTAGGGGCCCAGCCATATTAGGGGCCCAGCCATTCTAGGGGCCCAGCCATCCAAGGGGTCTAGCCATCCTAGGGGCCCAGCCATCCCAGGGGTCCAGCCATCCCAAGGGCCAAGCTACCACAGGGGTCCTGCCATCCCATGGGCCCAGCAATCCCATGGCTCCAGCCATCCAGCGGTCCAGCCATCCTAGGGGCCCAGCCATCCTAGGGGTCCAGCCATCCCAGGCGCCCAGCCATCCTAGGGGCCCAGCCATCCTAGGGGTCCAGCCATAATAGGGGCCCAGCCATACGCCATACTAGGGGCCCAGCCATTCTTGGGACCCAGCCATACTAGGGGCCCAGCCATCCTAGGGGCCCAGCCATACTAGGGGCCCAGCCATCCTAGGGGCTCAGCCATCCCAGGGGCCCAGCTATACTAGGGGTCCAGCAATCCTAAGGGCCCAGCCATCCTAGGGGTCCAGCCATCCTGGGGGCCCAGCCATCCTAGGAGCCCAGCCATCCCAGGGGCACAGCCATCCTTGGGGCCCAGCCATCCTAGGGGTCCTACCATCGTAGGGGCCCAGCCATCCTAGGGGTCCAGCCACCCCAGGGGCTCAGCCATCCTAGGGGTGCAGCCATCCTAGGGGCCCAGCCATACTAAGGGTCCAGCCATCCGGGGGGCCCAGCCATCCTAGGGGCCCAGCCATCCTAGGGGCCCAGCAATACAAGGGACCCAGCCATCCCAGGGGCCCATTCATCCTAGGGGCCCCGCCATCCTAGGGGCTTAGCCATCCCAGGGGCCCAGCCATCCTAGGGGCCCAGCCATACGAGGGGCCCAGCCATACTAGAGGTCCAGCCATCTTAGGGGCGTAGCCATACTAGGGGTCTAGCCATTCTAGGGGCCCAGCCGTCCTAGGGGTCCAGCCATCCTAGGGGCCCAGCCATACTAGGGGTCCAGCCGTCCTAGGGCCCAGCCATCTCAGGGGCCCAGCCATCCTAGGGGCCCAGCCATCCCTGGGGCCCAGCCATCCCAGGCGCCCTGCCAACCTAGGGGCCCGGCCATCCCAGGGGCTCAGGCATCCTAGGGGTCCAGCCATCCTAGGGGCCCCGCCATCACAGGGGCTCAGCCATCCTAGGGGCCCAGCCATCTCAGGGGTCCAGTCATCCCAGGGGCTCAGTCATCCGTGGGGTCCAGCCATCCTAGGGGCTCAGCCATCCCAGGGGCCCAGCCATCCTAGGGGCCCGGCCATCCCAGGGGCTCAGCCATCCTAGGGGTCCAGCCATCCTAGGGGCCCCGCCATCACAGGGGCTCAGCCATCCTAGGGGTCCAGCCATCCTAGGGGTCCAGCCATAACAGGGGCTCAGCCATCCTCGGGGTCCAGCCATCCCAGGGGCTCAGCCAACCTAGGGGTCCAGCAATACAAGGGGTCCAGCCATCCTAGGGGCCCAGCCATCCCAGGGGTCCAGCCATCCGAGGGTCCCAGCCATCCTTGGGGTTCAGCGATCCTAGGGGCCCCGCCATCCCAGGGGCCCAGCCATCCTGGGGGTCCAGCCATCCTAGGGGCCCAGCCATACTAGGGATCCAGCCATCCTTGGGGCCCAGCCATCTCAGGGCCCCAGCCATCCCAGGGGCCCAGCCTTCCTAGGGGTCCAGCCATCCTAGCGGCCCAACCATCCTAGGGGTCCAGCCATCCCAGGGGCCAGCCATCCTGGGGGCCCCGCCATCCTTGAGGCCCAGCCATCCCAGGGGCTCAGCCATCCTAGGGGCCCAGCCATTCTAGGGGTTCATCCATCACAGGGGCCCAGCCATCGTAGGGGTCCACCCATCCCAGGGGCCCAGCCATCCTAGGGGCCCAGCCATCCCAGGGGCCCAGCCATCCTAGGGGCCCAGCCGTACTATTGGTCCAGCCATCCTAGGGGTTCAGCCATCCTAGAGGCAGAGCCATACTAGGGGTCCAGCCATCCTAGAGTCCAGCCATCCCAGGCGCCCAGCCAACCTAGGGGCCCAGCCATACTAGGGGTCCAGCCATCCTAGGGGCCCAGCCATCCCGGGGGCCCAGCCATCCTAGGGGCCCAGCCATTCTAGGGGCCCAGCAATCCTAGGGGCCCAGCCATTCCAGGGGCCCAGCCAATCAAGGGGCCTGGCCATTCTAGGGGCCCAGCCATCCAAGGGGCCCAGCCATTCTAGGGGCTCAGCCATCCTAGCGGCCCAGCCATCCCAGGGGCCCAGCCATCCCAGGGGCCCAGCCATCCCAGGTGCCCAGCCATCCCAGGTGCCCAGCCATACTAAGGGTCCAGCAAACCTAGGGGCCCAGCCATACAAGGGGTCCAGCCATCCTAGGGGCCCAGCCATACTAGGGGTTCAGCCAACCTAAGGGCCCAGCCATACTAGGGGTCCAGCCATCCTAGGGGTTCAGCCATCCCAGGGGTCCAGCCATCCTAGGGGCCGAGCCATCAGCCATCCTAGGGGCCCAGCCATACTAGGGGTCCAGCCATCCTAGGGGCCCAGCCATCCCAGGGGCCCTGCCATCCTGGGGGTCCAGCCATCCCAGGGGCCAAGATATCCCAGGGGTCCAGCCCTCATAGGGGCCCAGCCATCCCAGGGGCTCAGCCATCCTAGGAGTCCAACCATCCCAGGGGCCCAGCCATCCTAGGAGTCCAGCCATCCTAGGGGCCCAGCCATCCCAGAGGCCCAGCTATCCTAGGGGCCCAGCCTTCCCAGGGGCCCAGCCATCCCAGGGGCCCAGCCATCCCAGGGGCACAGCCATCCTAGGGGCCCATTCATTCAAGGGCCCAGCCAACCCAGGGGCCCAGCCATCCCAGGGGCCCAGCCATCCTAGGGGCCCAGCCATTCTAGGGGCCCAGCCATCCTAGGGGCCCAGCCATCCCAGGGGCCCAGCCATCCTAGGGGTCCAGCCATCCTAGGGGTCCAGCCATACTAGGGGTTCAGCCATCCCAGGGGTCCAGTCATCCTAGGGGCCCAGCCATCCGCCATTGTAGGGGCCCAGCCATACCAGGGGTCCAGCCATCCTAAGGGCCCAGCCATCTAATGGACCCTGCCATTCTGGGGTTCCAGCCATCCCAGGGGTCCAGCCATTCCAGGGGTCCAGCCAACCCAGGGTTCCAGCCACCCCAGGGGCCTTGCCATCCCAGGGGTCCAACCATACTAGGGGCGCAGCCATCCTAGGTGCCCAGCCAGCACAGGGGCCCAGCCATCCTAGGGGCCCTGCCATCCCAAGGGCCCAGCCATCCTAGGGGTCGAGCCATCATAGGGGCCCAGCCATCCTAAGGGCCCAGCCATCCTAGGAGTCCAGCCATCCCAGGGGCCCAACCATCCTTGGGGTCCAACCATCCTAGGGGCCCAGCCATCCTAGGGGTTCGGCCATGCTAGGGGCCCCGCATTCCTAGGGGTCCAGCCATCCCAGGGGTTCAGCCATCCCAGGGGCCCAGCCATCCTAGGGGCCCTGCTATCCTAAAGGCCCAGCCATCCTAGGGGTCCAGCCACCCTACCGGCCCAGCCATCCTAGGGGTCCAGCCATCACAGGGGCCCAGCCATCCTACGGGCCCAGCCATCCAGGGGCCCAGCCATTCCAGGGGCCCAGCTATCCTAAGGGCCCAGCCATCCTATAGGTCCGGCCATCCTAGGGGCCAAGCCATCCTAGGGGCACAGCCATCCTAGGGGCCCAGCCATCCTAGGAGCCCAGCCATCCTAGGGGTTCAGCCTTCCTAGGGGCCCAGCCATCCCAGGGGTCCAGCCATCCTATGGGGCCCAGCCATACTAGGGGTCCAGCAATTCTAGGGGCCCAGCCACCCCAGAGGTCCATCCTTCCTAGGCGTCCAGCCATCCTAGGGGCCCAGCCATGCCAGGGGTCCAGCCATCCCAGGGGCCCAGCCATCCTAGGGGCCCAGCCATTCTAGGAGCCCAGCTATCCTAGGGGTCCAGCCATCCTAGGGGTCCAGCCATCCTAGAGGGCAGCCATTCTAGGGGTCCAGCCATCCCAGGGGTCAAGCCATCCAAAAGGGCCCAGCCATCCTAAGGGTCCAACCATCCTAGGGGCCCAGCCAACCTAGGGGTCTAAGCAACCCAGGGGCCCAACCATCCTAGGGGCCCAGCCATCCCAGGGCCCAGCCATCCTAGGGCCAGCCATCCCATGGTCCCAGCCATTCTAGGGACCCAGCCATCCTAGGGTCCTAGCCATCCTAGGGGCCCAGCCATCCTAGGGGCCCAGCCATTCTAGGGGTCCTTCCATCCTAGGGGTCCAGCCATCCTAGGGGCCCAGCCATCCCAGGGGTCCAGCCATCCCAGAGGTCCAGCCATCCCAGGGGCCCAGCCATCCTAGGGGTCAAGCCATTCTAGGGGCCCAGCCATCCTAGGGGCCCAGCCATCCCAGGGGCCCAGCCACCCCAGGGGTCCTGCTATCCCATGGGCCCAGCCATGCTAGGGGCCCAGCCATCCAAGGGGTCCAGCCATCCCAGACGCCCAGCCAACCTAGGGGCCCAGCCATCCTAGGGGCCCCGCCATCCTAGGGGTCCAGCCTTCCTAGGGGCCCAGCCATACTAGGGGCCAAGCCATCCTTGGGGCTCAGCCATCCCATGTGCCCAGCCATCCTAGGGGTCCAGCCATCCTAGGGGCCCAGCCATAACAGGGGTCCAGAAATCCCAGGGGCCCAGCCATCCTAGGGGCCAAGCCATCCTAGGGGCCACGCTATCCCAGGGGCCCAGTCATCCCAGGGGCCCAGCCATCCCAGGGGCCCAGCCATCCCAGGGGTCCAGCCATCCTAGGGGCCCAGCCATACTAGGGGTCCAGCCATCCTAGGGGCCCAGCCATCCCAGGGGTCCAGCCATCCCAGGGGCCCAGCCACCTCAGAGGTCCAGCCATCCTAGGGGTCCAGCCATCCTAGGGGCCCAGCCATCCCAGGGGTCCAGCCATCCCAGGGGCCCAGCCATCCTAGGGGCCCAGCCATACTAGAGGCCCAGCCATCCCAGGGGCCCAGTCATCCTAGGGGCCCAGCCTTCCTAGGGGCCCAGCCATCCCAGGGGCTCAGCCATCCCAGGAGTCCAGCCATCCTAGGGTCCCAGCCATCCCAGGGGCCCAACCATCCTAGGGGCACAGCCATTCTAGGGGCCCAGCCATCCTAGGGGCCCAGCCATCCCAGGGGCCCAGCCATCCCTGGGGCCCAGCCATTCTAGGGGCCCAGCCATCCCAGGGGCCCAGCCATCCTAGGGGCCCAGCCATTCTAGGGGCTCAGCCATCCTAGGGGCTCAGCCATCCCAGGGGCCCAGCCATCCCAGGGTCCCAGCCACCTCATGCGGCCAGCCATCCCAGGGCCCAGCCATCTTAGGGGCCCAGCCATACTAGGGGTCCAGCCATCCTAGGGGCCCAGCCATAAAAGGGGTCCAGCCATCATAGGGGCCCAGCCATACTAGGGGTCCAGCCAACCTAAGGGCCCAGCCATACTAGGTATCCAGCCATCCTAGGGGTCCAGCCATCCCAGGGGTCCAGCCATCCTAGGGGCCGAGCCATCCGCCATCCTAGGGGCCCAGCCATACTAGGGGTCTAACCATCCTAGGGGCCCAGCCATCCCAGGGGCCCTGCCATCCTGGGGGTCCAGCCAACATAGGGGCCCAGCCATCCCAGGGACTCAGCCATCCTAGGAGTCCATCCATCCTAGGGGCCCAGCCATCCTTTTGGCCCAACCATCCTAGGGGTCCAGCCTTCCTAGGGGCCCAGCCACCCTAGGGGCCCAGCCATCCTAGGAGTCCAGCCATCCCAGGGGCCCAGCCATCCTAGGGGTCCAACCATCCTAGGGGCCCAGCCATCCTAGGGGTCCAGCCATACTAGGGGTCCAGCCATCCTGAGGGCACAACCATCCCAGGGGCCCAGCCATCCCAGGGGTCCAGCCATCCTAGGGGCCCAGCCATCCTTGGGGTTCAGCCATCCTAGGGGCCCCGCCATCCCAGGGGCCCAGCCATCCTGGGGGTCCAGCCATCCTAGGGGCCCAGTCATACTAGGGAACCAGCCATCCGAGGAGCCCAGCCATCCCAGGGCCCCAGCCGTCCCAGGGGCCCAGCCTTCCTAGGGGTCCAGCCATCCTAGCGGCCCAACCATCCTAGGGGTCCAGTCATCCCAGGGGCCCAGCCAGCCTAGGGGTCCAACCGTCCTAGGGGCCCAGCCATTCTAGGGGCCCAGCCATCCTAGGGGTCCATCCATCCCAGGGGCCCAGCCATCCTAGGTGTCAACCATCCAATGGGCCCAGCCATCCTAGGGGCCCAGCCATCCCAGGAGCAAAACCATCCTAGGGGCCCAGCTATCCCAGGGGCCCAGCCATCCTAGGGGCCCAACCATCCTAAGGGTCCAGCCATACCAGGGACCCAGCCATCCTAGGGGCCCAGCCATCCTAGGGGCCCAGCCATACTAGGGGCCCCGCCATCCTAGGGGCCCAGCCAACCTAGGGGTCCAGCCATCCTTGGGGCCCAGCCATCCCACGGGCCCAGCCATCCTAGGAGCCCAGCCATCCCAGGAGTTCAGCCATACTAGGGGCCCAGCCATCCTAGGAGCCCAGCCATCCTAGGGGCCCAGCCATCCTAAGAGCACAACCGTCCTAGGGGCCCAGCCTTCCTAGGGGCTCAGCCATCCTAGGGGTCCAGCCATCCCAGGGGTCAAGCCATCCCAGGGGCCCAGCCATCCTAGGGGTCCAACCATCCTAGGGGCCAAGCCAACCTAGGGGTCCAACCAACCCAGGGGCTCAGCCATCCTAGTGGCCCAGCCATCCAAGGGGCCCAGCCATCCTAGGGGCCCAGCCATCCTAGGGGTCCAGCCATCCAAGGGGCCCAGCCATCCTAGGGCCCAGCCATCCCAGGGGCCCAGCCATCGCAGGGGCCCAGCCATCCTAGGGTCCCAGCCATCCTAGGGGCCCAGCCATTCTAGGGGTCCTGCCATCCTAGGGGTCCAGCCATCCTAGGGGCCAGCCATCCCAGGGGTCCTGCCATCCCAGGGGCCCGGCCATCCTAGGGGTCAAGCCATCCTAGTGGCCCAGCCATCCTAGGGGACCAGCCATCCCAGGGGCCCAGCCACCCCTGGGGTCCTGCAATCCCATGGGCCCAGCCATCCTTGTGGTCCAGCCATCCTAGGGGCCCAGCCATCCCAGGCGCCCAGCCAACCTAGGGGCCCAGCCATCCTAGGGGCCCCGCAATCCTAGGGGTCCAGCCATCCTAGGGAACCAGCCATACTAGGGTCCCAGGCATCCTTTGGACCCAGCCATACTAGGGGCTCATCCATCCTAGGAGCCCAGCCATACTAGGGGCCCAGCCATCCTAGGATCTCAGCCATCCCAGGGGCCCAGCCATCCTAGGGGTCCAGCCATCCTAGGGGCCAGCCATACTAGGGGTCCTGACATCCCAGGGGCCCAGCCATCCTAGGGGCCCAGCCATACTTGGGGCCCAGCCATCCCAGGGGCCCAGTCATCCCAAGGGCCCAGCTATCCTAGGGGTCCAGCCATCCCAGGCGCCCAACCAACCTAGGGGCCCAGCCATACTAGGGGTCCAGCCATCCTAGGGGCCCAGCTGTCCTAGGGGTCCAGCCATCCTAGGGGCCCAGCCATACTAGGGGTCCCGCCATTCTAGGGGGCCAGCCATCTCAGGCGCCCAGCCATCCTAGGAGCCCAGCCATCCTAGGGGTCCAGCCATCACAGGGGCCCAGCCATCCCAGGGGCCCCGCCATCCTAAGGGGCCCAGCCATCCCAGGGGCCCAGCCATCCTAGGCGCCCAGCCATCCTGGGGGTCCAGCCATCCTAGGGGCCCCACCATCGTAGGGGTCCAGCCATCCTAGGGGCCCAGCCATACTAGGGATCAAGCCATCCTAGGGGCCCAGCCATCCCAGGGGCCCAGCCTTCCCAGGGGCCCAGCCATCCTAGGGTTCCAGCCATTCTAGGGGCCAAGCCATCCCAGGGGCCCAGCCATCCCAGGGGCCCAGCCATCCTGGGGGCCCAGCCATACTAGGGGTCCAGCCATCCTAGGGGCCCAGCAATACTAGGGGTCCAGCCATCCTAGGGGTCCTGCCTCCCCAGGGGTCGAGCTATCCTAGGGGCCCAGGCATCCATCATCCCAGGGGCCCAGCCATCCGAGGGGCCCAGCCATCCTAGGGGCCGAGCCATACTAGGGGTCCAGCCATCCTAGGGGCCCAGCCATACTAGGGGTCCAGCCATCCTATGGGCCCAGCCATACTTGGGGTCCAGCCATCCTAGGGTTCCAGCCTCCCCAGGGGTCCAGCTATCCTATGGGCCCAGGCATCCGCCATCCTAGGGGCCCAGCCATACTAGGGGCCCAGCCATCCCAGGGGCCCTGCCATCCTGGGGGTCCAGCCATCCCAGGGGTCCAGCCATCCCAGGGGTCCAACCTTCCCAGGGGCCCAGCCATCCCAGGGGTCCACCCATACTAAAAGCCCAGCCATCCTAGGGGTCCAGCCATCCCAGGGGCCCAGCAATCCCAGGGGCCCAGCCATCCTAGGGGCCCAACCATCCCAGGGGCCCAGCCACCTAGGAGTTCAACCATCCTAGGAGCCCAGCCATCCTTTGGGCCCGGCCATCCTAGGGGTCCAGCCATCCTAGGTGCCCAGCCACCCTAGGGGCCAAGCCACCCTAGGGGCCCAGCTATTCCAAGGGCCCAGCCTTCCCAGGGTCCCAGCCATCCTAGGGGCCCAGCCATCCCAGGGGCCCAACCAATCCAGGGACCCAGCCATCCTAGGGGCCCAGCCATCCTAGGGACCCAACCATCCCAGGGGCCCAGCCATCCTAGGGGCCCAGCCATCATAGGGGTCCAGCCATCGTAGGGGCCCAGCCATCCCAGGGGTCCAGCCATCCCAAGGGCCCAGCTACACCAGGGGTCCTGCCATCCCATGGGCCCAGCCATCCCATGGGTCCAGCCATCATGGGGTCCAGCCATCCTAGGGGCCCAGCCATCCTAGGTGTCCAGCCATCCCAGGCGCCCAGCCATCCTAGGGGCCCAGCCATCCTAGGGGTCCAGCCATACTAGGGGCCCAGCCATCCTAGGGGCCCAGCCATACTAGGGGCCCAGCCATCCTAGGGGCTCAGCCATCCCAGGGGCCCAGCCATCCTAGGGGTCCAGCAATACTAAGGGCCCAGCCATCCTAGGGGTCCAGCCATCCTAGGGGCCCAGCCATCCTAGGAGCCCAGCCATCCCAGGGGCACAGCCATCCTAGGGGCCCAGCCATCCTAGGGGCCCAGCCATACTAAGGGTTCAGCCATCCGGGGGGCCCAGCCATCCTAGGGGCCCAGCCATCCTAGGGGCCCATCAATACAAGGGGCTTAGCCATCCCAGGGACCCCTTCATCCTAGGGGCTTAGCCATCCCAGGGGCCCAGCCATCCTAGGGGCCCAGCCATACGAGGGGCCCAGCCATCCTAGGGGCCCAGGCATACTAGGGGCCCAGCCATCCTAGGAGTCCAGCCATCCTAGGGGTCCAGCCATCACAGGGGCCCAGCCATTACAGGGGCCCCGCCATCCTAGGGGCCCAGCCATCCCAGGGGCCCAGCCATCCCAGGGGCCCAGCCATCCTAGGGGCCCAGCCATACTAGGGGTCCAGCCATCCTAGGGGCCCAGCCATACTAGGGGACCAGCCATCCTAAGGGCCCAGCAATACTAGGGTTCCCGCCATCCTAGGGGTCCAGCCTCCCCAGGGGTCCAGCTATACTAGGGGCCCAGGCATCCGCCATCCTAGGGGCCCAGCCATCCGAGGGGCCCAGCCATCCTAAGGGCCCAGCCATACTAGGGGTCCAGCCATCCTAGGGGTCCAGCCATCACAGGGGCCCAGCCATTACAGGGGCCCCGCCATCCTAGGGGCCCAGCCATCCCAGGGGCCCAGCCATCCCAGGGGCCCAGCCATCCTAGGGGCCCAGCCATACTAGGGGTCCAGCCATCCCAGGGGTCCAGCCATCCCAAGGGCCCAGCTACACCAGGGGTCCTGCCATCCCATGGGCCCAGCCATCCCATGGGTCCAGCCATCATGGGGTCCAGCCATCCTAGGGGCCCAGCCATCCTAGGTGTCCAGCCATCCCAGGCGCCCAGCCATCCTAGGGGCCCAGCCATCCCAGGGTCCCAGCCATCCTAGGGGCCCAGCCATCCCAGGGGCCCAACCATTCCAGGGGCCCAGCCATCCTAGGGGCCCAGCCATCCTAGGGACCCAGCCATCCTAGGGGCCAAGCCATCCTAGGGGCCCAGCCATTCTATGGGCCCAGCCATCCTAGGGGTCCAGCCATCGTAGGGGCCCAGCCATCCCAGGGGACCAGCCATCCCAAAGGCCCAGCTACCCCAGGGGTCCTGCCATCCGATGGGCCCAGCCATCCCATGGGTCCAGCCATCCTGGGGTCCAGCCATCCTAGGGGCCCATCCATCCTAGGGGTCCAGCCATCCCAGGCGCCCAGCCATCATCCTAGGGGTACAGCCATCCTAGGGGTCCAGCCATACTAGGAGCCCAGCCATTCTTGGGACCCAGCCATACTAGGGGCCCAGCTATCCTAGGGGCCCAGCCATACTAGGGGCCCAGCCATCCTAGGGGCTCAGCCATCCCAGGGGCCCAGCCATCCTTGGGGTCCTGCAATACTAAGGGCCCAGCCATCCCAGGGGAACAGCCATCCTAGGGGCCCAGCCATCCTATGGGTTCTACCATCGTATGGGCCCAGCCATCCTAGGGGTCCAGTCATCCCAGGGGCTCAGCCATCCTAGGGGTCCAGCCATCCTAGGGGCCCAGCCATACTAAGGGTCCAGCCATCCGGGGGGCCCAGCCATCCTAGGGGCCCATCAATACAAGGGGCCCAGCCATCCCAGGGGCCCATTCATGCTAGGGGCTTAGCCATCCCAGGGGCCCAGCCATCCTAGGGGCCCAGCCATCCTAGGGGCCCAGCCACCCCAGGGGCCCAGCCATCCCAGGCCCCCTGCCATCCTAGGGGCCCGGCCATCCCAGGGGCTCAGCCATCCTAGGGGTCCAGCCATCCTAGGGGCCCCGCCATCACAAGGGCTCAGCCATCCCAGGGGTCCAGTCATCCCAGGGGCTCAGCCATTCTAGGGGTCCAGCCATCCTAGGTGCCCATCCACCCTAGGGGCCCAGCTATTCCAGGGGCCCAGCCATCCCAGGGTCCCAGCCATCCTAGGGGCCCAGCCATCCCAGGGGCCCAACCATTCCAGGGGCCCAGCCATCCTAGGGGCCCAGCCATCCTAGGGACCCAGCAATCCTAGGGGCCCAGCCATATTAGGGGCCCAGCCATTCTAGGGGCCCAGCCATCCAAGGGGTCTAGCCATCCTAGGGGCCCAGCCATCCCAGGGGTCCAGCCATCCCAAGGGCCAAGCTACCACAGGGGTCCTGCCATCCCATGGGCCCAGCAATCCCATGGCTCCAGCCATCCAGCGGTCCAGCCATCCTAGGGGCCCAGCCATCCTAGGGGTCCAGCCATCCCAGGCGCCCAGCCATCCTAGGGGCCCAGCCATCCTAGGGGTCCAGCCATAATAGGGGCCCAGCCATACGCCATACTAGGGGCCCAGCCATTCTTGGGACCCAGCCATACTAGGGGCCCAGCCATCCTAGGGGCCCAGCCATACTAGGGGCCCAGCCATCCTAGGGGCTCAGCCATCCCAGGGGCCCAGCTATACTAGGGGTCCAGCAATCCTAAGGGCCCAGCCATCCTAGGGGTCCAGCCATCCTGGGGGCCCAGCCATCCTAGGAGCCCAGCCATCCCAGGGGCACAGCCATCCTTGGGGCCCAGCCATCCTAGGGGTCCTACCATCGTAGGGGCCCAGCCATCCTAGGGGTCCAGCCACCCCAGGGGCTCAGCCATCCTAGGGGTGCAGCCATCCTAGGGGCCCAGCCATACTAAGGGTCCAGCCATCCGGGGGGCCCAGCCATCCTAGGGGCCCAGCCATCCTAGGGGCCCAGCAATACAAGGGACCCAGCCATCCCAGGGGCCCATTCATCCTAGGGGCCCCGCCATCCTAGGGGCTTAGCCATCCCAGGGGCCCAGCCATCCTAGGGGCCCAGCCATACGAGGGGCCCAGCCATACTAGAGGTCCAGCCATCTTAGGGGCGTAGCCATACTAGGGGTCTAGCCATTCTAGGGGCCCAGCCGTCCTAGGGGTCCAGCCATCCTAGGGGCCCAGCCATACTAGGGGTCCAGCCGTCCTAGGGCCCAGCCATCTCAGGGGCCCAGCCATCCTAGGGGCCCAGCCATCCCTGGGGCCCAGCCATCCCAGGCGCCCTGCCAACCTAGGGGCCCGGCCATCCCAGGGGCTCAGGCATCCTAGGGGTCCAGCCATCCTAGGGGCCCCGCCATCACAGGGGCTCAGCCATCCTAGGGGCCCAGCCATCTCAGGGGTCCAGTCATCCCAGGGGCTCAGTCATCCGTGGGGTCCAGCCATCCTAGGGGCTCAGCCATCCCAGGGGCCCAGCCATCCTAGGGGCCCGGCCATCCCAGGGGCTCAGCCATCCTAGGGGTCCAGCCATCCTAGGGGCCCCGCCATCACAGGGGCTCAGCCATCCTAGGGGTCCAGCCATCCTAGGGGTCCAGCCATAACAGGGGCTCAGCCATCCTCGGGGTCCAGCCATCCCAGGGGCTCAGCCAACCTAGGGGTCCAGCAATACAAGGGGTCCAGCCATCCTAGGGGCCCAGCCATCCCAGGGGTCCAGCCATCCGAGGGTCCCAGCCATCCTTGGGGTTCAGCGATCCTAGGGGCCCCGCCATCCCAGGGGCCCAGCCATCCTGGGGGTCCAGCCATCCTAGGGGCCCAGCCATACTAGGGATCCAGCCATCCTTGGGGCCCAGCCATCTCAGGGCCCCAGCCATCCCAGGGGCCCAGCCTTCCTAGGGGTCCAGCCATCCTAGCGGCCCAACCATCCTAGGGGTCCAGCCATCCCAGGGGCCAGCCATCCTGGGGGCCCCGCCATCCTTGAGGCCCAGCCATCCCAGGGGCTCAGCCATCCTAGGGGCCCAGCCATTCTAGGGGTTCATCCATCACAGGGGCCCAGCCATCGTAGGGGTCCACCCATCCCAGGGGCCCAGCCATCCTAGGGGCCCAGCCATCCCAGGGGCCCAGCCATCCTAGGGGCCCAGCCGTACTATTGGTCCAGCCATCCTAGGGGTTCAGCCATCCTAGAGGCAGAGCCATACTAGGGGTCCAGCCATCCTAGAGTCCAGCCATCCCAGGCGCCCAGCCAACCTAGGGGCCCAGCCATACTAGGGGTCCAGCCATCCTAGGGGCCCAGCCATCCCGGGGGCCCAGCCATCCTAGGGGCCCAGCCATTCTAGGGGCCCAGCAATCCTAGGGGCCCAGCCATTCCAGGGGCCCAGCCAATCAAGGGGCCTGGCCATTCTAGGGGCCCAGCCATCCAAGGGGCCCAGCCATTCTAGGGGCTCAGCCATCCTAGCGGCCCAGCCATCCCAGGGGCCCAGCCATCCCAGGGGCCCAGCCATCCCAGGTGCCCAGCCATCCCAGGTGCCCAGCCATACTAAGGGTCCAGCAAACCTAGGGGCCCAGCCATACAAGGGGTCCAGCCATCCTAGGGGCCCAGCCATACTAGGGGTTCAGCCAACCTAAGGGCCCAGCCATACTAGGGGTCCAGCCATCCTAGGGGTTCAGCCATCCCAGGGGTCCAGCCATCCTAGGGGCCGAGCCATCAGCCATCCTAGGGGCCCAGCCATACTAGGGGTCCAGCCATCCTAGGGGCCCAGCCATCCCAGGGGCCCTGCCATCCTGGGGGTCCAGCCATCCCAGGGGCCAAGATATCCCAGGGGTCCAGCCCTCATAGGGGCCCAGCCATCCCAGGGGCTCAGCCATCCTAGGAGTCCAACCATCCCAGGGGCCCAGCCATCCTAGGAGTCCAGCCATCCTAGGGGCCCAGCCATCCCAGAGGCCCAGCTATCCTAGGGGCCCAGCCTTCCCAGGGGCCCAGCCATCCCAGGGGCCCAGCCATCCCAGGGGCACAGCCATCCTAGGGGCCCATTCATTCAAGGGCCCAGCCAACCCAGGGGCCCAGCCATCCCAGGGGCCCAGCCATCCTAGGGGCCCAGCCATTCTAGGGGCCCAGCCATCCTAGGGGCCCAGCCATCCCAGGGGCCCAGCCATCCTAGGGGTCCAGCCATCCTAGGGGTCCAGCCATACTAGGGGTTCAGCCATCCCAGGGGTCCAGTCATCCTAGGGGCCCAGCCATCCGCCATTGTAGGGGCCCAGCCATACCAGGGGTCCAGCCATCCTAAGGGCCCAGCCATCTAATGGACCCTGCCATTCTGGGGTTCCAGCCATCCCAGGGGTCCAGCCATTCCAGGGGTCCAGCCAACCCAGGGTTCCAGCCACCCCAGGGGCCTTGCCATCCCAGGGGTCCAACCATACTAGGGGCGCAGCCATCCTAGGTGCCCAGCCAGCACAGGGGCCCAGCCATCCTAGGGGCCCTGCCATCCCAAGGGCCCAGCCATCCTAGGGGTCGAGCCATCATAGGGGCCCAGCCATCCTAAGGGCCCAGCCATCCTAGGAGTCCAGCCATCCCAGGGGCCCAACCATCCTTGGGGTCCAACCATCCTAGGGGCCCAGCCATCCTAGGGGTTCGGCCATGCTAGGGGCCCCGCATTCCTAGGGGTCCAGCCATCCCAGGGGTTCAGCCATCCCAGGGGCCCAGCCATCCTAGGGGCCCTGCTATCCTAAAGGCCCAGCCATCCTAGGGGTCCAGCCACCCTACCGGCCCAGCCATCCTAGGGGTCCAGCCATCACAGGGGCCCAGCCATCCTACGGGCCCAGCCATCCAGGGGCCCAGCCATTCCAGGGGCCCAGCTATCCTAAGGGCCCAGCCATCCTATAGGTCCGGCCATCCTAGGGGCCAAGCCATCCTAGGGGCACAGCCATCCTAGGGGCCCAGCCATCCTAGGAGCCCAGCCATCCTAGGGGTTCAGCCTTCCTAGGGGCCCAGCCATCCCAGGGGTCCAGCCATCCTATGGGGCCCAGCCATACTAGGGGTCCAGCAATTCTAGGGGCCCAGCCACCCCAGAGGTCCATCCTTCCTAGGCGTCCAGCCATCCTAGGGGCCCAGCCATGCCAGGGGTCCAGCCATCCCAGGGGCCCAGCCATCCTAGGGGCCCAGCGATCCTCGGGGTCCAGCCATCCCAGGGGCTCAGCCATCCCAGGGGTTCAGCCATCCTAGGGGCCCAGCCATCCCAGGGGCCCAGCCATCCTAGGGGACCAGCCATTCTAGGGGCCCAGCCATCCTAGGTGCCCATCGTTCCCAGGGGCCCAGCCATCCCAGGGGCCCAGCCATTCTAGGGGCCCGGCCATCCCAGGGGCCCAGCCATCCTAGGGGCCCAGCCATGCTAGGGGCTCAGCCATCCTAGGGGCCCAGCCATCCCAGGGGCCCAGCCATCCCAGGGGCCCAGTCATCCCATGTGCCCTGCCATCCCAGGGGCCCAGCCATCTTAGGGGCCCAGCCATACTAGGGGTCCAGCCATCCTAGGGGCCCAGCCATACATGGGGTCCAGCCATCCTAGGGGCCCAGCCATACTAGGGGGTCCAGCCAACCTAAGGGCCCAGCCATACTAGAGGTCCAGCCATCCTAGGGGTCCAGCCATCCCAGGGGTCCAGCCATCCTAGGGGCCGAGCCATCAGCCATCCTAGGGACCCAGCCATACTAGGGGTCCAGCCATCCAAGGGGCCCACCCATCCCAGGGGCCCTGCCATCCTGGGGGTCCAGCCATCCCAGGGGGCCAGCCATCCCAGGGGCCCAGCCATCCTTTGGGCCCAGCCATCGTAGGGGTCCAGCCATCCTAGGGGCCCAGCCATCCTAGGGGCCCAGCCCTCCTAGGAGTTCAGCCATCCCAAGGGCCCAGCCATCCTAGGGGTCCAACCATCCTAGGGGTCCAGCCATCCTAGGGGCCCAGCCATCCCAGGGGCCCAGCCATTCTAGGGACCCAGCCAACCTATGGTCCCAGGCATCCTAGGGTCCAACCTTCCTAGGGGTCCAGCCATTATAGGGGACAAGCCATCCTAGGAGCCCAGCCATCGTAGGGACCCAGCCATCCTAAGGGCCCAGCCATCCTAGGGGCCAGTCATCCTAGGGGCCCAGCCATTCTAGGAGCCCAGCTATCCTAGGGGTCCAGCCATCCTAGTGGTCCAGCCATCCTAGGGGGCGGCCATCCCAGGGGCCCAGCCATCCTAGGGGTCCAACCATCCTAGGGGCCCAGCCAACCTAGGGGTCTAACCAACACGGGGGCCCAGCCATCCTAGTGGCCCAGCCATCCAAGGGGCACAGCCATCCTAGGGGCACAGCCATTCTAGGGGTCCAGCCATCCTAGGGGCCCAGCCATCCTAGGGGCCCAGTCATTTTAGGGCCCAGCCATCCCAGGGCCAGCCATCCCAGGGGCCCAGCCATTCTAGGGGCCCAGCCATCCTAGGGTCCCAGCCATCCTAGGGGCCTAGCCATCCTAGGGGCCCAGCCATTCTAGGGGTCCAGCCATCCTAGGGGCCCAGCCATCCTAAGGGCCCAGTCATCCTAGGAGTCCAGCCATCCCAGGGGCCCAACCATCCTTGGGGTCCAACCATCCTAGGGGCCCAGCCATCCTAGGTGTTCAGCCATTCTAGGGGCCCAGCCATCCTAGGGGCCCAGCCATCCTAGGGGTCCAGCCATGCTAGGGGCCCAGCATTCCTAGGGGTCCAGCCATCCCAGGGGTTCAGCCATCCCAGGGTCCCAGCCATCCTAGGGGCCCTGCTATCCTAGGGGCCCAGCCATCCTAGGGGTTCAGCCACCCTAGCGGCCCAGCCAACCTAGGGGTCCAGCCATCCTAGGGGTCCAGCCATCTCAGGGGCCCAGCCATCCAGGGGCCCAGCCATTCCAGGGGCCCAGCTATCCTAAGGGCCCAGCCATCCTATAGGTCCGGCCATCCTAGGGGCCAAGCCATCCTAGGGGCCCAGCCATCTTAGGGGCCCGGCCATCCTAGGGGTCCAGCCATCCTAGGGGCCCAGCCATCCCAGGGGTCCAGCCATACTAGGGGCCCAGCCATACTAGGGGTCCAGCCATCCTAGGGGCCCAGACATCCCAGGGGTCCAGCCATCCCAGGGGCCCAGCCACCACAGAGGTCCATCCATACTAGGGGTCCAGCCATCCTAGGGGCCCAGCCATCCCAGGGGTCCAGCCATCCCAGGGGCACAGCCATCCTAGGGGCCCAGCCATCCTCGGGGTCCAGCCATCCCAGGGGCTCAGCCATCCCAGGGGTCCAGCCATCCTAGGGGCCCAGCCATCCCAGGGGCCCAGCCATCCTAGGGGACCAGCCATTCTAGGAGCCGAGCCATCCTAGGGGCCCAGCCATCCCAGGGGCCCAGCCATCCCAGGGGCCCAGCCATTCTAGGGGCCCAGCCATCCCAGGGGCCCAGCCATCCTAGGGGCCCAGCCATTCTAGGTGCTCAGCCATCCTGGGGGCCCAGCCATCCCAGGGGCCCAGCCATCCCAGGGGCTCAGCCATCCCAGGTGCCCAGCCATCCCAGGGGCCCAGTCATCTTAGGGGCCCAGCCATACTAGGGGTCCAGCCATCCTAGGGGCCCAGCCATACAAGGGGTCGAGCCATCCTAGGGGCCCAGCCATACTAGGTGGTCCAGCTAACCTAAGGGCCAAGCCATACTAGAGGTCCAGCCATCCTAGGGGTCCAGCCATCCCAGGGGTCCAACCATCCTAGGGGCCCAGCCATACTAGGGGGTCCAGTCAACCTAAGGGCCAAGCCATACTAGAGGTCCAGCCATCCTAGGGGTCCAGCCATCCCAGGGGTCCAGCCATCCTAGGGACCGAGCCATCAGCCATCCTAGGGGCCCAGCCATACTAGGGGTTCAGCCATTCTAGGATTTCAGCCATCCCAGGGGCCCAGCCATTCTAGGGACCCAGCCATCCCAGGTGCCCAGCCATCCCAGGGGCCCAGCCATCCCAGGGGCCCAGCCATACTAGGGGTCCAGAAAAGCTAGGGGCCCAGCCATACAAGGGGTCGAGCCATCCTAGGGGCCCAGCCATACTAGGGGGTCCAGCCAACCTAAGGGCCCAGCCATACTAGGGGTCCAGCCATACTAGGGGTCCAGCCATCCCAGGGGTCCAGCCATCCTAGGGGCCGAGCCATCAGCCATCCTAGGGGCCCAGCCATACTAGGGGTCCAGCCATCCTAGGGGCCCAGCCATCCCAGGGGCCCTGCCATCCTGGGGGTCCAGCCATCCCAGGGGCCAAGATATCCCAGGGGTCCAGCCCTCATAGGGGCCCAACCATCCCAGGGGCTCAGCCATCCTAGGAGTCCAACCATCCCAGGGGCCCAGCCATCCTAGGAGTCCAGCCATCCTAGGGGCCCAGGCATCCCAGTGGCCCAGCTATCCTAGGGGCCCACCCATCCCAGGGGCCCAGCCATCCCAGGGGCCCAGCCATCCCAGGGCCACAGCCACCCTAGGGGCCCATTCATTCAAGGGCCCAGCCAACCCAGCGGCCCAGCCATCCCAGGGGCCCAGCCATCCTAGGGGCCCATCCATTCTAGGGGCCCAGCCATCCTAGGGGCCCAGCCATCCCAGGGGCCAGTCATCCCAGGGGCCCAGCCATCCTAGGGGTCCAGCCATCCTAGGGGTCCAGCCATACTAGGGGTTCAGCCATCCCAGGGGTCCAGTCATCCTAGGGGCCCAGCCATCCGCCATTGTAGGGGCCCAGCCATACCAGGGGTCCAGCCATCCTAAGGGCCCAGCCATCTAAGGGACCCTGCCATCCTGGGGCTCCAGCCATCCCAGGGGTCCAGCCATTCCAGGGGTCCAGCCATCCCAGGGGTCCAGCCACCCCAGGGGCCTTGCCATCCCAGGGGTCCAACCATACTAGGGGCGCAGCCATCCCAGGTGCCCAGCCAGCACAGGGGCCCAGCCATCCTAGGGGCCGAGCCATCCCAGGGGCCCAGCCATCCTAGGGGTCGAGCCATCCTAGGGGCCCAGCCATCCTAAGGGCCCAGTCATCCTAGGAGTCCAGCCATCCCAGGGGCCCAACCATCCTTGGGGTCCAACCATCCTAGGGGCCCAGCCATCCTAGGGGTTCAGCCATCCTAGGGGCCCAGCCATCCTAGGGGCCCAGCCATCCTAGGGGTTCGGCCATGCTAGGGGCCCCGCATTCCTAGGGGTCCAGCCATCCCAGGGGTTCAGCCATCCCAGGGGCCCAGCCATCCTAGGGGCCCTGCTATCCTAAGGGCCCAGCCATCCTAGGGGTCCAGCCACCCTACTGGCTCAGCCATCCTAGGGGTCCAGCCATCCTAGGGGTCCAGCCATCACAGGGGCCCAGCCATCCTACGGGCCCAGCCATCCAGGGGCCCTGCTATCCTAAGGGCCCAGCCATCCTATAGTTCCGGCCATCCTAGGGGCCAAGCCATCCTAGGGGCACAGCCATCCTAGGGCCCCAGCCATCCTAGGAGCCCAGCCATCCTAGGGCTCAGCCATCCTAGGGGCCCAGCCATCCCAGGGGTCCAGCCATCCTAGGGGCCCAGCCATACTAGGGGTCCAGCCATTCTAGGTGCCCAGCCACCCCAGAGGTCCATCCATCCTAGGGGTCCAGCCATCCTAGGGGCCCAGCCATGCCAGGGGTCCAGCCATCCCAGGGGCCCAGCCATCCTAGGGGCCCAGCGATCCTCGGGGTCCAGCCATCCCAGGGGCTCAGCCATCCCAGGGGTACAGCCATCCTAGGGGCCCAGCCATCCCAGGGGCCCAGCCATCCTAGGGGACCAGCCATTCTAGGGGCCCAGCCATCCTAGGTGCCCATCCATCCCAGGGGCCCAGCCATCCCAGGGGCCCAGCCATTCTAGGGGCCCGGCCATCCCAGGGGCCCTGCCATCCTAGGGGCCCAGCCATTCTAGTGGCTCAGCCATCCTAGGGGCCCAGCCATCCCAGGGGCCCAGCCATCCCAGGGGCCCAGCCATCCCATGTGCCCTGCCATCCCAGGGGCCCAGCCATCTTAGGGGCCCAGCCATACTAGGGGTCCAGCCATCCTAGGGCCCCAGCCATACATGGGGTCCAGCCATCCTAGGGGCCCAGCCATACTAGGGGGTCCAGCCAACCTAAGGGCCCAGCCATACTAGAGGTCCAGCCATCCTAGGGGTCCAGCCATCCCAGGGGTCCAGCCATCCTAGGGGCCGAGCCATCAGCCAACCTAGGGACCCAGCCATGCTAGGGGTCCAGCCATCCTAGGGGCCCACCCATCCCAGGGGCCCTGCCAACCTGGGGGTCCAGCCATCCCAGGGGTCCAGCCATCCCAGGGGCCCAGCCATACTTTGGGCCCAGCCATCCTAGGGGTCCAGCCATCCTAGGGGCCCAGCCATCCTAGGGGCCCAGCCATCCTAGGAGTTCAGCCATCCCAAGGGCCCAGCCATCCTAGGGGCCCAACCATCCTAGGGGTCCAGCCATCCTAGGGGCCCAGCCATCCCAGGGGCCCAGCCATTTTAGGGGCCCAGCCAACCTAGGGTCCCAGGCATCCTAGGGTCCAACAATCCTAGGGGCCCAGCCATTATAGGGGCCAAGCCATCCTAGGAGCCCAGCCATCGTAGGGACCCAGCCATCCTAAGGGCCCAGCCATGTTAGGGTCCAGTCATCCTAGGGGCCCAGCCATTCTAGGAGCCCAGCTATCCTAGGGGTCCAGCCATCCTAGTGGTCCAGCCATCCTAGGGGGCAGCCATCCCAGGGGCCCAGCCATCCTAGGGGTCCAACCATCCTAGGGGCCCAGCCAACCTAGGGGTCTAACCAACCCAGGGGCCCAGCCATCCTAGTGGCCCAGCCATCCAAGGGGCACAGCCATCCTAGGGGCCCAGCCATTCTAGGGGTCCAGCCATCCTAGGGGCCCCGCCATCCTAGGGGCCCAGCCATCCCAGGGACCAGCCATCCCAGGGCCAGCCATCCCAGGGGCCCAGCCATTCTAGGGGCCCAGCCATCCTAGGGTCCCAGCCATCCTAGGGGCCTAGCCATCCTAGGGGCCCAGCCATTCTAGAGGTCCAGCCATCCTAGGGGCCCAGCCATCCTAA